>CM060188.1:7500000-10000000 GCA_030549335.1 Pontederia crassipes | reverse complement strand
TGAATCCAGCGTGCAAGTAATCTTTGAGTAAGGGTTTGAATGATGCACTGCGATATGCAAACACAAAAAGATTAAATCAAACCTGATGTACCCCTTCCCAAGCGATGGACTGGTACAGGATATGATTCTTGCACTGCCTGTGCCTTGGAACATGACATGATTCTACTCCACTTTTTCCATTGCAGTTGCATTAGTACAGTCCGTTGTTGAAAAAGTCCTCCAGGCAAAACTTGTAGACCTGAAGGTTTATTAATAGCAACCTGCAACGGAACTCACGCATAAGGAAACAAGGACATACATGAAAAGGTGATCCACAAAGTTGGAGCTTCAAACTTATACTTCATAACTGATAAACATCATATGTTCAGCATCAACAAGTAACTTTTTCCTTACGAACTATACATGATCTAAATGATATAGTTTTTCCTTACTTTTTCCAGATTATCTTTGAAATGCAATGTTTTAATCTGATCACAACAAAGAAGCTTAAACATACTTTCTTTAAGATCACAGACTTAGGAGAAAGTAAAGATCCTAAATTAAAACTGAGTTCCTATATGCTCCATTAAAGCTCGATTACTCTGGTATTAATAACTAAAAAATCATTTGAGAATGTAGTCTTCCCAACAGGCATATCTAGGATCCTCTAAGAGAAAAAAAAAACTATTAAGCAGACTCATACTTGAAAATCAAAATTAATATTAAGACTTGTAACAATGCCCAGTAACAATGGCACCATCAAAGTGCATAAGTTCTCAGTGTATGAATTCTCACCATGTGATCATCTTCATAAAGAACGTGAAGCTCGTAAGGTGTTGGTGGCTCCTTCCATGGAAGACGATGGTACACCAGTTTCGAACCATCACTACACAGAAAGTTACAAACTGCCGATCACATGGCTGAATGAATATTTGGAAAGGTGCTGGTGGCTCCTTCCAAGGAAGAGAAACAATTTCTACAGAAATAAATTTATTCTCTTATATGAACAGCCATCCATGACACTAATTCCATGATTATGGAACCATTTTTCTTGTTCTTGAACTTTTTGGTCGTTGTTTTTATCATAATAAAATATATACTAACATATAAGCATAGGTCCATTTCCAAATTACAAAGCGTTGAAAAATATTTTCCCATAAAATTAGAAATTAACTCGGGTACCTAGATTTACAAAGTGATAGCATTGGAGACGATAGCATTTAATTAGGAACAACAACATTTTAGCCAAAGCTCACAACAGAGAGCTAAATAACCACTAACATCTACGGTAATGAATTGCAGACAAGCGGACTAATTTAAACAAAAGCTTAATTATGGTAAACAAGTACCTCAGAATGGTGGCGGGATCAGTAACAACTTCACCATTGATGGTAATCTATGAGTCAATAAATCGAAAATCATTAGAGCCCAAAGATCAAGGAAAAGGAAACAGATACAACTGAATCGTGTCACCGAACCTGGCCATTCCGGATTCTCTGAATCCAACTGAATCAAATGCCAAAGATGTCAGCCTAATTTGCTGTAACCCGACTGAAGCGAGAAATATTGAACCAAGCAAAGAAAAGATATACCCTTGCAAAGGAGCGGAGTGGTTGTACTTAGATGAATAAAAATCTATCAGAGTGGTAGCTGCTCAAATTGAGAATGGACATTAAAAGAAAAAAACCTAGAATACGACAACAATAACAACAACAAGAAGATAGAAGGAAGGGGAAGTTTAACCAGGATTTCCATTGGATCGGACGACGTCGGCGTAGGACAACCCTTGGTTGAGTTCTGGCCAGGGCAAACCGAATGTGTACAGCGGCGCCTCCTCCGGCGACGCGACTTCCGCTAGCGTCGCGTTGTTGACGGTGGCGTCCATTTGTTCACGAATGTTCCTCCGGCGACGGACAGCGCATCGCGCCGGAGCGAGTACTTTTGAAGTGATAGATTTTGGGCCTCCAGAAAAGCCCAAGAAATTGCACATTAATGAGAAGGAGAATAAGCCCAGTTGAGCCGCTTTATTTATTAATTGTTTATTTTATTTACGATTTGGTTTCTTTATTATTTACGCCAAAATAAATCAGAAATTGTACATTTTAAAATTTCCATAACACACATGTAATAAAATACAAAAGAAATATGTAACGCCCCCAAAATTGCCCCTTTTGTCACGTAAGTAGTCGGGTTGACCCCGGGAACGTTACACTGTCTACTACACTATTGACCATGATCATTCAATAAAATTGCATACGTGGCACTGATATAATAAGAAAATATAATAAAGGATTTTAATGCTGAAGTTCAATAGTCAAGCTATTATAATAAAAGATTTTAATGCGAAAGTTCAATAGTTAAAATATCAAATGCATAGTTCACCCACACATGGAATAATCAAATGATAAGAGATCGTAATCTCAAGAAGTTCAATAAATGAAAGGAGTTTGATAAGCGGAAAAGCATGATGTCTACGGATAACATGAAAATCATAACACTGAATTCAACTAAAGTAAGTTTGATGATATAATAGTCATGTGCAGTCTTCTTCAAGCTCTTTGCCCTTAAACACCTCGTTAGTTAGCATTCTCACATGCAAAATCCCATTGCAGAGGAATCGAATATCCGTGAGCAAAAAGTTTAGTACAATAACAAATAGACGGTGAAATAAGGATCAATGATAAATATAAAATCAATATATCAATCTCAGACAATATCAATGTCTATGCTTTATTCTTTACTATAATTATTCTTTGTCTTTACTCTGCATAATCTTTACTATACCATGTTCCATACTTTATTATACTTTACTTTACTATACTCTATGTTTTACTTTCCAGTATTCTACTTTATATTGCTTTACATTACAGTACTCTGCTTTGCATTGCTTTACTTTACAATACTCTGCTTTACATTGCTTTACAATACATTGCTTTACTGTAAGTTGCACTACGTCTTTTATATTACTATAATATTCTTAAAGTTAGTTGTCCTATACGAGCTCAACTTTATTAGGTTGGGATGCCAGATGTGTCTCTCTGAATCTCTAAAGCCAGTGAGCCCATAAAAGAAAAATGGATCGGTGTTAAGACCTCACCCAGTTCGGAATGTAAGTGAAAGAAATTCTACAATTCAGGAATAGTGATCAATTAAGAAATCTGTAGATTCACTGTCTCCTCAGCTAGCTACATGTCCCTCTGGCAGAATACAATAATCTCTGGGGGAAGGAGTGTGACCATAGCAACACCCTTCATTCGAGATACATATGAGAGAAGACCTGAAATCTCAGGAATAATGGTCATTGAAGACAGTAGCTTCGCTGTCCCCTCAGCTAACTACATATCCCTCCTTTGCTTTAACTCTTATTTTTTATTTAAACTTTGGGGGCGGCACATAGCAATCTCATGTCTTTGTCTTTACTGTATTTCTCTTTAATCATCATGAAATCTATGACTTAGGAATCCAACAGGCCGTTAATTTCTGAACAATAGAACTCGGCCAGTATAGGTGAACTGCTAGAGTCTCGATTATGATTTGGAATAGGTCAACCCGATTAGTTCATACTGATGGGTCTGACTGTCGGACCGGTCGACCGTTCCTGATGGATCGATCGACCGCTCTTTGACATCGGTCGACCGATTCTCGACGTATTCTTGGATCGGGTGTCTATGGATCGGTCGATCGTGCACATAGTGCTGGTCGACTGATTACTATAGGATCGGTCGACCGTCCTAGTTGTCGGTCGACCGGTTGTTAGGTCATTAAGGCGCGCACTGCGCGTTGAATCGGTCGACCGATCGTATACACGATCGGCCGATCATGAAGTCGAATATGTCTATTGACAGATGGATCGGTCAACCGCCGTGG
Organism: Pontederia crassipes; assembly: GCA_030549335.1. Lineage (NCBI taxonomy): Eukaryota > Viridiplantae > Streptophyta > Magnoliopsida > Commelinales > Pontederiaceae > Pontederia > Pontederia crassipes. The sequence goes on along the minus strand of CM060188.1, from coordinate 9,996,154 downwards.
TGAGGCCGATCGACCGATTAATACGAACTCGTGGGAGTTCTGTGCGTGGATCGATCGACTGTTTAGGATATCGGTCGACCGGTCTAAACGATAAAACAGGGCTGCTAGAGTTTTTCTGCGAATCCGACGATCTTTCGGCCGTCAAATCACCCCGAATGAATAGGAAAAATATAAATAACGATCTCAGGATCATAATGGATTATTCATGCATATCAAACGATCTCTATTTCATCGTCTAGGGATTTAAGAAGCCAAGGTACCTTTATTTTTCGTTCAAATGAGTTCGCCGGCAACTCTCCCGTCGTCCGTCGATCACTGATCATTTTTGGTCGACGAGGAAGATTCGCCCAGCCCTTGTGCACGTCTAGGAAGTGTCCGTGCACATGAATTGGTCGAGGGTGCGCGCCGAACGATGGATGTGTCGCACGGCTCTGTTCGTCGTCAGTAGGCATCGTTGCGATCGCCGATTCGCAGGAAGAAGACGAAGACAGAGGGGCGACGTCGGCCGGAGTCCAAGGGGTCGTGAGGTCACCCTCGCGTCCTCCTTTTATAAGATCGGCCGGCCAAATTCCGAACGGAATCAGGGGAGGAATTCGTTCTTTTTCTGGCCGTTTTTTTTAATTCGATTTGAAATTCCAAATTTATTGCCATAATTGCTAATTGATTTTGATTTGAGATTGATTTCATGGTTTTAAATTGCAGGCGTTACAAAATAAGCTTCATATTAAAATTAATTATTTCAGCAACTTTATATGTACGTACGTGCGTGTATGATTAATCTAATCTAATTTTATATAATAATCGCTCAATTGGATATATTGTATAGTATCCAAGATCCCTGTCATGTGCGAACGAACAAAAAAAATTTTTCAGGCTTTCTGTTATAATATAAAAGATATCCTTTTGTTTGACAAGGATTCCACTGTTTAGTGTTTTTATTATTCAATCTTTACAAGGATTTAGTTGTTGCTCAAAGGAATGACCATCGTTGGGATCTTCTGATTCCTCGACATTTTTATACAATATACGATGGAAGTAATTATCAATAGGAGCGTTGATCAAAATAGTTATCGTATTTGTTGACACAAAAACATTTGCCTTTTTTTCTATAGCATTTAATAGATTGACCATCTTTTAATTAATAAAAAAGTTGGGTAAAATCTGAACAAAAGATACCTTTTTAACTTCATGTTCATATATCAAACATTTGAAACTAAGTTACTTTCCTCCAAATTAAATTTTCTTATAAATTTAAGTATGGTTAATTAGTTAACAAGTTAGAGTCTCAAACTAAAAAATATAAAAAATTAAGAGTCGGCCCGACCATCAACGAATCAGGTCGGACCAGTTGAACCCGATCAAATCAAATAGTCAAATCAAATAATATAAATTAATAAAAAAATAATTTTAAGATATTATTGTAATATTGTTAATATATAATATTTTATTTAACAAAAATATGATAAAGTGAAATAAAATAATTTGATATAATAAAGTCACATAAATTAAGTTATTAATTAAATATTTGCTAAATAAAAAAATCTTGTGACCGAGTTATAAATAAAAAATATTGAAAATTTTTTAGAACATTAAAGTATAAATTTTAAGTAAATATATATAAATAATATATCTAAATTTTTTATGTTTTATTTTTCTTCATTTTAGAATTTGATCCCATTAGATCGATCAAACTCATAGGATCACTAAGTTGAATTCATCTTTTGACTTAATTTAACCAGATCAAATCGTTCTCCGAATTTTAGGACACCAATCCGATTGACTAGGACGGGCGGCGTCCGACGACACTGGTCAGCATATAATTTTTGGAGGTTGAGGTAGGCTAAAATTGTCGGCAAAATATACGTGAGGAGTGTTAACATTTAGTATGGCTAGAATACAAATTTTTTTTCATGTCTGATATATTGGAAAATTGCATAGAAAAATCTGACTACAAACATGGACTAAATTTTTATCTATTAGATAAAAAGTCATCAACTATCAAATCAATATTACATGTACCATATATTTTTTAATTAGAAAGAAACGCCAACTCTCCATATTTTTCTCATATTCAATCTCACAGTATAGTTTTCTTAAAGAACTAGTATATTATATGAAAAACTCTAATAAGTGGATGTTATATATATAGCAAACTTTTTTATCTTAAAATGCAAAATGACTAGAAAACATAATGGTGTATATTTTTATGTAATACATCAATAATTATAATTTCTGAATAAATTATGTTTGAAAAAATTAACGACAATGTAAAACAGACATGAATGATTATATATATATATATATAACTTTTTTATGTTATAAAATTATTTATCCTAAAAATAAAATGCGCTTCATCGAAAAACGTGTGATAAACCATATATATATATATAAAATTGGTATGAGGTGCATCAAGATTGATTACGGAGTTAACTAAACAAGCACTGACACGGTTTGCATCACCCCCCTGACAACGTAACGTGGGCTTCGTCGACAAAAACTGAGCCCCGGCAATTAAATTTGCGTGGGGTCAATTTTATGGTGACCGACCAAATTGCTGCCTGGAATGGCAAGAATTTTATCAACTTGCAACAACAACAATAATAATAATAAATAAATAAATAAATAAATAAATCAGTATGAAAATAATTCTTGCATGATCTGCAAAACGACTCCCAGTTATTAATGTAATAAAACAATAACAAACATATAATAAAATGATAAAAGCGATAATTATTTTATCCTGTGCAAGAACTGTTGCTTACATAGTTACACGCATATGCATAAAAGTTAAAAAAGTGACTCACTTTTCGAATCGATCTGAAAATCGGATCGGATCGATCGGTTCAATCGGATCGGACCGGCCGGTTCAACTGCGAATCGATCGGTGATCCGTTCGGGCAAGGTCCAAAATCGGTTTTGATATTGAACCGACGGGTTGGACCGGGCCGGTTGAACCGGTTCAACCTGCTTTAATTCAAATTTTGAAAAAAAAATTAAAATAATGACAAAAATAGGAAAGTTAAGAAGGAAAAATAAGAAAGAAATAAAAGAAATGTAAAGAAGGAATGAATATGACATGTATACATTAAATAGAAATGGAAATAAAAAAGGTAAGTATTTAAAATTATTTAGCATTAAAATAGAAAATTATTAAAAGACATAAATAAAGGAAATAAAAAAGAAAAGTGTTAAAGAAAAAAGAAAAAAGAATAATTTAATATAAACTTTATTAATATAGCATTTATATCATTAAATAATATATACTAAATTAATAATAATCTATTTATATTTAAATATTAATTATTATTTATCATTATTAAAACTTTTAACAAATTAAAATTATGTTATATTAATTTTTAATATTATTAATAGGTTATTAGTACAATATTAATATACTACATCATATAACTTATATTATATCTCTATAATTATTATAAATAATATTATTTTAATAAAATTCGGTTCAATCCGATCGGACCGGTCTAACCGTGACCCGATAAGAAATTCGATTCGATCGTCGGTCCGATTCTGAAAACATTGAATTAGCGTACAAAGTGAAAAATGAAAAAAAATGAATTCTTTCATTCTTATCATAAAAACAGTAAATCTTGGGACATCATGGGAGGCAGTGGGAGGGCGATCGAACAGGACGAATCCAAGGTTTCCGACAGTTGACTTCTACAGTTGAATGCTCGACTTCACCACCCCTATCAACTATGACGAGAGACGTTTCCTCGTCAAACTGAATAATTACTAAATACTTAATAATTAAAATTTTTTGGGTGAAAACAAATTATGCATTCCCTTGTTACAACAGACAACATAAATACATTGACTACAGATTATTTTATTTTTATATTTCACTATTTTGACTAGTAAGACGAGTTTGGCTCTCTTAATTTTTTTAATGTGTAACACGGTAATTTAATTTCAAGATTTTATAGGCAGTGTTGTATTATTTATTTATTAACACATTACTATTCAGTTTATACAATAAATTTTAAATGTTTTTATTAATAAAAATATAAATTATTTACTCTAATAATTAAAAAAATGTTATACTAATTAGTTAAAATATTTTGCTTACTAGTATAGTATAATACAATTATAAAAAATTCATATTAATTAACCGAATTGATCTAAACATTATATTAATTAATTAAATAAAATTAATGTAAAATATTAATTAAATAAAATTAATGTAAAATATTATGTGTAATATTAAATTTACTATAATAGAATTTTATTAATTAAAATGTTCAATTGTTTTTAGGAAAAAATATATTATATTTGAATATTAAGATTTATGTAAACTTTAAATAAATAAATATAATTTAATATTTTTATTTACTATAATTTTATATCTCATAAAATAATAAATTATATTATTAATTATTACTTTTTATCCTAACACCTACTAAATTTTCTATATTAAATCAACTTTTAAATTTTCTATTATTATATTTTTCATTCGAACACTTTTTTTTCATCCATTAATTTTCGAAGACGAAAACTTAAACTTCTCGTCCAAACATAGTAATAGAGTTTATTTAACTTCCATTGTTACAGAGCTCCAAAGTGTACCAAAATTAACAACACGTCAAGGTGGGTCCTAAAACTCCTCGATGTCATATTGGAGCGTAAACTACAGAGACTGGAAAGCTGTTCGCCCCCACTCGTGTGCCTCTCTCTCTCTCTCTCTCTCTCTCTCTCTCGTTTGCTTACTGTTGCCTTTTCCGAATGAAAAGGAGCGAAGATGCGGTAAAATTTGTAAGCATACAAACCGAACAAAACAAGCAATAACATGCCACTCATATGTTCAATCAATCAGACATAATAATGCGAAGGCCCGGGAATTATCACTCTGTTAATCAATTTCTCAATAAACGACATATACTTGATTGTAGTTTTCTTATCCTAAGAAGTGTTTAATAATATTTTTCTGACACATGATAGCCTTCAATTTCATAATTTGAAAATTTTCACAAAAAAAGGGTAAAGTTAAAAGGAAAAAAAAAGTAGAAAAAGGGGCATTTACCAATCTTAAGAACCAATATAAGATTATATGATAAAAATCCGCGGAACAAGATCATATTAAAACTTGTCGAAAATTCAATTTTCATGTTCCTATATCAACATATATGATCGAAGAGATTTTTCTCTCTGTGCCAAAACATAAATCTTGCACTTCCTCGAATGGAAAGTTACATTTTGTGCGCGGTGTTCGGTTCAAATTAAAGTTATCGCAAATTTATAGTACTAAAATGAACTTTTTATGAAATTAGTAAGTCTTTCACCTAAGTGTTAAAATGTCTCAAATTCAGATATTTTTTAAATACAATTACTAAAGTTAGTATTTATTTTCCATACGTCCTGACATATTATGCAATTTAAAATACAATATAAAAATGTAGAAAATGAATAAATTACTATTATTAAAGAATAAATGCGAAAGTTGTGACCTTTTGTACAGTAGTTAACTTCTGAATAAAGAAAAAAGAAAAAAAAAGCAAAAAGAAAGAGCATATAAATATATACTTCGCCACGCACACGCCTTCCATTTCGGCCCTCGCCTCAACGTCAACTCCTTCCTCCTGCTCCTCTGCGTCTGTAACGCTGCCGGCCGCGGTTACACTCCCCACAACTCCCATTGCAAACGGCGAGCAGGAAGCCGGTCTCGCGATATGATGAAGCCGGCCGGCCTCCTGGTGGGGAGTAGCCCCGGCAGGGACAGGCCCCCGCGGCCGCCGGGCCTCATGGTCGGGAATAGCCCCGGCAGGGACAGGCTCCCGCGGCCGCCGGGCCTCGGTTGCCGGTTTCTCGGCGGCAGGTGGCGGAGCGGCCGGAACTCCGCCCGCGCCAGCCCCATGTTCGTCTCACGTAGCAGGAGCGTCGGCCGCTCCTCGGCGGCTGCGACGGCGGCGCGAGCGACGGCCGGAGGGGAGCCCTCGTCTCCTAAGGTCACATGCATTGGCCAGGTCCGGATTCGGGGCAAGAAGACGGCTTCTTCGGGGCCGGCGGCAGCTGGGGCATCAAAGATAAAGAGGTCGGCTTCGTCAAAGAGGACGGGCCGCAGGGAGGCGTGGTTGATGCCGTGCCGGTGCCTGCACAAGGCTTGGTTCTGCGGCCTTTTCTGGGCTGGAAGGAACAAGGACAATGAAGGCGGCGGAGACGGCGGAGGAGGAAGAATCCGGGGGTCGAGGTGGCGGAGGTGGGTGTGGTTTGGCGTCCGAAGCAGACGACGTGGCGAAAATGGAGGTTCCAGAGGCGGTTGCTGCTGGAAGAGGAGGCCGGAACCACAGAGACCGGCACAGCAGCCGGAGCTGGTGATCTTAAGAGGAAGAGGGACGAGCGTGGACGAACGCACGGAGGAAGACCAAGTGATCGAGGAGGAGAAGGAGGTGGAACTGGAGGCGGAGACGACAGACTTCGTGTCGTCGGGCACGGCGACGCCTCCGAAGAACGCGCTGCTGCTGATGAGGTGCCGATCGGCGCCGCACAACCGCGCGTCCGCGCTGGCCACCGCTCGCTTCGCCGTCCCCCCTCTCCCGTCGTTCGAGCCGCCCGCGGCGGAGCCACGTGTGGACGAGGACGCTATCGATAAAGCCGAGGAGGTGGAGGACGAGACGGAGGATGAGGAGATAAAGAGGAAGTCGAGCAATGTGAGTTTGAGCAGCGAAGCAGAGGCAGCAGCGAAGGCAACGACGAACACTGCGGAGGAGCCGGCGGCGGAGGAGGAAGAGGAAGAGGATGAGGAGGAGGAGGAGGAGGAAATGAGATCCGAATCGCAGCGGCCGCTGGCGCTGACGAGGAGCAAGTCGGAGCCGGCTAGGAGCTCTCCATCGGCGCCGGAGACCGCCACGGCGTCGGCGTACTGTTTCTGGAACGGCACCGGTAGGCGGCGCAGCTTGGGCCCTCTTCCTGAGTAGTGGGCCATTACAACTCTCCGATGCCTCGTAGCATTTCGAGTCCTTTAGATCGACCGCTTTTTTGTGTTTTGGTGCTTGCTACGAATTGCAAAATGTATTTTTGTGCTTCACCGAAAATATTATATACATAAATATATTATGATCTTGAAAACTCCATACTTTTTTTAGTCGTCTCGACTGAAGTAAAAAAAAAATGATATTTTCTGATTTTAACTTGACGTCTAAAGTGCAAATTATTTACGTTAACTTGCCTCTCCTAATTACTTGCGTTTGTAGGAATTAAGAAGGGAAATTAATTTGATTTTATGAGCGTCATGGTTACAAGTGTAAACTAATGTGTAAATATTTTTAATTATTTCATGTATTACAAATCAAAATAAATTGTTTTTTCATTAAATATATATTTTCTTAAAATAGAAAATTATAATAAAAGTCTAGATTTAATTTATTAAATATATTATACTAATATTTCTTACTCGAATATTTTTTAAACCAAACAATTATAATTTAATAAAATGATAATAAATAACAAAGGTGTACAAACCTATTGTACATAAAAAAAATTAATAGTTACACAATATTTTTAAAAAATGAATTTTAAATTAAATTTGTAGATGCTAAATTGCTAATCACTATTTTCCATTTATTGCTCAAAATGCCGACTAGGAAAGTTTTAACCAGAAGTATTAATTTTTTTAATACTATATATATATATATATAATATTTGAATACTCGCTCGAAATTTGATATCCAGGACTAGCAATCATCTTTTATAGTTGTTTGCCCGAAATGACATAAAATAAGAGAGGAACGATGTTGCACTGTCTTTAGTTTTAAGGCGAGATAGGACAAATGTGCAAGAACTCTTTTTAAAGGATAGTAGATTTATGATGAATGGTGAAACTACTAATTAATTTTTTTTATCAATCATTTGTCATGAATTAAATGATAATGTGTAGAGTTTAATGGTTCTGTTTTTTTTATTTATGATAATAACAGAAAGATCTATATATTTATCGGATGTCCTAACAAAAGGATTTAGGGCTATATAGGTTGGAAAGGGGTAGTTTAAATTAATAACTTTCTAGTGTATGAGTTGAAGAGTGCGCCACTACAATTACTCCGATCAAAATTATTAATTGACTCATAGTATAGTTGAATCTGTTCGATGAGAATTCCAATTCGAATATTAGAGTTATCATGTTGGATAAGAAACAAATCATTGCTACTATATTTTTTCCACCGACGTTAGTAATTTCAGACGTAGAAGACTTGTCATAGATTGGATGGACGTAAAGAAATTCAATTAGCTTATTTTATATATTTTTTCGGTAATCAATCGTCGGTATTTAAGAAACAGTGTCGACTGTCAAACTCATACGATACTATTAAGTGCATTGGTCACAAATTAGAAGGTCGATTCATCATCAAATCTAACTAATCTGATAAGATCGTCCTGAGTCGCGTGTCTGATAGTGACAGATAAGACTCTTAATAAGAATTTTTTAAAAAATTCAAACTCGAGACTTTTGCGAGAAAAAGTCGTTACCACCATGGTTATTAAAACCGGACCGGACCGGCCGGTTCAACCACGAACCGGTTACTGGTCCGGTCCGAATTAATATAAAAAACGGAATTGAAGTTGAACCGGCCAAAAACTGGTTCAACCGGTAAAAACCGGTTCAACCACTAAACCGGAAAAACCGGGTTCAACATTTAAAGTGAAAAAATAGGAAATAAAAAGTTAGGGAGGAAGGCAAAAATGAGAAAGTATTTGAATTTTGAATTAGACTTGGTAAAAATAAAAAAGGAAATAAATGTGGGAAAATCAGTATGGGAGAGGAATTAATGGAAATAAAAAAGGAAAGTATTAAAATGAAAATAGAGAAGAAAATAAAAGGAAGTAAGTGTGATGTATGAAAAAATTAAATTAAATTAATTTATTATCATCACAAAATAGTATCAAAGAATAAAATAAAAGAATTAATATAGTATATCAATAATAATAATTTAAAGTTTTTATGAATATTAAAATTTCTAATATCTTTTTATTATAAAAAAGTAAATAAATATGTGAATTAATGGGGACAGAGAAATTAATGGAAATAAAAAAATAGAAATATTAAAATGAAAGTAAAGAAATAAAATAAACACGAGAGTGATATATGTCAAAATTAATTAATATATTATCACCTTAAAATAGTATTGAAAAATAAAATAAAAGAATTAATATACTATATTAATAAAAAAACAAACTCTTTTTATGAATATTAATATTTAATTAAATATTTGTTTATTATATTTTATTATGAATTATAAATATTATGTAATATTTATTATATATATAATTATTTTAAAAATATTAATTTAATAAAATCAGGTTGAACCCGGTTGAATCCGATCAAACCGGTCCAACCACGACCCAATTGGTCGTCCGGTCGGATGGCCGGTCCGGTTTTAATAACATTGGTTACCACTCCACACCATTGGTAGCTTATTTTATTGTTGGCGTGTCATAGGAACGATCTTAAAAATTACTTGCTATTATTATCAATATCATATTCATCTTTCTAAAAGTTTATAGTTTGTGTTTCCTGCCTATCCATTGTAAGATACAAAAGAAAGAACAAACGAGTGAAGGGACTGCCTGAGTCAATGGGTATAAATAAATAATAATAATGAGGAGGTGGTGGTGGGGTGACGTCTTCCTGCGTGGTGCAGCAGCCGATCACACGGTGCCTGTCTTCCGTTCCTCGAGATCTCTTTCCATTTTACTTATGACCACGACGAGCTCGTTTTTTTTTCTTTTTTTTTTTTACCAGCAGATCTCGCGGTTGAAATTTCACTTGTAACCTTTCTGCATTTTCAAATTAGTCCAACTCTTTTTTTTTCTTAAAACAAATGTACCATTCAATTTAAAATTTAGAATAAACCATAATATACCTTTATTTTCTTAAGAAAAAAATAATTAAGAAGTTTTTTAATACCCTCAAATTTGTCCTTAAACGACCTGTGGTATATATATATATATATATATATAATTAAAATGTTCCTTATCTCACATTATTTCTTATTTTTTTCACCATCAGATTTTCATTCAACTGTGATAAATTATTTAAAAGATTTAATTATGAACCGTTGAATGAAAATCTAGTGGTGTAAAAAATAAGAAATAAAATAAGATAGAAAATATTAAAATTGAATATATATATATATATAACTGATATGAAAAAAAAAGATAATTGTAATTCGAAAACAATAAAAAGTTAGAAAATTTAGAAGGTACAGCCTAGTTTTTTCGCTGAATTTTACTCAAATAGCTCCTAGGTACTTGGCTAGTTAGAGTTTTAGGTTTTTTTTTAATGAGACTGAATCTTTATACTAGATCAGTGCCCACCTTTCTAGCTAAAAAAAATAAAATCACTTGAGGTTAGATGCAAGTTTGACGTATGACGGAATGATTTTAACAAAGCAATGAAACTTGACTACATTACTCGCCTTAAGTTTTCATTGTTTTAAATTCCAAACTCCTAAAAATAAATATTAAGACGAGTATAACACTAAACACACAACTTTTTCAGTAAAAAAATTCTCAAAAGTTAGATTTTAGCAACAACAACAAAGCCTTATCCTATTAGGTGGGGTCGACTACATGGATCATACAACGCCTCATTGATCTATGTTCATGAGATTCGACAGGGTTTTACGCTGACTGTCGAGGCCTAACACAACTCTCTTTTTTTATCCGGACTTGAAATCGACTATAAAATATAAGCGGAGATAAAAGTTAAATTTCAGCACCTTATTTTTTTTAGCAACATATATAGAAATCGGTAAAACTATTTCAAGCAATGCCAATTGGAAAATAAAAAAAAAATCATGGACATGCATCCAGAAGTGACCATACCTCCTCAATAGGAACAAACAGGTAGAAGATGTATCTGAAGCATAATAATTAGTAGGAAGCCATGTCCGCACAGTTGGATCTGTCTGCTTTCAGGCCGCACCAGTGTGCAGAAGCTGTGAGTGATGTGTTCCTAACAGCTCGAAATGACGCATGCGAAGGTTGAGGAATTCAAGCAGAGCTGTTGCAAGATCCGTCGTCAAGGAGACAAATGCATGTTAGTAGAATAATGTTTCATGCACTACTTGCTGCCCTCAGGCACACGTATATAGTACATACTGACACGCACACATGCACCCATCAGTTCTGAAGGGAAATGATGCATATACTTTCCTCGGGTTAGTATTTGCAAGGTCCGTACGTTTGTTTTTAATCATATAATTAATTTAATGATTAAATTGATTATATACTAAATGATATAATATAAATTTATTTGAATAATTTGATAATAGAAATATGTCATTTGCTCGATCATGAATTTGGATCGAGAAATCAAAGTTCTTCAAAGTGAACTAAGCAAAGTTCTGCCAAACATCCTTCACAATGAGCACATCTGAAATTCTCGTCACGTGACATCTTTGCCGAACTTTTTTGAAAAAGTTCTCTAAAAAAAGTTCTCACCAATCGTGAGAACTTTGCAGCCGACATAAATTTATCCATTTTCTCTCTCCTCTCTTTCCCTCGTCTCTTTCTTCACCTACTTTTCTCGTCGTCTCCGCCCCCATCTTCTCCGATGCCGCCGCTGCTCTGCTGTTGTCGCCGTTGCTTTGCTGCTGCCGTTGTCGCCGTCGCTGCTGTCGTCGTTGTCGCTGTTGCCTTCATTGTTGCCATCGCCGCTGCCATCACCGCCTCCCTGTCGTCGCTGTTGCCGTCACCGCTGCGATCGCCGCCTCCGCCGTTGTCCCTGTTGTCATCGCCGCTGTCCATATTGTCATCGTCGATGTCACTGCAACCGCTGCCATCGTCGCTGCTCTGCTGCCATTGCTACTGTCGCTGTCGTCGCCGCCGCTGCCGTCACCGCTGCTCTGCTGTCGCCACTGCCGCTGCCACCACCGTTGTCGTCGTCGCCGTCGCTGCCGCCACTATTGTCGCCGCCATCATCGCTACTCTGCTTCCGCTACCGTCGCCTGCCATGGACGCCCACTGATTTCAGCTAGTCGAAATTCTACTTGGACAAGAAAGTTGATCCAAACAACATATGAAAACTTTCCTTTCACATCAGAACTTTTTTAAAACTTCGAAGAACTTTGGTTCTTCAATCCAAACACAGCCAAAAAGTTCTGATGTGAAATGAAAGTTCTCATATGGTGTTTGGGTAAAATTCTAGTGCAATTAGAACTTGGATTGGCTTAACAGTGGGCGTCCATGGCGGGCGACGGGAACGGATGACGCTCGGCGACCTTCGGTCTCCTCGTCCCTACCATCCACTCGTGACGTACACCTGGACGTCCTCCGCGCTTGCAAGTTGGAGCATGGTTGCGACCACGACTGTCCCTGCGCCTGTCCAACCCGACGACCCGGCCGGCGCTGCAATGCTTATTCATCTGCGTAGAGGAGGAAAAGGGCAGAGAGAGTGATGGAGGCAACAAATCCGAGCGGAGGAAAAAAATGGGGGCGACGACGACAGCGGCAAGGGAGACGATGGAGGGCGGCGACGGCAGCAACGGAGACGGTTGGAGTGCGGTGACGGCAATAGCGGAGACGATGGGGGCAACGACGGTAGCAGCGGAGACGATGTAGAGTGGCGACGGCGACAGCGGAGACGATGGGGGCGGTGACGGCGGCAGCAGATGGTTGGGTGTGGCGGCGGCAGCAGCGAAGACGATGGGGGCGGCGGCAACAGTGGAGACGATGGGCGACGACGGCAACAGCGGAGACGATTGGAGTGCTGCGGCAGCAACGGAGATGATGGAGGTGACGACGGCAACAGCGGAGACGATTGGTGTGTTGCGGCAGCAGCGGAGATGATGACGTCGACGATAACAACGGAGACGACGAGAACGGCGACGGCGAGAAAATAGGAAGAGAATAGGGGGAGAGAGGAGAGAGAAAAAAGGGGAAAGCTTATGTCATTTGTAAAATTCTCACACGGTTGGTGAGAATATTTTTTTAAGAACTTTTGCAAAAAAAAAAAATTCGCGGTGGTGTCACGTGACGAAAACTTCAAAAATTTCCGTCATGAAGAGTGTTTGGCGGCAAAGTTCTACTACCAAACACATCCGAGGGAAATGATGCATATACTTTCCTCGGGTTAGTATTTGCAAGGTCCGTACGTTTGTTTTTTATCATATAATTAATTTAATGATTATAGTTTATGATTAAATTGATTATATACTAAATGATATAATATAAATTTATTTGAATAATTTGATAATAAAAATATATCATTTGCTCGATCACGAATTTGATGATCTTAATTTTAATCATCTTTATTATTTAACACATATTTTAAGTTAATATATTATTACTTTATTAATTTAATAAATAAAATGTACTATTTTTGGTCAAATGCTACATGTATATTTTAGATCAAAATAGAATAAAATAAAAAAATGAGAGGGATTTATTTAAATGATTCATAAGGATAATCTTTATTCAACAATTTTTCAAGGAGTGTTTGGCTTTTATTCATCTATTTATTCACCCATGTAAATAAAATGTTTGTCGTGCATGTGTAAATTTCATGACAATAATTAAGGCGCATATTGAAAATTTGATCGGTGTCATACAAACAATTTAATTATTCAAATATCTCTTTTTTTTTAATTTAGCCTCCATTTGTAATCGGAAAACAAACTTAAACATTTATCAGTAGGGCTTAAGAGTTATAGGGGAAAAAATATAAGAACAAGCTTTTCGAAAAAGAGATACATGAAAACTATTTAGCTTAAGATGATTGGCTTCAGGATCGTACATTAACTTTGGATTTGGAAATAAAACTATTCAAGACAATGCAACAAGCGATATAATGTAGGCACAAATATATTGTTTGTCATTAAGCATGAAGCGATGTAAAGTAGGCACAAAAATATTGTTCGTCATTAAGCATCACGAAATATAAGGTATGCACACAAGCATTGTATATCGTATATGCACACAGGAAATACAAAGTGGGTAAACAAGGAGTTTCTCAATTGGGACGTTCCATGGTCTGCTCCATTGGGGGCATCATGACTAAGATGGGCTGGCCATTGAACCCCGGGTGAGGTAGGCGACGACGCAGCTCGCGACCTTCTTGGCACAGTGAGCAGAGGTGACAAAAGTAGTGCGTAGTGAAGTCACAGACTACTTCCAGATTCTCACGCTTCACTTCATCCTCCACAACACTTCCACATAAACCGCATGATCTGGTAAATGCCTCGAAGCTACCCTGGTAGAGGGACGAAGGGTGCATTAATATGTCTCATGTTCCCAAATAAAAAGAAGGGAAAGAAAAAAGTCAGAAGTCATGCCAACAATTTCTAATATAATGCAGATAGCTACGTACTATGGAAACATTGGTATATCAAAACAAATGTGAAACCTGATAGTTAGAGCCAATTAAAATCCTTGTGAAGGTAGCATGAAGATGAAAATAATACGCAAAGACCATGAAGCAATTGACAATGTCCCCAGCAAACGAAAAAGGAAAATATAGTTAATTAGAAAGAAGACCTTAAAAGTTGATAGTTCAATTTTTTTTTTGTCTCAACACAATCGTGGAAAACCATAAATTAAGGCTGAAGAAAGTACACATTTCTTCAAGGCTAAATAAGGCACTTACTTCAAGATTGAACCTGCGACGAATGGCAGTACGGGTAGGATGTGAGAACCAAGGTGCTAAGCAGTTTGAACCAAAGAGGAAATTTCCAAGCATATAGAGACCAGCATAAGGCATGCAATTATTTGCAAAGGATCCAGGACCAGCTCCAAGCCTTTCTGCATTACTCCCAAACAAGACACAGGGAGCAAAGGTACCCAAAAGACCTGAATATTTGTGCAATGGTTAGTGCATGAGAGCTTTAGGCAACATGTACAATATTGGTTACAACAAAATCAAAATAAAGGAATAATGACTTGAAGTTATAGCGGAATAACAAAATGTGTATATTTTTTCAGAAGCAAAATACCAACCACTGAGTGGCATAAACGTTTTTAATGGTAAATAGTAAGAATGAAGGTATGAAGCTCAAGATAATATAACCTAATAACACAAAATCTTGCAGGTGTGAGCCAGGAGGTAAGCTGCGAAGAAGCAAGCTTGTCCCCACACATCAAGACACAAATCAATATCACATCCCAGTTTTTCAAGGCAGCTGCCGCTGCAAGGCAGCATGTTGAGCACCTGCCAAACAGGGAATAAATCTAGCCACTCTCATGAGGTGCCAAGATATTCTAACTTCTAAGAAAGTCTAGATACCAGACATCAACATCGAAATGTATGGTGCAAACAGAGATTGCATTCTGCAAAAGTTTGACAAAGGGAATTCAATTAAACATGACATACCTTGGACATAAATTGAAGCTACACAGGGAATAACAAAATTGGCATAAATCAATAACAAAAAGTACAAATTTCAATGGGCTGATTTGCTTACATTTTGTTCTAAATCAAGAACCTTTAAGGGCGGAAGAATGTTACTAAACAATTGTAGCTACAGATATCTCTTAGAGATAAAAAAATATTCATAATTTATCACCCTAACATTTCTGAAATCTCTTATTAGAATGGTTGAGAATCCTCTTACACAAAGAGAAGTAACCCTGAGGATGCAAAGTTCTCTGCCACTACGGAAGCAGAGGAAGGGAGACTATTTATGGAGGCCAGCTCCTTTTGCAACAAGGGTATTTTAGTTGCTCAATCTGGCAACTTCTCAATTATCAGAAATAAACTTCAAAATTGCACCAATCTCCCTTCCAGGTCCTAGACTCAAACCGAGGAAAGAGGAAAGGTTTCAAGTCTTTTTGGACCTTACATATCACAGATCTGATCCCTACCAGTGCAGGCTTCATCCAACGATTGAAGGTGGAACTATAGTACTTTGTCAAGGTCCTATTTATGATTATATGGCGTTCAATGGTTTACTCTTTGTCAATTGCCGAAGGTACGTTATTGATATAGGAACTTGTGTTCGGATACTCTCTTAGGAAGAAAGGACAAAACAATGTGTTCAAGAATTGTGCGATTCCAATGAGAATGCTCTTGCTCTAATGATAAATTACAACAATTTGTTGCAGAAAGATCAAATTTTGTTACTACTTTACCAGTTCGATCATACGAATTTTTGCCCACACACAACACACAGAAAGCAGCAAAATCATAGCAATCCGACTATAAAACCCTACAATCGAAGGAATCTAACAGAAGGAATCGAGGAACATCTCCAACAAATTAGAACTTTAGAGGGCAGAACTAGGACGCACAAACTTCGAAGTCGCTGCTGCAGAACTCGTCGTTGCGGCCGAGGCAGGAGAAGAGGCCGGAATCCCAGTGGTTCCTGCGAACCGGAGAGCCGAGGACGCTCCCGTGGGCAAGGGGGAGCCCGTCGGCCGTCCACGCCGCGGGCACCTTTCCGGGGGCCATCGGCGCCACCGGCGGCGGCGGAGGAGGCGGGGTTTTCTCGACGGGAGCCGGGGCGTGCTCGAGGCCGTCAAGATGCTTCATGAGAGGGCTCGATTCCTCCGGATTTGTCATCGTCAGGGAGGAGAGAGCGAGCAAGCGAAGGCCGCCGAGAGAACGTGCACCCCCAAAGTAAGTTATGGAGAGGGAGAGAACGATGGAGAGGAGGATTCGCCGCGAAGTAAACGCACAAGCCTCGGCTATCATAAAATTAAAAAATAAAACAAAACAAAACAAAAGCCTTTAGGGTGGAGTGAATTTTTTTAAAAAAAATATTTTTATTTAATTATCATTTTTTTAAATTTAAGTCAGATTATATTTATGTTAATAAATGTCAATCCACCAAATTAATTATTTTTTAGAATTGAAAATAGTTGTACTTATCTCATTCTTTATTTCTTTTCAATATAAATTTAGGATATTACCTAATTTAATTTTTCTTAACCTATATACATTATAAGTTGTATCCAAGGAAAAAATGTATTAAATTAATTTAACTTATCCCACAATTTTCTATTTAAATATGCACGCTCAATTTCGCCGAAGCTTACTCCATCATCCTAACTTACTCCTCCTATATTAAATTGCAAAACAAATAAGATCATATGTATTAATAAAAAAATATTTTAAAATATACTTACAAATCCCAAATTAGTGAATTACACCTCTAATAAGATAAGAAAAAAAAATATTAATTAATTATTATCATAGATATAATTTTATTAGTTTTTAAAAAATTGTATTAAGCACATTTGATCGTGTAGAGACGGATAAATCAAAATTAAGATCATACTATAATTTTAAAATAAAATAGAAATCGATTAGAATGAGTAATATCATATTATTTATAAAAAAATATAAATTAAGTAATATCTTAACAATCTTGGTTCAGTCGGGCCGTCCATCTTAATTCGAGCCCATTCAATTACTTATGACTTATTTGGTTCGTCTCGATAATGCTTCCAAAGGGAAAAAAAATCTCTGATTCGGTTCGATTTTTTTTTCACGTAAAAAAAGTAAATTACAATTTTGGATATTTTTGCTTTAAACAGTATTATAATATATTTAAAATTATAATATTAAATTAACCATGTTAAATTATTTAGTTCGGATTAGGCGTGTAAAAAAATCCGTCAATCCGATATGAAGAAAAGGAATTGAAAAAATAAAAATTCGCCCGCTGAATAAAGCTTGACCCGAAAATATTATATATGCCCATGAAACGCATTTTTCATATATGATTTTTTAATAGAATTAATTAATAAGTTATCATTTTTATTGTAGATATACTAATTTTATTTATAATTTCTGTGTATAATTAATTAATATTTTTTGTATAATTACATTATGAAACTTTAATTTGATAACTTAGTGTATTTTATATTTAATTATAAAATTAAATTTGCTTATGTTAGTTTAAATTTATTTTATATATATTTAAAAATATAATTATACGAGTAGCGACTCGAAAAAACCATAAAAAATTATCCATTGAAGCGTGTTTTTTAAATTTTTTTAAAACAAATTTAAAATTATTTTTTAAAATTTAAATATCAATCCAGAAAACAATAGTTGCTTTTTTTGAGCAACCTGGACTCGAATTACTTTCAGCACTAATTCGGATCATGCCTATTTTTTAGTTAGGAATCTGTTGATTTTATTTATCTACAAACACTAAATGAAATTTTTATTCAGGATCCATAATTTCAAAATAAAATTATCAGAATTTTAAGGTTGGGTAGACGACTGTGGAAGTTTTTACTTAACATGACAATTAAACAAATAGAATTGTAATTTAGGTATTATCCATAAAATAATTAGGTATTTTAGCCTGCCAAACTTTTAAATATGATTTGTTCTTTGATTAAGGAATGAGAAACAGACAAAAAAATAGAAAAAAATAAGATATGAAAATCCGAGGAAAATACATTATGCAAAGAATTATAGAAGAGGGAAAATGAATGATATCTCTTTTTTTTTACATTATTTGGATGTACTGAGGAAACGAGTAGCTAAGAAACGTGAACAAAAGAAAAATGAAATATTGGAAAATTATTAAAAGAACTAAGACTTAAGTATGCAAAACAATTGTTATATGGAATGCTACTAAATTTGACATTAGAATACTTAATGAAACTATCCAATTCGTCACATTGATATCATGCTCATTTAAATTGAGAAAAGGCAATATGAAGTTTATCTTTAGTGCTTATAACTATTAATGACATTTTCAATATTTGCATAAGTTCATTTAGCATCGTAAAAAAAACAACAATTAATCATGCCAACCTCACCTACGGAAAAGCGTTTAATGCAGGTAAAAGGTGTATGAAAAAGTCTTGAATATGCAATTTTGATCGCCGTAGTTGTAAAATTGTACACTTCCTCCCAAAAATGAGCTTGTTGCCGAATTTCGAAACCCAACTTCCCTGCTTTAGAAAGACTAATTAATCATGCCGGAAATTTAATTAGAAAAATCAAATTGCCATGCAACTATCAAAGCCACAAGCTCAAGTACATTGTAACGGCCGAGACGTCAGGAAAGAAAAAAAAAAGGAAAGAAAGATGAAAATAGAATAGAAGAAAATAAAAGGATAACAAATCAAAGTTCAAGTTGCGCTAATAATTCAAATTCCTCTACTATAAGTATGAGATTAAAATAAATCAATCAGTCTCTTTATTTTCTTACAAGTCAGCCCTATTTTCTATCTCGCTTTCGTGCATCTCTCTCGTTTTCCCTCACGAGTGAATGTTGCCGACAATAGGGCAACAACCAGAGGAAGTGGACGGCGGCGATTGAGCGCCTAGACAGAGAGGAACAATCGGAAGAAGAGGAAGAAGAAGGAGAAGAAGGTTTATGTGATAGTTTCTTGGACAAAAATTTGTAAGGTATGAAACTAAAGTAGATTCATCATAGAATATTAATTTTAGACTTGAAGCATACTCTAGTTAATTCCTAATCACAGTAAAATGTTATGATGCTTGATGACGGCCATCAACGAAAAGATGATTGGAAAGTCCCTATCTTCTTCATGGTGTTTTCTACATAACCAGAACCTGCCCTGAGTTCACTATAATCCAGCTCGGGTAGATCCTTGTCCGGATCGAGTTCGCCACTTAGATTTGCCATTGTCAAGATCCCTGAACTCTGTGACAAAGATGAACTTGGCTCGAGTTGATGAAAATTCGGCTCAGACTGTTTCTAAGGCGAAGTCACATCGGTTGTGAGTTTCGCCCGACTGGATGACAGAACTCGGCCTAAGTTTTCACTCATACTCGGCTTGGATTCTGATAGTGTAATGATGATTTTTATGATCCTTAATTTATGTGTTTAATCTTAATTTAAGTTATAATGATGATTATGTGATTTATGTCTCAGATTCACTCTCCATGATCATATCTTATAGTCTTGATTTATGTTCTATTAAAAATAAATTAAAAATTGCAAAACAAAAGATGAAAAATGTTAAATGAAAAGCTCTTACGATGACGAGCTGATTATGATCAGTTATGAGCTGATTACGATCAGTTATGAGTTGGCTTTGCCAATTATGATGATGATGAGATGAGTTGAGATGGGTTGAAATATATCTCACAATAAGTAGATGAATAATAAGATAATGAAATGAAAGCATATAAACAATTAATCTTCCTTTATGATGATTATCTTTTGCCACCATTATGATAATTTTCTTATGATCTTCTATTTATATGTCATATTTCATGATTACATTTACTCATGTTATAATCATGCCTAATTTCTTCCTACATGATGATGATGTCTCATGATACTTGTATAGTATCATGATCTTATAATTGTTTTTACTTTACTTACATGCTGAGTTGCAAAACTCATAAGGAGATTTCTCCCCTGCATTTTCATAAATTTAGGACCAGATCAGAATGATGAAAATGATCGACGGTGACCCATCAAGCTCATAGGTGGTTGCACAAGGGTGTCTTGAGTCCCTTAGAGTTATGTTATAGATTTTTCTTTTAATGATATTAGATTGATGTATTAACTTCTTTGGACTCATATGATATTCTTTATTAGTCTTCCACATATTATGATCTTATACTTTTTTTAGCATTAATATATGATGATTAATCTTCTGCTTTCAATTGATGTTGAGTTGGTCAATCAAAGTCTTCTTTTTTATTAATATGATGTACACGTAAGAATAGTCGTAGCGATTTTTGAAACGAATTTTGTCACGTGGCGGGGGTGCAATTTGGGAGGGCTTTATATTTAGGTATCACAGCCTAATGTTACAATATTTTCATGTCCTACTGTATGATGTCATGGTCCATGCGCAAGTGCCACGAATAGTCATCGCGCCATTTGAAGTCATGTAAGTTTTAATTCACTATCATAAGATGTATGCCTTTCTAAAATGATATGATGTATGATGATGTAGATGCCTCCATGACGTGCTCTTGATGTTCAAGTATGGGCCAAAGCCGACCTCGAAATAGTTATGGAGTGGCAACTCTCCAAAAAGAAGGAATGGTCCAAAATGAAGTCCATATTAGTCAGGTACGTGAGGTAGAGCAGACAGTTCAGTCTCCACTGGTGCAGCCGCACCAGCATAGTTACCATTAGTTCAGCCCTCACCAGCATTGACACCACTAGTTCAGCCCCATTTTGTGCAGTCTCCGTACAACCCATGCCCGTGCCGTCGGTGACCTTTAAGGACATCATTCAGGCATTCATGAAGTTATGACCTTCGAAGTATGATGACATGGGTGAATTTGACAAGGCTAAGAGGTGGTTGAGGACTATAAAAGAAAAGTCACGTCATATGGATCACGGTGAGGATAAGAAAGTCATATTTTCCATCAGGTGCTTAGCTAATGACGCTTTGAATTGGTGGAGGACCATAGTGGATACTAAGTATGAAGGCTAGGATGTTCCCCCCGCGACCACTTTCATGAGGCATTCGAGATAAGGTACTTCCCAGAGTACCGACGTGTCTATAAGTAAAGGGAATTCTTGCAGCTGAGCCAAAACTGGATGACAATGGCTCAGTATCATATTCAATTCGTTCGTTTGGAGAGGTATAATACTCTTAAGATGAGCGATAGACAGAAGAGAAATCATTTTTGCCAAGGCTTGAACCTGACCATCAGAGCAAACACTCTAGCAGGCCAATGTGCAAATATGAATTTAACGATCAATCTGACAACCACGATGGGAAGAAATTATGATAGAGAATAAAAGAAATCTAGGGATGTGAAAGGAAAGACCCTCATGCAGTCCCCTGTGTAGAATCGACCTCGATGTAATGATCGACGTCAAAATCGAGAGGACCCGACTGTAGGAATTAACGTTGGGACAATATGGCGAGGCCATATAAGCCTCGTGATGCTAATCATCAGTAGCAACCCTGACGTTAGTTAAAAATGATGAATATAAAGTTAAAATGTTCATGATGACATAAGCTAAATGAATGACCCTTTGCAGCCCCAACATCAACAACCCAGTAGCCTCAGCAACAAGCGCAAGGCATTGATGCTTGTCCACGCTTTAGGAAATTTCACATTGGAAAATGCAGGATGAAGATTGGAGTTTGCCTACACTATGGTCAGCATGGGTACTTCATTCAGGACCGCTCTACCAAGAACAAGGAAAACTCCAGCTTTGAAGTCATAGAAGGAAGAGGTGAAAATAATCTAGTACAAGGAAGAGCCTTTCACTTGGAGGAAGATGTGATGCCGACAAATGTCAAGGTCATAAAAGTACATTATCATCTTCCTACTACCATCTTAATATTTGATTCGAGTGCATCACACTCCTTCATATCTAAAGACTGTGCTACTACTTTAAGTTTACAACTGTATGACATAAGCCGCCCTACGAAGGTGATTACTCCTATGGGAATACTCCATGCCACAAAGTACCTCCTTGAGGTAGAGGTGATGATAGAAGACAAGAACTTTTCTACAAATTTGATAGTGATTCATATGATGAACTATGATGTTATTCTTGGTATGAATTGACAATCCTACCATGATGTCATTGTTCTATGCAAGCAAAAGAAGGTAATTATCAGAATCGAAGATGGACGCAAAGCTACCATTCGAGATACTACTGACAAAGAAGGAAAAAGTCATTATATCTGCAATGAACGAATAAAAGGTGATACATAAAGGATGCAGAGGTTTCTTAGTAAGTGTGGTGAAGACGGATGATCCATCAACCTAACTACAATAATTGTATGTAGTTAGCGAGTTTCTAGATGTCTTTTCAGAAGACATCTCCGAATTGTCAATGCAGCGAGAGATTGATTTTCACAACGATCTCCTTCCAAGTACTGCCCCAATTTCTAAGCTCCCTTACAGGATGGTATCGCTTGAAATGTATGAACCGAAGAAGCAAATTCAAGAATTTTTAGATAAGGGTTTATCAGGTCAAGTGTGTCACCTTGGGGAGCTCTAGTGTTCTTTATCAAGAAGAAGGACAACTCTCTAAGGTTGTTTATCGACTATTGAATGTTGAACAAGGAAACCGTTAAGAAAGAACCTTCTATCATGGATCAATGACCTCTTAGGTCAACTATCCAATGTTGAGGTATTTTTCAAGATGGATTTACGAAGTGTGTACCATCAGTTTAGAGTTGTCGAAGAAGATGTACAGAAGATAACTTTTTGATCAAGATACGATCCCTTTGAATTCTAAGTGATGCCTTTTGGATTGATGAACGCCTTTGTAGATTTCATGGACCTTATAAATCGGATGTTCATACCGTACTTGGACCAGTTTGTCATCGTCTTTGTGGATAATATTTTGATTTTTTCGGAGAGCCCAAAACAACATAAGGAACGTCTGAGGATTTTTTTGGAGAAATTAATACAACACAAGTTGTATGGTAAGCTATCAAAGTGTGAGTTCTGACTTGAGCAATTTATTTTTCTTGGACACATAATTTCAAAAAAGGATATTTTTGTGGATTCATCCAAAGTAGAAATGGTAGTTAACTGGCCAAGGCCATTGAATGCAACAGAAATATGTAGTTTCCTCGAATTGACATGTTATTATCGCAGGTTCATCAAAAACTTCTCGAAGATTAAATCTCCATTGACGAACTTAACAAAGAAAGATGATCGGAAAGTCCCTATTTTTTCACATCATTTTCTATGTCAGTAACCCTTCCTGGGTAGGGTTTTGCCCGGACCGAATTTGTCGGAATTCGATCCAGATTTATCATTATCGAGAGCCCCGAATGTCATGGACGTGCTCCACAAATATTATTTTAATATAATCTTACTTTTAATTATCATTTTAAGTAAGTTTAAATGATTATATAGTCATGGTTGTGTGTAGCAACTAACCTTTGGATTAAAGCATAATCATAATTAAATTATCGATAAGCGTTATAAAGAAGTTATAAAAGATTATTACGAATAAATTATAATATTTATAAATATTATAATAAATATATTTGACTATGATTAAATATGATTAATTAGGAGTTTAACATTAATTTTTAACAAAATAATATGATTGGACCTTTATTTCAACCAATAGAATTTCAAGCAGCTCAAGCAGGCAGCTCAGCAGCTGCTAAGTAATGAATTTTTAGAACCACCATACGACGTGTTAAAAATCTAGAAAAAATATATAAATCAATATTTGTATTCTCCGCGAGCAGAAAATTTTGCAAGATGAAATCCCTAGCCGAACGTTCTCAAGAAATTCGGCATGTTTGCTGAGTTAAGGTCAATTTGCGGATCCGAAATCAACCCTCATCTTCATACGATCATATCTTCGTAAGTTATTCTTCATAAATCCTGAAAATTTTCATGATTCATATTCGCGATGTTAAATTTGTATGACCACAAAAATCATGTAAAAAGGACTTCTATAGAGAAAGTTATGAATCGAGAACCATAGGTCGCTCACTCTGTCCCGTGTCAGAGACAGGTCCGACTTGTAGATTAGGGTATGATTAGGATAAATAGAATTTGAATTTGAAATTTATACATGTTAAATTATACTTCACAAGAGTTCGGTGAGAAGTGGAATCATTCAATTTGAATGTGTAGAGACGGAGAAATGAATTTTTCATTTAGTAGTGAGTTTTCTGTCAGGTTTTAGGGAATTAACAGAACACGACTCAAATTGACTATTTTTGTTATAGAGTTATACAAGGAGTTAAATTCTCTAATTTTTATGATAAAATATCAAGAAAGTCTAGTCTTCAGAAAAATTATTATCTAGTAAAATAAATAAACATATAAATAAATCTTTCTATGCCACACAGTCTGCTATGTCACAAACCCTATGTAAGGTTGCCTTAGATGTTATGACTTACTCACTTGGACTTAGTTAATGATATTTGGGGATTGAAAATGTAGTTTCTAATTTATCCAGAATCATGAGATTTGTCTTTGTGATTAAGAAGTTATGAATTATTCATTGACAAATACTCAGTCTGAAATCCTAAGACAACACCTAGTTAAACTTTGAAAAATTGAATAATTGTGAGTGTGAAGTAGCATATGAACATAAACACCTGAAATTACACATTAGTATTAGAAGGGATTATATGCATTTTAAGGTGAATAAGTGTTCATGCATGAGCATGCATTGCATATTGTTATTATTAGTAATTGAAAAATAAAATAGCATCATTGCTTGTAGAAAACCAACAAGTTACAAGTGAACGGAGGAAAATCTAGTAAACCTCTTTGAAAACATAAAGCACAAGGTGAGTGAGTAAATTTATAATATAGCAAAATATTATATGTTAGTTCTTTTATTTATGATATTATTTCAAGCAAAGATTATTAGTATTATTATTATTGAAACATATCTTGAATTATGAAAAGTATTTATGATATGTTTCAATGATTTTATATGAGATGGAACAACCTTTTACATGAAAATATTTTCAGGGAACAATGCTTGTGAAGTTAAAATAAGTTTTATTTGATAATGATATGAGATTATGACAAGTGTATTTTGATATTGTTAAACTCCGTGTGTTCATTAGCCATGCTGTTTGAAAAAGGTCTTTGAGACTGTATTCGATATACATGAAGCCTTTGGGGCGTATATCGGGTGTCTTTGCCCTTTGAGGGCTGCTCTGCATGCACGTATTGACCCATGATCGCTCTGCGTATCTGAGAATCACACAATCATGATTGGAATACGTATTGACCCATGATTTGTTCTGCGTATCTGAGACTCTTGATTATGAAGCTCTGCTTAACTGTATGACACACAATCATAAAGGGATACGTATTGACTCATGATTTGCTCTACGTATTCGTGACTCTTGATTATGAAGCTCTGCTTAACTGTATGACACTTGATTATAGAGGGATACGTATTGACCCATGATGAGTATGTGCAATGACACATGTATGGAGTTTAATTGTGAATATGATGATATCTTGAATAATTTGTATTTACGGTAAAAGTTCATATGATTTGAAAAGTTATGTGATAGTAGTTATGCTTTAACATTTTCTCATATGAAAGAAATATGATTATTTAAATGTTATATGCACTCGTATTGTTCCCCTATGTTGTACATTTATTCCACTCACTGAGCAAACGATTGTTGCTCACATTACCTTTGTTGAATTTTTCAGATAATTATAAGTTCTCGAATTGAGTCGATTCGAAGCATGTTTTTGATGCATATAGAAGAGGTCGAGCCGTTGGAGCACTTTTATTTTTTCTCCACTTTCATTTTTAAAAAGCATGCATGTAATAGATAAACTCGATAGTTGTACTAGAGTTTATTAGAATGATTTTGTAAGGTTGTATGAGACTTGATCCTGTGGGGTTATATGCAAAATGATTTGTGGAAAAAAATATAATGACCATATGCGAATGTCATATCTTATAGTTTTTTTATTAAACTTTGATGAATATATATCCATCTTTTGTATGTGTTGGCTAATGACACAAGAAAGTAAGGGAGGGAGGTTTTACCGATTTTAGTTTTGGAATGGCTAAATGTAACTAAGATTTATGATAATTGGGATTAGCACTTAGTCACGGAGTTGGGTGTGACAGAGTTTGGTATCAGAGCTTAGGTTTAAGATTCTGTAGACAGTATTACTTAAGTTTAAGGTTAGGTGACATTATCTGCATTAGATTAATAGTGCATGCTTTTGATTATTTTTCTTATTTTATATTTTTAAGGAGTAAACATATCACCACATGAGTGATGTGGTGAGGGTTAATTTGATATTATTGGCCTTTGTAAATTTGCTCCGTCTGACGATCGACCTATTAGGAGTTCATTTTTATCTCATGCATTATGCATCAGTACATAGTGTGGCATTTGATGTCAATAATGATCCTCCCTCTGTGATGATGTGACATATTGGGTCCATTAATAATGTTTCATGATGGCAATGTTAGGAATCAAACTATTATAGTTAATTTCTTGCAATAGATGTAAATGAACATGGAGTGAAGTAGCTGAGTGGAAAATGATGACAGAGTTCATTTCTTTAAATATTCAAGACTGTAATGTCTTACTTGAAGTGGGTTGATTAGTTCGTCATCATGTCACTTCACATTATTTTAAGAAAGAAACTTATTTTGGGTTATTAGGAAAATTAAGAGTTACATTTTCTAATAAATGTTAGAATTTTTCCCTCTTGTATTATTTATATAGTAATGAGATAGAAGTTGATTAGGAAGGAATGAGAAATTGAGATAAAGGTAAAAATGTCACGATTGGAAGATATTCCAATCATATCTGAATTTGTTAAAATATTAAGATCTTCTTAGATTATGCACCAATGAGATAAACATAATTATTTATGGATATAGTCCATAGAACTATTCCTACTTCTAACACTTCTTATTATGTAACACCTATAAGATTAAAAGAATTATAGGAGCATTTCGATGAGGTTCAAAATTTTGAGCTTCGGATTTATTCTTCAACAAGAAAGATAAGTTCCTTAGTTGGACATGAATTATATACATTTTAAGTGATTGTGAAGAATAGTTTATCAAGAATGAGTTACTTGATTGATGAACTACAAGTACCACTCGATTCTCAAAAATGACTTTAAGAGATGGATATCATTAGCTAAAGTTAAAATAATGGTATATCTCAACCTCTATATATATGGAACTCGATATTATCATAATGAATTTTGACAATCAAACCACTCATAAACTTACGATCTCTCAATTCCGAAGGTCGTGCACATCATGAGAGATATTTAAACACTATTTCACAAAATTATTATGGGAAAAATAAAAGTAAGAGCCAAATTATGAGTAAGTTTTGGGTTGACCTCACGATATTAGATCATGTCAATTCTAAGAAAAACAAATCATGCCATTGATATGTATGATCATCTGATATTTTTGAATGACTTTGATCAATTATTTATCATGCAACATTTCTCCTTAATATAGAAAGGAAGTATAATGTGTTATCTTGTATCCAATCTAAGAAAATATGAAGTAATCATGTACATATGATTGTGTTTGCAAGCTTATTGATTTGAACAAGAACTTGTTACATAAAGAACAACTAGTTTGCATCTTATATCAGAAAGAAAATGAAAAAGATAAGAAAAGTCACATCCTAAGATATTATGATATAAAAGTTTTACAATGAGACATTGTGTTTTGGAATAAATACATTTGAACCTTATGAAGGTGTTGAGAGGATATTTACAAGCCACCATTCATAGTATTGTATTTAACATATATTGGATTACCCATATGTATGAGAATAAGATAATAGATATGTATTGTATCATTAATATTCTAATTTGAACATTATATTTGTTCGACTCTTTCAAGTGATCATGGGTATTCTAAATTTGTGAATAACATATGTGTGAATTGACTTTGAAACTTAATTCTACGAGATTGTGATTGATCCAAATAAAATATGTTGATAGAAAGATTAAAAAAAGAATAAAGTATAGTTATGTTATTTTGAATAGTCAAAATCAATTTGCAAATGTGCTATAAATAACATAAAGGAAATATGAATATGATCATGAAAACTTTTAAAATATATATGAATGATCCGTATTATGAAATTAGAAATTACTTGTGTTGGATGTGTAGATGATAAGTATGAGTTTTGTTCTTCAAGTTTGATAACATCAAATCTTAACAAGATTATAGGAGATACTGAAGGTTTTATAAGAACAATCAGTAAGAGAATAGATGCTTGTAATCATATGAAGACATTATGAGATGTCTATATTAATAAAAAATGATAAACATTTTATAGAAATGGATAATAATATTAAGCTACGCATAAAGGTTGGAGAACCAATCATCAAATCAGTTTAGTGTTGAAGATTGTTACCTATTTGATGTGATTCAAATTATATGATCATTATATTATCATCGTCTAATGTGACACTATGAAATCTTGAATTACTATTATTGATATCAAAATTATTGTCAACTTTCAACTCATAGTTATCAAACAACATTCATCGTTATGCATTCTAAATCATTGACGATTCTTGATTAGTTGCTATCGATTGCGATTCTTTATATTTGGAAATTGATTTTTACTCATCATTATTTATCATATCTCATCTAGGGTGACTGATTAAATCACCATTGTCACTCCTTTATGAGTGATAAATGATTTGCCATTTCGGACTTTAGTACGTCCATTAATTTTGGAAGTTTAAAGGAGTTGTGAGAAAGCTTCTCGAAAGATTATTGGAGTGATGCATCCTCTGGTCATCTATCGAGAACTTTAATTGGGTGTTCATCAATCACAAAATGTTGGTTGGATGTATAGCGAATGAGCGATTAGAGGGGGACGTCTTTCTGATCCTCAATTGCGAACTCGAATTGACATTTCACCATTGTAAATCAATTAGAGAGGGAAAGTCTTATTCACAAAACTCATTGTTGCTCGCACTCTAACAATCATTCTTACGAATGATAGTGATCGTATTTGACTTATGGACACATAATAATCGATGGTTATTCTGTCGTTCCCTTTATCTAATGTGTCATCTTCTTTTGCTTGTCATGATAGACTCATATAATTGTTGAAGTACTACTCGTTGTTCTTATTATCCATAAAGTCTGTCAAATATTTGGAAATTTCCTTGCAATTAGTTTTCCACTCATAACATCGGTACTTATCTTTATGTGAATTTTGTATAAAATTAATCATGGTAACAAGACTAGATGAAAGAATTAATTCTTTTATTAAATTTTAAATATGCACATTAAGAAAATGTTATAGACAAAAAAATGTGATATATGCAAGATTATTGTGAAATACGAAGACAAATAAAAAGAGATCACAATAGTGAATTTACAAGGACACATTACCTAAAAAAAATGAAAGAAAGTTATGTCCATGATACATAGTACCATATGAGATTTTGACATGTGTTGGATCAATTGTTTATTTGTTAAGTTCCACAATCAAAGATATTATGTATTTACAATATCTTCAATATTTCTATGTTCAATGATATTGATCAAATCCTTTGTAGACAAGCTCATCAATCAACAAGTCATCAATAAAAGTTTTTGTCTATGTCCATCTCTGAGCAATTAGATCAAAATCTTTTTCCTTTCCTTATCTGAAGTCTCTAAATTGCAATGAATCACTGGATACTATGACGATCAGGAATATGCTAAGTAAGATTTCTAAATCATCGTATGTATCCTTGGGCTAATATTCAATTAGAAGTTCAACAACTGCAGATATCAAATCTCAAATCATAAGAATGATCAATGTCAAATCATGTAAAATATTCCAAACAAACGTCTAGAAGCTTCTTAGTGATTTTTCGACATACTTGTTGAAAAAAAAAGATATCCTTCCTATCATTATGCCAGCATCAAGTGAAACAGAGATCTTCCTTGCTATTCCATCTAGTCCTCCATTGCTCTTCAAACCCTTGTTATTATGTCCATGTACAATGGGTGCTAACTCATCTGGGTTGATGCAATAACCAACTTTTCTCATATCTTTTGGGATATGACATTCAGTTATGCTATGCGTTAAAGCAAAAATCAAATAGAACAGAACATCAACAAAGAATAGTACATACAATTACCTTTTTTCTCATAGAGAATTAAAAATTGTACTATCAATAAATTGCAGAGCAACCTTCTGCATATAAAGAGAAACTCCAACTATTCTAGTATAAGAATGTTTGTCTCGAGAAGAAAATATAGTATAAATTATAAGGGTCAAGGAAAATAAATTTTGGAAAAGAAAATTTTCCTTAGTGTTAGCGTGATACGAAAAAAATCATTAGTGAGAATGACTAAATAAGAAGGAAGTATTCATTCTTATCCTTCACAACATATATCGAAATTTCGGGGACGAAATTTTTTATGGAGGAAAGAATTATCACGGACGTGCTCCACAAATATCATTTTAACATAATCTTACTTTTAATTATCATTTTAAGTAAGTTTAAATGATTATATAGTCATGGTTGTGTGTAGCAAGTAACCTTTGGATTAAAGCATAATCATAATTAAATTATCTATAAGCGTTATAAAGAAGTTATATAAGATTATTAAGAATAAATTATAATATTTATAAATATTATAATAAATATGTTTGACTATGATTAAATATGATTAATTAGGGGTTTAACATTAATTTTTAATAAAATAATATGATTGGATTTTTATTTCAACCAATAGGATTTCAAGCAGCTCAAGCAGGCAGCTCACCAGCTGCTAAGTAATGAATTTTTAGAACCGCCATACGACGTGTTAAAAATTTGAAACAAATACATAAATCAATTATTTGTATTCTACACGAGAATAAAAATTTTCAAGATGAAATCCCTAGCCGAACGTCCTCAAGAAATTCGGTAAGTTTGCTGAGTTAAGATCAATTTGTGGATCCGAAATCAACCCTCGTCTTCATACGATCATATCTTCGTAAATTATTCTTCATAAATCCTGAAAATGTGCATGATTCATACTATCGATGTTAAATTTGTATAACCACAAGAATCATGTAAAAAGAACTTCTGTAGAGAAAGTTATGAACCGAGAACCATAGGTCGCTCACTCTGTCCTGAGTCAGAGATAGATCCGACTTGTAAATTAGGGTATGATTAGGATAAATAGAATTAGGATTTGAAATTTATACATGTTAAATTATACTTCACAAGGGTTCGGTGAGAAGTGGAATCATTCAATTTGAATGTGTATAGACGGAGAAATGAATTTTTTATTTCGTAGTGAGTTTTCTGTCAGGTTTCAGGGAATTAACAGAACACGACTCGAATTGACTATTTTTGTTATAGAGTTATACAATGAGTTAAATTCTCTAATTTTTATGACAAAATATCAAGGAAGTCTAGTTTTCAGAAAAATTATTATCTAGTAAAATGAATAAACATATAAATAAATCTTTCTATGCCACACAGTCTGCTAGGGCACAAACCCTAGGTAAGGTTGCCTTAGATGTTATGACTTACTCACTTGGACTTAGTTAATGATATTTAGGGATTGAAAACCTTAGTAAGTGTAGTTTCTAATTTATTCAGAATCATGAGATTTGTCTTTGTGATTAAGAAGTTATGAATTATTTATTGATAAGTCAGTAGTTTCCAAGCATGAACTACTTGCACATTTGAGTTGTAAGTTAAAATTGTTTTCGTATAATGCAATCCACTTAAGGCAGTAATTTCAAGGAAAAGATGGAATGATTTCATGTTAAAAGAGAGATACATCATACAATGCTTTGTGTATCACAGTTTTTGGATATGTATAGTTAGGAAATCTGAACCATCTACTTTGGTACAGGGCTCTCCAAAATATCAGAAGAGAATTTCTTAATGAAAAAAAGGATAAAATTCAGTTGAAAAATCAGTAAAATATGAAACATTGCCATATAGAAGCTCTTAGGAATGTTAAGTTTATATTTGATGTTCTTCTCAAAGAAGTTTATATTTGATGTTTTCTCATTCAAAGATGAGGCAATGAAGCTACCTGATCATAAGTGAGAGATGATAGATGATAGATGCAGAGTTGATGTACTTAATTCAGCTCGTTCTCATTCTCATCTTGCTTAGCTTTCGTCTTATGTCACTTGAAACTTTTCATTTGCCTTCTGTTGTTCTCTGATTCTCCATCTGTTCAGAACTTAGAAGCTACTGTACTTGCAGACTGCATGTCTCCCTGCTTCACCTCATTTGGCATTGGCGCAGTCATGACACCAAAACCATTGTGCTAAACAGAGATGTCTACTGATGGATTTGGTGTTTGAACTGCATGGCCAAATTCGTTTTCACATAGATTATTATTAGTTCAGGATATTTGACATCTGAAGCGGTATTAATATCTGAACATTTGTCAACTTCCTCCTCTTCTGAGTTATGGTGCCCAACACATCCTTCCTCGTGTACCTCACAAATTAACACTTTGTCGTGAACGCTGAGGACCTACATCATCTTCACCAAAGGTCGGATGAACGAGACTAAGTTTATGCAAAGCAGCATCAGTTTCAGATGTAATAGAGGAGTGGGCCACTGCAGAACTGTGTTTGGCTTTATTAAATGAAACAAAAAATAGAGTTTGACATGAAAATATTATTTAGTTTCTTTATTAATGTTATAACGGTTAGAAGTTCAGAGACCTTAATATATATATATATATATATATATATATATATATATATATTCTAACTTTATTCTCTTTGTTATATCTTTCTCAACTTATCTTATAGTCATCTTCTCGGTTTTGCTTTATTACCATTCAACTATATACTTTATTTAGATAATTTTATACGCTTGCTTAATTACTTTTAAAATAGTTTCTTTGTTGTAATAGAAAAAATAAATTAATAATTAAGATTTTGATTATGCTTGCATATCATGAATGCATTATATGAAATTTATTATAAATGCGTATGAATCTTTCTGATCTTCGGAAAGTTATTATTTTTTAAAAAATATTGTGTTGTGAACTTGCACCTTATTTGATTTGATATATAATATTTGAGTTTCTATGAATATAAATTTTTTCATGATAAAAAATTAAAATAATTAGAAATTATTTAAATTCTTATATAACATTAGAATTGATTAATTTTACACATGTTCAATTATATCATTTTTATTCATCAATAAATGAAATCTCTAACTGTTGACTGTTAGACTACCATTTGTTATTCACTATTCCTTGACCAAAATTATTATCCACCCTCAAAGCACCGTCCCCTTATTGTTAGTAGATTGACACGGTAGTATTTTGTAACTCATGTGAAATACTGTTCAAAAAGGGAAAGCAGGATCTATTTACAATTTAGCGTAATTGACAGAAATATTACTTGGATAAAAATATTGGGTATGAAAGAATTTATATGTGATACTTCTAACAACTTTCGAGAAATTATTATTTTCGTCAAATGATGGGAAAACCAATAAATCATAATTAGAAGAATATGTATTTTTGGGTCAAACAAATTCTTTTAATCAAATAAAATATTTATTGATTAAAGGACTTTGATGATTTTTTTTAAAAATTATGAATGAACTGTACAGTAATATAAGATCCGCGGTGCTTTTAAGTTTTAACTCAGCACATCTAATACTATAGGATTTCATTGTTTTAACTAATATTTATCTACAAAATTACCTTTCTAACTTTTCAAAATAACAAACTAAATTAATCCATCATATCTAATTTATTAAATAATTAAAGCTCACAATACAACACACAAAAATAGGAGTAAAATTAAGTCTACACTAACTTTAGAACTATCTTGTTCTTATAAATATGATTTTTGGGTATATTTGTTTCGTGGAATAGTAATTTAATAAAATAACATATTTGTTATGCTCCTAAATGCTGAACGCGGTCCAGGCCCGATCCACATGAGGCGGCAGCCCAAAACCAGTCCAAAACGTAACAATGAGTTCTTAGCGCAGGCGTTTGTGACGCGTTATGGCCAATAGGGAATGCCCACGTGTCAACAGCTTCAACACGGATATTTATATTTTATGAGCAATTAAGAAGAGGAGTAGAAATAAACATTAAAAAAATTAACAGTGAAAAAAGGGTGCGAGATGGAGGCGACCTCTTAAAATGTACTTCGATTCCTCGTCTCTGATTTGTTCAAACATTTCTCGATTCCTATAGGGGTCTCGGCGAAGGTAAAATTTTAATTATCTTTTTTTTTGCTGCTAATTTCCTGGTGATACTTGTTTTTCTCTTTTTGGGTTGTGTTCTTTTGATTAAATTTGATCTCTTTGATGCTGGAAGGAAGGAGCCTCGTCACACTATGGAAGAACAATTTGCTGATGCTGCTGTAAGATTCCCTTGATTCTATGTTCTCCTCTAGTTTTTATTTGGATATTTGATGGGTGTTATTGTTTTAAACCTGGATCTTGTGTAATTGCTTCGGATCTGACGGCGTTCGATACAAAAGACGCGTTTTTTCCCCTGACACTGTGATATCTTTTCTGGCGGCAACTTTCCTCCAAACATGTATTTTTGGATCACTGCTTGTTTTCATTTGATCTCACCCTTCGGAATGCGTGCATTAAAGCAGCCATCTTTGAAGGATTCTGCTCAGAAATGTATCCTTGGACAGACATCGTAGCTATTATTTTCACTCTGTTCATCAATGATGTTTGCTGCTTATAATGTTGTAATTGCATGGTAACGTGTTGTTTCGAGGAAGTTTTCAGGAGTGCTGCTACCATTAAGGATGTTACTTCACCTTGCAGTTAATTGCAGACCTAGATTAGGACCCCTGCGAAAGTTTTTTTGTTTCTTAACCTTGTCGAAATTTTTTTAAGAAAGGAACCATGTGGAAGCTTGTTCGTTCGTTTTCTCACAGATCTTTTATTGGGACTACGTACTATTGGATTCTATCATTCATCATTCTTCCCTGAACTTTCTCTCATGGTCCTGTTGATAGAGTGTATGCTATACCACTTATGTATGGTTAGATAACTAAGCATACGATTCTGACCACTTTGTGCCTCTTCAAGTCATTCAAATGCAATTTTCTCTCACAAAAATTGTAAACATCTTATTTGCTCCATCCGAATTTGAAAAACATGAGAATGTGCCTTTTTTCCTGGAGGTGGATTCTCCTTGGTAGTTTATGTTGCTAGTATTGATATGGGTGCCATATTGTGTAGACAAATTTCTGCACTCACGATCCTTAAAATTTTGGATATATCACTTGCTGATCCCACATTCTCAATCTTTCCCTAGTTTAGCATCAATGACGATTGGCACTGGAAAGAAGTTATAGGTTATTCCTGATAGAGGAGGTCCTGTTCTTACATGATTTGTAACCAAATGCAACTAGATTCTCAAGATTAGATTGAGGATGTAGAATGTTGCATATTTCTTTAATGCCCTCCAGCTCAGAAATTTCAGCGGTACTGACACATCAGATTATGATGGACTACAATCTGAGGCAAATTGAGATATTTTTGTGATCTACACTACTCTTGTGATATAGCTTCTTGCTACATGCTTCCTTCTCAATTGATCACTTGATCTGTCTGTGTAAATATTATGAGACGAAAAAAAGATGGTTCATTTGCTTACTATCTTCATGCCTATGTCATACCTCTTCTGTTTAAGTTGCATCTTGTACATATCAAAACTAAAATGGAGTTATTTATTCCTTTGTTATAATGTGTGTTCTTGTAAGCTTTGCGTTTTTACTCCCTAGATAGTTGATGATTTTGGGATTCTTGAGATAGGTTATTGGCAATTTATAGGAACTCTTGGATAACTGGCTTTTTTATAAGGGGAAAACCAATTTCTTTACTAATATATTTTGATATCATTTGTTTTTTTCTTCTTTATCGGCATTTTTTCACATACACACACAGTATCTGTTTAACAATCTATCATGTGTAAACAAGGGAAAAAAGCTTTCCCTCAAAAAGGCAGGGGGAAAGCCTCATGCATAATGTCCTTCACCTCCCCCTAACCCACTAGCTTGGGAGTGCTTACTGCACATTGTTTGCCCGTTTTGTTGACTTAAATGCATTCTCCTTCCACGTATCTGTCATGTGTACTTCTTTCTTGTATTTATACTTTTGTTCTCATTCAGCTAGTGACTCATCTTCTTAATCATCAGGGAAATGTGATCAAGGAGACATCATCCAAAGGTTTGAACCCAGGACTGGTGGTCTTGCTTGTTATTGGAGGTGGTTTGCTGTTGTTCCTGGCGGGTAATGTCGCACTCTACATGTATGCTCAAAAGACCCTTCCTCCAAAAAAGAAGAAGCCTGTTTCAAAAAAGAAAATGAAAAGGGAAAGACTCAAGCAGGGAGTCTCAGCACCTGGAGAGTAATCCTGCAACTGATCGAAAGGTTAAAGGTTTTTAAGATGGCGAGAGTGAAATTTGTCTCCTTTTCTTCTACAATGTTTAGAAGAGACTATGAAAGTTCTAGATCTGAGTTGTAGTTTGTGATTGTTAAGCAGTTGACGTTAACCAGCTTTGTGTGAATGAAGGGTTTGAGCAGTAGTCTATTGCAACACCGTATGCACTTGATTCATGAAATTTTAACCCAGAGGACGCAAGAACAAATAACTTGGTTGATGCAAATTGGATAAAATTGACTTACACAAATATCACCCTTATATGTATAGAGAGAGAAACTCGTAGTAACAGTGCTTTGCTAACGCAACGATACAAATAAACTTCTTTATCGACTTTGCAACAGAAGTTTTACATATCCTTGGATCCTTTGACAGAACAACTTGGATATGTTTCTATGGCCCCTCATCCATTAGTACTCAATATTTTTATTAACATTAGCTGTATATTATGATAGTTCAGGTAAAAAAGATTGACTGGAATTTCATATAGGTAGAGCTGCAATTTGCGAACTGTAACCTAAGGGACATGCTAAAACTCCAAAGCCAAGGAACCAGATAAAATTGAAAGATGGCATGAGATAGATCTTTCCTTTGTCATACAATGGGTTCTTAATTAGATTACAGAGGCATTTGCAAAGAGAACAAATGACAAACGCATGAACTCTTTTCTCATACTTCTTCTCTCTTTTCCTGATTGAAACCTCTTGTTTTTATTTTACACCTGCTGAACATCAGTTGACATAACGGCAGTCCTTCCTCACCTCTCCTTGGTCACCAGCCAGTGGATTGTTCTCTGATAGCAGGAGCAGAGCCCTTGTAAACTGGCTACGGAAGTAGTTGTTATCAGCAGCCATCTTTTCCACATAGGAAGAGGTGGCAGGATCTGAAACCAGCTGCTGGTCCACAAGCAACAGCCCCTTGTGCTTCAACAAGTTTTTGTAGTACATGTTGTCGATGATCATCGGCGTTTCACGGTCATTTCTCGAGTACAGCACCGCCTTTGGGTCGGGATTCGGAGATTTGCACCGGAACTTAAGATACTCGGCATACTGTGGATCTATAGTTGGATCAACCTCGGGGTAGAGCCTAGCAACAAGGTTCGTACAATGGACTCGACCAACAGAATGAGCTCCTGAGATTAACATGAGGAGATCAGAATTCTATCACAGATGGAAAAAAGAGAGCACAAGATACAAGCCTCCATACCTAGAAGAGCTACGGTTGCTTCTGTGTCGATTCCTATGGATTGGAACTTTGAGAGCACGTGGGACATGGTGTCATTGTGGTTGGGTATGTACTCGCTCACAACTCCGGCGTAGCTCCTCTTGCTGTCAAGTCTACCAGTCTTCATAGGGATGTATGGCCCTCCAAGCTATCAGCCATGGCATTGTAATAAGTCAGAAATGAAGAATTCCATGCAGCTTGCTTAGCAAAGGAAGTGAAAAAAAAAATTAAACTTAAAACGAGAGACACCCAGGGAAATCGCGTCGAATTGATTCGATGATCATGGTTCACTTCGGCAAATAGGCCAGTTGATGCCATGTAATGCCAACAATCTAAATCTAAAATGCACCAACTTCTAAAGCTCAAGAATTGCATACCATGACAACACCATCTCTGGCAGAGAGTGCAATCACATCTGCGCAAGAGACCGTGGCAGGGCACTCGCGCTCCAGTGCATCTTTGATGGTCTTGACGTACTTGAAGTTTCTCATGCCAAAGCTCCTGGCCGTGTCCTGTTCCGAAAGCACGGTGGCGGTCGTCGCCAGAAGGAGCGAGGCATCGCAAGACTGAAGCAACAATGAAACATTCATAACAAGCCAGGCATTTTAGTACACTTTTTTGGAAGCAAGAACAGAGATCATCAGATCACGTAGTTCATTTTTTTTCGTATGGTTACTGCAAGTGCATGCAAAGAAATTTATCTGACCTCCACCATGCAGTCATGGAAGAGATTTCTGAGCCATGAGACAGCGGTGTTGCCATGGATGTAGTAAAGCTTCTCGACCTGCTCCTTGATGATCTCCTCTGCTCTCGGACAGCTCTTTGAGTAGTAGTTTAGGCTCAAATTCCCTGCTCCTGTTGCAATAGATTGATTAGTCTGCATTATATTTTGCACACTACTTTACTGCAGTCTACCCAACATGATGCAATCACATAATCAAACAAAATCTGAGGACACTCCTTAGATTCAAAGAGACAAAGGAATCAGGATAAAGTAGGATGAAGGATACCCAAAGTGGCATGGATGCAAAGAGATGAGAGTAACAAGAGAGCAGCTAATTTTGACTTCAAGTCCATGTCCTTTCAGTGATACTTGGGACTTGAAGAAGGGTGGTGGCCTCGAATGCTGATATGTAGACGTATATATACACAGAGGGGCAATGAGAGAGAACCAGGGTAAGCAGCTCAATAATGGGAAAGGTGTCAATACTTTATGCCGCCGAACAATATGGACCATGGGATCAAGAGACGACTATGATCGACTTCACTTACTGATGGTATTTATTAGCATGAGCTTGATTTGGTTGGTCCTCTGAGAATAACAATAAGAAGGAATCAAGTGCACAAATAAAAATATACTATCATTATGGCATCGACTTGTAGATGAAAGCAACCTTCCACTTGCTTATAGGCTGCTACCGACGCCACACGAATAGGATGCTACAGTAATTAAGAAGGGGATAATGTATCTCAACAAGCTGCGTTTATGTGTGCGTAAATTAGTTTTTGACTTACACGTATGGATTACCCATAAATAATATTCACAATTTCGATTACAATTCGATCAGGTTTTTAATTGCTACAGTTGCATCACGCTACAACAAGTTACCTGTATCTTTAGGACTTTTGCACAGTTATTTGCCCCTTCGTAATATATACATACATATGAAACGATATAGAGAGATTAGTTATTAAATGTGAAATAATACATGCATCTAAAAAACCATACAATGTATACAAGCACTAATGCTTCTGTGGGAAGAAAATGATTCAGAGCTCTTAATCAGATCAAGCACATCCAATAACAGAATTCTGCAGGTAGAGGATGCCAAGAACAGATCATGATACCAAATTAAGGGCCACATGAAGCTCTTGGCATGTACTGTATGAAACCCCACTATTGCCAGAGAATAAGTCTCCTATCATAGGGCTCCAGTACTGTAAAAAGGTCCCATAGCTGGAGCCTGCCCTCATCCACCTTGCCTAATCAACAAAAAAATCAGCAAAAATCATTTTTTTATTGGGCTAATACGATGAGATAATTAAGTTTCAGAAAGAATCTATCTTGCCTTGCAGTCATGCTCATACAAGTAGTCCTCGTTGTCCATGTTATAAGTTTACTAATTAGCTGGTTTCTTTGTATAAGGCATCTTGGAGTCTTGGACAGATCTAAACCATGCCCAATTTGCGGAAATCAAGACAGATTATTAATGAGTTGCTTCACAAGTCAACACTGCGACGAGTCTGAACATTTGCCACACCAAATGTCAGTGCAATTGACAATTAATTAAGTGGAAGTTGGTTTTTAAAAAGACAATAGAAAATGTAAGCCATCTCAAATTATCATCTTATCTTTCTTCTCTTGTTTTTATCACAAAGAGTTCAACAACTTGTACAAGAAATTTAAAAAAAAAAACACATAACTTATCGGTCCAATAAGAATCCGGTGTATATCATTGTAACATGTTCTTACAAAAATCAGAATAATACAGTGTTCTAGAATATGAGATTTTGGATCAATATTTGAAACTCAATTTGTATCTTTTTTTTCAGCAGAGATCAACATTTTGATCTTCCAATCATCTTATCAGAAAATATAATGATCCAAAATATAAGTTTGGATGGAATGAATTTCTGAAGTCGAAATCCTGATTGTTGATATGCATTGGTGCATGATGACAAAGTGGAAAATGCAGACACCCCAGCACCAGAAAGTTAATGGTGTCATTAATGTTTTTTGGGGTGAAGTCGACGTCCACACGCAACGTCAAATGGGACGCAAGAAAACGGAGGCGTGCTCTGGACGCACTACGATTGAAATCAAAGGATAAAAAAAATGTGGCACTTGTGCCATATGATCGGAACAGTTCACAATGCAAACATCTTAATAAGACATCCATGAGAAGCTCAAAGCAACCTGATCAATGATCCAAGTCATTTTGATTGTCAAATTTTTCAATAAGTATAGCACTAAACATTTCTAAAGACACCATTGCGATGAAGCATTGGTGTTATTTCCTGAAAATGACAGCTGCACAGTACCAAGCACAAGCTATAAGCACATTATTCACATTGTTTGATCTTGATTGCAGCCACTGCAAAAGACAGAAACTCTTGTGACATTTGGTGGTAAATTGCCGTTCATGAGCAGCACCTGAAAACCACAAACAATCTTGGGATTAATTGATTGAAATCCCGAAATTGACCTGATCCACAATTTGTGGCATTCCATATTGAATTCTTTCCTTGTGACAAGAAAATTATTAACTCATCAGGAGACGGTTTATTTTATCCTAACAAGAATGCACAAACTTGTGAGTGGCTGAAAGCTGAAGCACCAAGATGTACTCCCCCAAATCCTAATCATACCAATGTAACTTCTCCTAGTTTTGAACAAAGAAAGAAAGTGAAATCCCAGAATGCTGTCCTCCGGGAGAGGGAAAAAACTGTGTTCGAATGTATGTACAAAACGGAGAAAATATAGTACTTTCACATTTGCAACCATGAAGACCGAGTTAGATTAACTAGAAAAGCATACCTGGTTAACTATTCATCTATTAATATACAAACAATGACATCCTAAGCACTCCACACACAAGAAAAAACTTGAAACAGATACCTGTCGAGAGTAGAGCAGATCATGTTGTATCTTGAAAAGTGTTGAAAGGAGATTTTTTGCTTCTACCATATCAACAACTTATGTTCATACTGAAAAAAGATAGCTGATAGAGAAAAGGTCGTAGAAACTCAATAGCAAAGAGAATCGCCAACCAACATGAACTAAATATATTTATCAATATTAAATCATTACCTGCATTACTACAAAGAAAAGCTATTGGCAAGCTCCACATATGCTAATGTATGAATCTTTGTCGTGCGTGTTTCCATCTCTATTTTTACTGAAAATAATCATGCATAGGGTTGTATATATTATCACTCTTTCCATTTATTTGGGTCCATCAATGCAAAATTTACTTGCTTAATAGGCTTTAACATGGCATAACTTTGAAACTCGGCAACCATAAGTTTTGTGAGTATTCTATGTTACAAAGGGAGGTCATATGCCTACTTCAATTTGAAGTAAATCATGTTTCATATCTTTACAAGATAAACTAATGTTCAAATCAGTATGAACAGAAGCTCGTTGAGAGTTTTTTGAGCCATTTCTGTCTCATGCATTGAGCTAATGAACGAAGAAACCTTTTGAGAACTAGTATTTCCTCTCTAAATATGTAATATTAGTTTAAAGAGAGGACATATGGAGAGCTTTGAGATAGAAACATTATTGCTAATGACAGTGACATATAAGCAATGAACTAGAAGGGTTTGTCAACTGTTTTAGCAATCTCTAAGAAAAACTAATTAGGTGGGAGAAGTAGATAACAATGATAAAAAGAAATAAAGAGCAATTGTTGCTTGAACGGGAAACACTAGAATCTAGAGTAATTTAAGTTATGCAAATTGACATGTGGAGAATTTCTCACCACAAACAAGTGCAAGAAATACAGGTTAAAACTGGAGATGGCTCATGATGATGGCTTTATGAAAAGAAGAAAGATATAGATTTGAACAAGTAAAAACAAATCTTCCTAAATAGAAAAGTAGTGTGAAAGGACGGTGACATGGGAGGGAAAACAATAACTATTTTATCCTAATTTAGGTATTTACATATGGGCTAAAGAAGTTCACTCCATTTTTCCTCTATGGTTACCACTATTGATCTTCAGAATAGCTCTTTCAATCGATTAAAATAAAGTTGATTGACTGAAAATGTTAATAGAAAGAATAAATTAACTTTTCTTCTTTTGGCATAAGGTCAATAAATTCATACTTTTAAATAAATTCATACAGCTCCGAATTCATGTTGTAAAACCTAAACCGGACTAGCTGGTCAAACCGGTCCAATGGCGATCCAGGTGTCCAAAGGCCAGTATTGAACCGGTGGAGCCATTGACCCGGTTGAACTAGTCAAACCCGGTCAAAACTGAGTTCCACCGACGAATATAATAAAAAATGACTTTGATAAAGAAAGTGAATAAAATAAACTATTAGGACATGATTTCACATTTCAGTTGGTGGCCAGTTGGAACAACTGAGGGAAGGTCTCCCGTGCAGGGTGCCCGATCCAGTCCAATTCTCTTTTCAGAAATAAATTTTTTTCTCAGAGCGAAGAGACGGTGAAAAAAAGACCAGCGGCATAATCCAAGCTATACCTTGCCAGAAAGAGGATGCACCAGTGTTCACCGTCATAAGAAAATCGCAGTTCAGTTCACAACCATAACAGACATTAAACAATGTACACCGGATGCCCTCTGGCTTGCCATAATCCAAATTACCGATTTTGTGAGGAAAGCAGTGTTCATCCTACCAAGGTCGAGGACCCCAATGCCACCTTCTGCAGTTGACCGACACATGTCCTTCAACGCTACCAGATGTGTTCCATGAGGGTTGGATAGTCCACAGAAACTGCATTCGAAGTGTGATCGACCTGTTTTGGAATCCTCAAAACCGATAAAAAATAGATTGGTAAGGCTGAAGGAACTGGAAGAAAAACAAACCATCCAGGTTAAAGATGGTAAGGCTAATGTAATTGTGTTAAAACTTCCAACTGACATATGGGACTTCATCCAGGTTAAAGAAGAAAAACAAATCATCATCAATTCCTAAACTCATACAAAAGTCCTTTTTAATGCATATTTCGAAGGATGCAGGCTCAAGCAAAATGATAATAGAGGAAAATAGATAATCACACCAACCACACCTAAACTCATACAATTCCTTCAGTTATGTCGGAACATTTGCCCTCTCCTTTGACTAAAATTACTGACAGATATAGAACCTAGTATTTCAACATAACATTTTGTGATAACTG
This sequence comes from Pontederia crassipes, assembly GCA_030549335.1. Taxonomy (NCBI): domain Eukaryota; kingdom Viridiplantae; phylum Streptophyta; class Magnoliopsida; order Commelinales; family Pontederiaceae; genus Pontederia; species Pontederia crassipes. Next base: position 9,952,315 of record CM060188.1, on the reverse strand, counting down.
ATGCTAATGAAGACCTAGATGTGGCACGTGCATAATTACTGATGTTCTAGTAAGGAACAGTCTATTAAAAATGTAGCACTGGAGCTATGCAGCAGACTGTCAGCCATCATTGCAATCTCACTACAGTTACTAAGGTTTATGAACAATCATTATGAACATATGATATATGACCATATTTAACATGTTAACTGCTAAGTATCTAAAGAGAGACTCGCAGCATCTTTTTCTTTTTTTGAGACAACCCGACCAATATAGCAAGAAAATGCAAGTTCCTGATGGATCACAGATGGCACAACAGATATGATGGCAACATACTTCGTTCAGGAAAGCGCTCTTTTGGAGAACTTTCAGGAACTCAAGCTCTCACTAGATTGAGCATCAGAATAAGGTGACTAGGGTCAACATACAATATCCATTTGGGATGCTCCAGGGAAACACAGAATAAGTACAGAAGCAGTTCAGAGTCAGAAGAAAATTGACTCTTCCAAACTTTGCTTGCTTTGTCATAACACCAGCATTCCATACGCAATCATAAATCTTTACACATGTTCCTTTAACAAGATCTATCAAATAGGTAATTGATGAATACCATTTATGCAATAAGAATAGTTCATATATCAATGCGCAACATTCATACAGTGAGAAGTTGTAACACCCCATAAGTTGAAGAGGGCCCATTCCAAAACAATAACCCAAACCCGTACTTAAACCAAAGGAATAAAAGCAAAAATACGAGTCAGAAGAGAATTGACTCTTCCAAACTTTGCTTGGTTTGTCATAACACCAGCATTCCATAGGCAATCACAACTCTTTACATATGTTCCTTTAACAAGATCTGTCAAATTGGTAATTGATGAATACCATTTATGCAATAAGAATAGTTCATATATCAAAGCACAACATTCATGCAGTGAGAAGTTGTAACACCCCATAAGTTGAGGAGGGCCCATTCCATCCCAATAACCCAAACCCGAACTTAAATCAAAGGAATAAAAGCCAAGATAAAGCCCTAAACCCATTTTCAGTTAACTCCTCTCCTTAAGGTCATCATATTGTCCGAAGATCTTCCCTAAGAAGCTTCTCACTGTTGCATCAGGGCAAGGGGAGGATGAAGGTGGCTTGGAGCAATCAAGGGAAGGAGAAGAATTCAGTTTGAGAAGAAGAGAAGGAAGAAGCGAAAGAGGAAGGAAGGCAGTTTAGCTCTAAACCCTAATCAAGATATGTTTGAGAGAATCTAAACCCTAATCCTTTCTCAATGATTGTTTTATAATTGGATCGATGTGTTTATGAGTTATCTGATTTTATGGAATTAGATTAGGGAAGTTTCATACAATTGCTACCATTCATGTTCATCCTGTTAATTTTCTAAGGAATTGTATGAATGTTTGAATATAAATCATATATTTTGTAAGGTTTGACATTGCAAGTTATGATTGCTCTAAAGTATTTATGCTCGGTATTATCGAAAAAAAAAGTATTTATGCTCGGTCTGTCTTAATCATGTATGGATTTCACCATCTCTGAATGCTCCTTTGTAACTATATTTGTTAGATGAATTAGTAGTTCATAAAATCAGGGATAAACTGTGTTGCGGTCCGTAGCACCCCGCTATAGTTGGGAACGGTTGTGCTATGGTTTGTAGCATAGACTTTACGATCATATTGACTGTAAGGTATCACTTCGAGTTGTAGCACAAAATGTGGGACCGTAAGGATAGCATTCCGGGACCGTAGGGTGGCTTAGGGACTGTAGCAATGTCTTCAAAGGATGTCGGATGTCTGGAGGTGTTCTCACGGTCACCAAGGGTGATGTTGAAGTCATGACGGAGTCAGACAAAAGTCCATGTACATATTACAAGGCACAGTAATTTTTGGCGTGACTGCAGGAGGTAGTTCATCCAAATCAGAATCAGAAGCATCTAAGTTGTGACACATGCGACTTGGACATATGAGTCAGAAAGGGATGGATATCCTCAGCAGGCGCAATCTTCTGAATGGTCAGAAGATATCTGAAATCGGATTTTGCAAACACTGTTTTTGGCAAGCAAAAACGACATCAATTCAGCAAAGCTGTGCACAAGACGAAAGCAACACTCGATTACATACACACTGACTGTTGGGGCCCCTCTCGTATTCCATCTCTAGGAGGTTTCAGATATTTCCTATCTATGATAGATGATTACTCAAGGATGACATGGATATTCATGATGAAGAACAAGAGCGAGGCATTCGAAGCTTTCAAACAGTGGAAGATTCTAGTGGAGAATCAGACATCGAGAAAGGTGAAACGCTTTCGTACAGATAACGATTTAGAATTATGTTCGTCTGAATTCGATCAGTTCTGTAAGGATGAAGGCATTGCGAAACATCGCACCGTGATACACCGCAGCAGAATGATGTAGCAGAACGCATGAACAGAACTCTTCTGGAGAGGGCACGATGCATGCTCTCTAATTCTGGTCTGAACAAGTCATTCTGGGCTGAGGCCGTTAGCACAGCATGCTACCTTGTCAATCGGAGTCCTGCAACCGCGATCGATCTGAAGACTCCCATTAAGGTATGGTCAGGAAATCCTGCTGATTATACTAATCTGAAAGTGTTTGGCTGTCCAGCATATTATCACGTCAGCGAAGGAAAGCTGGAACCAAGGGCCAAAGAAGGAGCCTTTGTGGGATATGGTGCAGGTGTAAAAGGCTTCAGAATTTGGTCTCCCTAGGAGCACAAGGTTATTCACAGCAGAAACATATCCTTTGATGAGATGTCTATGCTCAAGCAGAAATCAGATGTTGTTGTCTCAGCAGAGGAGGGTGTCAACAAACAGGTGGAGTTTGGATTAACTCCAATTCAGAATGAGGAAGAAGAATCTCATCAAGTTGAACAACCTGAACTTGAGGAGCAAACAGAAGAAGCAACGACAAGTCTGGCTGCAGGACGTGCTCGCAGGCAAGTAGGTCCTCCGAAGCGTTATGGTTTTGAGGACATGGTTGCATATGCATTCCAATTAGCTGAAGATGTGGAGTCACTAGAGCCATCGAGTTACAAGGATGCTATCACATGTGCAGAATCGGAATAGTGGATTGCAGCAATGAGTGAAGAGATGGAGTCGCTTCACAAGAATCAGACTTGGGAGTTGGTCAAGTTACCAAAAGGTAGAAAGGTCGTTGGATGCAAGTGGATTTTCAAAAAAAAGATTTGAAGTCCAGAAGTTGAAGGCATCAGATTCAAAGCATGTCTAGTTGCTAAAGGCTACAGTCAGAAAGGAGTAGACTAAAACAAGATCTTCTCTCCAGTTGTCGGGAACACTTCCATCCGGGTGCTACTTGTCATTGTAGCATATCAAAATTTGGAGCTCGAGCAATTAGACGTAAAGACAACTTTTCTACATGGGGAACTTGAAGAAGACATCCTCATGAGTCAGCCAAAGGGTTTCTTTATCCCAGATAAAGAAGATGAAGTCTGCAGATTGAAGAAGTCATTATATGGCTTGAAGCAATCACCGAGCCAGTGGTACAAGAGATTAGATAGTTTTATAATCAGTAAGGGATTCAACAGGAGCCCTTATGATTGTTGCGTCTATCACAAGAAGGTGGAGGGTGATTCCACTATCTATCTGCTCTTGTACGTTGATGATATGTTGATTGCTGCTAGGAACATGAAAGACATTCAGAATTTGAAGAAGCTCATTAGTTCAGAATTCGATATGAAGGATCTTGGTGCAGCAAAGAAGATTTTAGGGATAGAGATTTACAGGGATCGCATAAAGGGTAAACTCTTTTTGTCTCAGAAAAGTTACATTCAGAAGATTTTGTCCAGGTTCGGTATGCCTGCAACGAAAACTTTAAGTACTTCATCAGCTTCAAATGTGCACCTTTCTGCAACTAAATTTATGTCTGATGAAGAAAAGGAGTATGTCTCGAGTTCCATATGTCAGTACAGTCGGAAGCTTGATGTATGCTATGGTATGCACAAGACTTGATATTGCGCATGCCGTTAGTGTGGTCAGCAGATTTATGAGCAATCCAGGAAAGGAGCACTGACAGGCAGTAAAGCGTATCTTCCGATATCTGAGAGGAACGTCTGACATTGGCCTCATCTACAAAAATGGAAAAGAGTGTTTGATTGCAGGTTATTCAGACTCAGATTATGCTGTAGATGTTGATGGAAGAAGATCAATGACATGTTATGTTTTCACTCTTGACAATTCTGTTATCAGTTGGAAAGCCACACTCCAATCATCAGTTACATTGTCTACCATAGAGACAGAGTATATGGCATTGACAGAAGCTGCTAAGGAAAGCATCTGATTAAAAGGCCTTATCGGAGATTTTGGACTACAACAAGATCAGGCTATAGTGTACTGTGACAGTTTAAGTGCAATATGCTTAACCAAGGATCAAGTGCATCATGAAAGAATCAAACACATCGACGTCAGGTATCACTTCATCCGTACTGAGAAGAGGATCAAGGTGAAAAAGATTGGCACAGAAGATAATCCAGCGGACATGTTCACCAAATCGGTTCCTACTAGCAAGTTTCAATATTGTTTGGACTTGCTAAATATTGATAGAAGGCAGTAGTCCCAAGTTGGGACTGGCGACGGCAGGGAGTATTTTAATATCTGATTGGAGGATTCAAGTCAAGGTGGAGATTTATTAATAATGCCTTGAATCTGAACCCAATGTGTCCCCTTATGCAATCAGGCGCTTCAGCAGATTTCCCCTACGGTTGCAAGGGGCTCCGCCCCCTGAGCGAAAATTTTTAGGAGTGTTCTGTATGTGATTCGAATTTAATTTATTTCCTTTTCACGAGATAGGTGTCTTATTTTTTAAGATTAATTCAGAGTCTCAGTCGGTCTGTAATTCCTATCATCTGTTAAAGGGAGTGCCTATATAAACTCCCAAGGGGTCCAAAGAGAAAAAATATCTGATCTTGTAATTCTCTTCTGTTTCTTCCATCTAATACAATTCTACGTCGCCTTAAATTTCTCGGGTTTTCTCGCGGTGCATAATTTCTCTCGTGCAGAAATCCTAACAGGGACCATAACGCACACATCGATATGAGTGAAAAATGTACCCTTTGGCTGATTCTCTATGGGCAAATTGTAGCGTGACTTACCGTACGATAACACATAAATTTGAACTGTAGCAATCGAGATTTCCAATGTACTCTTATGTTATTTGTCTATAGTCGGACCGTAGTGCACCCGACCGGACCGTAGTGGGATAAGTGCCGACCGTAGAAGGCCTTTGGGCTAATTTGAAGAATAATGGGTCTATATCCTAAATAGATTATTCTCAATTACAATAACGTAGAGGATTATTTTATCAATTGTTTGATATATTGTTCTAACCTAGAACCAATTTGCATGGACAACCGTTAAAATTTACCACAAGTATTGAATGCATTGGATGTATTGATGATTGCTTATTAAAAGATGAATTGCAAGATATTGTCTTGTGCTTTTTTGAATGACGCTAAGTTCTCGCCATTATTAGTGCCGAGTTTCAAGAAAGCTAAAACCTCATTAATAGTAGTATCAAATCTCATGAAGGCTAAGTCCTCATCATTCGTCATCTTGAGTCTTTCGAAAACTAAGTCCTCATTTATGATCTCAAGTTTTGAAGATTAAAGGATGACCCATATGTCCTAATTAACCATTCGATGATGCCGCCTGATTTGACAATCAAACAAAATAACAAATTACATTATGATAAAAATGACAAATGATGATGATGATGTAAAGGAAGTTATATGACACGAAAACAATGTAATGACTTGAGCATAAAAATGAAAATGTGAATTGTTATGCATCATTAAGAATGCAAAGAATGTATCTTACCATTAAATGTTTTATGCTAAAGGAGTTAAAGATAAGCAATCATAATGTGGCTTAAAATTATTTTTTCATATTATATGAAATGTCTTATCTTGCCATGGATTATCGAATCACATGCCATATAAGGTATATAAAATAACTAATTGCATTCATGATATGTTAATCATGCTTATTATGTAATTGCATGTGACATGCCATGCAAAATTCATTATTATTATAATATAATCCTCGACATACTCTAACAAGAGAATCTCCCTTGTACTCTTTGATTCGTGCAGGTAAGTAGGCCTAGGCTCAGTGGTGGTGTGGTTCTGGATAGAAAGTTGCACATGTGTCATGGTCAGGTCGCTAATCCCAAGTTATCTTATGTTCTATGTCATGTTGTCGAACTCTTATGTCAAGTTGAGTCATGTATGGACTATGAACCTTTGAGTCGTGAACTTTAGGCTGTGTTTAGATGCAAGAACTTAACTTCTTATTAGTTTTCAAGAACTAATCGATTAGATAGAAAAGTTTGAGTTCTAGTAGCCTCGGACACTGGAGGCCTCCCGTATACCCTGGGCCGGTATCCAAAAAAAAAAAGATAAAAAAGTTTGAGTTGGTATTTGGATAAAAAATGTAATGATGGGAAATTAAAAGTTGATTAAACGGATAAGTTTAGTGGATGTTTGAATAAAAAGTAAGAACTAAAGAGATAAACTTATTTTATAATATGAAAAATATTATTTTAATTTATCTTATAATTTATTATTATTTAATATATTGTAAAAATTAGCTTAATAAATAATATTAACAATATTAATAATTAATAATATTTTACTATACTATAATAATAACTAAATATAATAAATAATTAATGAAAATTAATATTGAATTAAATAATCTATTTATAAGTTGAATAATAATGTATTAATAAATAAATAAATAATTATATATACATTAAATAATAGTTAAAAGAAAAAATAAAGGAAAGAAAAAAAAGCAAAAAAAGGTGTCGTCCTCGCTTCCTACAAGAACAAGGCCCATGAGAACTTCATTCACTGTTTGGAAGAACTAAGCAGTGTTGGAATTTTCAAAGCCGACTTAACCCAAGCCAACTCGATGATCTAATTTTTCACCTATTTTTATTTTTTATTTAATTTAAGTCTTTTATATCATTTAAATTGTAAAAATATAAGAAAAAAGTTATACATATTTTTATATTAAAAATATAAAAGAAAAATTAAACAAATAAAGAAAATTGGTGGTTGAGGTAATCCGACAACTGGGATCCAAGGTAAAAAAATTTCAACTCGACCCAACTAAATTTGGTTAGATTTGATCGAGTTTGTTCACAGGTGGAGTCCAACCCGACCTAGTGAACTTTAATCAAACTTACTATATTTATATGTCATGTGAATTTTCTATTGGGTAATTGTGTTAGAGACTATGACGATCCAAGGGCTAGATTATGTTACTTTGGGAATATGTTTTTATTAAAAATCTTTTGCTGTGATGTTTAGATTAGTTATCTATTATAATTATGTTTCCACTGCAATTATATATGTTGTAGAGTTATATTAGATGTTAAGATGAAATCAAATGTGGTGTGCATAGGGTTCCAAAAATTGGGCCTAATTTAAGTAAGCTGAAGAGAAAAAATACTAATTGGGAGCAAGCTGAAGAGAAAATTTACATGCAAACTAATTTAAGTAAAGATCGTAGGTCATACCTTTCCCACCGAACAATCAGCGTGCATGCTGCTTTGTTCTAGTAAACCCTTAATCAGCTCTCCTTTCGTCAATGAGTTCTCTGATGTTGGACGACAAGTCGACAACAGAATCCTGAACATGCGGAGATGAAGCCGCCGACTCTCAGTTTCTCTCTTCAACATCAGCCAAGTGCTTTACGAGAACTGCCACTGCTTTTATCCAGCTTCCTGGCATTTGCCTTGACCAAGGCGTCCCAGGAGACGCGGGATATACTGATCAGAAAGAGCTGCAGAAGGTGATATTGGTGATGCAGCGGTCATTTCTCCTCGCCAGATTAGTGCTGGTCAGGTGCAATTCCAGCTGTGCGGGCAGCGTAAAACCCAGAAGACTGAGATGGCGCTTTGTCAACGCATTCTTTGTGTTTACTGGAAGGCTACACAGCGGAGCTCCTGGTCACTTGTTAAACCCCGTTCCGTAGAGATAAAGCTCCAAGCAGAGCGGCCATGGAGGCAAGAAGCACCAAGCCAACTGCTGCTTCCAGAAACTTGACGACCGACTCCGAGCTACACTTTGGGGAATTTTCACAAACAATTCGTATGCAACAAAGATATCACTGAATAATGAAAAGGAGCGAACGAATACGCTAAAAACAAAGTCGAGACCTTGTATTAACTGTTTGATCAAAGTTTTAATTATAATAAAATTCTAACTTTTATAATTATTGACAAAAAAAAACGAAAAAAAACAGACTATCATCTAAAATATATTAATTAATGGGCAAACGTTACTATCTAATAATTATTTTTATCATTTGAGATCATATAACTTCGAGTAAAATTTTAGCTTACCAATTTTCGTAATAAAATCTTAAATAAACATTTTTTTAGTCCTGTAATAATATTCGAGAACTAGGGCAATCATTTAATTCATGAGAGTCTGATTAAGTTCTCCGTGTATACAGATTAGTTATACGTGTGTGTTTGAATAGAGTAGAATAACGAGAAATTAGAGAATTAATTTAATAAAAAAATTTGATACGATGAATGAATTTTTTTAAAATTTTGAATTAAAAATAATTATTATAATTATAAAGTATAATTAATGAAAAAGTTTTGTTAAAAAATATATTATTTAAATATAAAAAACATTTTTTTAATTAATTTTATTTAATGAAATATTAAATTTTTTAATGAAATAATAAGTAATAAATAATATTATATTAATACTTATTATAAATATTTTATATATAATAAATAAATTATTTTATAAGGATAAGGTGTGAGTGAAAGAAAATAAGAAAAAAAAGAAAAAGGAAAAGGCAAATGTAAAAAAAGTCACGTTATGAAAAAAAAAATTTGACACATGCTACAATGCTCTATTTCCACTGAAAAAGTGAAATCCAAGCATTGGAATTAGAGTCACGGAAGATTCTAATTTCAACTCACATCACTAGAATTGTGATTCCTGTGAACACATTTGATAAAATCAGGTGGAACCAAGACGCGATTTCACTCCGATTTCATTATCAAATGAGTTCGAAATGTTCAAATTAATTTCGTTGCCTGACAGGCCGAAGTGTTCACAATTATGCGCACCCAGAATTTCAAAGTTCTTACACAGTTTACCTTTTATTTACCTCGTAATATTCTTACACGATTGATAAAAAATAGGTAAATAAATTTTTATGGGTTCTTCTTCAATGTTCATTTGGGCTCGGCAAGCCCCGAAAACCGCGAAAACTTTAAGTTTGAGTGGCAAAATATATAGTGGGCTCAACGTGAGTATAGGGTAGAAAATGCCATTTTATACCTCATTTTATACGAAAATGTAATGATATTTCTTGAACTCTTTAAAACACGTCTTTCATTAAAAAAATTTGGCCTTTTTTTCGTAATTAAAAACACGGTTTAAAATCTCCTTAAATAGTTTACTAGAGGGATTAAATTGTTTATCCCATTTTTATCTTGTGGAAACAACTATTACCTACATCAAGTATGTTCTTTTATAGCATAAGAATTATAGGATGTTATGATTACGGCGAGTAACATTGTGTTTCATAAATACATTAAAATAACTAAATATAATAAAAATGCAAAACAGAAACTCATTTACTTCAGTATTGCGAATCACTGTCTTTTTGAAGCGGGTGTTCGTTTATTTTCAAAAAAAATCTCTAAAGCCAACTCATCATCATCTTTTTTTATTCCTATCATCATATGTTTTTTTATTGAGAAAATTTCCACCCTCTTTGTATCGGTAAAAGCCTTTTTCATATCGAGTGAATGTGAAAATCACGTTAATTATGTAATGGATTTAATGGCCGTTAATCGGTCGACACTTGCGAGGGCGCAATCCCCATTCAACAACGGTTAGGTGTGGATCGAACAGCACGACACCGCTAGGACGAATTCACAGTAGGTTCATTAATTACTAGATAATAAAAAAATAATTTTTTATGTCCTTCAAAATAATATTCTATGCTTCTAAATTCATTTTTATTTTAGCAAAATGTAACAAATAAAGAGAATCTCTAATCCAAATTAACTACATAAAAAAATTTATAACTAATTAAATAAAATAGTTAATTAACTGAAAATTATAAATACCATTTTTAAAAAACTATTGTGTATTCAATAAACCATATCTCATTAGAAACTTTGATGATAACCAAGCAATCTCATATTAGATAACTATAATAAATATAAATACTGTTTAATATAAAAAATGTGATGATTCTCTTAACAAATTGGTTGTGAGGTTTTCATTTTAATTAACTTTTTTAATAATGACATACAACTTTAAGAAATGACATAATTATATATCTAAAATAATAATTTATAAAACAATAATTTATAAAATAATAAAATATTTTATTCGGATATAAGATATGAAACTAAATTAAATATAAGTTTTATATAATGATGTTAATGAAATTCTCATATGAAATTTAAATTTAACAAAATATATTTAAAGAAACCTAAAACATAATAAAAGAAAGAGCATGATACCAAATTTTAAGAATAAAATACCATGAATATGAATTTTTGTTATAAAATCATATATAATATGTTCGCATAAATAAAATAATGCAATTATATATCCAAAACGAATAAAATGGGGATACAATAATATATAAGAATTTGCAAATGTAAGAAGTTAAAAAAAAGAAAGAAATAAAGAAAATGGTAAGGAGTATATTGTTGGTTAAAAATCCAAACTGATAGGCTTTAATTTCACTTTGTTATTATCACACATGACTAAAAATATTTTAAAAAATTTTGGAAGGAGGATATTATTAGCTAATAATCCAAACTGATAGGCTCACATGACTACAAGTTAATAAATGAACTTTTATTCATGTATACGGAAAAAAAACATGCTTGAAGAGGGGTTCAAATCCAAGATGGGTTCACACCTGCTCATGCCACCACCACATGACAAAGGGTTGATTATGCAAAGTGTTGTCAAACAAATATATTATATGAATGGAAATTTTAGTGCCTGCGTGTGTAGGCATGGGCAAGCACCTCCCTCCGTCTTTATCGTTGACTATACCATGGACCACCGCATCATCTCTTCCTTCGAGATCCCGTCGGCTCCCTCATCGTCTTCTTCGTCGGCTCCATCCTCCTAGTGCAAGCCCTCACTATCACGTGAGAGTAGGTATCCTTGACGAATACAAGGACGAGGGGCAAGATCGAGGATTGCAACAATGGACTTTTTGTGCCCTAGGATGTGACAACGACAACGAGGGTGACGACGACGAAGGCAATCGAGGTCGAGGTGCTAATGGGGTGGACTTCTATTAAACCCTTATGTAAATTTATGAGTTTGTGTCAAAATTTGGAGTTTGATCACTTGTTGTAAGAGCATTGTTTAATATAAGTTTTGATATTTAAAAAACTACTCTTATACATATTTTGTAGTTTAACTTGCTAATTAATTCAACTCAAATTGAACTCCCTTTTTTTAAATTAAAAGGCTAGTCATTCATTACTATAACATTGAGAATTGTCCATGTACAAAAGATGGAGGATCTTTGAGGAGGGAAGAGTTTTTAAAAAAAACGTCGTGAGTTGTACGATGATCAACATTAGCTAAGGAGCTACACGATTTCAGTTTCTATAACACTGCAAAATTTTGTATCCCCGAGAGTTTGTAGTAAGGAATTGATATCCTGAATCAAGTTTCAACGCTGCCAAGGTGAGCCCGACTCACTATATAGGAGATGTGCAAGTTGTTCAAAATTGATCTCAATTTGCATTACCCGAATGTCAAGCTTAATTGTCATCTTCATTCATTCAAGAACTCCCCAAGCCTCCAATACAAGAACTATATTCCCCTGTCGACGAAAAGCACATGTAGTTGTAAAAGCAAAGTCATGAGAACGGATGATAAAATTTGCACACCTAGCATCGTGGCATTCGATAAAAGATTCATTTGAGTTAAGTTTGATCCACCTCTTATGAGAGGGCTCCCACCGGGCCATAGATTGGTCTTGAGGGCGGATTGCCTGTGAACTTGACTACTAACAAATTCATTAAAGTTTGCAAGGACTCTCTATCTATGGTTTCTCACTTCGAGTGAAACAATGTCATTTAACCAAGTACACCAAAACGTGAAGGCAATAATATACATCAACTTTACTTTTGAACTAGGTAGGCCCTCATCGTTGGATATCCAAGAACCAACATGTCATGAAGGGAAAAGTTTAAAAGTATAGTTGAGATCATATTGCACAATGGACCATTGAATATCCATAAACCAGCATGCCACGAAGGTAACATTTATGTTTGAGTTTTCACAAGAAAACACAGATTTTTGTGGTAGTAGAAATGTGCCAAAGAACACTCCGACCGCCTAAACAATGGTGATAGTAAAGAGTTGCAACTAATGAATATGTAAACTGATATTGCATTAGCAATCCCTTAGGGTTTGTTTCGATCGAGGAATAAGAGCGGGTGGGGTGAGAAATGAGGGGAATGAATTTTTTAAAATATTGCTTGGAAAAATTTATTTTAAAAGTTATGAGAGGTTTTGTGGCATGAGTTATATCTCCACATTCTAATTTTTTCAAATTGGTGGAATGAGAATGGTTAATATTTTTTAGACAAAATTACCCTTAATTAAGATTATTTTATTTACCTTAGCTTCTTTTCTCTCATCTCCTAATTTATCTTTCTCTATGCTATGCACAAGACTCCTGTGATTTTCCATCATCTCCTGATTTCTCTCTATATATGCTACGTAATCCTTGCAGGCAACAATTTGTAAACTCTCGATAGTAGATAATTTTCAAAGTTCTCTCTCCTTGGATTTTGTAGGCAATAATTTCTCTCTCTACACACTCTCTCTCATAATCATTGATTTCTTGGTTTTACGGTCAATAATTTGAAATTTTTTATGACAGACAATTTTTTAGATTTGAGCTCTCTCTCTCCTCTCTCTTAGTCTTTGATCTCTTGATTTTACACAACTTCCTTATCCTTATTTCTTAGTTTTATAGATAATAATTTGAAATTCTCGATCACAAATAATTTTCGAAGTTTACGTCTCTCTCCTCTATCTCTCGTTGAGTTCTTGATTTTGCATACAATCATTTGAAATTTTTGGTGATAGACAATTTTCAAAGTTTGTGCCCTCTCTCCCTCTCTCTCCTCTCTCTCCCCTCTCTTTCTCCTCTCTCTTTTTTTATTTTTTAAATTTCTAAGCAACAATTTGAAACTTTCGATGACAGATAATTTTTTAGATTAGCGCTCTCTCTCTCATCTCTCTACTTGATTTCTTGATTTTGCATGTAATAATTTGCAAATTCTCGATAGCAAATAATTTTCGATATTTGCGTTCTCTCTCCCCCCTCTCTCTTTGATTTGTTAGTTTTGACAATAATTTGAAACTCTAAAAAATTTTCGAGATTTGTATTCTCTCTCCCCCCTCTGTCTCTTTATTTTCAAGACAATCTTTTTATTATCCATTACTGATCATAATATATAATAAATCTTTTCAAGTTTATTTAACTCAAAAAAATTTCACGTTTCAATTAGTCTTGTATTTTACTTCTAATATTAACTTACATTATAAAATAAACAATTTACTAATTAATATAAATAGGAATAAAATATAAATGGTAAAAAAACTTTTATTTAAATTAATCTCTCAAACTCCATGTTTTAAGTATTGCATCCAAAAATATTGGTTTAGTTTATTTCATCATTTTCCATTATCTTTTATCAAAACATGAATTTAGTAAAATCATACCACATCACTCCTCACCACCTCCTACCACACTATCTCTTCCCACCCCTTCATTAATTATTTTTCCAACAAACCCTTATGTATTCGTTATCCATGGTCGAGAATCATTACCGGCATTCATAGGTAAATAGATTGAGAAGATATGTTTTATGAGTTCAGAATCAAACATACAGTAAGTAAAATAAAGTGAGGTATCATATTTATATTGACATAAATGGACATCCAAAAACATATCACATACATGCATAGAGTGAGGTATCACATTTATATTGACATAAATGGACATCCAAACAAGTGGGGTTGGAAAGATCCATATATCAAATAAAACAGAAGTTCCTCTACTGTTACCAATTTGAGTAAAGAGCCTAGTTTATTTTAATTCTATAGTGAGAACGAGAGTCTTCCAACTCTAACTCGTTGTATGAGAGGACTTAGAAATTGTTCAGAGATGGATATACTCATATTTATTTCTTACCAGTTTTTGTTATTTTTAATATTGACTTGTTCTTTGTAAACAGAGAAAAAAAAACTCTACTGAAATAAAATATTGACTTGTTACACACTAATTTTCTTATAGAATGACCCGTTGAGCAGAATGACGTAATCGCTGAACGAGTACGGACTTATGCTGGTGCAACAAACCCGATTTGAATCGTGGTTCGAGTCCGCACCCATTTCCTTTTTATTTTTTTTCCTTTTCATCTCCGCCACTTTCTGTAGGGCGTCGTCTTTTGAACGCTCCGACGTCGCCGGCGTCCAACTCCCATCCAATCCATCGGCTGCGACGACGACAACGACAACGAGGAGAAGCCACTGACTCTGTTCATCCTCCATTTCGTCTTTGAAGTCGAAGGGCTTCGATCAACGGCGGGTGTCGGCGATCGATCCCGATCGCCTCCTCCGCCCGCCGCTCCCCGGCGTCCTGATTCTTGGCTAATTCAATCGAACACCTTGCTCTGGAATCCCTGCGGAGCGATGTCTACGACCACCGTGCCGTTGTAGAGATATCACTTCTGCCTCCGCCCGTCGCTCCCCAGGTGTCCTGAGTCTCGGCGAATTCAATCGAAGACCTTGCTTTGGAATCCATGCGGAGCGATGCCTGCGACTACCGTGCCATCGTAGAGGTATCACTTCTCATCGGAGCTTCCGTCGCCATGCCGCTCGGCTGAGACAGTTTCGCGTGTGCTTGCTGGATTGGGCGTCGACTTTGGCCTCCCTTTTGTTTGCCCATTTGGTGCTCGGTTTAGGATTGGCATTTGGGGAACGATGGATTTGCTCGTGAGTTGCAGGGTATTCACCTCATCTTGGTTCTTCCTAGTTTCGCTGTTTGATACGCTAAAAAAACTTTGCTGTTTGAACTAGAAGCTATTTCTCATTTCTCCATCTTATTCTCCTTATTATTTCTAACGTTATCTTTCCTTTGGAAGTTTTA
This sequence comes from Pontederia crassipes, assembly GCA_030549335.1. Taxonomy (NCBI): domain Eukaryota; kingdom Viridiplantae; phylum Streptophyta; class Magnoliopsida; order Commelinales; family Pontederiaceae; genus Pontederia; species Pontederia crassipes. The sequence goes on along the minus strand of CM060188.1, from coordinate 9,937,102 downwards.
TTTCAAATTTTAAATACTCAAATTGTCATCTTTAATGCATTACAGGTGATCTACTGATCGTTTGGTAGTTATATGATCTTTTCTCTTTCATCTTGTTTAAGATGTTCATTTAACTTCCATATAAACATATAACTTTGTGAGTGTTGCTGATTTGAGTATTATTATCTTATCGTAAATCTGTTGTTTTCTTTCATTAATTCAACTTCATCCTTCGTTGTTTTTTGTTTGTTTCACATTAATCCGAGCCAAATAAACATATTAAGTACTAGGATCTGAAGTACAGTGAACTCGCAAGATGACGGAAACACAAAATTGAATGGCAAGAAAATGAGTTTGGTTGGCATATGAAAAAGTACTTATTTGCAAGGATCATTCCCTGATATTCTTTAACTGTGTAATTTAATGCTCGCTCAAAAAGAAAACTGTGTAATTTTTGTCCTATGATTGTTCAGTGATATATTGTATGTAAATTGCTAATTCCACAGGTTTGCTATTGTTTGTTTATTTTTGGTCTGTGCCTTTCAAGTTAGCTCTGTGGAAAATGTTATCATCTGGATACAATCAGCGAACTAGGAATCTCTCCTCTCAAGCTCATATTCTTTTCCTTTTGCCTTTACTAGAGCAAGTTGAATGTGTTCAGAATAATTTGGTTCCTCTGATAACATGTTGTATCTGCTCTCTTAATTCAGGAAAAGTTGACATCCTTCAGAATAAAGGAACTTAAAGATGTCCTGACTCAGCTTGGTTTGTCAAAACAAGGAAAGAAGCAGGTTAATAGATACTGTTATATTTTTCTATTCCATTTAACTATATGTCGTACATGATACTGATTACAATTGCACACTATGACTTTGGTTGCTTCGAGTGAGTATTATCTTTTTTCTGTGTGTTCTTCTTGAAAAGAACATGTTGACTATTTTGTTAGTATTGACAATTCACAGTAAATTTCTAAGAACGATTCTTTCTATTTCCCATTTGTTCCTTATTTGTCATGAATCCTTCTAATTCCCAAAATATAGGTTGTACACACTCAATTGACAAGATCATGATTGATTATATATATTTCAGCATAGTTTTATTTTAAATGCTTACCCTAAACAATATGTCCTTATGTTCCTCTGAATTTGTATCTTAACTTCTTTTGTGACGTAGGAAGAAACCTATTCCTTCTCAAAAAAAAGGAAGAAACCTATTGAAATTGAGTTATAGAATTTTGGATTGTTTTATTCTGTTTCCTTCTATTTTGTTTCTTTCTTATGATAGTAAACTTATATTTGTAGTCTATTTCAATTTGTGTCCTTTATTCTTTCTCCTAGTTATGCTAGAGCTGAAAATTAGTAGTCTTAATACGATTCTGATTTTCTGAACCTATATAGAAGAACATATGTGGAATAATAATTATTCAATCAGTTAAGAGTCAATGAAAAGTTTATCTTCTTCAGAATCTTGGGTTCTGGTTTATTTATAGGGATTTGTCTACTGCTGGTTATTCTAAAGCTTCGTTGCTTCTCATCAACATCAACATGTGTCAGTCTGAAATTTAATATTTCGGGTCGCTTTGCGGTCAGCAGATTTCTTTCTATTCTTCTCCTCGACATTTTGTGATATCTGACATGGATAATTTTTTTAGCGGAACTTGGTGAGAAATTATTGTGTAATACTTGTTATATACAAGATTCTTTTATTAACAAATAATGGATTTCTTCTTGCAAATCAGCCAATGTTGTGAAACACATAAAACATTCAACATAGAGGGGTCGGACGAACACGTAATTGTGAGAACATGACAACTGCGGTAAAATGATATTAAGTAAAATATTCAACTTATAAGTTATTGAATTAGAGAATATAGAACCACCAATATCCATGTTGCATTTAGAGCTCGCAAGCGGGGAGCTCTCTGCCCTTAAAAAAAATGGATCTATGAACACGAGCATGTCTACTGATCTTATGGACCAGCATGCGATTCTACGTGTTGGCCATAAGCGCGCAACTTAGTATCAAGCATGCAAAGTTTGAGGTGAACATGTAAAATCATCTGATTCTCTGTGTTAGTATGTGTCTTTTTTGCCGTCATTGACATCGGCAATCAGTCTGTAAATTTTTAATTCATTATTGTTTAAGAACTAACACACTTTTTTTATTTGTTGAAGGTGTTTTAGTTGCTGTATTTCCTTCTTATTCAATATGTCTTTTGAGAAAAGAAAGGAATGGAGACAAAGTGTCAGCCATCCAATTTATTTGATGTATTGTTCAATATGTAATGAAATATTTTTTGGTCAAACGTGATGCAGGATCTTGTCGACAGAATTTTAGCACTGCTTTCAGATGACCAAGGTGATTTTCTGTTCTAGTAGAAAAAAACATTTCTGTTTGTGAATAAACATTTTTCTTTTGTAATAAGAAAGGATGACCAGCAAGGGGGTGGTCATCCGAGGTGTTTCTTGTGAATAAACATTTAAGTGAGTTTTGTCTTCCAACACTCGATGTTGATTGATTTTACATAATATTTTTTTTTGAAACGGGATTTTACATAATATTTACTTTTTTAATCCAAGCAACCTTCATGAATGTTTCTCGATATAATTTTTATTTTCCTATGTCACAGTACATTGCAAGAGTTTCAAAAGGTTACTTTTGATTTTGACAACTGCTTTGGGATTAAGCTGGGAGTTATTGTGCAGCTCACTAGCCAGTTTGTTGAGCACTGCTTCGGAGCTTATTTGTACCGTGTGTATCTTAATGACTGACTCAAGCTTGAGCTTTCACTATTAGCTGGCATTCTATTACTCCATGCACTAACTTTTCACATCATGTAATATGCGTTGCTGATGGAATGCTGACTGAGATGCATGTTTTTATAAATTGCTAATCTTTTAAAAAAGTTATGTCAACTTTTTGGAATCCTGTTAGGATGGATCTTGTTTGTCTGATATTATGCAGACTTGTATGGTATGCATGATATACTTTGCTGTAGTTATGCATGAATCATATGACATAAATGAAATGTGTTCAGCATTATGCTGAATGCACCTCTCAAAAATAAAATATTGCTGTATGTGTGTTATGTTCAAGAAATTTGTGCACTTTTGTTAATCATTTTAATTTACATGAAATTCATCATGATACAAATGAGCTATTGGTTTTAGGACACATTGTAGTACTCGATTTTCCTTTTATTTTTTACTTTAAATCTTTTCGCAGATGCAAAATCACAATTCAGCGGAAGGAGAAATTCTTTAGGAAAGGAAAGTGTGGCAAAAATAGTTGAGGATACTTACAGGTGATAGTCGATCGGTCTATATATTATTATCTTTTTGCATTGTGTTAGTTCATTAAAAGAGGGAGAGGGAGGCCAAGGCGGACACTTGGCGAACTAATAGAGCAAGATCTATTGGTGAATAATATACCGAAAGGTTTGATTACTAATAGAGCGGAATGGCATCGTATGATCCATGTAGCCGACCCCACCTAGTGGGATAAGGCTTTGTTGTTGTTGTTGTTTGTTATTGTGTTAGTCCATTACACTTTGCTTTAAGCAGTTCTGTACATCACTATATGTTGTTGCAGAAAATTGCAACATTCCAGTGCTATGGATTTGGCATCCAAAAGCCACAGCAGTTCAGATTTCAGTCATGTGAAGCCTAAAGAAGAAGCTGATAGTTACTATCAAGTTGTGAAGAACGTTCGTTGCCCTTGTGGGAGTTCATCAAAAAATGAAGATATGGTTCAGGTATTCTTCTTCGTTGGACCTTTTTTTATTTCCAGAACATCCTCGAATCACAAAATGTCTTTTGATTTGTCATTTCTAATTATGTTATCTCTAAAAAAAAATTATAGTTATGTATTATCATTTATTTTTTGACATTCTAATGTGATGTTTATCCATTAACATATTATATTTTCTTCAGTTGTTTTGCCTTTGTAGTTTTATTTGCTTCAAGGTTGGGTTTTATAATGCACTATGTTGATGGCAATTTTGTAATGTCCTAATCTTATCTTGAATAATTTAACACCAACGATTAAATAATATGACAAAATTTTTGGATTGATATTAATTTGATATATGACGACTAAATGTAGTCAAAGTTCTAAAGGCATAATTTGTAATAATCACGAGCTGAGTTTCAACCATCATTATGATAATGCAGGTCATTTTGCCACTTCTGGCTAGATAGGGGGTTTTAAATGTCTCTCCTTGTGCTCACCCCAACTTCCGAGGGTTGTCCCCTAGTCACTGGTAGGCCTAATGATGGTGCAACCCTTTTTCCTATTCACCCTTTCCGATCCCTGAATCTCACCCGCATTTCCCAATGGTGCCCTTCATACTTTCTGTTCTTCCCCAGTTTCTTCTCCCTCTTTCCCTTTCCACGTCTTCCCCCACAGGCGACCAGTCATGTAGAAAAGTCACGAACCTTGGCAGAGGATGGGAGGTGTTCCACTACCAGCATGGCTAACCAAGTTGGAGAATACCCTCTGCCCCGCTGGCCGTATCCATTTCGCCAAAGTGTGTACAGTCAGAGGAACTGCTTGGCATGGCAGGGAAAGTTATTGGTGCTCCTCTGGCCCCAGCCCCAAGGTTTCCCAACCTGTTGGCATCAAGCAGCTCCATGTCTGTACCACCTGCATCTCCAGCGCTGCTGGAAACAAAAGCTCTAGGAAAACATTTGGCATTTGCCCATGGTGCTGCAAAATGTAAATGTATCTCCATAGTCCATATTATCCTGATAGTGTCATGTAACTGTCACATATCTCTTAACATTGCATGCATATATGTCAGTAAGATACGAGGTTTGAACAAACCAGCAACTGTTCTTTTCCTTCTCAAAAGACATTTAGCACATAAAAATGTTTCAATGGAATAAATGGAAATTACTACCCTTGAAAAAATAAGTGAAATGACTCTTTTACTCTTGTTGAGAAAAATTAACAACCTTTCTTTTCATTTGCTGCAATGCTAATTATTCAGTATTGCTAGCACTGTCATTGGCCAGCATGTGAGCAACATTGTTAGTAGGTGTTTTTTTTTTGGGAGGAGATAGTAGGTGGTTTGTTAGTTTCTTAAAAAAATTATGAAATGATAATTTCACTAATTCAGTCAATTTTGGATAAATCAGTCTGTGTTTTATTTTCTCTAAAATAGCACGTGTTTTCTGAAGTGTCAAATGTAAGTGACATGACAACTAATTTTTTGAGAGAAGAAAGGATGACTCCCATAATTTGTGGTTGTCATCCAGGTATGTATATAACTGGAGGATCAAATGTCATGTACAAAAGTAAGCTCTCAAGAAGAGGGCGCCAACACATGGGGGATCTACAAAAGCTAACTGAAACCCCACTCCCGGAGAAGAAAGGAAGCATGAAATGCAACAGTATCAATGAGACCCTGCGCCCCATAAAAAAAATCCGGTTGCACTGAAGTCAAATGGACCAGACACCGACCAACAAAGATGCCAACAAAACTTGCCACGTCAGCCGCGACCCATCTGTGATCAAAACTCTCGAGATATCGTGCAACCAAAGAAAAAATGATCAAAGTCCCCCTCTTACTCTCATGACAACTATGTAGAGCAATGTGACACAACTATATATTTTTCTTGAGAAAGTGACACTACTATAATAGTTCCGAAATTGATTTAGTTGAGTTTAAATTAAGCAGTTGTACCAGCCATTCAAATGCATTAAATCCAAAAGTTTTTTTTTTGAGGGGAAAAAGGATGATTAACCAGAATGTTAATCATCCAAAACCTTTATTGGATATCAGGTATCAGTTCAAAGATTACAATAGTGCTTCAGAGAGAGCGCCACTCGTTGTGCATAAAAAAAGTATGACTAAGAATATTCTCAACAAAACATCTATCATTTTTGAAGATTAGTTTATTCCGCTGTAGCCATAGAGCCCAGAGTAGTGCGAAGAGAAAAGCCCTGCTTCTACGTGAATGATAGGTAATAGTTGAGCCAGAATTGCTGCCACGTCGGAAAGCAGTCCAGAAATCAAGCTCAGATTTGTTGGCAGTCCAATCGAGTCTGGCCTTGGTCCATACTTCTCTTGAGACGTCACATTTGAAAAATAGAAGATCCGTGTCCTCCGGGGAATTGCTGTTGCACATTCTACAACTAGATGCCATCCCAATCAGCCAGCGAGCACAATAAGAAGCCGTGGGAAGACGTCTTCTGCGCAAAAGCCAAACAAAGATTTTAACTTTCAGTGGGGCCTTGGTTCTCCAGATTAGTCGGCAATCAGTTAACATGTCATTGTCCTCGGGAGAAGTAGGAGGACGAAGGATGCCGTAGGCCTGCTTGACGCTGAAATCACCTATAGACCAGCGCCAGCCATCATTTGCATGGATATCAAGTTTGTAAGGGAGGATAAGGTTCAGTAATTCCATGAACTCAGAAAAACGCTGCTCCGAAAGTGTGCTTCTGAAGGTAGGGAACCAGCAACCATTTCCAGATCCCGAAGCATCCAGCCATATCTCAGCAAGAGTGACATTTTTATTATGAGCAAGAGCAAAAAGTCGTGGAAACCTGGCAGCTAACGGTCCAGTTGCAAGCCAGTCGTCATGTCAAAAAGTGAACCGATCGCCTCGACCAAGAACAGGACAAAAAAGAGGTCTCAGGCGAGGAAACAGCTGGGAGATACTAATCCAAAAGGACGAAGCTCCCTGTTGTTGAATAGTTCTGGAAGCCCAGGATAATGTGTTGCCATAGCAGGCTGAGATAGTACGGTTGAATAGGTCGCCATCAGAACCAAAAACGCGAAGACACCATTTAGATAACAAGGCATCATTGAAAGTGCGAAGGACCAGAACTCCAAGGCCTCCATCAGTCTTTGGCTTGCAGATGCGTGACCAATCAACCAAATGGAAGCCCTGCATCCAGGTTTAGAGTCGTTCCATAAGAAAGAGCGACGGATCTTATCCATGCACAATTCGGTTTGTTTAGGGAGGCGCAGAACAGACATGTAGTATACAGGAAGTGTTGTGAGGACCGAATTTAGAAGAATAAGCCTGCCACCACGAGAGAGCATTCTGGCCTTCCAGCCATGAAGACGCCGTTGAAGTCTGCAAATAACTGGAGACCAATCACGTGGGCGAATCTTCTTAGCAGACAGTGGCAGTCCCAAGTAGGTAATAGGTAGTTTGCTTGCTTCCGTTCTCAATTCAGCAGCACACATATTGATCTCATCAGTCTCCATAGCAAAAGGTATGAAAGTAGATTTAGAATAATTGATTTTGAGACCCGAATCTTGCCAAATAACTCAACCATTATTGCAGTCCTTTGAGCCTCCACATGAGAGCCCTCAATGAAGAAGATGGTATCATCTGTGTATTGGAGAAGAGGTGTTAACAGAGCACCACTGTTTGGAGCAGAGAAACCGGAGATCAGGCCAGATTCAGCAAGATCAAAGGCTGCTACGTCAAGTGAATCAACAGCAAGATCAAAGAGTAGCGGAGCCAAAGGACAGCCCTGACGCACACCGCGCTGTGGCTGGATCCAGCCTCCGTGTGGCTGCCCGTTGATAAGGACAGAGAAAGAGGAGGTCGTGATGCATCTCTTCATCCAAGAGATCCAGAGATTGGAAAAATCACGCCGACTAAGAAACTGCCACATGTATTTCCAGCTAATAGAATCAAAAGCCTTGGAGAAATCCACTTTCCAGAGGAAACCCTTTTTGTTGTTGCGATTCCAGCAGGATATGAACTCCGAGGCCATCGCTTGGCTGTCTAAGATTGATCTGCCCCGAATGAAAGCAGATTGGACAGGTGAAATGAGGTTTGAAATGACAAGTCGCAACTTGTTCGCAAGCACCTTAGATATTAGTAGATAAATTGCATTAGATAACGCGATAGGTCGGAAATCAGAGAGCTCCTCAGGGGCAGAATTCTTTGGAATAAGGAAGAGAAAGAAGCGATTTATCCTGTTGAAGCCAAAATTCCCTTCATAGAATTCATTGAAGACACCGATGATATCTTCCTTGAGCAAAGACCAAAATTCTTTATAAAAGAAGACAGGAAAGCCGTCCGACCCCGGCGAACCGTCACCCTTGAGCTCTCCTAGTGCAGAGAAAATTTTCGTCTCAGTGAACATGGCCGACAAGAGATTGGCCTATTGCACAAAAATATCTTGACATGGTGATGGTGTCAAAATGAAATATTTTTACATGTGTTCACTCCCTAGCTAAAGTAGATGGATTTTAGAGTGTTTGATTAACTCATTAAATTTATTAGGTTTGGATATTAGGAAGAAATTGAGGGGAATGGAAGGGAAGAAAAAGGAATGGAGAAAATCACGCGGTCTTAATTTGGGATAAATTGTTTTTAAGTCATTTGGAGGAAAGAGAAAGTTAACATTTTCCTTTCTCTTCATTAATTTTTTTATTCAACTAAAGAGAAAGGAAATCAAAATTTAACTTCCCTTCACACACAGACGTGTGCCACACACATGTAGCACACACATAATACATGCTGAACGTGCGCGCATTCATGCAAGCAAGCGAGCACCCATACACATGCACCCACCCACGCACAGGCGCACACACAACACAAGCTCAGCACGCGGGTACATGCACACACACATGTATATGACCACGCCCATGTATACACCCCTCCCCCGCCCTCAGCCACACACGCAGGCACGCATGCGCACACACCCACACCCAGACATGCTTGTGCGTGCACACACACGTGCACACACACATGCACACGGAGACACACCATTTGTAGTACATCCATATCTTATTTCATCCTAATCAGCTGGATATGGTTGCTGGGTGGGATCTGGTTGCTGACTGTTGCTTGGGAGAAGGTTGGCATCATGGTGGCTATGGGACTGATTGGTGAGGTGTGTTGGGCTTTGCATGCCGGCGGCAGGGTTGCTGGAGGTGGAGGCTGCAGATCCGGCCGAGGGGGAGGTGGCGGCCGGGTCGGGGGGGGGGGGGGGGTTCTGGTGTGGCGTCTGGGCCGGGTTGCAGAGAGGGCTTGGGTGTGGCTCAGGGGCCCGGGCCGGTTGTCAGGAAGGGTTCGGGTTCATGGTGGCTCCGATTGGCAGAGTTGCATGGGTGGTGGGGGGACGTGGCAGAATGTGGCAGCAGAGGGGAGGATTGGGAAAAAGGATTTTGACTGGGCCCGACAGCTAGCTTGGAGTGTGGTGGTGTTTGAATTAAAGTGGTATCGTACAGGTTCCCACGTGTCTCGCTCACGTGATGAGTTGGAAGCAGCGGTGGCAGCAGGGGCGACTTCCCGGGTTGCGATGCTGGGCGGTCGGCGGCCACGTCGGCCCACGACCCAGCGGTTCTGGTGCGCTGAGTTGGAGCCGGAAATTGTTCTCCCCAACGCAAAGGTTAGCCGAAGGAGGGAGGCGGCCGCCAGTGGGCATGACGACCTTGACGGAAACAGCGGACAGGTCCAGTGACCCCATTGTCGGCAAGGCGAGGGACAACGGAGTTCCAAAAGTTTTGGTGATGGCCAAAACGACATGGGGTTGAAGGAGGTGGAGAGGGAGACCGAGGATATCGACCACCTTTTTTACCGGCGCCGGTGCATGCAGCGTACCGTCTTCCTCCTGCCAGGGCGCCAGCGAATGTAGCAGTCCGGCGCTAGAGGGGACGGCGAGGCAAGGAGAGCTTCCCGCTGTTGAGGGGAACCAGGAATGAGAAGACAAAGCGCCGGAGTAATACAACTTAGGTGGAATGGCGGGGAGGCACCGACGCTGGCGGTGCGGATGATCGAGAGCTCCGGGTGGCATCCAATGAGCTCGCCAACAAGACAGAGGCGGAGGAAATCCGTTGCCCGCTGTATCTGCGATGACCAGGGGACCACGACGTTGAGTGCTGGTGCAGAGGTCTCTTCCCCGACAGGACCAGTTGCAGCGGTAGGTAGCGACCTGTCTCCTGCGGCGAAGGTGAGGACAGATGGCCCGATGGTGCCCTTCTTTCCTGCACTCGAGCCATCGGAATGGAGCCGAACAGGAGCGGGCGAAATGGACCCTCCCCTAGGCAGCGGAAACAGTGTGTGGCCGGCTGATGACTTGATCTATCTCGAGAAATGGCCGTCCAGCCATTACTCAGGTGCTGAAGCCACGGGCGCATCTTGGTCAGGGGAGGGAAACGCGCGAGGAAAGCTGGCGCCGCCGGCAGGGGCTGCCGGAGACGGGTGGTGGCACCGCCAGTAGGGATTACTGGCGAAGGTTAGGGCACTATCTCCAAAGTTCTGGTTAGCCTGGTGTACAATACTCTCGATCTGACATCGCTCCCCACGAAAAATGACCTTGTGACGCTTGAATCAGATGGCCCAGGAATTGGCCAAAAAAGTCACCAGTGTACACCAGCCCTGCTACTGACTGGCGAAACTATGGAGTGGCTGCCAAAAATGTTTTCGGGGTGGATGAGAAGATGCCCACCATGCTCGACTATCGTCAGACCTCTCGGGACACTGGACATTAAAAAAATAGGTGGATGATGTCCTTCGCCTTGCCACGTTGGACGCAAAATGCATTAGTGTGGGCATGTGGGGTGTCCATCTCGCCGGTACACTCTGGCAAAGAGTCTGTCTCGTCGCATGAGCCAAGTAAAAATCGTAACTTTCAACGGTACATGACAATGCCAAATAAGTCTGCTATATGTCCTGAGGAGTACCATAGTGGCTGGAAGAGAGCGAAGGTAGATGCTACTAGCAAAGGACTCCGAAAGCCAAGTCCATCCATCCAACCTGGTGGGGTCCGGGCGGAAGGGGCGATGCTCTGGTGAAGTGACACAAGCTCTGAAATGTGTTGCTCCAAGAGTGGAGATGCAAAGAGGTGGGTCCATGAGCTGGAGCCTAGGCTGCTGACCTCAGACAGTGCGGTGACCAAGGTGAGCAGCCAGGGCCCACAATCATGGCAACACCGCTGCCAGCAAGTCCCTTGGAAACCAATTTCCTACTGCTAAAATGAAAATGCCTCCCCAGAGCCGAGCGAGGGAACCATGAATGGGCGGACATGTGGGGCCAGTGCTGCCATCTCCCTCTAGAAGGAAGAGTCTCCTTGTTGTAGAATGATCCGGGTTTTCCAAGACAGGTCTTGCCAGGTGGCAAACATTGTGCGCCATAAGCCCATCCTCAGGTCTCAAGATCCGCGCCCCACCCACTGAGGAAGGAGTGCCTAGTTGGTGGCTGTGAAATAGGTCAGAAGATGCTGTTTGAGGCATCTAGGTGAAGACCCTGTCGGTATGGTCCGCACCCCCGCTAGAAGAATGTGCACCTCAAGGAATCCAAGTGTTAGTAAACTTGGGCGGGCATCCAAAAGACCGACATAGGAGATCGAAAACGCCGAGAGAACTGATTTGAGTAGTATGAGCCGACCTCCACGGAAAGCAGTCGTGAGTTTTATACATGAAGCTTATGCTCTAGTCACTCAATAACCAGGGTCCACTCCCCGGAGCTGATGTGGCGGTCGGAGATTGGAAGACCCAAATATGTAATCGGTACTCTACCGGTCGGAGTGTGAAGCTCAGTTGCACATTGGGTGGGGACCTTCGTAAATGTCAGGGATGAAGGAAGACTTGGCACGGTTAATTTGGAGGCCGAACGCCGTGCCAAAAATCTCCACCATGGCCACCCACCTAGCCTCCTGGTTGGAGCACTCGATGAAGAATATTGTCATCAGCATACTGGAGGAGGGGGACGAAATTCCCAGCAAAGCCCCTGAATAAGTCGACCGTACAAGATTCTTGGGCGCACTTGGCAAGGGCGTCCATGGCCAATACGAACATAGTGCCAGTGGGCAGCCCTGCTGAACCCCCTCTGCGGCTGCACCTAACCGTCCGACCATGCTCCGTTGACCAGGTGATCCAGATCTCCGGAAACCTTGGACCTGCGGCGAGCGCCAAAAAAAAGACCATGAGACTTGAGTACTTAACACTCCTTGTGTATTTTTAAATTGTCAACACTCCCCAAAGATGTCATCTGCCCAAAAATTTAGGTTTTCTTCATTTGGGATTAAAAAGTTGAAAATATTTTCCTATATTTTCCAATTAGAAAAAAATGGTCAACAACAAAATTTTTCATTTGATCAAGACAACTTTGGGGAAATTGTTTCTCGTAAAATGAAGGAAGAAACATTTCTCACGCTCCCACCCGTGTCACCATATATAAAATAATTAATATTTTGTAACTTATGTTTTGATATATAATCCGACATTGGAGAACAAGATTTGTTTTCCCAAAAAATGCATGTATAGTCCATGTTTCTTCATAGTTTATTTTCATGAAACAAGTACAACCTTTTCTTTATATTTTCCTTGATAAAGTTGAAGAAAATTTCCAGAAAATGGAAAGCATGTGACATTCACAAGCTTAGAGATGTTTATATTTGTTGATAATTTGCTCTAAAAAAAATGCTGATATTTGTTTTTGAGGAGGAAGTGTTTTTTTAGTGGACTTTGCCGATAAGTTAAAACTTGAACTTGACCCTATTTGTTGGAATATGTCCATCTTTAAGTTTTTCTTTACATTTACATGATTTTAGTATGTGATCATAAGCAATTGATTAGATTATTTTAGTAGTTGCTATGTTCTTTCTGTTCTTAATTTTTTTCTACACTATTAGATGATAGTTTTCACAGCAGTAATATTTTGTGATTTGGCAGTGTGTAGATTCTCGATGTTGTGTATGGCAACATGTTGTTTGTGTAATCATACCTGAGAAACCTGCGGAAAGTGCCATACCTGGTTTTCCTCATTTTTATTGTGAAATATGCAGGATTAACAGAGCAGACCCGTAAGTTGCTTCGTGCCTCTTTTTTTAATAAAAATATCCCTCAATAAGTATTTATTTAACCCTTCAAAAAAGATTTTGTTGTTTTTAGACATTTTTATTGTATGTTATGTAAAATTCCCTATTTACTTCACATCTCTCAAGAACTCTTATTTATTTTTGAATTAAGAATGCATTTATATATTTTACGCCTGACATCGTCTTGGATGTAAAATGTATGGCATCTTTGCTAGAATTTTGATCCCACACAATATCATAGACCATCTAGGTTGTGCTTGTTTCTTCGAATAAATTTGAGAGAAAAAATTATATGATTTTTGGGAAAATAATTAGTATTCTTGTGTTTGGACACGCAATTGAAAACATTTTAAATACTAAGAGAGTAAAAGATCCGAAAGTGTTTCTCTATCTTATGGAGGGTAGTTATTCTTGTTTCTCAAAAGTTATTTACACGTGTGCAACTTCTTTGTTATCAGAAAATATTTTTTGTTAACCAAGATTTTCTAGTAATCTGCACAGAAGAATGAAGAAAATGTTTTCCTTAAAACCTTATTCCTTGACTAGAACAGAATCCAAATGTTGCAATTGATGCGTAGCTTGCATTTGTCACTGTAATTCTCGATTGTAATCTTCGTGGGATATCTTCGTTACTTACTAAGAAACAATATCATCATTTGGAACATGTTTTCTGGAAGCCTTTAACCTTTGACCATGTGTTGTTTGTTTCCTCCCCTCAGTTCTTAGTTTTTGAGCATTATCAGTGCCCACAAATTTCTGATGATTAGAGCAATGCAACATTTCCATATCTTATTCCGTGTTGTCTTCTTGACATGTTTATACTTAAGATTATGATCACTAGGTAACTTATTATCATATGGATTAGCAAAGTGTCCTTAAGGATCTACCTTTTTTACAATCAAATATTGCCTTCTAAGATAACATTACATTTGTCACAAAAAGTTAATATTCTTTTTAGAGAACATGCAGTTTTGTTTCTTCTTTTTGGACCAAGATTTGACTTCGGTTCCTTGCTGCCATATTTTATTATCTCTACATTCTATAATTGAAGCATTTATCTTGTTTTAACAGATTTTGGGTGACAATGGGGCATCCTCTACTTCCCGTGAGGTTGATTACACATGGGGTCATAAATAATGAGTGAGTTCTCAATCCTAAGTTACAACCCTCCCTGAAAAAAAAAAAACCATAAGGTTACAACATTGGCCCCATGACATTTTCATATTTGTTTTCTCTCCCTTCTTATTGTTAGAGAGGAAACATTTATCTAATGGGGTATGCTCCCATCCCGTGAGAGAAATATATTTGGGAACTAGTAGCATAAGTTCTGTTAAACATTCAATTTGGTTTAACATAAGTTGTACTTGGGCATTTTTAGTTATCACGCTCGCTGCTAGAAAGTCTAGCAACCTTATGATTGGTCCTGTTAGCACTGTTGTTTCGTTGATATAGTTGTGCTCATTCTGTCATTTTCTTTCATTGTGTTCACAGTCCAAATACAATACAGACTGTGGAAAAAACGTTTCAGTTATCAAGAGCAGATAAAGAAATGTTGCAGAAACCTGAATATGATATACAGGTTGGATTTTGTATCGTTCTTTGTTGGTACTTTTACTTTATGTCCTTTTTCTTTTCTCCACACATTGGTCTCCCCTTTCTCCTTTTTATATTTTAATGTGTTCCACTAATAGACTACTCCCATTAGGTCTTTTGCTTGCATCATATCTTGTCTCTTCTAGGTTTTCCCCAACATTTCTATTTTACAACATTAGTTTTCTAATACTAACAGATGGCTACCAAAGTTTGTAGTCATCCTGACAAATAGTAGTCTGGAGAAGACATCTTCTAATTGTCCTATTCGATGGAGGGTCTGCATCCTGACAAATAGTATCGATGTTAAATATTTTCTGGGCATTCACTGTAGCTTATATTCTTTGTCATTTTTTTGTTCTTGCATCTCATCTTCATCCAATCATGAGTTCAATGTAATGTTATTTCTGTTTCTTCAACATAAGGACATTTATGTGGTCTTATGAACTTTTTTTCTTGTGTGAATTTGGATTTTTAGCATCATGTTTATTATCATTTTGTATATTTCTAATATATTCTCTGTTATGTTAAAGTTTGTTTCGTTGCTTAAATGACTTGTGAATGATTGAAAATAGTAGATGAGGATAGGAAAAGAGGAAGTCCTTGAGCAGAAACTAAGTTGTAGTCATTTGTTGTAGCACAAAAATGTAAAAAAAAAACACTTGTAAAACTTCTTTCATGACATTTTAGTTAGCCTAATGACATTTCACTGAACTTTTTCCTCCTATTCTTATCTTTTAAGCTCTTCTCTTCCTCTCAAAGGTTAGCTCTCTCTCTCTCCTATGTTGACAAGTAATTGATTTGGTGAACAAATAAACTATGTATTCTTTCCTTGGAAAGCTTTGTGTCATCATTTTAAATAAGGAAAGAAAGTGGCATCAATTTCATTATTCATGCGTTGCCATGTGACTATTAATGGAAATTTCTTCAATTTATATTCTACCCGTTTAATTCATAAGGATGCCATATCCTGGTTTATTTCATCATGGTTGCAGGTTTGGTGCCTGTTGCTAAATGATAAGGTCCCGTTTAGGATGCAATGGCCACAGCATACAGAGTTGCAAGTCAATGGTATGGAGAAACCATTATTCCAATCACGGGAGTTATTTTGTCCATTTTGATTATAATGTTAATTCCAAAAAAATTTTACTACCTTTTTTTTATATATTTTAAGTATTTTTTCTTTTCCCCAGCATTAATGTTTTTTTCTTTTTAGGGTGTTCTATTTTAATATCTGACATTCCTGATCTTGAGGTCACAATATTGAGTTGACAATTTTATCTTAGCCAAAACTGGATGGCATGACTTATACTGGCTCTCACAAAGACAAGAAAAGAAAAAATAAAGAATTGATCCTGCACATTGGAAATTAATAGCATACATAAGATTTCCTGTAATCTGAAATATTACATCAGTGGAATTGCCACTGTGTTAAAGGATTAACAAAGATTATAATATTATCATTCTCTTTGTTTAATTGTCTGTTGCCTAGCCAGGCCTGGAAGGCCTTGAACTCTGTACAACCTGTGCGTTGCACGCACATGTGTATCTTGTTAATGTCGTTTTATTTTTGAGATTTTGCTCTTTCTTCTCTTTTCCTATTCAATATGGAGGAATGAGGATGGATTTAACAATATAAACACTATAGGTTGTGGGATCAAATTTGTTCTCCACAACTTTTCATAGTTTGCTAGTGTAATGCTTTCTGTTTGTGTTGCCGACTAGACTGGACCTGATATTTTCTGTTTTCTGACAATTTTTTGTATGATGATTGTTGTCATCAAATTGTTATAATATTTTCATTATTAGTTATAAACAAGAACACAAGGTAAAAGTATCCCCTAACCGCAAGCAGTTGAAGACTAATGAAATAAATAATGCCATCATCGAATTGTTATAATATTTTCATTATAAGTTATAAACAAGAACACAAGGTAAACGTATCCCCTAACTTCTAGCAGTTAAAGACTATTGAAATAAATAATGCCAAAGAAACTGTGTTGTATCCAGAATAAGTTTGATGATATTCTCCCTGTGTTGTCTAATATTCTTCTAAGATTTTGCTTCTCGAGTGAATAAAGAGTGGATTGTTGCTGCTTTGGATATTTATAAAAATTAACTTTGAAAAGCATATCAAAGAACTCATATGCACGATTATCCCCTGCTATGAGCAAGTGTCTTTGGCTTGGTTATTTTAGTGTAGAAAGAACTACATTTGCATGTCTTTCATTTGGCAACAGGTGTTCCAGTCCGTGTAGTGAATAGGGCACCATCACAATTGCTGGGAATTAATGGTAGAGATGATGGGCCCGTGGTGAGTTTATTTTCTTAATGCATTGAGGTTTCATTGTCAATATGATGATGCTTGGAAGTATTTCTCTTGGTCTGACCACAACTCTTTTTGGTATTTCATGGGTTATTCTTGTTTATTCCGTTTTATGTATTTGTACATTTATGTCTTTGAACCGAACAATTCCTGTGTGATTCACAATCGCAGTGTCGTTTTTTATGTGCAAATGTAATAAAGAACATTGAAACATGTTACTGATTCAAAGGATGGAGGTGTGGCAAACAATCCTAGTTCTCGTCCACAGTTGACATATTACAACATTTGCCATGCTGTACATACATAGCAATTAAAAACTTGGAAAGATGAAGGGAAGAAGAAACAGAAATATAGTGATTTAGACCTTCCTCTGCCACTTCTTTTTTTTTTTTTTTGCATTTTGGGCTAAGCATAATATTGGTGAATAATATACCGAAAGGTTTGGTTACCAATAGAGCGGAATGGCGTCGTATGATCCATGTAGCCGACCCCACCTAGTGGGATAAGGCTTTGTTGTTGTTGTTGTTGCATTTTGGGCTAAGCGCCTAAGCCAATGAACAATCTTGATAAACATAGGACTTCCTAGAATGGGTGACTTATCATGGATTCCATAATCGGCTTCCTGTGTCACCCAAGTTTCATTACTTTTCTTGTGCTACTGGTGTTTCTGGTCAGGCTCCATGCATATTCTGCAAGGGGGATGGATGCCTCAATTTTTATTAGCATTATTGAACGGGCAGCTGAGCTCCTTCACCACCTTTAATTGATTGATATATATCCTGACACATCAAACGAACACAATTGAACTTTTCCTAAAAAGGGACAGTCGGATTGGCTTTCACTATTCAGCACGGTGCAGTGTATGCGAGGTTTATTTACTTCATGGAGTTCAAGACCTGGAAGTGATCTGATCTTGGATTGTTACTTGATTCAACAGAAGGCACGTTGTCAATTTAAAGATAATAAACTATTCTTGGTTGCGTCAATGAGGAAGAATTGTTACCAGATGTACAAGGCATGATCGACAGCAGGTTCTGCTATAAGATGGACTTCATAGGATTTTTTTTTATGTGGACAGTGGGGAGATGTGGCTGAACCAATGTACTATTAATGAGTCTCTTACAAGAGTTTCTGAATGTGGTAGTCATTCTAGACATGCATATCCGGCTGATACAGGATGGTTCCACTATTGGTACTTTGGGCCATTAGGAAAAAAGGAAGAGGATAATATTTTGTGTGCGAAAAATATTTTTTGGGTATGTTCAATACTATAAAGAAAAAATCGTTCCTACCTTTACTCTTTGCTAAGCAAAATGAATCTAATTGTATCAAAACCTTGTTTGAACCCTTTGAGATATATCAAACTGGACCAGAATGGGAGAAGTGATGGAAGAACCATAGAAATTTTGTTCATTCTACGGGAAAGAGATTCTCACCGAACTTAAACAAATTTCAGGCAATGTTCCACTCCCAACTTGTATACAAGCTGTAAGGCTATAAACCAGGGCACGAGGGAAAGGAACTAATTTTGAGTTTCAGTATTCCATTTTGCTTTGTTTCTTTCCTTGCAAATTGGACCAACTGTAATGAAATATTTTTTTTTGGCTTTGGGTTTCAGTTTGAGCAACATAATGGATAAACCTACGTAGAATAGGTTGGTTGGGCCAAAACTCTCCCGCAATGGCACAGCCAGTGGAGTTTTGGCTTGCTTACATGATTAGATTTAACCATTGTATTCTTCCTCAAATGAACCTTCGTGTTCTTTACCACTAGTGTTGTGCCTTAAATTGCTGTTCTCTGTACATCTTTGCAGTTTTTTACTGGGAGATCTCTAACCCTTTGGGTCTATTGTTTGATATTGTGTTCAGATAACAACATGCAGTAGGGAGGGAGTAAACAAAATCCGTTTTTCAAGGGGTGATACTCGAAGTTTCTGTTTTGGAATTCGTTTGGCGAGAAGACGGACTGTTCAACAGGTAGTTTTATAGGGTTTATTTTATCACTTTTCTAGGTGTGATACTTGAACTTTCTGTTTTGGAATTCGTTTGGCAAAAAGACGGACTGTTCAACGGGTAGTTTTATAGAATTTCTTTTATGGCTATGTTGTTAAGATCATGTTACAAGTTTATCCCAAAACTTATTTGTTTAATAGAAGGAATCATTTGCTTATATTTATTCTTTTGCAGATATTTTAGTTATTTTTCTTCAGCAATTTCCTCATCATAAAAGTTTTTTAGATTGTGAAAATACCACCTCTCAGCTCTAAAAAAAAAACCACCTCTCAAAAAAAGAAAGTTTTCTATATTGTGAAAATACCCTAGTTGGAACTTGGAAGCATGCTGATTAAAAGTTTGGGGTACAATGGGGCAACTGGCACAAGCACATGTCTCGGTGATGCAACCTACAAAATTATTTGTAAATAATTTAGTTATATATCATGTTAAATCCCTATATATATATATATATATATATAATGCAAACATGAAAGATATAATTCTAGTGTGAACCATTGTTTGATTGTAAGCATGAAATACATTATAAACACAAAAACAAGAGTAAGGAAAAAAAAACAAACTTATATATAAATGTCTGTATGATATAAAACAGCACAGGTAACTAATCAAGCCAAGAGAAAAATGGAAAACTGTAATCATCAAATAACAGGCAGAAACAAACAGCACTACTGCTATTGCACAGCTACCAACAAAATCAAATGATCAATGGAAACATGCAACTTTTTCTGAATTTCATGCATGCCACTCATGTTGGCATGTGCTTCATTGAAGGGTGATTTTGGTCTCCTGTGGTTCTTCATTGAGATAATCCCAATATTTTTTGGGCATGATGAGTCACACATTGTTGTTTTTTACAATAAACTCATACTTGTATGCAGGTTTTGAGTTTGATTCCCAAGGAAGCAGATGGTGAGCATTTAGAAGATGCCCTTGCCCGTATTCGTCGCTGCATCGGTGGTGGAGCTGCTAATGATAGTGCAGACAATGACAGTGATTTAGAAGTAGTAGCTGATTCCGTCACTGTCAGTCTCCGTTGCCCTGTAAGTGGAAGTTAAATCTTAAAGGAGCATTTTCCATGTAAAATATCACTTTCCCTCTTTTGGAGCCAACAATGTTTCTTTCGAAAGCTGCAGTGTAACATTTTCCATTAGAGAAACATAAACTCAAGCTCTGTTGATTTTGATTGTATGTCATATTTTTATCGTAAGGTGATTTATTGTAAATCATGTTGTTAGATTAATTATACTAACCAAAAGTTAAAGTAAATAAAGTATTTAGTCTATGTTATGTATATTCTTTAAATGCTTTTATCATGTAATTATCTTCATGCATTGTGCACTTTCACAAAATATTATAATGGGTTTTTAATTTGTTGATATTTGCATTCTCATCTTCCAATTTAAAACTTGCAGATGAGTGGATCGCGGATTAGGATAGCTGGCAGATTTAAGCCTTGTGTTCATACGGGCTGTTTTGATCTTGAAACTTTTGTCGAACTTAACCAACGTTCCCGTAAGGTCATCATAAGTTTTGCTTGCAACTAGTTCTTTGTATTACTTTCTTTGTTGTCACTCAGTTGTACATCTTCCGTTTGATGCAGTGGCAATGCCCAATATGCCTTAAGAACTTTTCTCTTGAAAACCTCATTATTGATCCATATTTCAACCGCATCACATCTATGGTAGGTGTTCCTGGATATTGTTTTACTTTTTACAAGTTAATTTTGAGGCTTTATTTTAGATAGTTTCTTACCACTTCTCTGTATGAAGCAGATGCGAAGTTGCATAGAAGATGTAACTGAGATTGATGTTAGGCCTGATGGGTCTTGGCGTGCAAAAAATGAAAATGAATCTAGGGATCTTGCGAAATGGCATTTACCAGATGGTTCTCTTTGTCCTGCTCCAGAGGTGGAAGTGAAACCCAACTTAGAGAAGCTAAAACAAATTAAACAGGAAGGTAACTCAGAAGGGAATACAGGTCTGAGAATAGGGATGAAACGTAATCGTGATGGAGTATGGGAGATTAGTAAGCCGGAAGATTTTAAGCTTCAATCTTTGGGAAATCATTCCAAAGATCGTTATGAGAATAATGTCCCCATGAGCAGTAGTGCAAGTGGAAGTTACAGAGATGATGATGATCCAAGTGTCAACCAGGAGGTTATGGGAAACTTTGAACTGTCCATGAACAACAGCCACGAGCTTGATTCTTTCTCCCTCAATTTTGATCCAGTATACAACATCGAGGATAGAATTCCTCCAGCACCATCAAAAGATCCAGATGTTATTGTCCTTAGTGACTCTGATGATGATAATCTTGCCCTTATTCCTCCGGAGACTGTCTATCAGAATGGTACAGCTGTTGACAATGGTATACATTTCACTAACCATGAGGGAGTTTCTGAAAGATATCCCGGAGAATCTAGCATGGTAGCAAATGGCGTTGATCTATTTGGTAATACTGATGATTTTGGGATGCCTCTGTGGACAATGCAGAATCAGACAGGTTCTGGCTTCCAACTTTTCGGTACAGAAACTGAAATTCCGGAAGGTTTAGTTGATTCAAATGCTTCTTTTGGGTGTGGACCAATAACCGACTATGATTTAACAACACCTCATGGTTTGCATGATAATTCACATGTCCAAGATCTTCCTGCATTGCATCCTAGCACTGAAATGAACGGAAGCCTGGTTGATAATCCCATAGCATTTGCAAGTGATGATCCTTCTTTACAAATTTTTCTTCCTAGTCGACCAGCCGGAGGTCCTTTGCAGGTTGATTTAAGTGATCATGCTGATTTAACAAGTGGCATTGATTCCGATGATTGGATATCACTTAGACTTACTGCTGGTGGACCTAATGAATCTACCCCTGCAGATGGGCAGAGCTCAAGGCAGTTTCCACCTAATGAGAGCAGGATTGAGCCATCAGATGAAGATGGTATATCTCCGATTTGGACAAAGATATGCATAGTGTTTTCTTTCTACCTTGAATTAGAATTCACATATATTGTCTCATTGAAAAAAATTAACTCCACTTTGTTCTTTATGCATGGTTTCATTAAAATATTGTACCAATTAATATAGAAAGAACTTTCTATATATATATATATATATATATATATATATATATATAGAACTACTAAAATTGATTGTTTGAACATAGAAATTGATGTCAAGATAACTGTCTAGATCGAGCAATGAAAACCTAAGTAAACCCCTTTAACCAGGTAGTTAGTAAGTGCAATCTGATTGGTACAATTCAGTCACTGAACAAAACAAGATGGTAGTTGAAGTTTACTTGAAAAAAGGAAAAAGGTATCATTTTTTAGTATGGTATAGAGCTGGTAAAATGATAGTGCATTTCGTATTGCCAATATTTTAAACCTTGGTCCAAATATGAGAAAAACTGTCGTTTCTGAATAGCTTTAATCAATAAAACCGTTGGTTTTACTGTAAGGGTTTTAGGATTAGTTTTCTGATCACCCCTCAAAAAAGGATATTCTTCTTAGTTACTGCTTGAATGTTTTTTTTATATGACTAAGATATCTTGAATATATATGTTTAGTAATATACTTGGATTACTTATAGGAGTACCTAAAATCATCCTTTTTCTCTCTATTAAGAAAAGGTCAAGCTGCTAAATTGTATTTACTATAGTACTTATACTTTGTCCTCTTAAAAAGACCTATTTTGCATGTCTCTGATAGTTGTCGTATGTCTGAGATAGCAAAAGACCAGTTCCTAATAAATGTGGAAATAACTTTTCAGGTTATGCTGGTTTCGTGATAGAATATAATGTTGTGTCATCTTGATAATGCTTTTAATTGCTCTTGATCTGTGTTTTAGATATGTTATTCGATGGTGTATGATCTTGATGATGGCTCTACATGCATGTGTTCTTTTTCTGTTGGCTGGTGGTATATTGGTTTTCTTATTAATGATCCATGTATTTTCTTCTGGTTTCATTCTTCGCCCATCTAATGGTGCTTCTGCGCCTTAATTCTTTTTTTATGCATTTTTTCACTGCATTTTGGTTTTTCTTTTAAATGTTTTTTTTTCTCATGGATGTTAATCTGTCTAAATTTGCTCTATGCAGATTCACTGCCTTTTAGTACAAAAGATAACAGAGTGAACAATGTGAAATCAAATAACCGGAAGCCCGATAGTTCATTATCACATCCTCAGCAGCCAAGGTCTGTGAAGCCACGGGTATACTTCAGAATAGATACGGATTCTGATTAATAACTGAAATTCCGTTCGTGCGATGTTCATCTGAACTCAAGTATTTTTGTGTGTCCTCTTCTAACTGATTGCCATTCTCAACAACTGGTATTCATTCGTAAAGAAGAGGATGGACCAAGCGCACCATTAGTTAGGGGGATCATCTGCAAGTTGCCGTCCGATGGTGAGCCAAACTTCAGTGGTCTTGGAGTTTGTTGTTTTTTATTTGCCTTATGACATCTGATTCACATACGTTGATCAGGCCCTTGGGGAATCCAGTAATTTACCTGTTGCCAGTCAAGGCAACAGCTGCTACTGATGCAAATTGTAGAATATCTTGATATAAGAGACAGATTGGTCAGACTGAAGTGTAAGACAAGTCGATGACTCGGTGGGTTGTCTTTTATGTACAAGACAAGTCAGTGGGCTGTCTTCATGTATATATTTGATTCGATAACAAGAAATTTTAGTGCCAACCATGATTTTGCGGCAAGTAACGATAAACATTGCCATCCGGTCTCTTTTGTGTTCATGAGTTAGATCTTGCAGCCTTATGGAGCTTCTTCAAATATTTTGCATCACAGCATTGTCATTTATGCCCACCTACTTCGAGGGACTTGGACCAGCTTTAGTTGAGGGGTCTTCTCTTACATTTGATGCTATTTTTTGTTAATAGAATATTTATATGCTCGGCTTCTGACAGGAAAGCATCGATGGTACATGCAAGCGAACCATACCCTGTATTATTGTAATTTTGTATGGTAATGAGTGTCAACAACAGCAGTTTCGTTACCCCCTTTCTTCATGTCCTAAAGCTTTTATTTATGTTTCTTTGGTAACTGCATGATTGACACCATATATGATATTAGATTAGCGTTGCACCATTATTTATATTTTTCGTGAGATTTGAAAAATAAGTTTTATCGATCAAAATTGAAATACAATGTTCTAAATTTTATTAGAATTACGTGAGTTTGTAATAATTCCCTTTGTTTTGTTTTGGTTGGCAAAGTTAGCGATTCAATTAGAGAATAACGAGTAGTTACAAATAATCGTTAGCGATTTATTTATAAATATAATAAAAATTATTTGGTAAATATAAATTAGTGTATTATATATAATGATAAAAGTGAACATAACATATAATCTACAATTGTTCTTATACATATCATATTCATAATAATTAATTTATAATATTTTATTTTGAATAATAATAGTTTAAAAATATTATTTTAATATAAAATATTGATTATTAAAAAATAAAATATTATTTGGGTTATAAGTAAAATTAACATGTGGTATATTATAAAATAATATATGATGTATAATGATTAAATAACATGTTTATTTATATTTTTCGTGAGATTTGAAAAATAAGATTTATCGATCAAAATTGAAATACAATGTTCTAAATTTTATTAGAATTACGTGAGTTTGTAATAATTCCCCTTGTTTTGTTTTGATTGGCAAAGTTAGCGATTCAATTAGAGAATAACGAGTAGGCATAAATAATCGTTAGCGATTTATTTATAAATATAATAAAAATTATTTGGTAAATATAAATTAGTGTATTATATATAATGATAAAAGTGAACATAACATATAATCTACAATTGTTCTTATACATATCATATTCATAATAATTAATTTATAATATTTTATTTTGAATAATAATAGTTTAAAAATATTATTTTAATATAAAATATTGATTATTTAAAAATAAAATATTATTTGGGTTATAAGTAAAATTAACGTGTGGTATATTATAAAATAATATATGATGTCTAATGATTAAATAACATGTTTATTTTAAAAAAATAGAATATTATAGGAATAAAATATGAAATCAACTACCTTTATGCTCTATAAATTAGTGGGATAGTTTATAAGTTGTGTTCAAATCTTTGGCGACTTACTCATTACTTTGGCACTGGACTTTCTCAAAATGGATCGGGTTAAGTAAATAAGAGAATAGACATACGTTTATTGGTATTTATACTTTCCTCTCATTTCATGGTCCATCCGAAAAAGAATCTAGTACCTCTTGGTCGTGAATATTTGAATAGAAAGAACAAGCCTGCATGGATATCATTGTCTCGGAACAAAATAATTAAAATTAGGCTCAGTAAATAATCTATGAAATAATTTGATTTATGGACAATATCGTTGTGGTAAAGATCATAATGGTGGATGAATCATTACCTCAGAGCATAGAGGGGGGGGGGGGGGGGGGGGGTCATAAGCGTTTATATCGTAAAATATTTTTTGACGAAATGAAAAAGACATATGGTAGAATCATAACCATAAAATACAATCCTAATTGAAATGCATATATTTGTCTCATACATTACGGGGATTATGACGAGATATATTTTACATTCCAGATGAATTATAATTGGATATACCATTGTTTCTAGAATAGAAGTTCCAATATCAATGAGAAATGCCCTATTTTTTATTGTGTAAATGTTACTTTACAAAGATATTTATCAAACACTTATAAGTTTTGAAGTTTTCTTCCAACCGTAAAAGAAAGTCGATAAATACTTATTTTATCTTCTTATAAGTTAGAAAAAAATTTCAATAAATATACTATTTTCTTATTAGCATTCTTCCACATGTATCATTCGTTATAATATTAAAGACTTTTTTTATCATTTGACTAAACCTTATAATTTTTTTATTATCAAATATATAATTATTTATTTTTAAAATCAGTTTCAATTATTAGATTACTTATCAACATTTCAATTTATTAGCTATTTCATATGAGTTAAGCCAAATAAACCCCTTGTAAACCCATATTCAACTGGCTTATTGGATCAGTGATTTAAAGATTTTTTGTCATTTGACTACATAATACTTTATAAGTTTTTTATTATTAAACATGTAATTATATATTTTTAAAATTAATTTTAGTTATTAAATTATTTATCAACATTTCAATTCATCAGCTATTACATGTAAGCTAAGCCAAACAATTTCGTTGTACATGCCAAATAGTTAGACATATTGCATATCATCCCATAGTTGTCAAACTCGGTCAACCAGCTTATTGGATCAGTGATTTAGGCAATTAATGAGTTCATGGGTCATGTCAAATTCGGCCAATTGGTCCGATTCAGACGAGTTGAATGACGGTTCATCCTCAATTAAGAAATAAAAGAGAAACGCTTGTCCAACTAAGTAATTAATGTGTAGAAACCATCATACTATATTTAATCATTTGAATAATAAGATATTTTATTATTTTATACAATTCTTAGCATAACTCATCTATCAAATTATTATTTTTACTACTTCTTAAAATTTTTTACAGGTTTAAATGACAAAAATTAAATAAAAATTTAATTCACTAATTAAAAATTTTAAAATAGATAATATGTCGATCTTTCTAGTTTAACTTAATATTAACATTCAAATTTTAAAATATGCATTTATAAATTCTAATTGATTATATTAAGATTACATAAAACTTATTCACATGTGATTTCTAATTAATTTTGTAGAAATATATTAATTATTTATAAAAATACTTAATAAATATCATAATTTATATTATTTTATCATAAATTGACCACCCAACTTGACCGAGAAGGTTATTCGGGTCACGCTCAGCCCAAGTTTTTAACATTGGATCATTGTTTGCACCTTATGAAGCTTGCATTATGCCAAATTGTGTCGTTTTTGCTTCAAGAAGATATTGGTTCTATTTGGTATTACTAGAGATTTGATAAGTGAATAGTAGCTTGATAGCAGATAATGATTTAGCTAAAAGATAGCATACGGTGATTAGCGGTTAGAAATTAATTTAGGATATTAACAAGTAGGTGTTTGATCAACTGTGGTAGAATTAGTCGATGAATATAAAATGATATAATTTGACGTATGATAAATTATTCAATTTAAGTAGTATACAAAATTTATTATAATTTGATAAATAATTTATTTATATTCCAAATAAATAAAATAAAATCTCACAACTAATTTTTTATTAAAATATATAGAAATTTATATTGACAATAAATTTTGTATAGAGTACACATGATATGAAATATTTATTGTTAAATTAATTTTTATTCATTATTAACAAATAAATAATTTGTAATTAATTAAGCATGAATATTAAAAGAAATATAGTTAAATGACAATAAAATAAAACTAAAAAATAATAAGATAAGTTGAGAAGTAAATAATGCATTGGAATAAGGGTAAGAATGAAAAGATATAAATCGCTAACTTCTCATCGTTAAATGCTGGTAGTAATTTTTCGATATTTTCATATGATGTTAAACTTTACTTATTTTTATTATTTACTAAATAAAAGATTACAATCGAACCGCTAAATGTTATTTGAAGCATCAATTTTGGTGTTACAAAACATAGTCTATTGTTTCGATTTAAATGATAATCTATAAAATAAAAGGTTGAAGAGAATCGAAAAGTTGTATAATTACTTAAAAAACATAAAAAAATTGCCTAAATTTTACAAAACACCCTCAAACTTTAACGCTTTCTCAATTCTACCCTCCAACCAACTAGACTACTCTTCATCTATCAACTTATTTCACCAAATGTCCTTATTATGATCAACCATTTCTCAATTTTGTTGTAGGCATTCACGCGACTTATTTCTCTCTCCACATCGTGAGCAGTTGTATGACATGGAATGTTAAAACGATATTAAAATATAAATATAAATATTTCTAAAAGATAAAAAACTTTTTTGTGGGTGGCTGCGATGCCCCCATTCTCATCTCCACCAACTCGTTCAACCGCGTCGAGTGCGATGCCAAAGATAAATCGTTAAGAACTGAGCTCCTACGTGTTGGTGTGATAGATGTCGTCGAAGGAAAGAAACGGAGTGGAGGAAGAAGGTAGCAAAAGGTGGAAGAAATAGGAAAATATGACTTTAACTATTGATTCAAAAGGTAAAGATGGATTACGACTCTACTTAGGCCTCCAACTCACATTATAACCATCCATTTATACTAATAATCAATTGTCAATGAGGAATTATACGATATAAGATCGATACAAAGAAAAAAAAGAGGATGATACACTTTTCTACTATTGCTTCTCGTTCCGTCTAGTTTGATGGTGAACAGAAGAAGGTCGGTGACGTGGTGACCTCCAACATAAATATCTCCCTCCCCGAGGACGACTTCGACGTTGTCATCCGTGCCACGATGACACTCGAGTTGGAGTGCCCCGGCACCATCTCCTACGCCGACATCTTCACCCTCGCCACTCGCGACCTCATCTCCATGCTTGGCGGGCCGTTCTTCCCCATCTGCCTTGGCTGTAAGGACGGCCTGTTGTATATCTCCACCTCCGTCACTGCCGACCTGTTGCTCTCGAACATGACCGCTGACCAAATGCTCCGCCTCTTCGCCTCCAAGGAATTTACTACCCGAAAGATGGTCAGCCTCATCGGCGCCCACACTATGGGCTTCTCACATTGCAAGGAGTTCGTCCCACGCATGCACCAACTTCCACACCGACCCGACCATCTCCACCTCAACAACATCATGACGCCGGGCAAGTTCGACAACATGTATGTAACGTCATCTCCAATCGAACCCTGTCACGTGGCAGAATACACGTCGAAGGTCGCTATGGTCATCCTCATGTGTACATCACATTGACCAAAAAGAAGACTTTGCCTGTCAACATCAATTGAAAGCGGAAGACTAATAATCATATATTAATGCTAAAAAAACTATAACATTATAATATGCGAAAGACTAATAAAGAACATCATATGAGTCCAAATGAGCTAATACATTAATCTAATATCATGAAAAGAGAAATCTATAACATGAATCTAAGAGACTTAAGACACCCATGTGCAGCCACCTACGAACTCGATTGGTCGCCGTTGGCCACCTTCATCTGACCTCGTCCTGAATATATGAAAATGCATGGGAGAAACCTATATGACATATGAATAGAAGATCATAAGAAAATCATTATAAGAGTGGCAAAAGTCAATCATCATAAAGAAAGATTCATTGTTCATATACTTTTATCTTCTTCATCTTCTTATTATTCATTTTTTACTTATCGTGGGGCATATTTTAATACACAGGAAGGCCTGCATCAATCACCATCACCATCATCATCACTGGCAAATCCAGTCAATAATTAACCGTAGTCATCCCATACTTAGTCGTCAGCAGTCCATCAATCATGAGCTCTTTATTTAACTTTTTTTGTCTTTTATTTTACAATTTTTAATTTATCTTTAATAGAACTTAAATCAAGATTACAAGATAGGATCATGGAAAGTAAATCAGAGACATAAATGACATAATCATCATTATAACTTAGCCATGATTATGCACATAAATCAAGGATTAAATTATCATAAAAATCATCATCATACTATCAAAACTCGGGCCAAGTTCGTAAAACATCATTTTGGGGGTCGTCCCGTCGGACGAAATCGCAGCCGAGGCGACTTCGTCATGGAAACAACTCGAGTCGTGTTATCATCGACTCAGATCAGATTCATCTTTGTCGCAAAGTTCGGTGTCACACCCAACTCCGTGACTAAGTGCTAATCCCAATTATCATAAATCTTAATTACATTTAGCCATTCCAAAACTAAAATCGGCAAAACCTCCCTCTCTTACTTTCTTGTGTCATTAGCCAACACATACAAAAGATGGATATATATTCATCAAAGTTTAATAAAAAACTATAAGATATGACATTCGCATATGGTCATTATATTTTTTTTCCACAAACCATTTCACATATAACCCCATAGGATCAAGTCTCATACAATCTTACAAAATCATTCTAATAAACTCTAGTACAACTCTCGAGTTTATCTATTACATGCATGCTTTTTAAAAATGAAAGTGGAGAGAAAATAAAAGTGCTCCAACGGCTCGACCTCTTCTATATGCATCAAAGACATGCTTCGAATCGACTCAACTCGAGAACTTATAATTATCTGAAAAATTCAACAAAGGTAATGTGAGCAACAATCGTTTGCTCAGTGAGTGGAATAAATGTACAACATAGGGGAACAATACGAGTGCATATAATATTTAAATAATCATATTTCTTTCATATGAGAACATTTAAAGCATAACTACTATCACATAACTTTTCAAATCATATGAACTTTTACCATAAATACAAATTATTCAATATATCATCATATTCACAGTTAAACTTCACACATGTGTCATTGCACATACTCATCATGGGTCAATACATATCCATCTATAATCATGTGTCATACAGATAAGCAGAGCTTCATAATCAAGAGCCACGGATACACAGAGCAAATAATGGGTCAATATGTATCCCTCTATGATTGTGTGTCATACAGTTAAGCAGAGCTTCACAATCAAGAGTCTCAAATACGCAGAGCAAATCATGGGTCAATACGTATCCCAATCATTATTGTGTGTCACCCAATCATGATTCTCAGATACGCAGAGCGATCATGGGTCAATACGTGCACGCAGAGCAGCCCCCAAAGGGCAAAGACACCTGATATACGCCCCAAAGACTTCATGTATATCGAATGCAGTCCCAAAGACCTTTTTCAAACAGCATGGCTAATGAACATACGGAGTTTAACAATATTAAAATACACTTGTCATAATCTCATATCATTATCAAATAAAACTTATTTTAACTTCACAAGCATTGTTCCATGAAAATATTTTCATGTAAAAGGTTGTTCCATCTCATATAAAATCATTGAAACATATCATAAATACTTTTTATAGTTCAAGATATGTTTCAATAATAATAATACTGATAATCTTTGCTTGAAATAATATCATAAATAAAAGAACTAACATATAACATTTTGCTATGTTGAAAATTTACCCATTCACCTTGTGCTTTATGTTTTCAAAGAGATTTACTAGATTTTCTTCCTTTCACTTGTAGCTTGATGGTTTCCTACAAGCAGTGATGCTATTTTATTTTCCAATTACTAATAATAATAATATGCAATGCATGAACACTTATTCACCTTAAAATGCATATAATCCCTTCTAATACTAATGTGTAATTTCAGGTGTTTATGTTCATATGCTACTTCACACACAACTATTCAATTTTTCAAAGTTTAACTAGGTGCTGTCTTAGGATTTCAGACTGGGGCACTTTTTAACCAACTGTTAAAACAAATATGTCTGAGTTCATAATGGTGGCATGCTTTGTCCTTGAGAAGCACAATGACCTTGTACCACAACTTTGGCACAACTGGACAGCAGGTCGTGTCCACTGTCCAAAGGTCGTGGGATCTTAGTAGTCCCATGTTCAATTCTTGAAATCACCATCGTGTCTAGGGTTTATCATTTACGCTACCGTCCTAACCTTAGATCACTATGACCAAAAAAAAAGTCAGTCTCAAGAAAAAAATTGCTAGGCCTAAAAACATCTATTCTGGCTCTTTTCATTTCAAAGAAATGGAAGTGGAGGTCTTGAAGTACCCAACTACAAAGATCCATATTGTAATTTTCAGATGATTGATTATTGGTGTATATTTTGAAGGCATACTTAGCACTTGATTTTAACAAGTTCCGAGCCTATTTATCAATGTGTAATGTATTGGCTTCCTAGTCTGTATCAGCATGCCTCAAACTGTCTAATTTTCAGATGATTGATTGATTCTAACTTAATGCACATTTCTTTAATGATATGAGAAATCACCAGTCTTTCTAATACTCATCAGTACATTCTAATTTCTAGTAACTTTTGTTTTACCTAAATATGCAGATAGTTCTTGTGACTTGTGAGTTTTGTTCCAAAAACTTGGCACAATAGCTCAATTTCTCCTCAGGGTTATTCTCGTTGCTGTTGATCTTAATCTTAATTATATGTCTAATTCAGATGAATCATCATCCCTGTATGATCATTCAAATAGTAGGCAACTTCGGTTCCTCTCTGGTGAACCTCCTATGGGGTAAAAAAAAATGCCACAAAAGCCTCCTCATATAGAAAATGTGGTCTCAACTAGAACCATAATCATGTGGTTCTCTGGGTTTCAAAAGGAATGTAAGTACGTAACAAAATATGTCGGATGGTTCACTTGGCCGGAACAATCTGAATTGTTCTTCAACTCATCTTTGTTGGTGCATTTTCTGTGTAGGCTTTAAATTTGATGGATAGCCACTGTGTTGGAAGGTCTGTTATGAAACAAATTTATGTATGAATACTGTGAGCGTGGAACATTTTAAGTCAATTGATCGAGAGCCTTTATAGCTACAGTTGCTGAGTGCCTACCAATATGGGATTCAGTAAGGAAGCAGTAATATTTTTTATCAGAAGGAAACTAGAAGGAAGGTTGCCAAATGAAGACAAAAATCATTGGGTGCTAAATATCTAACGAAGTGAGTGGGTACCTAAGAATATGCGTTCCCTGAAAATCAAGGTTTAAGTTTTTTTAGCCAACTATCAATTCTACTTTACCCCTCAAAATGAATTCTACTTTTTTTATTTTTGTTATGTAACAAGTCTTCACCTCCTTTGTAAAACCAAAAAAAAAAAGAGTAATGAGGTAGCCATGTGCATCCCAATCTCAAAAGGTAATTACATAATCCTTGGCTTAGAGTATCGCTAATGCTTGAAGATAAAAATATATTCCATAATAATTGCATTTATGTATTGCATGCTTTGAATTCTCTCATCCCTTTTGTTGTCCTATGCTTTTGGCTTAGGTTTCTTTTTCTGTCTCAAACTTGTTAGACCATCTGTTTGCTGCGAGCTTCTGCGTACTGTATTAGAATTTATTCAGGACCTATCTGTAAGTGAAAATACGCTCTCTTCCATTTTCAATTTACTGTCTGAAACATTCAAGCTATAGTACTCGGAACTAATGAAGAATAAATAGGTACTGTATTGGGTGATGAATCAGATTCTTTCAGTGCAGACTACAAAGGTGATCGCATCAACTCTTCTAGTTCTCCAAGTTTTTGTTCTCTTTTTGGCCCCCAGAATTGAACTACTAGCCTCTGTTTATGCTGATTCTTTTCAGTGACTTCTAGTATCCGATCTTATCAGGTTCGAAAGAAAGTATTTGCTGTAGTGGATCGGTGTTGTCAAGACCATGCTGTGTCCTTAATCTTATCCTCCCAAGGTCCCAAAAGGCAAGGTTTATTATATGCCAAATACTAAGAATCTCCATTACTGGCCCCTATTAAAGCTAGTGCCAATAAAAAGAGCATCCTTTCGCATCATATGTTTTCTTAAGACATAAGAAAAAGGAACCAAGAGGCTAAGGAATTCAAATGAAACATGGGGATGTCTTCTTCCAGGCAGAGAGAGAGAGAGAGAGAGAGCAGTCATCAGACCCCAGAAATAAAGGCTTCACGTCTGCCCCGTTTCGCCCAAAAGAAATAAGCATTATTAAAGCAATCTGAAACCCCTCAGCAAAAGAATCAAAAGGAAGACAAAGTACCAGAAAAGAAGGCTAAAGTGGCCACCTCCCACAGCCACTCACACTCCAGCATTTGAAGAAAGCATGCATTTTTTTTTCTGCAAACAAAGAGGAGAGAACACTATTAACAGGGCTTACCGACACCCAAAAATAAAGAGATTTCCGAATTGACAGAAAGAAAGAGAGACTTCGATATCAGAAGCAAGGTTTTCTTTCAGGAAGGATGTTGGAGAAAGAACAGATTTTGATGATTCAAAGCTCCAAATACGCAGAAAGTTCAGGTTTTGATTTTTGAGATCTGAGGCTTGAACCAAGGAACTGGTAGAAAGGAACTTCGATGTCAGACTTTGAGAGATCTGAAGGAGTTTGATTGGAGAAGGGGAATTTTCTGGAAGAAATATTTAGGGCTTTACTTTCCGGAGCATTATGTATCGATTCAGCAATACGGTGATCGGGTACTTGAACCTTTTGGCCCTCCTGGCGTCGATACCCATCATCGGCAGCGGTCTGTGGATGGCCCGGAGCTCGGCGACGTGCGAGTCGTCGCTGCAGACGCCGCTCCTGGTGCTGGGGTTCGTAGTGCTCATCGTCTCGCTCGCGGGATTCATCGGCGCCTGCTTCAACGTAGCGTGGGCGCTGTGGCTCTACCTCCTGGTGATGCTCCTCCTCATCATCGCGCTCCTGGGCCTCACCGTCTTCGGGTTCGCCGTCACCGGCGGCGGCGGGGGCGTCGCGGTACCCGGCCGCGTCTACCGCGAGTACCACCTCGACGACTACTCCGGCTGGCTCCGCCGCCGGATCACCAACGATGGGTACTGGAAGGCGGCGCAGGCGTGCGTCGTGGGCTCCAAGGCCTGCGCCAAGATCGCGCTTTGGACGCCGCTGGACTACCTCCAACGCGACCTCTCCCCCATCCAGGTTTATTTCCTCAAGCCCTCTGCCGCCAAAATTTTGAACTCTTTAAGATCTCATCATCAAATTTGCTTAAATTTGAAGTCGTGCTATTAGTTACACAAGTAGTGCAATTTAATTGATGTTTGGTTAAATTAATTAATTTCAGAGCATGCTTTTATGTTCTCCATGCAGCTAAATTATTAAGAAACTTTTTTTTCGATTGACACCGATCCAAATATTCTAATGACGATAGAAAAAATAAGCAACATATTCTTAAAATATATTGAAGAAAACAAGAAAATTTTCGAATCTGAAAAAAAATTTATGTACCAAAATCTCTTTATAGATGTTACATAAGGAGATTGAGTACTTCACAAATCATATATCGTATACACATGAAAATGTTTAAATTTTTATGACAAATATTGTGCAATTTTGTTGTATTTATTAATCAACAGTTATCATTGCTGGAACGTCTTACCTTCTTGTCTTATTTTGGTCATGCCGTTTCTAAACATGTATGTCACAAATGGTAAGAGAGAAATTTTATACTATTTTTAAAAGGACTTCCGGCCTTACGAGATTATCTATATTTTGTGTTTGAACAATTTTGATCGTCTCTCTAATAGATATGCTTGACGTATTTTCCTTCAGGGAAAAAAAAAAGAAAAGTCATCGTTGATAAATGTGTTTTTCGTGTAATTGAATAATAATGTTTATTTGATGTCGTTATCAAATAATCCAAGTGATTATCTACCATCAGTTTCATGATATGCATACTTTTTTTAGGGCTTTACACTTCCAGGTACCTCTTTTCAAAAGTATAACTAAAAGAAATATGGGTATAATAGCATTTTGATAATATTTCAAAGCTTGAAATAAAAGCATCATCGTTCATCGACACATGGCAAACATATTCAAATCTGAGAAAAAAATGCTTATTGCATGCATGAAGCTCCATTTTTTTTTTACATGCATCGGAATTAATCTTTATTTCATATCGCCAAAGATTCAAATATTTTTCCACAAATTATTTACATGTAGTGGCTGTTGTCGAGATTGTTGTCTTCCTCAGCGTTACACCACTAATTAATTACACAATTCACATATTATTTAGAGTGAAGTGCCGTCGTAATCCGACAGCGCGCTCATGTGGATTTTAGTGGCGCATATTAAGCTTTCAACCTACGCTAATGCTGTCTGTTTTAAGTGTGACGAATTAATTAATCGCATCAATTTGCAATTGCAGTCGGGATGCTGCAAGCCGCCGACGTCGTGCACGTACAGCGGGGGGACGTCCGTGGCGGCGCAGGACGACGATTGCTACCGGTGGAACAACGCGGCGGGGGTGCTGTGCTACGAGTGCGACTCGTGCAAGGCCGGGGTGCTTGAGCAGGTCCGCCGGGACTGGCACAAGGTCTCCGCCCTCAACGTCGTCGTCCTCGTCTTCCTCATCGCCCTCTACTCCATCGGCTGCTGCGCCTTCCGCAACGCCCAGCGCTCCGAGTCCGATTACCCCTACGGCGAGAACCGCATGTCCAAGGTCAACCCCCGATGGGACTACTACTGGTACGGTCTCTCTCTCTCTCTCTCACACACACACACACACAGTCAGTCAGTCAGTCAATTTCATCTGTCACTGATTCTCTTTTATTTCTTCTTCACAAAAATTTCTTTTTCTGTTCACAATAGTTCCATTGTATACGAATGCTATGCTAAGTGGACATTACTGCAGGTGGAGATGGTGGCGTGATAGGAGAGAGCAGCTGTACTGATCCTGAGGTTTGTTTGCTATGAAACATGAAACTTCTCTGTTAGTTGCTAGTCCTGTGCATATAGGAAAAAGAGGCGAGTAAAGCGTGTTAATGGAGGACGCAGCACGGCAATCTGTACTCGGCAACTTACCCAGACTTGCGTTCAGAAGGAATAATAAGCACTAGTTCATGTTTAGGGTTCAGCAGAACTAGCTGGAAAAAAAAATTTGGATCCATGTAAAAAAACGTTTAAAGCATGCTCCAGTTACAGCATACTCTGCACAATG
Organism: Pontederia crassipes; assembly: GCA_030549335.1. Taxonomy (NCBI): domain Eukaryota; kingdom Viridiplantae; phylum Streptophyta; class Magnoliopsida; order Commelinales; family Pontederiaceae; genus Pontederia; species Pontederia crassipes. The sequence continues at coordinate 9,900,831 of CM060188.1, read as the reverse complement.
CTATTTCCTACAAGTGTTTTCAGTTTTACTGTGAACGAGTTTTCACAGTCACTCGATTCCAAATGGATATAATGGGGCTCCTACCGAGTCAAATAGGTAGGAGCCTCCAACTTACATCATATGCCATCAGATTTGATCGAACGGCATCCGTAAGAGAGCATCGAACCACCCAAAAAATTTGAATCACAGCCGGTTCAGGGATCAAACTGGCGACCTCAAATCACTTCTCTCTCTTCTAGCGGCAGCGGCAAGCAACGGCAACGGCAGCAACAGCGAGTAGCGGCAGCGAGGAGTGAACAAGGCAACGGCGAGCAGCAGTGGCAGCGGCAGCGACAGCGGCTAGCAGCGGCAGCAAGCAACAACAGCGAGCGGCGAACAGCGGCAACGGCAACAGCGAGCAGCGGCGACAAGCAGTGGCAGCGAGCAGCGGCGATCTCAAGTGAATTGGGGATGCCGACAGAGTTTCGGGCAAGCAGCGGCAAACAATGGCAGCGAACAGCGACAGTGGCAGCACCAGCAAGCAGCGGTGATCTCGGGCGAATTGGGATGCCGACAGCATTTCAGGCGATCAGTGGCAGCAGCAGCTACAGAAAAGCAGCGAGCAGCAGCGATCTCGGGCAAATCGGGACGCCGACAATGTTTCAAGCGAGCAGCGTCAGCAAGCAACAGCGACGAGCAGCGACGATCTCAGGAGAATCGGGGAAGACACAACCGACAACGTTTCAGACGAGTTCAAAGGCATTTCTTGGGGGCATGAATGCGCTCGTTTTTCCTCTTCTCAGATGTCCCCCGGAAGCCGGTCCGGTCACCTTGAGGTCGCCGGATCCTTCGACGAGTTCGTCGTTTGCTTCCGGGCGGCGGCGACTATGACGAAAATGGCGACGGAAGTCGCAACGATTGGAGAACCATGAGTAGATCAGTTCAAATTCGGTTCAGCGCAACGAAGAATGGTTTAATTTCAATGAACCGCGCGAAAATATTACAGGCGCTCGATGAAATCCGACGGCTCTCAGACTGAGTAGAGGCTCGTACAGTAGGTGCTGCGATGCAGCAGGTGCCATCCGTGAAGTCTATTCGCCAAGCAAAGGTACGCAGGTAGGTATTACCTCAAAACCAAGAAGAAAGGCACCAGAGGTAATGCAGAAGTTGGAAGGGTCTTTTGTGTGTTCAAGTTTCTCGCTTTCCAGGTTAAGATCAAGATGAATACTTAAATTTTAACTAAAACGGCTTTGCAACACTGTTTCTCTCGGCACGAACACTACTCGGGAATAAATATGAGAAACTTACACGCCTTCTGGAAGATAAAATTTCTTGCAGAATCATCAACAATACAACATCTAGGAAGATTATCATAAAATATTAGAGACGTGAGTAATAATGAAATTGAAAAGCTGATTATGAACAGTGATAAATAGCAGAGCTATTTCAGGTGCCTAAATTTTATGGACAGGAGACACATCACCTTGCTTGATTTCATTCAGGAACAAAAACATATGGTACAGAATGCGTTAAACAAGACCCGGTTTAATACACATCCCAGCTAGCTCTCTTCTTGGACTAACTGTGATCTTCTTTTATGATGTCAGCTACCTGCGCCCTATGTCTGTCCCCCATTAATCAATTTGAATGCTAAACAACATTGGCCTGCGCAGCAGCATAGTGCAACTTCCGAGCAGTTACTAGGGTCCGATACCTCACCACCAGTGACCACTCTTTTATCTAACCAGTGATGCCTGCGTCCTATGTTCGTCCTCAAAAGAATCAATCTACCTTCGCCTTGGCACGTGCATAATGCATTTTGAGAGCAGCCACTGGATCTGATGTCTCAACGCTGCCATCTAGTCCTCCACCCACCCCGTCTGTCCGTGTGTTTGTTAGCTTCCCTTGCTGCCAGAATCCCGAGACCATTTCATACCCATTCTTCTGGATATTACTGAAACTTTCAATTAGATTTCCATCTGATGTCAAATTTTGCATGCATGACTGCTGATAGTCCCTTAAATCTCCATTACTATTTGGAGCGGCATCTTTTGCTGGGTAACATGACACTCCATTCAAGGTTCCTTGAAACTTGGCAAGCAAAACAGCAGACGGAAGCCCAGACTGTATTCTGTTGTCATCCAAAAAGTTGTAATTCCTAACAGGACGTTCCTCTAGGCCCTTGTTTCCACTATCTCCAGGCCCAAGAGCACAAACTTTCCCAGCACTAGAGGAACTGGTGGTGGAAGACCTGTTTGGTACTTGTGATGGAGGCTTATTGCTGCGTTCAGGAGCTAAAGAATTGAACTTGTGCGATGATGTCTGGCTAAGAACAGTGCCGAAGAGTTTTACATCACCGGACTTCTGTTCCTCACTGTCAGAAGACGATTTCAGAGCACACGGTTTTAGTTGAGTTTCTGATTGAGATGACTCACTCTTTAATGGGCAAAGCTTCCCAGATTTTGAGCTTAGAACTCGGAAGATGCCACTTTTATTCCCACCTATGTCAGAAAGAAATGAAAGATTCGAGTGGGAACCCCCATTCCTCCTGGAATATGTTTCAAGCAAAACAGGCTTCTTAGATACTTTATCCGCTTCCCTTTGTATCTCCTGACTCAATATCTGCAGTTGAGATCCTCCAAGGACATGTACTTGCCCATTGACTTGGCTGACTACTGGCGATCTGTCCATGTAGCGTTGGTAGGGTTCTCTGCTTACGGCATTTTGATGTCTAACACTCATATGTTCCTCAAAATTCAAAGAAGACTGGGGGGATACATTAAGTTCAGTAGCAAAACAAATGGATGATGGATCTGGCAGTAGAGGATTCAGTGGCATGGAATGTGAACTGTCTTGCTTCAATGAAACGCCCTGGGTGTTTTTCGGTACACAGTGGAGCATATCAAGTTGAGTCTGACACTGATAGTTTGGCACTAACATAATCTGGGAACATTGATCAGCCTCATTTCCTTGAAGAACAGCAGATTCATTATTCATATTGAGATCACATGCAAAACCTTGAAATCTACCACTAATTTGACTGAAGCAATTGTCTGGCTGCTGTTTGTTTATCAATTCATTCTGTGCCACAGATAGTGGTTCTGAGTCTACCTCCACTTTCACATCAATAACAGGGTAATTGTGATCAATATTGGTCTGGGCAACACTACTTCCTTGCTTAGACTCAACTTCTAAAGTTTCAACGTAACTACATTCCACTTTTTTTGAGGAGCTACATTCCACTTTAATTTCTTCATCAACATAAACTGCAGCAACATGATCACCTTTGTCGTCATTACATACCAATATATCATTGACCTTTCCCTTTGAAGAAATGTTATATTGAGAACTATTCTGTTCACCTACTGACTTATCATTATGGTGGATAATTCTGTTCACCTGCTCACTGTCAATCTTGTCCTCAGTCTCTTTCAGTTTTATTTCTTGCACTAATTCTTGCTTGCTTGCGCCATCAGCTTCAGACTGTGCAAGTGTATTTACACCATGGGAAACTTCCACAGTGCTAGTATTGATTATGGCATGAGATATGCCTTCATCCAACTTTGAGCAAGGCTGTATGCTGCCGACAGCTGAATCAATCTCAGTACCACAAGCATCTTCCGTATCACTCCTTCCATGTTTTTCAATTAGTGGAATATTGCACTTGGTGCCATGATGGATCAAATCAAGACCAAGGCACTTCCGAGCCTTACTATAGAATACCTTGCACTGCTCCCTTGATCTTGACTTTAAACAAGATGAAATCCTTGTGAAATCCTTGCCATATGTCCTCAACGCTTGTATAAATATAGACTTCTCCTCATCAGACCAATCGGTGGACTGCAACATCATAAAACCTTCATCTGAGCAAGTGTCGTCTTCATCAATACACTGGGAAATTTCTGCATTACAGGTTGGGTTCACCATCATGTTGCATACTTTTCCAGCAGGATCAGTGGAGTTAGTAACACATGAACTCATTGCCTCCGCAGACAAAGCGCCACACATGCCAAATGATTCTCTCTTGTGACTCAATTCTTCAATACTGTTTATCGAGTCCAAGCAATTATAAGGCCCACGAGACACTTCCCAATCATGATAGGTCCCATAAACAGTTTTTCCAGGATACTTCTGCCCACTCCTTGGAGATATATGGTTTTGCGATGCTACCACAGAAGATGCACCAATGAAGTCGACAGATGCAGCATTTGCCTCAGGATTCCACTTCTTTCCAGATGTTACAAGGTAAGTGTTAGCTGGTAATTGCTGTTGCTGCTTTCTAAGATCCAGCCGTTCTTTCACTTCTTTAAACATTTCTGACTTATGATTCTTGTAGTAAAACTCAATGCAATCAGCTGTAGTTTTGTGCTGCAAATAAGAGGCGATCTTAGTGAAATTTTTACCATACTTGACAAGCATCTCCATGATAACTTCCTTTTCTTCCTGCGACCACGGATTTATCATTGATTTTTCCTTTTCAAAGCTGAGAGGATCTTCTATGAATGCATTATGCGTAACAAACCTTGTGTGCAACCTCTCCTCATCCAACATGAGCGCTGGCATCTTCAAATTGCCCCTATAGATCATTGTACTGGAATCGGAAAGCAAAGTAGTTGCAAGGTTCAATATTTCAGCAGTGGGGATAATTTTTGAATTACCTGCCACAGGCAAAGATGTTCACCGATAAGATACACTATTGACCAGTAACTACACAAAAGGAAGTTAAATAAAATGATGGTTCTTCATTCAGATCCAAGACAATGACATAAATAGAAAAATTATAATAAAACTACTCATCTGTACAATTTATGCATCCATATCAGTGCCAATGAAACTAGCATGAAAGGTTTACCCATTTCATATAGCATAAATGAAGTTTCTTTAGCACTCAAAACAAAATATTTTCTTTAGAAGACACTCAGGACAAAATACAATCTTAATCATCACTTACACTCAATTTGTATAGAAGCAGAAAAATGAAGTTCATTCCAAAAAAGCATATATATTATATCATACCAAATACAGCTATACCGTGATGTCATTGTGAATATCTTGAAGGTCCTCCCAAAAAATATATTGAAGGTGGGTTACCAAATGATAGCAGAACCTGATTTGGCAAAAATTACTACCAGTATTCAAAAAAAAAACATTAGATGGGGAAAACTGATACAATTCTTAGGGAGAAAAGGATGTCTAGGAAATAGGGATAGTCATGCGCTCATATTCAAAAGCATAAAAAAAGCAACGTAGTGTAAAAGATTCTCAACGCACCACCTTTCCCAGAGAACATCTAAATGATCGGTGCAATAATGTCATAAGGACAAAGTAAATGGTGACACACAGGTCAATATTTTAGGAAGTGTACTCTTTAAAAGAATTCTAAGGAAGTGTAGAAAGAAATGGGCCTGAAATAGAAGATCAGGAATCCAAGACCGTACAGAAGGCAACAAAATCTGAATTACGTTGATGGAGTAATAACAAATGACAACAAGTAAGGGAATTTGTAACATACAGTTAATATGCATTTTCTTATGCAAACTTTGGTGACTCCAGGAAATATCGCAAAATTTACCTAAAATGTACATATTCGTTGTAGACATTGTGAGACATAGATTATTGCTCTTGGCATGAGAAACATAGATATAATCAACAAAAAATATTGCAATAGGATCAAGTAACATCAATCCATGTCACTTAAATACTCTTTGCCAACTGCGATAAGATAGTAACCCTTTTCCATCTTTCACTAGCCAATCTTTTTTTTTTTTTTGAGGAGCACCCTAGCCAATCTTAGAATCCATTTGAGACAAGTATATAACAAACTCATCGAATAAAAAATGTCTACAAATATTTTCTTGAATAATGTGGTACATTCAAGAGTTACAGTTTATAATAATGAAATAATGACTAACTAATGGTTGCCTAGTATGATGTCCTTCAAGAAAAAGATGCTATTATGAACTATGAACCCATAGACTACAGTTCATATCCAGTCACATAAATGTAGAGTGAAAACCATATGCTTTCCTGAGGAAACAATCAAATAAGGATCAAATGGAAACCAATCTAAAGTTGACAGATTGAAAAGCATCTCTGCAGAGTATCAACTTGTTTTACAGAAGGAATTTAATGCACGTTATGAAAAAATGACTAAAACAACTTTTTTTAAGGCCACTAAAACCACATTTCTTCACATAACTTGGTTAAGTATTCTCCAGCCTAAATGACTAAAACAACTTTTAAGGCCACTAAAGGCACATTTCTTTGCATAACATGGTTAAGGATTCTCCAGCCTATGATAATAATATGGTTTAAAAACAGAGAAGGGATACAATACAAACGTACCAGGCAACACAAAATGAGTCTTGATTGAAGATCGTTGCTTTTGATAAACATTTTGCAACATGCGACCACCCATTTCAAGACGCTTGTTTGACTTGAAACGATGTTTTCTTAGTGAGAGCAACCGCAAATCCTCCTTCCACAAGTGGTGTAATGCTCTGAATTTAAGAGCAAGAATTTGCTCCTTGAACTTGACAAGACGCTTGTGGAAAACAAGTTTCTCCCTGATCTTTAAGGCATTTTCCTTGCACAATTCGAAGTTAACTGATTCCCAAATATCTGATTGAGATATGCCTGCCTGCATTGTATTCATAGTTGCCACTAAAGCACCCTTGTTGGCAGCAGTGGCTGACATTATCAGATCAGAGACTGTGTTTGTGGAAGTGTCCAAGATTTCACTTGGACTGTTGTTGTTCCCTTCTGAAGAGATGACCTTCTCAATTTCACCAGCAGCCAGTGGCTCCTCTTCAACATCAGCAAGACTAATCTGCTGTACCTCAATAATTCGGGGCATTTCCACATTAAAAGATATGGTGCATTCATCCAGACACTTATTGAAGGCATCAGACACCGAGGATGTTGATTGAATTGCTCCAGATGACAATGCTAGAGGTTCAACTTTAGTCATATTCAAAACTTGATCACTTTGTTTGCTAGAATTATCACAAAGATTAAAATCCATCATAGAATCAATACAATTAGTGGATTCTATGTTTGAAGCAACCAAGTTTGAAGAATTATTTACTTCATTACATTGATCCTCACATAGTTTTGACATGGAATTAGTGGATTTTATGACAATACTATGGTGATTTCCATGATCGCAAGAAAGAGTCTTCAGCTCATTATCAAGTAAATCAATTTCGCACTCTGTCTTCTCTAACTCTTTTGAAATATCTTCCTTTAGCATCAAGAGCTTGTTCAAAGAAGAATATCTTGTAAACGTCAAATCAGCAGAAAAGACATCATCAGATTGTAACAAATCCGAAATCACAGAAGTCAGTGCAGTCATGGGATTTGTCCCCAAGTGCTCTAACTTAATAGGAATATCATCAGGTAAGCCTCCACTTATATTATGCTTGTGACATTTGTCATCATCGCGGCTTAAGGATTGGATACCAGGCTTCTCTACTGGAGATTACAAACAAAAAAAAGTAAATAAAAACATTTTTTTCTTAGAGACAAGTAGAATAAAACATTTAAAATGGTTATACTGAAAAGTATCAGATACAGTGAAAACGTTGGATAATGTTAACATAGGCCTCAGTTAACAAAAATATAAGTCATCTTTTGGAGAATATTATCATATTGTAAACAAATTTCCTCCAAATGTTAAAAGTGCAGTCTAATCAAGTCAAAGCAAGCAAGCATCTCAAAAAGAGAACAACAAAACTAAATAGGAACAAGTCAAGGGTCCAATTGTTCGCGAAAAACAAACTTCCAGCCCCTAATGCTAACTGAAAAGAAAATGGAACATGAAGGAAATTTTCATAATATCCCAAAGCTGAATGTGAGCTGGGTAAAGAACGTTTTCAGATTTATGACAACACGCGGCCTAACTCAGTAAATTAACAATAAGAAAAAAAAATGCTCCAGTCCTACCTAATGAAGACCTGCACGCGGCCCAGGGAGTTGCTGGAGAAAGACAAACAGGAGGACCAGAAATATTGAAGCTGGTGTCACTAAAAGCCCTGCTGACAGCATCCTCAGAAAAATCTGACGTGCCTTCAACCTTCTGTTTCTCATACTTGGCAAGCCCCTGGCCCCATCCAAGCCGGGGCTTCTTCTTGGGAGGATCATCCACAGAAGGCTGAGGTGACATAACAGGAGATCCGACTGGATTCCCTTTTCCAGGAGGAGTTGCCGCATCTGACCCGGCATCCTCCGAAGTAGTTCTATCAGCTTTTGCTGAGGAAGAACTGACAGCACGGCTCCACTTCAACGAATGTTTCCATGAAGAGCGATCCCGATGATAGAATCTGTGGCCTGTGGCCAAGCCATCATCGATACCACCACCAATCTTATCATTCTGGTCTTTGAATGGAGGTTGAGTTGCGGATGAGATAGGGACTGCCACTGACCTCGGACCGGTCACATGGGGTTCATGGTGCTGACGGGAGAAGTCGCCAGAATCCCAGAAAGGTGATCTCCGAAAGGAGCCTCGGCTGTCCCTGCTACCTACGCTCCGGCCAGCTCCATATCTTCCAGAATAGGACCTAAAACTGTCGTCTTCCGGCCAGAACCTATCTGCACTCGAAGACGTGCACCCATAATCGCCAGGGTCCTCGGAATAGGCCGGGTGATAGAATCCCCCCTGCCGGTAATGACCTTTATAAGAAGAAATCGCTTGTTTAACAAATTAGAAGACGCAAACACAAGCAGGAAACGAAACCAGATTTTGACGTCAGAGTTTCTCAGATCCGAGCGATGTTCGATTAAAATACCTGGCGGAGGCCGGCGAGGTGATGCACGGGGAAAATCACGGGGACCGTGGTATGCTTCCCTCCACCGAGGCGTAAACGACGACGTCCCGCCGCTGCCTCCTAGTGCATCGTGCTTCCGGTAGTCCTTAAAAGAGTAGTCCTTCCGCTCCCATGGCAAAGGTTCGGGAGGCATCAATCTCCGCAGCTGCAAAGGGCATCGGGTGCCCAAAACAAAAACCGTTCGCGACGCCCCCGAGCTCAAAGGTAATTTATTTCCTGGGGTTCACAAAAATCAGAGGTGGTGGAACCCTCCAGAGGCGTTCTTCTGCTGCCAGCGGAGAAAAATTCCACCAGATCTGTAGGGAAGGAAGAAATAAGAAGGAAACCGCTACCTCGAATCAGATCGGAGCACAAAGGCGACAGAAGAAGACGATATGGCAAAGCGGAGGGAGCCTTCTTTACCCAAGGAAGCCGGGAAAAATCCCTAGAAGATGTGGACGCCGGAAATATTATCCAGCGGTTCCTGGAGGTCTTCGCCGCCGGTCACCGCCGCCACATCGCCGGAAGGCGCGGTTGGGGATGGAGCTCGCGAGACGTGGGAGGAGAGAGAAAGATCGAGGTGGGAAAGGGAGAAAAATAAAAGACGGACGTTGGCCGATAAAGGAGAGAGAAAGAAGAGAGGGGGGGACGCAGCCTGGATTTCAAGACCCATTCCGGGATCAATTAACTCGATTTCAATCGCCCTTGGCGTCCGCTTAAATTTTCTTTAAAATAATAAGAAGAAGAGGAATAAATTGGATTCCATGCTTTATATACGAACTCCAAAGTCCGAACTCTTTATTTTTCTTAATATACGAATTCCATGCTTTAAGAAAAAAAAGGTCAAAAACTTACTTTTCTTCTCCTAATTACGCAAACACCTCTCATTTGGTAGATGTTTGCACTTTGCAGGACAAAAGAAGGGACAATTATGAAAATTCGTGAGCTTATTGTGTATTACGATACGTGCACGTGCGAAGATGGATCGTCACGCGTGTCATAGAGGTGCTCGAATATTCGTACGTACCAAACCAAATGAGAATCCAAAATAAGGCGGACATGTGACGTGTAATTTTTTTTAATTAACTTATCGTTATTGTCAACATTTTATTGAGGCGTTGAACTATTTTTCGCCACATTTAATTGTTTTATATGTTACAAAGGAATATAACAATGTATTGTCGTGGTGAAAATTTTTATGGCATTACAATATTTGGTAAATTTGATAGGTAGAATTAACCATCTATCAAAGTAAAAAAAAAAGATAATTGGTGATGGGATTAGATGTAAATCAGTGAGAATACGAGGGAATGGCTTTTGTGAAATAAATTTAATTCGGATTATTGATTTCATGTTAAAAATCAATATTGGCAATGTAACTTTTATTTATAAGAGCAACGTTTGGCTCTGAAAATTTGGTTGTCAGAATTTAGATCAAAAGTTGTTCAAATTAACTTTTGTAGGCAGTGTTTGCATTTCCTAATGTTCTCGGAACTACATGACATGACATGAAAGTTCGGCCTCATCGTTTGGATAAAATTCAACTATCGATGGGAGCTTTTAAATTGATTTAATGTTTAAATCCAAGATAGTTTTCCAACATGTTTGAAAGAAGTTTGGACAACAGTATGAATTTTATCCGCTTCGTCAATATTTGTTCCTTTGCTCTGCTCGTTCTAGAGTTGGATGACAAAGCTCTCTCAAACAAAAATGGGTGGCTCTTGTTGAAGATCAGCAACACATTGTTCAGCGAGATCGTGTTCCATGTCTTCTCGTCCATGCTTAGCATTCCGTTGGAGTTCCGGAGATAGCTTCGCATGATTACAATGTCGTCTTCGAGTAAGTACACATTTGCAACTTACTTGATAAAGAAAAACATTCGTGTGATCAAAGAACATGTCTCGGCAACTTTTATAACCTAAGATCAAAAGGTCATCATCTCCACCGCCGGTCCATCATTCGCCAACACCGCTTTCGATTCTGCCCCTTTCATCTTCGACCTTTTGACCCGAGCAGTCCAGATCGGTCCATGCGTTGCTGGTCAGCATAGCCGCCGGTTGGCATAGCTAATGCCAAGGGGGCTCAAAGGTATGCGGCGGACGATGCGAGTGGAGAGTAAAGAGGGAGAGAGAAAAAATGACCATGTTCTCGTGTGTTTCAAAGCTCTTGCCAACATGAACTTTGCCCCATCACAATGACTGTTTGGCAGAACTTTGCCCAGTTCGGGACAAAAGTTTTTGCCAAACACAGCATAAAAGTCCTCGTTTCCAAAGAGAACATTTTTTTGCTTTTTTCTTTTCATTCTTTATTATAATTAATTAGTAAAATGTTATTAATTACTATTTAGCATTAATATTATTAATTAAACTATTTTATATTATCTTAAATAGTAATTAATTATAATATTTTATTTATTAATATATTATCATTTTGTTTATAAAATAAATTCTTTAACTTATTATAAATATTTTTCATATATTATACAATTAATAACATATAAAAAAATTAGTAAAGATTACTATTAATATACTATGACATGACTTATTTTTTTAATAAACTTTAAATTAATAATTACATATAATATTTTTATATGCTAGTAATCATTGTTTTAACTAAATAAATACACAATATTTTAATTTACTATAAATTTATACCTCATAAAATAATAAATTATATATTTAGTTCTTATTTTTTATTCAAACACCTGCTAAAACTTATTTATCAAAATAATCTTTAAATCTCCATCATTATATTTTTCATCTAAACACCAACCTAAACTTTTCATCTAATTGATTAATTCTCGGGATCTAAGTGAAAACTAAGTCTCATTCAAACAGTCAAGAAATTTCTAATGGATATGAAAATATAAAGGAAATTGATATTTTTAAAAAATATAGCATATATCAATGTGAAATTTTAAATAATATTTTATATGAAAATGCATAGTTAAATTGGAACTTTTATAATTACTCCATGCTTGTGCATATAAAATTTCTAAAGCTTTTTGTCTATGAATATGACTGATGTATAGAATTTGTAACAAATAAACTTGCTAGGAAGTGCACAAGTCATATCAAGTAATAAAGTAGAGTCTAGAGTGTCGAACCCATGAGGAACTAGTTAAATCTAATAATCTACTAAGAGAATGAAACATATTTTATGATATGAAAACAAAAAATTAAAGGTGCAGAAAATAAATGATAAACAAATAAAAAGAATTGATATTGAACCTTGAGAATTATGAATGATTAGTGTAAAGATAAACGTGTATGATCCTCTATGACGATTGAGTTATAACAGTAAATAATAATTTCGATTCTTATGACGAATTAGGAGTATCTAAAGTATTGACCTCTTAAGACGAGTAAACTAAATTACCTTAACTTCTAATAAAACTAATAATCGCAAATGACGAGTCAATTATTAATTTTACGAAGAATTAAAATGCACGAGTATGTATCTCCTACACTATTATTCCCCAATAAATCTTGACAAAATAATAGACCGTACGAAATTCGACACTAACAAAAAGTTACTAAACACGCGTTATGTATACTTTCACTTAAAAGTAAAAAATCAATTATCAAAGTAATAATAATTTCTGAAAGTAATCACCTCACATATATGTTTGTAATATAATCTCGTAAATAAAATTACTCATCAAAAGACAATGAACTCAACATGCATAATCAAAAGAAACCGAATAGTTTAATTAACTCAATTAATAACAAGGTTCAAATAGTTTTTCTTCTTAAAAAGAATATAAAATCTCTATTACGTAAATAATAAACTATAATAATTATATAAAAGAACATCCAAATAAAAGATAGAAGAAGAATTCTCAGTCTTCGGGACCTCTGAACATTGCACAACATAATCGACGAGTTGTTGTGCAATATTCTCCTTCAGTTGATCTTCAAGCATTGAAATTCGTCCTCTATAATATGGCACGGTTCTAAGTCTCAAGCACACCCAAGCACACATTTTCTATATCCTAGGACCTATATTTATAGCCTTCAGGGATCCCAAGAGTTTTCATAGAGTTTTAATTTGATTCGAAGTATTTTCATGTTAAAATAAGTAAATGCATAATAAACTTTGATAAGTATATAAAATCATTCAAAACTCTTTCAAAACTGAGTAAATATGTTTTCTAATCATCCCTGAAGTTTATGATAAAGCTTGGGTTCGATCTGGACTTGAAATTCATAAGAAAAGTGAAGAAATCTCAAAAATAGTCTTCATAATGGCTCATAATAGCTCTATAACGGTTTGTAATAATTTAACGGCCCATAACACTGATTTCACAGTCCATCACAGTGTCCAAATCGAAGTAAAAGTTATATTTTAATGGCCCGTAACATCCTGGTCACGGCCCATAATTCGGGCAAGTTTTTAGTTCAAAACTAAGCATTTTAACGAGCCATAACGGTTATTCATGCTCCTGCTGTTACGATCATATCACAGTCCACTATATTCTATTGAAGTCTCCACTAATTTGCGAATAGATTTTTTATTTCGTTTTAACTCTGATTTGAGTGTCATTTGTTTCTAAGACTTCGCGACTTAGTTCTCTTGCCTTTTTTATGCAATAAAACACATAATTTTGGTATATTTATATTTTTATAAAAGTAAAACAAAGGAAGGCATAAATCGATGTATGTCATATGAAAAGAAATCAAAATGTGATAAAATGTATGGCTATTATATGTTGTATTTTGCATGCATCAATACAATGACTCTTATTGAATTTTTTTTAATGACAAATGGTGGAAAGCTAAATTGATATCTTGTATTTTATATTTCTTTAATATTTAGATCATATCATTGTCTTAAATTCAAAGTTCTGCATTAGTCTCATATAATTGGACTTTCATCATGTATTTCATTTCAATATTTTTTCTAAGTTTATATTATACTTTATTAACTATTAAGACATATTTTTTTGCCAACACTATGTCAACCACACATAATAGCATTACAATAAACTTGCTCTATTTCTTCTCAGCCTACATATAGTGGTTCAACTTATTTTCTACGAAGCCAAATTAGATTTTTTAAATCATATAGTGATTATTTTTGTTAGTACAATTGATCTAGATGACAATCCATTTAATTATCATCGTGTTTGTCACGTTAAAATCTCTACAAAAAATGCAATCTCAATATCCATTTACAACAATTATAAAATTATATATGCAATTATCACTAAGATAATTATAATCACCACAAATTTGATGTGTTATGAAAGTTGTACGCAAATAGCATAAGTGTAAGGTCCATGTTGCGGCGTGCAGTATGATAAACGCATGATTATGATTGTGACACAAAAAATTTAAAAATTGTAATTACATTACTTGTAAGCGCATTGTTATAGTCGTAATACTCTCCATAAATTATGTAGACATAGGTAGATAGAAAATTTATCATTTTGGTCGGTTGTTTTAGCAAATCAAGGTGGATAAAAAAGTTTCAAAATATTTAGAAGATAACCAAATGATAAAAAGTGGTAAAGCAAGGATCACACAAAAAAATTATATGAATCAAACATCGGAGAAATAAGAAATGAGCAAGCATAATTGTGATTTTTTATCCAAGTTTCAAAACTCGCAATTCAATACCAATCAAGAGAAGTCAAACACGCTACTTTGTCTCGTACCTAGACATCAAAAGCATCGACTCCCTCTATTTTATAACTTTCAAAATTATAGATGTGCTTTCTCAAATCATACGGATAAATTATACAAATTATTCTCCAACTTTAAATCAATATCTCAACGGTCCCTCAACTTTAATTTGTAATTAGATTGTCCCCGAACTTTATTTTTCTTGCATGCTTCGTTCCCTTAACCGGTAATAACAATTATTATATTACTAATACGGCATAAAAAAATAATAAAAATGTTATAAAATATTATAAAATAATAAAATAGAGACCAACGACATGCATCCCGAAGGGACCGGTGCCCTTGTGCGAAGGGGGTATCGGTCCCCCTCCTCAACGAGGAAGAAAAGGGGGACCGGCGCCCCCCCTTGGGGTCCTCCGTTTTTCTCATCGTGCACGGCGAGGAAGACGCCCGCCCTTGTGCAACATGGGGGGCGTCAGGCTCCCGTTTTCCTTTCTCGCGCATGTCGTCGGGCGAGCTCATGCAGGGGGCGCCGGCCACCCGCTAGTGAGCTCACCGACGCGCGAGCTAGGCGTCGGTCGTAGGTTTTTTTATTAATTTGTATATATTTTATTGTGTCACGTTAGCAATCTAACTGGGAAATTTGCTATTTACCAGTCAAGTAGACGAAGCGTGTAAGAAAATTAAAGTTGAAGGATAATCCATTTACAAATTAAAAGTCGGGTACCGAGTAGTTACAACACCTAAAGTTGAGGGACAATTGGTGTAATTTACCCCAAATCATACTAAAAAAATCTTGATTAGGGTATAGAGGACTAATAGATCAATTATAAAATCAGATAAAATAGTTCTTGTAAGACATAATTTTTTGCCAACACTATGTCAACCACACATAATAGCATTACAATAAACTTGCTCTATTTCTTCCCAGCCTACATATAGTGGTTCAACTTATTTTCTATGAAGCCAAATTAGATTTTTTAAATCATATAGTGATTATTTTTGTTAATACAACTGATCTAGATGACAATCCATTTAATTATCATCATGTTTGTCACGTTAAAATCTCTACAAAAATGCAATCTCAATATCCATTTACAACAATTATAAAATTATATATGCAATTATCACTAAGATAATTATAATCACCACAAATTTGATGTGTTATGAAAGTTGTACGCAAATAGCATAAGTGTAAGGTCCATGTTGCGGCGTGCAGTATGATAAACGCACGATTATGATTGTGACACAAAAAATTTAAAAATTGTAATTACATTACTTGTAAGCGCATTGTTATAGTCGTAATACTCTCCATAAATTATGTAGACATAGGTAGATAGAAAAATTATTATTTTGGTCGGTTGTTTTAGCAAATCAAGGTGGATAAAAAAGTTTGAAAATATTTAGAAGATAACCAAATGATAAAAAGTGGTAAAGCAAGGATCACACAAAAAAAATTATATGAATCAAACACCGGAGAAATAAGAAATGAGCAAGCATAATTGTGATTTTTTATCCAAGTTTCAAAACTCGCAATTCAATACCAATCAAGAGAAGTCAAACACGCTACTTTGTCTCGTACCTAGACATCAAAAGCATCGACTCCCTCTATTTTATAACTTTCAAAATTATAGATGTGCTTTCTCAAATCATACGGATAAATTATACGGATTGTCCTCCAACTTTAAATCAATATCTCAACGGTCCCTCAACTTTAATTTGTAATTAGATTGCCCCCGAACTTTATTTTTCTTGCATGCTTCGTTCACTTGACCGGTAATAACAATGATTATATTGCTAATGTGGCATAAAAAAATAATAAAAATGTTATAAAATATTATAAAATAATAAAATAGAGACCAATGACATGCATCCCGAAGGGACCGGTGCCCTTGTGCGAAGGGGGTATCGGTCCCCCTCCTCAACGAGGAAGAAAAGGGGGACCGATACCCCCCCTTGGGGTCCTCCGTTTTTCTCATCGTGCGCGGCGAGGAAGACGCCCGCCCTTGTGCAACATGGAGGGGGCGTCAGGCTCCCGTTTTCCTTTCTTGCACATGTCGTCGGGCGAGCTCATGCAGGGGACGCCGGCCACCCGCTAGTGAGCTCACCGACGCGCGAGCTAGGCGTCGGTCGTAGGTTTTTTTATTAATTTGTATATATTTTATTGTGTCACGTTAGCAATCTAACTGGAAAATTTGCTATTTACTGGTCAAGTGGACGAAGTGTGTAAGAAAATTAAAGTTGAAAGATAATCCATTTACAAATTAAAAGGGGGTACCGAGTAGTTACAACACCTAAAGTTGAGGGACAATTGGTGTAATTTATCCCAAATCATACTAAAAAAATCTTGATTAGGTATAGAGGACTAATAGATCAATTATAAAATCAGATAAAATAGTTCTTGTTGTCCTAGTATGAATGCATGCTTTTTTGTTTGAGATCGATCAAGAATATTATTATCAAATTCTTGTTACACTAGCATAAAAAATATGCCAAAATACTCTTACAAAGACATCTTTCTCATTAAAATAAGAACATATAACTAATTTTCAATTTATCGCAAATTCGTTACAAGTGCCATCATATGTGACATATCATGTGACAAATTTTCAATTGTGATCAATCTTTCAATCGTACAATTTTATTCAATCCTTCTTAATCTCAGTCTAACCAGATAATTTACTCTTATGATGGTGATCATATAAAAAATTGCTACAAAATTAATCATAGATATTAAACATAGGGTTATGATGAAAATCGAATCTCGTATATTAAAAAGTAAAAAACATAAGTGCATATTCAAAATTATCGTATCATAAAAGTATTAACTATACTTCACAATGTTTGGAAAATAAAGAAATTAATTTATAAGTTTCATGAAAAGAAATATAGACATGCATAAGATCAAGTGAAATATCTTAAAATTTAAATAGTAAATAGAATAATGTTTTCATATAGAAGACAATGACCCATTTTAATTATTAATATGTTACCATATTAACCATGCATTAGTGATTAATTATGTTACATAGCATATTGTTATACTAATTTTTATTAATAAGTGGCGAATTATGTCATTATATTATATTATACAATTTTATTCATTACCACGGTAGAATTATACATTGGACAACTCAATCATAATAAAGTGGTTGTAAAATATGTTTGTTATTAAATGAGGAACCTAATATCAGAAGATAATTATATAGATTTACCACGAGTTAATCTTATAAATATCACCTGAATAAATTAATGAGATGAGCTCATCTGCCACAAGCATATAGTACATCATCACAACATGACCTTGTGTTTGGATTAATATGCACATAAGTTTGATACTAATAACAAAATGAATTGAATCAAATGACTTACTGTAACGCCCCGAGATCCACATGACTATCACGTGCTCAGAGTCGTCCTAAAGGCGCTACGCAATTCTATGTAAATAATTTTTTGTGGAAAATAAAATTGTCTAACAATATAATATCAAGGAGCTGGAAATGTCTATGACCCCACCATCCTAAATATGCGGAATATAAAAACTAATACAATAATCTAGTAGGACTAAATCCTACACCATGTGCAACATCTTTGTCACTGAGCCTGACCACCTGCATCACCATCCTCTATCATCGCACCTGCATGAATCCAGATGCAAGAGAAAACCCATGAGTATAAAAATATTCAGTACGTAGGGTCTAATCATAACAATAAGTAGACCAATAGTGCTCAATAATAATAAAATAATAATCAATAATCAATTAAGAATAATAATCAATTAGGAATAATAATCAATAGAGCACAAGATAGGACAATATGAAAGAGCTCAATAATCAATGAGACCATAAGTCAATGATGATATCAGGTAAGAGATCAAGGGATCAATCAATCAATTATCAATTAACAATTATGCCTTATCACTATGGCATCTAATCAATTTCAATTCAATTCAATTCTATTCAATTTCAAAGCTGTTCAATTCAATTCAGTTAGAGAGCGCTCAACCAAATATGGGAAATTTCATGTCTCTTTCATGTAGGCCAGTGGGATATCAAACCACGGCAAGCCGTCCTCTAATAGTAGCACTAATAATATATTCGTGATGGCGGGGGACCATGACCATCACATGACAGCCATAGCTTCCCTAAAGGATGACGTCTCATACCTCTAGGTACACTATCTGTCACATACGATACTATAGCAATAATGGCCCAGGGGACTTAGAGACAATCGGAGAACACGGAGACCTAACAATTTTCATCTTTTATCTTATTTAGCCTAAAGACCTATCTGTAACAATTCACTTTAGGTTAGACAAGGACTCAATCAGAGGAAAACTACTAGATCAATAACATGATGAATAATAAGATTTGATATGGTAACGATGAAGATAATCTTAAATCAAATCAAATAAAAGTTTGATGAGGTCAGACCTATTAACAATACAAAGTTATGAACAATTATAATAACTATTCAATTATCTATGCTAAAATATCATAATTTTATATTTTCTGTCCCCAGAACTCGGCCCGCATCGGGTGAAACTCGGGTCGCGTTCGAAAACATCTGATATCACCTCGGTCAGGGCAAATTCGGGCCGGGTGTATGGTGAACTCGGGCCAAGTCGGTCGGTTCACTTCCAAATCCATCACGCCGCGACTCGAGTCGAGCCGAGGCCAGAGCCCAGGTCGGGTCAATAAGAACCCGGGCCGGGTTGGACAACCCGATCCGGTTCCGATTCTAACTCGATCCGAATTCAACCAAATCTGGGTCGAGCACAATAGAACCCGGGTCGGGTTCTACCGCCGACGAAAAAGTGTGTTCCGACGCGACTTTTCGACCACAATAACTATGACATATGATGTCCAAACTATGCATACGCTATAT
Organism: Pontederia crassipes; assembly: GCA_030549335.1. Taxonomy (NCBI): domain Eukaryota; kingdom Viridiplantae; phylum Streptophyta; class Magnoliopsida; order Commelinales; family Pontederiaceae; genus Pontederia; species Pontederia crassipes. The sequence continues at coordinate 9,881,534 of CM060188.1, read as the reverse complement.
CCATAAAATCACAATACGAAGGAGAAAGGAATAGGGTTCCATGTCGCAGAAAATCGACGACATAGGGATTCTCCCTACGTACCTAAAGTTGGCTGAACAACCAAATGTAATTCCTTCTTTGGAAATCTGCACGAACGCCGAACTTTGGTCGGCGATTGCTCTCTGTCCTCGCTCCGAAACTCACGACCACTACCTGAAACTTCTTCTCCTACGTGCAGGCTTTGAAATCAGCCATCACACGTTCTCGGGGGTGCCTCGGTTCGCATGCAAATGAGAGGAAAAAGAGGACAGAATTCTATTTGGCAGAAAGAGATTTTCAGCCATCCTTTAATAACTATTTATAAGTGCAGACTTGAGTCATCAATTCTATTAGGCCTTGGACTCCTTTAGAATCAATCTTGGCCATCCCTCAATGATTAATCACCTCTTAATTATTCAGATTTATTTAAATCCAAATTTACTTTTTAAATCCATGCATATCTCCATAACAATTTTATCCTTATTCAATTTCCTTCTTATCTTTTCAACTTATCCCATAATTTCCATCAATTTCAAAATTATTTAATTCCAGAATATTAAATAATGATTTTCTAGAACTTATAAATGAATAATTTATTTAACGAAAATCTGGGTTGTTACACTTGCAATGGAGAAGATAACGTGTCAAATAATTTTGATATTTTTTTATGAAATTTCATACCACATGATAATTAACTAAACTCTTTGTCGACAATATGAAAATGTGCTTCTCGTACTTACATGACAACTGGACGATATAAAAATGACGAAATCATATTTTATGTTAGTTGACCTATAAATTCACATTATTGCAAAGAGATTGATGGGCCATCCAATGACACCATTGTTACGTAATAATTATTATGAGGTTACGTGAACCTAAGAAGTCATAATAAATTATCAAGTCTTGGAATATATTGTATTCAAGTACCAAAAAAACATAGGATGAGGATAAGACAACAAGAATAATTTTATAATGAGCATGACATCAAAATGCTCAAAAGTACATATAAAGTTATCTACTCTGAGTCGAATTTGAATTGAATTTAATTAAATTAGTTCAATCCAAATTGGATATGTGCACCTTGTGATTTTACATATTTGATAAACTTTTTGTTGATTAAATTGTTAGTTAAACAATCTACATAAGGTTATGGTTGATGACGAGCTTATGAGAGTAATTAACTAAGTGTAATTAAAAGTAAAATAAAATTAAAACCTACTTAATTTAGTTAGGGATGTCAAAATTTGAAGGTAGAATGCTCACTAATTTAGATACAAGTGCACAAATCGATGTAATAAATTCGAGTTTTGTATTCACATTGATTTGAAACTAAAAAATCACTAATTAATCTAGGTAAATTCTTAATTAGAGCTCAACTAATCACTAACATAAAATAAAATGATCAATTGTAGATATGGAGATAGAATTATGAAATCAGGTTGACTAACGAATTCTTTTTGGTATTTTATAATAATTGACCAAAATGATAACTAGCTGACTAATTGAAGACTTAAGTTAGATTTAACAATTAATGACTTTATATTGTGAATGAAAATCATCTAATGTTTTGCTATAGATGGATTAGAATAACTAATAATTATTATTATCGTGAGTTCAACCTATAGTAACTGTTCTAACGGTACAGTAGACCTAGAACTAAGTATCACATTTTTATATGATCATTAGCTAGGTTAATTATGAGAAAATTCATTTGATATTAGAGCTTGGAGAATTTATAATTATCCACTAATATGTTAGTATTATTCTTGAATGCAAGCACATCAAGAAGAATTCAAAAATTATAAGTAGCAATGATCCACTTTCAAATAAGAAAGAATAACAACTACATAAGTGAAATAAACAAATCAACTCACTATATAGATGAAATGAAATAAAAAAAAATTAGCTATAATGCTTTTAGTTCATTTATCAACAAGAAAGAAACAAAAAATTAATCTCTCGACTGTCATTTCAACATAAGATTTATATTAACATAAACTAATTTCAAAATGTTTAGAAATCATAAATTGATATCAACAACAATTAGGTGTTGTTCCATCATCCACACATAAATAAAAATTATACTACTATATTTTCTTAAGAGAGTCAATATTTAACTCCTATTGATGTCAAATACATTGTAAAAACAAATGATGAATGAAAAAAAAGAATATTTTGATAATAAAAATGGTACCAAAATAAATTCAAAATTTGTTTCTCATGCAAGGTTTCAACTTTTCCCCGTTCCTTGTTTCTAGTGTTTTATTCAGCTTCAAGGTGCATACGCCATATCTTCCTTTTCCCTCTAAATATTCTCTTTTGATGTGACATTTTCATCACCTTTGATCTCCATCGTAAGCTTCATTCATTCCCCTAATGACACTTATCCTCCAATCCTTTTTCCTGAAAAATAATTTCTTTCTCACTGCTTTTTTAGAGTTAGTAAGTAATGATCCTCTCTTTCATTATAGTAGCTACTTTTATCTTATTTTCTCATATAACTGGATCTTGTAAACACAACGAAGAGCAAGCAATAATTTTTTCAAATAGAATTTAAGCAAAGAGTAATCAACTTTAACCTAAATGTACTTTAATTAAAGTGTGAAATTAGTGGAATGATTATAATTGACGATTAAATTGATTATACAATTTTGGGATGAAATAATATATATTTATTAGGATAATTTGATAATAAAAAGTATTATTTAAGACTAAACAAATTATAATAATTGAATTAATCATATTTATTAATACGATTGGATCACGATCATCAAATAATTTGACTCGATTTTAATCACATTTGCTATTTAACATATACTTTGAATTACTATATAATTATTTTAATAAATAAAAGTATTGTTCTACACTCATGCTCAATATATACAGTTTCCAAATTGACTTGATTTATTTTTTCACCCCAAAGTGATTATTCAAGATGTCAACTTCATTGCTTGATTTGATGATCCCTGACAAATGACATTTTGAAATTTGAATTTTCTTTTCCAAATTTGTGGCAGATTGACTTGGGCTATTTCTTTATTTTCTTCTTTTCATCTTTCATGTGATTTGAAATGCAAACAAAATAATAATAGTAACACTATTCATTACATGATCTTCTCCTTGATTTTTTTTTCTCTAAAACTTCAACCACTATTGCTGGAAAAAGACATTGCCAATTTTGAATTCAAAATTCCCATAATAAAATAGTGTTTGATTTCAATTTAATTTCCAAATTCAATTTGGCTTCATAGTTATAAGGATTTTACTTCTTACTTCCTTTTTTCCTTGTCAAGGCGACGACATCATAGACGATAACAAATGGGCATTTCGCTCCTTGTTGGTATCTCCAAAACAATGAGTAATATGTTCATAATATTTTCGCATTTGAATCAAATTACAACATTATAAAAACCGTGACAATTAATATCTCCATGGGCATAATTTGATCTCCTCCTGCTTTACATCTACCATGTCTTAAACTACGAGCCTACTACGGCAAGTTTTTGCTTCTTATTTTAGCTTTTACAAAATAGAGATAAGACATAATTATGAGTAACTTATGGACGACATAACTATTTACAATTAAGCTATAAAATGTAATTAAATTAGTGACGGCTATGTATAAGACAAAATTATACTTTATAGTAAAACAATTTCATAACTAAGTATTAATTAATTGATAAGATATGAGTGAGGACACAATTAAGTGTTAAAATTGAAAATTGAAGACGAATCCAATCGAAGAATAAGTGACATGATTTGTTTTATTCCAATTTTGTTCAAAGTTATTAAATTACATTTAATGCTCCAGTAATGCATTATTAAACAAATTTTCATTAGTTATTATTGTTAATTATTTTTTAATCTTGGTACATATTTAGCTTGCCGTATCAGTGTGATGAGGGCAAATTAATCTTTTTTCCTGACTAATGCGGGGTCGAGATGGGAGCAGAAAAGGTTTAATACCTCCAACCAACGCACTAGCACTCAGATAGATTAATTTTAAATTTATCCCCAAACATCTAATGTGATTATTTTATTAAATTAATGCAACATTATATTTAATTTTATTCAAATATTTCAAGATCGAATTTGCTGTTTAACTATTAATAATGCCTTAAATTCTATTATAATTATAAATTTATTTGATCTCAAAACACTTCGAAATAAAATGTGCCCTCGCACTACGAGTTTCGTCAAAATATAAGGATAAAATCTATTTGTGATTCAAAATTTATTTATTTCTCTATTACGAGATAAGTGTTAAAAATTCATTATCCACCATGTAATTTCTATCTATATAAAGATAATGCTTATATAATTTTTTTAATATTCTTCTATTCTAATAAATCTTATGTTATCTTAAATTTTTTATTTCCAACACAAAAATCCTAACATTAATAATTCAGCAGCATTTCATAGGAACTAATGAAATACAAAAACTGATAGACCTGTAGAATAAAATAAAGCCCAAAATTACCACGCCATTGGAGCCCTTGGAAGGGAGAGGGTTGCAAATTTGCAATTGCAAGTCTCGAATCGGATCTCACAAAGGTCGGATTTTGTCATCATCCACCTGGTTTCATCCGATTCACGTAACCCGCGACCTGTCTTACGATTTATTGCATAAATCAGTTGCCTTATTCGAGAAGGCGGCCACCTGCGAGTTTCGAAAGTTAACTCGCCCGAGTTCCGACGTGCACCAATAGCCGTTGCTTTCCTCCTTTCTCTCCTCTTCCCAGATCTCCGGAGATGGCGAAGGAGTTCTCCGTCCCGCCGGTCGTCTTCTCCTCCTCCATCGGCAACCCTAACGTACCCCACCAGCGCCGCTCAACGTCTGCGGCGCCGCCGCACTTCCAGCCCCCGTTCCCCTCGGGCGCTGGAGGCCCTTCGAACCCTCTCCCCTTCATGTCATTCGACATCGGATCCGCCCCGCCATCATCGTCTTTCTCGGCCCCCGTCTTCGCCGGCGGCGGCGGCGGCCTCTCCGTCTCCGGTTCCTTCGAGGATGAGCCGCCCCTCCTCGAGGAACTCGGCATCAACACCCTCCAGATCTGGCGCAAGACCGTCTCGATCCTCAACCCCCTCCGCATCAACGCCGGCTTCCACCACGACGACGCCGACCTCTTCGGCCCATTTGGCTTCCTCATGTTGTTCGGCTTCTTCCAGCTCCTCGCCGGGAAGTTCCACTTCGGCATCATCCTAGGATGGGTCACCGTCGCCGCGCTCTTCCTCTACGTCGTGCTAAACTTGCTGGCCGGCCGCAACGGGAACCTGGATCTCTACCGGTGCCTGAGCCTTGTGGGCTACTGTATGCTGCCCATGGTGATCTTTTCCGCGGCTGCGCTTTTCGTTCCGCGTGGCGGTGTCGCGATCTTCACGATGGCGGTCGTATTCGTGTTCTGGTCGATGAGAGCTTGCACTGTGCTACTAGTGGAGTTGGCGTCGTCGGGTTACGAGCACCGCGGTCTGATCACCTATGCCTGCGGTCTTGTCTACGCTCTCTTCTCGCTGCTCGTGGTATTCTGATGATTTTTGGTGAGGCCTTGCGGTTTGCCATTTAATATCTACTTTCTAATGCTTGTCTTTACTCTTGTCATCCTGCCATAATTATGTGTTGACACCTCCCTCTTGTCTTCGTTGATAATATAATTGTAAAGATAATTCAAATTTTCGTCTTGGGGATGATTAGCTTTCCCAGTGGGTGGAATTTGACACTGATCTTATATAGAGATTTTTTCAATAGTCAATGGAAGTACTTAATATTTTTATCAAATGAAATGTTTATAGAATTAGATGGTTATTTCTTGTCTCGTTGATAAGATTGAGAGAGTGGATTTAAGTTTTTTTTCCTATTAATTCGTCTGTTATGTGTTTTCCCGCATGCACTGTATTCGTTCATGCTTGCATGTCTGTCCAGGAATCATGTGCTTGGTCTCTATGCGTGGAAGAACTATTAATTTGCAATTTTCAAAGGCGGAATTACATATTTGTATTCTTGATGTTAGACGAACTTCCTCTCAAGTAGGTTGACGGCAATGCCTACATGTACGGAATTGTGATGCTTGATAAGGCATTTAACTTGACGATGGGAAAATAAAACCAAATGACATATCAGACTTTGATGTTTTGGGGCTCTAATAGTTGAATATTTCAAGAAGTTCAGAAAATACGTGGTTGATCATTGATGCTACGTGGATGTAATTCCTACTGTCACTTTATATAGGAATGGAGAACAAGATGTAGAATGAGGTTCTTCGACTCCATCAAATAAAACTTAAAGTAAGGCTATAATCAAATCTAAAGAAAAATAGAATTACGCCGAGAATAGTTCTAGGATATGATCTCTCTTATACTTATAAAATGATGAATTTCTCCAACCAAACAGCTCCAATAATTTCTTGAGTATTATTCTCAAAAGAAAAATACTTGGGTATCATAGCATTGAAGATTTGTAGATAGTATCTTGTGAAGTGCTTGTGAAGACAAGATGAAATATTAACATGTACTGCATCTCAAAAAAAAAAAAAAAACAGAGTATACTTCATGAAATACTTAGTCATTAATGCAGGTGCTTCTTTTCCAGGATTTTTTTCTTAACATAGTTCAACTGGGCAAATGCGGAAAAAAAATACTTGTTGGAACTATAGGATGACTTGTTCTTCAAGAATCTTCTCATTCATCGTTCATTGAGTCTGGAAGGTCTAATGCTTCTTATGGCATATCATGCCATGTTGTAGATGCGAAGCTTATATAATATATTTTTGCTGCTACATTCTGATTGTAAATATAGGTTTTTCATCTAAGGAGGTTTTCTGAATGCGAAGATGCCACCAGCTTTCTTTTTGAAGTTACAACTATTTAGGTTTGACTCCTATCTGATGTTCGTTTCAGAAGTTCTACAATTCTCAGGATGTAAGAGTAGGACCTCTTGAATTTGGTATAAGAAACTGATTTTTTCCGAGGAAGCAAAATATTCCTATTTGTATATATTGAAGAGGGCCACCTATCCTTATTTGACAATGGAGTCCCTTGCCTTTTTTCATACATTTTTGTTGAACAACTGTGACTTAGGAATATGCATACTCCAGGGTTATCATTTAGCACCAGATTTTAGGTGCTTGGTTAGATACAACTCGGCATGGGGCTTTGTTGAGGAAGATAAACAGGATTGGTGTCAGACTTTGCTCTTTCTGCATTTGTTGAACTAATCAGATTGTTGTATTATTGACTACATTAAATGCAAAAGGTGAAATGGTGGCTTCTGACATCTTGTTAATTTGAACTTTGCTGAATCTCAAATTTCCAAAGCTGGCAACTAAGCTGATAGGTTCCTCTTCATTATGTTGAGCATATTTTACCAACAAATTGACACTTCTCATTGTGTTCAAGGATGGACCATGACAATTGACACTACAAATTATTTCCATGAATATGACCATTGGCATTATGAGTTACTTCCATGGACTGTATGATGTATCTTAGTTTTGCCCAACTGTTAATGTTTTTCTCCGACTAATGCTAATTAGTTTGAACTTATATTTTTATGATCATCATTTAAATATCCTATTTGAAGAATCTCAAGGACTAACATGATCATTAAGGACCACAGCCATAAATTTTGATGTTAGGATCACAGTCATAACCAATTTTGATTTCAGAATTCAGTGAAATAAAATATGCAAGTAGAAATATGTATTTTTTCACCGACATTAACATTTAACTATCACTGATCCACCATTCAGATGGTTTTATACAACTGTGGATGCATTGAGAAGCTGAGTTGAAAATAATGACTTCTTGTTGTTGTTGTAGTATATGTATTAATCTGGCAGATAGCACATGTGTTAATCTAATAAGATATCCATGGTCTGGAATCTCCATACAACTTGGATGTTTAGAAATTCGTATCCATGTTTATTGGTGAAGTCTCATTTGTGCTTCATTCACCTTAAAATCGAAGAAGCTTCCAAGAAAATATAGTAGTATACATTTTTGCTGGGTGGTGAAGAATTATAAATCAGATATTTCTCGGTGCCTAGAACTTTCCTCCAATGTTCCATTGACTTGTCCTTTTGTGGTCTGATGAGTTGTATGATAGGAGTGATCCACTACCATTACACACTGCTGCAGAACACCTGAAGGAGCAGGGCTTGTATGAGCAAAGATGCGCCCAGTTAAGAACAAATCATCTCTTATATTTTATTTACTACATAAAATTGTCAAGATTTCAATCTAATATGATTTGTTTTATGATTTTTTCATAATTACATCCTTTTCATTCTTACCATTTAATTCATAGGATCTTTATGATTCTTGTAAGGTTTTTCGTGAAATCTCACTATTCTCGATCTTGTAATTCTTTTATGATCAGAATTAAGCTTTCTATCTTAACAACCTTATCTATTATTTTGTCTCCTTTTTTTTCAAAAACCCTGGAATTTTCTTGCTGTTTCCCATCTTCTTTCAACTTTGCCTTCATATATTTCCCGTACTGGCCAGGCTGATGGTTGAACTTTGAAGAGAATATTGTGAGGTTGAAGTGATAACTATATTTACAATAAGGTAAAAGGATTCTAAGTGATAGACTTTTTTGTTCATTTCTTTGGATCGATGGTTAAGAAGGGGTGTGGTGTGAGAAAAATGGATGGATGGGAAAGTACTTGCTCTCACTCTGAGACTCCATAGTCTGAGCGAAATAGAAGATCAGTTAAATAACCCAATATATATTGGATTAATTCTCTCAATTCAAACTAGGACGAATCAAGAAGTCCTGATTTTATTCGATTTTATATTTATTTATTTTTAGTGTGGATAAAATTGTTAAATATACTTAGTTATGAAAGATAATGAACAAATCATAGTTACCAATATCTCAAAATAGTTTGCAAGAGACTAACTAGGATATTATACTTAAAATATAATAAGAATTATACCTTTACATAAATAGAGGCATTATATTATACATTAATTAGTAAATCGAATTAGGTTGGATATATTTGGGTCTTTGCATCTCATCCTGATTGAACCTAAATAAGACCCCATTCGGATTGGAATATAGTTCAGGCATGCTGAGCCCAAAGGGAGGACAGATCTAATTATTGAATCTATCATCAGCTAAAATAAAAAAAATAAATATAAAACTATTATTAAAGAATTGAGACAAATTAATCTTAGTTTTGGATCAAATGTGTCTCAATACTGGGATTGATCCTATAGGCCAACAAACTTAGGTGATATTTGCCAATGTTAAGCATGATAGCTCTAGATAAAGTGTAAATTTTATTTAAAATGTTGACCATTTTGTACACCTAGAAGCTTCAGTCTTCTAAGAAGCAATCCATCCTTTGTTGTTAATATTTCAAGAAATTTCTTAAATGAGTTGGCCACGTTGGCAATACTTTTTAGTAGTGTCCATGAAAATTGTTTTAAAGAGTTTTACTATTATTTGCACTAAGGACCTTTTGATATATTTTGAGGTGAAAGATAAGTTAATCAACCTTCCAAAATTTAAGCTTGTATGAAGAAAATAATCTTTATTTTTATACTCTTAATAATAAGCCTGCAATTGTAGAGTGAAAACATATTAGTATCAATACCTTGTAATTATAATTCCTAATTCCATTACCTTTACACAATAAGTATTAAAGAATCTAGGAGTGCATGTCTTTTGAAAGACTAATTTTGTACTATTCCATTAGTCTATTGCATTTTTCATATGATAATTGAGGATTTCAAAGATAGCTAATGCCACAAATTCATTTATTTCCAAAAGAACATTAAAAATCTAATGTTAAATTAATTACCTTCTATTTTGCAAATGCTTGAATCTCATTACTTTCAAATCATATGCCAAATCATCGAGCGCCAAATGTCATCGCATTAAGTTAATTAATTACCTCGCCGTGACCCTTTCCTGACTTAACCATTAACGGAGTTTGGTGGCAAGGACTTATCTTGCCAAATCATCGCAATAAGTTAATTAATTACCTCACCGTGATCCTTTCCTGACTTAACCATTAACGGAGTTTGGTGGCAAGGACTTATCTTGCTACAATCGCCTATATAAGACCCATTTTGATAGTAGCCCTAAAGCGCTCTTCTCCATATCACCATTCTAGCCGAAACTTTCTTGAGGTCACAACAGGATTTCTGCAGAAGAACATCTTATCTTGTCCGATCGCGAAGGTCGAAGAGAAGGTGCTTGCCAAGAATGTAAGTATTTCTTTGGATCTAATGTTTTTCTCCATCTTTGCTTGCGAATATCTTCTGATATGCATTTGATTGGAAATGGATTCATACTTGATCTATTATTTGACTTAAAAGAGAGTCATATTTGTTTTAAAGACAAATAATCACATCAAGATGTGCTTGTGTCTCCATAAATTTAGCATGCAACCATTATCAACTAGTATATCTTGGATCAATTGTGGTTTCATCCTCTGTTTTCATCCTCCATTTGCTTTTGGGTCATTACATTTTTCCTTTAAAATTTCATGAGCGATCTCATCCTTGAAAACTTATATATCAGATATGCATGTTGCAAATTTGACATGGATCTGCCATCATTGATGCTCTCCATACTTGCATGTAATTTTTGGTTTGGTTTAAACCCACTGATGTCCAGGGCCATACTTGCATGTAATTGATGGATTCTACTTTGATTTAGTTTCATGTTTTTCCTTCCTCTGTTTTCATCCTCCATTTGCTTTTGGGTCATTACATTTTTCCTTTAAAATTTCATGAGCGATCTCATCCTTGAAAACTTATATATCAGATATGCATGTTGCAAATTTGACATGGATCTGCCATCATTGATGCTCTCCATACTTGCATGTAATTTTTGGTTTGGTTTAAACCCACTGGTGTCCAGGGCCATCCTTGCATGTAATTGATGGATTCTACTTTGATTTAGTTTCATGTTTTTCCTTCCTCTGTTTTCATCCTCCATTTGCTTTTGGGTCATTACATTTTTCCTTTAAAATTTCACGAGCGATCTCATCCTTGAAAACTTATATATCAGATATGCATGTTGCAAATTTGACATGGATCTGCCATCATTGATGCTCTCCATACTTGCATGTAATTTTTGGTTTGGTTTAAACCCACTGGTGTCCAGGGCCATACTTGCATGTAATTGATGGATTCTACTTTGATTTAGTTTCATGTTTTTCCTTCTATGTCCTTCATCCTAAATATTCTAGAAAGAGTATCTTATTTTCCTTATAGACTTGGGGTTTTTAGGTGATCATTTATCCTTCCGACTTTTAAATTTTTTTTCTTTGATTTTCAAATCAAATCAAGATTTCCAAAATATGACTTTCATTTTCTTGGTTTATAGTGTACCTTTACCCTTTGATTTTTTGTCCATCTTTCTCAATTTAGGCTTTGAATTTTTTTAACAGAGAAAGCACTAGTAAAGAAAGTATTATTGCTATTGCCTGAATAGAACATCAAACTTCTACATGCACTCACATTTCCACGTGGATATGCAATCAATGTTAAGAGAAACTGTTCATTATAACACAATCACTTGTATTTATTTCTTGAATGAAAGTTATTAGACAACGATGATTTTTCTCAAGATAAGACATGCATCCACTGGGTCTTTATGGCATCATTGATAACAATCCCTCTCGCACTGAATCATATTTCCCTTGAAAGCCACAAAAGCAATTGTGCATGCATAGAAATTATAACAGAAACATTGTTAAACTTTGCATGCCATTGAAAGAGAAATGCAAACAGAAAATAAAATAAGGTGCCTGTAATCACCTAAAAAAATCTTAATGCTTTGCGCATTTTTACCTTTTATTTTTATACTATTAAAAATTGACAACTGACACAGCCCCTCTTTAATATCATGTAGAGGGGTGTTCACGGGTCGGGTCGGGTCGTGAACAAACCTGATCCGGCCAAGGTTGGCCGGGTCGGGTTTTCTGTTTTTTTTTGTGGCTGCGACCCGAACTAACCCGGGCCAGGTCGGGCCGGGTCGGGTGGTCGGGTTACCCGACTATCCTTTTTTTAATTTTTTGTTTATTTTTTAATATAAAAAGTACTTATTATTTTATTTTTAATACAAAATAAAGTATTTTTAAATATCAAAAATATTGATTTTTATCTATATACTTTTCTACATTTAAAATAATTTATTTCATATTTTTTTAGATTTTAAATGATATAAAACTATACATTTAACTAAAAAATAATTAAAAATTAAAAAAAGAAAAAAATTGGGTCATCGGGTCGGGAGAAATCATAATAGAGATTTTCCAAACATTTGTAATTCGTATATTGGATTCTCAATACTTCTGTCGCTCCATCCCCGTAGGGGCAGAGAACGCCGTCTCGACTGTGCTACCGTAGGCTCTGGGGCTCGCAGCATGGGTTTAGCTTATTGATACGTTACAAAAAAACTACGGGTCTTGGTCGGGTCGACCCGACCACCGACTTGACCCGACCCAAAAGGGTCGGATTTCCGGGTTCACCGGGTCGATCCGACCCATACATGTAGGTACCACTTGTCCAAAACGATAAATAAAAGAATGAATGGCTCTTCTAATATTCTATCTCAATAATTTTCTTAATTATTTATTATTTGATTCATAATTTAAAATATTTTTATAAATTAATTATTATTTGATGAGATTATGATTGTCATTAAATTTAACATATTTTAAATCTTTTTTCTCAAATCCAACAAGCAAATAAAGAACTCAATATTATAAACTTTGAAGATGTCGCATTAATTAAAAATATGAAAGTAAATTTAGCTTAGTATTATATTTTGATTAACATAACAAAAATAGGTGACCAATTATCTATAGATTTATAATACACAAGTAGAAGCTTAATAGAATATAAAAATGTTAAATAAGCTGAATAAAATACAGGCACCGTAATAGAACAACTTTAGTAAAAGATAATAGATGAAATTATGATATTAAAGATGTTTAATGTTGATTATTATAAAATAAAAGTTAGGTTATTGAGGAAAGAGAAGATTGTTGAGTATTATAAACTAATAATTCGATTATAAAAAAACTAGGGTAACTTTTAGTAGTGCAAAAAAGTAGGGATAAAATAGTTCAGTTGGAGTGTCATCAATAGTTTTGGAGTGGCATTAAGGGCATCAAATAAAATATGTCTGAAATGATTAATTTGTTATGGTTTGTCTTACAATGGTTAATTGAAAACAAATACTGATAAAGTAAATGTTGCTGTAAGGCAATCCAATATTCTTTTAATATCTTCAATAGATATGGTAAATGCCTCCATACAGTTAATTTATAGTTCCACGAGAGTTTAATCTATTTTTTTTTTCGGTAGTGATGAGAGTTTAATCTATACATGCATGATCATGAGGAATAACCATTATATGACTGTACAAGAATCTACAGTTCCCTACAAACTTAAGAGATGGCTCGCCGGAGAAAATCCAGTCGAAATGGAGGCCGGAAGGACTCTGGAAGCAACAATAATCCCCCTCAGAAAAGGCATCAGAGACGACGAGGTCATCCAGGTAGAGTTTAATTAAAAACTTTTTTGTCTGGTTTATAATGTTTCAAGCACGATAAATAAACATGACATGATACATGTTAACGCACATAAATGTACAGTTTCTTTCTCCTTTTCTCATGAGAGTTAATTAATTGTCTGTTCGTTCCATAATATATTTATGTTTATTTAATGTACAAATATTTTCTTAGTACTAAGTTTGACATTTCATATGTAGTAATAGTTACACATGCACAGTTGCATTCTTTGTCTAAGACAAATCATGCATGCGATGCAGATCCTGATGCTGAGATCGTAGCACTGCCCCCGTCGGCGCTCATGGACGACGAGCGGTTCATCTGCAAGCTCTGCGAGAGGGTGTTCGTGCGCGAGCAAAACCTCAAAGTGCACGCCCGCAAGCACAACATCCCATCCGAGCTCAAGAAGAACGGCGTCGACGACGGCTCGCCTCGTAAGAAGGCCTACATCTGCCCCATCCCCACATGCCGTCACCACGACATCAAGCACGCTCTGAGCGATATCACGGGCATCAAGAAGCACTACGGCCGGGCGCACAACAGCACGAAGCGCTTTGCGTGTGCTCGCTGCGACAAGAGGTACGCCGTCGAGGCGGATCTCAAGGCTCATGTCAAGCTCCACCTCAAGGACGACAAGGGCAACGGTGCAGAATGCAGTGGAGCGGGACCTGAGCAAGCGTGGTCCGAGGGGCTCGAGGAGTTGGCCAACGCGTGCGGTGGTAGCGGCAGTGGCGCTGAGGACGAAGAGTTCGCCGCTGTGGTCGCCGAAAACAATGATGGCGGCGGTGGCGACAAGGATGGGAATGGGATAACCCTGTCTCTCGGCGTTAGCGAGCCGCTCCAGGAGGTTTACGTGCCGCAGTTCGACGTAGCTCCTAACTATCAGGAGGAGCGAGAGCAAGGACAGGCAGCGACGAACGTGACACCATTGGACCTCGACTTTGGCCTCCTGGAGGCCATTCCCATGGGGCTGAGGGGGCTGCTCGCGGGCGGCACGGCCGCCGAAAACAATGATGGCGGCAGTGGCGACAAGGATGGGAATGGGATAACCCTGTCTCTCGGCGTTAGCGAACCGCTCCAGGAGGTTTACGTGCCGCAGTTCGACGTAGCTCCTAACTATCAGGAGGAGCGAGAGCAAGGACAGTCGGCGACGAACGTGGCACCATTGGACCTCGACTTTGGCCTCCTGGAGGCCATTCCCATGGGGCTGAGGGGGGTGCTCGCGGGCGGCATGGATCCCGGCGATAAGGAGGCACCCGCCGGTGCTGCGAATTCAGCTCCGGATCTCGACGCTCTCCTTGCTCCTGCGGCGGCGATGCCGTCCCTCAGTCTCAGTCTCAACTCGCCATCCTTTGAGGCTCACCAGGGCAGTAATGCTGTCAATTGTGGTAATGGAATGCTGGACCTCGACTTTGGCCTCCTGGAGGCAATTCCCATGGGGCTGAGGGGGCTGCTCGCGGGCGGCACGGATCCCCGCGACAAGGAGGCACCCGCCGGTGCCGCGAATTCAGCTCCGGATCTCGACGCTCTCCTTGCTCCTGCGGCGGCGATGCCGACCCTCAGTCTCAGTCTCAACTCGCCATCCTTTGAGGCTCACCAGGGCAGTAATGCTGTCAATCGTGGTACTGGAATGCTGAACCTCGACTTTGGCCTCCTGGAGGCCATTCCCATGGGGCTGAAGGGGCTGCTCGCGGGCGGCACGGATCCCGGCGATAAGGAGGCACCCGCCGGTGCCGCGAATTCAGCTTCGGATCTCGACGCTCTCCTTGCTCCTGCAGCGGCGATGCCGACCCTCAGTCTCAGTCTCAACTCGCCATCCTTTGAGGCTCACCAGGGCAGTAATGCTGTCAATCGTGGTACTGGAATGCTGGAGAGCCTGTCCTTCGCTGCCGCTGAGGAGCAATATCGCGCACCCTACCCGCCGGCGAGCGGACAGAACGAATCGCCGGCAACGGAGTTGGTGCAGAGGGCAGTCATGAGCATCGGACCAAATGCCACCTTAATGACGCCCTTCTACCTGTTCAACGCTGATGCCCTTCAGATGCCGCATTTGATGATGATCCCATCCATGGGCAACTACTATTACCCAGCGGCCGTTCCAAGCCAGCAGCCAATGATCACTCCACATCCGCCGTTTGCGCCATTCTTCAATGGTGCAGTTCTGACGAACGCTAACAACAACGCCATGGTAGGTGGCTCTTCTGATGGCTTCATTGGCTTCTTCTCGGGTCCTGCCAACTCTAATCTGCAGGGAAGGGAGCTGGGCGTCAACGGCAGTTTCGTTCAGGGGATCCCATCTGTATACGCACCGCAGCAGCAGCAGCAGCTAGCTGCCGCGCCTGGTTTATCCTACGCGAGCATCTTAGGCGGCGCGGCAGGTTCTGCAGTGGCGGCGAGCCAGATGAACCAGCCTTGGTTTGGCCTGCAGAATGTGTACACTGCTCCTCCGCCAGAAGTAGAATCGGCGTACCAGCGCAGCAATGGAGCCGGCGGGGGCACGAGAATGGATCTCTTTGGGGCGTCTGGATTAGAAGGTACCAGCTGGCAGTTCCAGGAGCAGGGCAGAGGAGGCACTTTCGATCCTGCAGCTACTTCCAGTGGAGAAAGCTTGCGCTACAGGGTCCTGCAGGGGGGAAACCCAGGAAGTTTCCAGTGAGTGTGAGAGAGAGAGAGAGAAATAAACGTGTCATAATAAGAGCTTTTCATACAACTAGTATGGCGCCCGTGCGATGCACGAAGAACGAAGAAAGTAATCTTATTTAGAGATTAATTAATATATTTTTCAATGAAATATTATAAATTTATTTTCTATTTTTCTAAAACTGAAAAATAATATTAAAAAGGTAAAGTATCAACAAATGTTATATATCAAAATAATTTATTTTCTTTAAATATTTAAATAGTGCAAATGATTTTGTAACAGTTTAGCAAAAAATAATTTAATTTCAGTTGAATGTTATATCACCACAAGGTTTTATGAGTAAGAGCAATAAAAAAAAACAAAATCAAATGATAGCTTAGGAACAATTTTATTAATTGTTATTTTGTTAGTGAATATCAGAAATAAGAATACATCAATAAATTATGCTCCATGTCTTCTTGGAAAAAAAGAAACGAATATTTTGTACATAAGAAAAAAATGAATATATTATATTTACCTTGCATACACTTAAATGAATTATTACTATATTGATGAACATAACTAATAATTTTCATTATAGTGTATCACAATGGACAACATTCAAAGGAATAATAAAATAATGAAAAAATCTACTTGACTATTTAAGTGTCTAAAAAAATATTTTACATTGTATGTCTCCAACAATGAAAATGCTAGAAGTTCTATCAATGTTATTATTTATAGCATAAGTTTTAGATAGTTATCGTGGACGATAAGCTCTAACTGAAAGGTGTTAATTTAAATACAATTATGTATTTATTCAATTATATATTTTACATTATTTATTACAATTATATATGTTACGATAGTCATATGGTTTACATTATTTATTCAATTATGTTTAAATACAATCATGATTCTATTATTCTATGCGGATTTGAATTCATGAATTTTACGAAGTACATACAAAGATAGTTGCATAAATATATTATTAATTATATATATAGATTTTTTTAAAAACTATTACAATATAGTATAGATATTATTATTTTCTTGAAAATTAAAAAGTAATGAAATTATGAATATGTAATTGGTATTATAAAATTTCTTCATAATCAGATTGTAATTAATAAATAAAAATCCTTTTATCAATGTGGAATAAAGATGTGTCCATATATATATATATATATATATATATATATATATATATATATATATATATATATATATATCTTATTATAATATCTATAATTAAAACATAGGTTATTAATAATTATAATATTTGGAATTGATAATTTATGTTTATAGTATTAATAAATGTCTGTTAACTTAAAATGAACTATTTGTTAAACTTTTTTCATTAAATATTGAGGGCATCTCATGGGGCATGAGGATACTGTCATTTTAAGATGGTATATATATATCAGCGTATAACATATAAAAAATTCAATAATTATAAGGTTGTGATATAAGATTCATTGGCAGAGTAAAAAAAAGTAAAAAACTATGAAGGTATATGAAGATATAGAAATTGATTATGAACTCAATTATAATTGTATAACAAAGTTAACTCAAATGAATTAGATTAATAGAAACATCTTTTTAAGACCCTACACCTAATTAACATAATAGGTATATATATTATGGGTAATATATAATTAATATTGCTTAATTTCAAATTAATGATTTCCAGACACAAAAACATGGAACCTTGACCTCCTCACATATTTCACAAAACTCGTACACATGCAGTAAAAAAATTTCATATGGGTCACTTATGCAGTCTAAATAAAAAATTGGCATGAATATAATTGTAATAAAATATTTAATTATTTTATTTGAAAGCTAGGATTTGGGCATCCTCCTAATTATTAGTAAATATGAGAAAGAAATGCAAAAAATAGTTAAAAGGAAGTCACAGCTTATGAGAATGAAAAGAATATACATTCACCTTGTGTAATCATTTCATAGATGATAAATTTGCCACAATCTAATACACTTTAAAATGATACTAATTAATTTATATTATTATAATAATAAGAATTCAATTCATTATCATAATGTATTTGCATTAACAATGCTAAAAATTGATAAAATATCAATAAAAAACCACTTATTCGAGACAATTAATAATACTTATCTACTATGGAAACATATTGAAAGAGAAAAAAAAAAACTTTACCTGAAGTACTTGTTTTTTATTATGTTTCCATGTCCATCCATGAAATCACCTGCACGTTAGTTTTCAATAGACTTAAATTCAACATATTTTTAAATAAGCTTAAATAACAAATTTTAAGCATTAATAAACTCCAAAATAATTTTTCATTTTAAGATCAGAAATATTTAAAAATATATATAATGAAACGTATTTGCTAACCATTAATTTAAGAAAAAATGAATCAAGAAGTAGTTACTATTGACAAATAAATTAATAATATACTAAAATATGAGTGCACCATTAATATCACCACTAACTCCATATTTTCAATGTGAAATTTAAAATATACAAAATGAAAAGTTGGTCACCATCATAACAACATTTCACTACAACACCTTTGCACATATTTATAGGGTGAAATGGAGGTGGTATAAGTTACTTCTAACCGTTTATTTGTAATCATTTTAGTATGTGAACTGTTATAATATCTTCCTTATATTTATTTGTTTTGCAATATAAAAATTAAAATATAAATTATAATTATAATGACAAAATGTTGGAGATAACTACTGTAACTGACTCTTTTTTATTATTAACTGTTCACTCAAAAAATGACGGCGAGTAGATTTTTTAAAATTTATAATATTGTTATTATATAAATAAAAAATTGTTATAAGTTCTTTTAATTAACTTAAAAGTGCTACAAATATTGCTAAGTTTTTAATTACCAAATAGCTTTCCAATTAGCGCACACAATGATTTTTTTAATTACTAATTTGTTAATAACTTTCCAATTAGCGCAAAAATATTACTAAGTTTTTTAATTACAAAATAAGTTTCCACTTAGCACCCACTGATTTTATAAATTGTTTTATAATTATGATATTTTATAAATTGCTTAAAAAATAATTGTCCATATATAATAATATTTTCAATATAGTAACTATTAAAAATAAGATCTTACTACGGTATGTTTAAAATAGTATTTTTAATGGTTATTATATATAAAATATAAAGGATATTATTATTATTATTATTATTGTTGTTGTTGTTGTTGTTGTTGTTGTTGTTGTTATGAAAATGTAAATGGGAATTATTTTGGTATTTTTCTCATGATAATGATTATTATTATATATAAATATAAAGGATAATCAATAATTTAACCTTATTAGTTAAGTATATGATATTTTATACATTTTTTAATCTTTGTTTTCAATAACCAAATATATTTTTATTTTTTCTCTTTAAGAAAATAAAAATAAAAAATTATGATAGAAAGAATGTATGTAAGTAATATCTATTTGTCGGGTCACTAATGTTTTATCAATCGGTTACCTAAAATTTAATTTATTTTTATTTACTTCAAAATATTTTTCAATGGGTCAATTTTATAAAATTATATGCCCCATACGGATTCTGTCATGATTGTTTAATTTTTTTTTGAACAATTATAGTTTTCTTATTTCAGAAATAATTACTTATATTAGTTATCTAATGGGTACACTCAAATTATGAGATATAATTTTAATTATCAAATATATGAACACATGACACTTTCTAATTTTGCCAAATGGCAACTTCTCATTCCAAACTTCTTTGCTTTTAATATAGTATAGATATATAACTATATTAATATACTATCTGCATGATAAACTAGATAATTATGAAAACAATAAATGGTAACTGTAATATAATCTTTATGATACGGGTTGAAAAGATAATCGCTAATATATACTAGTAATATAATAAATATTATAAAATTATATGAAAACAATAAATAATAATGATACAAATAAAAAAGTATAGCTTATAATAATATACATGTTATAACGATAATATATATAGTGCCAAATAAAAGATTAGAAAAAATGTATTAATGATATCAGTATTCTTTTCTTCAATTTTAATAATGTACCAACTAATAACACTGCACTTGTAATTGATAAAACTAAATATAATAATGTGAACAATAACTTTATGATCATTTAAAAATAATAAAAAAGAATGATTATCCTTTATATAAGCAAGAATTTGGTGTTCTAATTTTTCTTTTCAACTCGTACTCATAAAAACATATAGTGATCACATTTGATCGAGAAAATCTAATTTTTTGTCATGTTTGATTGTTACATTTTACACTAGGCTTTGTTCATCCTATTGTTTTCTCATCAAACGCCCGTGGGAAATGTTCAATCTAGTTGTATTCGGTTGCTACCAAAAGTTTTTTTTTCTTTCAAATCTTATGGAATAGTATAAAGATGTCGTCAAATATTAGTATATTACTATTTCCTTCTTTGTTAAAAACTCAAATAACTTGTGTACCTTGCATATGAATGGGCTGAATGTATTTGGATCAGCATGGTGACGCTAAACTTCTAGTGGACGATTGGGAAGGAGCATAAGATTCCTCTTTATCTTCGTTCTCTCATTTTCTGATAATATTAGTTTTTTAAATTAGTTGATTTGACTCATTAATTTTATAGGTGTTTCAATGAAACTAAATATAACAAGAATTGTTGAAAAAGTAGAAAAAATGATTTGAGAGATTAATTCTATTTTTTTATAATGTAAGGCATATTGAAAATTCAAATAGCTTTTCAGTGGATAATTTGTTTTTCATAAAAGATAAATAGCTGAACAGGATCTGATATACTAAATTTTGGGCAGAATAACATTATAGGCAAATATCAAGAATAAACCTCGATTCTTTAAAAATCATCTTAAAAAACTATGAAACCATGATTTTTTAAAATATCTATATTTTTTAAAAACAAAAGAATAGACGTATTATCTCTTTTCCCATTTTTTAATTGTATATTATTTTTATGATTAATTCATTATTATATTATTATTTTCTTGTTATAATAATAATAAGTATCAACTATTTGTAATAAAATATTTTATTTATATTTATATTGTAAATTATATTCTTTTTGAACCAAACACTAAGGAGAGTAAAAATATACTTATTTCTCTAAGAATATTCAAGAATAACATATTACGTTCATTTATTTCACTAAAAATATTTTCCAACCAAAGTCGCCTTACCTAATACAATGACAATTTCCTTCTAAAAAAAGGGCACTCAGGAAAATTTTTCTGCATTATTGAAGACGCCATTAGCTGCAAGTCTGTTTAATGCAATTTCCAAATGCAAATGATATCTGCCATCTTGTTAATTTTAAATGTGCCGGAACACCTATAACTTTTTTTGGGCACAAAATAAAGCCACAACGCTGGAAACAAAAGCAATTTGCATTCGCAGGGCAACACAAAAAATGCAGAATATCAGGTTCCATGGAAATATTGTTGCACTTCATCGATACATTACGAGTGGAAGTATACTTTTTTTTTTTTACTGCCTACTAGAATCCAGGAAAAGCTTTCGATGTTTGAGGTGTCCAATTAATCCAATTACTTAGCTAACGTGATGGCTTTAAGATATGAAATTGAGATTACTAACACCCGTCAAATACTCATAACTCAACTCTGATGCAATAGGTTCTCATAAGTCATAACTCAACTCTGATATTATTAACTTTTTTCTTTAGCATGATGTTAAGGAAATCGAAACCCTAGCGCTAGTAGATAAGGGGTTTTCGGCTTTTCTTGGACTCGGGGATAGAATAAATGAAGGGAGGAGGCTTTCTTTTTAATTGGTGCGCTCATATATTCTCTTAGTCATTAAAATCAACGTTGGACGTCGTTGTAGTTTGAACATCGATGGGTCACTGATCATGACAGGAAAAAAAAAACATAGGTCGAGTGAAAGTATACTTTTGAAACGTGCATGCGCCTGGGTTGCAATATGTGCAGTTGTTACAACGCAGTACCATTTCCTGGCAAATGAGGAAGCTGACTGAAAGTGCAAATTGCATAAGTTCACATCACTGTATTATCGTCTTACATTACCACACTTTTCCGATACAACTAGTATTATTACAAATCACTACTCTACTCAGTATTCTGACTGCAGTTATATTATTGTGGCCTTGACATGTTTCTTCAAAAAGTTCACAAGGTCGTGACTGATGAATGCATGTGTTTAGCAAAATTGCTATGCTTGAGATCTTACGTAAGATCGAAAAGGAATTATAAGATCGAACATCGCAAGATCGGATTGAAGATACTAAAATCTTATATATTAATAGAATAAGTATATTTTAAAATGATAAATATTGTCTTGATAAATTTATGTACATGAAATCTTAACTACAACTCACTATGTTAAATTTTTTATTCATAAGCCAAATTACATCAAAATATATTAAAAATGAAGAACATATATTAAACTTCATTTAAATTAACTATTATTATAGATATATTTTTAATTAATATTTAAATGATTCTATTAATCATATAAAATCATTAGGATCAAATAAGATCCTAAAGATAATATCGAAATCTATTATAAATAATAAAATCGAAAATTTTAAATATAAATCGAGATCTTGACAACTGATTTTCAGGACATGGACATTCGATTGGGAAGCACTCACGTGAGCAGAAAAAAATCACTGAAGTTGAGCAAAAGCTAGGAAGGTCTGTGCAGAGTTCTTTTTTTTTTAAAGCTTAATTAAACATTAACTTGCATGCAAAAGCACATTATCATACAAGATGCTGAGGAGCTCACAAGGAAGAGCCTCCTCACAAAAAATGACATTTTCTTGTAATCGTCCAGTGTTCACAAGAAAATCAGCAGTCCTATTACAATGTTTATTACAATGAGTAACAATGCAATCATGAAATATTTGAATAAGAAGCAAAATTGCTTGCATGATATTTAAGATTCTTCAAGGGCAGGGAGCTTTGTTGTTGATGATCTTCATTAAAACCTCCGAGTCCGTCTCCACTCTCATACTAGATAGTCCTCTATGCTTGCAATCTTGTAGTCCCGACAGCAGCCCGACGGCCTCCATTTCAATAGCATCATTAGCATTATGTTGACAGCAACCTGCAAAGACAAAACGACAGTTAGAATTACGAATGATGTATCCCGCTCCCCTCAGCCTCGATGGATCCACAAAGGATCCGTCGGAGTTGAGCTTGACCCAAGGGTCCTCCGGGGGCTCCCACCGGACCCGGATGGAATCCTGGGGTCTAATTGTCTCAGGGACATGGGTAGCCGCATATTTCAAGTGCGCTGCGACAACCCGCTCCCAGACACAAAGCATGATTGCTTGCTTGAAAGAAAAATGACGATCATTTCTAGCATTCCACAGTCCTCATAAGCAGAAAGCAAAAAGCGAAAGGAAAATTCTATTAGATCTCCGGTCGAGCATGTGACCCTCCTTGATCCAATCTCCAATATGCCAAGAATCCATATATGAAAACGTGAAATTCATTTTTTGTTGGAAAATCGATCAGAGTTGTAATGATACCGGACAGTTAAAAAATAAATGTGCATTAGATTCCACACTCAAGCCATAGAAAGAACAATCAGCGTTAGAGGAGTGATCAAAACGCGCAAAGAAATCTTTAGTAGACAAGCGGTTATGCATTAATTTCCAAAGGAAAACCGAAATTTTATATGGGACTTTGATCTGCCATATTTTCTTCCAAGAAAGCCGTCCAGATGCAATGGCTGAGCCGCTGTCACTGCAAAGGAAATTATAAACATTATTGGCATTAGCAATACCATGAGCATTAGAAGTCCAGACCCATGTATCATCATAGACATTAGGAGCAGGTGTGATAAGAGGCACATTATTGACATTCGGAGTAGAAATGTTAAGAGGCAGATAGATTGAAGTGATTTTGGAGATTAGACTAAGGCCAAAGGCAGATGATATTAAATTTATATCCCAAGCATTATCAGTGATGAGATCCAAGACATTATGCAGCAAGGACAGAGTGCACACATTAATAAATGTACGCTTAACAGCAAGAGGGATATTAGAAATCCAGGGATCAAGCATAATATCAGTGTTTTTACCATTGCCAATACGTTTACTAAAACCATGTTTGATTGTACAAGAGGCATTTAGAAAAGTTTTCCAAGACCAAGAATTGGAATTAAGAGATTTAGAACATTCAGAAATTTGTTGAAACATTGGTCCAGGGATGAAAATTGTCATATTTCTCATTTATCATATTAGTTCACATATTAGATTCACCATTCAAAATAGCATGGATTCTTTTAGTAAATAAAGCAACTCGTATATTGGCAAGAGCTCTAATCCCTAGCCCCCCTAAGTCCTTTGGAAGTTGGACAGTGGTCGAATTAATTAAATGTAAGCCTTTCTTACCCCCATTATTATCTTAGAGAAAACTCCTAGTCAGTTTTTCAAGAGATGTCAAGAAACTAGCAGGAACATGAGTAGCTCCTAAGGTATAAATAGGAATGGAATTCATGACTGAGTTAACGAGGGTTAGTCTACCGGCTTGATTGAGTAGGCCCTTTTTCCACCCTGCCATTTTAGCTGAAATCCTATCAGTCATGTTGCTTAGTTTGCACTTAGGGATAATTTTATAGGATATTGGTACCCCAAGATAGGTCAGAGGAAAGTTACCAATTTGAATACTAAGCAGACTCTTGATGATGTGCACTCTCCTAGGGGGTAACTTAGGGGGGAGGTAAATCTCAGACTTATGTGGGTTCATCTTTTGATTAGTTAACATGCCATATAAGTTAAGTGTTTTAGTTAGGTTTACACAGTTCCTCTTAGTGGCAGCAATGCATATAAGAAGGTCATCAACGTATGCCAGGTGACTAAGGCTAAAGGCCCCACATTTGAAAGGTTGTATGTTTCCTAATCCAACACTGGTGTTGATTAAGGAGGATAGAACTTTGAAGGTCAAGATGAAGAGATAAGGTGATAGGGGATCCCCTTGTCTGATTCCTTGATAACTATTGAAAAGTTGAGAGAGAATGCCATTTATACAACATTTGAATCTTGGAGAGGTAACACAGGCAAGGATCCAATTGGTGAGAGTAGTAGGAAAATTCATGTGATTTAAGATCATATAATACTATGCCAAGATACTATATCAAATGTCTTTTCCATGTCTGCTTTAATTAGCATGTATTTTTTCTTGCCCTTCCCCATGGAATGAACCAACTCTTGAGCTACTAGAATATTGTCTTGTATGAGACGAATTGCAGCAAAAGCAGATTGAGCAGGGTCAATTAGATTGTTGAGCAAAGGTTTTAATCTATTTGCAATGATTTTGAAAGCAATTCTATAAATGATATTACATAAAGATATTGGGCAGTAATCAGCAATGATTTTAGGGACCTGCTTTTTGGGAATAAAAATTAGGGTAATATCAAACCAAGCTCGGGGCATTTGAGATGTGTGGAAAAATGATTGTATCTCGCTACATATCTTAGGTCCAATAATGTTCCAGTAATTTTTGTAGAATTCTACTGTATAGCCATCTGGACCAGGGGCCTTACCCAGAGGCATAGTCTATAGGACCTCCTTAATTTCTTCACAGGAGATTGGTGTGACAAGTTGAGGATGCTGATCAGTGGGAATTTGTGACATTTTAGGCCACCAGTCAATGGGAAGTATGAGTGTGTTTTCAGAATTCCAAAGTTTTTTATAATGGCCTACAAACATGGCTCTGATCTGATCTCCATTTTCTATGGTTATGCTCTCATTTGTTACTAGCATATCAATTTTGTTTCTTCTTTGCCGTATCAAGGTACTTGAATGAAAGAATTTGGAGTTCCTATCCCCATCCTTAATCCAATTTACTCTACATTTGGATCACTATTTAATACTTATTTGTCTTCTGAGGGCTGCATGAAGATGGTAGACAGGTCTTAGCTTACCACACTCCATGACAAAGAGTCCAGAAGAACTATCTTTGAGTTCCAGTGCATTAATTTCCTCTAGAACTTTCTCAGCTCTATGTTCAAGGTTACCTAGGTCTTTTTTGTTCCATTCTAAAGTTTTAGTCTTTATAGCATTGAGAGCCTGATATACTGTCCTATCCAGAGTCCATTCCCTTTGAACAATAGTTCTTGCTTGGTCATATGAGAACCAGAAGTGCTCATACCTGAATAATCTGGGGTTTTTTTATGTTTTTGATGGGTTTCTAACAGTAATGGGAAATGGTCAGAGGGGCATCTGGCTAAGGGCTTAAGAGTGAGATTAGGAAAGGTCCTGACCCAGGTCGAGCTAACTAGTACCCTATCAAGACGACAAAGGATTCTTGCTGCCCCCTGACGGTTATTGCTCCAGGTATGTTGCACCCCAATAAGATTAATATTAATGAGTCCCTGATTGTCAATGAGTTCCCTAAACATCTTTATAGAGTTTGTTAAAGTAAAATGTTTGCCTCCCCTCTTGCCTTCAGGTTTAATAATACAATTGAAGTCCCCCAAAATAATCTAAGGGATATCATGCATATTTAGTTTACCCAGTTTCTTAAACAATAGTGATCTTGTTAGTGGTGTTGTGCTAGCATAGATGCAAGAAAATAATGATATGAAATTACCTAAAGTAACAACCGCATGTATATATGATTCCATACATACTACTGATACCTGCACGTTCATATTTTTCCATACTAAAATGATACCCCCTAATGCACCATTACTTTCTTGGTAGCATCCGCACCACTGATTTCCCAGCCATCGGAGAAATTTTTTCGCATGCGACCTGTTAGCATGCGATTCAAGTAATACTATGATATCTGGCTGATACCTGTTTATGAGTTCCCTAAGCCGGTCACGGACCTTACTCCGACATGTCCCGCGGCAGTTCCATGAGATGATTTTCATAAGGATGACGTTGGGTGTTCCCCGGACCCCTGCAACGAGACGAAAACCGATGAGGGAGTGGAAGATTCCGAAGCTTTTTGCTTACCTTTCTTAATTTTTTGATTCCGTAAGATCTGCTGTAAGGGAGGTAGAAGCGTAGGGGGAACCCTCTTTTTGATCCTGTCGCGCTTGTGGTCTTTCCGCAGAGGAGGAGCCAAGTCCGCGTCCGGCACTTCATTGTCCGACACCTCATCGTCTTCGTCACCTGCTATTTGACCCTCCTCCATCTCTTCAGAGTCATCATCCGCAATGAGTTGAGCTTTGATCTACTCCACAATCGAAGTATGGCAGTCCACGGTGTCTTCGAGCACCGGAGCATGGCGAACCGCGACGACCTCGACCGCCGGGGAAACCTGCGTGAGGGAGGAAGAACGGGGGACAAAGAGAGGTCGTGCCCTAGATCTGGGCGGTGAGTGAGGGGAGTCTGAGAGCGGGGGGAAATCCACGGTTAAATGTGTCTCAGGGACACATGTTCGGCAATCGTGCGGCTCTGACTCATCCGCACCATTAGTGCGTGCTGAGTGCGATCCACATGGTGACATCTGATGAGAACGAGTTTGCACCAGGTGATCCGAGCCGTCCGCAACATTAGGGCATTCACGTTGATCATCCGAGCCGTTGACATCAGGTGAGTGGTTGAGATCGAGCACGACGAACCGGTTCGAATCCAAACCCGGTCCAATCCCGATGTCCGGTCCACACGATGAGCGCGGCTCACCGGCGCTTCCAAGGTGGAGCTCGCACAGGTCCGAGCACCATTACCAACGCTTCGAGGTCCCTGCGGGCCGTCGCCCCGAGCACCATTGATGAGAGCCGGCCCAGACCCCCGCTTACCGGCGAAGGTACGAAGCCAAGGGCCAAACAACAGCACCTTACGACCTTCATCGCCGTTCACCAGCGCCGAGGAACAATGTTCGAACCTGTGTCCGACCAACTCACAACGGAAGCAAAAGACATGGAGGTTATCATAAGAAATTCTCTGAAAGTACATGCTTCGAAACGATCGACATCGGTACATACCCGGGCCTCACAGCACGAATCTCCGGCAATGGAGGCTTCGTCGATGAGCAGCAGGTAGCCAAAACAGTTTGCGATGCGCGTCACCGATTCCCGGTT
Source organism: Pontederia crassipes (assembly GCA_030549335.1). Taxonomy (NCBI): domain Eukaryota; kingdom Viridiplantae; phylum Streptophyta; class Magnoliopsida; order Commelinales; family Pontederiaceae; genus Pontederia; species Pontederia crassipes. The sequence goes on along the minus strand of CM060188.1, from coordinate 9,853,307 downwards.
TAGAAGTTCATACGGCATATCATAGAATCGTGCCCAAGCTGTTCGCCGGAGACGTGGAAGAAAGGTTGCGGTTGAGATACCGCCAGTAGCTGTCCTTCGACATTCCAAGGACCGCCATCTGTTCCTGCACACAGGCAAAGGAGAAGAGGAAGCAGTTAATTCCCAATGCCCTCACATTGACCCCTTGCCGCAAGTCCTAGATCCGTGGGAGGTTAGCCCGCAACGATTCTAAGGTTAGCCGGCCGGCACATCTTTAGCTCCTCCGAGCGATCCACCACATCGGAAGCAGGTATCGTGACCTCCTCGGAAATTTCTTCCTGCAGACAACGTAACTGATGAGGGGAGATGAGCTCCACCGGACTACACGACTCCGAGATCCAACGAGGGGGGCGGATGTTCGCTGATGTCCCAGCTGCAACCACGTCTTTGTATGATTGACGGCTTAGGAGGTCATTCGGAGGAGGCTGGATAGGTGGTAAGGAGAGATCGGGAGTTCCATGTGGGGGGAAGAGGTGAGATCTGCTCCGGCGAGGCCGCCGGAGCCGGAGGAGAGGCGGAGGGCAGCTAACCGTTAGAGAGAGAGGGAGCCGTTAGAGAGAGTGTTCTGTTTGAAGTTTTTTGATCGTTGGTGCAGAGTTCTAGGGATCTCAAAAACTGCTTCTATCGCAGAGATAAAGCGTGAATACGAGAAACTTGCTTTGCAATGGCATCCAGATAAAAATGTTGATAACAGAGAGGAAGCAGAGGGCAAGTTTCGAGAAATTGCAGCTGTTAATGAGGTATCGTAGATTAGCTTTATGTTACTGTCTTATCGGTTCGTAGTTTCAGCTACAAATACTTATCGATTGTACTTTGAAGGCATATGGTTGATTTTCTTTTCTCCATTGTAATGATCGCATCATTGATTAAAAGATCACCTAGGCTAATTTTAATTTTGATAACACTATGATTAAACGGATATCTGTGGATCATAAGAGATACGACAGGTTTGAGCATCCCTTTGCTGGTGGCAGCCAACCATTCAATTTTCGTTCCTGCAGGATTTGAGTTCCACTTCTGATCTTGCTCATTTTCTGCTGGCATATCTTTCCTCCTCTTGGGTTGTTGCAAAAAGCTTTTTTTTTTTAGAGAAATTGACCTTCAAACCAATGTTTTAAACCCAACCCGACTATCGATCCGATTGGCCTTGGTCAGGTCGAATTGATCGAACGATTAGATCCAAATGGTCGGACCAACTAATTTTAAATTAATAAAATTAATAACATAAGTATAAAATTAGCATAAATAATAATTAGGAATCAATGCATAACAATTTTTTTATCATAAGACAAGATTTATTCAAATGAACAACGAATCAAATCAAGTGTAATTTCCTAAGAAATACAACACAAGATTTAATATTTTACTAAATTTATTAGTTTAATAGTATAATAATTCATGTTGGTATTTGAATTTACAAATACATCACATTTTATTTCACTATCAATCATTTATTATAATTTATTTTAATTGAGTATATAAATATAATATCTTAATCATTTGAAAAATGTTGGTGATAATTGGAAAGAAAAAAAATAAAAAAACCAATCCAACCTAGATTTTGATGCTCTATTTGGCATTACTGACGGTTTGATAAGCGGATAACGGTTCAACTAACGGATAACGAATTAACTAACAAGTAGTGAATGATAATTAGCTGTTAGAGGTTGTAACAAATAATTATTTAATAAATTTAGCGGTAAGATTTGCTTATGAATATAAAATAACATAATTAGACATATGACAAATTATTTAATTTAAACACTATATAAATTATATTATAATACAATAAATTAAATAATTATACTTAATTAAATAAAATAAAATTTCACAACTATTTTTTTATTAAAATATATAGAAATTTATATTGGTAATAAATTTTATATAATGCACCGATGATATGAAAATATTAATTGCAAAATTAGTTTTTATTCTTTGTTAACATATAAGTAATTTATAATTAATTAAACATGAATATGAAAAAAATATAATTAAATGAATATAAAATAAAAATGAGAAAATAATAAGATAAGTTGGAAAGAAATATATATTTAAATAAGAATAAAATTGGAAAAAATTATAAAACGCTAATATCTAATCGCTAAACGTTAGTAGAAAAACGTTACACGCTACTTATTTTTATCATACTATTTTTTGTGTTGCCAAACATAGCCTAAATCGGATCAATTGGTCATTCAAATTTTGATTGACCCATAAATGTTTGGTCATTCAAATTTTGATTGACCCATAAATGTTTGACTCCAGACATCGTCTGAATTTTGAGTGACCCAAAAAACGTGAGTTTTGAGTGATCCATAACTTGTCGACAAGGACCAGACTTGTATTTCAATTGCCCACCAATGACAATCCTATTTTGTTGGTGAATTACACTTGATCGAATTCGTAATTAAAGTCGTCCAAGTATGATCTAAGCATGCCCACTTGTCAGTGTTCTAAAAAGAGGATAATACCTGATTCGACTAATCAATTTAATAACACAAGAGAAACCAAAATCCTAAAATAAGATAGCAAAAAGACAAGTAAAAGAAAGCAAAATCCTAACATATAATGAAGAACCTGACAAGGCAAAAAGGAAAAGAAACGAAAATCAACTTTGATGCAATTGACTATTCAAGAGAACAATACATATTAACCATCCTCCCCCAAAGCGTTTCATAGTACAACTGAAATATTATACCTCCTTGTGAAAATACTTTGGACCAATGGCTTCTTGCCATTGTTTTCATATATTTTACTCAAAACACTACCATATAAACAATACGTCGGGACAGGACAGCCAATAACGCATAATTTCTGTGTTAAACAGAAAAAAGTTGTGATTCATGCAGCATCATTCTTTTTCCTTCTTTTCTTGTGAAAAAAAATCGTTAAAGTGATCAATTACCCGGCGAAGTAACTACAAAGCTCCTGTCAGTTTCACCCAACCAATCTGCTTCGAAAATAAGCCACCCAGCACTACGTAATAAAATGGTAATGCAACAGCAAGAGAAAATATTTAAAGAAATCTAAAAAAAAGAGATAATAATTAAAGAGTTAGAAGAGTAGGACACAATACTTCATAGCTGCAGCACAAAGAGCCTGCCAAGAGGAGCCATCATTACGGCAATGCGCTTTTCACAATGGCTTGTTGCATTGCTGTTTAAGGTCTCATGCATCTCCTTCTATTTTGCTAACATACTACGCAAACTAGCTGGTGGTTCAGTCTGGTGGGGTTGACAGCACTCATCGACCTACTACCTTCTCCACCTCCCACCAGCCACCACCGTTAAAACCCCCTTCAGAGCTTCCTGCACAAATGAAAACGTAGGTCCACCACCCACAGCATTCAGAAAGCCTGAGAAAGAGTGTAGTAGTCCGTAAGGAACCAAGAAATGTGGAAGCTTACCATGCATTTCATTGCCTTATTTTTTGTCCTCCAACTTCCTGCCATGACCTTGGCTCAGTCGGCAGCTGCCCCGGCGCCTGCAGGGCCCATGAACATCACAGCCATACTCGAGAAGGCCGGGCAATTTGGGATGATGATACGGCTTCTTAGGAGCACGCAGATCAGCAACCAAATCGACAACCAGCTGAACAACTCCAATGCCGGCATGACCGTTTTTGCACCAACCGACAATGCTTTCTCCAGCCTTCCTCCTGGTACGCTCAACTCGCTCACCGACCAGCAGAAAGACGCGTTGGTCCAATTCCATGTCCTTCCTTCTGTCGTCATCATGGCTCAGTTCCAAACGGTGAGCAACCCTTTGAGGACACAGGCAGGTGGCTCCGACAATGGTAGGTATTCCTTGAACGTGACAGCCATGGGCAACCAGGTGAACATAACTACAGGGGTTGTCAACACAACCATTTCCAACACTGTCTACTCAGACAGCAAGCTCTCAATATACCAAATCGACCAGGTTCTCCTTCCTTTGGGCATCTTTGGCCCTCCAGCCCCAGCGTCAGCGCCATCAAATGCACCTCAGAAAAAGACCTCTCCTGTTGGCGATTCACCTTCGACAGATTCCACTGACGATTCTGGTGCCGCAAGATTGAATTTGAGGGCATCCAGATGTGGCATTGCGTTTGCAGCTTCTACTCTACTGCTGTGGAGCTTCTGAGTGACTTCACAAGTTCTTTGATGAATTAAGATGCTCAGAGTTGATGTGCCATTTTGAGAGAGCAATTTTTGGGTTCTTATTTATTTGTTTGTTGTCATATTCAATCATTCGGAAAAGTATGTATGATAATACAAATAAGAGTATTGCTATGTTCAATCATTCAGACTGTAAACAAGGGTTAGAAGTTACAACTTACAAGCAGGAAGCTGTTTTATCTGCGACAGAAAAATCAAACATATGAATAAAAATATGCGACTGTGCCTAAAAATATAAAATCAGGAAAAGATGAAAGCTGGATCTGATGCTTAAATTAGATGTGAAAAGTAACCTAAATCAGGAAAGATGAAAGCTCGATCTGATGCCTAAATTAGATGTGAAAAGTCACCTCTTTCAAGAAATAAGACTCCAAGGTAGAGTTAGGGAACTTACAAATACCATCGTTGCTTATCAACTATCCAATACTTCAGCAAGTGATCACTAATTCAATCGAAGGTTTATAGATCTACACAAGCACTGCTATGATCACTCTCAATATTTACAAACAAGGATCTATGAGTTTATTATCCTTGATTTGACAGAACTCATTAATTTATAACATTTTTATAATATGCTTCAACAGTAAACATTCAGGATTTTCTTATGTTGGATAGCTCTCTTATCATAGATGCTAAGAGGAAAGGAATGATTGAGGAAAAAAGCAAGCCAACTGAAAAGTACACCTTGGAATCAGAAACTTCTCATAATAACTAGAACACATTACATACAATTTCTTAACTCATTTCAGGCTGTGAATAGCCACTGGAAAATCTGGTTGACAATCACCTGCCAACGATAAATCTGCAAATACGTGAGTAGTTGATGGGAATCCACATAAGAAACCCCTCTAATTTATCTACTCTTGAATCAAGAATTAACTAATCCACAGAGGAAGCAACAAAATTTTCATCATCAAAGCTTATGTTCCAGATGAACCATACAAAAGTATTTTGAGAGTTCTAGACACCCTATGTCAGATAGTTAGGAATGAAATAAAAGAAAACTAATAAAAGGAAAACTATTGTTATTCTACATGCTTCTCGATCGAGAAAAAATCGACTTCCATGATTTGCAAAACGATAAAGATGCAACAAAAAAAAACATCAAGATATGAAAATCATCATCGTTTTTGAAGCAATTTCAGAAGGTGGATGATCAGACTCACGAAGCCAAAGGCGCGGACAGGTCTTGCATGAACAATTGCCTTTAGTAGAAGCACCCATAGATATAGGTGTTAACTCAAAGGGAATAGACGGGGGAAAAATTTTCAACATTGAATGCTAGCCTTATGTTATAATCACGTAACAGAATTTGTAACATAAGTATTGGGTCATTTTCCACGAAAAGGAAATAAAGTAATATCTTGCTCATACAACTTATTAAAGATAATGTTAGAATGAAAGTTGGTGCATAGGAATCATCACATAAGCCTTCACATGTATGTTATGCTCATCCACAACATGCTTATGGTTCTTATTTGAAAATGTTAATTGTCCATAAATATATGATTTAACATTAGATATTAGAAAATGTTAATTGTCCATTAATATATGAAACTTAACATTAGAAATATATTGATCACTATTTATAAAGACATGGAGTCACCAATTCAAGTATTGAATTAATTAGGTGCTAGTAACTCTGTCAGTGGGTCACTGATCATGATCGAGAATTAGTTTTATTAACATCAACTTCCAACGACATGGAGAAAGCATCAATATAAATGAAATTCTTATGGAAAAAAGAATCAACAAATTTAGATTATTTTACATAGTATTGGCCACTTGACAATAAGGACGAAATACCCGGATTCTTGTTGCGCACCGAAAATCAAGACTTTAGAACTTGAGAGAGAGAAAATAAAGCAAGATAGGAAAACATTTCCTTCTTAAAAATGAATGATACTCGAATGACTCATAAATTGCATGTCTCAAAGGGAAAGGTTATACAACAACAACAACAACAACAACAACAACAAAGCCTTATCCCATTAGGTGGGGTCGGCTACATGGATCTTACGACGTCAATTCGTTGATCCATGTTCATGAGATTCGACAGGGTTTTACGCTGGCTGTCGGTGCCTAACACAACCCTCCTCGGGCTTGGGACCGGTTATAAAACATAGGCGGAGTTAAAGGGAAAGGTTATACATTTATCCAAATTTTGTAACCCTTCTCCAAAGGTTGCACCCCTTTTTTTTTCAATTTTAAATATGATGTGGAGGGCATCCTTTATATATATTTATATTTTTAAAAAATGACTTGGAGGCTTCTTTTTGTTTAGTATTTTAAATATGACGCACAGGAGCAGTGTTTTAACGGGTAAACTTTCAATCAAAAGTCAGATTTTGCAGTTACAAATTAAAGTTGGACGATACGTGAAATTTATTCGAATATTTATAAGGGTTCAACACACCTTATGCCAAAATAACTAGAAAATAAAATGAAATTTAATTAAAAGGAAATTTAATACAAAAAAAATTGTAACCAATGGGCCAGACTAAATTCTATTCTTATTCTACATCACTAGTTGTTAAAGGACAATACATTGCTTGAATTATCAGCGGATCAGCCCCATATGTCTATGCTTTTTTACTCTTCTAAATTAGATTTTGCAACAAATTGACCAAAGAACCATCAATTGTAAGAATCATGGGGGCTGACAACATCCAATCTGTAGCCAAAACTATGTCAGATGCCAAGAAGTTTCTTTCTCTTAAAATATGAGCCTACAGACTGTTGCATCAATTCTGAAGCAACACTTCTCAAATTTATTCATGGACCAAATCAGCCCTTCATTCACCCTTGGACTTAACAATCTATCAGCCCTACTGACAATTCAGCAATAGGGAAATTTAAGATAACATGAACCAACATAAAAAAAGTTGAGATACCTACATAAATTATAGATAACTATGAGTGCAGTTTCGTACGGACAACTTAATCAAAATTGGAAATGTGATTCTACTGGCTGCACTTGGTTATCATATAACTTCTTCAATCAACAACGATCTACAAATGCACCTTGTATCCATGTATATTAAATTTATAATAAATTTTCTCCTCGTTCTGTTACTGGTACTAAACTCCGCCTATATTTTATAGCCGGTCCCAAGCCCGGATAAAGGAGGAGGGTTGTGTTAGCCCCCGACAGCCAGCATAAAATCCTGTCGAATCTTATGAACATGGATCAACGAATATATTACTAATAGAACGGAAGGGCGTCGTCCATGTAGCCGACCCCACCTAGTGGGATAAGGCTTTGTTGTTGTCGTCGTCTGTTACTAGTACTAGCAATATACACCAAGAAGTTTCATTCAGACCAACATATTTACAGATTTCAAATTATACATGTAGAAGATGTACATGATGTATGTAACTTACAGCTACACAACTGAGATTGATGAAAGGCAATTGTACAAACAGACCAAATGCAATTCACATAACAAACACTTTATCAGGGCAACATTAACCAGATCAGCTATCAGCGTCGTCAGATATCGATACCTGACCCATCGACAGCCACGGGATGCAGCGCACCAATCCTTATACGAAACCTCCTGCACGCCGGGCCATCGGCAGAGCCAGAGTCGCCGGAGCCCGATCCGTCAAAGGTCCTCGACGGGGATGAAGGTACGTCATCGTAGCCAAATCCAATAAAGTTTCTGCACTTCCTGCAGAACAACCTGGTCCGCGTCCTGAACAGGCCCCAAGACCGCTTGGAGTCGTAGTGGGGGCACCAGCGGAGCTCGTCGACGTGCGCAAACCGGCTGTCGTCGACGAAGTTGAAGGGGACGAACCCCTTCTTGATGGCTTTGTCGTACTTGGGCCCGATGCCGGCGGTGTCACGGTCGGAAGACCGTAGGTTCAGCGCGTAACCGCAGGAGCCGCAGCTGCATGGAACCGCGCGAAATTAGGCCACAAAAGATTCAGCATCGAATTATTTAGACAAAGTTTATGGGCTGCTAAGAAAGATCGCTGACCAGTAGGTGACCGCGCCGCCGTGGAGGGAGTCGCGAAGGCTCCGGGGAGACGCCGCCAATGCCGAGGGCGGCGAGATGTCGTCGTGGGAGGACATCGCAGAAAGATGTGAACACAGTGGCGAAGAGGCCGGGGGTTGTCGCCGTAGTGATTGCGAGATTTTATGGGTGAAGTCGAGTGACGCAAATAGACGAACGCGTGAGGCGCGCGGCGGAGGTGGCGTACATCGCGTTAAAGTCGGTCGTAGATGACGGGATGCAAATTATGCGGAGGTGGTGAACTTTAAGAGTCGTGCAGAATCGTAGGATGCTGCCACGTGTGTCGATGATCACAATAATATTTTTCTAAACGATGGGAAAAGGACTATCATGCACAAATTTATTACTTTAAAAGGAATCGTGCAGAATTATAGGATGTTGCCACGTGTGTAGACGACCTCAATAATATTTTTTTCTCAGTAAATGATGGAAAAAGGTCTATTATGCACAAATTTCTTTCTTTAAAAGGACCGGCAAGATTAATTAACTTCCTAAATAAAATAAATTTTAAAATTGTGTAAATCATGCCTAAAATATTTAAATATAAATCATGCCTAAAATATTTAAATAAATTTTAAAATTGTATAAATCATGCCTAAAATTTTTTATTGAATTAATATCTTTGTCAAAATGCATGTGAAACATCTAATAATTTGAAAACTCACCTCCCGACTATTTGCATTACCGGTGATAATTAACATTATCAGTAAAACATGTAATGCGATGGATCCTAAGAATTTTAAATAAAATAATAGATAATTTATCTAAATTATCTTGTATCAAACAGCCTCTAAAGTCCTAAGTGCATGTTTTCTGAAATTATTAGAGCAAAATGACATATTTAAAATGTAATTGAAAATTTTGAGTTGACCCAAAATTTCAAAAGGTTGCCAAGAAGATTGATTACGTTTAATTTTAGCCTCGCCAAATAACGTGTCATTTAACAGAATCGATGTTAAAACTTAAGTGCCTCAATATTGGAAAATAATATAATATAAGAAATATTTTATTAATATAATTAGCGACAAAAACCGTCGATATTTTCGACGGTCCAAACTGTCAGTAAGTGAAAATAATAATATTATAACAAGTCATTTATTAATATCATTACCGACAGTCCAGACTGTCGATATTTTTGATAGTCCAAACCGTCAGTAAGTTAAAAATAATAATATTATAACGAGTCTTTTATTAATATAATTACCAACAATTCATATATATATATATATATATATATATATATAACCTTATCCCTCTCTCATATCTCTACTTCTTTCGCTCTCTCCTCTCTCTCTCCCTCTCCTATTTTGTCGGTGACACGACCTTCCGGATGGATCTCTCCGCCGGCGACCCCCTCCCTCCCCCATCTCTCTCTCGGTCTCCGGCTCCCTCTTCGTTCGGGCGTTAGGCAGTCGGATCGGCCGCTTGGTGGTCGGATCTGGCCGCGGACGATCGGATCGGGCGTCTCGCAGTTCGATCTGGCCACGAGAAATCGAATCAGTCGTCTCACTATTTGATCTGACCACGGGCGGCCAAATCAGTCTCCTAGCGGTCGGATCTGATCGCGGGCTGTCGGATCGGCCGCCTCGTGGTCCGATCTGGCCGCGGGCGGTCAAATCGGCCGCTTGACCGTCGGATCTGGCCGCATGATGGTCGGATCTGGCCGCGGGCGATCGGATCTGACCGCGGTTGGCCGGATTGTGTCGCTGGCTATCGGATCTAGCCGCTGGTGGCGGGCTATTTTTTTATATTATAAAAATTCTTTGCAATGATTGCGACCGTCGAAAGTTTCGATGGTCGCGACAATCGTCGAAAGTTTCGACGGTTGGGACGACAGTCGAAAGTTTCGTTGGGACGACAGTCGAAAGTTTCGTTGGGACGACCGTCGAAAGTTTCGACGATCTCAATAGTTGAAAGTTTTGACAGTCGCGACGACCGCCGAAAGTTTTGACGGTTGCAATCGCCGAAAGTTTTGACGGTTGCGGCCGTCGGACTTTTGGGATGATTACAACCGTCGGAACTTTCGATGAAGTTTTTTCAACCATCGAAAATCGATTTGCGACAATCATTTTTTTTACGAATCAGTTTCGTCGAAAACCGTATTTTTTGACAATTTTTGTCAAATTACGGACCGTTTGTAATTTGATTTTTTGTTGTAGTGAATTCCCGCCTGATTGCATTAGGCCATTTTTTTAAACTTCTTTTTTATGTGACCTTTTCACCTTTTTGTAAATCTAATTTTTTTAAAAAAGTTCTCTCTCTCTTACATACCTCACCTAAAATATTTTATATATTATATATAATAGTTATTATAAAATAATTTTATTAATATTATTTATTACTTGCCATTTCATTAAAAATTAATATTTTTACATATAATTTATTACAAATAAAAGTTTATATTTTTAACAACTTTTAATAATTTTTTATGATTTAATATTAATTAATAAAATTATATTTTATATTTACAATACATATGTTTATCACATCAATTTTTTAAATTTCTTTTCATTACGTTCTACTCCATTAAAATGCATATCAAACTAATCTATTTTGAACTATTCACATTGAACTAGAAAAGAATACCAATCTACTTTAAAAAAAAAGATCCAATTCGATATAACAAAACAGATTGAATTAAATTGAAAGTAAATTTCAACAACAATCATCCAAGTTAAAATAAATTCTCACTATCATCATCTAACTTCAATTTGTAGTCATTGAACTTTAGAAAAGATTTTGATCTCAGTTACAATGATCATTCAAATTTAAAATAATAATTACGTAATTATTTTCTTTCTCCTCCACATTAGATTTAAAAAAATTTAAAATATGATGTTGAACAATATTTTTCTTTCTCATCGGCTCAGGCTTAATTTTGTAAGCCAATCAATTTTCAAATTTTGCAGACATGATCATTCAAATTTTAAAAATTTTAATCACAATAATAATTTTAAAATAAATAAAAATAAAATAGTAATATTCAATAAACAATAAATAATTAAAATTAATTCAATTGTGAGCGAGAGACAATAGCTTTTTTGGGGATCGTGGCCTCTTATTTAAAATTGTTATCATGGTAATAATAATAATAATAATAATAATAATAATAATAATAATAATAATAATAATAATAATAATAATAATAATAATAATTTAAAGAACATTCAACTTTTATACTTATTCAATTCTTTTTTTTAAAAAAATACTATCACATCATATTTTTCTCTCTCTCTCTCTTCATATAAAATTTAAAATGAAACGTGAAAAAGGGAGAACATCCCCTAAAGACGCTGCCATCTCTTGTTTAAATTAAATTGAGATGAGGAGTGAAACCCCTTTAGGAGACTGCTATTCTTTTATTATTTATTTATTTATTATATTTTTTAGTGATGATTATTATTGAATTTTTTTTTTTTAAAAAAATGATCATATGTTTGTAAATTTTAAAAGTTGAATGAATATATAAATGTGAGAGAAAAAAGTCTCATATAATAATTTTAAATTTAATGCAAAAGAGAGGGAAAACGTTGACAGGATATTATGTAGACAACGATTCATCAGTGAACAGACGATAGATAATCATGATGATCGCAATTGAAATGAAGTTTGATGATTATAATTTTGAAATTGAATGATCGGATACCGCTAAATTTTCCATTGGAAAATCGTTATTGAAATTTACTTATTAAATCGGTGTTGGTCATTAACAGAATTCCTACATAATCTAATTATTTTTATTGGATCATATTATCCGATTAATTTCCTTTACCTTTCTTCCTTTGATAACATAATATTAAATATTTATTTTGATATTGAAATGTTTTTTTATAAATGTACAGTATTATTTAATCTAAAATAATAAACTTAAATTCATTAAATTTTGATTCGATATATAAAATTTATCGAACTTACTTGATCGAATTTAAAAATTAAAATTGATGCCTAACTAATCGATTGTCCAATTTCAATTGGTTTGAATGAAATCGATTTAATCGAGTTTGAGTAGGTCCGACCAATTAATGATAACCTCGACTTACTTTTTACGGTACAACCTCTTCTGTTTTAAGTTTCTAATAATAATAATAATTAATTACGCAATCATCAACTTTTCTTCCGAATCGTCAACTTGATACATAAAATGCTTATACAATAAGTGGGTACATATACGTGCATTGTATGCATGGCTGCCGAATTCATTAATATTTATTATATCATATCATAATCATATTGATATTTTCGGATAACATTCGATGACAAAGATAGCAATTATATATTTTATTTCTTTTAATTTAACTCTTTTTTTTCTCCCTGCTATCGCAGGCTCCGAAATCAAACTAGAGCAAAACCTATCCACTCATAAAATAAAATAAAATAAACAACAACCAGAGACCTATCCGAATAATAAGAACAAAAGCTGAGGAAGAGCAAAAAGATTGCAATCCATGTTGTCAAGCACACATGAGAACACTTGTCACCTGAGCGTAGTGGGCCGACAAGTGTCAAACGCTAGAAGATGGATGCTCCGCCATTACGCCGTCGGCGATCCTGCACCGCCTCCACCACGTGCCGACGCCGCCGCGGCGTCCTTGTTCTTGCCGAACTCATGTACCCTAAGGTGCAACTCCGCGGCGGCGATCAGGTAGTGCGCCGCCTGCATGGGCCGCAGTATCTCCATCACCGCCCTCAGCGTGTCCATCCTCAGCCGGTCCGCCCTCCCGAGCACCAGCTCCATTTCCTCCATCCTCCTGTCCATTGCCGGAGCCATCGCTTCCAGCCCAAGTTCGTCTCGGGCGACGGTCGACAGGCCGTGCGAGAGCTCCACCATCTCAGCCTCTGCCACCTTCTCCTGCGAGCTGGCATCCTCCTCGGTTATTTCCTTCTCCAGGTGAAGCGTCCGCTGGTGGAGTTGGTCAACGAGCTCGAGCTGCTTCGCGGACAGCCCAGCGAGGTCGGGTATGGGGTCGCCGGTGACGTCCTGTAGCCGGGACTTGAACTGGAGGCTGTACTTGGAGTAGAGGAGCTGGATGGCCATGGTGGGGCGCCACCCGCCGATCCAGAGGAAAAGGTTCTCGACGGAGGACGTCCAGGAGGGGTAGAACATGGGGAGCACGTCGCGGCGAGCCGCCGCAGCCTTGGCGTTGTAGTAGTCCTCGTAGCGGGCGATGACGCGGCGGACGAGGGTCCGGAGTCCGGGGTCTTCGTCGTCGAAGGCGGACGCAACGGCGGAGCGGAGGGCGCCGAGGTCGTAATCCTGGTCGGCGAGCCATCGCCGGAAGACCTCTGCGAACTGGTTTCGGACTCCCTCCCCGCTCGAGGCGGCGTTGTCGGCCATGGCACGCGTGGTGCGTTGAACAGGTACAAGGAGGCCACGAGGTCATCGATAAAAGAGCAACGAAGACCCAATTTAAAGATGAACGCATGAGCTGTGAGAAGAAGCCCAGGTCCGGTATGACACGCAGTGCATCCCGTGTCCGAACAACTAGGCTCGGTGTTTCAAAGGGTCATCTTCCCGGGGTCGGTTCACTGTAATTTCGAAATGACGTGGATTTAAGGGCGGGGGACACTGGAGTCCACTTATAGAATGTGAATTTGAGGTCGGTTCATTCTAAAACCACGTTAAAAATAACGTAAAAGTATAACAAAATAATAAAAAAATTTGAACAAAAAGCATAACCTAGGGGACAAAATATATAAAAAAAGGTAAAAGACACGAAAATCGCATGATATTAGTATAACATATCAAATGAATGTGAATAATTAATTACATACATATTTTATTAAGTATTTATACATATGAAAGTATATACAATATAAATTTATACTTACAAAAACGGATACCTGAAAACATGGAAGGAGTGATGGAGATAATGCTCGTGTCGTCAACGAAACACTATGCTATTAGGAAAAAATGAGGATACACGAAGACTATGATTTTATAAAATATTTAAATTTATAATTTTATATTCAACCGTTAGACTTTCTTTTTTATATTCTTAGCTTTCTGTTATATTTTACATATTAGTTGACATGATATACACTTTATTGTACAATAATTTTTGTATTTTTTTAATTTTTATTAATGGATATTTATTTCGTAACGCCCTTAAATCACATCACACCACGTGGCAAAATACGTTTCGGGAACGCTACGGGTCGTCCTTACGTGTATATCTTATTGACAAAATCGATAAAAGTAAAAAACTTAATCATCATTAATAATAAAAAGAGAGTAACATCATAATATGCGGAAGATTGATAAATGACTTCGTAGGAGTATAAAGGAAAGCTAATACATCAAACTAATAAAAGAAAAGAAAAGTATATCCCATCATCTAAAGGATTCAGTAGTCATGTGCAGCCACCTACGAGCTCGATCTGTTATCGTTGGTCATCTTCATCATTTTGACCTTAGTCTGTATTTAAGAATATGTAGAGGAGAACCTCCCTATGAGTTTTACAACTCAGTATGGAAGTAAAATAAATATCATCATACGATCATGATACTAGATAGGAATCATAAAAATAATATAATCATATAAGAGGAAAGTGAATGATGATCATAATATGAAAATGAAAATATGTAAAAGGACATATGAGTAAGAGGTTATAATTTATCATCATAAGAATGACAAAATGCGGTCATCATAAGAAATATTCTATAAGAAATATTCTTTATTCATATGTGTTCATCTTCTTCATCATCTTATATTTTTTCATCTTTGACTTATTTGAGGTATGTTTCAACTCACGGAGAGGCCCGTCTCAATCCGTTCATCATCATCATAACTGACAGAGCGAACCCATAACTGACCGTAGTTAGTCCATAACTGATCGAAGTCAACCCATAACCTGATCGTCATCAGTCCATCATAAAAGAGCTCTTCATTTAATAATTTACGTCTTTTATCTTGCACTTTTTAGTTAATCAAATCAAATCAAATCTTGATAAGAACTTTAAATTATGATAATAAGACAAGATCATGGAGAGTAAATCAGGAGCATTATTGACATAATCATATGCATCATTAAAATCTGGAATAGGAACATAAATCAATGATTTAGACAATGTAAAATTATCTTAATCACTGTCGAAACCCGGGCCGAGTAGGGAGAAACCCCGGTCGAGTTCATACATGGTCGTTCTTGATAAAATCAAGGAAAACTGGGCCGGATTTGGGTTACACCCGGCCTGAGTCAAGTCATCTTCTTGTCGGGAAAACCGTCGTGCCCAATTATTCATCGCATATGAAAACTCGGTCCGGATCATCCTCAACCTAGGCCGGGTTTGTCCGATTGCAGAACTCGGAGAGCGCAGCAATGGTGGATTTGGGCCGAGTTCCTACAAACTCGATCTGGCGAACGACTTGTCCGAGCCGAGTTCCAGTGAACTCGGGCCGGGTTCTTCTTACGCAGAAATTGCGCAGTTCACATTTCGTTCGACTTTTTCGATGATGACCAGCATCAATCATCATCACAAGACATTATACTACAATTAGGCATCAAGTAGAACATGTTTCAAGTCTAAAGTCAAGATTCTATCACGAATCTATCCTAATTCCATACCTTTTAGTTTCTATCCAAGAAACTATTATTGCTGTCTTTTTCTTCCTCTTTCTCTTCATCTTTTTCCTCTTCCTCTGACCGCCCCTCTCGGTTTAGGTGCGCGTCTCACGACGTCTGCTCCTTCCGGCGAGTCCCCTGTGTGGCAGCAACCGTCAGGGACGAGAAGGACCACAAGGGTGCACGAACGAGAGGGAGAAATCTAGGGCTGATTTCGCAGGAAGAATAAGGGGCTGATTTGTGGGTTCTGATCTCATATATATAGATGAAAAGTTTGACTTTTGATTGAAAACAAACTCCTCTTAAAATCTATCCCAGATTTTATCTTTTTCCTTCTTTGTTTTATCTTCTTTTTCTTTTCCTTTTATTTTCTTTTCCAATTAGGCTCGGGCATTACACATTTTTTACTGATTAATTGTATTTATGTTTATGTTGTAATATTTCATTTTATGTTTTAGTGTACCTTTATTTTTAGCGTACTTTATTTTTCATTAAAATTATCTTATATTTAAAATATATTATAATTGTGTCTTTTAACATTTGTACAAAAATGAATAAAATAAAATAATTATTAATAGTTATCTCAATTTTTTTAATGGTCCTCACACCCAAACTCTACGCTCCCCAACTCTAAGGCCACGATGTCATATGCAAGTTTATATACTTGATAATGATATTATAATTTCGCAGATATAGATCACATATGGCCTATGGCGTAGTTATCTACTGAATTACAAAAAAAAAAGAAGATAAAAGTGTGATTATAATAGAAGTAAACATTTTGAACTTCTTATGGAACTAGTGTTCTAACTTTGACGATCAGAGAGTTTTAAAAATATATATCATAATCAAGTATCACTATGCTTATAATTTTAGTTGTGAGATCAAATTTTACTTTAGGTGGAACCTAATGCTTATACGTTCACGCGTATATTTCATCTCATGTAATGTTCTTAAGACAAAATGGACGTCTTGTCCATCTCTAATGGGCAGGATTGTCCTCCTCAACGTGATAACAGTTGATTTTACATGACGCTCTTGTATGGACAAATCGGTAGTTTTTTTCACCCGGTTCATGTAATACCCGTCCCCTTCGTGACGATCATCTTGTCTGTAACGCCTGTGATTTTCAAACAAGGAAAGAGATTCAAAATCAAACTCAATTTGCAATTAAGGAAATAAATAAAAAATAAATCAAATTCGGATTTAAAAAAAAGAAAGAAGGAACGTAACTTCCAATCCGAGGAGGAATCTCCTCCCCCGACCACGCCCCTGTCTCGGCCGGCAGGGGCACGAGGTGGAACCCTCGCGCCCCTTGGAATCTCTCCTGACCGGCTACTGCCTCCCCTCTATTTTCTTCTTCCTCCTTTTCGGCGAACGATGCACACTAGGGCGACGAACTGAGCAGGGACACGGGTGATCCAACAGCCCTTCGGCATGCCGCAGCTCATCATCGACATGCACGCAGGGTTAGGCATACCTTCCCACTGGCCAGGAACGACCGACAATCGGAGAAGAAGAAGAATAGATCGCCGATAGACCAAACAATCGAATAGAGGTACTCTAGACGTTAAATCCCTTTAGGCTATGAGTTGTTAATCATAAAATGCATGTGATGCCCTTATGCCGATCTAGAGATCATAAACAACATTTTTTGTATTGTGGTCGTCTTGAAACAACGACTGAAGGATGACCGAAAATGAAGAAGATGACCAGTGCGGATCTACGCACCAGGAATCTGGCCCGAGTTACAGGCTACCCAGCCCGGGTCCTGTCGGGATTTAGTCCGAGTCTCAAAAGACTCGGCCCAAGTTGCATGCCTTTTTCCTCGCGCGATCATCGAATAATAACCCAGCATGAATCAGAGTTAGATTCGGCCCGAGTCATATGGACCATCCGCGGTCGGATCAACACGATTCCGGTCGGAATGATGTGGCAGTACACTGCACGACCCGACCCGAGTCGAACCCCGACTCGACCCGGGTCATGTATATCAGACCGAGACGTATATCCGGCCCGGGTTCATCCTAACTTGGCTCGGGTCCCAGCCAAGGTGACATGGCTGCGCATTGCATGACCCGACCCGACCCGGATCCCAATTCGACCCGAGTCATATGTGTCAATCAGCGATAGATGTTCGGCTCGGGTTTTCTCTGACCCGGCCTGAGTTCTGTCGAATAAAGAGTAAGTACCCATTTTGTTTAGGCCCAATCTTTCTCAATTGGGCCTCGCTTTCGACAGGCCTACTAGAGACCATGTCTGATATTGTAAAAGACTAATGAACTCTTCCCACCCGAAGAGCAGGCCGGGATTCAGTACAAAGGACAAAGTAATGTGACGTAACTTTATTGCCATAGAGAAAGGGATTTGACCTTAACCTTTCTCTAATTGATGATTCTAAACTCCATAGATGATAAATAAGATAAATAAAGATAAGATGAAAACTATGGAATTTCCATGTGCCGCCCCCAAAGTACAGGGTAAAGATTATGGTATGATATAATGGAGGGGGCATGTAGCTAAGCTGAGGAGATAGTGAATAAGTGTGATGTATTGACACACTCTTGGGACATGGGTCCTCTCCCACCTGTGTTCCGAATAAGTGTGATATATTGACACACTCTTTCCCCAAAGATGGCTAAATATGGATTATAAAGTATAGCGTCAAAGGTACAGGTAGCTGAGTTGAGGAACAGTGAATCTACGGGTCTTTAATGACTACTGTTCATGGGATATAGGTCTTCTCCCACCTGTATTCTGAACAAGTGTATGCATTGACATTACACCTTCCTTATAATGGGCATCCCTAGCTTCATAGATGCATAGAAGCACCTCTAACTTCCTAACATGATAAAGTGGAGCTCGCATAGGACAATAAATTTTAAGGACTGCATAGTACTGTAAAAGATGTAGTACAACTCATATAAAGTAAAGTAAAGTGTGATAAAGTATAGTAAAGCATGCAAAATAATGTATGGTAAAGTATAGAGTATAGTATAGCAAGGACAAAGCAAGATTACTGAAGAGAATAAAGTATAGATATGGTAAAGAATAAAGTATAGATATGATGATTCATTCCCTTTCCGTTCTTGTTATAAACATGTTTTGGATTATTAATTTATAGTCTATGATTCTATTGTACTAGACGTTTTCGCTCATGGGTATTTCATTCACTTACATTGTGATTTTGTAGGTGAGAATCCTAAATAAAGAGGTGATGGAGGACGCAGAGCTAGAAGAATGCTACACATGACTTATCTATCTCAAGAACATCCAGTTCTTCTTAATTGCATTAGTCTAATAATTGGTCATTGCATTCGAAAGACATTTTAGTTATCTCTTGAAATGGGACACCTATTTAAATGTTGAACTTATGGGAGAATTGTAGTCATTTTCTTATTCGTTATGGATTACAGTAATTAGTGATGTCTTTTGTTATTCCAACACTTCCGCATTTATCATTAGATTTTAGTTATTTTATTGTTATAATTGTTGCCACGTGTTACATTTGTTGAACGATCAAGATTATAGTATGTTCAATAGTGTAGTAGGCAGTGTAACGTCTCCAGGATCAACCTGACTGCGTACGTGATAGGAGGGCCGAGTTTGGGGGCATTGCATTGTCGTCATCACTCGCCATCGCACCGGTCGCCGTCGTGCCCATTGTCGTGGCTCATCGCTCGTCAACATGTGCTCACGATCCTTTCCCCCATTCCTTTGTCGCTCATGATCCTCTCCTCCATTTCTCTGTTGTCATCGCTCATCGCACGCTTGTGCGTAGCTCCGGAATGGCGACGAAGTTCTTGTAGGTGATCTCCATGCCCTTCACTAGCCTTGTCATCCCTAATGAGTAGAGGTGAGAAGCAGTGTCAAGTTGCTTGACTGAAACATCCTCTATCATTGACTCCAAGGAATCCTCTCAGCACACTAAGGGCCAAAAAAAATGAGACATTGAGGACGATGGGGAGGCTAGGGGAGTTTGGAGGCCACGACAAAGGTAGAGAAGGCGATGGAGGGCTTCGAGAGGTGTACTTGACGGGATACTTGTTAGAATATGTTGGGCAGTTCTTGCTATGCGAGCCCGACAAAGAGTAAAACAAAAAGAAAAAATATGCAGGAAAGAAATAGGAGACCGACAACGAATAGGAAAATAAATAAAAGGACGAGTTGAAGCTGTCTTGTACTTCCAGGCAAAGTCTTATTACGTCGAGGCTATAAAATGAGTAGAACAAAATTGAGAGGAGAGAGAAAGAGAACTTTAGAGTTCACTTCGAGAACGAGTACTCACATTCGTTCTTGACAAAACTTCATACATTACTTTCCAACAGTCTTCTCATCTATTCCTCATAATTGTTCTGACTTCTATCCTCATTTCTGAGAGATATTTCTTCTGTGACATCCAAGATTGATTCTTGAGATTATTATCGTATTATTCTGCGAAGTTCATAAAAGAGACTTTATAACGTACTATTATTTCATAATGGAAGATTTGCTGCTTGCTCTCGTGATTTTTTCATCTCACATTGTGAGATTTTTTACGTAATTTTTGTGTATTTGATCTGATTTAATTATTTTATATTATTATCATCATCCCATTATTATCGTGCACATTAAAAGGAAAGAAAAAGATATTTCCACAAATACCAATTCAGTTTTTTTCTAACAGTGGTATCGGAGTCGTCTGGTCAAGAAAGTGCACATTAAGGACAATAGTGCCCCTAGTCGGATGTCTGTGCTCACAAGCACAAATTATCTATCTTGAAGCCTCATATGAAGGACTACCTAAATTGCATGGACCTTTATAATCCAATAAAAGGCAACACTACACTGCAAAGCCTAAGGATATGGATGATAGAAAGTGAGGGAGGATAAAGATCAAAACAGTCGCACAAAGTCGACAATTGGTCGACGATAAGGTGTTTCATCATATCGCCAATATTGATGAACTCAATGAAGTGTGTAAAAATTTGCAAGAAATGTATGAGCACAAATCATCACATAATAAAGTGTTATTAATGAAGAAACTTGTCAATCTAAAGTACAAGGATGATCATTCTGTTGCAGAACATCTTGATAGTTTTCAGGAATTAATTAACAAGTCATCCTCAGTGAAGATCGTGGTTGAAGATGAGATCAAAACACTATTATAGCTGAGTTCGTTACCTGATAGTTGGAAAACGTCCGTCATCTCTTTGAGTAACTCTACTCTAGATTGACAACTATTTTTAGAAACTATCAAAGATGGTCTGTTCAATGAAAAATGAGAAGGCAAGAGCATAATCTCAATAATAATAAGAAGCATTCATCGTGAAAGAAATAAATAGAGAAACTCTCACAATCATGATAGATCAATGTCAAAAGACAAGTCAAAGTCTAGAAAAGAAGTCACCTGCTATCATCATGGCAAGTCAGGACATTTCAATAAGGAATGCATGAAATTAAAGCGTGATTAGTCACATGAAGAGTCTAAGATATTGAAAATGAGAAGGACAGTGGAAAAAATAACGTTGCAGTGGCTACTGATGTATACTTTCTTACTCAAGAAGAGCAAGAAGATGGTGTCAATGTTGTGAGTCAAGATTCAGTTTGTATCTTATACACTGTAGTTTCATTTCATGTTATCCATCACGGAGATATATTCTCAACATATAGAGAGGGAGCATTCGGGTCAGTAAAGATGGGAAATAAGTCGGAGTCCCAAATTACTAGCGTCGGAGACATTCAGTTGAAGGCCAATATTTGATGCAAGATTGTACTCAAAGTGTGAGACATGTACCAGAAATCCGTCTCAACCTAATTTCAGTTGGAAAATTAGACGATGATGGATATGAGAGCAACTTCAAAGGGGAGTGTGAAAACTCAAGAGAGGTTCACTCTTACTAACGAAAGGACATAAAAATGACACTCTCTACAAGACTGAAGTACAACACTGCACCAAGGAGGTAAACGTGACTTAAGAGATATTAACTCGACGAAGTCTGTTACCAGGTACGAAAGTCACTTGATTTGACGCATGTGTTCATTGTTTGGCTGATAATCATACTAGAATTACATTTAATATAATTTCTTTATTTAGAAGTTCACATGTACTTGATTTGGTGCAAATGTCTGCTATATGAAGGATAAAATTCTAGGTGGTGCTCTTTATTTTGTTACATTTATTGATGATCATTCTAGAAAAGTTTGAGCTTTTTCTTATAGCACAAAAAAATCAAATGTTGCCAAAGTTCAAGAAGTTTCATGCGAAAGTCGAAAGAGAAATTGACAAGAAGCTTAAGCGTATTCGTGCGGATAATGGTGGTGAATACATGAGCCATTTGAAGAATACTGCAATACTTATGGCATCAAGGTTGATAAGACAGTTCTCAAGACTCCTCAACAAAATGGTATTACTTCGAAGGACGTTCCACATGTATGATTTTACATGATAAGCTATCAAATGAATTTGAGGTAAAGCAATAATGACTGCAATTGAAGTGATCATACACCATCAGTACCTCTGGATGGTGACATACCTCTGAAAGTTTGGTCAGGAAAGGATGTTTCATATAAACATATCAGAGTGTTCGGCTTTGTTCACATTCCTAGTGATGAGCGGTCAAAAAACTTGATAACAAATCGAACGAATGTATCTTTCTTGGATATGGAGGTAAAAAATTTAGTTACAGACGGTAGAATCCTATTAATATAAAAGTTATCAGAAGCAGAAATGTTGTGTTCATGGAATTACATCAAACGATTGAAGATTTGTCGATGGAAAAAGATTCAACTACCTTCACTGATTATCTAGTTGGACCGAATTTAGTTAATGCATCAATAGAAGATGACATTGCTCGAGAAGCTGATCAAAATGACAATACCAGTGATAGCAGCTCAATTCAGATATACCTTCGGATAGTTGAGACAATGATGACAAGCCACATATTGAGTATGATGCACCAATGCAAGAGTCTCAGTTGAAAAGATCGAACAAACGAAGACAAGAATCAAAGCGGTACTCCCTGACTACGTGTTATTAACTGAAGGGAGAGAACCAATGTGTTATCAAGAAGTCTTATCACATGAGCAGAATGATGAGTAGATGAAAGTCATGAAGGACGATATGCAAATCTGGATGAGCGTAACACTTATAAACTACTCAAGCTTCCTAAAAGAGGGAGGGCACTCAGGAACTAGGTGTTTCGACTGAAAAATGAAGAAAATAATCCACATCCAAAATACAAGGCAATGTTAGTTGTAAAAGAGTTTAGTGAGAAGAAAGGAAGATTTTGATGAGATATTATCATGTCAAAATGTTATAAATTGAAGTGGTTCTTGAATTAGCTGCTACCAAGAACATGAAAATTTAATAGTTAGACGTCAAGACAATTTTTTCTCCATGGTGACTTGGAATACATAGAGCAATCAAAGGATTTTCGAAAGAAAGGAAAAAAAATATGGTATGCAATGTTATTAAAATCGGACCGGACCGACTGGTTCGATCGCTTCAACCACGAACCGGCACTTAGTCCGGTCCGGATTGACCCTAAAAATTGATGTGAGTGTCAAATCGGAAAACATCCGGTTGAATCGGAAAAAATTGGCAAATCGGTGAACCGATAAAAAATCGATTCAACTGAATTTTGAAAAAAATCAAGTTAAGATGAAAAGTAAGTTGAATGAAATGGAAAGAAAAATAAATAAAGAAGGTATTAACGAAGGAATCGGGCTAGCTGGATCAAAATTTAAATCGAAATACAAAAATAAATGTAGGGAAATAACTAGTAGGTAGAAAACAAATTTGAAAGTAGAGAAATAAATAAGGCGTAAATTAGGGAATGACACAAATGTAAATATAGGAAGATAATTAATAGGTAGAAAAAAAAATTGAAAGTGAAAATATAAATATAAAAACTAAATAATAATAAAATAATCAATATAATAAATAATTTGAAAAAGAAGTCTAGTTACGTGAAAAGAAGGGAAATAAGGAATAATGGGAAAAATGAAAATAAACAAGAAAATAAATGTGGAAGGATATACAATTAGAAGAATAATTGGAAATAAAAAAGAGATGAAAAATAAAAAGTGAATGAACTTTAAATAAAGTAATATAAAATCACTGATATTATATTAATAATAGAAAATTAATAATAATAGACTAGATTTGGATAGTTTAACTTTATACAAAATGTCAAAAATAATTTTATGTTAATTTATGATTATTAGTAGTTATTATAATAAAATATAATATATTAATTGTTATATTTATTCAAGATTAATATAAATATTATTATTTTAATAGAAATATGATTCTTTACGATTGAACCCGATCGAACCGGTCCAACCACGACCCAGTTGAGACGCCGATCAGGTGGCCGGTCCGATTATAATAACATTGATGATATGTAAATTGCAGAAAAGTTTATACGGACTCAAACAGACACTTTGTTAGTGGTACAAAAAGTTTAAGTCGTTCTTGACGCAATAAGAATATAATAAGACCAGATCAGATCATTATGTCTTCGTAAAATATTTTACACATGATGATTTTATTATCCTATTGTTATATGTTGATGATATGCTTATTGTAGGTCAGGATAAAAGCAATATTGACAAGTTAAAATAGGAGCTGAGACGTTAATGTTTTTTCATGAAAGACTTAGGTACAATAAAGAATATTCTTGGTATGAAGATCACCCGTGATCGAGAGCGGTACAAACTATAATTATCTCAAGAAAAGTACACCGATAAAGTCTTGGAGAGGTTCAACGTGAAGAATGCAAAGACAGTTTCATCGCCACTTGCAAATCACTTCAAATTGAGTTCTAGACTATTTAAGAAGCAAATCGAAAAGTAGAAGATGAAGAATACCTCATACGCATATGCAGTTGGCAATATGACGTATGAAATGATTTGCACAAGGCAGACATAGCATACACAGTTGGTGTGGTGAGCTGATTCCTACGAAATCCTGGTAGAGAGTATTGGGATGCAGTCGAGTGGATCTTCAGATATCTTCGAGGCATGTCTAAGATATGCTTATATTTCGAAAATGCTGAATTAGTATTGGAAGGATTTACTGACGCTGACATGACGTGAGATATTGATAGTCGAAAGTCTATTTCTGATTACTTGATGACATTCGCAGGAGCAGCTGACTCATGACAATCCAAATTACAGAAGTACGTGACACTATCAACAACTGAAGCAGAATACATTGCAATTATTGAAGCATGCAAGAAAATTTTATGGATGAGATAATTTTTGAGAAATTTAGATTTATCGTAGGACAAGTACATTATCCATTACAATAATGAGAGTGTGATACTAAGTAAGTATTCTAGTTTCCACTGAAAGTCCAAGCACAATTTTGTAGGGAGCATACATGTTTGATGAATTTCTTCGCGTAAAAAAGGAGGAGGAGTTTGTTGGACAATTTTTGCTATGCAAGCCCGATAAAGAGTAAAACGAAAAGAAAAAGAATATGCATGAAAGAAATAGGAGAGCGACAACAAAAAAAATAAAAGGATGAGTTAAAGCCATCTTGTACTCCAAGGCAAAGTCTTCTTATGTTGATGCTATAAAAGGAGCAAAACAAAGTTGTCGTAAAGATGAAAAAATAGTAGAACGAAGAGTATGTCCCGCGCAACGAAGCTGAACAATCATAATATAGAGAGAGAAAAAGAACTTTGGAGTTCGATTTACTCAACTGTTCTTGTCAAAATTTAGACGTCACTTCTCAACAGCTTTCTGAAATAATTCTGATTGTTATATTTATTTTATATCATTTAAGATTATTATTGCAACTCCGCCTATATTTTATAGCCGGTCCCAAGCCCGGATAAAGGAGGAGGGTTGTGTTAGGCCCCGACAGCCAACATAAAATCATGTCGAATCTTATGAACATAGATCAACGAATATATTGTGTTAATGCTAGGTCGTTACCCGTAAGTAACGCGCTGTACAGCTCGGGTACAGTGATAAGAGAGCAAGAGCCGCTGCATCCTCGCCTGAATGCAGTGTTAAATGAGCAAGGGCTACCGCACTCTAATGGACGGAGGCGGTTAAAGAAGCTAGTTCATGAGACTAAGGTCAGATTAGGTTCTTGGAACATTGGGACGTTGAATGGGAAGCGCCTCGAGGTGGCACAAGTAATGGACCAGCGTAAGATTAGTATCTTATGCTTGCAAGAAACTAGATGGGTAGGAGAGGGAAGTAAAGAGATTAGGTTAAATGGTTCCAAACTTTGGTACACAGGTAAGGTAAATGGAAGGAATGGTGTTGGTATTATCGCGGATGCAGAATGGAGGAAGAATGTTGTGGAAGTTAAAAGGATTGAGGATCGAATCATATCCGTGAAAGTAATTGTTGGAAAGGAGACTATGAACATTATTAGTGCATATGCACCCCAAGTAGGAGCAGAATCACATCTCAAGGAGAAGTTTTGGGCAGATATGGAGGGTTTGATTGAAAGTATACCAACAACCGAGAAAGTTTATATTGGGGGAGACCTTAATGAACATGTTGGTAAAGAGGCAGGACCACATGCAAGGGTTCATGGTGGTTTTGGTTTTGGGGAGTTGAATGAGGAAGGACAAACTATTATTGATTTTTCTTTAGCATACGACCTTAAGATTATCAACACTTATTTTAGGAAGAGAGAGGAACATTTAATCACATACAAAAGTGGAACTCATATGTCTCAAATTGATTTTTTCTTGATAAGAAATACTGATAAAAGACGTTGCACTAATTGCAAAGTAATTCCTGGGCATGGGGTGACTACACAACATAGATTGTTAGTTCTTGATATGCAAATAAAATGTATAAAACCAAAATCCCGAACAGTTTTTGATCGAAAGATCAAGTGGTGGCAGTTAAAGGGGGAGAAGCGAGAGACTTTTAGAAGCAAGTTATTAGAGGAAAGTGTGTGGGAGTTAGAAGGAGATGCTAGTATCATGTGGAAGAATGTGACAAAAAAGGTTGAAATGGTTGCTAAAGCCATTTTAGGAGAATCAAAAGGTTTTGGACCACGAGATAAGGAAACTTGGTGGTGGAATGAGGAGGTCCAAGAAAAGGTGCGTAATAAGAAGAATTGTTTCAAGGCAATACACTTGGACAATAGTTCTGACAATTGGGAAAAGTATCGTTTGGCGAAAAGGAAGGCTAAGAAGGCAGTTAGTGATGCTCGTGCTAAAGCATATGAGGGGTTTTATAAGGAGTTAGGGACAAAGGCGGATGAACAAAGGATTTACAAGATTGCAAGGAACAAAGAGAAGGAGTCGAGAGATTTGGATCAAGTAAGATGCATAAAAAATGAAGTTGGCAAGGTTTTAGTTACTGAAGGAGATATTAAGAACAGATGGGAAGAGTATTTCTATAAGCTATTTAATGATGGATGTGAAGGTTCGCATTGTGATTTGGAGGACTTGACAGTTAGCGAATGTGAGCTTAATAGGTCATTTTATCGTAGAATTAGAGTCTCGGAGGTTAGCGAAGCTCTTAAGAAAATGGAGAATGGTAAAGCCGTTGAACCGGATGGTATACCGATTGAAGTTTGGAAATGTTTAGGAGAAAAAGGTGTGTTGTGGTTATGTAAACTATTTAATGAGATTTTACGGTCGAAAAAGATGCCTGATGATTGGAGATTAAGTACATTAGTTCCTATTTACAAAAATAAAGGGGATATTCAGAATTGTGCAAATTATAGAGGGATTAAACTTATGAGTCACACTATGAAATTATGGGAAAAAGTGATTGAGCATAGATTGAGAATGGAGACTAGTATTTCTGAGAGACAATTTGGGTTCATGCCAGGAAGATCCACTACAGAGACGATTTATTTACTAAGGGGGATGATGGAGAAGTATCGAAATAGGAGAAGAGACTTACATATGGCTTTCATTGACTTAGAGAAGGCGTATGATCGGGTACCAAGGGATGTACTTTGGAAAGCCTTGCAAAAGAAAAGGGTGAATGTTGCCTACATTAAGGTAATACAAGATATGTACGATGGGGCATTGACTAGGGTTAGGACACCCGGAGGTGAGACAAATGAATTTCCTATAGGAATTGGCCTACATCAAGGATCAGCTTTAAGCCCGTATCTATTTAACTTAGTTATCGATGCTATAACCGAGAGTATCACAGAGGAGGTACCTAAGTGCATGCTATTTGCGGATGAGATAGTACTTTTAGCGGATTCAAGAGAAGAGATTAATACAAAATTGGAAATATGGAGAAATACGTTGGAGTCAAAGGGTTTTCGTTTAAGTAGGAATAAAACAGAATATATGCATAGCAATTTCACAAATAAACAACTTAGAGACGATTTGAAAGTTAGGTTAGGGGAGGATATAATTCCTCAAGTGACAAAGTTTAAATATTTAGGATCAATTGTAAGACAAGATGGTGAGATTGATGACGATGTTAATCATAGAATTCAAGCTGGTTGGTGTAAGTGGAGGAAAGCCACTGGAGTTCTTTGTGATAGAAAAGTACCCAATAAAGTTAAAGGAAAATTCTATCGTACTGCTATAAGGTCAGCAGTGTTATATGGTAGTGAATGTTGGGCTATGAAGGGACAACATGAACGTAAAGTGGGGGTAGCCGAAATGAGGATGTTGAGATGGATGTGTGGTCATACAAGATTAGATAAGATTAGGAATGACCATATACGTGAACGAGTCGGAGTGGCTCCTATTAGTGAGAAAATGGTAGAGAATCGTTTGAGATGGTTTGGTCATGTTCAGAGAAGACCATTAGATGCGTCAGTAAGAAGAGTAGATCAAATAATCTGGAGTCCGATTAAAAGAGGGAGAGGGAGGCCAAGGCGGACACTTGGCGAACTAATAGAGCAAGATCTATTGGTGAATAATATACCGAAAGATTTGATTACTAATAGAGCGGAATGGCGTCGTATGATCCATGTAGCCGACCCCACCTAGTGGGATAAGGCTTTGTTGTTGTTGTTATTGTTGTTAAGATTATTATTGCATTTTTTTAGTAGTTAAAAAAAGATTTTGTAACTTATTATTATTTTATAAATTTGTTACTTGGTCCTATAATTTTTTCCCCTCACGTTCGAAAAGATTTTTCACGTAATTTTGTCCATGTTCTTAAAATTACAAGGATTGTTTTACGTTCGCCCTCCGAACACTATCACCACCGTCCCACCCCCACACCTCTGACCGCACATGGTATATGGCACTGTGCATACATGAATCCAACGTTCCGCAACAAAAATAATTCATGGGATCGAATATATCTCCAGATCTCGGATAGATTGGAGAGTGCAGCATGATCTCCAGATTCATCCCCTTGCTCTGCAACTGTCCAAAGTTGCCCATTTGTCCTTCGCCTATAAAATGGACTGCAGTCTTGCATGGATCCGGGCATGTACTTTGCTCAGCGTAGTAGCGGGAACACCCAACCGGACGCGCAGCATTGGAGCGCGCGCCGTGCATGCGTACGTATAGGCACTTCCGTCATGGCGGGCGCCCCGACCTCCAACGGTGACGTCCCGACGCGGTGCGGCGATGCCAGCGAACGCTTCGCCAAGTTCTTCGATTGCTGGCTTGCAGAATAGGACCGGGACCTCCAGTCTCTGCGCTCGGTCGCCGCCGTCGCGGGCGATGCCTGGGCGGAAGCGGAACAGCGCGCGCTCGTCGACCGCGTCACTATGAATATTATTACCGTGCCAAATCGGCCGCCATGGCCATGGACCCATGTTCTCCCCCTCGTGGACGTCGTCTACCGAGGACCTCTTCCTCTGGGTCGGCGGGTGGCGGCCCACCATGGCCATCCAGCTCCTCTACTCCAAGTCCAGCCTGCAGCTGGAGTCCCAACTGGACGACATAATCAACGGCGGCCCCGTGCCCGACCTCGACAGCCTGACTCCCGACCAGCTTGAGCGCATTGATCGGCTGCACCGACTGACGCTTCGGCTGGAGAACGAGGTGTCGAAGGAGGAGGCCGCGGCGCAGGAGAAGATGGCGGACATGGAGATGGTGGAGCTGTCGCACGCGATATCGGAAGGCTGCGGGGACGGCGGCGTGGAGCTTATGGGGTCGCCGCTGAGGATGAAGGAGAAGGAGATGGAAGGGGTTCTGGGGACGGCGGACCGGCTGAGGCTGGAAACGCTCAGGGCGGTGGTGGACATCCTACGGCCGGTCCAGGCGGTGCACTTCCTGATCGCGGCGGCGGAGTTGCACCTTCGAGTGCACGAATTCGGCAAGGCCAAGGACGCTCGATCAAGTGGCAGGTGATTGATCGGATTAATTACAGGTGAGAGTATATATATAATTATTACTATTATTATTATTTTTGGTTGTCAAATCCCGACTCTTGAAAGCGATATCGGCCATCTATACGTCTTTCCTTTTGGACCTTAAAACACATCTTAAAAAAAAGATATAACGTATGATCATATCTGTATTTTGTTCATGTGATAATTATTATCTTTTAGTCTTTTTCCCTTTGAAATTTAACGTACTCATTGAAGTGAGCCAAACTTTTACATGATTCAAGCTTCAAAAAGTGATCATGCGAGAATATTTCTAACATCTTTTTATTCCATGTATCATATCAAAATATTATTCGCATAGTACGATTTTAAAATATGTCTAAAGGAAGATATTAAAATTTATTATCATCTACATATTTTCTCCATATGGAATTGTCTTTTGGTCTTTTTTAAACTACGGGACCTTACAATTGGTATAATTTATTATTGTATCGACGGTCGACGATATGTTTCAGGTCCCGTAACACTTGTCCATGGATTGCATATGGGCGGTTTGAGACAAGTGTTCGCCACACGTGAATGCATGCATGCATGCTTGTGAAAGAGAGGCGGCGGAATGCGGTGCTTCTTGCTAATTGTTAGTTGTCATGTTTACGTACGTGTGTGATAAAATATATGACTGATCGATGCATGTAAGAGTACATTGTTAATAATAGACTGGTGTCCTCGGAAAGTAGGGCAAAATAGGGCGTGGTGCAGTGGCACACTCGAATTCAAATCCCACTGTGAAAGTTATTTTTAAGTTTATTTTCTTTTTTCGTATTAGGCCTTTGTCTCTTTATGTAATAGAGAAAAAAAGACTAATGTTCTCATATTAATTAATTTGGTATTCTCCGTGTCTAAAAGTTCAAGACATGGTGAAAAATAAATGATATTACATTTTCACTGATGGAAGCTATAAATAACTTTTATAGTTTGTCAATTTACGGTGGATCACCTTTTCGTAGTTAAAAACGATTATTTAAAACAAAAAAGTAATTTCATTAGCATCAAAGAGTTGCTCTAGTGGAGTTTGGATACAAAAATTGGACAAGACATATAGATAATTTGTCGAGTCAAAAATTATCACTGTAATTTGTACGGTCAAAATACGTAAGATAATCAGCTACTTGATTAGCGATTACGATGCGAAATAATGATAAGATTAATAGTCGTAATGACTGTCGTGTGTTGAATGCGATGCAGGCGTGCGCCGGCTACTCAATTGGAAAAAAATGGATGCAAATGTGTTCACATAAACGCCGATGAGTTGGTGATCTTTAATTTATTCATATTTTGAATCTTTAATATCTATTCTTATATGACTATCACGAATTTATTCGAAGAAGAAAATGTTAAGATATGCCATATTAATTCTACGTGTTCTTGAATCTAATGACAAAAAAGAAAACAAAAAGATGCATTTTAGTATATAATGAATATTAAGTTACAATGGATTTTAAACGGTTAACTATTTGCATTTGTCAAATGTGCGTATGATCAATATGACTAGTTATGATCTATATTCTAGTGTCATAACAAACATTTTTAAAAAATCATATCAAATTTTAATTTCGGAATCAATATTTATATTATTAGAATTAGAATTTTGAAAGTCGACAAGGAGGGTTTATTTGAGGATATTGGTGTTCACCGGATCATGTATGATTTGGCCGAGTGGGTCCATTGGTTCGATAATCCGAATTATTTATTTGTTTCTTAACATTTATATATAACTTGAAATCTAAATTTGATTTAAGACTTTAAAATATACTAGAATAAGAAACTTTAAGTATAAAAATAATAGTTAATATTAAAAAATTTAGGCTTTAAAATAAATATTAATATTATATAAAAGTAATATCTTTTTTTAAAAAATAGTGGTTGGCTTATCTGATCTAACTCGTGGGTCGGATTTAGTTCGATCCGTGAACATCTCTTATTCATGAATTTGACTTAGGTCACAAACATTATTATTGAACTATTGATGACTATTGGTAAATTGATGAGAGAATCGATTTAGTTAGTGACTCCAGTATTTTTTTTGTTTAATTTAGTTTAGAAATTGAACTTATGAGCATATAACGAATTAGTGCTTATTTTCTGGTTTAAATTAAAATTTTCTCATTGTTCATATTGGGTAACGTACAGGACGAATTTTCATTAGTTTAAAGGAAACATTATTTCATATTTTTTTCAACCAATTCTCAATAACTATCGTAAAAGAAAAAGGTAGAGAAAACAAATTAAAAAAAGAAAACAACGTGGGGGGTGAAGAATGCCTGTGGAAAGAAGCAAGAGACAAAGCTCCAATGACATTTCTGCGTGAGGAGGCTTTTATGAAAGCAGCTTATGTACGTTTGCTCTCTTTATAGATTCCAAACTACTACTTGTTCCATACTTCAACTTCTTATTCTTCTTGTATTACTTTGTTCTAAGAATGTCTTTGTGCTCAGGCGCTAATTAGTTTTCAAGTTATTCTTTCCGTTTTGTTAGGAGGTAACCATTGGTTCGAGGTAACATCAAGAATAAAAGCTTATTCCCACTTTTTTTAATCAAATATCATTATTCCCACTTTATGGACTCCACACCAATCATCACAAAAAAAAAAAAAGTGTGAGAGCACCATGTTCTTACTCTAATCAAGAATAGACTTCCTCCTAATAGGTTAATCCACAAATCTGAGTTATGGAGCCAAACGAGTCGATGATACCGACTATAACAAGCAAAAATAGTTTGGTATATATGTTTTTTGGTAGCATGTCATGCTAAATTAATGAAGTTATATACTAAGAGATGGAGTGAGCTAGTTTCCTTTTCGCTTAAACAATTATCTCGAATTGTAAAAAAAAATTGTTGGAAGCCTCACGATGTAAGACTGACTTATCGAATTAGTTGAACTCGACAGGGAACTAACCTCTAATATATAGACAATGCGTATAACCGTTAACGTCGCATGAGTTGAGTCGTCGACGTCGTTTCCCAGACGATGAAAGCTAACAAAAAAAGCTACTAAAGCCATATATCTAAATTTTTAATAATAGAAAATAGGAATATCTCCAATTTATCGAGGGAAGAAAATATTTTGCGTAATTGTTAGATATTTATTATTGTTAATTTTTGACTTGTGTCAATGAAAGTCCAAACTTTAAGACGAACAGTTGTACTAGATAGAAAAATTTCGATAAACGCTTGGTATAATAAAAAATTAACATTGACTTATGTATAACTCATCAACTTAAATAATCCAACGGAAGTTGTTATCGCATGGTCCAAAATATATATTGAATTGTACCTACAACTAAGTAATGTTATTAGTATTCGCAAGCTAAATATTGTTTGGAAGTTAAATATTATTCTTTTTTTTTTGTAACTCAGTCTCTCCTCATTTATAGAGAAATAGTAATAACCATGTGAAAAATGTTATTATGATTGTTATATTAGTGTATATTCACAATTCACAAATTATAAATTGTATAATCAGATGGATATTATCTAAATTCGACGATTTGTCTCTCTTAATTCATATTAAAATAATTATAATTAATCACGCGTTACTAGTCCTGAAAATGCTATTAAAGTATAATAATATGTATACGTTATTCTTTGTGCACCCGAAGTGGAACCCACACTGACCGACCAATTCTCGCCCTCGGGTTCTCTCTTACGGGCGAGAAGCAGCGTCTCACCTAAACGGACTCGTCCTTGGCAAATGGGGTTCGAATCTTGACCCCGACCGTTAAAAGGGGTGTCCACCGCCCGCTTCTGCTACGGGACGCAGAAGAAGGAGAGAGGCCTTTATTTTTGGTTTATTTCATAAAAACGCCCTCTGCGAACTTAAAATTCGAGCGAGTGACGTCCTCCGCGGGGGACTGCAATTCCCGCAGGATCCCATTCCTCGAGGGGGTTCCCCGATAAACGAAGCATATCACCGCCGGACGAGGACCTCAGGAGGAGGTGCCCATGGGGAGCCACTCGTACAAGTACTGCATTTGCTTCACGAGGCGGTTCCAGTGGAGCGAGGCGCCGCCGCCGGCGGACGTGAAGGAGGCGTTCGCCGCCTGCGCCGACGCGGACGGGGGCGCCCGCATGACCGCCAACGGCCTCCGGAGGTTCCTCGAGGAGAAACAAGTATACACAGGCGGCGGGGAGCGAGAGGGCGCCGCGGAGCGGATCGTGGACCAGGTGCGGCAGATCAGATACGGACACCTCGCGAAGCTCGGCCGGTCATCGCTCACGATTGAGGACTTCCACTCGTTCCTCTTTTCAAGCGAGCTCAACCCGCCCATCCGACAGGAGGTAAAGCCTCGTTTCTTTCTTCTTACAGGGTGTGGGGTGGTAGAAAGAGAGTGCTACTGTCAGGGATTGAATTGGCCATTAATAGTCGTGAATGCAGGTAGTTGAGCTTTAGTTACTTTCTTTATGGCATATTATGATATGACACTTTGGATTTCTAGTAGAAAGCTGAGTTGGTTCCAGGATGTATGTTGCCTTTTTGAGTTAATGCTGATGTTAGACGACAACAACAACAAAGCCTTATTCCACTAGGTGGGGTCGGCTACATGGATCATACGATGCCTTCGTTGATTCATATTCATAAGATTCGACAGGATTTTATGCTGGGGGCCTAACACAACCCTCCTCCTTTATTCGGGCTTGGGACCGACTATAAAATATAGTTGGAGTTTGATGTTAGACGCTGTAGAATTAAAAAAAAAATCAGCTAGTTATAATCAAGGAATCCCGGTTCACATATTTTTAAAAAATAACTTTTGATGTATCAATAAAATTTGTAGCTGTATAAATACAGAATGCAAGCCATGTTCGCCAATTTTCCTTGCAGAAAAACAACAAAGATTTTGCTCCAAAAGGTGTCGACATGTCTCAAGCAAGAAGTATTTTCTTTGCTTTGGCTCTGACTTTATATTATCTTAGGGAAGAAATACTTTGGTATTATTTTCATGAAGAAATTTTGACTAGTGGCATAGGAGGATGTGTGTTTGGATTTGGATAGTTTGGCAGGGATGAAGTTGGAGTTTGAGCTAAAGTCACGGCAGTGTTATTCTCTATGATAGCGACAGAACTGGTTTCAAGCAGAGAGCCCGTGCAATATTCCAATCCTTTTTTTTTCGCTCCTATTGCCACTTTTACCTCTTTCTGATGTGTGAAACCGCTGACTGATTAAATAAAGAAGAAAAAGGTGTAGGGTACTGAAACGAGAAGGATAATAAGTAAAGACTTTCTACCTTAGTGAATCATGTAGAGTGAAGAACCGGTGACTTCGACTCAGTTTGTTAGCAACTTAATCTTTTATATGTTCTGAAGTTCCACTAAAAATAATGTATTGAAGTATGTCCATAAGAAAGTTAAATTACGGGAATGGCCTAATAAAATAATGTTGTCATCTAGATTCTTGTGTTTCATAGCCAAACTCATTTATACCTGGCACACATTGTACTGACTAGATAAGGAAATGTTTTCTCTTGAAAGTGGCTCTTTTAAGGCTTCTACCAGTTCATGCTTGTCTAGATTATGAATAACTAGTTCCCAACGTGTTATTTTTTGTGCTATTATCCTGTGATTAATTTAATATCTTCTATCACAGGTTCACCATGATATGAGCTTACCCTTGTCTCATTATTTCATATACACGGGCCACAATTCGTACTTGACTGGAAACCAGCTGAATAGTGACTGCAGTGACGTCCCAATTATTGCTGCACTTAAGAGGGGTGTTAGAGTAATTGAACTTGATATGTGGCCAAATGCAACGAAAGACAATATCGACATCCTTCATGGGGGGTACTGAGTGATAACCATTAGTTTCAAGTTTGATTTTGTGAATTATCTTTTATTAGTCTGCGTAATACAGACGGATTCCTTTATTTAAGAGTATATTTCCACTCATACATATTTAGAAAACTATTGCACAACTGAAACCACACCAACATAAATTAGTGGATCTCATATTAGGCTTAAAGTTCAACTAAGAGAACGAGGTAAAACCCTATGTCATATAAGTTTATCAATCAGTATACTAGTTTTGGTTATATACTCTAGTGAATCATGCATTCTTTCTTTAGACGTGTATTATATGTGTGTGTGTGTATATAAATAGTGTGTGTGTGGTGGAGATTCTTTCACAAAACAATCCATCTTTTCTAGTGGGGCTCATATTTTGTTAAAATAATTTCCAATTTCTTTTCAGAAGTTCCAAATTTGTAAGTTAACAAGTAACACTGTCCCGAGTGGGTACCAAAAAACTTCATGTACTTGATGTGTTTCTGGTTTTGAAATTTTTATATATGTGAAGTTAAAAACAAGCTTCTTTAGTGATGGAAATAGATGCATTTAACTCCACAACTTACTGTTTGATATGTGTGCATGCTTGTTCCTCCTAGATCTTTCCTTTCTTATCTTCATTTGGGTTATTGTGATATAAAATGTTCAAGTTCTAGAAGGAATATGTAATGACACTTTGTTAAACTAGGATTATATTATCATTTTCCCATCTATTGTTGTAACTTACTTGGTGATGCTTATTTTGCAGGACACTTACTTCTCCTGTTCCACTTATCAAATGTTTAGGGTCCATTAAGGAGAATGCCTTTATTGCTTCTCCCTATCCTGTTATCATAACTTTGGAGGACCACCTAACTCCCGATCTTCAGGCAAAAGTTGCCAAGGTAACTTCTTTACTTAGTGGAGACATTGATCAGTATTTTGTTTATAACATATATATATAACATGTATAGTGTGCTACATAGATATACATAATATTATATATCAAATTCCTTATCGGAAATCAGCTGCTAATGACATTTTATGTAGATGGTCATAGAAACATTTGGGAACATGCTGTATTATCCTCCATCGGAATCTTCTCAATATTTTCCATCGCCTGAAGATTTAAAGAACAAGATTATTATTTCAACCAAACCCCCGAGGGAATATCTTGAATCTAAAGATAATGAAGTCCAACAAAGAGCCAAGGTTGCCAAAGAAGACGAAGAATGGGGTAAGGAGGTTCCTGATATTCGGGCCGAGCTCGAATCTGCTGACAAGGTACTACTATTCCCATGCCATCCCCTAAATATTTCATTATTTCCTCTTTTCCTCTATGATCAATTTGCAAAAAGAATACTTGTAGATTGATGATGAAGTGGATGACCACGAGGAGGATGATGGCAAAAAAATCAACCAAAGTATTCCCATGGAGTACAAGCGGTTGATTACTATACGGGCTGGAAAACCTAAGGGTCACATCAGAGATGCACTAAAAGTTGAACCAGATAAAGTTAGGCGTTTAAGCCTAAGTGAACAGCAACTTTTGAAGGCAGCGCAATCTCATGGGACCGATATTGTAAGGTAAACTTTATTTTGTTGATTGGTCTATATATTCTCCGATTTCCAAAAGCAAAACAGGCAATATAGGCAATGAATTTGCAAAGAGTTAAGCTCCATATTATAATTTACGACATCATTTTCGAGTGAGTCTGAATATACTAAGTGATATGATTGAAAAGGTCACATATCAAGTTGTGTTTGAGAAACAGGTCTCTCGTTCCATGAGTAGTAGAACTTATAATGGCCTAACATGTTCATCTGAGATTTGATGTTGGTACTTGTAGTTAGTACATACATTATGTTCTTTACTTCTTTGAAATTACATCTGTTTATATTATTCCTTTGGCTTTGTAGGTTTACACAAAGAAATATTTTAAGGATTTATCCAAAGGGTACACGGTTTGATTCATCCAATTATAACCCATTTATTGGCTGGATTCATGGAGCTCAGATGGTGGCATTTAATATGCAGGTTAGTTTGTGATTTATTTGGAGTATGGAACAGATTCTTTGTTCCCTTCCTATCACACATTATTACATGGTGCGTCAGTTAACTCTGTACTGCCCCTCAAAAGAAAACTTCTGATTGTGGCGTGTCCTGAAGTTATTATTTCTTCATTTGAGGTATCATGCCTTGTGTTCTTACTTCTTAATCATCATCACGATATATATAGTATAGGGGGTAGGAAACGTGTGCTGTTAGAAAACTTACAAGTAAATTTGGAAAAAAAAACTCCATCCATATATAGAAATTCATTTTCATCTTAAAAATCCGATGTGTCATCCTTTTTTGAGAGGATCTGACATACCATCTTAGACGGGATATCCTCTCTCATTCTATAATCTCATACTTCGAAGTCAGGTAAACTGATAAACACACTTGAAGGAACAAATTATGTAAAGAGAGTATGAGGAATGGAGGTTGTGTACACATTTTGTATGTTTTCTCTTCTTAGTCTTCTAGAAAATGGACTTTACTTTTTAATGGGGATTCCGTAAAGTCTTTTTGTTCTTTATCATCATGCGTTGATAGGGGCATGGAAAGTCACTATGGTGGATGCATGGCTTTTTTAGCGCTAATGGAGGTTGTGGATATGTGAAGAAACCTGATTTCTTAATGATGACTGGTCCTAACGATGAGGTTTTTGACCCTAATGATAGTTTACCTGTGAAGATAACCTTGAAGGTTTGGAATATTATTTTTCAAAATAGTACTGAATTCATCCTTTACCTTTTGGAACCAAATCTGGATTCAAGTTGTTAAATATATTCTAATATTTCCCGCAGGTCAGAGTATACATGGGGGATGGCTGGATTGCAGATTTTAGGAGGACACATTTTGATGCTTACTCTCCTCCAGATTTCTATACAAGGGTAATTCGAGACACTCGTTGGTTTGATTTCATTGTCATTGCTACAGCATGCACCAATACACCTATCATTTTCTAGGTACACTGATAATTAAATTCTAGTAAAAAATATTTGATGACATGAACTTGTTTATATGTTTGTTATCAAGAAAGTTCTGAACTTTCTCCGCTTTATCCAATTTCACCCCAGAAATATATGATAAAACTTTGTTGCTCAACAGATAGGGATAGCTGGAGATCCAGCTGACGAAATAATGTTGAAGACGAAGACTGTAGAAGACGACTGGGCACCAGTTTGGGATCAGGAATTCACATTCCCATTAACTGTCCCCGAGCTCGCATTGCTTCGGATTGAAGTTCATGAATATGATATGTCAGAAAAGGATGACTTTGGCGGGCAAACCTGCTTGCCTGTTTCTGAGTTGAAACCAGGATTCCGATCTGTACCACTTTACAACCGCAAGGGCAAAAAGTATAAAGCTGTAAGATTGTTCATGCGGTTTGATTTCGTATCTTAACAATAGTACTGCTAAAAGTACATGTGTTATGCCCAAAAAAAATGTATGATTTATATCCTGTGCTCGTTTGATTTAATAAATAAGCAAAGGTATTTTATTCACAGCCCTGACTCATCAGAACAAGTAACAAATTGAAATGTACATCATTGTGTTTAATCATAAAACATGTGAAAGCTTCTGAGCACAAATTTGTTTTTATATATGCTTAGGGGTTTCTGCAGCGGATCAAAATTTCCGAATGACATGATATTTAAGTTAAAATATCATCATCACAACGGAGGAACATTGCAAAACGCTGATGCAGAAACTCTGATCTCAGCAATCTTACTAGTCATAGTTTCCCAAAATTCTCAGATCATATGTTGGCAGAGATACCTGTTGTGAGTTACAGGGACAAGTTCAAAATCAGTTTATCTTGCACTAGGTTATAAATACCTCAAAGGTGCCATTGGTTGAAGATTGTTTTTGGTTCTTTTCTGTAACTATCCACTGTACAGCATCATGATCACTAAGGCTTGTCTATTCGATGGAGGAATGACCACTGTGTAGCCTCACCCACCAACATTAACATCATGTTGATGTTCAGACACCACTAAGAGAATGTGAATTTGCAAAATAGTGGAAGCCCTTTTCATCTTGCCCATTATTCATTAGATGCCATCCTGTATCACTGTCTGCATTATTTTTCTTTTCTTGTTTATGGTGCCTTCGGTGCCTGTTGAGATGGTCAGTCAAATGCCTCAAAACTTGAGAGTTTTCCTTGTTAATCTTATCTGATTACTGATTAGCCTGTGTTGGGAATCCCTTAGCCATACATGTCCATCTCAAATGGGTGGCCCCTTCCTGTCAGGCCCCCTTGGATTTCTTCGCTTTATCCAATTGATGGCAGTATACAAGTGAAAAGTAGTATGTATGCTTATGCATATAATATCTTTGTTAGGAGTTGATACAAATCAAGGCAATATATATTTGTCAGTTATAGTGGTTCAAATTTTTTATCTGACCACTTTCGAATACTATGGTGAAAATCGGAAAAACAAATTGAAGAATAATTTATTCAGATCTTTAAATTTTTTGTTCTAATCGTCCAATTGAAAAGTAAATGGTACCAAACAATTCTCTGGTGGGTAGTTGAAACCTTTCTTATGGAGGAAACGCCTGTATGGTGTTGGCAAAGATTCTTCTTTTGTCTTGCACATAATTACTTGGCCAGTGTCCAAAATGCAGGCGAATAGTGTCCCCCCTGGAAAGGGATCGATGTATTGGTTGGGGAAAAGGTAGATAATGACCACATATTTTTGTATGTCCAAGTACACTTCGAGACGCATGCACACAAGAATGCAAAAAGTGTGCAAAATAGTGAAAAAATCACTATCTACTTTTCAGCCTTCATTTTCTTTTCAATATGAACTTTGCTACGCCAATGTTCTTTGGCATGTTCCGAACAATGCATGAATGGTGTTTAAGACGTAATCGTCACTCAAACCAAAATTCTTCACCGTGTTGGATCTACTTTCTAGATTTGTTAAGATTAAAAAAGCAAGTAACTACTCTTTTCATATATTATTGATTTCGATAAGATAAAATAATCAAATCCTTAAAGGATAATCATTAGAAAGGATTTGAAATTTATATTGATAACATTTAGTTAGAATATAACGATCAGATATAAAAAAGATTGAAAATAAGGATGTAGTGCAGTGGTGCATATTGTTGTATTTGCATCTTTATTTTTCTTACATAGATCTATGGACCTCCCAAATTGATGGTTGATCCAAGCTTCAAGTTGTCAAATTGATGGTAATTTCTGGAGTCCCCAAGCACCATTTCAAGGATTAGCTATGACTTCAATGGTGAACATGATTCTATCAAGCTGCCAATTTCTACTCCTCTTAATAATTTGTTATTACTGTATATATATATATATATATATATATATATATATATATAATGGGCCCCTGTTATTATTGGGAGGGAATTCAATTCATGCCAGTGCACCTAACTGTTCCACCATGAGCACCACCGACTGATCACATGTGATGAAGGGATGAGGAAAAGAACTGCGTCACCCAGCACTCACAAGTGACCAACAAAACACCAAGTAGACCATATTTAATTTTTTGAACGTGCTCGGTTGGACCATATTTATCCGTTACTCGCAAGTGTCCTTTTCTTAAAAGGAATTATATTATATTTTTTATTAAATTAAAATTTTGTGCAAGATTTTTATTTTATTTAAAAATGTTGATACATAATTCATATATATATATTAATTAAATTTAATATAAGTGTCAAATGCCTTTTAAAGTGCGTGTCAAACGACTTTACACATATTTTTTATATCTTTATTTATAAATAATTTAGATGATAATTCGTGATAATAAAAATATGATTCAAATTATAATAATTATTATATTTATTATTTTTAAAATTTTTAAAATTTATGTTTATTATTATCCTTCGTAATACATATATACGTGTTTCACGTGAAAAACATTTCACAAATACATTAACTCGTTTAAAGGAAAGACGTTATGATTAAGCCTTTGTTTTTTCTTAAGCACTATTTAAAGAGTGTTGATTAAGTTAAGACATGCGGATTTGGTGGACGGGAGGCGAAGCTTGAATATTAGTTATGATTCAAAAATAAAATTTCATCGTCGACTGTAAGAGAAAAAACGAACATGTAGAGGATACGTGGAAGAGATAAAGAACATTAATTTTATTTATTACATTAATAAAATAAATATATATTAATCTATTCTTAGTGAAATAATAAATTTGATAAAGATTAAGAATATCTGATTATTTGAATATTAAGATCAAATTTATTTTAACAATTATGATCTGCTCTATATATTCATTAACTTTTAATAGTAAAACGATTTCATCGGTTAGCAGCAATTGTAACGTATCACAATTTCATCAAATGAAAGAATTCAAAAAAAAAAAAAAATGGAAACGTCGCACAAGGAAAAACGGCGGACAGGGGAGGTGAATCCTCCCCTGATCGCGCCACGATCGGCCGGCCGATACTATAAAAGAGGACGTGAGGGCAACCTCGCGCCCCCTTGGATACTCTCGTCCGGCTGCCGCCGCCCCGTCTTCCTCTCCTTCTTTTGATTCGGCGAAACGGCGCGTATGTGCGGAGGACGAAGCAGAGTGCGACACCGAACGACGACTCACGTGCGCAAGGGCCAGGCGAACCTCTCTCGCCGTTTAGAGACGACTAACACTGAAGGGCAACGGACAGATCGTCAGAAAATCGAAACAGTCGATCGGAAAAGGTACCTTAGCGTCTTAAATTCCTAGACGAAGAAATAGTGATTATTTGATATACATGAGTAGTCCATCATGATACTGAGATTGTTACCTACATTTTTTGTATTCATGTCGTGATGATTTGATGGCCGGAAGACCGCCGGAATCGTGAGAGAAGTCCGGCGACTCTGTTTTATCGTTAAGATCGGTCGATCGATATTATCAACGGTCGACCGGTCCATGCAAAGAACTCTCACGAGTTCCTATCGATCGGCCTCACCATGGCGGTTGACCGATCTATCTGTCAACGGTCAGATCTGATTTCATGATCGGCCGATTAGACTTCTGATCGATCGACCGATCCGACGCGTAGAGGGCGTCTTCATGACCTTACGACCGATCGACCGACCACCAGGACGATCGATCGATCCGACGCATAGAGCGCGTCTTCATGATCTTACGACCGGTCGACCGACCATCAGGACGGTCGACCGATCTTAGAGTAACCAGTCGACCGACCTCATGCGTACGGTCGACCGATCCACAGACACCCCACAAAGAACACGGCCGACCGATCCAAGAGGACCGGTCGACCGGTGCTAGAGAATGGTCGACCGGTCCACCAAGAACGGTCGACCGGTTTAGTTAGACCACGGTCCAACCGTCCAGTTCAGTTAGACCCATCGGTCTGAACTAACCGGATTGACCCAGTCAAATTATAATCAAAGACTCTAACCAGTTCACCTATACTGATTGAGTCTTATTGTACAGAGATTAAAGCGCAGTTGGATCCTGATTCATAGATTGCATGATAAGCAAAGATAAATAAAGTAAAGATAAAGACACGAGATTGTTATGTGCCGCCTCATTGTATGGAACAAGGATTACAATATGATATAGAGAGGAACAGATAGTTAGCTGAGGAGACAACGAACCTATTAGTCTTCAATGATCACTGTTCCTGAGATTTCAGATTTTCTCCCACTTGTATCTCGAATGAAGGGTGATGCACTGGTCACACTCCTTTCCCCAGAGAATATAGTATTGAGCCAGAGGGACAAGTAGGTAACTGAGGAGACAATGAACTTATAGGCTCTTAAATGACCACTGTTCCTAGTGTGCAGGTTTTCTCTCACCTGCATTTCGAATTGGGTGATGCATTATCACACCTCTTTTTCTTTATGGACTTACTGACTTTACAGATATAGAGGCACTTCTAACATTCCAATCTAATAAAGTTGAGTTCGAATAAGACAACTAACTTTAAGGACATTATAGTAATGTAAAAGACGTAGTGTAACTCACAGTAAAATAATGTAAAGCATAGTACTGTAAAGTAAAGTATAGAACATGATGAAGTAAGGTATAGTACAGTATAGAATATGGTACAGTAAAACATGAAACATAGTTTGGTAAAGATAATGTAGAGTAAATGCAAAGTATAGTCATAGTAAATAACAAAGCACAGATATTGATATTGTCAAAGAATGATGTAATGATCCATTATAGTTAATGCATAGCAACCAGAGTACAGTATTGTTCATCATTGATATATTGGTCATATGATTATCATTGATCCATATTTCACCGTCTATTTTGCTATTGTACTGGACTTTTTGCTCACGAGTATTCAATTCTCCTGCAATGGGATTTTGTAGGTGAGAATGCTAACTGACGAGGTGTTGGAGGGCACAGGGCTTGGAGAACGCTGCACATGACATAAATTATTGCTACAAGCCCAACAAAGTTACATCATGATCTTCCGCTTATCGAACTTCTTAAAGTTACTATCTATTCTTATCTTGTTATAGACTATATTAATTATTAATGTCTCTTGACATTCCACCGTTTGAACTTCCGCATTAAAGTTTTTAATTATATTTTGTATTATATTGATGCCACATATGTCATTTTGTTGAA
This sequence comes from Pontederia crassipes, assembly GCA_030549335.1. Classification (NCBI taxonomy): domain Eukaryota; kingdom Viridiplantae; phylum Streptophyta; class Magnoliopsida; order Commelinales; family Pontederiaceae; genus Pontederia; species Pontederia crassipes. The sequence continues at coordinate 9,808,848 of CM060188.1, read as the reverse complement.
TGGTCATGGTCAATAGTGTAGAAAGCAGTGTAGCGCTCCTGATGTCAACCTGACTGTTTACATGACAGGAGGGACGATTTTGGGGGCGTTACAGTTTGGTATCAGAGCCCAAGTTCTTGGCTCCCTCATTGATCATAGTAGAGTAGATATCGATGCATAGTCATTATTGTTCATATTGTCTCATAGCTCAAAGTAAAGTCATGTGCAAACTTCTCAAGCATCTGCGGCTCCACTTCTCAAGTAAAAGTAAGTACTAAGTACATTTTCATGTAAAGGATACTTATATTATTGAGCTAACTTGTTCCCATAGATGCCTCCGTGCCGCATAACGTCCAGAGTGATACGTAGCGGAAGCCGAGTGTTTTGGGTAGCTGAAGCAGTCATGCACCCACCCACTGCACCAATTCAAGAACAAGGGCAGCTGCAAACACCAACACACGGTCGTGGACGTGGTCGTGGCCGTGCGATTCCACCACCTCTTATTCTAGAAGAACAGGAGCACTCAGATTTGGAAAGCGTAGGGAGTAACGAGCCAGTGATTCCTCCTCCGCCAGCTGAGACATATGAAGAAATGGAACGAAGGAGGAAATTGCGAATTATAGGAGCACGCATCACCATCCTTATTTGTTTGTCTTCAGGCAAGGAAGAAGAAGATCAAGAACCAAGCAGAGAATTGCAAAGTCGGGAACAAGATGATGTGGATGCATGCCCTGATAGCCCTATAAGTCAGACAAACCCAGAACCATATTGAAGTTACTGCGATCAAGATGGGCATTTCGAAGATGAATGCGTGAATCCTCCTAAGCATAAGAAGGACCCTGGGAATGAACTTGGAAAACCTTCACGACGTAATGATTAACGTCTAGTGTTTCTTGATGTGAAGGCCTTAGTGTGCCTTAGTTGAATGTTTACGTTTTGCTTTGACTAAACTGAGATTTACTTTTGATTTAAGCGGATATTGAGTCGTAATGTCTCAATTTTTATCTATGATTTTTATTTTAGTTAAATATCTTTTATTATATGCTTTTCTCAAATATTTCCATGGTCTTTTATAGATGTCTCCTCAAAGAAGGATACATGCCTCCACCAGTGAGAATGAGATCCATAATGAAGGGGAGACCCCTTTCATTCTCCCACATCCATCTTATCCACCTTCACTTTCATCTTCTCCTCCTCCACCTGAACCACTAGTGCAATAAGGATGACAAGTTCTTCTTCCCTGCACACTACAAAAGTTCTGGAGGTCGAAACCTCCGATATTCAATGGAAAAAGGGGCATAGAAGTAGCCGAATAGTGGATGGAGATGATAGAGGACAAGTTCGACATCCTCGACGTCCCTGAAAACAAAAAGGTACTATTTGTTGGAGATACTCTCCAGAAGGACGCAAAGAAATGGTGGAAAGCAAAGAAAGCCACTAGCTTTTCGGAAGTCAGAATTGTTGCCTGGGAGGACTTCCGCAAAGCATTCGAGACACGCTTCTTCCCTAAGTTCCAAAGGGATTGAAAGCAGAAAGAGTTTCTGAACCTAGAACAAGGGACCATGATAGTGGTCCAATATATGACAAAATTTGTTCGACTGAGAAAATATTCTAGGCTGATTATGGATGAACAAGATGTAACGAAGCGCTTTGTTGACGGACTGAGCCCTGCCTTGAGGTCCCAAACAAGATGAGAGAATTGCAAAAACCTGAATGAGGTGGTCAGTTTGGCTACTCTGACCGAGAAGGACTACCAAGATCTATTGAAGGACAAGAGGGTCCAGCCGAATGTAAGCCAGAGCTCTCAGCAATCACAATAATATAGAGGGAACAACCGTCAACAACAACAACGGGACAATCGGCCTCACCCTTACCCAACGCCTCAGTAGTACAACCGTCCGCACCAACAGCCTTACCGTCCTCCGCAACAAGCTCCTCTCCCACAACAATAGCAATCGCAACAGCAACAACAGAACCCAAGGTCCCCTCAGCATACGCCAAGGCGCCCAGCCCAGCAGCAGAGGCAACAGCCTCCCAGAGCCCGTCAAGCACCACCCGCACAAGGTGAGCGGGTCTTATGCAACACCTATGGCAGGACCCATGTAGAAGAATGCCGCATGAAGATTGGAGCATGTTTTCATTGTGGTGGAATGAGCCACATTGTAGTGAACTGCCCAAGACGTGAGCAACAACAGCTGGTACAAAGAAGACTCTTCAATTTAGAAGATGATGCTCCACTGAATGACGCTGAGGTCATTCGATGTACGCTATTCATAGTTGAGTTACTCACTACAGTATTGTTCGATTCTGGTGCCTCCCATTCCTTTATATCTGAAGAGTGTGCCGACACATTAGGGTTAACTGCAATAAACTTATAGCAGAAGATGAATATCTTGACCCCACAAGGAATCTTGATTACCACAAAATATCTCCCTAATATACTCATAGAAATAGAGAAAAAAAACTTTCCTGCAAATCTTATCATTATCCATATGAGAGATTATGATATAATTTTGGGCATGGATTGGCTAACCTCCCATGATATTTCTATCTTGTGCAAGAAAAAAAAAGTGGTTATAGGTACACAGATTACAGATAGAGTCTGTCAGAGGCATTACACAAAAAGAACAAAAAATCATAGTGTCTGTCATGAAGGCACATAAGCTACTCCAAAAGGGGTGTAAAAATTATCTGGCAAGTGTTACCAAGATAACAGAGCCAATCAAGACTCCTCAAGACATAGAAGTTGTGAGTGAATTTTTTGATGTATTCCCTGATGACGTTAGTAGTCTATCGCCTAGAAGGGAGATATACTTTCATATTAAAATGGCACCCGGCACAACACCGATCTCCAAAGCTCCATACCGCATGGCTCCAGCAGAGATGAAGAAATTGAAGAACCAAATTCAAGAGCTGTTGGACAAAGGTTTCATCGGCCTAGTGTCTCACCATGGGACGCTCCAGTCCTCTTTGTTAAGAAGAAAGACGGATCGTTAAGACTTTGTATCGACTATAGAATGTTGAACAAGGTCATAATAAAGAACAATTACCCGCTACCTCGCATCGACGACTTATTTGATCAGCTGTCCAAAGCAAATGTGTTCTTCAAGATTAATCTGAGGAGCGGATATCATCAGCTAAGGGTAACAGAAGAAGACATTCCAAAGACAACATTCCGATCAAGATATGGGCACTACGAGTTCCTTGTAATGTCGTTTGGGTTAACAAATGCTCCGACAGCATTCATAAGCCTCATGAATCGAACTTTTCATGAACATCTGGATAAGTTCGTAATTGTCTTCGTCGACGACATTCTCATCTACTCGCCAAGCATATAGCAGCACAGGGAACATTTGAGGATAGTATTGGAGACTTTGCGAGCAAAAAAATTGTACACAAAGTTTTTCAAATGTGAATAGTGGATAGAACAGATGATGTTTCTTGGCCATATCGTCTCCAAAGATGGAATTGCAGTCGATCCAATAAAGGTGAAAGTAGTATCTAATTGGACTTAACCAAAGAATGTCTCCGAGATCAAAAGCTTCCTTGGTCTTGCAAGCTATTACAGACGTTTCATAAAAGACTTCTCCAGAATAGCATTGTCGCTGACCAAGCTCACTAGGAAAGGAGAAAAGTTCATATGGTCATCCAAGTGTGAAGAAAGTTTTCAAAAGTTAAAGAAGCGGTTAACTTCAGCACAAATCCTAACATTACCATCGGACAACGGTGGTTACGTAATTTACAGTGATGTTAGTGGTACAAGATTGTGGTACGTATTGATGCAACATGAAAAAGTAGTGGCATACGCATCCAGATCTGAAGAAACATGAGGTCAATTATCCAACACATGACCTCGAATTGACAGCAGTAGTGTTTGTCCTTAAGCTTTGGTGCCATTACCTATATGGAGAAGAATTTATCGTTTACACAGACCACAAGAACTTAAAGTACGTCTTCACACAGAAGGATCTAAATATGCGTAAAAAATGATGGATGGAGTTCTTGAAGGACTATGAGTTCTCTATCAACTACCATTCAGGTAAAGCAAACTCAGTGGCAGATGCACTTAATCGAAAGTGGGAAGGATCTGTCATCTTCATGCGCCTTCGACAATTTGAGATGATGGAGGAACTTTTCAAGTGGACACCAAGGGTAAGACATGACAGATCATTAATAATGATGCAACGTATAGTACCAGACATGATCGGGAGAATCATTGAAGCACAAGTAGAAGATACAGTCTATCAAACAATGATGATAAAGACCAGTCTCGAGACGACAAATTTCAAAGTCTTTTCAGATGGTGGCATCAGGTACCGTGATCATTTATGGGTACCGAATAACTCTGAATTCCGAAGGGAAGTGCTAGATGAATGCCACAAGTCAGAATTTGCAATCCACCCAGGGAGTACAAAATTGTACAATGATGTGCAGAGGAGTTCTGGTGGCCAGATATGAAGAAGGAGATCGTAGAATATGTATCCAAATGCATAATGTGCCAACAGATCAAGATGGAACACCAGAAACTTCAAGGAACATTGAAGAGTCTGGACATTCCATAGTGAAAGTGGGAAGAGATATCAATGGACTTCATCACCGGTTTACCCCGGACTCAAAAAGGGCATGATGTCATCTGGGTGATAGTGGACCGACTCATAAATCGGCTCACTTCCTACCTATCAAGGTAAAACAATCTCTTGAAAGTTTAATGGATCTATATGTACAGGAGATTGTTAGATTATATGGGATTTCGTCAGTCATTGTGCCTGATAGAGATCTCAGATTCACATCAAGATTCTGGAAGAGCCTCCGGAATACTTTTGGGATTAGGCTTCGCTACAATACAATCTTCCACCCCCAGACCGATGGTCAATCGAAGAGGACGATCCAAATGCTGGAAGATATGCTTAAAGCATGCGCTTTGGATTGGCCTGACAACTGGGACAAACATCTTCCTCTCATAGAGTTCTCTTATAATAACAACTTCCATGCTAACATAGAGATGTCCCCTTTGAAGCATTGTATGATCGACCATGTCGTTCTCCGGCATGTTGGGGTGAAGTGGGCGAAAGAAAGATCTTGAGTGCTGAATTACAAAAGCAGACCCAAGAGTACACAGACATGGTTGAATTGATAAAGAAGAGTATGAAATCTACTCAAGATCGTCAGAAAGCCTATGCAGAGAAGAAATGCCGAGAACATACCTTCAAGATAGGAGATCAAGTTTTGCTTAAGGTCTCCCTCACCAAAGGAGTGATGCATTTTAGTAAGTATGAAAAATTGAGCCCAAGATATGTAGGCTCATTTGAGATTTTAGATATGGTTGGAGACTCAGTTTGCAGGTTAGCGCTATCCCCGGTGTATGCCAGAGTGCACAACGTCTTTCATGTTTCATTACTCCAGAAGTACAAACATAACTACGCCAATGTGATCCAAAATGAGGAACCAAACCTCAAGGAGGATCTGACATATGAAGAACAACCCACAGAGATACAGAAACATCAAGAACACCAACATGGAAAGAAAAAAATATCGTTAGTCAAAATAGTATAGAAGCATCACCAATGAAAAGAAGCAACCTGGGAAGTAGAATTAGAAATGCGAGAAAAATTTCTCCAATTATTCGATGAGTCTTAACTTTTATCAAAATTCGAGGATGGATTTTCTTTTAAGGGAATAATAATGTAACGTATCACAATTTCATAAAAGGAAAGAATTCAAAAAAAATGGAAACGTCGCACAAAGAAAAACGGTCGACAGGGGAGGTGAATCCTCCCTTGATCGCGCCACGTTCTGATCGGCTGATACTATAAAAGAGGACACAAGGGCAACCTCGCGCCCCCTTGGATACCCTCGTCCGGCCGCCGCCCCATCTTCCTCTCCTCCTACTTTTGATCTGGCGAATGGTGCGCTACATGCGGAGGATGAAGCAGAGCGCGACACCGAACGGCAACGAACGATGACCCTCCGATGTGCGACGACTCTTCCTCGACATGCGCAAGGGCCAGGCGAACCTCTCTCACCGTTCAGAGACGACCAACAACTGAAGGGCAACGGACAGATCGTCGGAAAATCAAAATAGTCGACCGGAAAAGATACCTTAGCGTCTTAAATTCCTAGACGAATAAATAGTTATTGTTTGATATACATGAGTAGTCCATCATTATCCTGAGATTGTTACCTACATTTGTCGTATTCATGTCGTGATGATTTGATGGTCGGAAGATCGCCGGAATCATGAGAGAAGTCCAGCGACTTTGTTTTATCGTTAAGACCGATCGACCGATATTATCAACGGTCGATCGGTCCACGCAAAGAACTCTCACGAGTTCCTATCGATCGATCGACCGGCCTCACCATGGCAGTCGACCGATCTATCTATCAATGGTCAGATCTGATTTCATAATCGGTCGACCGATCCAACGTGTAGAGCGTGTCTTCATGACCTTACGACCGGTCGACCGACCACCAGGACGGTCGACTGATCCGACGCACAGAGGCATCTTCATGATCTTACGATCGATCCAGAGACACCCCACAAAGAACACGGCCGACCGATCCAAGACACCCCACAAAGAATACGGTTGACCGATCCAAGAGGACCGGTCGACCAGTGCCAGAGAATGATCAATCGGTCCACCAAGAGCGGTCGATCAGTTCAGTTAGACCAGTCGGTCCAACTGTTTGGTTCAGTTAGACCCATCGGTCTGAACTAACCGGATTGACCCACTCAAATCGTAATCAGAGACTCTAACTAATTCACCTATACTGGCTGAGTCCTATTGTACAGAGATTAACACACAATTGAGTCCTGATTCATAGATTACATGATAAGCAAAGATAAATAAAGTAAAGATAAAAATATGAGATTATTATGTGCCGCCTCATTGTATGAAACAAGGATTACAGTATGGTATAGAGAGGGGCAGATAGTTAGCTGAGAAGACAGCGAACCTATTGGTCTTCAATGACCACTGTTTCTGAGATTTCATATTTTCTCCCACCTGTATCTCGAATGAAGGGTGATGCACTGGTCACACTCCTTCCCCTAGAGAATATAGTATTGAGCCAGAGCGACATGTAGGTAAATGAGGAGACAATGAACATACAGACTCTTAAATGATCACTGTTTTTAGGGTGCAGGTTCTCTCCCACCTGCATTTCGAATTGGGTGATGTATTGTCACACCCCATTTCCTTTATGTGCTTACTGGCTTTACAGATATAGAGACACTTCTAACATCCCAATCTAATAAAGTTGAGCTCGAATATGACAACTAACTTTAAGGACATTATAGTAATGTAAAAGACGTAGTGTAACTCACAGTAAAATAATGTAAAGCAGAGTACTGTAAAGTAAAGTATAGAGCATGGTAAAGTAAGGTATAATACAGTATAGAATATGGTACAATAAAATATGGAACATAATATGGTAAAGATAATGTAGAGTAAAGACAAAGTATAGTCATAGTAAAGGACAAAGCACAGACATTGATATTATCAAAGAATGATGTAATGATCCATTATAGTTAATGCATAGCAACCAGAGTACAATATTGATCATCATTGATATATTGGTCATATGATTATCATTGATCACTATTTCACCGTCTATTTTGCTATTGTATTGGGCTTTTTGCTCACGGGTATTCGATTCTCCTGCAATGGGATTTTGTAGGTGAGAATACTAACTGACGAGGTGTTGGAGGGAACAAGACTTGAAGAACGCTGCACATGACATAAATTATTGCTACAAGCCCAACAAAGTTTCATTATATTTTTTAGCATGTTTTCTTCCATTGAAAGACATCATGATCTTCCGCTTATCGAACTTCTTAAAGTTACTATCTTTTCTTATCTTGTTATAGACTATATTAATTATCAATGTCTCTTGACATTCCACCGTTTGAACTTTCGCATTAAAGTCTTTGATTATATTTTGTATTATATTGATGCCACGTATGTCATTTTTTTTAATGATCATGGTCAATAGTGTAGAAAGCAGTGTAGCGCTCCCGGGATCAACCTGACTGCCTACGTGACAGGAGGAGCGATTTTGACGATGTTACAGCAATGGAGTAAAATGCAGCTATTGCAATTTTTTTCCCCCATTTGTCACTCCTTAAAAACATTGCGAAGGAAAATGAATTATCTTATGTTTGAAATAAAACAAAATATATTGATTGAACTTTAGAGATGATAAGGCAAAAGATATAAAGGATATAAACTAATAATTATAAATAAACCAAAAAAGTTGGAACACAAATATGTGTATATAAATAATATTTTAAGGGTTAATTTTGTACATCTCCGCGTCTGCTTATAATTTATGAACTTATCATAGCACCCCCTTAAATTATACCGCAATTTTCACTTTAATCCACCCGTCATATTCTGTTAATATTTTTGTGACTTTATATTTTTATATTTAATTAAATAACTAAATTGTCCCTGGAGATTGTCCCCTTGCTAGACATTTATTTTGAGATGTACAAGGACAATTTATTCATTTAGTAAATAAAAAAATTAAAATTAACAAAAAAGTTAACAAAACATGTGAAAATCCTAGCATAGTTTAGGAGTGCTACGATAAGTTCATATATTAATGACAAATACGAAAAATCATTGTAGTTCACGAGAAATTTAAGAAATTAACTCATATTTTAAATATAAAAATAAAATATTGCATAAATATAAAATGGGGGATAATCCGTTAATAATTATTTTAATATAGGGAATTTTAATAGCGTTAGGAGATAAGATTGCGATATAATTAAAATGTAAACTAATATTTTGAAAATTTAAAAATACAAACAAAAAATTATGAAAACCTAAGTAAACCATTTCTTACATTATAAAATAGATATACAAATATTTTCGTATAAAAGTACGGATTAAAATGAAACATCAAATTAACAATATGGATTGTTTTCATAAGACAAATTAAATAATTTATAATTACAAAAATACAAAATGTGCTAACATAATATTAAAAGTAAAAAAATGTTCAATACAATAATTAATAAATTAATATAAAATTTTATATAAATAATCATAATAATGAGTTAATATATTAATGAACAAGTTAACATAAAAACCCCAGGAAATACAATCATCATTTTTTTCAACAGATAAAAAAATGTAAACATAATAAATAACAAGATCAAAAGCTTAAATTTAAAATTAAATATAAATAGTAACATGATGGGAAATGACATCAAAAGTACCTATGAATAGCACTTTAAAATAAAATATGAAATTTAAAATGGAAATCATTAAAATTAAGTACTAATAAAATATCTGAATAATAAAATAATTAATTGAAATAATACTTTTTTTTTCTCAAACAATCACATTCCAAATCTAAGCAAAGTTCAATTTTCTTATTTTTACACTAACCTTGACTTACAACTATTTACACCACATCAAATTACTCCCTTTTGAAATCCAAAAGATTGATTAGGTGTATGTCTCAAATGCATCATTTAACATTGTCAGGATTCCAAACTGCTAAATAAAATTCTACGATCAATCGAATATTTGAGTTTTCTTAGATTATTTAAAGATTTGTACTGAATCTAAATCATGACTTTAAAATTAGTATGGCCACAAATATTATAGTAGTGGTATAGCCTTTTTGTTCAAATTAAAAAAAAATTAAAAGTTATTTTATAAAATGTCTATACAAATTTGATTTAATGCTTTATTTTTATATCTTATACATTATTCTCACTCCGAACTCTAATTTCTTCTGATAATTTAACGTTATATTATGAATTTACGTTGATGTTGTCTTTTATAAAAAAAATAGTTTCAATTTTATGCAAACTAAATATTGTATTTAATTTTAATACAATATTATATTTCACATTGTTAGAAATCATTCTCGAGAGTTGATTCCGATCGATTTATTAGATGTGTCAGTTTGAAGGAACTGCAATCAACCTTTTTTTTACATGAAAAGTTTTTGTTTTTCAATTTTTTTCTTCTTTTATTTTCTCTTTCTTACTTTCCTCACTCAAAATATTTTATTTATTATATATAATATATTTATTATAAAAATATCAATTTAATATTATTTATTATCTGTCACTTTATAAAAAAAGTGTTCTTATATTTTTTAAATGTAATTTATTATTAATATGATTTATTATATTTTATCAATATATTTCATAAAAAAATATTTAACATAATATTTCAACTAATATTTAATATTTTTAATTAATTTACTTGTATTTTATATTTATAATTTCTATATTTCATTTAAGTTCTTACTAAAATTAATTTATCACATCATTTTTTTCAATCTCACTCTTATAGTTCATTCAAATTTATTTTGATCTAATCTATCAATTCAAATAGTGATAGCGCACAGGAAAGAATCATGTTTCATCAAACTTATATATTATTTTTACCATAAAGGTACAATTCTTATTGTACAAGGACAATATCATATTGTTCATATATAAAAATATATCTAAATTTGGAAAGATTGCAAGAAAAATATTGAATACACAATAACTCATAAATATTATTTTAAAACTTAATATTAAAAGAATATTTTGTTTGTATATTAGGATTTTTCCCTCAAATTTCTCTTGAATTATTACTATTTTTCATGTCTACCCATGACCATCGAATTTACCGTAGAGCTTCCCTAAATTATGCCGCATTTTTTACTTAAGTCCATCCGTCAAGATCTGTTAACATTCTTGTTATTTTCCATTTTTCGAATTATTGAATGACTAAACTACCCTTCCCTCGACATGAGTGACCTCGTCGAGAACCTCTTCGCTGACCAGAATTGTGACATGTCTGTCGTCTAGTTGCACCAGGGCGAGAACGTGGCATAAGGGCGAGCGAGATCGCAAGACTGTGCGAGCTCACACAGTGGGGCATGGACACGTTGTGTCCTCATTTTTAGTTTTCGTGGCTGACGAGGAAGAAAAGGGGGCACCAAACTCCCTCCTCTCAGCTCGTCGGTGCTTCACTGTTGCAGACGATTTTCTTGAGATCTACGACAATTTCTCTGTGCAGAAGATGGAGGTGAAGGAGAAGTCGTCGGCTGTGTACTGAACGACCTTGGCTTGGACTACAGCACTCTGACATCTAATGTAAAAGTCATGAGGACAGTTAGTCATTCAATAATTTGAAAAATAAAAACAATAAAAAAGTTAATAAATCTTGACGGATGGACTTAAGTGAAAATTATGACATAGTTTGGAGAGCTCTATGGTAAATTTGATAGTCATGAGTAGACGCGAAAAAAGTCATTCAGGGGGAGGTTTGAGGAAAAAACTCTATATAATAGGATGATTTTCAAAACTGTTTAAGATACTATCTGGAAAAATTATCTAAATTTCATTAAATGTCTTCCAACTTTACTTTGCAATTAGACTGTCCTCTAACTATGAATTTATTTCACTATCTTTTTACTTGTGATCGACGATTTCTCAATTGCTTGATTTACGTGGCATGTTTCTCTCTCCTTATGCATATAGGTGTCTGACATGACATGTTAAAATATTATAAAAGTATAAAATATTCTATTTTTTTTAAAAAAAATGAGAGGCCCCCTCCCATTCTTCGAGCATCACTTAGAAAATCGAAGGAGAAAAGGGGGAGGGGAGGCCACACCCTCTCCTCTCTTCTCCGACGTTGGAGAAAAAGGGGGAGGAGGAGGTGCGTGCAGAGGAGGAGGGGGTGGCCGCCCCCTCCCCCCTCTTTTTCAATGCGTGTCATCGCTTCATTCCTACAATTGGTACAATACTCCCCGAGCTCCCCGTGTTGCTCCCCTCCCCTAACTCCACGTCGCTCTGTCTCTGAGATGCCAACTGCACTCCCTCGTCGACCCCACTTCGCACCCTAGACATTGATGCTAAAGGAATGTCGACCTCCTCGCGTCGCAACCATGGTGACCCTCTGCACCGTCGAAAACGATGACATCGTCCTCATACCAAGCTCATGAAGTTGTTCACGTACTTATTTATCTTGGTGGGGTTCAACTTCGTGGACATCCTGCTCGACGGACTCGTCATCTATGTGCTGGCCGGGCAAGAGACACTTTTGCTCAACGCAATGGACGCCGATGGTGACACCGCCGCGAGCAGCAACAACAAAACGTGAGCTTTATATAGGACATTGTGCGTGGATGTGAAAAAGGGCCAACGTCGAGAAAAGAAGACGCCCCCTCATTTTTTAGAAATATTTATATTTTTGTATTATTATTTTAATATTATCTTAACATGCCACCTCATTTGCACGCTTGGAGAGAAGAAAAATATGCTACATAGATCGTGTAATAAAAAATTCGTCAAATCACAGGTATAAAAGGTAGATGGTAAAATAAGCTCATAATTGAAGAACAATCTAATTATAATATAAAAATAGAAAATAAAATTGAGAAAGGAACTAAAGTTGAAAGAAAATTTACTCGTATTTTTTTTGTTTTTGTTTGCTACCATACAATAATGACATAATAGGTGGAAATACATCCCCGTGACTGCAATTTCTCTTTTACTACAATGTTTATAAGAATGTTGCTGACTAACCTGCGATCTTGTAGCCCGAGGATCTTCGAATCCCGGCAACAACTTGCCCACTTATTTTTCTACCGATCATATGAGGACTCAAAGCTTAGTACTAGAAAAAGAAAAAAATAAATTTAAAAATAAATGAAGCACCTAATTCATGACATTTAAACTCCAGATCACTTGATCAAGCCAAAAGATATGCCACAGCACCACATTCTCCTTCCCTTGCCCAGCTATTTTATAAAAAAAAACTACAAAATAATTCAAAAAGAAAATTAAATAACTTGGATGTGAGGTGCAAGTCGCCCGTGGCATTACCCATAGACTTTACACATGAGAAAAAAGGAAAAAAATGGGGGAACATATCCCCCATTTCACAGCGCCCGTCCGATCTCATCGTTGTAGATCCGAAAAATGGGATTTTTTATCCCATGCGTGAACCGAAAAACATGTGATTCGGACGTCGTCGAACCGGCAACGCGTGAACCGGTCCTTTTTACCCCATAAAAGTGATCGGGCAGTAAAAATCGCCCCTTTTCTCCCTCATTTTCTCTCTCTCTCTTTCTCCCCTCCTCGCGCGATGTCGATCGGCACGGCGTCCGGCGACTTCGACGACGACGTCTGCCGACGACCAGATCCGCCGCCGATCATCCACCGACTTCGAAATCGACATGATCTGCCGCCGATCATCCGATCCACGCCGAAGGGACGCCGCCGATCAGATCCGAGCCACCTCCACCGCTACCGACCAGATCCGCGCCACCACCAACTCCGCCGCCGACCAGATCCACGCCACCACGACCAGATCTGCGCGATGAGATGACGACCAGGTACTTTCCGACCAGATCTGCGCGACGAGATGACGATGACGACGATCAGGTACTTTTCGACCAGATCCGCCGGTTTGTCCTCTTTTCCTTTGTCGGTTTGACCAGATCCCATGTCTTTGTCAGCAGATCCGGTGCCGCCCTCCGTGCTCGCACGTCGCCGTCCTCCGTCGCACGCCGCCGACCCTCCCCGCTCGCATGCCGTCGCCCTCCGTCCCTCCCCACTCGCACGCCCTCCGTCCCTCCCTGCTCGCACGCCGCCGCCCTCCCCTCTCACACGCTGCCGCTCTCCGTGCTCGCACGCCGCCGCCCTCCCCGCTCGCACGCCCCCGGCCCTCCCCGCTCGCACGCCTACGCCCTCCCCGCTCGCACGCCTCCGCCCTCCGTGCTCGCACGCCGCCGCCCCTAACCGCCCACACGCCTCTGCCCTCCGTGCTCGCACGCCGCCGCCCCTCCCCGCCCACATGCCGCCGCCCCTCCCCGCCCACATGCCGCCGCCCCTCCCCGCCCACACGCCGCTGCCCTCCGTCCCTCCTCGCTCGCACGCCCCCGGCCCTCCTCGCTCGCACGCCTCCGCCCTCCGTGCTCGCACGCTGCCACCCCTCCCCGCCCACACGCCTCCGCCCTCCGTGCTCGCACGCCGCCGCCCCTCCCTGCCCACGCACGCCCCCGCCGCCGCCCTTCGTCGCACGCACCGCCGCCGCCGCACCGCAAAATTTGAGAAGTCAGGATTTTCAGGAGCACTGAACTATTATCGGCGCTTGAATTTGTATGTTCTTTGAATCCTGCTTACCTTAATAATGCCTGCTTGTTTTGTTTATCTGTTTCTTATGCATGACTCGATAAAGATGATTTTTGGGTAGGCAAATATCCTGCTTCTACATGTGTATAAGTTCCTCTCATTTAAGGCAAAATTTCTCAATATCATGCGTGGTCTGTGCGAATTATATTGAGAAGGCAAAATTTGAACGAAGTAATATATCTCTATCTGAAACTAGAAAATTGTAATTTGTACTCAACTATGTTGTTTAACTGAAGTTTAATTGTACTTAATTATGTTTATCTGAACTTAAATTGTACTTTGTGTTTCATCGCCCTTGTATGCATGCATGTTTTAGGGTTTCACAGGTCAGCCATGTCATCTTCTACCTTTTTCATATCACGTCAATTAGATATTCCTTTTTGTGCGTGTGGTGATAAGGCAATACTACAAACTTCATGGACAAATAATAATTCCGGGAGACGATTTTGGGGGTGCTCTCATTATCGGGTAAACATTTTCATTGACAATAAGTTATGTATTTTGGTCTTCATTTCTGTTTCATCGTTTGATGTTCATTTTGTGTATAATGTTCTTCCAGGGTAAGCCCCCGCACGAAGATTATAATTTTTTTTCAGTGGTTCGATCCAACTATGGATGATCGGCATAAGAATATTCTAAGAAGCTTATTAAAAGAAGATGAAAAAGTTCAAAGATGAAGACCGGGTAAATATATGATCATTTTAATAGGATTGCTAAATAAAATTATCGCCTATGAAGATGTTGCAAGGAGAGATAAAATTATGTATTTATTTCTTGGAATGATAATATCATTTGTATTAGTTAAAATGAACTTTCTTTAGTTGCAGGATTTGTAATCCTTAGTTTCTTTTATCATTGTTGTTGCTGGATACATTGGACAATGTCAATCACTTTCATCCTTTATCATTTGGCAAGTGTTTTATTGTTATGGAAGTCGCATGCTTCACTTTTGTGAAGTGCATCTTGAGATGTCATTTTTGTGAACTGGTTTCATCTGCTGAATTCAAGGTTTAATATTTTGCAGCCGAACCATTGCAAATAAAAGCCTCTCGACATAGTGCATCTTGTTCTGCAACAATTAGCAATGGCCCCATCAAGTGACATAGCCGAACCCATTGTGCATAATTTTATCCTTGATTCGAAACAAGTTCTTTCATATCAAATATAGTGGACATTCGAAAATCTCATTTGTTTGAGGGGTCGAACTAAGTGAGCAAGGCAGCCAATCATATTCATGCCCTTGTATTCTCTGAGTTGCCAATCCTGATTTATTTTGGATTTTCCACTGAAGTGCCCCTTCTCAATACAGTTGAATGGTCATGCCCATTTTGTTGCCAGCATAATTGTATGTTTAATTGTCATCCCAGTTACAAATATAAAATGCAGCTAGTTTCTCTTCTCTGTGTAAAAGTTTGTGTCTGCTCTTGTCCAATTTTTTTGTGCCCTTGTTTAGAACAAACATATTTTACATTGATTACCTTCCCTGTAATCTTGTGCCTATGTGAAATTTGTTTTCTCACAGAAAAACCCACTAATTTAGCATACATGTTGTAGTATTTGTAGGCTTCTTCATCTGTGTTAAATAACATTCCAACATAAGGTTTCGGTAACTCATATGCTTTGACAACAAAGTTAACATCTTCTTCAGATTTGTCATGTTCAATATCGTCTTCATTCATCCATTCTTCTGCCAATTCTGCCATGTTACTAGCACTATTCTCATCGTCCATGTGCAATTTTACCTAAAAAATATAAATAAATTCTCATTAGAAATTCACAAACATGATGAAATTGATGAAAATTTTGCTCACTGTTGCATGATATAATTAAACAAATTGCAAACAAGAATGATTAAACAAACATATTTACACATGAAAATTAACTCACATCATTTAATTAATCTTGAGATATTTAACTACTTGCATGATGAAATTGATTACCTAAGTACAACATGATCTGTGATCAACTACTTACATTTTAAGGTGATTATTACATAATTATAATGTCACTACTTAGAAATGTGTTTATTACATAATTATAAGTGATCAATTAAAAAGTGTTTAACTAATTACGGCAGGGCGTCGGTGTCGTGCGACGAAGGGCGGCGGCGTGTGGGCAGGGAGGGGCGGCGGCGTGTGAGCACGGAGGGTGGAGGCGTGTGGGCGGGGAGGGGCCGCGGCGTGCGAGCACGGAGGGCGAAGGCGTGCGAGCGGGGAGGGCCGGGGGCGTGCGAGCCGGGAGGGCGGCGGCGTGCGAGCACGGAGGGCGGAGGCGTGCGAGCGGGGAGGGCGGAGGGCGTGCGAGCGGGGAGGGCGGAGGGCGTGCGAGCGGGGAGAGACGGAGGGCAGCAGCGTGCGAGCGGGGAGGGCCGGCGGCGTGCGACGGAGGACGGCGGCATGCGAGCACGGAGGGCGGCGGCGGATCTGTCAGCAAAGACAGGGGATCTGGTCAAATCGGCAAAGGAAAAGAGGACAAACCGACGGATCTGGTCGGAAAGTACCTGGTCGTCGTCGTCTCGTCGCGCGGATCTAGTCGGAAAGTACCTAGTCATCGTCGTCGTCTCGTCGCGCAGATCTGATCGTGGTGGCGTGGATTTGGTCGACGGCGGAGTTGGTGGTGGCGCGGATCTGGTCGGCGGCGGTGGAGGTGGCTAGGATCTGGTCGACGGCGTCCCTTCGGCGTGGATTGGATGATCGGCGGCGGATCGTGTCGATTTCGAAGTCGGCGGATGATCGGCGATGGATCTGGTCGTCAGCATCGGCGGACGATGTCGTCGAAGTCGTCGGATGCCGTGCCGATCGACGTCGCGCGAGGAGGGGAGAAAGAGGGAGAGAGAAAATGAGGGAGAAAATGGGCGATTTTTATGCGTGGTCACTTTTATGGGGTAAAAAAGACCGGTTCACGCGTTGCCGGTTCGACGACGTCCGAATCACGTATTTTTCGATTCACGCACGGGATAAAAAATCCCATTTTTCAGATCTACAATGGCGCCCGTCCGATCGAGATTGGACGGGCACCGTGAAATGGGGGATATGTTCCCCCATTTTAAATGGGGGAACCCCAATTTTTTCCGAGAAAAAAATTCCCAACTAAAACTTTTAATTCATATATAGTTTAATTTATCTATTCTCTAGAAAGTAGTTCTCGTCAGGTCGGATTTTTGATATAAAAAAAACTAATTACTACTTTTCGGATCAATTTTTAAAATTAAAAAAATCACCCTAAAATCATTTTAAAAAATAAAAACCATCCTCTAGCGGATCAATATTTTCGGATAATTTTTTCGGGACCCTAGTTTTATATAATTATATTTTTAAAATATATTTAATAACTTAAAATTAACATAAAAATATTCAATTTTATAATAAATATAAAAAATACTATTAAAATTTTAAAGTTATTTAATTAGAGTTTGATAATGTGATAAAAAAAGTATGAAATTTTATACAAAAATATTATATCTATAATAAAAGAATTAATAATATATGTATTAATTATATAAATAAAAAATATGCTCCACGACTTCTTACGATTTTTTAATGAATTTTAATTGATTAAAAATTACTCTAAATCATATTCGGATTCTTAATTTTTTATTTTTTCGATTCAAATTTTCTGAGTCGAATGGATTTTTAGGGTTGGTACTGTTCTCTCTTCATTTCTCGAGATAAAGAAAAAATAATTATGAAAGTTATATGTATCCACATATCATATATATGTATATATAGAGTTAAAAATGTATACTATTATTTAGACGCGCAACAGCCGGGCAGCACGACGACGTCATGGCCACCTACCGGGTGTGTCTCTGCTTCCGGCGCCAGTTCCGGGCTGCGTCGAACGAACCGCCGGAGGGGATAAAGGAGGTGTTCAGGCAGTACTCGGAGGGAGGCGTGATGGGGCTGGAGCACCTCAAGAAGTTCATGGTAGAAGTCCAGGGGGAGGAGGCTGGCGCCGCCGCCACCAGCGAGGCCGCGCAGGCGGTCTTCCGCGCCGCCACCGGGTGGAAGCACCTCAAGCTCCTGCACAGGAAGGGCCTCTACGTCGAGCATTTCTTCCACTACCTCTTCTCCGACGAAAACACCCCCCTCTCCCCTACAGTATGCGTACTATGATCAGTATAAATTAAGATCATGCACTTAGTCCGATCCGAGTAACACTAGCAGCACTGTTTGTTCTAATATCTGATGTTTATTTCCATTGCAGGTTTACCAAGATATGAATGCCCCACTGTCTGACTATTTCATATACACAGGCCATAATTCATATTTGACAGGGAACCAACTGAGCAGCGCGTGCAGCGATGTCCCCATCATAAAGGCGCTGCAGAGGGGTGTGAGAGTAATCGAGCTGGACTTGTGGCCGAATGCAGCAAAAGATGATGTGGAAGTCCTCCATGGGAGGTGTGCTCAAGAAAATGAAATAATAATCTCCATGCATGCCCCATGCAGTTTTGATATCTTGACAAGGAGCACTGTGATATACTTCTTCTTCTATGAACTTTGTTGCTTTCATGAGAATCGCGTATTGTTTCCTTAATCAGGATAGGTGATAAGGGACAAGAAATTAGGAGTAAGATTTGATATACTTTAACCAAGTTGGAACTTGAGGGGCTTCAAGACTGAATTAATTACATAAGTTGGCATTGTGCTGAATTTAATTTCTTTGGGCGCTTCTGAAATCAGTAGACAATATTTGCATTCTTACAATTTCTATGAAAGATTCATTCTTGGTATGTTTTCTGGCCCATGGTATCAACAATTACCTTGGTTTCTTTCATCATAGTCAGATCCTTGCTTTTTCATCAATTCATTATATTAGCCAGAGAACTGCATGCCCAGTTATTAGTATCTTCAATTCTGAAAATAACTTGATCCATTGAAGTCATAAGTGCGAGATCTATGATTATGTTCTTCATAGAGATTAGTAACTTTTCCTTCCTTTCATTGGGATCAATCTTTGGCAAGAATAATGTTGCAGTAACTTAGCTGCTTTGCATATGTTAATTTGTAGGACACTAACCACTCCTGTTGAACTCCCCAAATGCTTGAGGTCGATTAAGGAATACGCATTCACCGCATCTCCATATCCTGTCATCGTAACACTTGAGGATCACTTGACCCCAAATCTTCAGGCCAAAGTTGCTCAGGTAGCGTTCTTATTTCTCTGGAAACATAAATCTCTTTGTTTTCTGAATTGCAGTATCTTAACATCTTAGCATGTGTGTCTTAATTAGATGCTGACTGAAACTTTTGGGAAGATGATGTTCATCCCGGATTCAGAATCATCAAGGGAATTTCCTTCACCTGAACAACTTAAGAAGCGAATCATAGTTTCGACGAAGCCACCGAAGGAGTACCTAGAAACAAAGAGCATCAAAGTAAAAGATCAGGAAGACCACAAGGCAACCGAAGAAGAAGAAAATGCATGGGGCGGGGAACTATCGGACATCAAACCTGTGACAGAACCAGATAGTAAGGTGCAATAAGAGTGTTATATCAGTCAATTTTCTTATATCTGTTACACTTTGGTAGTTACTGTTGCTGTGGTCTGAATATATACATTTCGAATATTCAGGTGCTGCATGAAGAAGCTGAAATCTATGAAGATGATCTTGAAGGAGATGATCAGAAATCACAATCTATAGTTGCGCCAGAATATAGGCGCCTGATTGCAATTGCAGCCAAGAAGAGGAGTGCGCACATAAGCGAATCGCTGAAGATTGATCCCCATAATGCAACTCGCCTTAGCCTAAACGAACAAGCATTTGAGAAGGCTGCAAACTCTCACGCCACTGAACTTATCAGGTAGCAAGACCAACTATTTGCATTGTTGTAGTTATATTATGAGATCAAATGCTTGACATCTTTCAAATGTTAAATGTGCTTTCCTGCTAGCAGTTACACAAGCTCCCTTCCTGTTGTTTTTTTTTTTTAATTTAGAATCTCCCTGAACTATTTTTCACTTCTAGATTGAAGTTGAATTAAGCAAGAATCAGAAGCTGAACTAGTATCTAAGCTGTGTAGGTTTACACAAAGAAACTTGTTGAGGATATTCCCGAAGAATACACGAGTTGATTCTTCTAACTACAATCCAGTGCTCGGCTGGATGCATGGAGCTCAGATGGTTGCTCTAAATATGCAGGTGACTATTTGCTTCTCTTTTAATGTGTGTTTGTGATCATTTTCCAAGTAGATCACTGCAGAATGTTGCATGCTAAAAACATTTTTGTTCATTGATGATATGTCCTGCGCCGACCCCACCTAGTGGGATAAGGCTTTATTTGTTGTTGTGGATGATATGTCCTGCATTGATTAACAGGGACATGGAAGGCCACTGTGGTTGATGCATGGCATGTTCAGAGCCAATGGAGGTTGCGGTTATGTGAAGAAACCTGACATACTGTTGTCTGATCATGTCTTCAATTCTAAAGATACATTGAAAGTAAAGAAAACCTTGAAGGTGAAATACTTGCCACTACCTCCCGTATTGTACCTCTTTAATTGTTCATATGACATGTCTGTGATTGATTCTTTCCAACTGGATGTGTCATTAAATAAACAGGTCAAGGTATACCATGGAGACGGTTGGCGCTTTGATTTCAATCAGTCACATTTTGATACTTATTCCCCACCAGATTTCTACACAAGGGTAAGCTTGATAGCTATCACCATATAGCAAGTGTCAATTACATGCAAAGTTTCAGGTCTTTTGTAGAATTCTGCAGCAATCTCTCTGACAAATGGTAAAACAAAATAATCATTCATTCATACATGCTCCAAAGATCAACTTAATCTGCAAACATGGAAAGTGAATGAAATCTCATCGATATCTTTTGCAGGTGGGCATTGCTGGAGTGCCAGCTGATTCAATAATGAAGAAAACAAAGACCATTGAGGACAATTGGACGCCAGTCTGGGATGAAGAGTTCATGTTTCCTCTTACTGTCCCGGAGCTTGCCCTTCTCCGGATTGAGGTGCACGAGTATGACACGTCCAAGAAGGACGACTTCGCCGGCCAGACTTGCTTGCCTGTCTGGGAATTGAAGCCCGGCATTCGCTCCGTGCCGCTCTGTGACCACAAGGGGGAGAGATTTAAGTCTGTAAAGCTGTTAATGCGCTTTGAATTCTGTTAAAAAGATTTTTTCCTGTCAGATTTGTGTGAAACATTGTCCATAACATGGAGCATTTCTCCATGGTAATAAATTCCATATTGTTCACTTATTGAAAGAGTGGGCGCAAAGGTTTGTTTGCATCTTTTTGGCTTGTGCACGAAACTTTTCAGAATATTCAGTCCAACAATATATATATAACATTTTACTAATTCAAAATCAGGAAAATATTTATGTTTATGACCTGTTTGGCAAATAAAAAAAAATCGGAGGTATGAATTTTTTTTTCCTAAGAAAGTCACTTTTTCAAAATTGATTTAGTTTTTTTTTTCCTGCATTATTTTTTAACAGTTAAATGTTTGGCTATTCCATTATAACAACTATTCCATAAAATTGGAAAATATGGAAAACAATTGTGGACCTACAGAAGTGGAAAGGAGGTGAGGGAGGGGAGTGAGGGGGACACGTATGGAGGTAAGATTGAGGTTAAGAAAAGAGGAGTGAGAGATCGCATAATTAAACATATGAGATATGAGATTTACTTTAAATTGAATTACGTTCTTAAACAATGGATTTTTTATTATGAAATAACGATGATTATATAGATGCCAAATAATTCAATCATCATAAAATTTATGTAAGAAATCTTAATACAAAATAGAAAATAAAAAATTTAAAATCGTCTAAATTTCGAAAGATTCCCGTAAGGGATGGTCGATTTCGCCGCCCTCGTTATTAAAAATGCCTGTTTACAGGGTAAATTACACCAAATGCCCTCCAACTTTAAGATTTGCTCAGTGATACCCTCCAACTTTATTTTGTAACACAAATGCCCTTCATCTTTTAACGTGTTTCACCCGATGCCCTTTTTATCTGAGATAGTCAGTTTTCTGATTTTTCGTCGACGTGACGTCCACGTAGCAATCTCCTCTCTCCTCTCTCCTCCACGCAAATAGTCGTCCGACGTGACATATTTCGACGTGGCACATAAAATTACACCAATGCCCTCCAATTTTAAGATTTGCTCAGTGATACTCTCCAACTTCACTTTGTAACACAAATGCTCTTCATCTTTTAATACATTTCACTCGATGCCCTCTTTACCTAGGATAGTCGATTTTTTGATTTTTTATCGACGTAGCGTCCACATGGTCATCTCATCTCTCCTCCATGCAAATAGTCGTCCAACGTAACATGCTTCGACGTAGTACCACGTATTAAATCATCTTACTTACCGTAAGTTGATCCACTCACTGTTAAATTATTTTCTTATTTTCTTCTTTTTCGTCGTTCGCATGAAACCTCATTCGTTGTTCGCTCTTCTTCGTCGTTCGCTCTTCTTTGTCATTCGCTTCCTTCATCGTTCACTTTTCGCGTTCGTCGGCATTGTCTTTGTCCAAATTGATATAATTTTATGTGCATTTGGTGAGCAAACTTTAAAGTTTGAGGACATTTGGTATAATTTTATGTGTCACATCGGAACATGCCACGTTGAACGACTATTTGTGTGGAGGAGAGAGGAGATGATCACGTGGACATCACATCGACGAAAAATCGAAAAATTGACTATCCTAGGTAAGGAGGGCATATGGTGAAATGTACTCTAACTTTAAAGTTTGCTCACCAAATGCAAATAAAATTAACCAATTTAAGCAAAGACAGCGCCGACGAACGCGAAAAGTGAACGATGAAGAAGGCGAACGACGAAGAAGAGCAAACGACGAAGGAGTGCGAACGACGAAGGAGGTTTCATGCGAACGACAGCAAAAAGGAAAATAAGAAAATAATTTAACAGTGAATTGGTCAACTTACGGTAAGTAGGATGGTGTAATATGTGCTATCACGTCGGAGCATGCTACGTCAGACGACTGTTTGCATGGAGGAGAGAGGAGATGGCCACGTGGACGCCACGTCGACGAAAAACTGAGAAATCGGCTATCCCAAGTAAAGAGAGCATCGAGTGAAACGCGTTAAAAAATAAAGGACATTTGTGTTACAAAGTGAAGTTGGAGGGTATCGTTGAGCAAATCTTAAAGTTGAAAGGCATTGGTGTAATTTTATGTGCCACGTTGAAACATGCCACGTTGGACGACTATTTACGTGGAGGAGAGAGGAGATGGCCACGTGGACGAAAAACCGGAAAACCGGCTATCCCAGGTAAAGAGGGCATCGGGTGAAACGCGTTAAAAGATGAATGACATTTGTGTTGCAAAGTGAAGTTAGAGGATATCGCTGAGCAAACTTTAAAGTTGAAAGGTATTTGGTGTAATTTACCCCTGTTTACATGGGATCCATATAATGTTAGGTTCAAAAATAAAAGTAGAAGATTTTTTAAAGAAAAATAAGAAAAAATGTTTTAGAGGAGTTCGTTTATGAGAAGAAATTTTTAACAAGCGATGCAAGGAAGAAGAAGTGCAAATCTAATCAGGTAGAAGGGTAGCAGATAGAAAAGAAAAAGCTATGATCAGGGAGAAGTGCAATAGATGAGGGGGAAAAAAGTCACGCGGAGAAGTGGAAAGGAAATAAAATGGAGGCCCAACTTAACTTTTTTTCCATCGCTCTGTTTCCGAGGGATTTAATCAATAATTTCATTATCCAAACAATCTCAGACTTTTAAACAATGAATTGAGCTGATTCCAAGAGAGGTGATCCAAATAGGGCCTTACAATTATTAATATCTCATTAATTCAAAATCAGAAAAATAAATTTTGTATAGTATTCTCCTAATACGACTACAGAAATATAAATATCATATACATTAGCGAGAGTTATTTTGCATAATCCCTTGGAATCTTCGATCATTTTCCCTTCTCAATTGTACCATTCTGCTGGTAAAATGTGCTTAGACATTTTTTTTCTAATATGGTTTAAAAATTCAAACTTTACAAAAATAAAAAATAGCTTTTGATTGGTTGGGTGCACTGTTCCAGTTCCAGGCCCAAATGAGACCATATGAGCTCCAAGATATTTGTTTCCTTCGTCCGCTCCAAACTCTGAACTCCGCAGGATAAGATTTTAGACAACACCGCAGACAGCAAGTAAAGAAGTCCGCAGAGCTCGAGCTGTCAGCAATGGCGGCAGCCCGCGCCATGCACCTCTGCGCAATGAATTCGAATAGGCTCAACCCCCGCCGCCCAGAGCTCAGCAGTCGCAGGCCCGGCCGTCCCCGTCCGGGGCCGCCCAGGACGACCTCGTCCGCTCCGGGGCCGTCCGCGCCTTACCGCCACGGGACGCGGCTGCGGCCCTGCGGGCCGATGGCTTCCGGCTCCTGGACGTCCGCCCGGCATGGGAGCACGACAAGGCCCGCGTCGCGGGGTCGCTCCACGTGGCGCTCTTCGTGGAGGACACGGACATGAGCCCCCTCACCCTGCTCAAGAAGTGGGTACACTTCGGCTACATCGGCCTGTGGACCGGCCAGTACTTCACCACCATCAACGACCAGTTCCTCACTCAGGTGGAGCAGTTGGCTCCCGACAAGGAGGCCAAGCTCCTTGTGGCCTGCGGAGAAGGACTCAGGTGATTAATGCAAGGAGTTAATGCACACAGCACATTGCAGTAGTACTAGTAGCAGCTGCTGCTGCGAATTGTGATTAGATTGTGTCACTGTTTCTTATTGTAAGCTCAAACAACCTGCACAGAAGAAATAAATCTCCGTTACCAGAAGTATTCAAACATTCATGTAAAGGAATCTGACAACTGAGAGATTTTATTTAGATTCTGTGTATAGGAGATGCTTAATTATGTACAGTTTTCCTGAGCAGGTCTTTGATTGCGGTGAAGGCACTGCGCAAGGGAGGGTACAAGAACTTGGCATGGCTGGCCGGAGGGTTCAACAGGGCTCAAGAGGGCGATTTCAGTGATGTGGAGGGGAGCACCAAGCTGCAGTACGCCACTGTTGGAGGCGTGTCCTACATCTTCCTGCAGCTGCTTCTCTTGCTCCGAGTGCTCAAATGAAAGTCCAATTTTAGATGGTCAGGGCATCCGACATCCATGTACCATCATGTTCTCTTATATTTCTTGCTCTCCATTGTGAAGTTTCTTGTATTTCTTCATGCATTTTTAAGTTTGGTTCATCATGAGCAGTTGATCATTTATGCTTGACACATGTGACCAATTAGTTCTCCAATTTTTTTTTCTCCTATTTGCAATATGGTTATCATGTGCTTTCTCTCAAAGCTTTCATTTTAAAGGCTCCTTAGTGCACCTGCCACAATTAAACAAAAAGATTCATATTGAAATATGGCACCTCTTTTTTTTTAACCTAATACATTTACATACTCATTTATCATATTGTACTAGGTTATGTTTAGTGCATGGCAAAGGAGCTTGTGATCATATTGATTGAGCTCGCTGAGCATTGATCTTTATGTAAGGTCATATATTTAATAGCCGATCATGTGAAATTATTAATGAAGCTGAGCCAATCTGAAACTGTTGCCCCATTCGATTATGTGAATTATTCACGACGCTGATCGATGAGTGAAATTGATTATATTGGAGCATGGATCTGACTTTCTATATCAAAATATATGGCTTTTTTTTTCCAGCAAAAAATATTCTTCCTTACATTAGCATTCTCAGGTGATGGTTAATTGTCTCAATATGCCTATAAGCAAGATTATTAAAACTGGACCGGACCGAACCGGCCGATTCAATCGGTTCAACCACGAACCGATGGCTGCTCCGGTCCGATTTCATGCCAAAATCGTATTGATGGTTTGGCCGCACAAAATTCAGTTGAACCAGTATGAACCGGTGAACCAAAAGAAATCCGGTTCAATTAAAAAAAAAGGTGAAAAAAGTTAAAACCCACTAAAATGGAAATAAAGAGATGGAAAGAGGAAAAAATAAAACTAATTGAATGCATAAAAACAAACTTAACTAGAAAAGTAATGAAGAGAGAGAGGAACAAAGGTAAAATAAGGAAAATAAAATAAACGAAGAGAGAGGAAGAAAGGTAAAATAAGGAAAATAAAACAAATGAAGAGAGAGAAAGAATGAAAAAATGAAAAAAAAATAATGAGAAGATCAATGAAGGGAGTGATTTACAGCAATTATAAATTAATATATTGGTAATAGTAATAAATGATAAAGTGAATTAATGGAGAGAGGAAGAAATGAAAAAACGAAAAGTGAAACTAATGATGAGAGAAAGGAAGAAATGAAAAAAATAAAGTTAAATAAAAATAAAAGATAAAAATGATTTATGGTAAAAAAATTAATATGTTACTAGTAGCATTTAACGCTAATAATAATAATAATAAGTATTAAAAAAATTGGAAGTAATTGATTTATCAATAATAATATCTTAATATATATAATATGTTAGTATTTTAACTTTAGTAGGTTACTAAACTTTTATGCATAATATAATATTTGTGATATATATTCTTAATATTATTATAAATAATATTATTTTAATAAAATTTAATTTAATCCGATCGAACCCGATCGAATTGGTCGTCCGATTCGATTATGGGTCTGTTTATGATAACATTGCCTACAAGAGCTTGTTTAGATTGCTAGTCAAAGAAAATGAGGGGAAGAAAAGAAGCTATCTTTCTGTAATCTTATATTTTTCTTTTTTCTTTATTACCTTTTCATTTCCTTAGAAAATTATTATTCATTTTTTGTTTCAACCCCAATTAAAGGTATTAATTCATTGTCTATTGTTTTTTGCTTCATATCTTGCATATACAAACAAGCGAGCAAAAGGTAATATTAGGAAAGAAAGGCTACATATTTAGTTGGCACAACCGAGATTGTGTCGTAGGATCGTTAAATGTTAGTAGTTTTAAATTTGATTCTCATAATCACATCATTTTGACATGATTTATTCATATCGCTCTCGTCTGAATACCAGATTATTCGAGTATTAATAGTTATGAACATAAATGGATCTTTGACCGAAAAGAAAGAAGACATATTTATGAGGTTCACTTTTTTATAAAAAATCTTATTGACATGCAAAATATAAAGTCTAAATCTTAATACCATATAAGTTTATAAAGCTCTGCCCCGAGACCCCTGGATTCCCACCTATAATTTATATGGACAAAGATTAAAAAATATTTAAAATTTAATTAAGATTCAAGGCATTATCATTAATACCTTTATGAATAAATAATAATTCATCTTACACACATACTAAGAGACTGTTTGGTATGAGGTAATCCAAATAGATTATCGATTATTTTATTTAAAATTCTCAAAATCCGTCATATTATCTTGTTTGGTTGCGATAGATGAGTTGATACTTCAACTTATGACTAATGTGCATAATTTTTAGTGCCGTATGAGTGGGACGACCGGACAGCTTCTCGGGCTGAGGTGGAAAAAAATAGGAAATCACCCAAATTTTTCAGCAGTTATATTGATGTCACATTAATATTTAAGTGAACACGCTATTTTCTTCCTTAAATTTAGAAAATGTATCCTTTATTTATGTAATTAAAAATGGTTAAATTAATTCTCCTTTTTAAACTTTATGTAAAGAGGTGCATTCAAATTTTTTTATATGCATTATGCATTGACAGACATAATACGTAGATTCTTATTTACATGGAATTCATGTGAACTTGAAAAGACGTCAAAATTACATATTCCTACATCTTATGTAGTGACATACGACACAAACACGGATTTTAGAGTTCCTTTAAATTTGTTATTCAATTTTATGACATAACTTTTTCTTCAATTTTAATTAATCAACATATTAATTTGCATAAGTGAATTCTTTTATACAATAATTTTATCATAATGAAAAATAAATACGCAATATTCAATGACTTGTGAGTAATGAACTCACATCTATAAATTATCCTTTTATCAATATCAAATATTAAATTCTTATTAATATTCATATCCATGTCCAAGTCAACCATCTACGAAGCATCTGATCGGTTCATTATCGTCATTTTTTTTATCCTGCATAGATTTTTTTACAAAGAAAATTTTCACGAGTATAAAATGCATGATACATAGTATTAAAAAATAATCAAATGCTCTATCAAAAAATAAATAAATATCGATCAATAGAGCATCACAACAATCATCCATTTTAATTATCAATTTATATAAATTATTCAATATATATTTTAATTATTTATGTCAATTATCAATTAATACAATATTCATTATCAATCATTAACCCTTAAGCGATCATTGTTTGAACGTAATCAATTTCAATCACATCTAGCCATTATCAATTAATCATTCTCTATTGGTTATGATGTCAGTAGATTAATATTTAACATCAGTTGTAAATGTTACAATCAATTATCCATCAATCGATTATTCTTTAGTTTATACTTCTATTATAAATGCTGCTTGAGTGACAAAGGTTCTCTTTTTATTATTTTTAAATTGTTAGAAGTCATCTTTCAATATAAAAGCTAATTTTGAGAACTCGCTTATTATTAAAGGAACATCATATTAGTTTAATATTTATTTTCATTGGCGATATGAACATTCTAACACTTGTTCAGAGCATGATCCATTATAGGAGTGTTTGTTACACGAACAACACCATGAATAGACGATTGTTCTTACTGTTTTACACTAACACCATTTTTTGTTGTGGCCCCCACTACCATCATGATGAAAATTAAGTAAAATGAAGAGCAAAAAAAATAGGAACCAAAAAATATTATTGTTCTTGTTGGAACCAAAAAAATAGGAACGTTGTTGGATGAACTAATTCCAGAATAAATAAATGGAAGCCAAACAACCCTAGGATCCCTTGAGGTTCATTATACGACGGGGATAAGAAATTATAAGACAAACATAATTTTTATTGAAATATGAGGAACCAATCGCCTAATTACACTAATTGTTTCGTTCAATAATTTCAATTCAAAGGCAATCGACAAATCATGATAACCCATGTATTTCATCTTTATCTTATTAACTTATGACGTATCTTTATTTTTGTTTAATTTATTGTACCATCATTTTATGCACATTGTGTTAATGAACCATAACAATAGTATTCTAGCCTTGTTGTGATTAACCTTGTTAGATAGTCAAATAATAATCATAAATAATATATTCTAGCCTCGTTGTGATTAACAAATTCTATCGTTGAAACTTGTCATGATTTTTATGGCCTTATCACGACCAGCCAACTAGCTTTACCATTGTACCCTTTCAATCATGGATAGGTGTCGTGACTATCATAGGTCATAATAATTTAGGATGCTCTTTTCGTTCTTTAAATATGTCGACTTTTCTTTACTTTCTTTATTCGAATTATGGAGCATTCAAACCTCGAGATGTGCACATGAGAAATGAAGGAGAAAAATATGAGAGTAAGGAAGATTTTAGGATCCATTTATAGAGTTTGATTTACATCATAATTTTTATTTTATTCAAATTTAATTAGAACTCTAATATCTTTTCTCTAATAATCTTTAATTTATACTTTTATTCTTATTAAAACTTTATTATTATGTTAATTACCTCAATTTTCAAAATTAAGTAATATAATGATTGTTTTATCTCTTAACTTTTGTACTAAAATAATAAAATATTATTATCTTATTTCATGAATATTTTAACTAAAAGTTCTTAGTTTAATTTTAATCTGGGAGTCTTTTTATAAAATAATTTTGTTGTTGAATTCAAATTTAAATTTAAATTCTTAAAGTCAATCTAATCCCAATTTTTTCAACTAATGTTTGCTTCTTCTTTTTTCTATCTCTAATTTCCTTTCTAATTATATTTTTGTTTCTCTTTGCTAATTCTTTTTTTTTAATTCAATAAATAATTTTAATCTTCTTAATTTGTGATGCATCACATTTTATATTTTATAATTGCACTTTATGTATATAATATACATAATTAGTATGTAAAATTTGTGCAGTGCAGCGCGCGCGTGTGCGCCCAAAATTAAGAGCTTGATTCTTTATTCCTGTAGCACATTTGGGCAACGACACTTAGGCTCTGTTTGGCAACACGAAAAATAATATTTAGCGGTTCAAACACTAATTTTTTGTTTGATAAATGACAAAAATAAATAGCGTTTAGTATTTCATACGAAAATATTGAAAAATTACTTCTACTAGCATTTAGCGATTAGAGGTTAGCGTTTTATAGATTTTTCCAATTTTACCCTTATTCAAATATATTATTTCTTTCTAACTTATCTTATTATTTTCTCATTTTTATTTTATAATCATTTAACTATATTTCTTTTCATATTCATGTTTAGATTGTTTTCATTACTTTATGACAACGATTACTTTTTTTTCCTTTTGAGAAAAGAACAATATCCGTTGGTAATTTACTTTGACTTTAATAGGCTGATTTATTTGTTTGGACCGGACTGGACCGGCCGGTCTGACCGGTCCAATCGTCGACCGCCACTTGAGACGGGTTTGGTTCGATCCTAAAACCGGATTGGCATTTGAACCGTTTTGAACCGGTTAAGACCGGTCAAAACCGGACTAAAACCGAATAAAACCGCTGAACCGCCGGTTTTAGGGCAACCGGCCGGTTCAAATATTAGAAAAAATTGAAAAAATATGAGCCCACTAAGTTTTGAACCCATGACCTCTTAAACAACTTAATGTGTACATTCCACTATGCTATGTTTATTCATTTGAATACTAAGTTATTTTATATTATACAATAGTTATCATCACTCATTTATCAAATTATTTTTTTAATAAGAAAATTTATAATATTTTTAAATGTCAAATATTAAATATGAAAAAATTAGTTACCTAATTAAATTAAAAAATAGAAACTACAATAATCTTTCTAGTTTAAGTAAATATTAATAGTTGAAATTGAGAAATATGAATTTGTAAATTATAATTGAATACATTAAAATCACATAAAACTCATATCAATAGTTAAATATGTCACATTTAATTTCTTAACTTTAATTAAAATGATTTAACCATATGTACTTTGATATAGAAATATATTAATTATTGATAAGAATATATAAGTATTATAGTTTATCTTTTTATATTATTTTATTAATATTCGGTTCGACCGTCCGGATTAACCGGTTCGACCGGTCTAACCTGATCCGGAGATCTATCCGGGTCGACGTCCGATCCGGGTCTTACAACCTTGGATTTATCAGACTTCTTTCTTCAATTAGAAAAAGATTGTATCTGCATTTGCGTGTCTCCTTATTTGGCTTTTTCTTATACATTAAGTCTAAAATTTATTTAATGATATTTATGATCTTATGAATATAAATTAATCAAATGATACGACTAGTGCAGTGGGAGAGCAATTGTTAAAGAAAGAAATAATAATAAAATTATATATATATATATATATATATATAATTCTATGCATGAAGACCTCTTCTTCTTTCACTATTTTTATAACTTTTTATGGTTTATTTCAATTTATAATTTTTATAATTAGTATCTTAATATCATTTAAATTTATTACATCATTTAACTCTTATAATTGTCACTTGATATTCTTATTATCAACTATCGTATCAATTAATTGCATCATTTAATATTTTATATCAGCATTTGATATTCCCTTTATTAATTTATGTATTAAAATTTTATTCTTTATATTCCGTTAAATTTTTATTTCTAAGAACAAAACATTATATATAAATGCTTCCTTAATTAATGTGTATTATATTTAACATCATGCTTAAATTTTCATATATTATAAGTTCCCTCTTTATGTTTTACTATATGTTTTAATCCTAAAAAATAATAATATATAATTTATCATTATGTATATATAGATATATATACACACACATCAAGGCCTCTTCTCTTTTCACATCTTTTCAGTGATATTTTTTTTTCAATTTATCATTAGAATCTCAGTGTCATATTAATTTATTGCATCATTTAATTCTTTGTATTGTCACTTGGTATTCTCATTATAAATATCATATTAATTAATTGCATCATTTAATATTTTATGTCTACACTTATATTCTCATTAATAATTTATGTATTAAAATTTTAACATTACAAATTACATACATATTTCATCATTATTATTTATTTATAATAACATATAGTCATATATAAATATATCCTTAATTAATGTGTTAAATTTAATATAATGATTTTTTCATAAGTTATAAGTTGGCCCTTTATATTTTATTATATTTTTAATCCTTAAAATAATCACATGTAAATTGCATTTCATGATTAAATTTTCACAAATTATGTATTGATCTTTTATATTTTATTATATTGTTTGTTAGAACAAATAATCATATATATATATATATATATATCCTTAATTAACATGTGCTAAGTTTTTAATATTCATTCACAAATTAGATATTGACTCATTATGCTTCATTATATTTTTTTAATAGCGGAGTACATAGTATTAAAATAACACATAAAACTTTACAATTAATTAATACTTTATTCTAAAGTCAAAATATTTTTTTGTAGTCATCTTAAATATTTTAAAATATGAGTTTAAGTAATATTTGTCTTAATTCAAATTATAAGATATTTATAGATATATTGCATGTTACGAAATTGGAACTTATATGTTATAAATCACAGTTAAATAAATTTACATCATTCATATATTTAAACTTATATTTTAAAATATATTTAATTACGTGAAGCACGAGGGGGTTTAGCAGTGCAGCGTTTACAAAATTAAGATCTTGATTCTTTATTCTTGTAGCACGTTTGGGCAATGACACTTAAGGCATTGTTTGGCAATATAAAAAATAACATTTTAAGTAGCGTTAGCAGTTCAAATGTTAATTTTTCTATTTAGTAAATGATAAAAATAAATAGCTTTTGGTATTTCATACAAAAATATTGAAAAGTTATTTCTACTAACGTTTAGAAGTTATCGTTTTATAAATTTATCAAATTTTAACCTTATTCAAATATATTATTTCTTTCTAACTTATCTTATTATTTTTTCTTTTTAATTTTATAATCATTTAACTATATTTCTTTTCATATTCATGTTTAATTAATTATAAATTATTTATAGGATTTAATGGTGGTCCTCCCCCTCTGTAACGGGGGAGGACACACCTCCCCCCATCCGCGCCCGTCGGATAGGGATCTGACGGGCGCGCTTTGAATTTTAGTTTTTTTAAATCCGTTTTCTTTTTTTTCGATTTTCTTTTTTTTAATCTGTTTTCTTCACCCTCTCCCTCCCTCTCTCGCCCGGCGTCGACGATCATATCTGGCCGCTCGGCGGCCGGATCTGACTGCGGGCGGCCAGATCTGACCGCTCGATGGTCGGATCTGACTGCAGGCGGCCAGATTTGGCCGCTCGGCGACTGATTTGGCGCGGGCGGCCGGATCTGGCCGCCCAGTGGCTGCCCGCGTCAGATCGGCGAGGCGGCCAGATCTGGCCGATCTGGCGCGGGCGGCCGGATCTGGCTGCCCGCGTTAGATCTGACGAAGGCGGCCGGATCTGGCCGCCTAGCCGCTCTCACCGAGGCCGCCGCTCTTGTCGAGGCCGCCAATCTCGCCGAGGCCGCTGCCGCTCTCGCACCCGTCTGCTGCTCTCGTCGAGGCCGCCGCCGCTCTCGCCCCCGTCCGTCGCTCTCGCCGAGGCCGCCGCCGCTCTCGCCCTCGTCCGCCGCTCTCGTCGAGGCCGCCGCCGCTCTCGCCCTCTCCACCACTCTCGTCCGTGCTCCGCCATCGCCCTGCCGTCGCTCTCGCCCCCTCCGCCGCTCTCGTCCGTGCTCCGCCACCGCCCCGCCGCGCTCCGCCACCGCCCCGCCGCACTCCGTCACCGCATCGCCGCACTCCGTCACCGCACCGCCGCGCTCCGACCCTGTCCCGCCGCGCTCCGCCCGCCCCGTCGAGCTTAGCCACTGCCCCGCCGCGTTCCGACACCATCCCGATGCGCTTCGACCGCCCCGCCGTGCTCTGACTGCCCCGTCGTGCTCTGACCGCCCCGCCGCGCTCACCCTGCCCCGCCGCGACCACGCTCCGACATCGCCGTGCCGGATCCTCGCATGCCGCCGCCGGACACTTGCATGCCGCCGCCGCACGCCACCTGTCGTGTGATTTTTTTATTTATTTTGGATCAATATTGTCGAAGTTTGTGATCGCGTCGAACGAGGCTTGTTTATGTGTCGATGTATGAAAAATGTAATTTGAAAATGTAATTGATTCATGTCGATGTATGAAAAATATAATTTGAGAATGTAATTGATTCATTGGAATGTGTATGAAATCAACATGTAATTGATTCATCGTCTGCCATATGTATCACATATTCGCGGAAGCTCATAACCCTCGGAACGAACGACATTTGTATTACATTTGTATCACATATCCTCGGAACGATGTTGAACGATGTTTGTATCACATAATCGGAATGACGTCGAGCTCATAACCTTCAGATACGACGACGTACGTTTATATCACATTACAACATCAACATGAATCAATTACATTTCCAAATGTAGAACACATTACAATGAAATCACATTTTTCATAAATCAACATCGGCATGAACACATTAGAAACACATTCCAATGAATCAATTACATTCTCAAATTACATTTTTCATACATTGACATGAATCAATTACATTCTCAAATTACATTTTTCATACATCGACACATAAACAATCAATTACATTCCCATTCTCGACGAGGCTTCTCGATGCGATCACAAACTTCGACAATATTCATCCCAAATAAATAAAAAAAATCACACGACAGGCGGCGTGCGGCGGCGGCAAGCGAGGGTCCGGCGGCGTCAGGGCGACAGCGGCATGCGAGGATCCAGCACGGCGATGTCGGAGCGTGGTCGAGGCGGGGCGGGGTCGGAGTGCGGCGGAGCGCGACGGGGCGGGGTCGGAGCGCGGCGGGTCTGTGGCGGAGCGGGGTCGGAGCGCTGCGGGGCGGGGTCGGAGCGCGGCGGGGCGGGGTCGGAGCGCGGCGGTGGCGGAGCGCGGACGAGAGCGACGGAGGGGGCGAGAGTGGCGGCGGCCTCGACGAGAGCGACGGAGGGGGCGAGAGCGGCGGTGGATGAGGGCGAGAGCGGCGGCGGCCTCGACGAGAGTGGCGGCCTCGGTGAGAGCGGCGGCGGCCTCGGCGAGAGCGGCTGGGCGGCCAGATCCGGCCACCCTCGTCAGATCTGACCTGGGCAGCCAGATCCGGCTGCCCGCGCCAGATCGGCCACCAAGCGGCCAGATCTGGCCGCTGGCAGCCAGATCCGGCCGCTGAGGCGGCCGATCTAACGCGGGCAGCCGCTGGGCGGCCAGATCCGGCCGCCCGCGCCAAATCGGTCGTCAAGCGGCCAAATCTGGCCGCGATCTGGCCGCCCGCAGTCAGATCCGACCGTCGAGCGGTTAGATCTGGCCGGGCGAGAGAGGGAGGGAGAAGAGAGATGAGCGCGAGAGGGAGGGAGAAGAGAGAGGGAGAGGGTGAAGAAAACGGATTAAAAAAAAGAAAATGAATTTTAAAAAAACTAAATTCAAAGCCGCGCCCGTCGGATCCCCATCCGACGGGCGCGGATGGGGGGAGGGGGGTTCTCCCCCCTTATAAGGGGAAAACCCCCATTAAATCCTTATTTATATGTTAACAATGAATAAAAAATAATTTCACAATTAATATTTTCATATCATCGGTGCATTATATAAAATGTATTGCCAATATAAATTTCTATATGCTTTAATAAAAAAATTAGTTATGAAATTTTATTTTATTTAATTAGGATATAATTATTGTACTATAATAAAATTTATATAGTGCTTAAACTAAATAATTTGTCATATATCGAATTATGTCATTTTATATTCATCAGCTAATTCTACCATTAAATTTACCAAACACTTATTATTATAACCTCTAACCGCTAATTATCATCCGGTACTTGAGCTAGTTGAATCATTATCCTCTTATCAAACCATTAGTAATGTCACATTGACTTATTGTTTAATTCAATATTCTATTGTATATCAAATAAAAAATATTTTTCCAATAAAAGATATAAGTTTTCAAATAAAAAATTGGTGCGGTACATGTATAAATCTAGTGTTTATAATCGTCCAACACACTAACTTATTGTTTATTCAATCTTCTATTGTATATTGTAATGCCCCCAAAATTACTCCTCTTGCTACGTAGGCATTCAGGTTGACCCCGAAAACGCTACACTGCCTACTATAATATTTACCATGACCATTCAATAATTTGTATACGTAACATCAATATAATAATGAAATATAATCAAAGACTTTATTGCGGAAGCTTAAACGTCGAAATGTCAAAGGACATAAGTAATTAATGCAGTCTATAGCAAAGTAAGAAAAGACTACAATATTCAACAGGTTCAACATTTGGAAAGAAGTCCAATAAGCGGAATAACATGATGTCTTTCGAGAGTAAAGGAAATTATTAGACTAATTGCAATTGAGAGGACTTGATAAGATAAATTAATCATGTGCAACGTTCTCCAAGCCTTGTACCCTCCAACACATCATCAAGCAAAGTTCTCACCTGCAAAATTTCAATGCAGGAGAATCAA
Source organism: Pontederia crassipes (assembly GCA_030549335.1). Taxonomy (NCBI): domain Eukaryota; kingdom Viridiplantae; phylum Streptophyta; class Magnoliopsida; order Commelinales; family Pontederiaceae; genus Pontederia; species Pontederia crassipes. Next base: position 9,772,121 of record CM060188.1, on the reverse strand, counting down.
ATACCTATGAGCAAAGATGTCCAGTATAATAGAAGCATAGACGATGAAATAATAATCAATGATAGTTCTATAACAAATAAATCAGTAATGAACAATAATATGCCTTGGCTTCTATACTTTGATTACAATGAATAATATGTCATGCTTCAACCATATCAGTACATGTACAGTGTTCTTTACTATGACTATGTCTTATCTTTACTATACTTTACCTTGAACTTTACTGATCCCGGCATTTACTTTGCCATACTATATTTCGTGATTTACTATACTATATTCCGTACTTTTTTATACCATACTTTACTTTGCATTAATTTACTGTGAGTTGCACTACGTCTTTTACATTATTATGATGTTCTTAAAGTTAATTGTCCTATGCGAGCTCGACTTTATTAAGTTAAGATATCAGAGGTATCTCTCTGAATCTGTAAAGCCAGTATGCCCACGTTGTGGATGTGGTGTGACAATGCATCACCCATTTTGAAATGCAGGTGGGAGATGACCTGCATCCATGAACAGTGATCATTTAAGGTTCACTGTCTCCTCAATTAGCTACATATTCATCTGGCTCAGTACTATGAAATTATGTTCTTTGGGGGAAGGAGTGTGACATTGCATCATCCTTCTTCGAGATACAGATGGGAGAGGACATGTAACTCAGGAACAATGGTCATCGAAGATCATAAGATTCGCTGTCTCATCAGCTAACTACCTATCTCTCTCTATGTCATACTATGATCTTTGTTCCATATATTGGGGTAGCACATAGCAATTTTGTAATTTCATCTTTACTTTATTTATCTTTGTTTATCTTTGATGGAGGCTAGAATCACAAGTCAGAACCCAAAAGGGCATTGATGTCTTTACCACAAGACTCGGTCAGTTAAGGGTAAACCGGTTCGAGTCTCCTATCAGGATTCAAGAGCGTGGCCCCGACCGGTCGGAGTTCGACTCGAACTGTATCAACACTCATACATGATAATCAGTTTAAGATCTATTTATGGGTTTAGGTCGATTGAACTGGTCAGATCGAACCGATTGGTTTGAATGAACCGGACGGTCTGGATCAGATGGACTGGTTGGACCGGTCGATCGTCCTCTGGACCGATCGACCATTCCTTTTGGTCCGATCGACCTGAATCGGCCAACTTGGACTGGTCGATCGTTCCTCGGGACCGGTCGACCATTTTCTTTATCGGGTATCTGTCGGACTGGTCGACCGTGCATATGGGACGGTCGACCGATTACTCTATGCATCACCGGATCGGTCGATCGTTCTAAGAGATCGGTCGACCGATTGTAAGATCACGGTGACGTGCAGCGCGCGCCGGACCGGTCGACCGCTCGGATGGATCGGTCGATCGATCGTGAAATCGAATCTGTTAGCCAAATCACTGGATCGATCGACCGATCGAAAAATACGATAGTGTGAGATGCCTACCGAATCGGTCGACCATTCATGAAATCGGTCGATCGATTTTCACGATAAAATAGGGCCGCCGGACATCTTCTTCATTTCCGATGGCCTTTCGGCTATCAAAACACGATGATCAAAATACGAAAAATAAAGTTATGAATCACTGGATCATGATGGACTCTTTGTACACATCAAAAGATCGATATTTCTTCGTCTAGAGGATTTGAAATCTAAAGTACCTCTGCTTCGGTCGTTGGAGTTCGCCGACGAGTTCTTACGTCATTTCTGCGGTCACCGGTCGTTCTTGGCCAGTGAGGAGATTCGCCTTGCCCTTGCGCACGTCGAGGGAAAGCCCGTGTGCGTCAATGGAACGTCGAGTCGCCCGTGCCTTGGTCGCCTCTTACTGCGCGCGCGTCGATCGCCGGAGCCGAAGAAGGAGAAGCGAAAACGAAGTTGGCGGCCAACGAGAGTTTCCAAGGGGCGAGAGGGCACTCCCTTGCATCCTTTTTATAGGAAATTCCATCTCTCCTTTTTTTATTCAATTTCGCTTGAAAACTTTCCTTATTTGTTCAACACTTTGATTTTTGAAATCTTTCCATGTTTGAAAAAATCGCAGATGTTACATATATATAATAATATAAAAACTTCAGGAATTTTGTAACATTGCGAAAAAGTCATAAAACGTATAATTAATTAGTTATATTGGAAAGAGCAGAAAAAAGTGGGGAGCGGTACGATTTGTTAGCAATCTTAATTAAGATCACGTTCGTCCTCTTCGTTTTCATTTGGATACTCGAACTCTAGCGGTGGATATTGGAATCTAATTGGTCGACATAAGGGAAAAAAATATGGATCTAGAGAACACGTGAAAACTTGAACTCCAAAATTTAAATGCATGATGCCGGACACGGTCACACGCACACGACACGAGACGAGGAGGAGAACAAACCTATCTTAACTTTGTGAAGCATGCACGGATGACCTCACCGATCCACCCACAACTTGTGGTCCTATATTCATTATTAGTTATATAAGAAAAGAGAAATATATCAAACATTTCGATTTTTAAATTGAATTTATTTAATATGTCAAATGCTAAAAAGTATGAGTTGATTCAAGTCGTCAACAAATATGATTTTAGGTCTATCAAATTTAATTGGATCGAATTGAGTGATGTTTCAGCTTTTGGTCGAATTATTCAATCATTAATTTTTTTATATTTTAAATATAAAATATAAAAAACATTTTTAAAAAATATCTAGATTTTTTTCTATATTCAAAATACTATATTTTATATTTTAAAAGTTTAATAATATAAAAATACTTAAATTTAATTAAAAATTATTTAAAATAAAATAATTTGAATTAGGTCATCATCAAATTAAGTCGGGATGAAATTTTTCGACCAATCCTAATACAAGTCGAGTAGGATTCAATTTTCGACCTCAGCTTACTAAAAATAATCCGACAATTTTATTCATTTGGTCTACATAAGAAATACGTCAATACCTATTATGATTTTTTTAAAAAAATTAAGCCTTAAAATTAAAGTATCCAAAAGATACATTGAAATCTTGATGATATGAAAGCTGCTGATTGGACAGACAATGAGCATAATTAGCTTTGACATATGGACTCATAAATACGGTCAGTTTCAATTATGACGGCTCTTAAATTATCGTCTACGTATATGAAAAGATAAGGGTAAAGGTGTGCAAAACTAGTTTTTTATTAGTCTTAACCTTCTTTCTTAGATATAAGAAAAAAAAATTTAAAAAATCAATTATAATAAAAATCAGGGGTGCCGGTGCTATGAACTTTAAAAATAATTTTAAAAAATGAACTCTCTTATTTATAACTCCTTTTATTTCTCAAAAACAATTTGATTTAAAACAAAAATTAGGAAAGAAATGGATGGTTCGGCAAGTTGCCGGTCTGACTGTTGACCAGACCCAACAACTCTACAACGAGTCATTTCTTTTGCATCATCCGCGTGGGGGAAAGATCAAAGAAAAGTCCCAAAAATAAAGTGTTGCCCCGTCCCTTTCCTCCTTTTTTTTTTCTCTTCTCTTCTTTTCTTATGACCATATATGTAATAATATGCTAATAATACTCTTCTTCTTACTACTCATACATTGACTCATTCTTTCTTATCCCAATGATTATAATATTAATGAGGGGAATGAGATAACATCACAATAACATAATGCATATAAATTTTATAAATATAATAAGTTTGATGTAAGGATTGAAATATTCCTTACTCGAGGGTATGCAGGAAATCTTCCATCAAGTTTTGTTCTTAGGAATTTTTTTTCCAGCGAGACACTTTGGGAACGGTTGGTATGAGATTAAGGGTTAGAACAAGATGTTTGTTCTTAATTCTGCATTCAAATATCTCACAAATAATTTTTTAGTCAAAATTTTAAATAATTAAAATTATCTTAAAAAGTATAAAAAACACTAAGGCACTGTTTGTTTCGAGAATAAATAAAAAAATAAGACGTAATTCTATTTTATTCTACCAAACATATGTTTATGATGTCATAATGATGAAAGGGCAATTGTCATTTATAAAAATATTATTTCAATAAATAATAGCTTTTCAAGAGATTAATTATTCCACCTTTTTGTTGGAATTACTTATCCTTTGTTCAAATTTCAAGAAAATAACTATTCTATTAGAATAAGTGCATTTAATCTTTGAATAATTATTCTTAAACCAAACAATGCCTAAGTTTTTGTTCCTAAAATAAGAACATAATGTGGAACAAATATTTTATTCACCCTTTTTTATTATTTGATATTAATAATTACACATAATTAATTATATTTTATATTTATTAAGTTTTGTAGAAAAATACACTATAAATAAATGATGCTTAAAAATAATATTTTAAATGCCAACAATGAGAAATATTAATTCGTGATTACTTTATTATTAATTAATATAAAGTTATTATTATTTAATTATATAATATTTGTTAGAAATCAAACAAACTAGACCAATTATTTTTTAAAAAATGTTTCTTTAAATAAATAAAATTATTTTGTTATTAGTATTTATTATTTTATTTAAATATTATCTATTTTATTTCACTCAAGTATTAGCAATTTTTATCATGAATATTTTTTATTAATTATTAAATAATTACATTACATTGCTTAATAAAATATGTAATTAATAATTTCATGTTCTATCCAAACATTATTTATCCCTCCATTAATTAATTGCTGAAGATACTCTTAATTTCATGACTGAAATGACACAAATAATAACGAATAATTTTATTTGCATTAAGCAAATAATTTGACACGTAAGTGCTTTTAGTTTTTGGAATCAACAATAAAGCTGGCGTCCTTGCCACGTCCAAGTTAATTAACGCTTAAAAAGTAAAAGAGATCTCCAAATTTAAAGCATGAAAATATGCAATCTTCTAAATTAAATGGGCCATCCAAAATTTGAATTTTTACAATAAATAAATAGATAACCAAAGCGTTTTTTTATATGTCCATTTTTTGTATATATAGCAGCATTTAATTTCCGCTTTGTGCTTAATTGTTCGACTCTTTTTTAGTACCACAAGCTCCGCTTTATTTCTCCGATGTGGGAGCGCAAGGCTTCCAGCTCTATGCTCTGATGAGGCTTCTTACGCTCGCCGCCGCGGTGACAGCAGCAGCTCTCCTCGTCTCCCTCCTCTTCGCCGCCGCCTCTGACGCCATCGGAGTTGCCTCCACCGTTGCCATCGTCCCCGGAGACACCCCCGTCGTCTGCGGCATCGTCGCCGAGACGTCCCCTCTTACCGTACGGTGCTCCGCCTTATCCACCGCAGGCGCCGGCCAGCCCTTTGCCCTCCTCCCTAGCGTCTCGTTCTCCTCAGTCTCCGGCGGCTCCGACTCAATCTGCGCCCTGAGGTCCGACGGCGCCGCTTTGTTCTGCTGGAACTCCAGCGGTCCCAGCGGCAACTTCACCAGCCTGAGGCGCGTCTACCACAACAACACCGCTCCACTTCGCGACCTTGCCGTCGGGGACGCCCAGGTGGCGGCCTCCGGCAGCAATGGCACGTTCATCAAGTGGTGGCGCGCCGGCGGGAGCTTCCCGCCCGGGGTGTACGGGGACTTCCGATCCCTCACCTCCGGCTGGGGATTCTCCTGTGCGCTTGATCCCAAAGGCTCAGTACACTGTTGGGGTCCCCGAAGCGACCTGATCCAGGACAACTTCACCAACCAAACCATGTCCACAATTGTGGCCGGCGAATCCCACGCCTGCGGCATCACTACTGCCGGGCTCCTAATCTGCGACCGGAGCAACACATCGGACGGATGGACCCCACCTCCGTCGGCAGCCTACGAGTTTGGGAGCCTGGCTCTGGGTTCGAACCACGCATGCGCCGTCCGGCGCTCAAACGGCACGGTGGTCTGCTGGGACGCCGAGGGCGACCCCCCTTACGCTCCCGCAGGTGACACCGCGTTCGAATTTGTGGTTGCGGGCGGGAACCTCACCTGTGGGCTGACGACGGCGAACCATTCCGTGCAGTGCTGGAGGGCCGACCAGAGGAGCCTGCCGCTGACGACGCTTCCGTTGCCGGAAATTCTTCCGGGGATGTGTACTTCTAACCAGAGCTCTTGCGATTGCGGCCCTGTTTCATTATCTGAGAAGCTCTGCTCCAATACAGGCGTCATATGCAAGCAATTTTGCGACTCTCAACCGTCTCCGTCAACGCCGTCACCGTCGACTCCGCCATCTCCGTCCTCTTCAGAGAAGACAAGCAAAAAATGGTTAGCATTCATGATCGTTGGCGCCGTCGGAACATTCGCCGGAATCTGTTCGATAGTTTTCTGCTTATGGTTCGGAGTGTGCCGAAACAAGAAAGTTCACAATTCAGTTCAGCCGTCCATCACGGCCACCAGAAATGGAGGATCACACGCCTTGACCACCTCCCCGCCGGGAGTCACCAGCCCATTCACCTCTCCGAATGGGTCCAAATCCCGAATTTTCCGGCGACAGGGATCGAGGATCATGAGCCGGCAGCGGAGTGGCCCATCCTCCTTCAAGGACCGAGCTGTGGAGTTCAGCTTTGCGGAGCTTGCCGCAGCCACCAAGGACTTCGCATTGGAGACCAAGATCGGTGCAGGGAGCTTCGGGACTGTGTACAAGGGAAAGCTCACCGATGGACGAGAGGTGGCCATCAAGAGAAGTGAATCTGGTGTACGGACGAAGAAGTTTCAGGAGAAGGAAAGTGCATTCCAGTCGGAGCTGGAATTCCTCTCTCGGCTCCATCACAAACACCTGGTGGGATTTGTAGGATACTGTGAGGAGAGGGAAGAGAGGCTCTTGGTGTATGAGTACATGAAGAATGGAGCTCTGTATGATCATTTGCATCCCAAGGATGACAAGGCTCCATTTACCTTGAATTCATGGAAGATGATAATCAAGCTAATGCTGGATGCAGCTAGGGGGATTGAGTATCTGCACAACTACGCCGTCCCGCCCATCATCCACCGAGACATTAAATCGTCAAATATACTGATCGACGGGAACTGGGTTGCGCGTGTTTCTGACTTTGGGTTGTCACTAATGGGGCCGGAGTCGGAAGGTGTGCATCTCTCGATGAAGGCGGCCGGGACTGTAGGTTACATGGACCCTGAGTACTATGGCTTGCACCATTTGACAGTGAAGAGTGATGTTTATGGCTTTGGGGTGGTGATGCTGGAGGTGTTGACAGGTAAAAGAGCAATCTTTAAGGAGGAGGAAGGTGGAAGTCCATTGAGTGTGGTGGATTACACATTGCCCTCCATTGTTGCCGGGGAGATCACCAAGCTGCTCGACACAAGGGTCGAACAACCTGGATTACACGAAGCCGAGGCGTTGGAGCTGGTGGCGTACACGGCAATGCACTGTGTGAGGCTTGAGGGTAGGGAGCGGCCGAGCATGTCTGACATTGTAGCAAATCTTGAGAGTGCACTTGCTCTCTGTGAGGAAGGGGATTCTAGCATCTCCAATGCAAGCATCTCATTTGCTTCAGATTGATTTCCGATTTTTTAGGGAAGAGGAATTTTTTCTCAATTCTTTCTTTTGTTTCTCCAGTTAATGATACCTTTGTTTCAGACATTCTGTAAATAATTTATTCTAACACCTTGGATTATCATGGAGGTGAATCAACATTTGTTTTAATTACTTGAACATTAGCTTTAAATTATACCTTTGGTTGTCTCTTTACTCTACAAAACGAGTAATCCAGGTTATGACATGAATTGCTGTCTTGACATTCAGAAAGGGGTCAAACTTTTTTAAGGCTTGATCTGTAGCTTTGACAGTAATGTCTCAGTTGCATTGTTAAACTTAGAAGGGTCTCAGCTCAACATTGTTGAAAGTTTGTAGTCAATTAATCCAGAAAATGTGTTTTCATCACACAAATTGTGTTTGAAGACTGGGTTAAATAGCTATTTCTAATAAGACCCAGTCAATTCCTTACAGCATACTTTATTTATTATGTTGTAGTATTATGGTCAATTCTGTCTCACTTTTCCTGTGGGACAAGGGTTACACCCAGTCAAACCTTCTTATGACTGCAGAGGCCTAGAAGAAAATGCATCCGAATTAATTGCTGAAAGATATAAATATAATTGCATTCTGTCGCTTTTAGATGCATGTGATGATTGTCAAGCTGAAACAAAAGTATAATGAACTCGTGTTCATTGCTTCAGCTGGGGAAACAAATTTGTTTTCCTCTTCATTGAGGATTTGATCTGACTAAAGATGAAAGCAAAGCATAAATTATTAACATCAAGTTTGCCAATGTTTAGTTATGCCCAGTAAACAATGTTAAAATTGCTAAAGCTAAATCAAACTACAGGTCCATGTGGACATACATTTTGAAAGATCATGATCTATGTCCTTTTTGTAACTTTTGGTCAATGTTGCCCTGTCAAAAAGTTGACATGAGTTAGTCTCATCATGCTTTTCTCTTCAATTATTGCTCATATTTATATTTTCTCTGTTTTTTTAATTATGCATCTTGGCTTAGTCTCTGCTTTCTGATCTTTCAAACCTTCTACATATACAATTGGGTTTTGCCACATTACTTAATTGTCTAATTAAATCATTGGTGCGGTGATACCTAAAATTAGTTCAGTTTGATAAAAAGAAGAGCGGGCACAATGAGAACATAATCCGCAGTGTCCTCTTGTTCATAGAATTCAGACTTTGTCCCACTCCTTTAAAACCATGGTTTTCCTAACATTAATCTGCCAAAACAAAATTTTTATGATCTAATAGCTCCGGATTGGTTCATTGGAATAATCAGTTTTCATTTGAGATCAATTCCTCCATATGGTTCAGACATTTTATGGAACTGGGCATACAAATGCTTGCTAAACTAGCTCTCTCTATATGATCAAAAGCATCAAGAGGGGTGGATTGGTGTATAATTTTTTTTCAAAGTCACTTTTGAAAAAAAAAATCAATAAAACCGATCACAAGCAAATAAAGATAAGATGATGTAAATAAAAGTTAAAGAACAAACGCAACTCTTTCGTCTAAACTCTTTGGCCTACGTCTCCGCTCCGATTTCTCGACCTTGAAATCGTCGGAGATCCACTATTTTTCTCTTTTTTTGTAGGGAGAGAACAACCCTCTTTACACAACAAATTTGCTTCTCCGCTCAAGAGACAAGGCACACCTTTTTTACAAAGAGCCCTCAATCTTACAAAATCAGAAAGAAAATATTTTTCTCTAACTTTTTTCTTTTACAAAATTTTTCTCACACTCAAAGCTAAGAAAAGAAAATGTAAGAAATTTGCAACTTTGTGTTCAAGAACTTGAGAGGAGCTCTAGAATATTTTTGCTTGCTTGAGTGATTTTTTCTCAGTCTTTGGCACTCCTTTTAAAAAGCCTTTTCAGGTGAAAATTTGTTCAAAAAGTCTTCCACAGTTTTCTCTTCAAAATAATAGCCGTTACTGTTCATTTGATTGTGTGGCCGGTCGACCACTGCGATGGGCCGATCGATCGATCAATGTGACTGTTGTTGCATTTTCTACGTTTTGATGTTGTTCGATCGACCGGTCCTTCGTCTGATACATCGAACCAGTACATATCGTCTTCGACCGATGTATCAACCCATATAGTCTCGATATCAACCGATAAAGTCTCATTTTTTCTTTCGTTGAATATCAATCGACTGGTTGCCTAGGCCGATCAACCGATGTAATCGACGAGTTGTGTGCTGAAATTTTTTTCTTTTGATTTTAACTTGACGATTTCTTCTACGAATGTGGTCACATCAATCCTACACCTGTGATGCGGATTTAGAAACACTAGCAAGCGCACTAATCGTTCAAGTAATAAAATGATGAGTATAAAGTATCATTCCCACGAGGACAAGAAATAATTAATAACTTCTCTTACTTATAACTTGAGAAAAGATAAATAGGTTGTTTAATGTGAAAATAAGATGAATAAATAATAAAAATAAGACTATGATCAATGGAGTTTAAAAGTATAGATTTGATGAATATGACTTATCTTGATTAATATCACTACTCACATATGAATTCTAGACAAAAAATGATGAATTAATAAAGTAAAATTCTCAATTTGATTTAACCGATATTTCAAGCTTTAAACCCTATTTTGAGATCAATAATAGAGAGTAATCCTTTCGGTTTTTAATCTAATCTATTCAATCTCAAAACGCATTCAACTGGAATATAAAGTTAAGGACTTTCTCAAGTCACCTTAACAACAACACAATTGGGTCTCTTGCGATTTCCCCAATTATGACATGTAAGAGAAAAATCAGAAAAAAAAACTCTATAGAATCTAAAGACTTCTTTTTAGATAATCGAAAGATTCAAAGGAATAAATCTCAGGCAACAATCAATAAAACCATCAAACATGCTATTGATCCGTCAACTAATCGTACAAAGAATTCATAAAGAATAGAGTTCAATCAAGAAAATCCTAAAGAACTACTCTAATAAACTAGAGTACATCAATCTAAATAATGTTTCAGGAAAAGAAAAGAGAACAAGAAGAACTACTCCTAATTCTACTGTCCTCTCTCGAGTTTCTGGCAGAACTTCGTTGTAGCCTCTGGATCTTCTTCACCAAGCTTTCAACCTCTGAATTATGCCTCCAAAAATGCTTTTCCAGACCATCTTCTGCCTCCTTTTATAGATTTTCTCATCCCCTAAGAAAATAAACCAAAAATATATTAAAAAAGTGGATAAAAACCGCTTTAAAACGGCTTAACAGACCGCTGTCACGGCCGTGATAGGGACTTAGTCAAATTTTTGCTTGTTGATCTTTCTGTCACGGCCATGACAATAGCCATCACGGCTGTGACAGTCTTCTGAGCTGTTTTACATCCTTTTTTGCCTTCATTTCGACATTTTCTCGTATCCTGCCATGAATAATTTTCATATTTAGGTAGAAATCAAATCTAAAGGAAATTATATGAAAATAAATTAAAACTCCTCCTTTCTAAACATAAAAACATTCTAAAATGTTAATCAAATGACCCAAACTAATGCATGATTTTTCGTGCATCAACCTGCATTATCATTACTTGAGCATAGGTCAATAACTTTTATGTCTATTTAATTTGTTATTATCAAAACATAAGATTCAACAATCTCCCCCTTTTTTATGATGGCAAATTAATTGGACGATAAAGAGAAAGAGAAAGAAAGAAAATGAAATATAAGTTCATATAGTATGTAGCAAGCAAGCTCCCCCTATATTCATGCATATTTTACATTTTCTCCCCCTAAATAGGTGGCCTTTTTATTCTCATAGTAATTTGGGACAAGATGAACATATGTCGCAAAATAGATAGGAAATCAAATAAGACACAAGATAGATAAGAAAAAGAAGTATAAATAAGTCATCACATTACATCCATAGTCGATAACACATCACGTGTTCATACACTAACAGATGTGACTATAGTTACTACAAAATGGTGCACGACGCTAGTACAAATGCAAACATCAAACTGAAGATACATAATTTAAAACACACAACTTAAAGCACATAACATCGACCCATCCTAATCCAACTTCTCCCCATTTTGACATCATCAAAGAGAGAGGAAAGACATCTTCAACTCATCGGGACTATTATCATCACGAGCAACATGCGCAAAAAATTCCTGTGACACATAGTAGGCCTCAAGCGAGCTAACAAGATATCGAGAGTCGCGCTCCATCCGTTGAATACGACGATTCATCTGAGTCACGGGATGGTCTATGGCACCATCTGCTGTGATAGGGCCGTGAAATCATAAGCGTCATAGGGAGCTGAATGAGAAGATCCAATATGCTCGAGTACCGATGGTGGAGGGAAGTTGGGGCTAGCCTCTGGTGCAGTCTGAGTCTCCATCAGCGCTGGCTCTTCATCGGTGGTATCATCTCCATCGTCAGAATTCATCGGTGCTTGCTCATCGATCCTAAGATGTTTTCGATGCAAGGTCGCTGAATCGATGACATCAGTGGAGCGTGGTCAGATTTACTCATCGTCTACAGGAATAATGACATCAAAATGAAGTAAAATTCGAGTGATCTAGGCTCCAAAATAGATGGAGTGTCGACCATGATTACTAGTGGAAATCTTTTAGAAGGTGGAATCTGAAGTGGCCAAAATGAAGAAAGGAGACATTTCGAAAACATAGACAATGGAGAAAGAACAACTAAAAGTGGGTAACATCTGTATAGTGCCCGACTCGAGGGGTGATCATACGACTCATAATATGGTGAGCCATTTTTATGGATGGATGAAGTTGCCTATAGGACGATTTGACGGTGTAGTGAATATTTTGTCCACCAAATACTGTATTAATGCCATTTGTCATTGGTAAATAATCGAAGGGCCAACCATGAGTGACAAATGAATAAAAACCAAGTAAAAGGCACACAACGCCAAAGAGGCGACAGAGATGGTCAGGATCAAGGTGAATGGGTACGCCGAGAACATAGGTGATGATGGCATCTTGAGTGATCGTCATGTTCGCATAGAAATAACGAACAAGATGAGGATACACATGCTTAGTGATAGAAAGAAATGGCAGCCAACCGATGGTTGTGAACATCTTCTGAACATTTGGAATGTTCAGAACATCCCAATCAATGATGTAAGCCTACCAAACTTCGCGAGAGGTGTAGTCCCAATCAATCGAGAGAGGAGGACGACAGAAGAAGAGGGCGAAGAGGGCAGTAGTCGTTGCAAGGCCCGCCGGTGAAGAGGGTCGAACAGTTGAAGAGAAGTGAGTGGTCGAAGAGGGGCAGTCGATGGAAGAGGAAGGAGAGGCCACTCGGCCGGTCGATGGACGTCTAGAGAGCAGAGGGGTTGCCGGAGAGACAGTGATGGAGAGAGAGAGCAGCCGGCGAGGTGGTTGGCTCAAGGAGAGAGCAGCCGACGATGGTCGAAGGAAGTGAAAAGGTGACCGACGAAGAGCAGGAAGAGGGCGGCCGAGAGTTAAGAGAGGGAGAGAGATCAATCGGTAGATGTGGTCGGTCGAGACGACTGGTGAAAGGAGAAGGGGCGGCGACGATCGTCAAAGGAAGTATAGAGGTGGTCGGACCATCGTCAACAATAGAGAAGGATGGTAGCGACGCGATGACTGGGCGGTCACCGGATGAACAAGCGATCGAAGATTTAGGGCAACGGTCGAGGTTTAATAAAAAGGGTTGATCGATTCACCCCGTCAAACTATATATGTGCTCGATTTATGCATATACTGGTCGATCGGTCCTGTCTAGCGATCAACCAGACAATTTTCTAAACAAACGATCCATCGATCGATGGATGTCAGTTGGACGCAGTCATATGCTGGTCGATCATTGTATCATATTAGTTGACCGATTCTAGTCTGACGATTGCACTTATTTTCAAAATTCACTGCGAGCGACCGGTCCTTTCAGTCGATCGACCGATCCCTGTCTTTTTCAAAATTTGAATTATTAAAATCATGTTCCAGAGATATATATATATATATATTTCATATAAATGTAAGTGTTGTACAACACTTTAAATGTTCAATTCATGTCAAAAGTGATATTGCATAATCAAGTCAATTTTATTTAGAATTGATATATAATCATTTCTAATTCTCTTCTAAGCATGCAAAACCGTTCTTCACTCAAGGGTTTTATAAATATGTTTTGGATTTCAGTGGACACATGTTCAATGGCAATATCTTTAAGGGTCACATGTTCTCTAATGAAATGATATCGCAAGTCAATGTGTTTAGTCTTAAAGTGTTGAATTGAATTTTTGGTCATTTCTATAATACTTGTGTTATCGCACTTCATGGGTCCATTGAAATAATTTACACCATAATCAAGCAATTGTTGTTTTACTCATAGTATTTATGCACAAAAATTGTCGGCGGCTATATATTTGGCCTCAACGGTAGAAAGTGCGATGGAGTTTTATTTCTTACTAGCCAATGAAATGAGAGAACTACCAAGAAAGCAACACATCCCACTATTATTTTTTCCATCAATTTTACACTCGGCAAAATCCGCATCGGTGTAGACATGTAATTGAAATGGAAAATTTCTATCATACCAAATGCCTAATTCACTTGTATGCTTTAAATAAAACATTATCCTTTTTACAGCGATTAAATGTGATTATTTGGGAGCAGATTGAAATCTAGCACATAAACACACACTAAACATTAAATCTGACCTAAATGTCGTTAAATAGAGTAAGATACCAATCATACTTCTGTACCTTTTTTTATCAATGGACTTATCTTTTTCATCTTTATCCAATTTTGTAGTAGTGCTTATAGGAGTTGTGCTCGGCTTGCATTCATTCATTCCAAATCTTTACGTAACTCCATTGTATATTTTTTTTATTGAGAAAAATATCTTCCTTGAATTGTTTCACTTGTAGGCCTAAAAAGAATGTGAGCTCTTCTACAAGACATCAAATTCTTATTGCATAAGAGTATTCAAACTCTTTGCATAGATATTCATTAGTAGCGCCATAAACAATATCATCTATATAGATGTGAACTATTAAAATATCATTTTTAAAATGTTTTAGAAACAATGTGGTGTCAACTTTCCCTTTTTTAAAACTATTTTCAATTAAAAATGAACTCAATCTTTCATACCAAATTTGAGGAACTTGTTTCAATTCATAAAGAACTTTTGAAAGTTTAAAAATATAACAAGGAAAATCTAGATTTTCAAATTTTGAGGTTGTTCAACATAAACTTCCTCATTTATAAAACCATTCAAAAAGACCGATTTACATCCATTTGAAAAAGTTTAAAGTCTTTATAACATACAAAAGTCAAAAGCATTCGAATTGTCTCAAGTCTAGCAACATGAGCAAAAATTTCATTAAAATCAATCTCTTCAATTTGTGAATAACCCTTAATTACTAATCTTGCCTTGTTCCTCATAATGACACCATTTTCATTTAACTTATTTCGAAAGACCCATTTGATTTCAATGATAGGATGGTCCTTGGGTCTTTCCACAAGTTTTCACACTTGATTTCTTTCAAAATTATTTAATTCCTCGTGCATTACATTTATCCAATTTGAATCGTCAAGTGCTTCATCTATATTGTTAGGTTCAAAATTTGTAAGGAAGACCAAAAAAGCACGTAATTTTTTTAAAGAATTTCTAATTTTTATACCTTCATTTATATTACTTATAATTTGATCAATTGGGTGTAATGAAGCATGTTTTCAATTTCTTCAAATGATTTGATTCTCCTCTTTTTTAGGTTCTTCCATTTCTTCCACCTTTGAGATGTAAACTTTTGCTTTCTCTATATCCATACCTCAATTTTTTTTTGTACTTCAACTATTTCTTCATCATCATCATATCTTTTCTTGCTCAAAAAATTATTAGTTTCATTGAATTTAACATTAATAGACTCTTCAACAACTAATGTTCTTTTGTTATACATTCTATAAGCTTTACTTGTACTAGAATAATCAAGAAAAATATCATCATCACATTTAACATTAAATTTGCCTAAAATATAGCATTTACATCCAAAAATTTTGAAATAAGAGATATTTGGTTTCTTACCAAATAACACTTTAAAATAAGTTTTCTTCTCAAGAAGTCTAAATAGAATCCTATTGAAAACATAACATGATGTGTTTACGGCTTCTGTCAAAAAATATTTTGGTAACTTGCTTTTATTTAAAGTTGTTCTAGCCATTTCTTATATAGTTCTTTTTTTCTTTTTACTACTACATTTTGTTGAGGTGTTTTAGGAGTGAAAAAATTATGAGTAATTCCATTTTCTTCGTAAAATAACTTAAATTTATGATTTCCAAATTCTTCTCCATGGTCACTTTTAATTTTTGAAATCTTTTGATCAAATTCATTTTGAACTCTTTTTGCAAATTTGGAAAACATGTTAACGTTTCATCTTTACTAGCGAGAAAAATAGTCCAAGTGAAACGTGAGAAATTATCAACAATCACAAATACATATATTTTTCCTCATAAACTTGTTACATTAATAGGTCCAAACCAGTCAAGATATAAAAGTTGCAAAACCCTATGCGTGCTAATAACTCTTTTTTAATTTAAAAGAACTTTTAGTTTGTTTACCTTTTAGACATGAATCACAAATATTATTTTTCTCAAATTTGATCTTAAGCAAGTCTCTAACCAATTCATGATTTGAAAGTTTATTTATTAATTTATAGTTTGCATGTCCTAATCTTCTATGCTACAAGTTTATGTCATCATGCATAGTATTAAGACATTTTTTTATTTTTTAAGTTATCAAAATCAATTTTGTATACATTATTGTACCTAAAACCCATGTATAAAATTTTGTTGTTTTCATCTAATATCAAACGTTTGTCCTTTTCGAATTTGACTAAATAGTTTTTATCGCATAATTGACTTATGCTAATTAGATTATGTTTTAAATTTTCAATTAGCCAAACATTTTCCAAATTCACTTTTCATTCTTACCAATATTACTTATACAAATTACTCTTTCTTTGCTATTGTCTCTAAATGTGACTTTTCTCCATTTTCTTTTCCAAATTGATGAAATTTGATACCTCACCGGTCATATGTCTTGAGCATCCACTATCCAAATGCCATTGTACTTACGAACTTCCTACAAAAATAGAAATTGAGAGTTTCATCTTTTTGGCGCACATACTTGCTTGGATCCATCTTGGTTAGTAATGATTTTTTTCGGAAGTCAAATTTTCTTCGTCCCGTTACTTATTCCTTCCTTAATTTTGTAATCATAAGAATAATGCCTCTTCATATTGATAATGAAAATAAATAATATGTGATCTTGTTTAATCATGCGATGATTTAACAAATAAAATTTTTTTGTCATTCTTCTTTTCAAAAAAATTGAAACCAATTTCCTTTTTGTTTGACGATATTCTATATCCACTAAGCATGACATCTAACATTTTACTTCCATTTGAGAATTTTTTAAGTTCAACTTTCAAATTATTAATTTCTTTGTTCAAACATGCACTTTCTACATTTTGTTTTTCACATAATGATTTTAGTTCACTATTTTTCATTTTCAATTCTTCAATTGAGAATTCAAAACTAGTTTTCTTCGTTCAATATATCACACTTTTCATATGCTTTAATATTCTTATTTTTCTTTTGCAAATTTTCAAGTTCTATTTTTATATCATTATATTTTTTTTAGGCATCCATATTTATTAATAAGAATTCTAAACTCCTTATGTGCATTAAAGGATTTACTATCACTAGAATCAGATGAGTTAGATGATACCTCATGGCTACTAGCCATTAGACATATGTAGGCTTCTTCGTCATCACTAAAGGAGATGTTTGAATCATTCTTTTCATCTTTGCTTTTATCTCAAGTGATTTGAAGAGTCTTTTTCTTTCTTCTTGAGTTTTCTCCATCTTTCTTCTTTTTGATCAAATTTGGACATTCATTTTTATAGTGTCCAATCTTTTTTCATTCAAAGCAAGTTATTTGACTCTTACTCCATGAAGATCTTCTCTTGGTGAAGCTCTTCTTCTTCTTTTGCTTAGCAAATTTGAGATATTTGTCAAGTTTCTTTGCATATAGGAAAAGCTTCTTTTCATCAACATCCTCATCCTTTTTACTTGTATCTTCCTCCTCTTTATTTGCCTTCAATACCAGTGTTTTCCTTTTTGGAGTATTTGCTTCTTCATCTTCCTTGATCCCGATCTCATAGGTTAAGAGTAAACCTATAAGATCATCAAAGTCTAACTTGTTTAAGTCTTTTTTTTCAATCACCGTCATCTTTGTATGCTATTTGGAGGAGAGAGATCTGAGAAACTTTTTCACTTTTTGATGGTTTATTTTTGGCTCGCCCAAAGAAGCTAAGTCATTTATAATATCATTAAAGCGAATGATTATCTTATTTATAAATTCATTTTCAAGCATTTTGAAAGAATCATATTGATGATTTAAAATATTTAATCTAGACTCCTTAACTTTATCCGTTCCTCCATGAGTAATAATAAGTTTCTTTCAAATCTCATTAGTACTTTCATAATTAAAAATTTGATTAAACTCCGTTAAATCTAAGGCACAATAAAAAAAAATATTTTTAGCTTTCCAATCTAGTTTTACTAAAAGTTTTTCTCCTTCGGTATATTCTAAAGGAGTTTTTTTACTTAAATCAAAATCTTTTTTAATAATATCCCACGTATCAATATCAATAAAACAAACATAGGCTTGCATGCTAATTTTTCAATATGCAAATTTTTATGCATTAGAAAGTGGAGGACGATTAATAGATTATCTTTCGAAAAAAATTAAAACCACTTGATGTCATAGTTCTAAATATGTTTTAAATCTTAAAACTAGAGCAATCCATTCTGATACCACTTATAATCAAAAAAGAGAAAGAAAGGAGACGGCCGTATCCTCCCCTTGTGCGTGATCGTGCCCAGAGGAGGAGGGGGCGATCATCCCTTCCGAAGAAGAGGAGGGGGTGGCCGCCCCTCCTCCTCTGTCGTCCTCCCCATCTCTGATAGCTAGAGAAGGGAGGGGGACGGGACGGCCACCCCCTCCTCTTCTCCCTTCGGCCGGCTGCCAAAGGGAGAAGAGGAGGGGGCACGCCCTCTTTTTTATTTTTTAAATTTTTATATTATTATATTAACATGTCACAACGAACATCTACGTACATGGAGGAGAAAGAAATATTTCATGTAGATCGTGCACCTGGAAAACAAGCGATCACAAATTAAAATGATAGCTGATGAAATAAGTTGATAATTGGATAGTAATCTAATTACAAAATAAAGTTAAAGAATAGAATTAAAAAGTGGTCTAAGTTGAAGGACATTCAATGAAATAGAAAAATGAAATGCAAAGTAGATAGGGTGAAGTGAAAATGTAGTACAATTTATTCGTTTAGTGGAGGAAAATAGAATTGATCCCAAAAAAGGTTAAAAATGTTATGGAAAGGTATGTGCATTTTCTGGGAGGAAAAAATGTTGAAAAAAGAGGAATGTGCTCCTTAATCATTGAAGATTTATTATATCAGACGTTGTAATCTAATTATATATCTGGGTTGAAAGTCCTGCTAATAATATACATGGGAAAGGAATGGTTCATTGAGCCTTGGCCACCATAGTCCAATGGTTCAAGGATAAATGCAAAATCATGGTTTAAAAGTAAGAGGAAACGGCATTTGAATCGTACCAGATTCATTATATCAATTAATAGTAGAGTCATATATTTTCGGTTTTTCTGTTCATCAACATAAATATTCAAATTTCATATGAATAAATTTCTCACTCATAATCGTCGCTTGCACTTACGCTATTCAAATAAGTGACTTCTTCAGTCATTGCAGTTAGTATGTTTCATGTTGTTGCCACTTGCTATCAAACCTTTTGCTAGGTTTCGTTTCCTGTGATCAAGTGAAGTCCTTTGATTCATGAATCTACAATCTGTTTTTCTTTTCTTTCTTTTTTTTTGTTTTTCAGCATGCTGACTGCAACATATAAACTGAGTATTCCATCCCATCATGAAGTAATCTGGTGCCTTGGATATACTTTGCAAATCAATAATTTGTAACCAATGTACAGTTCAATCAATATCCATAATAATACAATATTGATACTACCTTACATTGCAATGTTTTGCTTCCTAAATGATTGTGGTGCCCAAAGGTTTATTACAATAGCACCAGCAACTTGAGTACTTGCAGTTCAGAGAGGTGAATGTGCTAATTGGGGTGCAAAATTCCTCTTCAGAGCACTAAGCAATGCGATACTGTACAAGAATATTTCCACTTGGCATTTATGTGGCCGAATTTCTACTGCTAAGGCCACCCCGTTTAACAGCCTCCGAATCTCATTCAGCGGACCTTACAATTTGGTAACTTCATTTGAAAACAGGATAGACTAGCCATTAGGAGTTCTTACAAGGACAGATTTTGACATCGTCGGAGAAATTTCATGTAGTACAATCAGTGGTAGGAATTCCATGTTGAGTAAACCACTCTGGCATGTGAAACTTCTCATGCAGAAAAGGCCTGACATCTTTCTGAAGAGAAAGGTGCTTCAGGAGCGGAAGAATAACACCCATGAGCTGTAGACATCAATTAAAGAGGTTGAAACGGATACAATTTGTAGTCAAGGAATTGCAATGCTACTTATTTATGTATTGATAAATGAGTAGAAGAGGACAATATCCACCTGCTCATCAAAAGGTTGTCCAGCAGAAAATGGAACACATGGTATGCCATTTAATGGTTGTAGCACGAAAGAAAATGGATTGTTATCAACAATGACGATGCGTCTGAAATCTTTTGAAATGCAAGAAAGATCTTTAACATGCTCTCGGTATTGCCTGATTCGCAAAATTCAGAGTACCTTGTAAGTTAAGCTACTGAATGTTGGGCAATGCATTAGGAAAGAAAAAATAAATGTTACATATTTTGGAGAAAAACTGCAGATATTAGTGTTCTGAAAGCACAGGCAAATATGAGCTATATTTGATGCAAGTGCATTTTAATTATTTGAAATATAATGCTGTAGGAAGAGTTCTGGCTGTAATTTAGTGAACTCAACTCAAGTGTGGAACTGATTGTGACATTTAAATGCAATGAAACTGAAAAGACAAAGTTCATCACAAAACAAGAGAGAAATTATCATGAAAAAAAACTTTGCATTTTTATATTGAAGAAGTAAAGTATTGCAAGCTATTAGATGGGATTTAAATAAGCTTCCATGATAAACAAATTACTGACAAAGGAATTATATTCAAATTACTGACATTTTAGAATATGAAAGTTGTCATATTTGTTTCCATATCTTCAGTAAGCATGTTTTACTGGTGGAGATGTTACTACCTTAGGTATAAGCTACAAAATAATCTGTCCTACTCATGAACAAACATCAAATCACATTGGACATGCTATATGTGCCAGCCAAATTGATTTTTTAAAGAGGTTAGCCAAATCGATTAATAAGTTTCTTTAGACATTTATTGATATTCAGAAACATCAAAGAACATAATAAGTGACAAATGAATATTCCATGAGAATGTTATAAATGATGAGTTTCAAGTGAATATGAATTTCAGGCCAAGATCGGCCAGTGAGTTGACTGCAGCAGATACACAGGAGGAGCAAAGTCCACAACACATTTTCCAGTAAATTTTTGTGAGACTACAATAAAGTACACACAATCGTCACTACCTGAGAAAGATTGTCAGAAGTAAATATAAAAAGGAGAAAAGTAAAACGTACGTGCTCACTGTTGCAGGTCGGTAGAGGTGATGAGCTAACTTATTATCAACATCTATTCTATCAACGACTGGTCTAGCATAATCTGTCAGAAGTAGAATATAGAGGACACTTATATTACATTAGATAAAACAAAATAGAAGGTAACTAGTTCCTACCTTCCAGACCAGCAGTGAAAAGAACAAGATCAGCAAATTCACTACTCTGTTTTAGAAACTCGCGCAAACCAGGGCGTTCAAAGACTGTCACATAGTTCACCTTTTGTTTTCCATCAATATCCTACAACAGAAATAAGTAAGATGGAGATTCTCCTTTTAAGAGAAAAAGGATAACTAGACAGATGGAGCTTAAAATTGGCAAGTAGAAGAAAACAAGATGAACATTATAACACCAACTAATAAACAACCTTCTCAGCAGATAGGCACTCCAGATCAAAGCACTTTAAACCAGCTTCCATAGCCTGATTACGGACATTTGAGGGAAGGCTAGATGTTTCATATGCACAAATTAGAGTTTCATCCAAGTCAAGTACAATCTGCACATTAGGCAACCTGATATTAATGCATGGAGCTTGCAAATTTTTTACATAATTGCTTTTTGAAATGACAAAAATGAATACACCCTTGATCTAAGAGAATTACTACAAATGAATGAAATATGTGCAAAAGCAAGTATTAACATGGAAGGTAATAAGGTAACACGACATTTAAAATGGACCTTCTCCTTCTGGAGTGTCTCAAGGGCATCTCACTGGACAATTCAAGACTGGACTCATGGACATTGATGCCTGGCCAGTTCTCTGCATGCGCAGTGTATCAGCTTTTGGATGAGGACAACAGGTTGGAAGGCACTAAGATGAGGGTTGACAGCAACCATAAACAGCAGCTAAAGATTCCTCTCTACATGAAATCCTTTTTGTGGTTCGTTAGGCATCAGTGGGCAAGGGTGATGAGTACCACTTGTGTCATATGCGACGCTGCCATGTAGGAATTGACCATTTGTGATTTCATGCCCTGTAGAGAGAGCAGTGTGTCGGCCGGCCCGCTGGAATTGGATTGACACAACATCAAGCCAGGTTTTTTGAAGGACCTATATGGCTGGGTGACGTCATCAACATAATCACTTATGTTTCAAAACACCGGCGAACTATACCTTTTGCTGTCTTGTAGGCCATCCAGCCACAATGAAATGTTTTTTCTACGGACAAAAAGATGACTAGCAAGCTGATAGGCATTCTGGTCCTCAATCGATAAGTTAAAATAAACTTAAATAGCAAGAAGTTCACGGAAATAGAAATCAAACAGTTACGAGTGGACACCCTAATCCCTGAATATCGCACTGTGTGGTTTGTTATCCACATAAACACTCTCTGAAAATTTGCACTGTTGCATTGAGCCAATTGCCATGAAATGTGGTTATGTTCAGAATACAGAGATGATATGTGGAGGATATTGTTGGCATGGTACATGAAGAGACAACTTGATGTAATCAAACATTTAACATGGATTCTAGTTAGCATTAATAAATCTGGATGGATGCAATTCAAGGCAATCATCCTTCAGTCTCTGAAAGAAAACGTAATACCTAAAATTAAACACCTGTGTGTTTTTAAGTTCTGTCCCAAGTCTCTTTCGGGCACTTAAATCCATGGTTGTACTAAGAGGTGAGGAAGGCAAAGCAGGAATACAATTTACCATATAAAGGAAACCTTCTGCTTCAGAAGTTGGGCATAAGCTAATACAATACCATCTGGCTTCCACGAATTAACACTTTAACCAAAGAATTCCATCTAGCAATGAACTTTGTTAATCCTTTTTTGCACTAACTCACTTTTGTCTGGGAATGAGCGATCAAGGTTTGATGTTCGAAATCCTATGAGAATAATGCACTTTCTTTACTAGAATGAGAAAATGGAATGGAAGTCTCAGATAGAAGTGTTTTCATAACTGTGGATACATATTGCAGAAAGCCTCAAAACTCGCATTTCTGTTGGATATAAAACCAGATCCTGAACATGATAGTAAAAGACCAAGAGTACAATGTCACACTCAACACAAAAGAGGGGTATGCTTAAGGATGGTTTTCAACAGACAGACAACTTAAATGAAGCTTGTATGCCTTTTAGCACTAATGCAACTCTTTTACTCATCAATTAATATAGCATTTTATAGAGCATGTTGTTCAGACTATATGCCAATTTCAAAA
Organism: Pontederia crassipes; assembly: GCA_030549335.1. Lineage (NCBI taxonomy): Eukaryota > Viridiplantae > Streptophyta > Magnoliopsida > Commelinales > Pontederiaceae > Pontederia > Pontederia crassipes. Next base: position 9,748,767 of record CM060188.1, on the reverse strand, counting down.
GGAAGGTGTTTAAACAGGAAATCCACGATAAATGATGAGATATTCAACAGATACAGAGCATTTGCATCCATGATACATCATTCACTATAACTGGATTTTCAAGTTGTTGGTTGGGATGACAAACGAGTAGTTCCATCATATACAAACCATTGTTCATCCCTGGTCATGGTTCACGAGTTCTTGAGTTTGAGGCGTAAACTCTTACGAGTTCACAAGCTTAGCCATGAAATCGAGTCAATTCGGAGTGGAATCAAACTTGGTGCTAAACTCGGGTAGACTCTGATGGTAGACTCGAGCAAACTCGGACGAGTCTACTGGCAGAATCATCATATGCAAAACTTAGGCATTGAACCAAGATTTCCTTCTAAAAAAAACAAGATTTGAGGTCAAAATTGAAATAAAAATATCATTGAACCTTCGTGATTTAACAATTAAGAATACTTTATGTTTTAATTTGTGTAACTAGTGGACTACTTTAGTAATTTGATGTATAAACTTTGAACTCTTTACAATTTAACGTGTGTTGCATCGACTTATAGAGTGTACTTGTAGAGTGTGATGAATTGTTAAAAATGATGAATTCTTATGCAATTTAGTTCAAATATGAGCAATGAACCTATTACGTTTGAAACTAACATATAGAAACTATTTTCACAAATATTTTATAAACATATAATATTAACATATATATAGTCATGTACATAAACTCTATGAGTTTCCGTCTTGACTTTACCGAATGTAAAACGAGTTAACATAAACTCTCGAGTTTGAAAACTTTGTACCTAATTACGATATATTTTCATATGACCAATATGTTTTAAAGTTGTCTATGGGGTCAGAAGTAAGTAATCATATTCCTATGAGCATTCAATGCTAATTCCTAGTAATTATATATCGCACAGCTTATACTGCTATGTATCTTACAGAACAGGGAACTTTGCCTCAGGAATATGCAGACACACTTTTAGTAATCATGTCGAATTTAAAAAATATTCCTGAATGCTGAGTGACAATGTCATCCGCCAATTTTTCATAATTTATCTCAATTGCAAATGAATAGACATGTTCTCCTATCTTAGAATATCTAATTACACTGAAAACTCCAACAGATCTGACGAAGAAAAATAATTATTTTAAAATCATAAGACCTCTTTGGATAGCTCATTCCCGGCAAGCAATCAATGTTAACTGACTATCATGAATTTGCAAATATGCAGTATATATGCCTACGATCACATAAACAGCCTAATCATTAATACTTGTCTTATAGCAACAACCAAATCCAACACGGCAGCACATAACCCTCCAAATGTCCACAAAACCAGCTCCAAGATTACATCTTTAACATGAGGAAGCACTCATCAGAGAGCCACTGACTTCGAATAAAGCGCACAGCCGAAGCTATTGCATAAAAAGTTTGCCCAAACAAATTGGGAGTAGATCGAAGCATACCGTGAGCTTATCGACCGGTTCGGCAGACAAGATGGCCGGTGAGGGAACACGGACCGAGGTAGCCTCGGAGGGAGTCTCAACGGCAGCGAGGCGCTTGTATGCCGGCGAGGATGCGGCCGCGGAGGAGGAGAGGAGAGGGTGGCGGAAGCCGACGAAGGAGAGTAGCTGGGCGAGTGAAGGGGTACCCTTCAGGATCTGGAGCAGGAGCCCGAAGACGACCCCCACCAAGCTCACCACCGCCCGCCACGCCTGCACGCTCCTCGTACTCGTTGCGGACGCCGCCGAGGTGGGTCCCGGCGCCGTGCACAGACCGGCCTCCGCCATCTCCGGCTCGTGCGAACGCGCACTTCGGAGGGGAGCGGTCGTTACGGGAAGGTGGGCGGCGCTTCGTCGGAGCGACGGCGAAGGCGCCGGCGGAGGAGGAGATTGGGATCGGATGCGGACGGGCGCGGACGAAGGCAAGTAAACAAATCCAACCAGGCGAGCTGGGATTGGCCTAGGCGGTGGGACCCACAACTGTTGACGTAGCTGTTTTCGCCCACATGGATCCCGTGTCCGTTGGGAACATCAACCACCGGGAAACAGCGAATCAGACGTCTCGTCTATCAACGATATCGGACGACCAAGATGAATCGGACGGTAGTTGTTAGCGTTCGAGGTTTGGCGTTTCGGTGTGGAGTCGGACTCCGCTGCGTCGGTCTTCTAGATTCGTGTAGAGGTGTCAGATCGTGATCACCAGCTGTGCCATTCCGTAAGGACCGTGCATTAAACGTCGGATTTATTTTATTTTATTTTATTTTTCAACGCCGGATTTTAGGATGATTTCTTCATATTACAAGTCCAATGCGTGAACAAGTATAAATAAAGAATATTAGAACATGCATGATAGGATGAATAAAGAATATTTCATTTTTTGTGCTTATAAGAGGAACAAAAGTGAAAATATTTTTTATGACAAAAAAAAACTAATAATATTTGAATGCAATAAGAATAAAAGAAAAAGGTAAAATAATAATATTATGTAGCTACGTAATAATAAAAAATTAACATTCATGTAAAAAATGTAAATACTTGGGTGAAATAAAGTAGGATAATTTATAAGTAATTATAAAAAATATTAGCCATAAATAATTTTAATTGTTCAGAGAAACAATTTTCAGAATATATAAACGGTCTAGTTCATTTCACTTTTAAAAAAAATATTATATACTAAATAGTTAGATAGTAATTCAGTCACATTTCTCGTTATTAATATTTCAAATACTAACTTTAGTAATCATTCATTTATAATGTATTTTATTTTGACAAGAAAATATGGTAATTCAGTCCATATACGTGAACGAGTCGGAGTGGCTCTTATTAGTGAAGAAATGGTAGAGAATCGTTTGAGATGGTTTGATCATCTTCAGAGAAGATCATTAGATGCGCCAGTAAAAAGAGTAGATCAAATAATCTGAAGTCCGATTAAAAGAGGAAGAGGAAGGCCGAGGCGGACACTTGGCGAACTAATAGAGCAATATCTATTGGTGAATAATATATCGAAAGATTTGGTTATTAATAGAGCGGAATGATGTCGTATGATCCATGTACCCGACCCCACCCAGTGGGATAAAGCTTTGTTATTGTTGTTGTATTTTAAAATTTCAAAAATGATTCGAATAGCAAATTCTTGAGATGTTTGAATGGAAAAATCTAGATCTTGTTCTCCTACCAAATGCCTTCTTCATGTTTTTCTAAAACATATATATATATATGAAATATATCATCTAAAATGATAATGATTCACGAAAGTGAGAAACACATATTTATTAGGTACACGTTCATAATAATTATTTCTGCTTAATTATGAATGGAAATATATTATGTTTATACGGTTGTATTCTTTTGTAGGTGAACTTTAAAAATAACTAGTCGGACGCTTTTTTTTTTTTGTTCATGACGCTAGGCTGAGCCACCATGAATTTTTAGGAGGGGCCAAAAGATAGATAATATAAAATGCATATATATATTATATGAATTTTTAAATTAAATTAAGAAATAATAGTAATACTTTAGAATTATAATATAATTATTGTTATTTTATTTAGATTAAAACATTTTTTATTCATCATGCATTTTTTTTTTACATTTATCGTGTTAAATGAAGATATATGGAAGTAATTTTTTTATGACAACTAATTAATTTGATTTTTATATAAAAAGGAGTCAAAATTATTAGTACATATATTATATTTTTATAAATACACATATTATACTACAATATTTTATAAATATACACATATTTCTCTCATTAATATAATGACATTATAATTATGTCAAGGTCACAAAAGTAGGGACCTTACCATATATTTTCTATATAAATAATAATACATAATATTATGTATAATATTTAGAAAAGTTAAGAGAGATTTAATTGTGTCAAGTTCATAAAATTAGGGGGTCTTATCATATATTTTATGTATGTATATAATAATATCTAGTATTATATAACTAATATTACAAAAAGTTAGGGAGAGCCAGGGCCCCCCTGACTATATGGTGGCTCCGTCCCTGCTAGGCTCGTAGTCATTGATACTCGAGGCTTTAACTAATTTAACATTTAGATGTGAATATAAACGAAAGTTATTAACACCCTGCGACGACGATTGTAATCGTCGAAAAATTCATCGTAAATTACGATGGATATCCATCAGAAATATCGACGTTCCTAATTGTCAAAAAATAAAATAATAAAATAATAAATTATATAATTTATTATTTTTATTTTCGATGATTGTAATCGTCAGAAATTTCGTCGAAAGTATTTTCGTCGCAAATTACGACGGATTTTTATCTATCGGAAATTGTCCGTAAAAAATGACAATTTTCTTGTAGTGTTCAAGTAAAGTTATTGTCCCTAGGCTAAGATCAATTGACGTAGCTTTGTTTCAATTACGGGAATAACGAGATTAATTTTATTTCTATGTAAGAACATTTTTGTGTCTACTTTTTTTAATTCACATTTCTTGCATTGGAATCCAAACTTCAAAGAATGATCATTTGGATGGAAAAGCGAGAACAAAACATATGTTCTAACGTCCTTCCGATACCAAATGTCCACTAAATTATATATTATTTATTACATATTATAAATAAAAAATAGACTCTACTATATTATTAGAAATGGTTGTTATAATTGCATAACATATCTTATATTTATATAAAGCTGATGGATGAGTGACAGTTTCAAATGGTTCTCCATTCATCTTTCATAGTTTTCTTTTTTCTTATTTTTTTGGTGCTTCTTTTTTTCCCTCATTTTGTTTTAACTTTTCTGAATATGAAATTCACTGCAACGTCCAATTTTTTTTTGCAAGTGGAGTAAATGTCCTACCCTTGTTATATTATAAGATAAATTATGTAATTTATTATATTATTATTTTATTTTTCGATGATTATGAACGTCGATATTTTCGACGGATATCCATCAGTTGTAATTTTCGACGGTCGTAACCGTCAGTAAATGTATAATAATATAATATGAGGAGTATTTTATTAATATATTTAGCGACAGTCCAAACAGTCACGATTTTTGATGGTTCCGACCATCAATAATAATTAACGACAGTTCAAATCGTCGGTAAAAAAAATATTATATGTAACTAAATATAGTATTTTATTTTTATAATTAAATAATTTCCGATGGTCGCAACCGTCGGTAACTTTAAAAAGAATTAATATTTACTTTTTCGACAATCGGAGCCATCGGTAATTAAAATTTTATTATCCTGCTTTTTTTTTCATTTTCCCGCTTTCTCATCGGTAATTAAAATTTTGGCGGCCGGCTAATTTTTTTTATATTATAAAAATTCTTTGTGTAACTTCGGCGGTCGCGCGACGATCGCCAAAATTTTCGACGGTCACCGCCGATATTTGCGGGTTTAATTTTTTAGGAACATAAACATTTTAATATTTTTATCCTAATATTAAAATATGAGTTTAGCCGAATGTTAAAGATGTGAATTCTTGCCTTAATATTCATAATAATTGTTCTTAATAACTTTATGAAAATCTCATGTTATATCGTATGTTAACTTTCCATTAATATTGTATAAAGTAAAATTGAGTCACTCGGATGGAGATATGTGTCAATCTTCATTGCTCATTCATCATATTTTGATGCAATAATATGATCCTCTTATAAAATTACAACACAATTTGAATACGATGAATTAAGGTTTCTGATTGATGTGAAATTTTATGCAACAAATTCGAGGAACTACAAACTAGTGTTGTGAGAATCGGTCCGGACATCAGCCCAAAAAAATTTCTGTTGTAGGTGGAATCGATTGGTAGTCAGCCCGATTGAGCTCGAAAAAATCTCCATTTCAGTCGGTCCAGATAAGAATAAAATATTGGAATTGTAAAATGTATGTTAAATCAAATCACATATTATCCATAATCATATAAAATGGCACGATAAGTTAAATTTCAAAATTATACATATTAATTTAGTAGCTACTAATTTTATATTAATATTTAGGAATTTTTTAATGTAAACATTTCATATAAAAAATAAAGTCATGATTATAATATTTGTTGAGGTAAATATATGTCTTATATATTAAATTGCTACAAAACAAGAGTAAAAAAATTCATAGATAAAATAGTTTAGTATTGATAAATAAAAAGTAATAACAAAATAACGAATAAAAATGTACAAATAAATAATCTCATATTGATATCAACAAGAGTAAAGACAAAGTTAATTATTAAATGAGAAAAGTAAATAAAGAAGATGGTGTCACATTAAAGATGCTAACAAAGTGAGAACAAGATAACTAATATAAAATAGGCCTAAAAGGTGATTCTGGCCAAAGTAATTAGATTGGTAAAAAAAAAAGTTTTTTTAGCCGCTTCATCCGGACCTGTTTTGATCAATTCATTCCGGTTTTGATTGATTCTCATCGATTTTGATCAGTTTGAAACGGTCAAAACATTGCAAACAAATATTTAATGATAATTTCCTTATTTGTTTGTAAAAAATGCTTTAAGGGGAAGCTTCAGGTAGAATGTTTGGAGGAAAACACATCACGGAAAAAAGAGCTAAGAAGTTGTTGTGCTCCATCTATTGCAATTTATTTATATTATTTTTTATATTTTGTTATGTAGCTTAAGATGGATATTAATGTATGAATTTCATCACTTGTTTTTATGAAATGTAATGACTAGACTTTAGTTTCAAAAATTGTTGTAATAGAATAATTTTTTATGTTATATTGATGTTCTACACTTTTATTATGGATCAGTCAATCATTTTACTCTCCTTGTGTTACGTGTTTTTGTGTTATGCTTCGCGATCTTATGTTGATTTTCATGAAGTTAGGGTGATTGAGCTTATTTCTATGTGCGATTTTTTCATGTATACTCATTAAGACAAGATATTTTATTTCAAAGCTACTATAATCCCAAGAGGATAACATCATTAAAAGGAATACACTAGGAAGAAAAACAACCACTTTAGAGAAATTAATAGTCTTTTTTCTCCATTTGTAAAGTGAATTATAATGGATTTTGGGATCCTTTTATTATTATAATCTCTTAACTATGTTTGTCCGAGAGAATGACATCTTATTTTAAGTTGTAATTCCAAGAGCACAAAAAATTAAAGAATCTATTGAAAGATAATTCTTTATTTGAAAATTAGACTAAGAAGATTTGGTCTCTTTTAAAAATTGTATGTTAGGCTAAAGAAGTTTGTAGTTGGCAAATTCTTAGAAGAATATATGAAAATATTATGAGTTAGGAGAGTAATAATTTATGTTTTAGAGTTCAAAGTTACTTTAATAAGCTATTTGGAAAAAAAAACAATGTCTAGAGTAGATGAACTCTTTATATTTAATGAAAATATAACAAAAAAATTGATTAATGATCAATTCCAAGCAGTGTGACATTTTCTCATCGTGAGTAACTTTCTCTTACTTTATTTTGTTATTTATGTTTTAATTCATTGTGTCTCATTAAACTAAAAATTCTAAAAAATATTTACTTAATTGCTTAAGCATGCATTACTGGGACTAAATATCATTGATTTCATTTGGTTTGATTTTAATAATTTTTTAGTGAATTTGATTTTTTTTAGAAGAATTAGTGAATTTGATATCTAATATACCAACTTAGCCTTGTACTATGTAGATGTTGTCAAGAAATTCCCACAGATATTAAGCAATTGCATGAATTTGTCTCCTTCCATTTCTTGACAGCTATGCAACAAATTAAAGAAAGAAAAATGATATAATTATAAAAGAGAAAATATAGAATGTTGTCAAATATAGTGAATATGAAAATTTCAAAATAAGATAAAAGGACATAGTTGTAAGCTTTAAATTATAGTTCTTTAATTTCAATCGTCGAGCTAAATTTTATATTCGCAACATTATATAGATGCTCGCAATGCTCAATTCTCCTCCCGCAATCGTTAGTCATCTCTAGCTTTGCCCCTGCCTTGTCTCTCACTAAGGATGGAAGCTAAGTTTTTCGCATAGTCTTACATTATGGCTCCATTATCATAGATTTTATTAAGGCATAATAGTCATTATATGGAGAAAATTTTCACAATTAGAGTAGTGTTCATATTGATGCAGTTTTTTTTATAGAATAGTTGCATAGCAGAAAATAAAAAAGTGTTCAAAGACTTAAACTATTGTCGCAATGATATAAAAGACTTGAAGTTAATTAATGTCATGAACTTGATCAATGATCGTAAACTCAAAATTGCATTTAAAGACATACATAAGGGAACTATTTGTAAGGATCCAATGTTAAAAAATCAATGCATAATTTTACATGAATAAAATATGAAGCGATCTTGAGCTTATATGTACTTTTTATATATATTAATGACACATTTTAAACATGTAACTAAGGTCATAAAATGAACAATATCTTAATTGTGTCATAAATGTTATAGAAAGTATCAAAGTCGATGTCACATGGAAACTTGAGCCATGCATGTCATTTAACGCATATCATTCAACAAGCATGCTAAACCTTCTAAGTTCCAATGGAGAAAAAATGTAATGACCCAAAAATTGAGGACCAAACATATTAACGTAATAATCGTGACTTAACATAAATTGTTCAACGAGGATGTTGAATCTATGGAGAAAAAAAATGTAATAACCCAAAATTTAAGGACCAAACATATCAATGTATTGTTAGGATTTTAATCCAAATATTGAGGAACTTAATGCTTTTTGTCAAGTGATTGAACTTTATCATGCATAAAGGTTGAAACCAAGTAGCTTCATATCACATATAATATGTTTAATATTATATCACCTTGTGTCACAATAATCTATTATTCTTTTCAACTCTTTGCACTTTGTATGATATTATTTTTTGTTTGATTGATTTACTAGAACTAACTTAAAGCTTGTTTATACAACTGAGAGAGAAAGAAAGTGATTTTAATCTTATATAGAGAATTTTAAGTGTAGGATTCATATGGAATCTTACTATCACGTCTACAATCCTTTATTGAAATAAAACAATAAATTAATATAAGATATATTTATTGAATTTCATTTTATTACTCTAATGTTTTTCTCCTACAACTGACTAGGGTGAACATAATACCATCCAATAGTTTTCTTTATTTTGACACATAAAAGTATATTGTCTTACAATGTTGCACTTATTTAAAGTCTAAAATAATTCTACTATTATTCTGAAAATATATTCAAAATTATTATATTGTACGTTAATCTATAAAAAGTATGCAATAAATTTGAAAAAGTTACGAATAAAACTAATCATATACATATGTTTTTGAATAAATATAATATAATATTTTATTTTTTAAAAAATTCGTTAGGTTTATCTCCCATTGATGGGTGCCCGAAAAGCCATCATCCCACCCGAATTATATGGCAACACCTATAAAGTTCTATAGTCCACAAATGGATCGAGCCCGGCCCAAATAAAAACCCTAAATGGAGAGGATATATAAGTGACGCGACTGAAGCCGCCCGAGGAAGCAGAGGAAGAGGGAAGAGGAAGAAGAAGAGAACCAGGAAGATGGTTTCGGGGTCCGGAATTTGTGCAAAGCGCGTAGTGGTCGACGCACGTCACCACATGCTCGGCCGTCTGGCGTCGATCATTGCGAAGGAGCTGCTCAATGGGCAGCGCGTTGTGGTTGTGCGGTGCGAGGAGATCTGTCTCTCCGGCGGGCTCGTCCGCCAGAAGATGAAGTACCTCCGGTTCCTCCGCAAGCGGATGAACACGAAGCCTTCGCACGGTCCCATTCACTTCCGCGCCCCTGCGAAGATCCTATGGCGCACCATCCGCGGGTAATGCCACTAACAAAAGTCTAATCTTTGCATGTTTATTATTGCCGATATTTGACTTGGATTAATTTGTTGATCTGCAGCTGTTCTGCTATTTTGTGTTTTTTTGTTTGATATAATTTGATGCAATAAAAAAGATCGAATCTTTGGTCAGTGCTCGTTCTTTTTCTTAATTGACGATACCGTGTGCATGTGTTTATTTGATAGAATGATTCCTCACAAGACCAAGCGCGGTGCTGCAGCCTTGGCGAGGCTGAAGGCGTATGAAGGTGTGCCGCCGCCTTACGATAAGACGAAGCGTATGGTCATTCCAGATGCTCTCAAGTATGCTTACTTATTTCACTTTCTGTGTTTTAGTTTAGTAATGTATGGATTTGGTTATATCGGTTCGACGTGTTTATTAGATCTTCCGGAGTTGTTTATTGATGGAGTTAATATTATTTGGCAGGGTTTTGAGGTTGCAACCCGGCCATAAGTACTGCTTGCTGGGACGCCTGTCATCAGAGGTTGGATGGAATCACTACGAGACTATCAAGGTGAAATTTTGGTCATTATATCATTTGTCCATTTGAACAGTTATAAGATAATATGCATTCATCGACCCAATACAACACTCGCACCAGTAAGATGCAGCATTAAGCAGCTGATTCTGTAATCGATTTAGTAAAAGCTAATATAACTATTCAATTATTTAGTTAGTTATGATTGCCATATCACTTATTTTTACTTACATGTTTAAACTGAGAAGGCTGTTTACTGCACTCGAACGGTAGCATGTTAGCTGATGTTCTTCTATATGCATTTAATTTAAGCCTGTTGCGCTTGAATACCCGTTGCAAGTTTAATAAGTTTTTTATTTACGTCATCATGAACTTTGATGCATGACTTGTTTGATTTTGATGTTCAAGTGCTTAATAGTAGACTGCATTATTACTTCAAATTACACAGAAACGTTAAAATGTCTGATTGAAGTGCATTGTGGAATATTTAATTTGTCAATTTAGACATTGAGGATTATTCTTCATTCTTTTCAAAAGTTTTTCTACTGAATTTCATGGGTCTATGTTAATATTTTTGTTAATGGTAAGTTATCTATTTTTGTTGTGGATGTTCCGATTTTGAACAAGTATCTCAACTCTTTTAGTCTCGATTGAAGTTCTCAGATATTGGTTCAAATTATACTGACCATTAGGTTCATGGTATATGCAAGGAATGAATCTCACTGCGTGTTCCTTATTCTTATCTATAACATGTATGATAATATTTTCCATCTGTTTGAAGAACCTTTAAAGACTTTCACCTCAATAGATAAAGAACATTATGCACTTAGTATATTACTCGATGTCATTCTGTGTAAAGGGTCATTTATTGCCTCCTGTTGCTGCCCATGAGTGATTTTTTGTACAACCTTTTGATATTTCTTTTTAAAGAAATATTTCATTCTTCAAACTTCACACTTCCATGTGGATTACTTGTGCATTTCAGTTTTTTTATATATTATGCTGTATTCTGCCTTCCCAGTTTATACCGTACAATTCTTATATTACCTCTACAGGAGCTGGAGGCCAAGAGGAAGGAGAGGGCGAAGGTGACATACCTCAGGAAGAAGGAGCTAACAAAGCTCAGGTTGAAGGCTGAAAAGACTGCAGAAGAGAAGCTTGGCTCTCAGCTTGAAATCCTTGGACCGTTGAAGTACTGAGATTGCCTTGGCTAGTTTTGTTGTCATTGCAACATGAGTGATCTTTTAGACATTTCGTGCATGTTTGAACTTCCTGATAGAATCATGGTTTTGATTTTTGAATCTGTTTATGCTGCAATCTTTTTGAATCTGTTACTTCAGTTTAGATTATTCACCTGTCTAATATATTATGGCTACTGCTTATTCACGGTACAAAGTCCATGTTGGTTGTGGCACGCCGATGGAAACAGGCGATGGCATTGAACTCGGCTAATAGGCAGTGAACTGTGTAGCTATTTCAAATATGAACTCGTCGACTACTTTTTTATATAAGCAAAAGGTGTTATTCTGTAATCGAACAACAACTTTCTCGGGGAAAAGCAGAGAAAGAAAAGTGAAAACAAATCTGTTTTTTCCAAAAAAAAAAGGTAATAAACATCAATTACAAATTTTTTCGTTTAACTAGGACTCTGAATTTGCTAGGTGTCTGAGACGCGCTGGGCTTTTATAAAATTTTAATCATTACAGTTCCCTTGAAAATTGGGGTATTACATTTCATGTATATGATCGATATAAATTTTTGCTATAACGAATGTTGTTAAACTCAACGCACACGAATATTTGTTCTCTGGGCCGTCGGATCATGAGTCTGCCGCAAGGTATTAAGTATTTACCCGATCAGCCGAGGCCATTGGTTGGTTTCTGCTGGAGCAGGAGGGTTCGACCGAAGCCGTTAGATTAAGACATCGACGATCCCGATTAAAGCAAGAAAATATAACCCTAAAAGCAATCGGCGGACCTTCTCTCTCCTCACCCTCGAAATCACTCGATCGGCGGCAGATATCTCGATCCCTCTCTCCTCCGCGTGCTACAACGGCGACTCAGCCTTCGGCGACGGCGGATCTCTCTCCTGGGAGACGTAGAACTCCTCTCTCCCCCTCTCTTGCGCGCAGCTTCACCTGAGATACCTGCAAATATAACCTCGTCGCCGCTGCAAATCCACAGGATGAGGTGAGGATGTCTGTCAAACGTAGAGCTTTTTTTCTCCTTTCTCACTGATTGTAGTCTACTCAGCGCGTTGCATATCTATTTTCTCAATGCTTGCTGGGTGGAATTTTGAAAATCAGCTTTTCGGATGACTGTAAACATGGAAATTTTTATACGTCTTGAGCTCGTATGCCCCCTCGTGAAAGCTTCAAATTAGACTTCTGCTGATTGATCGTTTAAGTATGAAAACTGCAACTTCATAAATGAACGAGAACGTCAATGCAATTGATTACATTGGTAGTTTCCCACGATATAACTTCATAATGGTAAAATAAAAAAATGAAGCAGCTTGCGAAAATATTAGTATTTGTGCTGGGATTGAAATCTAGTTAGCCAGTGTGATGCTGACCATTCAATGTGTAGCAATGCCGAATTCGTATGTTTATATCTTCAGGAGAAAATTATCGTTGTTGACCTTGCCTAAATGCTCTCATCAAGTAGCATTATTTTAGGGGGAAAATAATGCTTACCAGTGCTTGTTGACGTTCAATTTTATTGATGTGAATTTTGTTAGTCTACGATGAAGACCTATATGAATGAAAATTCATAGTTTGCTCGCTATTATCCAGCGCACAATCTAACCAACTTCGTAGAATACACTATTATTCACACAACATATCTCGCTCTTGAAGACACAAACATTTTGCTAGAACTAGATAGTCCATAGAAGTACTGCAACATTCTTTTGTGTCGAGACCCATACATCATGATAATTATCGTCCAGGAATAACACATGTGGAAAGGTGCATATTTTCATTATTATCTGGTGAGTTATTCTATTTTCTTCTTATATTTTGTAGGCCAGAGAGGTAGCCAGAAAATATAAATAATTGGGGAGCAGGAGTCATCTTGTTTTGACTCCATCGCCACCAAAAATAGGGAACGGGAAAGGTCAAAAGTGAAAGCAGACAGAGGAGTCAATGGGTTTGGACTACTATAAGGTGCTGGGCGTCGACCGTGGTGCCAAAGACGATGACCTTAAAAAGGCCTACAGGAAGCTTGCAATGCGATGGCACCCAGACAAGAACCCTACGAATAAGAAGGAAGCCGAAGCCAAGTTCAAGCAAATTTCTGAAGCATATGATGTTAGTTTTCCTATTTGTCCCCTCCTAGAGACCTTTTCTTTAGCTTGTTGCTTTTACCGTTTTTGCTGTTTATTCAGTTTTTGTGCTATCCTTCTTACCATGTTTTATACCATAAATCTTGTCTATAGCTTCAAATTTGGTCTCTACCTTTCAGCACTTATTTTGTTGTTATCACCTTATATTTTGAACCATAGAGCTTGTCCTAAATCTTCCAAAATTCTTTTGTTTTAGCCTTTTTTCTCCTTTTAGTTTTTGAGCTTGGAAAATTCTGCCTAATACCCAGTAGGGTTGGTCAATTTATCTATTCCATTTAATAGAAACAATATCAAATGACCATATTATTGGCGGTCTAGTTGATGGTCATCCTTTTCCTAACAGTAACATGTATTCCATTACTAGTAATATTCATAACCTGCCATATAACTCTTTAAAGTTTGATATTTTTCCACGTTTTCTTCCAGATTTTATTTATATTAAATTCCTCTAACCCTCCAATTTCAACTTTTTCTTTGTCTCATTTTTTTGCACAATATCTCTTCCAAAACTTTAAGACTAAGACATTAGATTTCCAGCCAGGAGTTCCAGAGAAAAATCCAAAATTTTCTCCTTACAAATCCACGTGGATTGCTTGCTTCTGAATTTGTGTTAAACAAAACTTCCTCTACTATCTTAATGATTTGATATTTTGGATGATGTTAGAACTGTATGTCCATCTTGTGTTCTCCTAAATGTTTAGGTGCTAAGTGACCCCCAGAAAAGGACCATTTATGACCAGCTTGGCGAAGAAGGCCTCAAGGGCCAGGTACCACCCCCCGGAACAGCTGGCCCTTCTGATTTCTTTGGTGGTACACCTGGGTTCACCAAGTTCAAATTCCATCCGAGAAGTGCTGATGAGATTTTCTCTGAGGTCTTTGGAAGTGGAGGCACAAATTTTCCCAGGGGTATTTTTGGAGAAGATATGTTTGCTGCATTTGGTGGTGGGAGTGGTGGAGAAGCATCTTATAGTGGTCAAAGGAAAGGTGCAACTATAGAGAAGCCACTTGTTTGCAGCCTTGAGGATCTCTACAAGGGTACCACAAAGAAGATGAAGATTTCAAGGGATGTACTTGAAAATGGGTGAGCTGTGTTATAATTTTTCTGATCTTTGTTAAAAAAAAACATATGATTAAGTGGTAGTGCATCTTTTTACATTATTATTTTATGCCACAAATTAGAGTTGTGATTATTCATAATGTTTCTGAAGTAGGTTTTGCATGTCTTATTTATTTATTCTTTTTTGGGAAAGAAACTTGTATGGCTAATCTTCACTACAAAAAAATAAAGATTTATTAAGATACACCATATAAATTTTTTTCTTATCCTAAATAACTGTTCTTTTTTGTGCTTCAGACTACATGTCATTGCAAACCTTATTAGAGAAATCTTCTAGTTATGTGAAAAGAAACCTAATATAAACTGAGTTAATTGCAGCTGATGATCACTCTTATAACCATCACAGTAGAAATTACACTTTTAACTATCGACCTGTTTCCACCACGCAACCACCCCATCCACACCCAAGCACGCACACAGTTCTACAAGTTATAGCCTAGCCATTAATGTGTCACCAACCTCAGCATAACTAGAGAAATATTCTAGTTATGTGAAGTGAAACCTAATATAAACTGAGTTAATTGCAGCTGATGATCACTCTTATCACCATCACAGCAGCAACTACAACTCTCAACCTGTTTCCACCACCCAACCACCCCATCACACCCAAGCACGCACACAAAGTTCTACAAGTCATAGCCTAGCCATTAATGTGTCACCAACCTCAGCATAAACCACTCATGATAGAGTTTGTGAAAGGATTCTGGTGACATTACGACCCTGTTTGGTACAAGAACAAGACCTTGTTCTCACTTTTTTTGCCAAACACCAATTTTAGAAACATGTGAGTCCCATGTTAATCATTGCATAATAAAAAAAAGTAGAGAACAAATTGTTCTTGTCCCACCCTAGAACATCCTTGTTGTCATCATAAGAACTTAGTTAGTGAGAACAAATGAAGATTGTTCTAGAATTTATTAACCCTTTACCAAACAGAGCCTACAAGTATTGCTGCCACTATAAATACTCCAGTAACAGAGTAGGTGGCGCTGACTTGGGGGAGTCTTATCTTTGAAACAGACGTATTCTTGCTTCAGGGTAATTGTTTTGGGAGCTGTCATAAAATAGCCATGAAAAATTCTTTTATCAAATTTTCAAAAGGAATGACAAGAACATGATAACCTCTATTGTTAGTTCCATTATGAGAGGCAGTACAATTGGGATTTGGTGTTGGAAGGGATGATCCGATTAAAGGGATTTAAGCTTTTTGGCTAAGTGGGCACAAAAAATGAACTTCTGCTCTCATTGTCTTCTTCTTTTATAATGTATCTATGGTTGACTTAGAGGGCTGTAAAACTTTAAATAGAATGAAAGCAATTCTCTGTATATTCTTCTCATATTTCTCTTGTTTGCAGAGATGAGAGAACTGTGTCCTCTTCCCATTATAGTTTGCACCTATTTGTTACAGATGTCGAAAGAAGTTTTTTTGCTAAATTATGGAATTTTCAGTGTATTGACGCACTGAGATTCCTGCCTTTTGCAAGTGTCAATCATCTAGTTTAGTAATGGACACATATATATGTAATACTATATTGCGCCAATCATCTAGTTGTGTGTTATATATTGTGGTCCATCAAATTCTGCACTCTGCAGCAACTAATCATAAACTATTGTACTTCATGTTTGGTCATGAACTCATGATTAATTGCATGGAATAGATCCAATTGTTTCTTAAATTTGTCTTTCCAGGAAACCATCCACCAAGGAGGTGCTGTTGACCATTGAGATCAAGCCTGGATGGAAAAAAGGAACAAAGATCACATTTCCAGAAATGGGAAATGAGGGTCGCAACTTAATTCCAGCAGATCTGGTGTTCGTCATTGATGAAAGACCACATGGCGTGTTCAAGAGAGAAGGGAATGATCTGATTGTCACACAAAAAATATCTCTTGCTGAATCTTTAACTGGTACCACTGTGCAACTGACAACTCTAGATGGCAGGAATCTAACTATTCCTATCAATTCAATTGTTAGTCCCACTTATGAAGAGATCCTTCCCGGAGAAGGGATGCCAATTACAAAAGAGCTACCAAAGAAAGGAAACTTGAGAATTAGGTTTCAAATTAAATTCCCTTCCAGGCTTACACCGGAGCAGAAGTCCGGTCTAAAGAAGTTGCTGGCCCCTTCTTAATTTATGAACATCATCTGCCGATGATGAAGTTTATCTGATTCTTTGCTACTTTGTTAGGGTTTTAGTAATCTATGAAAGAAGCCATAAGCTGGTTGTAGGTTCTCTTTCCCATGTTCAGCGTTGTTCGTAGCTTACTTGCTAACATAGTTTTAGTTTGAACAGTTGAGTTCCCATGTTCCACGCAATCTGGTGCCTGCATTGGATGGATGTGTTATGTGAATGTTCTACATTTCAATTATTAGGGAACTATGAACGAACCATGCAGTGTACCCCTCGACCCATACTAAACTGTCTCATTGTAATTGATTTTAATCCACTGGCGGAAACTTCTTGAACCCTAGAATGATCCATGGATGTCAAAACGGCTATTACTCTCTTCGTCATGTAAATTTTAGTCTCTGTTCTTGAACTCATGAAACAGTGGAGTCCTTGATCTGAGTTATGCCTTAATCTGACAGTCGCCATATTATTTACCCAGGTTTGTAAACCGGTGGCTTCGTTCTTTCTTTTTTGGTGCAGAATCAGGATTCATAAATTCGGTTTGCTTAGTTCTCAAAACTGATGTCTTAATTCTTCATATTTTAGGCACAATTTTCTTTTAACCAAGACCATTACTTCAGCTAGTTGCCTGGTATGTGCGCTCTCTGCCTCTCCCTTATTTATTTATTTTTTGGGTACCCCTTACATTTTTAATGTTTAGGACTATTAACTAATGTGAAAATAGTATTTTCCTGAACTCTAACAATCCAACTCGAGGTTATTAGCACTCTTATTAGCCATCCAATGATTCACTTGAGACATAATTCTGTTGTGCCAATCAGTCTATTTTCTCCTTTTTATTTTAGCCATCATTATTCAGGAGCATCAATTTTAATTTCCCTTATGTATAATTTTGAAACCTTTAGGGCATCAAAGCTCAAATAAAATTACTGATGCCAAAGGCCACTAATGTGTTGTGTCAAATCTCAAAACTATTAAACCCTGATGGCATTAATTTAGTACTGTAATTTATGTGAGCTTTTAAGCTTATAAAGAGACAAGAATTGTCATCGCCGTGGAAGTTTTATAAGCTTGATAGTTTTGACCCGGGTTGTGTGAATGATCAATTTTGCCTTCTACTCCCCCTCTTTTTTTATTATTTATACTTAATTGTGACTCTGTCCAAATTAAAATGCAATCAACGTGTCATCGTCTAGGGATCTTTTTTTTAAAAGTCAGATGGTACGTATGCAAAAATTTCATTCCAATTTGTTTAGAAAAAACAAGATGAGAGAAATGTTTCTATTATAAGACAAAATGTCGCCAAACGTAACAATTGCCAAGCCCCTTTTCTTTATCTACTGCAATCCACTTCCAATCTTTTCCGGTCATGGCAGTCTTTGCACATGGCTTGATGAGGTTGAGCACCTAACTCAACAGTCGAAGACTAGTATTTTAATCTTTATCGTCTTTGAAAGCGCAAGATGGATGTGCACTTCAGTTCTGTAGACCCTGTTTGGACAAAATTTTTGTAAGTTATCAAACAGCAACAAAAATTCTTGTGGGTCTTACGAAAATTTTTGTTCTGGTCAACGGAACAAGTTCTCCGTCGAGAAAGTTTCGATCGATCGTGAGAACTAAAGCGAAAATCTGTTAAATCAAAGCGGAAGTTCTAATGAGCACTAAATCTTTGTCCGAACACTAGATTGAACATAAATGTCAATTCGATAAAATTTCAAGAACTTATCGTGGCCTTTTAAGGAGGCTTCAAGATAACATTCAACAATACAACCATGGTTGTTACAAATGTTATCAACTACTTGACCTCTTGAACCAATTAATGTGTATAAACCATTATTGCTACACTTATTCATTTGAATAGCAAGTTATTTTATATTATACAAAGCTCATCATCATTGATATATTAAATTGTTTTCTTTGATAACTTATTTTTAAGAAAATTTATAATAATTTTTAAATGTCAGAACTTAAATATGAAAAGATTAATTACCTAATTAAAACTTTAAAATAAACTATAATAGTTTTTCTAGTTTAAGTTAATACTAATAATTAAATTTGAGAAATATGAATTTGCAATTTATGGTTGAATATATTAAAATCACAAAAAACTCATATCAATTGTTAAATATGTCACATTTGACTTCTTAATTTTAATTAAATTTGTTAATCATATTAGTTTACTTTGATGTAAAAATATATTAATTATTGATAAATATATGTAAGTATTATAGTTAATATTTTTATATTATTTTATTAATAAGCGGTCCGACCATTCGAGCTATCCAGTTCAATCGATCCAACTTGATTCGAAGACTTATCCAGATCGACGTTGGGTCTAAGTTTTAAAACATAGTTATGAACATCCACAATTCTTTCATCGGGAGTTGAGGTGGAGGGTGCGGAATATATTCTTCTCAATCCTGATATGCATTTTTTGTTTGTAGGAATTATTCACAAGATGTTCTTCTCGACGTTGGAGGTGGAGACCTCAGCTTTATGTTGTGTGCTCTTGGAGTGCTGTGAGATGAATCACCTCAATATCGTACTCTTTCAGTCTCATTGCAATACTTAGGCGATCCTCCAAAATGTAATATCCCTGGCACATTATAACTTTTTTGCCCACTCCTATTAGAATTCTAAACACTGCAACTGATTTTTTTGACGAAGCAAGGACGTTCCTCGTCTTTAAATTTTTTTGTGGGTCTGAGATCCGCATCCTAAACTTGTCCAAATCTTGCTCTTAACTTAATCTAGTGCAATTATCTTTATAAAAAAGATCCAATGTTTAAAAAAGTAGGATTAAAAACGTGCGTGACTATTCCCACTTCAAAAAGTTTCAAAATTCTTGCCTTTGGTGAGTGTCAATAATGTTATTCTTGGACTTTTATGTACGTGATCCATTACGTACGTATGCTATCTTTCGTTTCATGTGTTGGATGGTAATAGCGTAATGTTGCAACTCTCTTTGACATGTGGCCCTTTGGATTCTTGTCGACTAATTTGTTGTTGTCGACGTCGTCGTCATGTTACGTTGTCCCCATACGACGCCTCCAAACTCGATTGGTCGCAAATGGAGTCTCTTGTCATGGCCGGGCGCGATTATTATAATTTGTAATTTGTAAAAAGGTCCGTTTATAATATGATAAGATTTCTCGCTTTGAATGATTCCTCAACACAATAGTTACAAACCATCACAATAATAAATTTGTAAGGCGTCTTGACGTGACAATTTTGAAAGATAAAAATTAATGTTATTAAAATCGGACGATTGATCGAACTGATCGATCAATTGAGTAATGATTCGATTATTTTAATCGAATTGAATCGGATTTAATTAAAATAATATTATTTGTATTATAACTTATCACATTAATAAATTTGTAAGGTGTCTTGTCATGACATTTTGGAAGACAAAAACCATCGCAAAGTCGTCGGGGTCCAAGACTTGTCTCTGTGAGTTGTACATGTGAAGGCCAAGTGTATTAAATGATTCTTTGATATTTTGTTGAACAATTAGTTCCATTGGGTTCCCTCTCTCTTTTAAAAAAACAAACATGCATTAAATTTGTTTGATTTTTGTTTGCAAAGACTAGTACAATTTAATTAACAGATACTTTTCTCATAGTTTGATTACTCATGCCATGAATTATGTAATTCAAAAACGGTGTGCTACATCACATGTTTCATATTAAATGAGAGAATAATCAGGTTAATTAATTCAGATTAAACTTGCTATCTAATTTCTTAATTAATCTTATTTTCTTGAGCTATATTTGTTCCTAATATCAACGAGAACTCTACGACCTTCTCATATTTCGTAGTGAAAGGCAAGTTTTAGTAGAGATCCCTTCACTCTTTGGGACTAATTGCCGCATACATAATGAATAAATTTGGTCAATTACCCCTGAAATCATCATAATATTAAAAGTGCACGAGAAGATTAACAGCAAACGCAAGAGAAAAGAAACAGAAAATGACCCAAACACTATACAAAGGAAAACATAACTTTTCTTCTCATATTTAATGAAATTTATTATAAAAACTTATCATCTAGAAAAAATGCTCATTTCTCTATGCACTATAAGAAGATATATTATCCGACTTTCTTCTTGTCGGTACGAACCTTAATATATGGAATCCAATTAATGCTACCTAATCTTAGTTGCAAAAAAAAAAAAGAAAGAAAGAAAAAAACTACCCTGATGTTTAATATAGTGAACTAATATTTTATCCAAAAAACAAATACTCTTCTAACAACATCTATCTTAAATTAAGTTGGAATATGTAAAACTAAAAGTAACCAATCCATCTCGAAATTTGTTTTTCTTTAAGTTGAATACATTTGATTTTTATGAAGATTAGCATGCTATATTAATATATTGCCCACTTGAAAGTATACATATATTTATAATTAAGGAGTAGGGCAGTGCATTAGATGCTACGATCTTATCACAAATTAAATAGAGGTCGTTGCCATGGGACAAGTTGGATGGGGGAACATTAAAAAGTTTTAACTTCGTGGGTTCACACAATGCACGAACATGGCCGGCCATGACGGTGGCAATGATGCAATGCACCACTTCGACCTAGACCTCCACCACCACCATCGCCATGGCCATTGCCCACTACAAACCATGAGACGACAAGGAACGAGGAGCGCCTAATAAAACCAGCGTTATCCGCACACGACGTCGCAAAAAACAATAGGAACATATTTAACACGTTTATCTTGCAACCCCAATTACCTCTCTTTTACTTTCTCCTCCCTCTATCTTTTAAAGTGGGTGCAATGACCCCCCCCCCCCCCCCCCCCCCCCCCCCCACCCCCACCCACCCATTGGTAACTTGACCTTCCTTCCTCCCTCTAAACCTCTTCAATTATCAAATTATTAAGCTCGGTGGGTGGATTAGAACGATATATATATATATATATATATATATATATATATATATATATATATATATATATATATATGCACAAGTAAAGAAAAGTAGCGGATAATGTTAATTAAGTGTTTGATAAATATTTTTTAAAGTAACATTTAGATATTTGAATACAAAATATTATAAATTACTTCCACTTGTAAAAAAATATTTTATTTTATATTTTATTTTTGCTATATTCTTATTTTTTTAAAAATATATAATTATTAAACATTGCATATAATTTTTTTATTTTAATATATCACATGTTTAATTTTACTCACAAACCAAATAGGATTTTAATTTTAAAATAATCGATATTTTTATATTAAACTGATATTTTTAAAAAGATTATTCAGAATAATTTTTATTTTAAATTATGAATATGATGAATGTAAAAATGATAGTAAATATCTTATGTATATGTTTGTCATTATATATAATATATTAATTTTAACCACCATGTTTATTAAATATTTTTAATTAAATTTATAAATAAATCATTATCTACTATCTACTTATAGTTAATCACTATTTTTTAATCAAATTATTATTCTCTAATCGATCCTTTATTCTTTAATCAAACCTCTAATTTTGTCAAAAGAGACATAATATAGTTCCGAATGTCAAGTAAAAATTTAAAATAATGATCCTACATGTTTTAATTAGGCCCTCCTAAAAATAATTCAATATTCCTAGTTAACCTTTTTTAAAACATATGTAACCATTCTTAATAAATCAAAATATATTTATTCACTAAAAAAATAATTTTCCCATGACTTAACCAGTAAAAAAATTATTAGATTCGTCAGAAAATATAATTTTTAGCGGGACAATACCGTACGTGTGTTTTGTACGGGATGAGGACGTCAGCATCCATCAACAGTTTCGGAATTCAATAACGATGCTTACAAGTAGTTTTATTTTGTTAATTTATAAATAGTTCGATTTAATTTGTTAAGATCAAACATAAATCGTTTTGAGGTTTCATTTAAGACATCATAAAAATTCCCACAATAACAAAAAAATACGAAGCTTATTTTAAAAACAAATATTCAAAATCTTATTCCGTCCTTACTAATTTTACAGAAGAATTTTAACTCAAACTAATGGATTTAAAATAATGATACTAAGCAATTGAGATCCGGACGATTGAACGATCTCACAATTTGACATATGCAACATGCATGGGAGGTTGAACATCTTCTTTTTTATTCCAATATTTTTTATGATTAAAATTAAAGATAAGTTCATGTCTGATTGTCGGATACCGTTTGATGCAATAGCATTGTGGAAGATGGAAGCTATTTATTTGGAGTTGATAAAAAAAAGTGCTATGATTAGAGTTACGATCCATCGAAAATATTGTGGAATTAATGTATTTTCAAAGCACTTTCGGCTTTAAAGAAATGTTGAACGCATATCAACAATTAATTTGATGACAAATGATTAAATTTTATTATTTAAAAATATTATTTATTTGAATTATTGATCCGTGAATAGCGCTCCATATTTTTTTTAACGGAAGATGTTATAATTCACGTGACAAAGGAATATGTTTGAAAAAAAAATTAAAATAATAAAAGATAAAATAGTTCGTAATTCTTGCTTCAAAACTAAACAGAAGTTTCTTGGCACCGTGTGCCTTTCACCCACTTATTAATCCCTAGGTATTAAAGACAAAAACTATTCAAATGTTGAAAGTTATGTGCATATATGTTCTAGAGATTCCTTTCTGTTTTGTGCTTTATATATGAACGATGGATTACAAAAGTGGACAAAGTCGACATGTAGTCGAATATTCAAATCTTTATTATACGTATCCAGTCTTTGGAATAAAATTCATGGTTTCAAACCGGGATTACCCACAATTAGCACATTGATAATTAAATGATAGATAACAACAATAATAGTGCACGTAAGAGATTGTCCACGTCTATAAAAAGCTGATAAGGGTGACACGGATGAAAGTCTAATAAGAAAAGGTAAATGCTTTCGGTTTATTTTTTTATTTGACGTGTAAAAATAATATTTACCTTAATGAATAAAAATTGTGCATCCAAAGTCCTAGGATTGAAAGCATCAAGAAAGAGAGATGTTGAATTGGTGTATTAGCAATTAATTAATTATGTCGACTAAAGTTAATTTTTGAGAAATCACAATAATTTGCAAATAAAGAAGATAGACAAATAAGAAGAGGAGGCAAACTATTGCATGATGAAGTTCGACCACTCCCTATCTCCCCCTCTGATTCCTAACAACGTGAGAGCCTCGGAGATCCATTAACAATTTTCTTTTCGAATAGGGAAAGGAACTATTTACACCACACCACATTTTTTTTGGTTGAAGAGGTAAGACACAACTCTTATCATATAGCTCAATGATATTTTTAAGTGCTTCACCAATGTATTCCCAATGTGCATAGACAATTGAATGTTGAGCCTTCAACTTATTTTACAAGAGATCTTTAAGGAAATGACCCTTGTGTAACTTTTAGACAAGTGAAAAAGCTAAAATTTATCATGTTGACTCTTAATCAGGCATTCGTTACGATATCAAATGTCTGTTTGTCACATTAAATATTCGTTATAGTTCTGTCTTTTTTGAAGCGGACATCCGTTCCATAAATCGGTCATCCGTTCTGTATAGTCATTACTCAAACTTAGAATTACATGAATCTTGGTATGCTTTTATTATATTGTTCAAAGCATAATACATGACACATATATAATGCAAGTAGTTACAAAGAAGACCATAACAGAAGCCTAGTAATATGGATCACATAGCTTGTGATGCTTGAGCTTGTAAGCCTGCGGATGACTCGTTCCTATTGGTGACGAGTGCTAACATCCCCCGCAAGCCCGACAAGGTTTATGTTTGAGGCGAAGCTTGTCTCTGAGGAATTGGAAGTGTGTACTGGAAAAAGTTTTAGTCATGATATCAACTATTTGATCTTTTGTGATATATATTGTACACAAAGGCGGCAGTTGGAAACTTCATCTCGAATGAAGTGGAAGTCGATTTCAACATGCTTTGTGCGGGCATGAAAAATAGGATTCGCAGACAAGTACGTGGCCCTAATATTGTCACACCGTAGGATCAGAGGGGTACGAGATGTGTGCCCAAGTTCTTGGAGAAGCTGGCGAAGCCAAATTAGTTCTGCAGTTGCGCCAGCAAGCGCGTTGTACTCAAATTCTGTAGATGAGCGAGAAATAGTCTGTTGTTTCTTAGCAGACCAGGAAATTAAGTTTGGACAATGATAAATAGCAAAGCCACCAATCGACTTTCGACATGAGTGCTACTGGCCCAATCGGCATCAGTAAATGCTTGAAGTTGTATATTTGACGCAGAAGTAACATGAAGACCAATGTCAAATGTAGAGTTGAGATACCGCATATTTCTTTTAATGGCTTGCCAGTGAACATCAGCATGAACTGGCTGACGATGCTGACAGAGTATGCAAATATCTGGGCGAGTGATGATCGAATATTATAAAGTGCCAACAATTTGACGATATAATGTAGGCTTTTGACACAATGGAGTTGTGGGTGAAAGTTGAGTTCCTATAGCCATGGGTGTCTTGATAGAATTGGCATTGGTCATTCCGGTGCGCTCCAAGAGTTTTAAAATGTAGTGCTTTTGTAAGAGAATAAGGCCAGGGGGTTGACGAAGAACTTCAATGCCGAGGAAGAAGTGGAGAGGGCCAAGGTCTCGAACTACAAACTTGGTGCTTAGAGAATGGGTGACATCAGCCAGCAACTTTGGAGATAACCGATAATAATTAAGTCATCGACATATATTAGAACAAAAGCAACGGCTTGAGGTGTTCTATGTATGTATAAAGAGGTGTCAGTGGCAGAAGCATGAAAGCCAAACTCCAAGAGGGCGGTGGTGAGTGTACGGAACCAAGCTTGGGGGGCTATTGAGACCATAAAGAGATCAGTAGACGACAGACATATGTTGGTCATGATGCATTAACAAATCTTTGTGGTTGTTGCATGAATACCTACTCGTTAAGAATGCCATGTAAAAAGGCATTCCTGATATCAAGTTGATGGAGAGACGAACGATGAGTGACTGTAATGGACAAAATTAGACGTATAGTCGTAGGCTTGATTACAGGGCTAAAAGTGTCAACAACAACAACAACAACAAAGCCTTATCCCACTAGATGGGGTCGGCTACATGGATCATACGATGTCATTCCGCTCTATTAGTAACCAAACATATTCGTTGATCCATGTTCATAAGATTCGACAGGATTTTATGCTGGCTGTCGGGGCCTAACACAACCCTCATCCTTTATCCGGGCTTGTGACTGGCTATAAAATATAGGCGGAGTTACAGGGCTAAAAGTGTCAAAGTAATATAATCCAGGCCTTTGATGAAATCCTTTAGCCACAAGACGCACTTTATATCGATCAATAGAGCCATTAGCTTTGTGCTTGATGCGAAAAATCTAGCGACAATCAATTATTTTTATAGTCGGATGATAAGGGACAAGAGTTCAGGTGCCATTGTGTTGAAGAGCATTGAACTCGTCCGACATGGTAGTCCTCCATTCCTTGATTTTATTGGCAGAAGAGAAGCATGTTGGTTCTTTAGGGCGCGAAGAAGTGTGAATAGACAGAGCCTTTAGGCCTGCAAATTGTCTATAATTGATAGGCTGACATGGACGTAAGGTTATTGTGGGAGGTGCAGGGGACAGTGTAGATGGAGGCAAAGTGGGAGGAGCGGGGGAGGGAGATGCTATTGTCTTGGAGGAGCAAGGTAATGAGGATGCAAATTTAGGCATAGGTAGTGGGATGGCTAAATAAGGGAGTGATGGTGGAGTGGTAGAGGAAGATGACCGAGGTGTATTGAAGGGAAAGACATCCTCAATAAACTTGACATGACGAGCTATGAAAAATTTTCCTGAGGGCTGATGGTAGCAACGATACCCAAGAGACTTATTGGAGTAGCCAAGGAAAACACATGGAAGTGAATGAACATCAAATTTGTGGAGATTGTATGGGTGTGTGTAAGGATAAGCAGCACAACCAAAGGGTCGAAGAAAATTATAGTCTAGTTGTTTATGAAAGATGCGCTCAAATGGCGTTTGCATGTTAAGTGTGGGAGAAGGCAAACGGTTGATAAGAAACACAACAGTATCAACATCAAAGTGCCAAAAACACTTAGGCAGATGAGCTTGAATTAAAAGCGTGAGAGCTATCTCAACAAGTTGGCGTAATTTTTGTTCAGCAGTGTCGTTTTAAGCACTAGTGTGCACACATGAGAGACGATGAAAGATACCCTACGTCTTAAAATAAGGATCAAGTGCAACAAATTCTTCGTTAGGATCCGTATGAACGGTGCAGAGTTTTGCATTAAATTGTCCTTTAGCCAATCTGTGAGACGCAAGAAAAATGCTCATTACATCAGATTTTTTATTTAATGGAAAAGATCAGGAATATCGGGAATAGTCATCAACAAGAATGAGAAAATAATTATGGCCTTCTAAGGACAATTGTGGTGCTGGTCTCCAAACGTCGGTGTGAGTAGCTGCAGTGGTGATGAGCTAATATTATTAGTGCTGGAAAGAGGTTGCCTCCTGGACTTGCCTTTTAAACATCCCGAGCAAGGCATAGCTGCTTTGGAGGGAGATGGTGAGAAGGCTCACAATAGACGCCGAAGAACTTTGTTATTTGGGTGGCCAAGGTGGGCATGCCATATGGAAGAGAAAGGGTGTTGACAAGCGCTGTTGGAGGCACGATGGAGGGACATGAGAGATGATATAAATCATCTCTAATTCTGACGTGAAGAAGCTATTGGTTTGTGCAGCGATCCTTGACAACAAAAAAAGTGGGGTGAAATTCAAAGACAATCATTGTCTACTGTAAATTTTCTACCATAAAGAAGAGGCTTAGTAATCAGAGGAACATGCAAAATGGATTTTAAAAGAAGAGAGCGACCAGAAGAGTTTAATATGACCTGACCAACATGCTGAATGAGAAGAATATTACCATTTCCAACTTGAACTTGATCGGTTCCAATGTAAGGTTTAGCAGCTTGAAGAGACTGAATGTCCGGGGTAGTGTGATGGGTTGCACTTGTATCTGGGTACCATTTAGCATGGGGATTGGGAATAGAGGAAGTTGAGGCAGGCTGTATGGTGGTATGTTGCATGGTGTTATGGGCTTGGGGTTACTGTGTCGAGGGATGATGATAATAGCATTGATATGGAGAATGGCCTGGGACACCACAAACTGGTCATGGAGAGTGGTGAGAATGGTTAATGTGTCCACGACCACCTCGTCCTCATTGACGTTGGTGACTATTGTAGTTTGGTGAGGACTGGGCATTTGGGTTTGCTTTACAAGTTGCCGAAGTGTAGTTGGCAGCAACGGAGGAAAATTTTGGGATCCGTTAAAATCATAATCGGATCTCTTGATCGGTCAAAATGCTTTGGAGCTCGACAAAGGTCGTTGGAGTGCTCCTGGCAACAAGCGAGGCAACAACTGAATTGTAATATGAATGAAGGTTGTTGAAGATGACAACATTCAGATTAGCAGTGGACAAAGGGTGACCAACAGTAGCTAATTCATCGGCAATATACTTGGTCTAACGAAGATAAGAGGTCAGATAGTTGTCTCACTGTTTGAGAGTCTGAAGTTGCATTTGAAGTTGCATTTGAAGTTGCAGAATCCACGTTTCTATAGGCGCTAAAAAAGGCTTTCTCGAGGGCATGCCAAACATCATGAGCAGTGTTGAGGCCAACTATAGTTGGTAGGACTTCTTCAGATAAGGAAGAGAGAAGTCAACTAAGGAGAAGCTGATCGCGATGACACCATTTTGCAAACTACGATGAGACTGGAGCACCATCTTTTGGGGATGGTGGTCTGGAAAGAGAGTTTTCAATGTGATCCTCAAGGTCGTAGCTGCTAATAAGTGGCCAAATTTGGGTGGTCCAAAGTAAATAATTAGAAGACGTAAGTTTAAGGGTTAGATAATGGTAAGCTTGATGGAGAGCAGGTAGGTAGGAAGTGGTATGATGGTCGCTGTCCAGAACTGAAGAAGCAGAGGATTGGGACGCCATTGGGTGGGAGGATGAAGAAAAATAACAGGAGCTCTGATACCAACTTAGAATTACAGGAATCTTGGTATGTTTTTATTATATTGTTCAAAGCAGAATACATGACACATATATAATGCAAGTAGTTATAAAGAAGGCCATAACATAAGCCTAGTAATATGGGTCCTATTGGTGACGTGTGCTAACACTCAACGCATCTGATCATTCTTCTTCGTGCTCCGACCGTCCGTTTCACATGGTTTTCAATTTTCATGTTTCTGCCCCATAGTCAATTGTTCATTTCAGTAAGACTACTCTAAAAAATTAGTGGTAGTTTTGACAGCTTCTCGATCGCCTGTTCAATTTTTCAACAAACGTCTACTTTGTGGAGCGATCGTTCATGCTAGCAAGACTCGAGTCTCTGAGATTGGCAGACATTCTGACAGTTTCTGGGTCGTCTGTTTCATCTTTCAATGGACGTCCATTCTGTTGAGCAGTCATCCACTCAAGAACATCCTAAGTCTAGGAGATTTGCAAACATTTTAGCACTCGTTCGTTGCCTCTGGCAGTCGTCTAATTTAATGCTATCGGGCGTTCGATTGTTCGACCAATCGTCCGTTGTCTCGACATTTTTCTCAAGTTATCTTAGCAGGTGTCCTCCAACTTCACTGGGAGTCTGTTTTGGTGCATTTTAAAATGATCTTTCTTTTGAAAATAAATTAACATGTTAATCTCAACACTTCAACTAATGTTAGTGCATCATCTTTCTTATTGGTTATCATCAAATCACTTGAGATATAGTACTCGGACCAAAAATATCATCCGTCGAAAGTTTCGAAGGTCTTGACTCATCACTATATTAATTTATTAATTAGTATTATAATACTATAATAAAAATATTAAAGACTAGTAATTATATATTATAATAATAGTTGGTGCTGTCGGAACTACCGAGGGCTTTGGCATATTTCATGTAATAGGTTTGTATGATCTTGAAATATGGGTGTCCGATCCTTATGGACTAACTGGAAAAGTACAACCTGTAAATCCAGCATGGGGTGCGGAAGGTTTTGATCCTTTTGTTCCCGGAGGAATAGCTTCTCATCATATTGCAGAGGGTACGTTGGGCATATTAGCGGGTTTATTTCATCTTAGTGTCCGTCCGCCTCAACGTCTATACAAAGGATTGCATATGGGCAATATTGAAACTGTACTTTCCAGTAGTATCGCTGCTGTCTTTTTTGCAGCTTTCGTTGTTGCTGGAACTATGTGGTATGGTTCAACAACAACCCCAATCGAATTATTTGGTCCAACTCGTTATCAATGGGATCAGGGATACTTTCAACAAGAAATATATCGAAGAGTTAATGCCTCTCATCGGAACTAACGTGGGGAGTCGTTGTTGTGGAAACTTTTGATGACTCCACTCGTCGATATCTAAACTTATTATTCTATATTATAATAAGAGTTAATATGAATAATTATATATTATAATAATACATATTAACAGTCGTTATAAAATATTTTTACAATGGATCCAATGAGCATAATAGATTTGGACTCCATATCATGAAAGTATCTCTTTACAATATCGAGTTGAGGTTAATGAGTATATAAAGTATCTCGCTCAACATTTTAGTATAAAATACTTATTTTTTATCATTTAATTAATTTAATGATTATAATGCATGATTAAATTAGTTATATACTTTTCAGATGAAATAATATATATATTTATTTGAATAATTTAATAATAAATCTTCTAAAAAATTTGACAATAAAAGAGTATCATTTAAGACTAAATAAAAGTATAACCACTGAATTAGTTATTTTTGTTAAAATGTGAATATCGTTTACTATTTAACACATTATTTACATTGACATATTATTATTTTATTAATCTAATAATTAAAATTAATGATTTGCACTCGTATACATGCAGTTTTACACAACTTATTAATGTAATTAAAATATCCTCTCTTTTTTCCTTTACAAAAAGAAGGATTATGAACTTAGAATACGAATACCCATTAATAAAAGGAATCAAATAAAAAAAACAATATAATTTAGAATTGGAATCAAAATTTTATCCATTTAGTTATATTAGTCACATATTAATAGTTGTGTCTCCGAACACTCGTGAGTCCTAATCTCTTAATCATAAGCATATATACAGTGCATCCACCACATTGTCGCCGTGAAGAGCCGTCGATCTTAATCCGATTCGTTGACCTTCGATCCGCCGTCCAATAACACCAAGCACGAGGTAAATGCACCGGCGATGACGGCGACGTTCACCATATCCCCACAAGATCTACCATCTGGATCCTTTGCATATCTATATATGTCTACTTCGATTTCTTGCCATTAATATATATATGTTAAGAGCTCTACTCTCTCTCTCTCTCCCCCTCTTTAAATATATATATAATAGTAATAATATATACAAAATACATGGAGTGCTCGCAAGAAGAATGGCCTGAGCCAATCGTCCGAGTGCAGACCTTATCCGCCGCCAATGTGATCCCGGACCGGTACATTAAGCCGCCGGCCGAGCGCCCGAGCCTGCAGGACGACGCTGCCGTCGCGAGGGCTCCCCTGAGCGTGCCGGTCATCGACCTCGGGAACCTAGTTCGCCGCCGGCGTAGCCGTCCCCGCGATCAGCTCGACGACCGCCTTGGCGCGGGGGCCGACGAGGAGGAGCTGATCACGGAGAGCTCCCGGACGGACGCCGACGCCGACGACGATGCCGCCGCCGAGGTCGCGAGGGCGGTGGCGACAGCGTGCCGGGAGTGGGGCTTCATCCAGGTGGTGAACCACGGGGTGCAGCCGGAGCTGCTGGACCGGTTCAGGGAGGTGTGGAGGGAGTTCTTCCATCTCCCCATGGAGGCGAAGCAGGCGTACGCCAACAACCCGAGGACGTTCGAGGGCTACGGCAGCCGCCTCGGCGTGGAGAAGGGCGCCCCGCTCGACTGGGGCGACTACTACTTCCTCGTCTACTTCCCGGAGGCCAAGCGCAACCGCGCCCGGTGGCCGGCGCTGCCTCCTTCTCTCAGGTAACTATGTCGTATACCATGCCCCTGTCGACGATGACATGCATATACAGTGATTTGTACGTAGGTACCTGACGCAAGTGCATATATTTGGAGGATGCAGGGAGACGGTGGACGCCTACGCGACGGCGGCGACGGAGCTGGCGGAAACGATGCTGACGGCGCTGTCGCTGGGCGCGGGGCTGGACGGAGGGTTCTTCCGGCGGACGTTCGGCGGGGAGGGGCAGCAGGACGCGAGCCTGCGGGTGAACTACTACCCCAAGTGCCCCCAGCCGGAGCTGGCGCTGGGGCTGTCGGCGCACTCGGACCCCGGCGGGATCACCGTCCTCCTGCCGGACGACCACGTCAAGGGCCTGCAGGTGCGCAAGGACGAGAGCTGGGTCACCATCGATCCAATCCCTTATTCTTTCATCGTCAACATTGGCGATCAGATCCAGGTATTCATTCATTCCGTCAGTCAATTTATTGCTTTTGCTCTTAAATTCAATTAATGCTCTCTGAATTTTCATCCAATTGCTCGCATTCGATAATATCCAATACTTTATACATCTTACAAATAATAATTATATATATGTATATATATTGCATGCATTGATTATTCATTCACCAGCTCATTTATTCCATTATCAGTTTTCATGTGCAATATTTATTTCATAATTGACTTGGGATTGCATGTTATATAGATCGATCAGAGTTAACTGGAAGTTTGTAGGGTTAACCGAATATATACTTCACTATGTCTATATTTTTTTTTTCGGTAGGAGTACTGCACTATGTCTATTTCCTTATACGTAAATACGTAATAACAAAAATAATGATGTGCACACATGATATATTATATATACATGTTTGATTCAAGATGCCTCGTAGGGCTACTAGAAGAGTTAAGATGGCAAAAAAAGAACATGCCATACATGTGATACAATCTAGGGATATTATCATTATAGAGGTTATGTAGAATATTTCTTGTTGCATAGTTCTTAATTAATCTGAATATGATGGATTGAGATATATCTTAACTTTTTAGTTAGACTCACTTATTTGGTGTCACATATCAATGATTGATTTTTCTTTTTATCAAAGATGCTTTACATATGTGCACGTTTCGCATATTTTAATTTTTGTTATTATTGAGCTATCCTTCTAGGGCTTAGATTATGAATGCTCCAAAAAATAATAGTAATAAAGAACCGCTTTATATTATTTCATCAATAGTAAAAATTGTGATAAAAACAGAATTGACATTTTAAAAAAATTAATATCATTGCGATCAATTAAATATGCTAAATAAAAGTCGTTTTATCAAATAGGTGGTATTATTCTCTTCACGATGTTTAGATTAATTAATTTTCGTATCTTGTCCATTCAACCAAACAAATATCACCAATGTCGTACACTGTACACACATTATATATATATATATATATATATATATATATATATGAGTTAAATTAGCGTGCAATCACAGATGAGATTAAAAATTTAAAATGATTATATCATAATTTGTGATTGGACACTAATATGTTATATATACTCGTCGCGAGATTATTTCTGATTAGGAGATTATAATAGGGCAAGTGTGTTCATTGCACACTAGAAGATGTCTTCTAGCAAAAAAAAATAATTTCATTTATTTTATGGTAGTAGAAGCCAATTTAAGAGTAAAAGTTTGAGTGCATGCGCTGCAATATGTACACTTAGTCCATGCCCTCGGGGAGTTTTTTTTGTCCTGTTGCAAATGGAAGACACAAACTTAAGTGGAACACTTGAAAATAAAAAGATAAAATAAAAGCCCGATGAAAATAATATTTAAAATATATCGGTGGATGAGTCATTACATCACACTCTTTTACCTTTCGTAACATATACTTTAAAAAAAAAAATCAAAACACGTGTTCCACATTGGTCAGTTCAAGGGAAGAGTGCGAAAGCATGCGGTCCGTTCCCACGCGTTTCTTTTTGTCGTATGCGTTGCAATTGAATAATTAGGACTATTATGATTATTATTATTAGGATGAGTATAATAATTTAATCACTTGAATAGTTGGATAATTACTTGTCATATTGCGAGCTTGTCGATTTTGCTTTCCACGAATTGAAAAGACTATTCTTCTGACTGGTTTGATTTGGAATCAACTCCGTTTGATAAAAGATTACTAAGTTTTAAAACAAGATGTATTTATTTTCACTTTATTTTCATAAGAACAATGATGTTTTAAGGTGAGGCAAAATATATTTATTTTTTGTTATACAATTATTAATGTGGGATCCATTAAAATTGGTGTCTAATAACAAAAATGAGAACAAAATCTTATTCTCACGTGTGTTGTTCTCAAATAGATCCTAATAAGCGTTTCGGAGTTTGATCCTAAAAAAATAGTTTAATATGATAATCAATGGAAATAAAAGATTGTTGATTAATTAATCTGATCCATCACTGAGAGACGAGCGTTAAATCAACGTGCGTCAACTATCAAATGAGTTAATTCGGTGGGTTGTTTGTGTCAAAT
Organism: Pontederia crassipes; assembly: GCA_030549335.1. NCBI lineage: Eukaryota > Viridiplantae > Streptophyta > Magnoliopsida > Commelinales > Pontederiaceae > Pontederia > Pontederia crassipes. The sequence goes on along the minus strand of CM060188.1, from coordinate 9,714,358 downwards.
GGAGCTTTACACTTTTAAATTACTTGCAAAACTCATCTCACTTCGAATTTGTTTTCATATAGAAAATTTGGGCTATATAAGACAAATTAATCTTCCAAAGTTTTGTTTTTTAATTCATCGGCCAAATTAGAAATGGAATCATTTTGTTTTATTGGTGTTGCCCGTTATATATATCCCTCAGCACATGAGTACCCGTTAAGTTTTATAATTGCATATCCCTGATATCATATTCTATAACACGATATAAATATTTGGATTATTTCAGTTGATGAGTAACGGGATATACAAAAGCGTGGAACATCGCGTGATCGTGAACGCTACCAAGGAGCGCTACTCGGCGGCGTTGTTTTATAACCCGAAGGGCGACGTGCTGCTCGAGCCCGTTAAGGAGTTTGTGACGCCGGATCGGCCTCCGTTATATAAGTCGATCACCTCCATGGAGTATCGGATGTTCGTACGAAAGATGGGACCTCGTGGCAAGTCCGATTTGAAGTCTTTAGAGATTAAGTCATAACGATTTGTCTACGTATGTACATGTACTTATTGGTGATCAAAACATTATCTATGCGTACACATGTGAATTATTTCGACGTCAAATTGTATCATAATTTTGATTTTTGTTTTCCGTCATATAAAAAAATTGAGATGAGAACTTGTGATATTGTTATTTATCTTTTCACTTACAAAGGGAGGATTGACAGCCTATATAGGTTAAGATAAATAAAAAATAAAAAATTTTCATTATATATACATATGTGTGAAGTGCGTGTCAAATAATTTTACACATATTTTTTTTATTTTTTCATATTTTTTATTAATAATTTAGATCAATAATTATATTCATTATTTTTAAATTATTACGAACTTATGCACATTCTTATCTTCATAATAATTATAATTTTTTAAGTTATAAAACTATCTTTATCTTTTAAATTATTCATGAAGAAATATATTAAAAATAATATATATATATATATATATAATCGTTTGACACACGCTTCGTACGTAAAATATTTAACATCCATATTATATATATATATAATTCAAATTTTGATCTAAAATGTATGCGCGATGAAAACCGAGTGATCATCCAAATTCTAAAAAGACTTAATTACGAAGATCTGAAAGTAAAAATACCCTCTCCGTAGTTGATGATATCTACAGGTAAACTAACAAAATATAATCATCATAATCATATTTTCTTTTCCAGCAATTGGTAATCTCGAAAGATAATTAACCATTCCACAAGGGGAACATAATCATCTTTCTTTCTAGTGATTATGAACGAGTCCTGAGCCACCGGCAGATCCAAGCTTTTGGATGTCATATCTGCTGTCTTTAGTCCTCCATTAGCTCATCACCTCGGTCACCACGACGGTGACACTATTTCGGTAGTGCTGTGTTGTCATGTCGGCTGAAGGATCTAATTTATTGCACATTCTTCACATTTGTCTTTTCCTCTTGCCTGCATTTCTGTCCGAGAAATTGCAGTCCTTGGATCGATGATAGGATTCATGTGGCTGCAGCTACCTCTGGTTATGTAGCACTGTCCGGAGCATTAATCACACAGTTTTCAGTCATCTCCCCGTCATCCCAAACTAAAAAAAAAAAGAAAGGTAGAGAATTCAATTACTCAACAAATTGATGGCATTGGGTCAAAAGGACGTATCATATTATCCGTAACACCGCAATTTCTCAGGTCCTGGTCTCTTTTTGGTTGTTCGACATCATTGTCGATCTTGTCGGCTTGGTTAATTTGCAGATGAGTGTGTAACTCCCTGATCACCAAAAGCGTCCAACCAAAACTAGAAAACATAATTTTAGTGATAAAGAGAAAAGAACTGGCACTCGAACAGTTGGACGTGTGAACTTGCAGCCTTATGATATCTGTACACACTGCAAGCTTGAGCAGGGACGAACTGATTCAATGTTTCTGGTCAAAATCCATCTCAATTATCCTCCCTTCACCAAAGAATAGTGTTTTTACTTATTTAATTGAGCACGGAAGAGAGAATCTTATTAATTCGCAGAAGCACACAAAACACTACCTCGACCCACAGTTATCATCTGTTTCCATTCTCTCTCTCGCTCTCTCTCTCTCTTCCAAATGTGTCGGCATGCTTTTGGTGTCAGAAGCTGTGTTGCAATATGGTAATGACTATTACAGAAAAATATGCTTTTGTTCACTGATGCTAGTGGCATTCACGGGATGCACACTCACATGAGCACTCTGATTTTTTACTACAAGAACTCGAATTTGATTTCTGTTGGTGCTTGTGACTTTCGCTATATTTTTTAAGGGAGAGACCTCATCTCGGCTTTAATCCGACTTTACAATAAGTTTTGATATCAATTGTAATGCAGAACTGATGGTTTGGAGGCAGCAAGAAACCGGGACATTTTCTGATGTTGTTTTATGCAACATTCAGTTTAAATCCATGCCTACCTTCAATTACATCTGCATTATGAAATATATATTAAGCAGGAATCAGAATGCCAATAGTCTTATACGTACTCTGACGTCACAGAAAGAGAGAAAGAAAGAAAGGACATGTCATGAACAGAGAGCGCTTCTCACTGTCGTTCCTATTTTGTCGCCACTAATCTCTCACATAAGATAAAATTCCTCACCTCTCTCTTCCCTTCCCCAGTTTTTCACTTGTAATAGGAGACAAAAGAGAAATAACTAGATGACTTAAAGGAAAAGAAGTGAAGAAAGAGAAAAATAACGAAGAACACTAGGAAGAAAAGATTGTCAAAATGATATGCATGGGGATCTAGATGAATTCCAAAATTATCCTAGTTTAAATTTAGCTGCTACTAAACTAATAATAGAATGCATGAGCAGTAGGTGTTTCGCTGTACTGATTTAGATAAATTGATAATATTATACGGAGACCTACTATATTCTTCTAATTTTTAGTCTAAAAATCAGTCTAACTTTTCACAATGATTTTGATGATAATTTTATCAACTTTTAAGAGGAGTTTATTCATGTGAGTATTAGGAGGAATATACAAATGTTTTAGAAGGATTCAGAATTTTTCTATTATACTTGTACTCTATTTTTGACAAATCTTACTGTGTACTCCTGTGTCATTCCCCAAAAAGTGATATGACATGCTAAATTATATTTAGACCATTATATGTGTGCAACTGTGGGTGGGACCGTTCTCATAAATGAATAGCTTACATAGGAAATAGTACTTTGGCATTATATGGTGCTAGTAAAAATAAAAGCATTGGGATGCATGGCCTAAACTGATATATGTTTATTAATTAGTAGTGGATCGACGTAGCAAATGGAATTCCTATTTGAAGATTTATTTACTGATCATGCACTTTGTATTTAAATTATAATCTTTATTGACTACTGTTCAGTTAAACTAGAAAGATATGATTTCATCCTTAGTGTAACTAATTGTCAGCTTATCTTATTGTTAACAATTGTTATGCTTATTGCATGATGCTTATTAAAAATATGTATATATTTAATAGCGTTATCGACAAACATCAGCTAAGGACACTAGGGCCGTTTGATCGGTGGATAAAATATAGAATAATTTCTTATTCTCATGATTATCATCAACGTACATTTTCTAGGAAACCATCTTAAAACTCGTAATACCATCATTTTAAACCATCTTAAAACTCATAATACCATCATTTTATTTCATAAAATATTATTTGATTTGGAGATAATTATTAAGGGGTTAAAGGTTATTTATTCTGATACAATACAAATTTTTTTGGAACTTGAGATAGGAATTCTAATAAAAAGGTGGAATACTTTATCTCTTAAAAGTTATTATTCAATGGAATAATATTTTCATAAATGGCAAGTTTACCTTTTTCATCATTATGATAGTATAATGATATGTTTGGCAGAATAAAATAGAATAATGTCTTATTCTCCTTCTTAACCTCGAAACAAGCAGCACCTATAAAAATGTAATATTTTTATTCCATCAAAATAAAGGAATAGACATATTCTCACATTTTTTATCATTTCTATTATTTTTTTATAATTTAATCATAAATTGTTATTTTATAATAATAATAATAATAATAATAATAATAATAATTGTCAATTATTTATAATAAAATAATTTAATTATGAAATGTAATATATTTAAAAAATATTCCTTTTACCCCAAACAAAGAAGAGAATAAAAATATTATATTCTTTTGATTATTATTTTCTAAAAGTTATTTTACATTTAATTTTTCTCCACCATATTCTTAAGCCCATGCACTAGTGGACATGTATAACGTTGGTACTTTACCCATATCACCTAGGGCTAAGCAAACTCGGTATCGAATTCGGATCTGAGCGGATCCGGTCCCAATTCGAATTATGCTGGGTCAAAAAATTTTCGACCCGGTACCGAACCTAAACCCGGCCGGATCCGAGTCAGTCCCGACAATCGGGGAATGCGACCGAGTTTGCGGCCGGGAATCGCCAGCGTCGAGAAACGAATGATTAGATCACGCGCGATTGACGGCTACGATCCGGCGCGGCCATCCTGCGAGCCGATCCGCCGCCTGACGACCGGATCGGGCACCAGACGAGCTGATCCGGCCACCAGTGACTTGATCCGGCGCCTGACAGTCGGATCGGCCTGCCAATGGCCGATCCGGCCCCTGACGGCCGGAGTAGAGAGAGGGAGGGCCGTTGGAGTCGAGACGGTCGTCGGAGTCGCCGGTGCCGTCGCTGTCGTGAGAGAGAGGGAGAGGGCGAGAGAGAGATGGGAGAGAGAAAAAGATAGGTTGAAATGAGAGGAGAGAGTAGAGATGGGATCGGGTCGGGTCCGAATCGGATATATGCATTGCAGATCCGGTTCTGACTCGATACCTGACAAATTTTCCACCCAAAAGATCCGATCCCGATCCGAATTAAATCCGGGCCGGGTTATTTATCCGATTTCTCGGGTCGGGCCACGTGATGTTATTCTTTGTCATTATTTCAGTAGTCTACTAGTGGCGATAACATATAAATGGAATTCATTACTACGTCGACCGCATGAGTGTGTCTCACCTTGAACACCCGAATGATAGCATTTTTCAATTATTTATGAGTATCTTAGTGTTCATGCTTTAATTATTTATTTATTTTTAAAGCTGATGCTCAGCCTTTAAATTATTTACGATTAAATAATTATGCTTCTGACAATTATCTGTAGTTAAGTTGGGATTAAATTATGCAAATGTAATGTATATGTTTATGTCTCCTGATTATGCAATGTTTCGAACTGTTAGGTGTGGCAACTTTATTATAAGAATCAAATATAGACATATTAGTCTAATTAAGATAAAATATATAAAAAAGAGGATCATCATGCTCATGAATTGATATAAGAGAATGAAAGTGTTAGAACTAAAATTAAAGATAGGGGTGGACAATATAACTGAAGGCAAAATAGTGAAATTGCGCGCCAGCAATATATCGATGACCATCACTCTTATTATACGAGACTCTCCATCATGTACAACAAATTGGAATCCTTGAATTCTTGCTCCATAATAAGAGTCTGTTATGGTGTGTATAGCCGTTGACGAGATGATCTATGAAGTGACATGATGTATTATAAGAGAAAGAAGAGCTTTTCACAAGTTAAAGAAAGAATGATAAAAGTTAAAGGAGGCAAAGATAAGAGGGAAATAAATGAAAATGGCATATGATATGTTCATGCACTATGAATGATGTTATTCATGTTGTATGTGGCACTCATATGCTTTTGGTTATGTTGTCTATGACTTTTATGAAAAGAATATTATATTTATAATGTCATGATTATGAATGGATGCATAGGAATTTTTATTTTTATTTTGGACGTTAGAGTAATACTCACTGAAAGAATTTTTTCTCTTTATCGGATCCTATAGATGTGCAGAAATAAAGATCCTGATGATTAGATAGATGATGATGCTCATGACAAGACTGCTTGCACAAAGAGAAATGTCTTAGTTTAAGTCCAAGTGTCTTTTCTATTTGAATAAATGTTATGCACAAAACAAGGTCCTTGGAGTTGTATTAATTTGAAGTATGTTATTTGAGTTATGAAATTTTATTTTCACATTAAGATTTTATGTATTTAATTAAATTGTTTTTGCAATTAAGTATTCTTTTATTGATTAGTCATGAGTTAATCAGTCATATTAAAAGTCAAAAGTTAAATCATAGCATTCAGGGAGAGTATCCGGACATGCGTCGAAAGAGAATTCGACGGTGAATTCGGGTATATTTTTGGGGCGTTACATATACACTTTGAATTGATAGGTTCATCCAGCTGTTTAATAGAGTTCAAGCTCAATTCTATGACTGCAAGGTTCTATACTCCAAGTGAAATGGAGAATGACAATTTGTGTTAGACATGGCTTTCCTGTTTGATGGCAGGTCCTTAATTGTTGAAATTTAATTTTTTTGCTTATTGTGAACTTTAGCCATCTTTGAGGTTGCATTTCTGCAAATTTGGTGGACTCAAAATCTATCCTGCACTCAAGTTGAATTTAGAAAAGAACTGGTAGGAGAAGCCCATAATATTGGGCTTTCCCAAACTTGGTAGGACAAAACACGGGCACCTCTTTTTTTTTTTGTTAGTTCTTCTAATACTCCGCCTATACTATACTTTTTCGCATTTAAACTTAAACTCGAAACTTACAAATTTTATTTCTTAAACCTATTCAAATTTTAAAGTACTTAGGTCGACTCTCATCCACGATTGACTAAGTTACTTTTATAATCATGATGAAATATTAATTTTATATAATATTGTGAAAACAACGTTTTCAAAATAACAAAGTAACCAATAAGGTTAATCAAATTATTCAATAATAATTTTTTAGTAATATCAAAATCTTGTGTCATGTTATTACTTTTTATTTTACAAAAAAATATATTGATGAAATAGGGATAAATTTGATATTTCATAATTACTAAAGAAGTAATATAAGGAGACTTTTGGATATAAGTTAGTCGAAAGGTATAAGTACCAAATCTGGATAAATTTTGAAGATAAAAGTTATAAGTAGATGCAAACAACATCTCACATTTCAGATAACTGCATGCATGCTACAGCCCACCCCCATGTTCAGAAATTGCTGGTTCACTGTTCTAATTAATTTACTAGCGTAAACTAATCCTTGCTGCGTAGTTCAATCAAAATTACATGATAGATCTCTCGCTGATTTACTTGGACAATGCAAAGTCAGAATCCATTTCAGTCAGCCATTCCATCTCAATGGCCACAGCAAAGTCCATCTGAGCAGCACATACAGTAAGCATCTCCTGACGCATGCTTTTCATTCATTCATGCCATCGCAGGTAGGGAGAGATACATATATCTACCACTTGAGGGGCAGCACTGCGAGCAATCCAATTCACAGCCGTCGTAGCTTGAGCTCACACGCAAGGAATAAAATCCACCAGAAATGGACATGTTGGCAGCACATGTCCAGTCTCTCTCATATTTGGTAAACGACTGAGACTGATGCCCACATCCATTGAGTTCTTCCTGTCGTCTCTTTAGGCACAGCAAGGTGCAAGATTCAAAATCTGTGATATTTGAGCTGAATTGGCCCCAGTCTGATTAACCGGTAAGCTGTCTGCATACATACATGAGTTAACACATACATCTTGAGAGGGAGAGAGTCCTGTCCTGCTTCAGAACAGATCCATTGATGCTTGCTTTGGTCAAGATTGATCTGGGACATTTGATAATCACATAATTTATGCCAGAAGCCAGAAGTCAGAAGTCATGCATGCATGTCCCCCTCGCATAGAACGCACAGTACTAGGACACTTGAATCTGACCCCCCTCTTGAACAAAAGAAAACAGGAAAATAAGAAACTGTGAACCATTTGTATGACACGCCCAATTCAATATTATTCGTTACCAATTTTGACTCGCACGAATTTAAAATATGTCTTAAAAAGTAAAGAGAATAATTAATTATCTTCATGCCGAACTATTCAATTCTTAAACTTTGAGTTGTTGCAAGTTGGAATGAACTGATAAGCGACTCTTTATTTGAAAAAGATTTCGAGTTCGAATTTATATAAATACTGATACATAAAACATTTATGATAGGGAATATAAAATAAGAAAATAAAATAAAATAAGAAAACACGGACATGATTATCAAAACTTTTTTGTTTTTATTATATCACGTGGAATTTTATGATAGGGAAAATGATACCCTTTTTTTGTAAAATTTTAGTCTAATAAAATACTTAACACTCACATTTTAAAATACCCTCACAAGATAGTTCCAAGGTATGCTAAATTTTGTGCACCAGATATTATGTTATGTCATTTTTAGTGAACGTCCTTTAATTATTTCTTAAAATTCAAGCTTTGAATGTTTTTTTTTGTCTCGAAGTTAATATTTGTCTAGCGATAATAGCATATAAATCAATTATGTTTAGGCACCATTGCCTCATTTAATGCATAATTATTTTATTTCATCTAATGTTATGTATTATTAGTTAAATTTTTTTTATTCATTTGTATTTTAGAATTCACGAAAGTCGAACAAAAATCAAATAAAAAATGACCAAAACATCACCTCTCGGCTCGAGTCGTGGAAACTCCATATGTATTTATTATTAAAACTTAATAAATATTTATTTGAGTCATTTGTAGGGGAAAATATTATATTATGTTCAAGCCATGAGAACTTGGGACGGGGACGTTTTCATGGGAACTTTCGACGGGTGAAACTGTGTCAATGTGCGACGGTTTTTCAATCGTCGAAAATTATGACGGTTTTAGCCGTAGAAAATATTTATGTCTCAACTTTCAAAAAATGGCATTAACAGTCGAAAATTCCGTCAGAACTTTCGACGGATAAGCGACTGAAAAAATTTCATCGGAAAAACGTATTTTTCTTGTCATGCATGTAGCCAAGTTGAAAAATATGAAGCTTTTCGTTAGTTCCATATTTGATAACTTTTATCTGTGTTTGATTAGATTTTTGAAAATATTTTAGGTATTTTGTTTGACCTCATACGGGGACACTTTAGTAGACAGTTTTGAGCCGAAATTAAGAGGCACCTCATTTTTGGAGGAAATGATGGTTGCGACGAATTTTCTCTTTTATTTGTAACTAGTCTTAAATCCGACAGATATTAAAAAAAATAGCATATAATTAAAATATTATAATTTATAATAATTATAAAAAATAATTTATTAGTATTTAAATGCCATAAATAAGTTATTCTATTTTGAAAAGTTCAAAATTTGATTTAAAATTACCAAGACCCAGCTTCTAATTAAATTATTGTTTTCTTAAATAATTAATTATTTTAAACTTAAGTTGAATTATTTAGTTTAAATTATTTTGGACACAATTGAATTCATTGATTTAATTTTTCTAAGAAAGATAATACATTTATTTTTTAAAAATGATTTTTTTATTATACTTGTACATAGCCTTTTAGAAATAACATATTATTATTTACTTTTTGAAACATTATTCATTTTAAATATTTTTTATTATGGATTTTTTAAAAAAAGAAATTATTTTTGTTTGTACATTAACTATTAGAAAGAAAAAATATTATTTATTTTAATCATACTAAAAAATATGCTTGTATAAATATGCTTATAAATTTAATCCTATTTCATTTTTGTTACCTTATATAACAAACTTATAAGATAAATTTTATTTTCTTTTAATCATACCTAAGTTACTAGAAAAGTAAATATTAATCTTATTTTGATTCAAAATATATTATTTATTTTAAATTATTTTTTAATTCCTAAAATGAGAAATTATCTTTTAAATGGGAATTATTATTTACTTGCATATTTTATTTTAATCATACTCAAATTTTAAAAAGAAAGATTAATCTTAATTTGAATCAAATTGAATTAATTATGTTAAATTATTTTTAATTCTAAAAATAACAAATTATCTTTTGAAAAGGAATTATTTTTATTGTAATCATACTCAAATTGATAAAAATGAAAGATTAATCTTTATTTGACTCAAACTGAATAGTTCATTTTAAATTATTTTTTAATCCATAAAATAACTACTTATCTTTTAAATAGGAATTATTAATTACTTGCATGTTATCTTTTGGAAATAAAATATTATTTATTTTAATCATACTCAAATTGCTAAAAACAAAATATTAATCTTAATTTGACTCAAATTGAATTATATCTTTGAAATTATTTTCTATTCTTAAAATAACAAACTATTTTTAGACAAAAATTATTGTTTACTTGCACATTATTTTTTAGAGAAAAATATTATTTATTTTCAGCATACTCTAATTAATAAAAAAAGAAAGATTAATTTCAAATTGACTCAAATTGAATTATTTATTTTTAATTATTTTTAATTCCTAAAAAATTAATTATTATAAGATAATTGACTTTGTTTCTTATGAGAATATGCTTATAAATTTAATCTTCTTTTATTTTTGTTACCCTATATAACTAACTATTATAAGATAAGTTTTTATTTTGTGAAAATAAATTAGATTTGTATATATTACCTTATATAAAAATTTGACACATCATCATTGTATGATGCCATTTGTCGTAACATCGTACTTTGTGTTTTTACTCTCCAATAATAATAATAATAATAGTATGATGCCATTTGTCGTAACATTGTACTTTATGTTTTTACTCTCCAACAACAACAACAACAACAACAACAATAATAATAATAATAATAATAATAATAATAATAACAACAACAACAATAATAATAATAATAATAATAATAATAATAATAATAATAATAATAATAATAATAATAATAATAATAATAATAATGTTGATGATGAAGATGATGATGATGATGATGATGGATACATAGATAGAGATAACTAATTCTTATTGTTAATATTACTTTTAAACAAATACGTAAATATATTATGATAGACATCTTATCTGAATTTGAAATAATTATAATGATTAGTTCAAATATTAGCACATATTGCTTATATTAGAATTATAATTAGAATTTGAATAATACGATATGTCTTCGGATCTTACTAATGCATTAGTAATATTTAACACGTTACTATGCCTTTATAACAAACTTTTATTATACATTATTTTTTTTTAAATCCAAAAAATAGTGTTATAAATATTAGGATATAAAAGATTAGGATAAAAGTAACATATGAATTACCTTGCATACATATTTGGATTAGGATTTGAAATAAATTAGGATTGTAAAAAACTTTTAGTATACATTTTTTATTCTGAATAAAATAATTATTATTACATATTAAGATTAGGATTTGAAACAAATTAGGATTATAACAAACTGTTCTTATTTGTACATTATTTTTTAAATTATGGATAAAATAGTTATTATAAGTATTAAATATTAGATTATGTCTTTGGGATAATGTATATATAAGAATCTTTGTCTACTCGAATGATATTTCTAATAAACTTTGATATTATTTTTTAAATTCCGAATAAAATAGTTATTATAAGTATTAAATATTAGAATATGTCTTTGAGATAATGTATATATAAGAATCTTTGTCTACTCGAATGGTATTTCTAATCAACTTAAATTTATCTAATGAAATTTAAAAGAAATTAAAATTATCTAAGGATCATTGATTTGATTAGCACGTATTTCATTTCTTTTCATGTTATTAGAATTATAGATATATATCCATAATTTGAATTAAATTGAGATTATTATCTTCAATATCAATACTTTATTATTAAATGACATGTGTCATCTTATCGTGAGGCCACTTGTCATGTCTCGTGCTCCATGCCTTTACCTTATATACATACATATATATATATATATATAGATAAATTATGTGTCACTTCTAATTTTAATTTTAATTTTTTTAATGCAAACTCATATTTTGATGAGATCTCCCTTGTTATTGATGTGAGAATTGTGTGTGCAATTATTCTAACAAGCATGATTTCAATCCCATGAGGACTAGTAATTTATTTATCTTCTAACCTTAATTAAGTGGAAGAAATATAAATTTGTGATTTAGAATAAAATAAAAATGATGTCAATCTTAAGTGTTCACACCCTTAACTAAATAAGTTAAGGGTAATCCATAATCAACAACCTCGAAATAAATGACTAAAAATCGATTTGGGCACAATTGAACCCGGCTTGATTTCAAGAAAACTTGACTCATATTTTTATCCTGCAAATCTCCATTGGACAACTCGACTCAAGTCAGCATGTGCAGCCCGAGTTGGCTTCGAAATCTGGCCTGGGTTGATTGGACTTATCCTCGATTCTGTGTTAATAGATTTCAACGTGTTTATGATTGATTATCATGCACAAGATTAGTAAATAATTATTGCTAAATCTCTAATAATTAATATGCAAATATATCTAGCAATGATGAAAGAATTAATTCAAAGTCATATTCAAGTTCACATAACTCTAATTCATAAAATAAATTAAGAGAAATTAAGGGTTCAAAGTCAAACTTTTCGAAACAACAAAATTACCACATAAATAATTAATTTGGCATTAATATCATAGAGAAAAATATTGTAAAATTGTTGTAAATAGTAAATTAAATTCCCAAGTAGTAGATGACCTTGCTCGAATGAGTCTTGACCGAGATTATGTCAAAAATGGTCGTCCAAAATTTTGGATTCTTCAATGCTCGATAAATTTATAGTGGCGTACATTAGAAATTATTTTCTCATTTCCCTTGCATTTATGACTTCAAACTTTGATATTGCATGCTCTTTGAATTTGTAATACCATTAGTATGTATAGATATGGTGGTCTCCTAAGTTGCGTTTGGATTGGGAACTAGGTCGGAACCAAGACTTGGTTCCGGCCTAGTTCTCGAAACGCAAGAGTGCATTCTTGAGGCAGAACCAAGCCGCATTAAATGGCCTAGAACCAATGTCACGTGACCCTAGTTCCAACAATAGCAGTTTTGCTTTTTTTATTTGACGCGCCACTTTTTTCTAACATTTTTTTCTCTTTTTCTTTTTTCTCACATATTGCTCTTATAAAATGAATTATTTAATAAATATAAAATAATTTTAGTGAAGTATTAATATAATATTTTTATTAATTATTATTTCATTTAAAAAATTAATATTTCATTAAATATAATTAATTTAATATTGATTTTTTATATTTTAAAAATGTATTTTTTAACAATTTTTTTCCATAAAAATTTTATATTTTATATTTTAATTAATAATAAAATTATACTTTATAATTATAATAATTATTTTAATTCAAAATCCACCATAAATTTATCCATCACATCAACTTTTTTTTCTGTCACATCAATATCCTCGTTCCTTATCATTACATTCAATTCCATCCAAACACACCTCAAACTAATCTGTTAATTCAACTATTCACCGAGAACTTCAGAGGAACTGCAATTCCTTTTCCAAACACAGCCCTAGAGTTTCGAGTTGAATTCAAGGTTTAAATTCGAGTGAATGTGGGTGAAAAAATCATGACGATCATCGATGCACAATTGAACTGATTGAATCAGACGTTCATGTCTGAGTTTAATGATATTGCTCTATCTATAAGTTACTGTGAGCAATTTATAACGTTTCGTGATCAAATTTCTAAACGTGACTTATTACTTAATTTAAATTTATAGATTAATCCTAAGTTGTAATGTCCTAAAATTTGACCCCATCACGTGGCGAATTTTGCTTTCGTGCATTACTTTTTTTTGTCATTTTTTTACTCTTTTGTTGACTCAGATAGTCAAAAGGAGACTCCATCTAATGTCAAAGCTGAATATTTAAAAATAAGATATTATAACAAATGAATAAGAGAAATGTGAAACTAAAATAGATAAAATAAAGAGCATGTCATATGTGACATATAAAAGTCCATTCACATCACATATCCATACATGAGTTCTAAATATAACTCGATCAATAAAAAAAAGAGACTTCATCTAAACTCTATCATAACTATGTGCACATGCCACCGAGCTGTACTTACCGCACACACATCAACCATGCACACATCCATAACATGTACTTGTGAAGACTTGTGAAGATCACACATGAGAGCAAGTTCAATCGTTAGTATAAAGCTGTGTGAATTCGTATATGTCATAAAGTAGCCCGTTAGAAAATGCATGAATCAAGTATATAAATCAAGTATAAAAAGTGAATCATCATGGGAAATCAATAAAGAGATAAGTTCATGCCTTTTCATTTCGTTTCATTTCCACATTCATAATCATATTCATAAGGACAAAGTCCTTCCATTCATCTTTGGTCATTCATAATTTTTCATCTTATCCATGGGTTGGAAGAATTCTCCACTTTTAGGGAATACTCAAACACACAAGTGTTTAGCTGCCTACACCATAGTGAGCCAGTGAGGGATCAGTGTCATGGCGAATGCTCAGTTGGACAAGATGGCCTCGCTCAAGGCAAGAATATATGTAGGAAAAATCTCCAATCTAGGTCGGCTATCACAAGCCTCTCTTTCGATCATGTGGATAAATCAAGTCCATAGGGAGCAAAGGTGACTTTACATCATTCTTAAGTTCTTATCAATTGTATTAATCGTGTGGACAGAAACTTGACAAATCAGGTGATTTAGGTTAATGGCGTATTCTTTCTGTCCACATTGGACAAATCAGACGTCCGTAAGGTTAAGCGGTCATCTGTTTGTGATTCATTCAATGATCGTCCGAAAGAGGTTCGGACGCTTGTTTTATCTATTATCATCGGTCAATTGAAAATGGTCTGGTCTTTGATTTTGGAGCATCTTTCGATTGTTGAAAGTACGTATCTGAATCAATCGATCGAAAGGTGTGCAGTCATCCATTATAACTTGAGGTTCTCAGTTTCTCGATTGAGTCAGACGGTCGAAACTAGACCGGTCGTCCTCTAGAACCTATTTTGTCTTCCTCAATCGATCGAAGTTGGTTCTCCTTCCAAATCTTTTTCGGCATGATTATTCAGATCGATAGTCCGAAATGGTTTCGATTGACCGATTGATTATCGTTACTATTTTTGAGTCTCGACATTTTTTAGTTCTATCGTCCGAATAAGTTTCAAACTTCTATTTTGGTCCATATCGGTCGTCCGATCTAGTTTTGGACACTTGATATGGTTGTCTCTATACTCTTGTCAAGATGATTCGAAAGTTTGAAAGAGGTTTCGATCATCCATTTTAAATCGACAGAGTTGTAAGTCATTGCAGATTTTTAAATTTCCAATCAATTTTTGGTACAACCAATGATCCAATACAATCTAACATAGTACCTTACCTATAGCATGACCATAAATCTCATACTAAATGTATCATTTTTATCATTTATTTTCATATAACATAACTTGTCAATTTCTTATCATCAAGCATAAGATGATTTCAAATCTATCACAATTTGAGACAGTAGAAGATATCAATTTAACAACATGTAATAATTCATCATTTATCTATCTAAATCATATGCCAACAAATCTTATTGTTCATCGAATGAAACAAATCATAGTAACATGCCATATCATTGGATCGAAATATGAACGTCTGAAACTCGATAAAACATATTATACGGTCTTTACCTCTATTAGAATGACCTCTACATCTAATTAGATCCGTAAAACTTGTATAAATCTCTAGGA
Source organism: Pontederia crassipes (assembly GCA_030549335.1). Taxonomy (NCBI): domain Eukaryota; kingdom Viridiplantae; phylum Streptophyta; class Magnoliopsida; order Commelinales; family Pontederiaceae; genus Pontederia; species Pontederia crassipes. The sequence continues at coordinate 9,698,753 of CM060188.1, read as the reverse complement.
AAATATCCCCTTGACTCATATCCCGAAGACACACATGATTCCCGATTCCTTCGGTTGTTCTTCGTCGGTTGAGCGTTAATCTCATCCTCATCGCCCTCCTGCGTTACTTGCGCCTGAAGAGTCTACTGAAGCTGCTCCATTGTCCTCTCGCCAAGATTGAATGGAGGAGCAGAGTAAGCAGAACGACAATGGCAAAAATGAGAGATGAAGAAAAAATAACAGGAGAGAAATCAGAACTTTTATAGTCTTTTAGCTTACGAGGTTTCGTGATCTTTTGAATCCCTCTTCTGATCGTTGTGGAGGTTACGAGATTTAGCAATTAAGTGGTGTAATAATGAAGAAAATTCGAAGTATGCAGTTTTCTGCACATTTCTCTTCCGTATGTTAGAAAGTGTTTCGATCGTCGAGTAGAGTGTCGGTTGAAATTGTCGATTGGTATCGATATCGGACGTCCGCTTTGGTTTTGGACGTCCGAAAGTTCCAATAAATTAAAAGTTAAATTTTATGAAATTTTGATGTATTACAAGTAATGCATGTATATATTATAATTCTTTTTACACTATTGTTTTTTTCAAAAAATTCACTTGCATCTGTACATCAACCAAACAACCAATCTATTTTTTCCCCAAAATTCTAGAACTATGTAAAGTTAACTATCGTAATTCAAAAATACCATTAAATTTTTTTCGCTTATGATTGTTTTATATTCTGAAATTTTCTTACATTTATCGAAACTCACTTTAATGGAAACAGCAAGTCACACTTTCAACCGGCAAACTTGGACGGACATAACTCAGCTCGTAACGCTGATGCAACCCTCACGCACGCGCACATGAAAGCAAATGGGAATGCACAGCCGTTTCCGCGTTGACAGATAGACCCGTCTCCGACGACTTTTATGACCCGATTGTTGACCATCTTCATTCTTCGGTACTCTCTCTCTCTCTCTCTCTCTCTCTCTCTCTCTCTCTCTCTCTCTCTCTCTCTCTCTCTCTCTCTCTCTCTCTCTCTCTCTCTCTCTCTCTCTCTCTCTCTCTCTCTCTCTCTCTCTCTCTCTCTCTCTCTCTCTCTCTCTCTCTCTCTCTCTCTCTCTCTCTCTCTCTCTCTCTCTCTCTCTCTCTCTCTCTCTCTCTAAACTTGCCTTCTCCTAGGTTTCTTGCTCTTCTTTCTTTTTCCTCCTCTCCTTCTTCATGCCTTCTTCTGATGGAATTCTACCACCAGCAGCAACATATCAACCCTTACCTGAATCCTAGACAGCTAGAAGCCGGCGAGCGGGACCGGGATCGCGACCGGCTGCTGCAATGGAGCTGGGAGGAGACCAAGGAGTTCCTCGCCATGCGAGCCGAGCTCGACAGGAGCTTCATGGAGACCAAGCGCAACAAGCAGCTGTGGGAAGCCATCTCCACCGGGCTACAGCAGAAGGGCTTCCACCGGACCCCTGACCAGTGCAAGTCCAAGTGGAAGAACCTCGTCACCAGGTTCAAGGTATAGTGGTCAATGTTAAGTTTACATATCCTTTAGCTGCATGTGCCTTTATAGATACGAGCGCCCTACTTATAATTAAGATCATATATGTTGTGATATGTATCCTGTACATTTTATGCAGGGAAGCGAGGCCATGGAAGGAGATGGCAACAGACAGTTTCCTTTCTACGAGAACATGCGGAAGATATACGCCGATAGGTCCCTCGCACTTGAGAAGGGGAAGGCCAAAGCGGTGCAAGTGCGGGACAAAGAATGGGAGGAGGAAGATGAGGAGGCGGAGGAGGAGGAGAACAAGGCGGCGGCAACTGGGAGCAATTCCAAGAGGAGGACGAGGAGGACGAGGAGGAGGAGGACGGGCGCGGACGAGGAGGTACCGGAGATCAGCGCCCTGAAGGAGTTCGCGCGGCGGCAGCTGGAGATGGAGGCGCGGTGGCTGGACGAGGCAGAGACGATGGAGGCGGAGAGGAGAGCGAAGGACGAGGAGTGGCGGAAGGCGATGGAGTCGCTGCAGGTGGAGAGGGCGGAGGCGGAGAGGAGGTGGAGGGAGAGGAGGAGGCGCGGCGGGCGAGGGAGGAGGCGCGCGCCGAGAGGCGGCACGGCGTCGTGATGGCGCTCCTCGAGAAGCTCTGTGAGAAGGGCTTCTAGGCAGCGCCATTGTCGTCGCACCCTGCATGCAGGTCCTTGATTTTGCCACGTACGGAGAAAATAAAACAAATCGAGAACAGAAAAATAATCGGGGAGATGGAAACATCAACAGTTCGTAAAGGTTTGATATTTGAGCTCATCGTTCGTTTCTAGTGTTTGTTTTTTTGTTTGCTGCATTGCTCGGTCTGAATCGTTTCTTCTTACAAATTATGGTCTTTTTTGGTTGTTGCTGCACGAACATGTCCTGTAAACAAAATCTAGACAGGGAAAAGACTAGATTTTGTTTTTTGGATGAAGGGTGGAAAATAGTAGATTAGAATAGATACGTGATGGATGCTCTCCCATTAATGATGTCATTATGATATTCTTAGAGCATCGTGGAAGCATGCATGCAAATTAATACTTTGTTCAAATCCAGAAGAAAGCTGAAACGTGCCATAAAAGTAAGAAGTGAACGCAAATGTACTTCCTTGCTCAAACACCAGTATAAATGAATTAATATTTTTTCCAAATGATACATATGAAGTACAAATCTTATGTGTTTAATTAAGTACTCCTTAATTTCTTATAATCACTAACCATTCACTTGATGTTGTGAAACGTGGTGACAGGGCCACAGTGAGATTTCATCCATTTAATCTGCTGAGAGGCTATGTTACTGGTATTAATTAATTTCCTCTTGTATTGATTTCTATACCTCTATGCACGTATTGTATTCTCTCCGGCTAATCTCTATAAATCAAGTAGATATGAAGCATGTTTGAAATTGGGCCCTCCCAAAATAATATAATTTATATGTGCAAGATGCATTTTGATTTTCCAAACTACATAAGATGAGTGTAAACTATTTGATATATGGACTCAACTTCCATGACTTAATAATACATACATATATCCTTTTTATACCCCCCCCCCCCCCCCCCCCCCCCCCCCCCCCATATGTACCACGTCGACTTCAATACCAACTTTACTCGAATAACTAGAAGATTCATACATGAGAAATATCATGAGGAGTGAAAACGAAATGCTAATTTATGGTCGAATGACTCAGATTGACGAGCTAAGACCTGTAAAAAATAAGTAGAAGCATTTGTAGTTTTTTTTATGCCGTGAATAGAATTCGGATCTCACAAATTGTGTTGAGAATATCATGATCCAAAATGTTTAAGTTTGTTCATTATATGTCATCCTCAGCCTTCCTTGTACTATATATCTCGAAAGAAATAGAAAAAAAAAGATATGTCGAAGAGGATAAGTGATATAGCATGCTTCGAAAAGAGACTCCTTGCATAAATCTCTGTTTAATTCACATGTTGCATGGTTTTTATTTTCCCTTTTCATAGCACGCTGCTCTTACAATATTGAGAAGGGTAACACATTAATTCTTACTCTCTCACCTGTTTTTTCTTTCTTTTTCCCTGATCAATGCTCCAGAATGAAAATATCAGGAGTCTCCAAATGCTTGATGGCCAACTTAAGTTGTGTTTATTTCGAAATAATAAAGCATATTTTTCTTTCTAATATTCTTGTTTTTTACAGCAAAAAGAAATATATCTTGATAAAAAAAATCTTTTTTTCCCTGGTGCAATGGGTATTTCATGTTTATATGGGGGATTTTTTTTTTATCAGACTATTCGGGGCTCTCTAATTACCTTCTAGGTTTCTTTGTTTTCATACTGGGTCAGAGCATCGCTGCTATCTATGTAGGAGGGTGGTATTCTTATCTTTTTTTTTTATGACAAGGCCAATACATATAAATTAATTAATTAAGATTTGAAGTCATGTAAAATAACTCATGAGGTGAATATTATCATGCACCTTCAACTTGGAAGTTGAAATTCTGAATGCTGCTAATAAGAGATGAATGATTTCGATTTAAGTAATGAAATTGATAGGTGCCCAAAGCTGTTTTCCATGATTTTAACTACATTTTTCATGAGTTACATCTCTCTCTATCTCTCTCTCCCTCCTTTTTCCCTCTCAGATATGCAGCAAGGCAACAGATCATTCTGAAAAACAGCAAAGGCCGATAGAAAAAGATTTCATTCGCATCCATATATATGTGGCAAAGCAGGGATGGATAAGTTCTGATGCTTCTCACGTCTCACGCAAATTTTATTTTTATTCACAGGAACAAGAAAAATGTTTGATCTGTTCGGTCTAAAAGAAATATTTGGACAAATTTCCTCTATTTATTTTTAATTTTAAGCTTATGCAGCCATCCATCTTCATGTTTTTCTGATTTCTGAGTGAACATACAAGCCCCCTCATAGCACAGAAACCAAGCATAATTTTATCAGCTTTTCAGGAAATAAAACGTATAATTTTAAAATACTTTAAGTCCATGGATGATCAGGTGAACTGTTTTTTCCTGAATCCAAGTTCCTGCAATTTGCAATAACCATTCCACTTGTTCTGGAGCTGCTGCAATAATGAAATGGCTCGTACAGAATGAAATGACTAAACGAGGGAGGGCCTGCAATCATTTGAACAAGGAAATGAAGCATTATCTTTATGCATGAGGCTTTTTGTAGGCGAATCAGCACCAACATCATTTGTTTTCTCCACCACCAAGTTCAGGGTCGGTGGTTGTGTGGAAATGGAACTACTCTTTTGATATCTAAAACTAAAAGTAATGAGATGATGCTGCCCCTCGGTGCTTCAGGCGTCTGACCACATAAAATCCCCACTGAATGAGACGTCGTTCAACCACAAAAGTTGATCGGTAGTCTACTAACAATTGGCAACGTATCTGTCTCTCTTTTATCAGGAAATATAAATTAAACTGAGCAGTATGAACATTGTCCCCATAACTTGTATACCTCTATATATATATATATATAAAGGATCAACTTCCTCATCATCAAGAACTGATAAGCTTTTTGTAACTTTGCAATGAGTTTGAAGACGATCATGAACGAGAACCGCGTAACAACCATTATTATTCTCTAATCTCAGAAAGCTTTGGAGCATAGCGATTGTTGTGTTCTGTCACAATTCTGACACACCATTAATTAGGTCGACGTTAAATTTGCCTGCAAGTTATGGTTGTTTTGTAGCGGGTGCATGAGTTATGGAATCTACTTTAATTGCCATTTGACTCCAATTCCAATCACCATTAAGCATATGTTCTCTCTCTCTCTCTCTCTCGGAATACACAATTGAATATGACTGCTTGCCTGGAGCAATATTTTTACACGCCACATTTTTCTCATGCTAGCTGTTTGTGCCATTATGCAGCATTACAGCAAGAATCTCTCACTCCCAACACGCACTTGGAATGAAACCCCACACCAAACAGTTTTCTTACGAGGATATGGCAAATGGAACGGGAATTAGATATTCCAATGGCCCCTACACGCACAACACAACACAGGAATAGGCTGTCTCTTTCTTTTAGTGCATGCAAAGAAGTTTGTGTGCTAAGATCCCCAATCTTGGTCCGCAGTCCACAGCTCTGACCTGCTCAGTCATGAACTTGGACATGGTCAATGTGCAGGATGCTTGATTTCCCACAAGAGCCCTTTGAACAGTTCAACAGCTTGCGATCACCTCGGTGGGCAGGTCAGAGACCTCGTTCTCTTTCCACCTGGACGCTCTTATCTCCCAAGGTCGGCCATGGCGGCCCTGCAGATGCAGTCAACCTCCCCCTCTGTCCCTCCCCACGCCCCACCCCTCGTTTGTGTTCTTGTTCTTTATATCGGAGGCAAGAAAGATGTTGATTACTTAGGTTGGTGGCGTTCCATTGAAGAGCAGTCAAGTTTATTATTATTATTATTAACAGAAATATAATATATATTTATTTATTTATATTATATATGGATAACATAATATATTTGTGTCTAGTTGAGATTTATAAATTTTGTTAATTCGAAGATACAAATTTGACCGTGTTATCCTTCCTTCCAAAATATTTGTGGAATAATGTTACAATGTCTTACACCTTTTCCTCCATTTTAAATCCTTAATTTGATTCCATTTGGAACAAAAAAAAGGACGACAAATTGCATAAACATATTTCATTATTATTTTGAGGAAAAGTAAGGTGCATTAAAAAAATAGATGGAAGAAAGATATCAAACAAGGATATGATACTTTTAAATTTGTGTGATATCCGTATGAGCAGACAATTGCATATAATGTCTGGGGATATTTAATGCACCTTATTTTTTTTATGTATTGTTACTTTTAATTATCAAGAACAAGAATTGGTTTTCCCTCATAAAAGTATTGTTTTTATAAAAAAAGATATTATCCATAAAGATAAAAGAGTTTATTTATAATTTGTGTTTAGATTAAAATAAATTTTTTTATTGAATCATCATATAAAATTAATTGTAATATATTAGATTACCATTTATTTAACACGTTTTAAAATAACAAGTAATTATATCCATCAAGTGAAATGGTGAAGCTTAGTTTAAGGCTTTTCCTTAACGAGATTAACTAACTTCATGTCTCCAATTTCATTGTCCGTAACAAGATTTTATTCTGTCTTTCTTTTTTTCAAACAAAAAACTTCTAATAATAGTTTTTTTATTAATTTGTTACATAGATATTCTATTCTTAGTTTATATTTTGTCGAAGAATATAGCTATTCAATTGATTGAGTAAAAAAAGTTACATTGTTTATTAAAGATATTTAATAAATAATAATAAGAAAATTTGTGATGATATTATTAAATTATTGTGACTCTTAAAGCCACAATATTATCTATTTGGTGGAATAAGAAAAATAAAATATTTTTTGTTCAATCAAACTAGTCTTTTTTTAGGATTTAATTGTTGTCCCCCTTACTTAGGTGGACTATAGTCCACACTATCGTTTGCACCATTCGATTGAAGATAGAACATCAGATGAGAGGCGGCCGATTCGGGGGTGGTTCAGGCACGATTGTGCAGCTCATGGGTGTCAACGTCGTCTGCCTTATCGCTCTATCTTGCGATCATCACGGTGGACTATAGCAGGCCCTGGGCGACGAACGATGCTCGCTCGCTATAAGATTGGACCTTGATCTCAAGTGAGAGGACAACACTAGACCTTGTCACTCCCCTCCTGCTTGTCGTCGATCGTCCACCGCCACTCACATCAAGTGTGAGGGAGACGCTCCCCTCATCCTTGCCGATGTCGGGCAACAACTGATCTTAGTCGCAAGAGCGGCATCTCGACCGATCTTGCCCTAGTCTACCGCCCCAACCTCGCCGCTTTTGCCTCCGACGAATCTCGACTGCTTCTCATCCGAATGTCAACCCCCCCTCCCACCCCTCCTCCCCCGCCACTTAAGTAAGGGGTATGACCTAGGTTAGGTGTAACCTTATGTAATGCTTAAATCTGTACCGTTCGAACTAATGAACGGTCCATATCAACCTCCCCTCCCCTGCCACCCCCACTGCCTTCCCCTCCGACGACGATAGTCCCCTTCTTCCTGCCCCTGTGAGCGTTGGTCGGCAGCCCTTGCCGTCGCTGCCTGCAGATTCCACCTCCCCAAGGTCCCCGACCCATGATCCCTCCCCCCTCCCCCTCCTCCCCCCTATGGCCGCTAGCAGGGAGAGAGAAAAGAGAGATTGAGTTGCCATTTAGGCGTTACACAAGTTACACGAGGGTTACATCCCTTTAATCCTTAATATTATTGTTAGATAAAAGGAGTATTTAGCTCCATTGGTTGGATAACAATACGATGACTAAGGTCTTATTCCTAACTTTTTAATCAAATAATTTTAATGTTAGATCACGAGTCCAACTGCATTTATTATAAGAATATGAAAAAATAATAATATGAGATCAGTGTCTTCTTGTAGATAGCAAGAATATTTTGCTCACAGTGGATTAAGACTCTTGGAACATGAATTAGATTATAAAAACATGCTCCAGTAGATCATTTGATTTATTACAAACAAATAAATTGGCCCACATATAATAATATGTATGGTGTGCTTAGTGCCTTAATTCTTGTTAACGTGTGATAGTGCTACTTAATTGGCTTAATTTCCAATGAAGCAACAACAATAAATTAGGTTTAATCTTTTGCTTACCAAGCACTCTAATCGCTGCAAAGGTTACATATTGGTGTGCAACTTGGCATAATGAAAGGTTTATTACCTTGGCCATGCAACATAAACAATTTAATTCAATGCGTTAGACTCGGGATTGGCTTGGCCAACGATTATAATATTATATGATATACTGGTGTTTGATACAAGAAATGGTCAAGAACATCGACATCTGATTAAACAAACAAAAAAAAGCACCACCTTGGATTAATTTGCATGCCGCAAAAATTGAAATTTTGTTCAGACAAAGAATCATGTACGGTACTCAATTTTTATTACTTTGTGTTTTTTTTTTCAATGACTATGAAAGAATATTATTTCTTAGTGGTCGCAAAGGGTTAGTCTAATTCTGCCATGATGTATTATTAAAATTAAAAAAGAAATACCGAAAGTGATTGGTTAAGTAAATTTCACCTTTGGTCCTCTGATTTTAAGCGAGATAGCTAATCAATTTTAATTTATAATTAGAATGTCGTCATTTTTTTTTCTCGCAATAGGCAATACCTCACTTACTTTATTGATGTGGTATAATAAAACTAAAAAAATGATAACCTCAAGCTATATTTTGCTGATTTGACACGATAAAATATAATAATAATAAAAATGATAGCCTCAATCTGTCGCCCCTAGCCAAGCGAAACAAGGGGGACTAGAGAGTAGAGGGGAAGGATTGCCAACCTTGCGAGCTCACACAAGAGACGACGCCTTCTTTTTCTCCTTCGCAATTGGCGAGGAAGAAAAGGATGGCACTAATCCCCTTGTGCGAACTTGCCGCTTGTTGGCGAGCTTGCATAAAAGGATTGATGCCTTTCTTTTCCATTTGTCTCTTGCATGCAGTGTCAACGCTTGCACAGGGCCGGCGCCCCTTTTCCTCTCCTCTTCGGCGACAGAGGGAAGAGGGGGAAGGGGCACCACCCCCTTGCTTTGATATGACAAGGAAGGTTACCGTCTTTCTTTCTATTTTATTATTTTATTTTTTTACGTCACGTTAATAACGTAATTAGAGAATTCATTATTGTCGATCAAGAGGACAACGCGTGTAAACAAATTAAAGGTTAGGATATTTGAGTTATAAATTAAAGTTAAAAAATCGTTGAGAGAAAACTCCCATATAATATTCAAAGGATAATCAACGCGAATTGGATAGACTCATAAAGGATAATCCAATATAACTAAATAAAATCTTGAATTCGATCTATGGGTGCTTCACCGGTTGAACTTAATGATTAGATCGATTTTTTGCTTGTGAATTATGCATATTTTATTAGCACCGCTTGGGTTAAATCTTTTCGACACCCCTTTCCGAATATGTAAGGATGTTGACAAAAAATTGTCGAATGGAAGAGAATAAATCTTTAACACTTTCATTAAATTTATATATTATATATTGATAATTGATAAGAATAAATTATATATTATATGTTGATAATTGATATGGATTCGATTCATTAAATTTAAAATCTGATCAAGACTTATTAGTGAGACGCTAATGACAATTGTCATGAGTGGGTCCTTGGATTGATTAATCGGGAAAAAGATTAGTCCAAGTTAACAGAAAGTGACTGAAAATTATCAGAAAGAAAAGCCAAGTGCTCGAGTGTTGGACGAAGACAGACTCATCAGACATTTAAGTGCATTATTGCTGGCTTCGAGTTGCAAATTCTTTTACGGCTGAAATATTTTTAAAACTAAAACAAAAGTTTGTGAATCTCAATGCATATATAGATCCATCCATCCATCAATCGGTCATGGATTTGGAGTCCAAAGTGACGAAGGAAGGTGGAAAAGGGGACACAACGGAAATGGCGCCACTATCTGACCTTCAGAAATTGATAAATGATGGAGCTGCTGCAGAACAGAAAACAGGAAGTTTCATTTCAAAGATTCAACTTTTTTATTTGTATTTTGGTGCTATAGAAAGGAACTGGTCCACCCCTACGAATCACACCCCAAAACCAACTACGGTTACCATCTCTCTCTCTCTCTCTCTCGAATCACACCTTCAAACCCAACTACGGTTACCATCTCTCTCTCCCTCACACACATACACACATGCTGAATTATCTCTGTCCTTTGGCTGCCTTCCAAGACTTGGATCACTTTGACTCATCAGTCTACTTTCCACATCCTAATAATTATCACCATCATCATCGTAATTATATTATATGTATATATTTATTAATTTGGTGGAATCTAGTAATATTTGGGATCGATCAGTGATACCGTTTGAGCGTGGGTATTGTCGTGGGATATGCCAAGTATTTCTTCTTTAATTTTAATGCAAATATGAATAAGGATAGAGTTAGCAAGAAAACTTTATTCACATGAATCAAGTTGTTGAATCCTATTAAACGACCCTCAGTAGAATTTTTTAATTCCACTAAACGTATGGAATTGCAAAAATCTGAGTTTCACTTTTGTGGACAAAAACATCATTTTTATGGTGTATATTTTATCGAAAAAGATAAATGTGACTTTTTTTTGTAATATTATAATAGTCAGCCATACATAACATGTATTCCATCATCCTCCATAGAATAAGCAATTTTTATTCCGAATGTCCGTATTACATAATCATCCTCCTGCTTAAATACGGTCTCGAGATCGAGTAATTGTGAATGCAGAATAATTTTGTTAGGAGCTTCACATGTCATCACAAGGTACGTAACTCGAGGCGAATCTAATCGGATTAGTTGGATTCGATAATGAATCGACCTTCAACTTGTGAACAGTGTACTTTTTAGTGTTATATAAATTGGATTATCGATATCACTTCCTAAACATCGGGGACTGACCACAAAAAAATTGAAAACGAAACCTTTTTAAATGGTGAGTGACCATTCGAAAGCAATGCCTAATATCGATGTTATGCAACTGTCCATCGATATTTGAAAAGTGACACCGACTATTTAACTCGCACAATGCTATTGAGTGCATTGGCTACAGAATGAAAGATCGATATACCATTAGCCCCGGTAAGATCATCCCAAGTCGCGTACCTCACAGTCACAAATAAAGTTTTTAATAGAAAATTTTTGCATTCATAAGAATTTGAACTCGAGACCTTACTTATACGAGAAAAGTCGCTTACCACTCCATCCTAACGCATATTGTTATTGATGTTCTTTGAGAGAATTGAAGCGTCCAAAATAATTATGTAATAGCTAAAATAATTCAATTGAAGGCAGTGAAATGCATATAATATTATAGGGGATGAGGATTATGTGAGACAAAAAATAACTCATATATATATGAGCCATCGTTGAATCATGATCCGACGATTAAATATCATAAAATGTATTCAAATAAATGTTATTTATAAATTATCAGATCACGATCTAACGGTGACCTATATATATTGGTCATTTTTTTTCACACAATCATTATTTCTAATATTATATGTAGAAGACCATAACTAAACACAAACAAAATTAAACATCTAACTCAACTTTAAAATGAATAAAAACAACTCACTATATGTCCAAAATGAAATTGTGATATTTACCACAAAGTGACATTTAAAGACGGAACTATAAGTTTGTCTATGGGTGCAAATTTTTGTGATACGCATATAATATAAATTTTTGGGACAAGTGCTTTTTGATTATCCTCACTCAATTCTTTTTTGTCTCCGCCAATGATGACGTTAGTCATTTGGTTGGAGCATAAACATTCGACGATATATAAAAAATATAATAAAATTTGATGAAGAAAAAATTTATCTATGGAAAATTTGTGTAAAGAAATTATGTAATCGCCATTTTTAATCTCAAAATAAGAATATAAATATTATTGCAAGATAATTATATTTCATATTTTATTTTTTAATGCTTTTTCTTTTTAACCACATATGATATTATGTTATTATAATTATAATAACTAATATAAACTGTTTCTGATTACAACTTGTCAACTTTAATTATGAAATATTAAATGTTTTAATTTTATTATTCTCAAACGAAGCTAATATACGTGCTTTTCTAAAAATACAGTTATTTCATTCAAATTTATTCTAGAAACTAAAGGCTCCTTTAAAGGAAATAAAATAAAAGATGCGCTTATTCGCATCTTGTCACTACATATTTAACCTTTTAGTTTTAGGATAGACTTCTTAATAGTACATTATTTGTGTCACGATCCACCACTTATAATTTTTTTTTAAAAAAAACTTAAATCATATTTTGGTTCTTTCCTGATGATACAATGATAAACGACAAAAATCCAAATTAAGAAAGGAGGTGGCCTCTTATAGCCCCTAATAAATTACCACCCAGCCTTGGCTGCCTTCGTGGGGGCATTTAATTTAGGAGGATACGGAGAGATAAGGTCTTGATAATGGCATTTAATACGAGGATTATTAAAAAAATAAAAGATAATGGTAATAATTAATGCTCAGCATTAACTACAAAGCATTAACTAAAAAGTAATTAAAAGTTTGGCCACTATAAAAAGGAAACGCACCATTTTGATGCGTTTTCTTGCAGAGCAAGAGGAGGAGGGTGGTGGAGGTGGTGGTGACGGGCCCCACCATAAAACACACACGCACAGCACCATATTATTATATTACTAAAGATTGAAGAAAAGAAAACGGCAACAATAAACGATGAAAAAAATGTGACGTAGTCGCCAAGTAACCGCCACCACATGACAAACGTGGGCCCTCCTGCGTCAAATCTGTCGCCAGCGTGGAGCTGCTCCTTAAGGAGCAGATATTATTGTACTCCCCTTCCCTCCGCCCCCTCGCTCCTCCTAGAAGAATCGCGATTCCCTTTGTCTGTGAAACGCACTCACGTAATCGTGGCCACCAACGGAGAAGGGGGGAGGAAACGGAAAGCGACAAGAGCATCGAGCAACTCGGTTAACGCGCCTGACGCCCGCGCAAAAAATATTCCACCACCCAGTCACCCACCCATTTTTCCCACCCGATCCCACAGCCCACCTTCTCTCCTCTTCGATGGTCCCGACTCCCCGTGCGCCCTCCTCCTGCCACGTCATCTAACGCCGTTGACGTTACCGTTAACCCTCCCTGCAGCAGGAGGAAAGCAGCTTCGCCTGCTCCGCTCCGCTATTCCGCTCCTCTCCTGAGTCTCCCCTTTTTGACCAACGAGGATACCGATTTTACCCTTGTCTTATCTTTTTCTTCTTTTATTTTCTCCTCAAATTTTCCTCTTCATATGGTAGATAATTAATTAATTAATTGCTTTTTTATTTACACTTTTGCCCCGTCCCTCTCTGCGGCTCCGCCTACAAAACCACCAAGCCTCGCAGCCTTCTTCTTTGGCTCACACCCGTTTCCTCTTCTCGCCCCCTCAACTCTCCTCGTCTCCTTCGTTCTCTCCTCGTCTTTGTTGCTTCGTCTACTTAGCCGGAGATGTGCAACGGGCACCGGAAGCCCTCACCGCCGGCCGGAGGCCGGGAAGACGCCGGGACCCCGGCGCCGGAGACGTTCGCTGCGCTCCTCGAGATGGCTGCGTCCGACGACCTCTCGGCGTTTAGGCACGCCGTGGAGCGCGAGGGCTGCCCTCTCGACGCACCCGCCCCCTGGTACGCCCGCTCGTTCGCCCCCGGCGGCGGCCGCGGTCGTCTCGGCTTCGAGCAGCGGACTCCTCTCATGATCGCCTCCCTCTACGGGAGCAACGACGTGCTCGGATATATCCTGTCTGCTAGACCCGACGAGGCCGCGCGCCGGTCTCCCTCCGACGGCGCCACCGCCCTCCATTGCGCCGCCTCCGGCGGGGCCCTTAGGTCGTTAGACGTCGTCAGGCTTCTGCTCGAGGCCTCCGCGGACATCGAAGCCCTGGATGCCGGCGGCAACCGCCCCGGAGATGTTATCGCACGGCATCTTCCTGCGGCTGCCGGCACGGCCGCGACTAGGTCTCTTGAGGTCGCGCTTAAGGCTCAGACCTCGCCGCCTTCGAGGATTTCATCCCCCGGCAAGGAGGAGGGGGAGAAGAAAAAGGAGTACCCGCCAGACCTGACGTTGCCGGACATCAAGAACGGGATCTACGGCACCGATGATTTCCGAATGTACACATTCAAGGTGAAGCCGTGCTCCAGGGCGTACTCCCACGACTGGACCGAGTGCCCCTTCGTGCACCCTGGCGAGAACGCGCGCCGCCGCGACCCGAGAAAGTACTCGTACAGCTGCGTCCCGTGCCCCGAGTTCCGCAAGGGCTCGTGCCGCAACGGAGACGGCTGCGAGTACGCGCACGGGGTGTTCGAGTGCTGGCTGCACCCCGCGCAGTACCGCACCAAACTCTGCAAGGATGAAACAGCTTGCAACCGCCGCGTTTGCTTCTTTGCCCACAAACCAGAGGAGCTGCGCCAGGTGAACCCATCTGCTGCGTCTGTGGCGACGGGCATGGTGATGCAGTCGCCGAGGTCCTCGTCGCCCGGTCTTTCTTCTCTAGATATCGCTACAGCGCTGATGCTGATGCAGCAGCAGCAACAGCCTGGGTCGCCTATGTCCCCTACGTCCTCTCCGGGGCTTGGAGGAGCCGCCACCGCAGCTTGGATGAACCAGACGGCAGGGGTCATGACTCCTCCGTCGTTGCAGCTGCCAACCAGCAGGCTCAAATCCTCGATGAGCGCTAGAGATTTGGAGTTCGAACTCGATTTGCTCGGACTGGAAGGCTACCAGCAGAAGCTGATCGACGAGATCTCAAGCACAGCCTCACCCCGCGCCAACTGGGGTTCGAGTAACTTGCCCGGGGCGCACCGTGCAGCACCGGAATACAACGATATGTTAGGATCTGTAGATCCTTCGCTGCTGACTCAACTGCAGGGTTTGTCCATGAAGCAGCCAGGGCCTCAGTTCCAGTCTCCCACTGGAATCCAGAAGCACCAGTCTCAGCTGCTACCAGGATATAGCGGAAGTCTGGCTTCTTCT
This sequence comes from Pontederia crassipes, assembly GCA_030549335.1. NCBI lineage: Eukaryota > Viridiplantae > Streptophyta > Magnoliopsida > Commelinales > Pontederiaceae > Pontederia > Pontederia crassipes. Next base: position 9,683,683 of record CM060188.1, on the reverse strand, counting down.
CCTCCGGTGAGCGCGGCCCCCTCCTCTTTCGGGCTCGACCATTCGATGGCGAAGGCCATCATGAACTCGAGGGCGACAGCTTTCGCTAAGCGGAGCCAGAGCTTCATCGACCGTGGGGCGTTATCAGGTCGCCAGTCCACGCTTTCATCCATGTCGACCGCCCCGCCCGCTCCTTCTGTTATGTCCGACTGGGCCTCGCCGGACGGTAAACTCGACTGGGCTCTCCAAGGAGAGGAATTGAACAAGCTGCGGAAATCTGCATCATTTGGCTTCCGCAACAACCAGAGCCCTATTGGTGCAGGCTTATCCTCTGCTACTGCTGCTACTACCCCTGCTCGGGGTTTTGATGAACCCGACCTTTCCTGGGTGCACTCTCTCGTGAAGGATGGACCAACAACAACAGCTGCGGCGCCCGTAGGCCGACTCAGCGTCGGCCTCAGCAAACAACAGAATGCCTACCAAGTGAATGGTGGGAGTGACTTCCATGGCTCAGACATGTTCTCTCCATGGGCTGATCAGGAAAAGTTAATGGCATAGGAAGAAGACTACAAGCCATCAGCTGCAAGAAACCATTTTTATCTAACCACTTCTTTTCTTCATTATATTTTTTAAATTTTTAACAGGGGAGGCTCTCATTAACAAAGATGGGACGCCCAAGCGGAGCCTGACCTTATTATGAGTGGCACAGCCTGCAAGTTCTTTCATTCATATAATACTTCTCAGAAGTTGGATTCACAGATGCTTTCAGAATTATATGTAGTAGTAGAAAACAAGAGGAAGAAGAGAATAAAGCAGAAGCTTTTGAAGTTCACTTGTTAGTAGACCTCTAGAGGGCTTGTTTATGTGTACATGTCTCAAAATTTTATGATGTTAATATATCTTTATATAACCTTCTATTAAAAAAGAAAAACGAAATTCTTGCACTTTTCTCATCTTGTGGATATCATTATTATTTCTTGCATAATTTGCCTGTGTGATGATGCTACAATCCTCCATGTATGTTCCTGTGCAGCTTCTGATCATTCCGGTAAGCTTCACTATTCGTTGATTGAAAGTTATTATTCAAATTTAGTGACAGGCCTAAATCTAGTTCCTGCTGACTAGATGTGCAATATAATTTGTGGCATGCTGCTGCTTACTATTGGCAAGCATTTGGATTGGCTGCCTTCCTCATTTTTATACAAAGGTCCTGAAAAGTATTATTTCCTTCTGGTTCTTCAAGTTGATGATTTTTCTTAAGTTGTTTGTTTGCAATAATTTTTGGTTGCTTATATGGCCTCAGCAAGGTACCTTCTTTCCTCCTCTTCTTTAATGTGTCCCTGTCTTGATGTACACATTTTTTCTTTGGTCTTACCTTCCTGTCAATTGCAGGCGGGACCATTTTTTTATTCTTTTTTCATTATAATTTAGGTCTGTCAACATCACAAGGTACCAAAATCAAAATCTACGTCAAAGAAAAATAATAATTCTAAAATACAACAACAACACAGTCTTATCCAATGATCGGCTATATGAATCATACGACGTGTTGATCTATGTTCATAAAATTCGATAGGATTTTACGCTAATTATCGGGTCTAACACAATCCTCCTCCTTTATTCGAGCTTGGGACCTATTATAAAATATGGGCTGAGTTAATAATTCCCAAATAGCAAAAGAAAATTCACTTGAAAGCTGGACCTAAATCTTTCACCACACAAATTGCGATACCGTATTTTTTTCGAGGGAACATGTATTTAACTTTGGAAAATCTAATATTAAAGTTTACGAATGACAAGGTATGTCCTCAATAAACGAAGCACACGTCATCGCTCAACAATAGTTTTCTGTTAATTCTAATACCACTAAGATATAGCTTTCGGACATAGAATAACGTTTTCGAAATTTAATCTCGTGATATTTTAGTACTGGTTTTAAATCCTCTGATAATTTAATTCAATTTGTTTAACAGTAATTTTATTTTGTTACCTTTCTTTTTTTTCCGTTGAGAAGATTATTAGTATTCCATATTTGGACGAAAGTGATATAAATAAATTCTGATAAAAATAATAGCTTAGGAATTGAACATGGGCTACTTTTTTTTTATAGTAGCATATGATATACATAAAAAAGTGGTAACGATTTTAATAAAACTAACTTTACTTATTTTTTATTGTTCATCATTTTTGTTAGAGTGAACACTTAAAGCGACTCCATACTTCCTATTTTATTATCATCTTATTTTAATTAATTTTCTCTCACCTTCTTCACATGTTCTTTTGAGTTCAGTTCCCACTTTCCCAACTTTTATTAATTAATCAATCTTTTATTCTTTTTCTTTTCTCTACTATCTCTTTCTTCCAGAAATTAGTGTGTTTTTATGATAAAATAATATGAAATATGAGAAATACATATAAATTTAGTTAATATGAAAACTATAATTGTATTAAATATATGAAACATTGGAAAAAAATATGAAATAAACTAGTAATAAATTACTAAACCTTTTTTAAACAATTGCATATTCTACTAATTTACTAAGTCTTTGTGTCTTTTTTTTTGAAATTAAATGTATATTCAATATTACAATGATTTAATATAACACCCCTTTTATGTATTTTCCTTCCTACGTTTTGTCTCATTGAATCCCACCCAAATTCTTAAATATAGCAATATTGTATAATATAAAGAGAACACATATTAATTTAATGTAGTATTGTAATATACATATAAATTAGTTTTGGAAAATATAAGATAAATGACACAAATAAATAATCAGAATATATAATTCTAAAAAATTGAAAAAATGACACAAAGACTTATTAAATAATCAGAACATATAATTATTTCTATAAAATTCTTTTTTATTTTGTACTTACACTATTTTTTATTTTCATTTTATTTCATATATTTTTTCCTAATACTTTACATATTTAATGCAATTTTAATTTTACATATTAATTAAATTTATATGTATGTATCATATCTCATATTATATAAGTATTATATTTTTATCATAAAAAATAAAAGCACTAATCTAAAAAAAAGAGAAAGTGAAGAACGGAAAGATAATTATAATATTAATTAATTTAAATAAGTTTGATAAAAAAAGTGGAAGATGCAACGACACAATGGAAGAAGTGAAGCGAGAGAATATTAATGAAAATAAGAAGGTAGTGGATTGATATGAAAAGTGACGTTAAGGACATCCTTTCTGTTATACCTAAAATTGCTCATTAACTTTTTATGTTTACGGATCTACACTTCCATTTTCCTGTCAATTAGTTGATTTATGTAACTATATGTTTTCTTGCTTTCAGTTTCCACTTTCCAGGTCAATCTTCCAGCCAGTCAATTAGAGGCTATCAGGGTGCATGTAGACCGTTGCCATCCATGTTGAACGTGATGTGCCCTGCCCGGGCCCTACAAAGCTGACCAGAGATGTCTTGTTCTGAGAAAGCTCGGGTTAATCTTGTTCTTCTTCATCATCTTGGAGTATATTATGATTATCTACTACAATTTATTAGTTGCATTCAGATCTCGCATTGGATTGGAAGCATTCCAACTTCTCCTTTCACCGGCACCTTCTCGGACCTTGAGATTTCTGACCGTGATGTTAAGCAATTATTGAGCATGAAAATTTCTCATGAATTATGCAATTCATAAGTTGGGGGTCCCAGTTCTTTTTCCCCTCGTTTATTATTCATACTTTTTGGGTTGTCAATATCCGATATTTGAAAAGTGGTATTGAGTTCAATTCTTGTGACATCTACGATTATGCGTATTGTTCATAGGCTAGATATTGATTCATTATTGAGTTCAACTAATCCGATAAAATCGTCTCACATCGTATATTTGGCAGTAGAAATTTTTTATATTTACAGAAATTTGAATTCGAAATTTTATTTAAAGGAAAAAATCTCTTGGTCCCTACTTTATTGTTCATCACAGTCAAGTAGAATAACATTGCTAGGCTAAGATGATATCCACTTGACTCTTTGGAATTTGACTCACTCATTTTGTAGAACAGGATCACTGACTTGGTTCTTGTTGAGTGTTTGAAGCTATAGGATGATCCTGGGTCAACTGGACTTTCTGAGCCAGATCCGGACCTGGTCTAACATTTTTTATTATAACTTTCATAAAGAAAGTTACATTTATATATTTAGTTAATTGTCCGAAATTTAATTTCTCAAAATCCTACCCACATGATTTGCCCGATTGTGGTCTGATTCCTACAAATTTTGAACTCTCATTCTGAAAAACTGGTGTTGATCATCTTAGGCTTGCACATGAAAGGCCCTGCACAAAATTCAAACTTGTGTATCCAAATTTCGATTCTATCTTAACCTTAACTTGTGATTTTACAACTTAAGCTTAGACTCTGTAACCTTAACTTGGATTTCACAAAGCTTAAAAGTCATGAAAGTTTGTAAGCCTGTTGCCTCAAAGTGGCAGATGTTTCCTACCAGATTACTGACACTGCCTTTTTAAAAAATGCGAGTTACCAAACATCAGAAACTATCTGACAGTATTTAACGCAATCCAATTGGTTGATTATCAGATGGAAATCGAAATAGCATTTGGCGCTCTTCTTACTTTGTTATGCCATGCCTGTAACATTTCTGCAGTTTAAAGAAACTTCTGCAGAGAGAGAGAAAGAGAGAGAGAGAGAGATCTTACGAGGTATGGCGGTGTAGCAAAAAAGAAGAAGATTTAGTTTGCAAGAAATGGTTTGCAAAAAAAAAAAAAGAGATTATAATGACTTTAAAAGTGCGGATTACCGTACTTCTGTTTCAAGAAATGGTCTACAAATTATTTTTAGAAGAAGTAAGATCTGGAACTCGATTGTATTTAGTTACAATCAAGAACCAAAGTTCTCAGAGATGACAAACGAAAAGAAAAGAAAAACTTAAATCCAAAATCTTTGTCTCTGTCAAGGTGATAGAACGAGAGCCGGGTCCATGGCATTTCTGCTATCTGAATCAGGTTACGTCCATGATTCCCTTTCACTGTTTCATATTTGGGGGAGTCAATCCACAAGGCAGACTCTCGTCACCAACCAGCTGATGCTTCTGATCGACCTGCTGCATGCACTGTGCAGGAACGTGGCGTGCATTCGTTCAGAATCATAAAGGAATCAAGCAAGGAGCATTTTGAGCTTTACCATTTCAGTAATCAGCTTTACTTTGCTCTCTCTATAATGTTTTAGCCCAAAGTGGTAGAGGAGATTAATTGGGACTGTAAAAAAGGTTTGGATTCTCAGTGGCTGGATTTTTTTTTTGTGTGCGTTTGTGTCATTGTTTAACTGATGGGGGCACATGAGAATTGTGTGCTCCTTGGTCCTGTGCATTACTGCATAAAATATCTCTGCCAAGGGGTGAGTGCTGGTGTTAATCATGAGATAGACAGCTTTTGCATTTCTACACAAGGAGGAGGAAAGGTCAAAAGTGCAAAACAAAGATAAACAGTTCTATTAGGACAAGTATGAAATGTGATAGAAGGCACTTACTTCCACCTTTTGTTAAAGCTGTGTATAGGTTTTCAGATTGAAAATTGAAGAAAAGTATTTGTTTTGAATCGAAATCCCGTCGATATCATTAGCAAAGGGGTTAACTTAATACTTCACATGTTTTTGGAATGTAGTAATCAAATATTAATAATTTAAAATAAAAAATCCTGTATAGTATTCATATATGCTAAAATGGTTCATGTAATTGATGCCAAAATCTCCAACTTGATGATGGCCTTGGTGAATGTTTTATGTCTGGCATTTGAATTGTTAAAAATATAAAATAAATGATTGCTCTTCCTCACGACTTAAGCTAAAGTATTAAAAAAAATATTTTCTCTCTTTATTGTCCGGACTGGACTAGACCAAAATTGTCAGCGGCCCACACGTGTGAATTATTACTTTAGAATTCAGAAGTATTACTCTTTCGGTGTAAAAGACAACCAGAATCATAAATTATTTGGTCAAATCGAAAAACTTATGGATCCCCAATTTTATGGCTAATAAGCTCCTGGCTTGCATCTTTTAAGCTCACAGATTTATTTACGATTAAAAAAACACTGAAAATTTATGAAATGGGATGAAATTAACATCCTATCAAGTACCTAATAACTTTTCAAGCTTAGAGATTTACTAGAAGCACTGAAAGTTTATCAAATATGATCAAATTAGTGCTATATTATTTCCAAACAAATGAAGTCACTTATTAGACAAGGGCCCGAAAAGATGATAGTCTTGGACGTTCTGGTAACGCCAATGGCTTTTGGATTGGGGGAAATTAGTGCTAATTAGACACAAGAAACTTTTCAAGCTTCAAGGCTCTAGGGCTGCAAGAACTCTGACATATTGGGCTTAGCTTAAAATCAATTCTAGTAGTGCAATTCACAATTGGTATTTGGCCCTGTATGGCAATACATCAATATCAATTTCATTGACTAGCTTTTTATGTCAGTCGAAATGCTAATAACTATCTGAAAAAAACATTCAACCAATGAAAAAAAAAATGGTAACACTGTAGATAGTAAGCTGTAAAAGGATACTTCAGGTTCATGTTTGAAAGAAAAATACTTAGCATTGCTGATAGAAGTGTACTTCTAAAAGCCTGTGCTTAATGCCATCCCTGTTCACTCTTCGTCATCAGTCTATATTTCTATAACTAAACTTGTTCAGCAGAGCTTATGCTTGCCGGTTCATATCCACCACCTATACATAATTAATATGTGGCCACAGCATTCACCATCCCTACTAAACACTAATGATCTTATAGGCTGTTAATAATGTCTTGAATCTGAACCCAATTGGTCCCCCTACATAGTCAGGCGCTTCAGCAGAATTCCCCTACGGGGGTCTCGCTGCCCGGTCAGCGAGCCTGTGAGGGGTCAAGGGGGGGATCCCCCTGCGGGGGTTGCAAGGGGGCGGAGCCCCCTGAGCGAAAATTTTTAGGGGTATTATATTTGTGATTCGGATTTGATTTATTTCCTTATCACGAGATATGTGTCCTATTTTCAGGGGATTTATTTAGAGTCCCAGTCCGTATGTAATTCCTATCATCTGTCAAAGGGAGTGCCTATATAAACTCCCTAGGAGTCTAGATCGAGACCTATCCTTGTAATCATACAAAGAGCCGCTGCCATTTTTTTTCTTCGCGTTTTTCTGTATTTCGTGTGATCCCTCTCTCCCGCTTTTCGTAACATAGGCAAAAGACTTGTGATTCATATGGCCTAACTTTCTTTGCGATCGAAGATCCAGAAAAAAAAAGTTTCACTCCATATCCTTTGTATCATTAGTAGGCTCAATTAATTAAAGAATATAAATTGGCCCCTAACTTTGTCCTACTCCTACTAATTTATTCCATTGTGAGCTTGTTGGCCTAATAAGAACGTGTTGAGTTAAAGCATAAAGGAATCTTCTTTTGAAGTATTCTGTTTGTATGATTCGAGGAAAACAGGAGGTTTGTTTATGCTGAGTGAGCTGATTTTTTTTCTGATGCACTTCAGGTTTTGGAATCCACAGTGGACGAGCTCATCACAGATATATTATGCTTTCATCCTAACGTTCTGTACACAGCCGTTGGTGGAAGCCACGGGTTAGAAGTAAAACCCATGGACATGGAGGACTTTTGTTTACAGTGTGCTGCCATGCCATCTGAGGGGCTGCTGCGACTCCGGACAAGAAAATTTTGTAAACCTTGTGTAGTTTATGATGCAGAGAGTTTGAGCAATGAGCTGCCAAGTCTTCTGTCCCATGACATCTTTTGTAAACCTTGTGTAGTTTATGATGCAGAGAGTTTGAGCAATGAGCTGCTAAGTCTTCTATCTCATGACATCTTTTGTAAACTTTGTGTAGTTTATGATGCAGAGAGTTTGAGCAATGAGCTGCTAAGTCTTCTGTCCCATGACATCATTGGACCTCGTAATCCTGTCTGCATCTAAAGAAGCACGGCCAGTTTCCAAGTCTTCTGTCCCATGTATTACCAACCCGGTAAGAATGGAAAAGTCGTTTGGCAACAACTAATGAACGGATTGAGGTGAATTTGATGTGGAAAGTAATAGGATGGTGAAATATGATGTGTCATTAAAAATTTATATTTGAAAAGTTTTTATAAAAATCTTACATATCATTTGTCACAAATTTTAAAAATGTAACAAATACATAATATTGCATTTAACAATTAGTTATGAATTTTTTGTGGCTAATATTGATTATAAAGAATATAATTTATTATGTAAATAAAAATTATGGCAATTACTTAGTTTACTACAAAAAATGTGAGGTGAGGTAATGAAAATTATCTTTATGCAAAAAGTATTTTTACTATTTATAATATTTAATGACTAATAGGTATTTACCGTATTCTTCTTTATTACTTAATTTATTTTTTCTTTTATTTTTTGTTTGACCTATATATATATATATATTATTTATTTTTCTGTAATCACTTTCTTTGTCTATTTTAAAAAGTTTAAAATAAGAGATAAGTATAAATATAATTTATTTTATTATAATATTTGTTTATTAATACGAGAGACTAATGAGAAAGATAATAGAAAAGAGAAAGGGAGAGAGGATGAGGAGGAGGAATTAATTTGATTTTAAATTATTAATTTCTTTTTATTTTATCGATTTGATGAAATAAAAAAATATAATATCAGGAGACTTGATTACTCAACTCCGTTCCTCTTAATTAATATAAAATAATCAACAACAACAACAAAGCCTTATCCCACTAGGTGGGGTCGGCTACATGGATTATACGACGCCATTTCGCTCTATTAGTAACCAAACCTTTCGGTATATTATTCACCAATAGATCTTGCTCTATTAGTTCGCCAAGTGTCCGCCTTGGCCTCCCTCTCCCTCTTTTAATCGGACTCCAGATTATTTGATCTACTCTTCTTACTGGCGCATCTAATGGTCTTCTCTGAACATAACCAAACCATCTCAAACGATTCTCTACCATTTTCTCACTAATAGGAGCCACTCCGACTCGTTCACGTATATGGTCATTCCTAATCTTATCTAATCTTGTATGACCACACATCCATCTCAACATCCTCATTTCGGCTACCCACACTTTACGTTCATGTTGTCCCTTCATAGCCCAACATTCACTACCATATAACACTGCTGGCCTTATAGCAGTACGATAGAATTTTTCTTTAATTTTATTGGGTACTTTTCTATCACAAAGAACTCCAGTGGCTTTCCTCCACTTACACCAACCAGCTTGAATTCTATGATTAACATCGTCATCAATCTCACCATCTTGTCTTACAATTGATCCTAAATATTTAAACTTTGTCACTTGAGGAATTATATCATCCCCTAACCTAACTTTCAAATCGTCTCTAAGTTGTTTATTTGTGAAATTTCTATGCATATATTCTGTTTTATTCCTACTTAAACGAAAACCCTTTGACTCCAACGTATTTCTCCATATTTCCAATTTTGTATTAATCTCTTCTCTTGAATCCGCTAAAAGTACTATATCATCCGCAAATAGCATGCACTTAGGTACCTCCTCTGTGATACTCTCGGTTATAGCATCGATAACTAAGTTAAATAGATACGGGCTTAAAGCTGATCCTTGATGTAGGCCAATTCCTATAGGAAATTCATTTGTCTCACCTCCGGGTGTCCTAACCCTAGTCAATGCCCCATCGTACATATCTTGTATTACCTTAATGTAGGCAACATTCACCTCTTCTTTTGCAAGGCTTTCCAAAGTACATCACTTGGTACCCGATCATACGCCTTCTCTAAGTCAATGAAAGCCATATGTAAGTCTCTTCTCCTACTTCGATACTTCTCCATCATCCTCCTTAGTAAATAAATCGCCTCTGTAGTGGATCTTCCTGGCATGAATCTAAATTGTCTCTAAAAAATACTAGTCTCCATTCTCAATCTATGCTCAATCACTTTTTCCCATAATTTCATAGTGTGACTCATAAGTTTAATCCCTCTATAATTTGCACAATTCTGAATATCCCCTTTATTTTTGTAAATAAGAACTAATGTACTTAATTTCCAATCATCAGGCATCTTTTTCGACCGTAAAATCTCATTAAATAGTTTACATAATCACAACACACATTTTTCTCCTAAACATTTTCAAACTTCAATCGGTATACCATCCGGTCCAACGACTTTACCATTCTCCATTTTCTTAAGAGCTTCGCTAACCTCCGAGACTCTAATTCTACGATAAAATGACATATTAAGCTCACATTCGCTAACTGTCAAGTCCTCCAAATCACAACGCGAACCTTCACATCCATCATTAAATAGCTTATAGAAATACTCTTCTCATCTGTTCTTAATATCTCCTTCAGTAAGTAAAACCTTGCCAACTTCATTTTTTATGCATCTTACTTGATCCAAATCTCTCGACTCCTTCTCTTTGTTCCTTACAATCTTGTAAATCCTTTGTTCACCCGCCTTTGTCCCTAACTCCTTATAAAATTCCTCATATGCTTTAGCACGAGTATCACTAACTGTCTTCTTAGCCTCCCTTTTCGCCAAACGATACTTTTCCCAATTGTCAGAACTATTGTCCAAGTGTATCGCCTTGAAACAATTCTTCTTATTACGCACCTTTTCTTGGACCTCCTCATTCCACCACCAAGTCTTCTTATCTCGTGGTCCAAAACCTTTTGATTCTCCTAAAATGGCTTTAGCATCCATTTCAACCTTTTTTGCCACATTCTTCCACATGATACTAGCATCTCCTTCTAACTCCCACACACTTTCCTCTAATAACTTACTTCTAAAAGTCTCTCGCTTCTCCCCCTTTAACTGTCACCACTTGATCTTTCGATCAAAAACTGTTCAGGATTTTAGTTTTATACATTTTATTTGCATATCAAAAACTAACAATCTATGTTGCGAATAAAATTTATACTCGCATATTTCACTTCAGCCTTTCAAAAATCATCGATCCAAACAAGGCTCAAAGGCTCTACAAGCAAACAGTTTCTGCCTGTTTCCACGTCAAGCTCTCGTCGTCCTCTGGATATCAGCTTTTGTGTGTGAGAGAGAAAGAGCACTATCAATCAAGCGATAAGATATCAGCTATTGTTTCCATGGTCTATTCTCCGTAGATCTCATTGTTGCTCTCTTCACACGTCAAAGATCAAGAGGAGGCCCGGACAAAGAGCTTGAGTTTTGGATCGTTGGATATTAATAATCTCGATTCTATGTTTAGAATCATTTTGATTAAAATTTATTTATATCATTTTCGTTCGAACTTATCTCGATCGAAAAAAAGGAAAGACCAGGAGGGAAATATTGTGGAACGGGTAGACGAGCACTATCAAAAAAAAAAGTGCGAACAACAAAAATGAAATAAAATCCTGATTCTCCATGGCCATATATTTGTTTGCAGAAGTTAGGCCTCACAAAGCATATGACCTATGAGCCACTAACATCCACTAATAACCTTCCTCGAGTATGGAAATGGCAACGAAGAAGGAAAAAAAAAAGCCAAAGACATTAGAAAAAAAACAGCAATATTCTTGGACAAGCTTGATGAGTCATCTACAAATAAATTGGTGATGGTGATGGTGCTATAACGTTCCTTGATTGAGACTACCTTGGCATCATCCATCAGTTGATAGCTGCTGCTCAACTAAACTGCAATGTAAAAATTGCATGCGTAAGGCTTTTCAGCATGAGATTTGCATGGACCATAGCACTGTGTAATTATCGTGCAATACATGATTGACAAAGTATCATATGAACATGAATTCCACCAAATTTTTGTGTAATATGTCAATTAGTTTGCATTAGAAGTTCCAAGTGGGACCCCTCCGTCTTTTGGACACATCACATTCACAAGAGAGAAACAAATAAAATGAACTATCAGCAAACAGAGATTTCGTTTATTGTTGCTTGTTCTTTACATATGCATCACCTAAAAGAATCGTAGCTCAATAATGCATCCAGCGCCTTGCTCGACAGCATAATGAACAGAAACTAATGTGTTTTGGTGTATTCTAGTACATTAGCATCTGGAAAATTTTCCATCAGAAACATATCAACTCCTGAAACTGGAAAGGATTGAAGTGAGAATAATCCTTCCAGTTAGACGAAATAATTGATTGGTGGAGAGTGCAAGTCATTGCAATAAAATCTGGCTATGCGGAAATGCAATGGTTGGATCGATCATGAATTATAAGTCTCCTGACGCCACACAAGATAAATATCAGCTTCATTGAGGCTTTTCTTCAGAAGGGCAGCTTAGTTGAGGATCAGTCTGATAATAGACAATGTCACCAGTGTCACTGACATAGTGATTGCGTTGCAAGCTCCTTGTTACTGCTCCCAAAAGGTGAAATGGCAAAGGTCCAGATTTAGCCGGCTCTTTGTAGTATTTTCCAAGCACTGGTTTTGCTGCCTTAGTCTGTGATAAGCGTTCATGATTTTTATAAGAAACCAAATATGACTAAATCCTACTTACCGAAAGCAAAACTTAAAGGGTCAAAGAACTACATACCGCTTCGACAAGATGGTAATGTGGAATTTGTGGAAACAAATGATGAATGACATGAGTCCCAATATCATGATGGATGTTGTTAATCCATCCATAATCACGGTCCAGAGTTGTCAAACCTCCTCGCATGTAACTCCATTCCTATCATCATGAATGACAAAAGATTATTTTAACAAGCACAGTTGCTCGGAAATATATATATATATATATATATACACACGGAAATCTAACTTTTGCAGTGCATTTTTTTCCTTTCATGTTCTTTCAAAGTAGCAGATGAATTATAAATTCAGATGCAGCAACTAAATGTTGTGGTGTTCTAATTGGTTTTTAAGAAGGATCTCAACACAAAAAATTGTTATTGGCAATTTACTAGGGGAAAATGCATAATAGATAGGATTATATCAAATTTGGTGCTTTATTTCCATCTTTTTACCTTTCCACGATACCAGGGAAGATTCTCCTCATGTCCATGGTGATGCAAATACGTAACAAGATCCAGCCAGACAACAAAAACCTGCATTTGGAACGAGGAACACTATATCATCCAACATACAAAAGGCAAAGTTTTTTTTTTTTTTTTGAGGAAATACAAAAGGCAAAGTTAGAGCCTAACAAGGTAAGAAAGATATAGCAACTCACCAAATATGGAACTACATAAAGCTTAAGTATCTGTAGAGGCCCCGTAACAAAGCTTAATCCTGCGAGGAGCGCCACCATGGCCGTCCAGCAAACCGTGGACGTAATCACATCTTTCTTCTCATTAGGAACGAAGAGATCACTATCAGGATCGAAGTGTGAACCTTTCTTCCCTGGACTCCTTCCCCACTATCAAATAACAGCCATTAATATTCAGCTCCATTGAGCTCCTTAAAGAAGAGCTACACAACAAGTGACATTGCATTGCTCACCAAGTACAAGGGGAAAGCAAACATTGGGAAGGGCATGGTGTACCGAAGTCTTCTAGTTAAACCATTTAGACTTCTATACAACTTCTCAGACAACTGCATTGGAAGTTGGAACATGTTCGTCAGCAGCATACCATCAGGAATTCTCGACACTATAACAAAAAAAGCAAGCTACTCACTGGGTGCCATGATTCATCGTTCTCAACGTGCCCATGGTTCTGGTGGTGAGTCCTGTGACTGATTCTCCTGCACAATATGACGACATTCGCCCGATCCTCCATGAGACCTCGAGAAGGCATTGTTTATGTGCAACGATGATGAACAAATGAGACGAAGAACAAGGAACATACCAGCCATGGTAAGGAACAAGAATAGAAGAATGGAGTAGATGCCCGAAGACACTGTTCAGCTTGTGATCATTTGAGAAACTTCCATGCCCACTGCCACAATGTTTGGAAGTTAACATGAGCAACCAGGTAAGACGTTCGGACTAAATTACTGTAAAAGTAGTTAAAAATCCAAGCTTGACAGCTGAGGAATCCATTACCAGTCATGGCCAAGAACGAACAGCGCCCAGAACATGGTCCCCTGCGCCGACCAATAGATCGGCCACACGAACCAGGAGTTGAAGTAGGCCGCTGCGGCAGCCAGGCCGAAGACGATGGCGACGTCCCTTACCACATAGCTTATCGACCGCCAAGTGTCCTTCACCCAGCAGTGCTTCGGTATGGAGGCGCGGATATCGGCGAGACCGAAGGGCGGGGGCATCCCGGGGTCGAAATCCCCATCCCCGCCGTTCACGAGGCTCTGCCCTGTGGCTTCCTTCTCCTCCCACTCCTCTTCCAGGGGGGCCGCGCGCGGGGGGGCGCTGACACGGAGCCCCCAGTCCCTCCGGCCGCCGAGCCCGACGGGTACGCAGGGATTCAGCCCCCTGATGCCGCCGAGGAGGGCGGCATTGGGCGGGAGGAGAGGCCTCCGTTTGATAGACCTGAGTCCAATGGGGTGCAGCGGGCTGGGTCTAGTGCGGGGGAAGGATGTGGGCAGCGGCCTGAGGCCCGAGCACTCCGAGAGCACCCAACCTGTCATACTTCCGGAGGTGTTTCTTTCCTTGACCTGCGCCCCCCGCTTCCTTCCCCTAGTTGCCCAAAGGTCGCACCTTTCTGGTGCTCTCCTGCTCCAACTACTCTGACTCGCTCAAAGATGCCTCCTTTATGGCCTACTTCGCCTCCTGCTGCGGCGTGGCCCTCTTAAGGAGCTTGTGGAGAAGTTTTTAAGAGGGAGATTAGAATCCAAGGGCTGCTCGGCGTTGCTTCTTCTCAGCCTCAAGTTTACTCTGCTCGATTCGCTCTTCTTGTTCTTATTCTTCTTCTTCTCTGTGAGGATTGGTGGCTGAAGTGGTGTGGGATCGGATAGTGGTGGGTTTATAGTAAAGATTTCGCCGCGCTCTGATTGGGCTGTTCGTGGGAACTTGTCCGGGCGGACGGTCGGAGATTTCGGTGATCAGGGAACACGTGCGTCGGACGTACGTTGGGCGGTGATGCTCGTGGGAATGGCTCTCTCCAGCGGACGAGCCACATTTTATTTTCGCCATTTTTGTTCTTTTTTCTCATCATTCATAATGATAACTTCCATATTTTTAGTTATTATTATTATTTAAAAATGCCTTTTTACTGTTTAGAAATTTATAAATTTTACAAAAAAAAATATCTGTCTGCTGCTGGCGGAGAGATTTGTGATGTAACTTCAAGAAATAGGATTTTTTTCTCTGACCCTTAGAATTATGAATTTTTTCGCGCCAATCCACAACTTTCAAATATTTCATTGACCCATGAATTATACCTCAGTGCCAATTTAAGTCCATCCGTCAACTTTTGTTAACTTTCGTGTTAATTTTTATTTTTTGATTTATAAAATGATCAAATTATCTTTCCTTCGTATCATCTAACATTGAAAAATATATTATAAAAATAAAAAGTATGATTCAGGAGGGGGGGACACCCTCTGTGATCTCATTGTCGAACACAGGGAAGACACCCGGTGACTAGATGGGGGAGGGGGGTCGCCCGTCGAGGGGCCCCTCTTTGCGATTTTGTCGCCAGAGATCGCTGGTCAAGGGGGCCCCTTTGCGATCGCGGGGGAGGGGGGATGCCCCTCCTCTGTGATATCGTCATCAGTCGCAAGGGAGACACTCGACGATGAGATGGGGTCCCCCCCTTTACGATAATTTAGTCGCCGACAAGGGGGGGAGGGGGGGGTGTCGACGCCCCCTTGCAATCTCATTAGCATTGCCCAGCGGACGTCTTTCGATGAAGTAAATTTTTTTATAATATATTATTTTATAATTTTTAATATTATATGATATGAGAGAAGGGTAATTTAGTTATTTTATAAATAAAAAAATAAAAATTAATGAGAAAGTTAATAGCGAATGAGGTTAATTGGAAAAGGCAAGAGTTAGGGATCAGCGTAAGCGGAATATTTGAATGACGTGAGTAGATACGAAAAAAAATAGTTGATGAGGGTCAATGAAAAAGAACTCCAAGAAATATAACTCACACTAATTAACTTCCCCTAGGTCCTAAAATTAACTTTGCCTTTCTCATATTTCGCGTCCGAAATACAAATAATGAATCATAAATAAGACATCGCATACTTTGCATCACAGATCCTTCTCTTTCGTACCAATATCTCAAAACACTAAAAAAACGCAAGATATATCATATACAAATGGGTGACTGTCCTCAATTAAAAAGGTATGTATTCAAATCATATGTAAAATATTTTTATTAGAAGTTTCATCTACGATATGTCTAATATAATTCGTACTGACACAAATGATAATAAATTTAAATTTTTTTATCTAACTACTCGGAATATTGCGGTGGCAATCCCGAAAAAAATAGATATATGATATTGACAACAAATTAAATACTGGTGCGAACTGAATTAACCAATAATTCTCTGTATTTATGCTCTAAGCGACATTTTGTAAGCATGCCACCGTTGCAGTATTTGATGAAAGTATGGATGACAAACAACCTGGCTAATCATGCTTTTCGTTTAAAAAAAAATTAAACAAATAAAGAGACGGCCTGCGCTAAATTATTAAGGCAATGTGCTCGTCAAGTTTAAATAGAAAAAGAAAATATCGAAGGTTACATCCCCTTTCCTATTAAAGTTCTCACCACCTCCATCTCGATCTTGCAAGTAAGAAAATGCACATGACATAACAAAAACATGAATGAAAATAAAGTCAACATGAACCTCTAGGAACTAAACTGGTCGGTAAAGCAATGAACAAAATTTATATACAAAATAATTAATTAGGCATTGAAGTCAATATCGCAGCAGTCTGAAAGAGGGTTCCATTTCACAGTCCACGAGACCGCGGGGGAGTAGTTGGAACTGTTTCAAGTCATTCATTCATTGCAGTCGTTTGTTCTTGTGACTATTTCTTTTATTATTGTTATCTCAATGTTTTGAAAAATAACGTCCATAGTCTAATTTTCGTGACGCTAAAACTTATACATACTAAAATTTTGATTCATCGTTAAATTTGATTAATTTAATTTTACTTCGAAAATTAGACTTTCAGTAAAAAAAATTTACATCACAAAAATTATAATTTTTACTTATCCACTTTATCCCAACTTCCGATGAGTGTTGTTGTGGCTACTTGGAGCAAAGAATGGATCAAGACATCTTTTCCAATAAAATAAATAAAATTATTTGACACACGACATAAAAAAATGCTAACATGCCAAATTCATTAGTAATATTTTTTGAGGTAAATTACATTAAAATTTTAAACTTTAATTTAAAATTTTTATTTTTAACTTTGAGTTTGTTATCAAATCTAGTCTAAACTTCTATTTTTATGTAAAAAGTATGAACTTTAATTTAAATCTCCAATCTAGTCTAGATCTTTATTTAAAAAATTTTAAATTGATTAATTATACATATAGTCTATCATTATATTTTTATTAAAAAAATAATAATTTAACTATCATTCGTAGACAAGTTGTTAAAAAGATAAAAAAATGATAAAATTTAAAATATGTTTTACAACTTCGATAATAAATTAGTTTAAATTTTTACATCTTAATGATTTTATTTTATCGAATTAAAAAATAAGTTAAAATTTAAAATAATTTACTATCAAACATATAGAAAAGATATTTTATTTTGTATCTTCTTATATTTGACAATTTGTCAATACAATGATTATTTTTTAATAAATAATAACATGCTATATTTATAAGTAATTTTTAAAACAAAGATTTAAATAAGAATTGAGAATTAAATTGAAGTTCATGATTTTTACGTAAAAATAAAATTTAGATTAAATTTGATAACAAACTCATGATTTTTTACGTAAGCACAAAAATTTGAGCTAAAATTTTCAAATATTTTTATATAATAATAATAATAATAATAGTCAAAGTTCAAATTATTATTATTATTATGCTACTTTTTTAAAGGTTATTATTATACTTAAAGATATCCATTTGTGCGCACGTACGTCTCCATTATTATCTAGTAGGAAAGCTTCTTTACTTTAGGTAATTTGATCGGCCTTGTGCCTAATTAGAATGGTCCATGGACATTTTAAAATTGTGTGCCGACGACATATGACTCACGTGGACTCATGGAATCCACGAGTTCCACGAGGATATCCAAACGCCATGTTGATTGGACGGTGGAGCGCCAGACAAAATGATGCGTCCGGCGGCCAATATTATGATCCAAAAGTGTCCCACCGCTACGTTGCAAGCATTTGTGCCAGCCAAAATCCCACAAACCTCTTTTTTCCGGATTTTTACAACCATGCATATATAATAATAAAATCAATTAAGTTATCGTGGACGATAAAATAGTTAAAGTCATCTATCGATGAATTCAATATCTGAAATCGGATAGCTAGACTAATAGGTGCTATTCGGACAAACAGATAATGAAATAAAAATAAAATGATAAAAATTTATTTTTGTTAAAATCATCATAAAAATAGAAAAATCGTAATTCACAAATTTTCAATATTTGTGTTCCATCCAAACAAAAAAAAAAGTTTATTCTTAAGTTTTTCATTTTTAATCATTTTTTTTTATAATTTAGCCAGATATTATCATATTATTATATTTATAAAATAATAAAAATGGCATGTATTTATAATAAAATATTATATATTTAAATTTTATTATTTTTAATTTTAAAATAAATATTTATATTCTTTCGAATATTTCAGAACGAAACGACACCTTAATGTTTTAATGTGGATAAATAAATAAATAAATTATTCCCATTTTCTGACAAAATTATAAAAAATATATATATTAAGTTACCTTCTATGAAATTAAAGTTTCGCTTTATTTTATTAATATAGTTGCAATTCTACCTTGTATTGCTATGTAGGGAAAAACATTTAAAAATTTTAAAGAATATATATGCTTGACGTTAGAAAAAAAAATAACATAACAGAAAATGACATTTTGTTACCCGTCTTTTTAATTTTTAACTCAATTCTTAAACCATAATATAAAGGTTAAAAATGTGATTTGATAAGTAGAAGTTGATTAAAAAAAAGATTGAGCCAAATTGAAAAGATTTTGATAACTGAAAAGATAAAAGTGAATATTTTGATAGTTTAGGACTAGTTTGAAAATAGCTTATAATTCAAGATAGGTTGAAAAAAAAAACGCTAAATTAATATCCAATAGTACGAAGACATAGATATATTAAGTTTGACTATAATATCTAGAGAACATGTCAATCACACAATACATGCGACGTTTCTTTGGGTTAGAGTTAGACGAAGTGAATCCGTATTATATAAATTATTAAATAGTACATATATGACATATAGTTGCATTTTTTTTAATACGAAGGTCAAAGGGATTCATATTTTGAGATGCTTGAAATGAAATGTGAACCTTATTTGCATGGAGGTCGTTGGTTGTTGTATGTGAACCTTGTACAAATCATTGAAAGAGAACATCTATATCTTATTAAAAAGAAGATAGTGTTGCAGGAAAAGACTGACATTTGTCACAATTTTGGATTGACAAGTGTGCAAGTAGAAAATTTTATATTGATTAATTATTTTCTGAATAAACATATTACAAAGTAATCTTAAATTATTATTTGAAATGATAATTATTATGACAAAGTCATATCTAATTATTATTCTATAACACTCGCGGAAGTACTATAGGCATCTAATAATTTAAAAGAAATAAAACAATAGTTATTGAATTAGTGGCTAATAACTATTCAGAACCATTCTTATAAATGTGATAATATAATTTTATAAATTAAATAAGTTTCACAAAGAATGTTAAATTCAAGATATTATTTATATTTATATGTTGATTTAAAAGTTAAGTAGTAATTAATAATTTAATAATTAATTATGACAAACATATTAGGTGAGAATGCCATGCGACATTTACATTGTGCTCACATAAAATTAAAGGTTATATTTTAATAACTATAAATTATTAACTACAAATTATTTCCACTACTTCAGTTTTTCATAACCGATGCATAGTGGTAGATAGATAAATAGAATAAGTGCATACCTGTCTCTTGCTTTCTTCGTACAAGTCATTCGTGAACCAATGAATTAACACATCTCAATCCAAATCAATATTGAACTCTACGTATTTTAGTCTCCGCTCCAATCATTCCTCAATTGAAGGTAGATTATTCATTTTTAGTGGTTTTTTTATATGATAGATGTATGCTTTATTTTGTCTTAAGATTGGAATAATATATTGTCATGATCAGAAAAATATTTGAATAACTAATTTTATTTCTTCAAAGACGAGCACAAATATTATTTGTGATGTCAATTAATCTTTCGCAGTGAAGGCATGGTGCAACTATATATGGCAACTAACAAATATTATGTTGAAAAAAATTCAAACAATATGGTCTCAACTGAAATGATATCACCAAGATGAAACGATATTTTATTCATTAGGGTTTTTAAGAAAGTTTATCTATGTCATGAAGTCATTTGTTTATGGCCGAATTCTATTTGTGATCCATATCAATTTTTATGACCATAGATACTTACTTACATACTGACAAATAGAAAAAAATATTATATTAAATATATATATCAAGAATTAATTTAATTAAAAATTAATAATTTCTGTCCACATATTTGTTAAGACCATACTAAATCAATTTTTTTATATAAAATATTTATTTTAAGAATATATGATAATTGTAATATAAAACATTATAGCGATTGTTTGCTTGGACTTCTGAATCATGCCTATATATATAATTTAATTGAATGCACGAAATCTATAAGCAGTTAGTAAAAAATAATCTCTCACCATTTTGTTCATTTGGTTTCGACATCTTTTCAATTTGTAAGTGACATGATAGTTTTTAGATCATATATACAGTAGATGAGTTTGTGTTGACAGTAAGAGATTAAAATAACTTTGTTGAAGTCTTCATAATGCATGTGGTGGTACCACACGTGGGAAACATAGTAGAAAGGGAATACCACATTCTTGAGATGTACACATGTATATTAGAGAGAAATATTTACTTTGAGGAATGTGACTATTATTGTTATAGTATTTTTTTCGTATGCATAGTCATATAAAAATAGAAGATAAAAGATGGCTCAACTAAATGGTTTTTCTAAACTTTCGATTCATAATATTTTTCTTGAACAATATAACTATCTTTACGATCAATTTCTAAATATTTTTTTGTATAATTAAACATATGTTTATTTATTTCATATATCTATTTTTTTTCATTTGTTGTTATGTCACGACCCCGGTTTAAACGCGATTTAAGCTAGAGTTCGCGACTCACTATGAATGATCAAATAAACATTAGAAAGGAATGCAGAAACGTGATGCAAATTTTTTATAACATAATCATAAGAATATCACTAAACAGATTATATAATAAATGATGATTATTTCAGAGTAAACCAACTTCCTTAAATTTTACATTTTCCAAAACGACTTTGTCTTCTTATAAGTTACAAAACAACATGTATATATTACAAGTAACAAACTCTCTCAACATCCTAACACAAGGACATGAGAGTCACAACTCCTCTCATTACCTTTACATCAAAAGAGTTAAACCCTGCTACGGTTATGAGCTCCCACGATCCACGAAATTATACTAATCTAAAAAATATTAAATACAACATTATGAGCAATAAGTTGATAACTCATAATCTATATGTTACCATCTAATTAATTCGAAGAGACAAGCAAAGATGTGAATTAACTATAATATCACAATCAATGATTTCATATATTTGAAAATACTATATAGAATTTCCTAATTAGAATCATCACACCCCTATTACAATCAATAACACTCAAATCATATCAAGTATATATATATGCAAATGTAACACTCATATGAATGCACATATCATCAACTGACCAGTTTGTATAATCGATAGATGGCTTTCAGAGGTAGCCCATACAGATTCTAGAGGTGGCTCCCATCCTCATGGTGTATCACTTAGGTCTGCACGGCACTTAGCTCCATCTTATCTCATCTCATTTTTGGACAACAGAATGATGAATTGGATTCTAGTGATGGCTCACATCGTGATCAGCGATGTAGCACTTAGCTCCAACCACCATACAGTTCAGAAAGAGATAGATGACTTTCAAAGATGACTCATACGGATTCTAGAGGTGGCTCCCACCCTCACGGTTAGCTCTTATTTCCGCACGACACTTAGCTTCATCTTATCTCATCCAGTTCAGGTGAATAGAATGATGTATTGGATTATAGAGGTGGCTCCCATCTTGATTAGCGATGTAGCACTTAGCTCCAATAATCATATATGCAAATGTAGGCAGATGTTGCATGATTCATCACATAACAATCATATTTCGAATATCAAAAGATGAATCATACTCATTCAAACGGAATAGGACTGCATCCTATAAACTTGATCTATAACATTTCACATATGTTTTTCCAATGAACCATCAATTAATTAATCATTCAAAACATAATTGTCATATAAACTTGTCGATAAGAATTTAATACATAGAACAATCAATGTAAGTTAATATATAGAGTAGGATAAACCAACTTACCTTTTGGATGTAAGGAAGATAATTCTTTGTTTGTTGTCTTATTCCTCTTCTCCTTGTTTTTGTTTCTCTTTTCCTTTATATTTTTCTTGTTCCCTTACCCAAGCATCCCCAATGGATGTGTCAATTCCTTTTGCATTTGAAACATAATTTTTTTCTCTTTTAAATTCATTTTCATGAGATATATATCATCGTAGGAGTAAGTTCTTTCGTGTTTTCTTTTTGAGTCTTTAGTTTTCAACTTTGCTTCATTTCTAAGACTTTCTTCTATATAGATTGCCCATCGTAAGACCTCATTCAAGGTCTCAAGATTATGCTCTTTAACCCCATCTCTAATTTTGAGTGTCAATCCATTAATAAATCAGCGTACTCCTTACATATACTTGCTCGAGCTGGTAGAAGGTGGTAAAGTACTCAGACACCACCATCTCTTCTTGTGCTACGCCTTTATATAGCTCCTCTTCCCTAGTTAAGGTTAGGGGGTATTCTTTTGGAATTTCCTTACAAAATCCCTCCATGGAATAATCTCATTGCCCACAAATTTATTTATCTTAGTAACCATCCAGCACCATCTTGTTTTTTCATCAAGGTGGAGGGTCGCTAAAGGCACCTTCCAACTCTCAACGCAATACATTCCTGCTAGAATTTCATCGTTATCACCCTTAAATATTGGAGGGTCCATAGATATGAACGTTTCCACCTCATCCTCTAACGAGACATATCGCTCTTCCCTATTCTCACATTTTCCCGCAACTCCCACCATAGGACTAGTAACATCGTTGCTACCACTCGAACTTTCTTCATTTTTTTGATTCTATCTGGCAATCCACGGAAAATGATATATTAATCCTATAGCATTATTACCTAAATATGTTTCTTGTATAACCCGAGTGGTATTTCACCTAGATGAAGCAACCCTACCCATACCACCATTTTATCATATTTATTCCATTTGAATTATGCATCTTATAGAAGAAACAAACCAACATAAAGTTTTCAAACTATTATATAATTGTTGTGGATAAGAGCATAATTTAAAACTAACTATACCATTTTAAAATATATTATGACAAATACTTGTTGTTTAGTCGATAATATATTACACACATCGCATTTTGAGATATGTTGAAATCCCCTTGAAATGAGACATAGAAAATAAAGATATGTGAAATAAAAAAAATTGAGCAATTTCTCATAATTAATCATTGGTAACCATCATCGGCCATCTAAGAATTGTGATGAGTTCTATAACCTATTCGATTCTATTGGTTGACTAAAAAAAATCGATATATGAAACTTGATCAACTAAAATTATTTAGAACATTTTTCTTTTGGTCTAAAACAATAAAATCATGAAAAGAAACTCCTTACATACCTTACTATTTTTCTTTGTTCTTACTTCTAAAGTTCCTCTTCTTCCCTAGGTTCGACCAGTAACAAAAATCTCCTCCCTTAACTTCATATTTTTCCTTGCTTCCCTTTCACTCACCTTCATCTTATTATTATTATTTTTCTTTTCCCTCTGGGTTCGGCTGGGAGTGTACACATATATATATATATATGGCTAACTCACTATTTATATTAATATATTCCTTTGCTAATACAATGTGCACCGATAGCTAGGTAGGTTGATTGAAGTGAAACAAAAAGAAATATTATATATATGTATGTGTGTCATAAGGTTGTGTATGAGTGGTGCATATTATACAGGTGGGTTGTTAGTGGTATTGTACTTATCTAATATGGTGAGGTGTCATAATATAAGATAAAGAGTAATAGGTGGATGGTCTTGCTATACATGCAGGAGGCTATGTGAGATGATTTGATTTGATTAGTACGAAGAGAATAACACCCAATATCATATCAATAAAGTGAATAGTTGATCGTATGTTAATAATTCATTTATAACAACTAATTAAGTAAATATCAACTATTAGATTACCAAAATAAATGTACAAGTCCAGTAATTAACTTATAATTTTATTGATATTTATGATGTAAAAGCATTTAATAAATGACAAATCATCTCAAAGACCTTATGAATGTTAATTAGTTATAATAATTAATTCACATATACTAATATTATAATATAATAATTTGATCGAACTTGATTTAAGAGTTATTAAATCTTTAATTAAGCTAATTAACTATTTACAATTTAATTAATTACCTTAAAGGCAATTTGAATCTTAACATCATTATAATATTAGGTAAAGAAAGATAATTAATCTAAATATTTGAAATTACCCATGAGTTAAAATCTTGGGATGTTATATGTTATCCTTAATCTATCCATCAAATTATTATCATATGTGGCAACAGAGATAACATTGCCAAGACTATTTTTCTAGACGAGTGACTATTTTTCACACTTTTGAGGAGTTCTAATATTGTCATGTTCACTTACAGCAGCATTCTAAACCAAATTCTTATTACAAATTCTTGTGCAAGTCCTATGCAAATAGGATTAGTTCTATTATACATAACCATTAATATATCTGATATCAATAACTGCTAATTTAAAATGAGAAAAAGTATATAGGCATGTTTAATATCTTAGAAAACAAGTTTAACATATATACTATATAATATGCATATTATTCGCATATTTGTACAATTATTTATGAAATAAATTGAACATGTCAGTTACAAAATGTATTGCGTATATATAAATATATATTAAGTAAAGTAGTAAAAAATATGGTTATCTACTTTAAACTAACTAACTAACTAATTACACTCATTATTATAAATGAACATGAATAAATAGCAAACGTAGACTAATAATTATATAGTATAGTATTATTTTGACTTTTACATAGAATAATTAATTATTTTTAATATTATATATTAATTATATCATGTAATTATTTTATTTTCTTGTCATAGAGTTAGTTCAATTGAAATATTTTAAGATAACGTTCTACTAATGATAATGTTTGACATATGAATATGTTGTGATATGCATTTAGTAGTTGAAAATACAACATAAAATCTAAATGTAAAATATTATACTTAAATTTCTTAAAAGCTAAAAAACTAAAATTAGAAGGATAATAGTCTCATGCCACATAAAATATTGGGCGTAAGCTTAATAATTGATATAATAATCTATATATATTTGACATATTGATACATTGTCACGCGTATTTAAAATTTATCATTCCTTGATTAAAAATTAGTAGGCGACAAAGTATAAAAATAAAATGCATAAAATAAATCTACAAATGCAAGAAATTAAATATTCATAGACAACCTAACTAATGATTTTATTTCAAATATAATACATCCTCTATTTCACACATATTTTTTATAAAAAAAAGTGACAACACATTTATATAAATGTATTAATTTGCTACACATCGAATTTATGTAACATACTATAAAGTTTTTTTATAGATAATAAATAATTTCATCGTGCATTATTAAATATGTTTCAATAATTAGACATGAAATAAAAGTTATTTCGTTTATAAATAGGTAATGAATTAAGTAGAACTGTGCAAAGATATATTTTTTAGTCTTGAATTTCTGACACTGACATTTGAATTATAGCAAAATCTCATGATTTACAATGTACACAAAAATCTCATTATTAAATTATGGACTATGAAGTAAGTTTTGGTGTACGTAAATTATTGTTAGAACAAAATATTTTGTTCTAATTTGGTGTCAAAAGATTTGAATTTTGCATTATTTACATTACATGTCAATAATGGATTGAATATTTAAATGTAATCATTATGTAAGATTTGGATTTTGCATGTATTTATGTTATACAATTATATTTTTTATACATTATTATTATTATTTTTCAGTTCAGTGATTTTAGTTTCCTTTATATTGTGAATACTTGATAATGTTATTATTGACATTCTTATTACTTTCTTTGATGCATTATTTTAATTCAAATTTTCTTTTATATTGCTCCTTCAAAGGTATAAATTATTAAGAAATGTTGCATAAATGACCATTTTATATAAGTTAATTGAATTCCTTAAATCTTTCACAATACTTATCAACTTATATTGTATTGTGTCCATGTACATATTACCGAAAAAAATATGTACATAAAGAACTAGAGAATCATGTCACTGAAAAAAAATATGTCCATTAAGTTTATGCGTCATTTTTTTATGTGTGACATGTTATAGCATAAAGTTATTTGACATATCAATGCTTCCTCACATGTGGGTCATAATTAAAAATAAATAATAAAATATAAATAAATAGAAAATTAAAAAAATATTCAAGAATAAAGGATTAATTTGGGTATTGAAAAAAAAAATTGGGAATTTATTATAAACAAACAAGACATGAAAGTAAATTTTGTCAACAATTGTTTTCTATATAAATGTGAATAATTATATTTATATTTTAGCGTTGTATTAAAAAATAAAATAAAAACTAAAATTAAAAGGATAATATTCTCATGCCACATAAAAGAAAATTGGTGTATAAACTTAATAATATCATAATCTATTTACACTCGACATATTAATATGTTGCCACCTGTATTTAAAAGTTATAACTTTTAATTAAATAATTATTATACATGGTGGTATTAAAATAATATGAAAAAGAATTTTATAAATTAACTATATTTGCAAGATATTGATTATTCATATATAACTTGATTAATGGTTATAGATGTTTAACACTCACAATATATATATATATATATATATATGAGATTAATGAGTTGTAAACCTCATTAGGTGTAACATTGTGAAACGTCTATTCTAAGGGTCCAGATCAAACCACATAGTGGTAATCGAATGGTCACACATCTGCCCTCCAGCTGTGTTCACACATCTGCCCTGCGAGCACCACCGACCAGGAACACCGCCTGCGAATGTTGGCTAAGAGCGCTCATACGATCGACGATCCCTCTCTCGACGATCGATGGTGGCAATCAGATGAAAGGCGCAAGAGATTGGAGGCGACGATTGGAGAAAGGGGCGAGAGAGGGGAGGACAAGACGTGTGATCGGAGAGGAGGACAAGACGTGTGATCGGAGAGGAGGAGCTCGTAGGTGGGTTGTTGGGCTTGCAAGAGATCATTGCCGGTGGGGCGATGCTCGTAGGAAAGTGAGGGGAGGTCATAGGGGGACTCGAGGGTGCTCGCAGGACGACGATTGGAGGGCAGGATGACTATTAGAAGGTCGGTGGTGCTCACAGGTTGGTGATTGGAGGAAGGGGGCGATGCTCGCGAGGGGAGGTCGAGGGGCGGCGATGGAGGAAGAAGCCACACTCATAGAGGCCGACGGTGGTGCTTGAAGGGGAAGATCGCGCAAGACAGATGACGTTGACCGGAGAGGAGGAGGGCAATCGACGACGTCGATCGGAGGGGAGGACGGCGGCATCGTGCATGAGTACCATTCGATTACCACCCATCGAATTTGATTTGGACTTAGATTAGACGCATGGTTACACCTAAGGGGGTCACACCCCGATTAATATATATATATATATATATATATATATGTATATACAATAATAATTTAACTATATATTATACAATAATAAAATGTTCGTATTATGTAGATAAGCCACAAAATATTGCAACTGCAATATACAATATTGTGTAGTCTACGAACACAAATAAAAATTTCATCATATACAAAATAGATGATACGAAATTTATGCTTGCACAATTGCACCTAACGATTAGTGTGTTTGACTCTTGTGCCTGAACCCAATCCATGGGTTCTTTATAAAAAAAATACATGATAGTTAAAACCAAGAACCACTAGACATATGCTATGAAATTTGAAGCCAGTAAATTGTACTGCCCCCACCTTGTACAAATGAAATTAAGCTCACAGAGTCAGACTGAGTTGCATATTGTAATACCCTGAGTTGCATATTTTTCTCGTTCTTTGATCTACATGTTCCTATTATTAGGATACTAGTATAAGATCCCACACGATGTGCGTACGATGAAAAATATTTTTTTTATATTTATGGATCTAATAATTGTTTGCTTAGTGTTATATCGTTAAGTTAAATTTATTTAATTTTTCATTCCAAATTACTTTTTAACTTAGTCTTTGTTAAATATCACTTTTAAATTTGTAATTATTATGTAAACTTTAGCATAAAAATGTTTTATGTACATTTTTCTATCAAGGAATCCTTTTGAATACATTTTCAATCGAATCTAACATCATGTTTGCATTATTGGAATCAGATGATATAGCCCAAGAGAAACAATCTATACTTGGACTTTGCACCAATGAGAAATTGTAGCCTTAGAGTTTTAAAAAAAATATACTACATAAATTATTTTTGAAATATGTAAATAATGAGATAATTTTTTATTGAGTTAAATATATAAAAGACAAATTCCATATAAGGTTAAAGATGAATGCTATATTGTATATACATCCCTTTAACATAAATTTCTTAAACTTATGTTAATTGAGGATTAAATTTGTTGTTATAATGTTAGAAAGTGCTATAAACAAATGAAAATCTATAGAACATATTACGTCTCTAATAAAAAAATCATTATAGAATAATAATGAGCTAACATGAATAATGTGTCATTATGTGCCAAGTATAATCACTTAAGATTTACATGAATAACATGTCCCAATAGAAAATAAAATAAGTTAGACATGTGTATTATATATATCTATAATAAGATTAATATTTATTTATTTTTCCTTTTTATACTCTGACATATATGTATATAGACTTACTTACCATCATATAATATTCTTTTTCCTCGTCCAAATCTTTTATAAGAATCTAAGAATAAAGCAACAAAAAAAATGAAACGATATAATTAACAGTAAATATAATTAATAGCAGGAGAGGGCATGTCACCAAGGGGAAATAATGACTATGAAACTTGGCTATGTAACAAGTTCCAAATGAAAAAGAAAGTGATGAAACGATATAACTATACCAAGAGGTTGAATTGTTGAATACAATAATATTAAACCAAGGAGGTGAAACAAGTTGTAACATATCTCTAATGTTATTAGAATCGGATTGGACCGATCGATCGAACCGTTCGACCATTCGCCGGCGATTGGTTCGATCCGGTTTGAGTTTAAAACCATTTTGAATATCGAAGTGGCCAAAATTTGATTGAACTAGATTGAACCGATGAACCGATGAATCGATGAATCGACAAACTAGCTTAGACCGGTTCAATGCATTTTTATTAAAAAATCAATTTAAAATAGAAAAATGGAAAGTAAATTTTAAAAAAAAAGTGTAACTAAGGAAAGAAATAATCAGAGTTAAAAAAATAGAAAATATGGAAGTAAATATAGGAAGATAACTAATAAGAGAAAAATAATAATTGAAGCAAAGGAATGATTAGTGGAACTGATTACGGGAGAAAATTTTGAAATTATGTGAGTTGACTAGCTAAAAATATCAGAATATAAATTAAATAGGCATAATAAAAAATTAATAATGATTTAGGATAAAAATATATTAATATGTCTATCACTAGAAGTATTAATACTTTTAAAATATAATAATTACATATAAAAATAACAAACTTGAAAAAAAAGAAAGGAACAATGATGGAAAAAAATGAAAACAAAAAAGGAATAAATATGGGGTAATAAATAATAATAAGAGTAAGTGAAAATAAATAAAAGAAGAAAATTTTAAAACTAAATTAGATTTTATATAACATCACAAAATGTAATATAAATAATAAAAATATAATAATGTACTAATCATATAATTTTGGATAGTTTAATTATAGGATATAATAAATAAAATTATATTAATTAATTACTAATAATGGTAGTATGTTATATTATGTAATATATTAATTGTGATATATATATTCAGAATTAATATAAATAATACTATTTTAATAAGATTTGGTTTATTATTTTTCAGATTGCGGTCTGATTTTGAAACATTGCTTATCTCTAAACTAACCACATGAAGGAAATCTATTTAGAGAGAAAAAAATAAGTCGATTGAATAGAAGTTGGTCTTTCCGGACCCAATTGAACTACACACGATTCAGTCATGCAGAGGCGATTGAGATAGACGACAAAAAAAGTAGAGTTTGTCAATAGTAAATATCTTGGCAAAATGGAGAATAACAAGAACAAGGTTCCATCAATAAACCCATACAAAACATAACTTAACTCAAAGAAGAAAAAGAAATTGAGTATATAAGAGTGAATTTGATGGGCATAACATAATGAACTTGTTTCAAAAGGGAATGCTGGAGATGGAAACATCTTTTTTTGTCACTAGGATGAGGTAGAAGCTTGAGACTGAGACATTGAGCAAATAGAAGTCCAAGCTACTCTTTATGACTTTGTTTAGATGCAGCAAAATCTTCACACTAGAATATACATCCATCCATCCATCCATACATACATACATATATATATATATATATATATATATATATATATATAATCAAACACCACCAATGAACCACTACTACATATAACAGACATTTTGTTTAAATAATTATCACAATGTCTGTCCACATGCCATTTTCCTTTTTTTTACGACACAAATAAATTATTCAAGAACATTTGTAGGTTTTCATTTAACCCTTACTTTCCATCTTCATAAAATTTCATTCTTTATAACATGTACTAGCATGCAAACACTAAACACCGAAACTCATTTTACGCTAGTAGCACTGCTCAACATTGTGTTTATGTATTGATTCATCACTTATCACATTATTTTCCACAGTTGTTTCTTATCTTTAAGCAAAAATCAAATATTGACAAATAATTGCTATCAATTTCATTTAGCAGTGATATCAAATCAACAAATATTCTTGAACAACAACATTTAACTTCAGACAACATTATTACTGTCATCTTAACTTCGGACAACATTATGAAAGTGAAAAAATGTCCCTTAATAACAGAGAACTCTCATATTACGTCAGAAAGAGTTCAATGTAATTCCAAAGATTGAATTGATGAATTGATAATCAAATCAAATTAAATTGATAATTGAATTATTATTTATTATTACTTTAGTGATTGATGGACAATTGATTTCGTCATCATGACTGATGGATAATTGATTTCGTCTTTATGTCTGATGAATAAAATTATGGCATTTATGCTTGATGAATAAAATAAGAAATTGTTAATAGAATAGAATTGATAATTATTAAATCATAGTCTTCATTAATTTATGGACAATTGATAATTGATTTAAGATAATTGAATTGAATGAATATGGGACATTAGTTATTGATGATATAGATAATTGTTATGATTGATCAATTGATAATTGATTATAAGTAATTGTTAATTGTTCTAACAAGTCATAAATTGTTATGGTTAATTGATCTTAGATTTTTTATAGTATTGATATTGATATGTGGTTCATATAGTTATTATTATGGGTGACCATATGCATTTCGTCTTTGCTCCTATACTTGGATTCATGCAAGATGAGATAATGACGATGATGAGATGACTGGTAGCTTTGCTATCAAGAGACATGTACATGCATGTAGGATCTGAATTGTATTAATAGCTTCCTCTTATTGTGGAAATTATTGAAATTAAATCTTTCACTAATGTAAGTCAATGTATTGATTGGTCAAAATAAATAAAAAATTTAGATCATAAAGTTTAATAATATTACTAAAATAGTCGGGCATGCAAATTTTGAAGCGTTACATGTGAGTTTAGAGACCACCAAAAATTGGAACGATAATGCCATTGCCTTCTCCTTGTGACGTGCTTGCACATGGTAGATGTCCAACTCTGGCGATGCCTTCTTCATTCCCCCTCTCTCTCCTCCTTTTCTTTCAAGCCCCTTTTTTGTTACAAAAAATGCCCGATGGGCTTTTTGCAATCGAAAAAATAGCCTGATTTTTTAATGGGCTATTATTAAGGTGTAAATTGTATGAACAAAATTGATGTTAAATTATTTAATTTATAGACAAATAAAATATTTAAGCATAAGATAAACCTCTCAATTTGTTAATAAGATGTCTAATTCTCATTGATGAAACTTATATACATTTTCAATTTTAAGTTATCTTTCATTTCATTACATTAGATGACCCACTGGCCTCCTTGAGAAAAATAAAACACATACAAAATTAGTAAAAAAAATTAAAAATATGTGCAATTATTTCTCTTAACCTATTCTTAATTTTATTTTTTTTATATTTAATCAAAATTCCAAGTTATGAATTTTATTCATGAAATCATTCTTGTTTAAGTTTCATCCAAGATTTTTCTAACTTAGCTTTTATTAATTCCAAATATCAATTTTACCCTTTCTTTGTTATGATGTTATGTTATATAAATTGATATTTATCTAAATAATTTTACCCTCGACCTTCGTACTAAAATTTTCCCATGTTTTCAGAACTTTGTGATTTGATAGATTTGTTACAAAATTGTGCTTGGATGAAAGTTCCATCTAACGAGAACTTTTACAGATGATTTGATGTATATATTCTAGCTAGATCGCATGGTGTTGGAACTTGCTAATGTATCACTCAAGCAGATTCCTCGAACTAAAATTTTGCAGCACTGGAACTTCCATAGATGAGCGTTCGAACTTGCTGATATATATAGTTTCACTCAACTAGATTCGTCGAACTAAAAATTCGCATGAAGGCACACAATTATGCATCGAAGGTGGCAACAAAGAAAGATAAATTTTCGCACAAGCATGTGACGCCAAATTGCTATTACAAGAATAGTACCAAAAAGTTCTGAGTATATTAGACTTTCTTTTCACTTCTTCACACATTTCTTATGCAGTGTGAAACTAAAAGTACCAATGAAATATGAGTAAAGGAGCAAAATCAGTGTACCTTGCATTTGTCAGCCATCCTTCTTGGTGCAGCTCCCCACCCTCTCAGTGTAGGCGACCCAAACCCTCGGCGCAAGCTAAATGAAGAGGGCGGAGAGTGGTGAAAGGGGAAAAGGCATGGCGTGGGTTACGAGGGAGCTCGAGGTAGAAGACGAGAACTTGGTAAGTTCTCGCATTGGCCCTAAAATTTTTGCCGAGAACTTTCGCAAATTTTGATCATTGGCCAGAACTGTCAATCGGAACTTCAGTTGGTGTTTGGGGAACTTCGCCCAGTTCTTGACGAAAGTTCCCATCCAAATGCTAACGGGAGGAGAGAGGAGGAGGCAAAAAACTAATAATATAATTTAAAATATATAAGAATTATTTATTTTGACATTTTCTTAATTATGACTTTTCATATTTAATCCAAAATAAGAAAGTTACAAATTTTAGTGATGAAATTATTTTCTTAAGTTCCAACCAAAATTTTGTTAACTCAATTTTTTATAATTATGAGTGACAATTTTAATAGTAAAGAAATAAACATAAAAATAATATTTCTAAATTATTAAAAGATGATATAAAAGTAGTATTTTTTACTTGTGCTGATTATGTTAGAAAGTAATTTTGTTACAATAAGGAAGTAAGAAAATAATTATGATATTTCAGGATTACTGAAAAAATAAGTCTTACAGTATTAAGAATTTAAATGTCCACAAATAAAGTTAATAAATAATTTTCAATATTATAACAATAATTTGAAGAAAAAAATTATGGTGAGAGTAATTTGTCGTTTAGCATTTGTTCAAAGTTATGGTGACATTTGCCGTTTAGTATGAGGTAATCTAAATAGATTATCGGTTATTTTATTTAAAATTTTGAGGACTACACGTCACTGGTAATCTAGATAGCAAGCAGGAGAGGTGTCTTTCCATATTACTAGCTGGTGGGAATGCATTTTGATGAAAATATTCATTCAATTAAAATTTTATTTAATAAATAAATATCATTTAACTTCATCTTTTTATTATTTGAAATCTTTTACGATTAACTCTTGATTTTGTCTCATCTTATATATATATATATATTCACTTTTTTATTTTTTTTCTTTGTTTATTTATAATAACATGTTATTAAAATCTAAAATAATTTTGAGGGGTATTTTGATAATTTTGTCACTATCCATTTTAACTATTATTATAATTATTAGTACTTACCAAACACTGTAATGTAATATTATCGATAATTTAAATAGTGATAATCTATCTACATGGCGATCTAAATTATCGATTAATTAAATCGGTAATCGTCAAATGACCCTAAATGTGTAATTCGCCAATCTATTATTCTTCATATCTGCGTATCTGTTCCAGCAAAAATACATTGTTTAATAAGAAAAGTTGAGTTCCAAATGTTCGACCAATACTAATATACTCGAATTCGAGTTTTGAAATCTCAAAAAATATGATTATTATTCTTCCATCTTTTCCACTTCGGATTAACTTCATGCATAAAAAATTTCCATCCGACCGGCATAAAAAAATATTATTATCAACAAGAGCCGGGTGAAATAGTAAGAGGTTCCTCCTCACTTAGGCCCCGTTTGGTTGGAGGTGAAAGGAGGGGAATCGATGGGAAGAAAAAGAAGGGGAATCGATTTATCTGTTTGTTTGAATTAAGTTGGAGGGGAATGGAGGGGAAAGTCCCCTCCTTTTCTCTTCATTCTTCTCCAATTCTTTCACCCCAAATCGGAGTGGAAAGGAGGAAAAAGACACACTTAACATGTATTTTCATTTTTAACCATATAAATTAAATATATAAGTATATATATAAAGGATATAATCGTCCAAATAAATTTATCATTTAACATCATCCCCTTCCCTTTAATGACGTGAACCAAACAAGAGTAATTATTTACAATCATTCTCTGCATTCTCTTTTCATCTTTTCCCTTCCCATTTTTTACATTCCCTTTCTTTTAATGAAATTTGAATCAAACAGATTCTTAAGCAAGGTCTCGAGTTCGAATTATGTAAACGTAGAAAATTTTTGTTGGGAGCCTCATATGTCATTGTCAAGTATGCGACTCAGGACGACATAAACGAATTAGTTGGGCTCGATGATGGGTCGACCTTTAACTTGTGGAAAATGCACTTTTTAACACCGCCTTTGAGGGGCTAGCTCAATAAAAAAAACTATTGTTTAATGCGACGCAATTATGGGCAGTGTAAGAAATTATATTGTTTCGAAAAAAAATATGCAGGAGTATAAGAAATTATCGACAGTAATTTTCTAATTGACGCCGCAATAATGCATCATGGAAATGAGAACGTATTATCAATTATTTAATAGTAAGTAATAACCTCAATATCTGTTCGATTATGCGTCGGATAATTTTATTCCGCGCAGTATGTTACAGATTTGTTGTCGTTTGGAAAAAAGCATTAAACGCAAATTTATCATTATAATTTGGCTATTCTGAATGAAATATATGCTTAACCCTGTTATAATATACTATGTTCATGTACCAGAAAAATCAGTAGCATAATTATGTAAATATAAATAAATATTTCTTGATCAAGCTTTGATCTTTCCAACGAGATCGCACAACGCATCACTAATCGCTAATTTTGAATCTTTAATTTTTTTTTTAAAAATGTGGACAAAATATATGCCTCCTCCTAATAAAGAGCATATCATTATTTGCTACTTATGACGCCCTCCATATGGTCTTTAAACACAACTCCGGATGAAGTGCCTCATTGTTTGAAACTGGCCACCTTCACACGGCAATGGCATCCCACCGGTCATGAGCTTCACGGTGTAGGCCGCGTCGTACAAGCCGCGAAAGGTAACCCACTTCATCGGCCCATGGCTTTCGCCGCCGAACAATTTCTGGTTGAAGAGCGCCGTCGAGGACCAGTTCGCCGGGATGCCATCCGGCATGTTCCTATTGGAGACGTGTCCCGTTCTTTCGGAGAAAATCGATCGCCTCCTGCGAGTATAAGCTCGTCTCCGGGTTGAAGACGGAGAAGTTGAACTGCCAGCTCGCGCATTGGCTCGGCGTCCTCCCTTGCTCGTCGAACATGGTGATCCCGAGTTGATTCATCTTCAGGTCGCGATATCTTCTTTCGGGGCCTCGCGAGGGGTGAGCCACCTGAAACACGGGAACTCGGTGTCGACGACGATGATGGGGAAGGAGCGACGGACGTTGATCTTGAGGAGGTCGCGATACCTATCTTCTTGAGATCCGGGGAGAGGGAGAGAGAAAATAGAGAGAGGAGAGAGATTATATTTTATTATATATTTTAGTATCATATTCAAATTACATTTTCATATAGGACCTGAAGATGAACGTCGACCACATGCACCTGATTCAACTCGGGATCACCATGTTCCACGAGCAAGAGGACGCGGAACCAATGTGCGAGCTGGCAGTTCAACTTCTCCGACTTCAACCCGGAGACGAGGTTATATTCACAGGAGTCGATCGATTTTCTCCTGCCGAACGGGACGGACTTCGAGAGGAACATGCGCGGCATCCCAACGAACTGGACCGCGACGGCGCTGTTTAACCAGAAGTTGTACGGTGGCGAAAGTCGTGGGCTGATGAAGTGGATCACCTTCGATGGCTTGTACGATGTAGCCTACATCTTGAAGCTCGTGACCGGGGGAGGCCAGAGTTGGCCAGTTTCTTGATCATGGCCAGGAATTTGCTGGGCGATCGAGTATTTCGACATCAACATCAAGTACATCGCCAGATTCTGCTAAGGCCTGCGCGGCGGAGAGATCGGACTGGCGAGGATGTCGGAATTGATGGGTGTTGCTAGAGAAGGCCCCTAGCATCAGGCCGGCCATGATAGATGCTGGTCGGAGTCGTGTTTCAAGCAATGAGGCACAAGTACGGCATTTTCTACAGCGATCAATCTCGTTCCCAGTTCGTTCTATGTTGGAGTGTTGTATGGCCTCGACAGGCCAAGTCAAGTCATCAGAGTCAGAGAGATATTGTTGACACTGCCACTGCCTCCGGTGTGCAGCTGCTGTCGCCTGCCACCTTATCCGGCGATGCCCGGACAATTCCTACGTCCGCAATATCGTCCAATGGTCCTTGGTCATCTTGCAGCGCGGGCTTCACGACCATATATACCATCAGCATCGGCCACCATATTGTCCACCACACCCGCGTAGTCTGAGTTAGATTTCTGAGTAATTGCATATAATGATATGCCCCATCTTGTTGGAAACTTTGATCAATAATTTTTTTCTCTCATAATTATTTTATAAAGAAATTAAAATTATAAAATTCTATTTAGATCATATCAAATCATTAAGAAACTTAAATACTTAAATACATCATCTTACGATTGTCCATAGTTAATGATCGATAAGAATAACTTGACATTATAACCTTTCAAAACAACATCAAGATTTTTTTTCTTCCAAGATGAGAAAAACAAAAGAAGAAAATAACTTTTCAATAATTCTTGAAGTAGTATGTTTAGGAGATCATGATCATTTATTTATAAAAGAATCTTTTTATGTGATTTGAATTTCTATCTCATATATCATAGAAATTTCAATGCACCCGTTTGATTTCTTCACATTATATTTTATATCATAATATATTAATTACTATGTCCAATATATATAGATCACTTTTATTTGAGTCTTAACTTATTTTGATAATATATTAATTATATAATTTACTTTCATATTAAATCAAATATTAAATATGATCGAACATTCTATTCATTCTTTTTATATATGAAGTATAAGATCAACAGGGTTAATCATATATTTCAATTAGAATCACCAAATTATAATAAATAACTTTGTGTTTAATGTATTTTTCCCAAATGACTTTGGTGTCTGATAAATTCTCCGACACGTAATCGCACAGATAATGAGGTTGTTACTATTCACAAAAAATCATTTTTACATTGTAGCCACCAGTTGCATAATAATAATAATAATAATAATAATAATAATAATAATAATAATAATATATTATTATTATTATTATTATTATTATTTGTAATTGTATTAATTTTTTTGTCAATATCGAAACAGTTTTAGAGTTTGTTGGAATAGCTATTGTTAATCAAAATATTTTACATAATATCTAAATAATTTTAGAGTTTATATGATAGATAATATATTATGTATATTATTAAATAAATGATGAAATGTTAAAAGCAAGTTCTAAATTTTAGAATATTGATTGATAATCGTATACTATAAAAAGTTGACATGAACTATAAATAAAAAAATTTAAAAGAAAGGAATCTTAGGATAAAAATTATAGCTTGAATGTATTGATTTTTTTTTGACAATATCTGAATTATTTTACTATTTATTTGGAATAGTTATAATATCTAAAACAAATAAAGTTTAAATATGATGGATAATATATTTTGTATATTATTCAAATAAAAAAATAGCATCTTTAAAAAAATATCTATACATTTAAGAATATTAATTTATATTATTTACTTTAATCTGGAGAGATGGATGGAGTTGATATTTAATTAATAAAGTTCCTAAATTAAAAAAATGAGTTTTAATATTTTTTAGCAAAATAATGTAATATAATATAATATAATATTCATATTTCATATTTTTTATTTTATTAAAAGGAAGATAATCTTAATGTGTTATGAATTTGAATATATCTATTTAATCATAATAGATATAAAAAGATGTCATATCAAATGATTATTCTTTTAATAAATAATTTATTTATTATTAATTTATTAGAGAAATGTTAGTATTTTATCACACCTTTATGGTAGCATATGAGATGGAGGGCCAAGATTTGTGCGTGCCGATTCACGAGGCAAGGCAGAGGCGGTTTGGTGCGCAATTCGAGCGGAGGGCGATGAGCAGAGGGCAGAGGACGATGGTGAGTTGCGAGCGACGAGCGGAGGGCGCACGATGGACGGAGGGCGAAGGATGAAAGAGGGAGATTGATTAAAGAGAGCAAAGGGCATATGGCGATGGTGATCAAGTGAGCAAATTTGGGTTGGAGGGATATCTTCAGATCCTTCGCCTTTCTTTGCATGATGTGAGCGAATCCGGATCTGCAAGATGGAGATCTAGATCTGCACGGTGCGAGCTTAGCGAAGCGAGCGGCGAACATTTCGAGGGAGGGATGAAGCTCGTGTCGCCGTTGCTGGAGGGAAGACTGGAGATATGAGGCGCTCTAAATCGGACAAACACTTGGCGAACCGGATGCTAGAACCGCTACGAATCGATACACACGAATCTTGGCCCTCTATTTCAAATGAGAGCACATTAATATTCTTCAATTATTCCTATTTCTAAAATTATGGTAGGAAAAGAGAGGAGAATTGTGGTAAACAAAGAAGAATTCGATATATCGAAGTGTCACTTGTTAATAATATAAAATTAATGATATTAT
Organism: Pontederia crassipes; assembly: GCA_030549335.1. Classification (NCBI taxonomy): domain Eukaryota; kingdom Viridiplantae; phylum Streptophyta; class Magnoliopsida; order Commelinales; family Pontederiaceae; genus Pontederia; species Pontederia crassipes. Next base: position 9,643,989 of record CM060188.1, on the reverse strand, counting down.
TCTTTTTAATGATTTAAGTTTTTAGGAAAATTGGTCCGCACATCAAATTTAACGTGAAATCAGAGTCATAAATCAAGAATTCGTACATCGTTAAGCTCTTATATTAAAAATTGGACATCAACCTGTTTGAAAATTATAGTTTTACTATAATAAATATATAGAAATTGTCTACAATTTTTGCAAAATGTATAAAATTAAATATCTCTAAACTATGATGAGAAAATTGGTACGCCATATTTTTATCTCATGTGTAATTGATTTAGTTCGACATCTAAACTTACAATATGAAAAAAGGAAAAAAAAGGAGTTTTAAAGATTGATAATGTTTGATGTGTGATAATAACGAAAATTGACTTATGAGCAACAAACCAAAGTATGAGGTATGTGCCATTTTCTCTAAATAATGATATTGGGATAAATTTTAATGTATTTTCTATATAGTGGTTTATTAAAAGAATCATATATTAATAAAATCCCTCTCTCTCTCTCTCTCTCTATATATATATATATATTTATATGGAGAGGTAGAAGATATAAATTGATGCTTTTATGAAACTAAATAATGTTAACAGTCTAAAATATGATAGATAATCCATGTATTTTGCAACTACTACTACCATTAAAAATTGAGAAGTTTAAATATTTTTAAACTAATCATAGCTTATATTATTAATTATCTAATAGAACAGTTTTGTTTTAATATGAAAATAATTTTGTTATATTAAGAAAGTAAGAAAATGATTTTGATATTTCAGGTGTTACTAAAAAATAACTTTTATAGAATTTTGGATGAATAGCTAAGATAGAATTTAAATATCAACAAATAAAGTCAAGAATTTAAAATTTTCAAGTTTATAATTTAACACCACACGGAGAAGAAAGTTAGGACGAGGGTGTGTTAAAAAAAAATCACCCTGATATAAAGCATTAATTATATGCGGCAAAATTGTTTTCTTTCTTTTTTTTTTTGGCTTTTGAATATGATCAACTTAGAGGTATAGTAGGAACGGCGATTTGAATTATACTACGATTGGACTCTTAAATAAACGAGTCGTACTACGATTGAGAATGTGCTTTATATCTTCTATTATATATTTGTTATTTCGTATGAGTTTTGCCAGATCTCCTCGATCGTCTCCAACCTCGTCGATTCTTCTCTATAACCTACGAGCTTTGTGTCTTAACTCGCCGCTCTAATTAATCTTCTACGCATTCTAGCAGTTCAAAAGAGCACGTGCGTAGTCATGGCGGCGTCTACAAGCTCGACGACGACGACGACGACGACGATCATGAACGTATGGAGGAGCAACTTTTCAGAACAGCTGGACATCATCTCCAGCCTCCGTCGCTCCTTCCCCATCATCGCCGTCGACACCGAGTTCCCGGGTTTCAGGTGGCTCACCCCTCGCGAGGCCCCGGAAGAAGATCGCTACCGCGACCTGAAGATGAACGTCGACAGCATGCACCTGATTCAACTCGGGATCACCATGTTCGACGAACAAGGGAGGACGCCGAGCCCATGCGCGAGCTGGCAGTTCAATTTCTCCGACTTCGACCCGCAGACGGGCTTGTACTCGCAGGAGTCGGTCGATTTTCTCCGGCGGAACGGGACGGACTTCGAGAGGAACATGCGGGACGGCATCCCGTCGAGCTGGTCGACGGCGCTCTTCAATCAGAAACTGTTCGGCGGCGGGCTGATGAAGTGGGTCACCTTCCACGGCCTGTATGACGTAGCCTACATCGTCAAGCTCATGACCGGGGAGAGGCCATTGCCGTGCGAGCTGGCCAGCTTTTTGATGTTGGCCAGGAATTTGCTGGGCGAGTACTACGACATCAAGTACATCGCCAGATTCTGCGAAGGCCTGCGCGGCGGGGAGATCGGACTGGCGAGGATGTCTGAACTGATGGGGGTTGCGAGAGAAGGCCCCTCGCATCAAGCCGGCCATGATAGCCTGCTGGTCGGAGCCGTGTTTCATGCAATGAGGCACAAGTACGGCATTTTCTGCGGCGATCAATCTCGTTACAGTTCGTTCTATGTTGGAGTGTTGTACGGCCTTGACAGACAGAGTCAAGCCGTCCGAGAGATGCTGCTGACACCACCGCCACCTCCGCCGCCACCACCGCCTGTGCAGCTGCTGCCGCCGCCGACTCATCCGGCGATGCCCGGGCAATTCCTGCGTCCGCAATATCGTTCACCGTTCCATGGTCATCTCGCACCGCAGGCTCCACGACCATACTCCTATCGGTATCCCCCACCATATTATCCACCACACCCGCGTAGCTGGATGAATTAGTAATGGATTGTGTTCGATCCATTGTGGAGTCCGGAGTCCAAGAATTAGATTTCTGAGTCGGTGACTGTGTTGTGTTCTGAATTTGTCCGAGATGAAGGTTGCAACTTTTATTCAGAGTTGTGTGTTCAAATCCATGATTTTGATTTCCATCTTGCAAATAATGATATGCCCTTTATAGGAGGAGGCATATATTTTGTCCACATTTTTTTTAATTTACAGACCTTTTGCGATCTGGTTGAAAAGTATGATAAATTGATTTATACAGAGAGGTCTAATCAATTTATAATTTTTAAAGAGAACGCTTATATAAATTTTTAAAAGTACGAATAGAAAATAATCTTAATTTTTTTTGTAATTTTTTCCTGTGTTCCATCTAATAAAATTAGACATCTATCTTAAAATTCTCGATTTCATTCTTTCGTACATAATTTCTTACAAAAATCTTAACAAAATATTTATTTATATTTACATAATTATATTATTGACTCTTTTTTCTGGTATATAAAATAGTATATGATAACAGGGCTAATTATATTATTTAATAGTATATGATAATGGGTTTAAGTAATATACAACAAAAAATTGTACAATCGATATATACTTAATGAATCTTGAGTCATTGAATGATGATTAAATAATTAAGATTAAATATAATAACTTAACATTAAATTTAATAGATATTAAATCTCAATCATCTAATCATAATTTAACGGTCCTGATTTATTAATTACATATCGATTGCATATCATAATATGTTTTCATTTCCAATTTTCCACGATTATACTCTCGATAATTTCTTATACTCCAATACATATTTTCGAGGACCTTCAAAGTTCAAAATTTAATTCGTATTTTTTAATTAACTGATCAAAATGTGCGGTATCATCAAGGGTGTATGGCGTCCATCGCACGTCTCTGATGCACGCCAAGCAGCCTGCTTAGAGGAAATGCTAAGCAGGGCCTCTTTTCCCATAAAATTATTAATACTCGAAAGGCCAAATAATTTTTACTTGAATATGAATTGAAAGAAAAAGCGTGCAACGAGCCCAAAGTGGCAATGGAGTGGAGTTGGCAGTTGATTCGGGTCCTATTGTTGTTCATAAAAGATTAGACAAAATGGCTGCGGCAGTTGCCTTCCTCCACACCCTCTGCTCCGTTCTCCCCTCTCCACATCGCCTCCCCCGCCGCCGCCGCCACCGCCAACATCATCGCGGCCCTCTGCTCTCCTCTTCTTCCCGTGAGCTCCTCCCCCTTAACTTTACCTTCTCTCCTTGTTCTTCGAGTATCTTTGCGCGATTCTATGGTTTAAGATTCTTGTCGGCGCTGGTCGCGGCTTCGCCTCTGTCAAGCGGGCACTTGGTTGCATGTTCGATGGCTTCGGCAAGGCATTAAATGCGAGTTGGATTTTTGCTCTCATTGCGACGCGGGTTGAGACTTGAGTTTTAGGAATTGCCGGAATGGTTTGAGGCTTCTGTTTGCTCCCGGTTAGATTGTTGCAAATTTTTATCAACAAAAAAAATTGTTTTTTTTTCAGAAGCCGATTTGCTTGATTCTCATATTTAAATTCAGGAGAAAAAAAAGAAATTTTGGTTATTGTTGAAGTCTAGATTTCACTTATTCCCTGTCAAAATTGGAACTTCTCTTAGGATTTCTTTGCCAGTTACATTACGTCTTTATTAATGGATAAATGTAATGGAGATTGTTGGAGTTCTAATTTGATATTGTGAAACTAGGCAGGTTACCCAAGAGAAACTTCGCTGAGATTTTTTATCAGCGAGAATAAAGACGTGGTCCGTTCAGCTATGAGTGACGAGGCTACCACATCTCCTCCAGAAAGCACAGCGGAAATGGCAGCCAGGGGATTGGCGGTGGGGGATTGAATCTTTTAGTTACCTTGTTTTGATGTTTATCCATTACAAGATTATCTTATGTCAGACAGACTAAGAATACTCGGGTACTCGGTTCAACTAATGTTTGCTTTGGCAACAGGGTGGGGATCGAATTGGAAGTGTTAAGCAACAATTATCAAAACTACTAAGAATTTCATTTCAAGCCATTTTTCCAGATGATTTTCATGTTTAACCATTGATCGCAGCTTGCACTGCAAAATTTGGTGACTATCAGTGGTACGTTTTCATGTTTCAGTACAGTAGATGTGAGTATCTTCTGATCAAATTCTAACTGCTTGATTACACCGTCATTTATGCAGTAATAATGCAATGGGTCTTTTGTAACGCCCCCAAAATCGTCCCTCCTGCCACGTAGGCAGTCAGGTTGACTTCGGGAGCGTTACACTGCCTACTACTCTATTGACCATGACCATTCAATAAAGTGCACACGTGGCATCAATATTATAATAAAACATAATAAAGGACTTTAATGCGGAAGTTCAATAGTCGAAATATCAAAGACATAATTCACTCATACAAGTGATAACAAGATAATAAGAGATCATAAATCTCAAGAAGTTCGATAGGCGGAAGGAAATTCGATAAGCGGAATAGCACGATGTCTATGGATAACACAAGAATCACAACACTAAATTCAATTGAGGCAAGCTTGATGGTAGAATAGTCATGCAGCCTTCTGCAAGCTCTGAGCCCTCCAACACCTCGTTAGTTAGCATTTTCACCTGCAAAATCCCAATGCAGGGGAATCGAATACCCATGAGCAAAGATGCCCAGTACAATAGAACATAGACGATGAAATAAGATTCAGTAAAGAACATTGCAACACTATATCAATAATAAGCAATTGTAGACCTTGGCCCTTATACAATGTTTATAATGAGCCATACATCATACTTTAACATTATCCATATCTATGCTCTATTTTTTACTATATCTATGCTTTGTCTTTACAATACTCTGCATTATCTTTACAATACCATGTTCCGTACTTTACTTTACAATGTCTCTGCCATACTATACAATACTTTACTTTGCATCTGTTTTACTGTGAGTTGCACTACGTCTTTTACATTACTATGATATCCTTAAAGTTCGTTATTCTATATGAGCTCGACTTTATTAATTTGGGATGCTAGAGGTGCCTCTTTGAAGCCAGTAAGCCCAAAAAGGGAAAGGGGTGGGTGTTAATACCTCACCCAATTCGGAATGTAGGTGGGAGAGAACCTACACTTTCTGCTTAGGAAATAGATAATTTCCTTCTGCCTATTGAACTTCTTGAGATTTATGATCTCTTATTATCTTGTTATCACTTGCATGGGTGAATTATGTCTTTGATATTTCGACTATTGAACTTCCGCATTAAAGTCCTTTATTATGTTTTATTATAATATTGATGCCACGTGTGCACTTTATTGAATGGTCATGGTCAATAGAGTAGTAGGCAGTGTAGCGCTCCCTGGATCAACCTGACTGCCTACGTGGCGGGAGGGGCGATTTTGGGGGCGTTACAATTTGGTATCAGAGCCTAAGTTTTTGGCTCCCTCATTGATCATAGTAGAGTAGATGTTCATGCATAATATTTATTGTTCATATTGTTATACAGCTCAAAGTAAAGTCATGTGCAAGCTTCTCAAGCATCTGCGGCTCCACTCAAGTAAATAACAAGTACATTCTTATGTGAATTATACTTATGTTATTGAGTTAACCTGTTTTATAGATGCCTCCACGTCGCATGATAACCAGAGTTGTACGTAGAGGTAGAAGAATTGTTGGCACAAGCACGCCCACTAGATCCTCCACTTCCGGAAGTAGAACAGGCACCAGAACCCGAAGGTAGACGTGCAATTCCAACACTGTCTGCTCCAGAGGAACAAGAGCATTCGGATCTAGAGAGCGTGGGAAGTAATGATCCAGAGTTACCCTCCCCACCCATTGAGACATGTGAAGAAATAAATCGAAAGAGGCACTTGCAGATGATAGGAGGACGTATTAGCAACCCGATTTGCCTGTCTTCAGATGATGAAGAAGAAGCTCCTGAACCAAGAAGGGAATTACAGTTCAGAGAACCAAGTCCTATAAGTCAGACAGATCCAGAGCCATACTCTGGTCTCTGCGATCAAGATGGACATTTTGAAGAGGAATGTCCGAATCCTCCGAAGAATGAGAGGAATCCCGGGAATGAACCGGGGGGGACCTTCTCGACGTAGCGATTAGTGCTTAATGTTTCTTTATGTGAAGGCCTTAGTGTGCCTTAGACAGATATTTATCATTTTGCTTTGACTAACCATACAGTGATATTAACTTTTGATTTAGCGGATATTGAGTCGTAAGGTCTCAATTTTTATCTAACATTTTTATTTTGATTAAAGATCTTTGATTATATGTTTTTCTCAAACATTGTCAGTCTTTTTATAGATGTCTCCTCAAGGAAGGTCACAGGCATCCACTAGTGAATATGAGATACATATCGAAGGAGAGACCCCTTTCATTCCCCCACCTCCATCTTATCCGTCTCCACTTCCACCTTCTCCTCCACTCGAACCACCAGACCTCCATCTATTATGAGGGACTTGACGTCCTTGCTGAGCTGGTGGTTCGAGTGGAGGAGGAGAATGTGGAAGTGAAGGCGGATAAGATGGAGGTGGGGGAATGAAAGGGGTCTCTCCTTCGTTAGGTATCTTATATTCACTAGTGGATGCATGTGACCTTCCTTGAGGAGACATCTATAAAAAGACTATGACAATGTTTGAGAAAAACATATAATCAAAGATCTTTAATCAAAATAAAAATGTTAGATAAAAATTGAGACCTTACGACTCAATATCCGCTAAATCAAAAGTTAATATCACTGTATGGTTAGTCAAAGCAAAATGATAAATATCTGTCTAAGGCACACTAAGGCCTTCACATAAAGAAACATTAAGCACTAATCGCTACGTCGAGAAGGTCCCCCCCCGGTTCATTCCCGGGATTCCTCTCATTCTTCGGAGGATTCGGGCATTCCTCTTCAAAATGTCCATCTTGATCGCAGAGACCATAGTATGGCTCCGGATCTGTCTGACTTATAGGACTTGGTTCTCTGAACTGTAATTCCCTTCTTGGTTCAGGAGCTTCTTCTTCATCATCTGAAGACAGGCAAATCGGGTTGCTAATACGTCCTCCTATCATCTACAAGTGCCTCTTTCGATTTATTTCTTCACGTGTCTCAATGGGTAGGGAGGGTAACTCTGGATCATTACTTCCCACGCTCTCTAAATCCGAATGCTCTTGTTCCTCTGGAGCAGACAGTGTTGGAATTGCACGTCTACCTTCGGGTTCTGGTGCCTGTTCTACTTCCGGAAGTGGAGGATCTAGTGGGCGTGCTTGTGCCAACAATTCTTCTACCTCTACGTACAACTCTGGTTATCATGCGACGTGGAGGCATCTATAAAACAGGTTAACTCAATAACATAAGTATAATTCACATAAGAATGTACTTGTTATTTACTTGAGTGGAGCCGCAGATGCTTGAGAAGCTTGCACATGACTTTACTTTGAGCTGTATAACAATATGAACAATAAATATTATGCATGAACATCTACTCTACTATGATCAATGAGGGAGCCAAAAACTTAGGCTCTGATACCAAATTGTAACGCCCCCAAAATCGCCCCTCCCGCCACGTAGGCAGTCAGGTTGATCCAGGGAGCGCTACACTGCCTACTACTCTATTGACCATGACCATTCAATAAAGTGCACACGTGGCATCAATATTATAATAAAACATAATAAAGGACTTTAATGCGGAAGTTCAATAGTCGAAATATCAAAGACATAATTCACCCATGCAAGTGATAACAAGATAATAAGAGATCATAAATCTCAAGAAGTTCAATAGGCAGAAGGAAATTATCTATTTCCTAAGCAGAAAGTGTAGGTTCTCTCCCACCTACATTCCGAATTGGGTGAGGTATTAACACCCACCCCTTTCCCTTTTTGGGCTTACTGGCTTCAAAGAGGCACCTCTAGCATCCCAAATTAATAAAGTCGAGCTCATATAGAATAACGAACTTTAAGGATATCATAGTAATGTAAAAGACGTAGTGCAACTCACAGTAAAACAGATGCAAAGTAAAGTATTGTATAGTATGGCAGAGACATTGTAAAGTAAAGTACGGAACATGGTATTGTAAAGATAATGCAGAGTATTGTAAAGACAAAGCATAGATATAGTAAAAAATAGAGCATAGATATGGATAATGTTAAAGTATGATGTATGGCTCATTATAAACATTGTATAAGGGCCAAGGTCTACAATTGCTTATTATTGATATAGTGTTGCAATGTTCTTTACTGAATCTTATTTCATCGTCTATGTTCTATTGTACTGGGCATCTTTGCTCATGGGTATTCGATTCCCCTGCATTGGGATTTTGCAGGTGAAAATGCTAACTGACGAGGTGTTGGAGGGCTCAGAGCTTGCAGAAGGCTGCACGACTATTCTACCATCAAGCTTGCCTCAATTGAATTTAGTGTTGTGATTCTTGTGCTATCCATAGACATCATGCTATTCCGCTTATCGAATTTTCTTCCGCCTATTGAACTTCTTAAGATTTATGATCTCTTATTATCTTGTTATCACTTGTATGAGTGAATTATGTCTTTGATATTTCGACTATTGAACTTCCGCATTAAAGTCCTTTATTATGTTTTATTATAATATTGATGCCACGTGTGCACTTTGTTGCATGGTCAATAGAGTAGTAGGCAATGTAGCGCTCCCGGGGTCAACTTGATTGCCTACGTGGCAGGAGGGGCAATTTTGGGGGTGTTACATCTTTGGTCACAGATGAAAGGCAAAACTACTGAATTCAAAAATCCTAATTCCATAGGACAGGTACTTTTAGCTTACATTGAAACAGAAGTTGACTATGCATATTGAAAAAGCTGGAAATACTTTCTAATTTCTTCCTGTTATTGTTAAATTTAGGCCATTGCAAGAAATCTTCCTGCGTCAGACATAATTGAATCTACTTCAGTGGCTGGACCTGGATTTGTAAATATGGTTTTGTCAAGCAAATGGATAGCTCAGGTTAAGTTCACTGCTTGCATTATAAAAAGGGAATTGCTTGGAGGCATCCTAAACTTGTATAAATATCTTTAGTGCATAACCTAAAGGGTCAATTTTGCTCAAACAGAATATACAGAACATGTTACTGAATGGTGTTGAAGTTTGGGCACCTATTCTCTCTGTCTCTCGAGCAGTTGTTGATTTCTCATCCCCGAATATTGCAAAGGAAATGCATGTTGGTCATTTAAGGTCCACAATAATTGGTCACACCTTATCTCGAATGTTGGAGTTCTCAAATGTTGATGTTCTTCGACGAAACCACGTTGGTGACTGGGAACTCAGGTACAGATTTAGAGATCCATCACCATAGGACTATTATTATTTTTTACTCATTCCTCTGATTCTTTTAACTGGTGGATATTTTCATCCATAATTTCTTAAACTTCATTCTTGTTTGTGATGTTTCTTTGTACCACTTAGTTAATTATGTGTTCTCCATATTTGGGTCATCCTTTATCTTCTCATGATAGATTCCTACTCGCAGCTATAGTTGTCTTCCCCAAGTCATTTTGCTGGGCTTTTGACCCCAAGGCGTATTTGTGTAAACAAACCCTCTATTTGTGAATCCTTCCATGTTTCTATAACCTTGTTTTCCATTTAAATGATCGAGTTTTGCCCTATTTTTTTAAAGGAGAGGTTTTTCCTTCATTCAGAAAAAAAATGATGCCGACTTTTCAAAGTTTAAATTGCCAAATCAGTTGCCTTTTTTCACTTAAAAGCGATAAGTTTTTTTGAAGTTTGATTCATATGTTGACTTGGATCATTGAATATTTCTTAGTTGTGCTTCATTAATTTCTAGACTCCATACTGCTTCTGTTTATGGCTTAATGTCTGACATGCACATCTAATGTACTTTGGTTCTAGCAATGGAATTTCTGCTACAGCAGGATCTTTATTTACTTGACACTTTCACTTGTTAAATCTTGATCCTTCTCTTGGTGAATTTACTCAGACGCCACATGCTTCTTGTAGTTTGGCATGCTAATTGAGCATTTGTTAGATCAATTCCCTGATTGGGAGGATGCTGGGGAGCAAGCGATAGGTGATCTCCAGGTGAGTTTGCTAACATTAGCAAAGTCACTTATCTTTGTCTCATTACTATGTCAAAGATAAGTGTGTTTTTGGTAGTCATCCTTTTCCTTCTCAAAAGAAAGCAAAGTGTGCTTTGCATTATCCTGAAGTGGGCAACCTTCTAGTCATGTATGGGGCATGCGATTCTGTTGGAGGACAATTTTTTTTTGAGAGGATGTTGGCGGACGATTAGTCTATCTTAAATAGAACAGAATTCATACAAACAAAGGTCAATGTGGTTGACTGATCAGCTGAATGAAGATCAGTGTGATAGTTACAACACCGAGATTGAACACATTTCTTAAACATAAAAAATGTTCCTTATCCTATCTGACTGATCAATGATTCTTTTTTCTTATTTTGATTTCAACTTTTTTTTGCAAATGTTCAGGCTTTCTACAAGGCTTCAAAGAAGAGATTTGATGAGGATCCAATTTTTATGGAAAGGGCTCAAAAAGCCGTTGTTAAATTGCAGGTTTACGGTTCACCTTAATGGCAAAAGAAAATTGTAAATTGAACTAACGTTTTGCTAGATGAATTTTGCCTGTCCTTCACTGAAAATATCATTTGTTGCTTCAGGGCGGGGAGGCCAAATACAGAGAAGCTTGGAAAAAGATATGTGAAATCAGCAGGAAGGAATTTGACCTAGTATATAAACGCCTTGGTGTTCATTTAGAAGAAAAGGTGTTTCTCTTTATTAATAGGGAAACTATTTCCTCAAATGCTGCATGCATCAAGTAGAAATTTTGTTCCTGTTTCATTAGCTTGAATAACAATATGGATCCATAGGTGCAAAATGATTGTCCAAGTCCATATACTTCTGCTTTCCTTCATTTTTTGACCCTTTCACATGAGAGAACTGCATTTGAAAAACAAGACTAAATACAAATTATCAAAGTAGAACTCCCTTCCATATATATGTATATATATTCCTTGAATGACTTTCTTAAGAGAAAAGCTGTCAAGCACTTCGAAAATTGTCTAATGTGTCTGTGTAGCTTAGGGGGAAAGCTTTTACAATCCTTATATTCCAGATGTTTTAAAGGAACTCAACAACAAAGGCCTGATCAAGGAAAGTCAAGGTGCTCGTGTGATAGATATTGATGAGTATGAGATTCCTTTGATTGTTGTTAAGAGAGATGGTGGGTACAACTATGTGTCAACAGACTTAACTGCAATTTGGTTAGTTTTTTACTTCTATGTTGTTTTCTTTGCTTTGTGTTTTCTCCATGCTAAGGTTGAGCAATGAGTTACATAGTTTAGAATTCAATCCATTTCTTGATTGGAGCTTTATGAAAATAAGTACCAGTAAATTCAAGGAACTACCTCTGTTCCTTTCATTTACGAGTCACATTATTTTTGACATTAATCTTAACATTTTGAAGGTATCGTCTTAATGTAGAGGAAGCACAGTGGATCATTTATGTAACTGGCAACAACATTTTGATATGGTCTTCAGTGTATGTATCATAACCATCATTAGATAAGAAGATGAAAAGCTGTAGTTTCCATTGTTCAATTTATATCCAGTTGACCAAAATTTGACAATCAATTTGAGTGCTGGTACACTGGTGATGCTTATGATACTGTAGTCATGAAGAAAATGATAGTTTTTTTTCCTCTGTTATGAAATTACTTGTATTTCAGGCTGCAAAGCTAGCTAGATGGCTGGCTTCCAGATTCCAATGAAAAATATCCAAAAACAAATCATGTTGGATTTGGTCTTGTGCTTGGATCAGATGGCAAGCGTTTTCGGACTCGCAGCTCAGAAGTTGTCAGATTAGTGGAATTACTGGATGAAGCTAAAGATCGTAGTAAATCTGAGCTGGAGAAACGTCTCACAGAAAATGATAGTGCATGTTGTGGATTACATTTACTTTTCTTATTATTTCTCAATATACATGTTCTTTTTCTTGCTTATCACATTTTCTGAAGGATAAGAAATGTTGGCGCTTTCTAGTACGATAACCAAAAATCTTTCTGAATTCATTAGGTAAAATTAAAGATTGGACGAATGATGAGCTTGAAAGTACTGCTGAGGCTGTTGGATATGGTGCTAAGTAAGTTACTGAATATTCTATGGTTTATGATATTTAATTCCATTGACCACTGAATGAAATCTCTATGTCCATTTGCTATTGCGTCCTTGTTTATCAGATATCTTTACTTCAACTTTTAGTCTAATTATATTGATAACACATTCTTTGTGGTTTAGCTTTGAGCATCTCAGATGTCTGAAACTCCAGTTATAAATTTAAAAGAGCTGTACTGCTGTAAATTTGTCGTAAATACATTATTCATCACATTTTATTTTATTAAGGAGTAATGTTTTGACTTTTCTTTGCGGGAAATGCTCAATGATTGAGCTTTCCTTTTCTTTCCCATTGAGTGTTAAGGACATTCACAATTAATTTAGGTAGTGATTTATCATGGAATGGTTGCATGCATAATTCTCTCTTGAATTTCTTATGCAATATTTGTGGCAAAGTATCATATTTTGCTGAACCTTTTTATGGCAACAATGTTTTTTTTTTCTGAAACAGATATGCAGATCTGAAGAATAATAGATTGACAAATTACACATTTAGCTTCGAACGGATGCTAAATGACAAGGTAATTGGGTAATTTATTGCTAAAATATGTATCACATATCACTTGAAAAAATGTTGTATCAGTCGTTCGCAGTTGTATGATACATGATATTACAACTCTTGCACTGTTTCTTATATTAGAAGAATCTTATAAGTTCTCAAAAAAAAGAGAAGAATTTTATAAGTTAATTTGAGGTGATAATATATCTTTTCCTTCAAACAATGACTTTGATACTCTTGAACAGGGGAATACTGCAGTCTATTTGCTGTATGCGCATGCTCGTATTTGTTCCATTATTAAGAAATCTGGTAAAGATGTAGAAGAGTTAAAGAAAGTAAGTTCTCTTTTACTTTTGAAAAGGAAAATCTCCTTTCTATGCCAATTTGGAAAGGATTTTCCCATCAGGAAACTAAAAGAAATCATTTTCTTGAACACATATTTTCATTGTAGTCAGCAGTCATAGTTCTCGGTCATCCAGATGAGCGTGTCTTAGGACTCCATCTCCTTCGCTTTGCAGAGGTATAATCATTCATAACAAAGCATATAGATTCTAAAAGCAGAACTATTGTGTTTTCTAGTTTTTATTAAATCTTTGTCTAAACAGTTAGTTATCTACAGTGATTTCCAATTTGTATATTCATTCATGTTGTAACCAGTGGTTGATATGATCAAACACTTCACAACACATATCATCTGACATATTTAAATGTCAGGCAAGAGATAAACAATTTGGCTACTTACACACATTTAATTGTGATCGTACTATTTACAATACATTTCATTTGACCTTGAGTCATTTCAACTAACAAGCAATAGCAAAACAGTGACAAGTGGTTTAATTGGCATTCAGTTAGCCACATGTTTTGTGTCTCCTTGGGTGTCTGTGTACACCTTGATTTTAGAGGATTATAATGTGTATTCTTATGTGAAGAATTATAATAATAATGTCTCATTTTTTTAATTTTCCTTATAGAGGCTATTGAACTGCAAGTATGCCAATTTTGTTGGCACACAACCAATTTTATCTGACAATGATGATTACTTATGTTAATGGTCCAGATAATGCTCTCTTTATTCTTATTTTTATGCCCTGTTAAACTCGCAGAAAAATTGACAATGGTCCCTTCTTCGTGCTGTGGTTTATAAAAAAATATATTAATGGAATTACTTGATTTTGTTATCCTTAGTATATTAATTTTTATTTGCCTACAAAATTATCTTAGTATCACAATTCATGATTTCAGCATGAAACCACTTCACTTATTTGCATTAGAGTTTCTATTTTACTTTCCGCCTTCCTTTTACTGTCTTTCCCAATTATTTCAGATAGTGGAGGAGGCTTGTACCAATCTGCTTCCAAATGTTTTATGCGAGTATCTTTACAATTTGTCAGAGACATTCACAAAGTTCTACACCAGTTGCCAGGTCTGTTTCTTTTAATTTGTAATTGTAAGCTGTGAATGCAATATATATGTATTTTTTTCCTTCTTTAAGAGTTTTTTCTTGTGTGTCCTAGATTCCTTTTTATTGATCTTAGAGAGGAGTAATAACAGATTATCTGAGTTTTCAACTTTGTTTTCTTCTTTTTTATTTGGAGGTGAGAAAGGATGTCTACCTGAGTTAGTAGTCATCCTGCTTTATTAAAATAATAATATAAATAATTATGTCAAGAGGTATTCACGATGAAAAATAACACAGAATTGCCATGGCAACATTAGCAGCATGTAAAACTATGTTCTCCGAGTAACATCGCTCTCTCCTAGATACATGCATTCCTCTAAGATCATACATCCCAAAGGATAGTTAAAGGTAGTGACTGCTGATGTCACAACACATATGTCCTGTTCTGTTGTTGACCCCCACCAAATACGTATCAACTCTAAAATGACTCAGCTGAGATCACCTCAAGCCACTGACAACTCAAGGACATCCACACCTCCAGTGCCACTGGACAGGTAAATAACAGATGATTAATATCCTCAGCCATGTTATCACAAGACGAGCATAAAACATCAACAGAGGGCTGTCACTTCGAATGATAGGATTTGGTAAGCCGACGTATGCGATGAAGGAGCCATGCAAAGATTTTTATCCGTGACAGTGCACGTCTTCCATATTAACCGATAGTCCAAAGGGGTTGGACCCGACCCGACCAAATTTGGTTGGGTCGGGTCGGGTCGGGTCAAGGGATTTTGGAGTGTCAAATCTGATCCAACTCGACCCGGTTCAGGTCGGGTTACCTGACCACCAAATTGTCTTTTTTTTTAATTTCTTTTCTTACTATTTTTATATTTATTTAATATAATAAATATTATTTAATATTTATTTTAAAGCATAAAATAAGTTTTTTAAACTATTTAAAATTCTTTCTGTATTTAAAATATTTTATTTCAGTTATTTTAAAATTTTTAAATCAAATATGAGCCTTAAGTTTAAATAAAAAAAGGAATGAAAATTTTGATCAAATCACACATCGCAGTATACTAGGCCTTCTAATTCCTTAAGGGGCTTATCTAAAAGATTCGCAATATAACTAGGAAGACGTTTCAAATACCACACATGGGTCACTGGACATGCGAGTTTGATGTATCCCATTTGATATCTTCGTATACAAGAATCAACAAATTCCACCCCGCATTGTTCACAAAATTTCGGGTCTTCTTTTTCAGCTCCGATCACTCGATAATTTCCACAAGCACAAATTCCACTTTTTGTGGGTCCAGAGATTCTTTCACAAAACAATCCATCTTTTTCGGGTTTATTGGTTTTATAATGAAAAGTATAAGGTTTTGTCACTTCTCCAACTAGAAATAAAAATTGGATCAATCGGGTAGGGTCGGGTCAATTCGGTGAGTTCGGGGTGGGTCGGGTCTGACCCGACCACCGATCCGACTTGACCCAACCGGTTCGGGTCTGATCAGGACTTCGGATTCACGGGTCGATCCGACCCGGTCAACACCCCTAGTCATGATTCACCATCATTTATTAGCACTGAATATACCTTTCTCACTGAATATCAGCTGGCATTCCAAAACATGAAACTGGACAGGGCTCATCAGGTACACAATTCCTGATCTGTCCCAAGAGGGTAATAAAATCCTGAAGCCTCTGAGAGGATAGATTACTTGAGAGAGGAGGAAGCCACACACCATCAGTGACATTTGAACACTACAAACATTCAGAAACAGTAGCATCCTTGTCTTTGGCTATAGCATATAGCCAATAAATAAGCATCTCTACTTGCTCTATTTGTTTTCTTCTATTCGTTCCATATAACAATTCTCTAAATAACTCTATAGAGCTCCCCAATCAAACAATATATATCAATAGTTTTTCTACCTTCAATAAAATGTTAGAGATTATACTTTTGTAGCACTAGCACTGTAGTATTGCTTTAAAAAAAATGTTTGACTCCATGGTTATGGTATTTGTTATTCTACTGCAACATTTAACATATCACATACTTGGAGCTTTCTAGCTCAAACCAAATGGCTAGTTCGAGACCAGCCTTTTAGTTATAATTATAACAAAAATATTAATTTTATCGAGAAAAAAGTACTTGATAGGAAAGAAGGAAATGTATAGCTTTAATAAGCACAGGTAGGATAACTTTGATGACCTCAGAATCAACGCAATTAACCTAGAGAATTGGATGAGTAGCCTTTTCTAGTCATCCTTTTAGCCTCAAATAAATCAGTTTGGCTAGGGGTAGGGAGTAGGATATATGGCAGTGAAGAGGCCACTTTTGAGTTGAATGCATTGGATATGGCTAGGTTAGGGGAGTCTGTATTGATACTGAAGCTAGCATGTAAGTTTGAATGCAATAGTTTATCACTTCCAAACTTCAGTCGGCCAACTATCAGCCTACTCTCAGGTCCAAGATAGATTAAGAAGTTGGCATGGAGGTGACAGCTTAACTTCAAATGTCGTGGTTTCCATTTTAATTTCTGAAACACCTGTATATTCTTTTGTTGAAGAAGTAGAGACATTTTATGGCTAATTAATATGAAGTACAAGAATTTCCATCAAAAGAAATATGAAGTAAAAGCAGCAGGATATATTTTTGCCAGTAGCTTATTTGAGAATCCAAGAATTAGTTACCGGCCCTTGACACATGAAATTTAGCATTACATTAACTTGTGAGGTTTCATTTCACGGATTTTTCATGATAATTAAGTCCTTATTTCACCCGAGCCAGGTGGTTGGATCTCCAGAATAAGCAAGCAGACTGTTGTTATGCGAGGCAACTGCTGTTGTCATGAGGAAATGCTTCTATCTTCTCGGAATCACCCCGGTTTACAGAATATGATTATATTTGATATTTGATAACATTGAATAACTGGGAAACATACCTGCATTTGGCAATGAAATGCTTTACACTGAATCAAAAAGGTTGTGCTTCAGTTTTGTGATTTATAATCTAAAACTTGTATACTAGAGAAGTGCAACTTGAGTTTCTAACATGCCCAGAGTTGGGAACTTTGTTATCTGCATTTCTCTCCTGGCCAACATGTCAAAATATTTATTACATTGGATTATCAAATGCCGATATTTCAATTTTGCTGCTGATTATCTTACCAATTTTCACTTTCTTATTCTCTCTCAAAAAAATCACTTTCTTGTTATATAGGGGAATTTCAAAAGCTTGTCAGTATGATTAGTCACTCAGTTCTATCCAGTTATAGAGTTAAAAGAATGTTAATCCTGCCCAACTGAAAATTCATGTGGTCTTTAATACACTTGAAACTAGAAAGTAAAAAGCACCATCGCAAAAATATTAAGGTGAATTATGTTATAGATTTAGAATTGGTTTATTTTTTTATCATGATATATATTTTATTTTAGATATCACTACAAAATTCTAGTTGGTCTATAATTTCTTTCATTTATAAAGAAAGTACCTATATAAACTCCTTAAAGTTTGAATAGAAATTAATTCTTTTTTTTATTTTCATCTAATAAAATTTTATGTCTTAAATTCTTTATGCATTCGTCGATGCATAATTGTGGTATAGAAATTCTAATAAAGAAGAAGTTAAAAAATATAAATTAATTTTCTATTTGTATCAGGAGTTGATTTATTGTTTTGAGACCCAGTATTTCTGTCAGGGTTTTTATCCCTGTTGTTAATTGAAACTGAACAACCATATGGATTACTAATGTAAATAAATAACTTATAAAGAAAAGATTACTAAAATATTGTCTACTACTTTAATCACATAATTATTTTAACCGACAAATAAGGAAATAGAAAGTGAAGACAGACTAGGTTATTAATAACAATATGCATTTCACATAATTGATAATTCAAATTAATAGAGAAATTAGAATTACCAACAATTTGTTGCAACGGGATCCAACATGTCAAAATTTGTTAAGATCCAAAAGCAATTTTCTGTGATGAATGCCACCGAACACAGATTTTTTGTCTTGTATGCGCATTGTCATGGTTACTGAAGGTTGATGATTGAACTAAAGCTGTCAATTCTTGGTGTTGCAACTAGACAATTTTCAATATGTTTTTTCTTCTGTGTTCTCATTTTCATTGTTGCTCTTTGATGACCATGAGATCTTTTTTCTGAGACGGGCCAATGAGATTCAATTAAATTCTTCATCATCCTTACTCTAAACAACATTTATTTACCTCAGGATCTGGTATTTCTCTAACCAATGTTTTGGTACTGCTGGCAAGGAACATGCTAATAAATGTGTACATTTCTTTAAAGAAATCATGCATATGAAGACAAATAATTTCTGTTATTATAGCTTATTTTGACTGATAAGCATGTCTTTTCTAATGGCATGAAATTCTCTGGCATCATTTTATACATTTAAAGAAAATGTCATCTCTTTTGTATTTTGCATTTGTCTTTTAGTATAATCAAACTCCGCCTATGTTTTATAGTCGGTCCCAAGCCCGGATAAAGGAGGAGGGTTGTGTTAGGCCCCGACATCCAGCGTAAAATTCTGTCGAATCTCATGAACATGAATCAACGAATATGACGTATCCATATAGCCGACCCCACCTAGTGGGATAAGGCTTTATTATTGTTGTTGTTGAATGCATCTAATTAGAAATACGGTGTCTTACTTGGTTTAAATAGCTAATAAATCGAGAGAAGCTTTCAAGATAAAACATAGAAAATAGCATTATCGTGAAAAATTCAAACCTCTAGGCTCGATTAATTAGAGATTAATGTTGACTTAATATTCAAGAAAATATGATCCATTCATGCATTCTATGCAATATTCAACTTTTTTCCAGAGTGAGAAACTGAGAAACATCGCATAGACAAACAAAGGGTGGGTGTCAATCACTTCCGGAGGAATTTTGAGTACGAAATCTTCCTTCAACTGGTTTCCTTTAAATCTTATATAAGAGCCAAAGCATTTTTTTTTAACTGGTGCAAATATACAATTGCACACTAGAGAGGTATTTATTCAAGATAACAGGAACCTAACAACAAATGTGACACTAGAGTGGCAAATTATATCCTGCAAAAGAGCCTAAAACATGAACCAATCCAATTTACAGTCCTGTATTCTTGTCAGAATTGGCTCTGCTTGAGGATTATTTCCTGGAAGAACATGCCAGAAACCTGCATACCGTGAGTGATCAAAGGCGGCTCATCTTTCTTTCAGAAAACTATTCCCACTGGCGTAACAACTGATCAACATTTTTTGAGAAGAAACAACTGATCAACATTGCCTTTTTGCTAACATGCGACTTACAAGAACACCGCTCACTCCACTGAAAAAGTTCAAGTCACAAGGTAATTCCAACAGCGTAAAACCACAATGTTCAGGGCTCCTATATTTTCTTAACTATGCATCAGCTGATTTCAGCTGTAATTTGGAAGGCGTACAACTTATTATCTAACTTCAGTTTTCACAATGATGTGATAACGGGAGAAAAGTCCATGCTTGAAAATTGGACCCTGTAGACTACAGTATAACCATAAGAACTATAATTAGACCCGCCTGTATCTTTAAAAGAATTCATTCCTGTCAATCTGTCTTCATCAGGAACAAAAACTGACAGTAGCACCATTCTGAACAATCCTTAGGCCAATTTTGTTCTCTGACCGTCTATAATCCACCCTCCTGAAACCTGAGTAATTACAGAACAAAGGCATGAATGTAGGTTACGAAAATTGCAAACAACATAATTTAACATGCAAATCACTAGCATCACTTCCATAGTCAGGTTCAGTCAAACCCTGAAACACATAAGTTAGTCTCAAACTGCTTATTAATTCTTGATAGATAGATCTTGTATCTGGTACACACCCAACAAGCAAAAGTCTGCAATTTGGCCAATGATGGCAAGTGTTTTTGCTTCTGAGCCTCTGGTTTGCAATTTTTTGGCAATTATAATAATAATGCTCAATTTTTTGGCACCAAATCTGCAAGTGTTTTAGATATTAATAATTGAATAAAGTCTGTTTAAGACATTGGATGAAAATGGATGGATAAAAATAAAAAAAATCATAAAATTGCAGCTTTCAAAAGTTGGAGATGGAAATGGATGAGTGCTGTTGTTGTGATCTCCCGGCTGCAGGGTTCATTCCTCTTCAACTACTTTTGAGGTCACTGCAAACGTTAATTAAATCCGTGTTCACTGCTAACGTTAACGTGGTTCCACAGCTTGTTATAATATATATGTTTTATTTTACAGAGTTGTATGCTTATAGATATCTAAGATCGACGTCCAACGACTTAAAAAGAATTAATTGGGAACAGGCAAATCGTATCACTTTTTCTGATTGTTTCTTTCTTGTAAAACGAATAATTTGAAGCTTTCCCCCCGAAAGTAGCTCTAAACTGAGTCTCATTCTGCAGGACATTTCATATGGGATTTCACAAGGGCAGCAATCTAACTTGAAATTCGAACATTTAATCCATCTAAAAAGAGTGTCATATAGGAGAATCCATATAGAACTACAGACGAAGCTCTAAAGTACTCATAGAAATATGTCCATGCATCATTAAAAGGTTTCTAACTTCCTGGCTGGATTCAATCGTGATCGAGTCCATTGAACATCAAGAACTCAACCCAATTGCACCTGCATTGAACAACTTCCTCACTGCCCATAAAATGCTGAAGCATCACTAGACCATGATGCTTATCCAATGTGGTAAATCTATTCTCCGATTTGTAATGGTAAGCTCTATTCTCTCTCTATCTGAATGGTGACATGACTGATATTGTATTCTCTCTTGATATATCCGATAACTTCATCCAGTACTAGTTCAGCATCTGCCTCTGGAGTTATTGTAACATGGCATGCAAGAAGGACCTTACCAACTGTGATTGCCCAAATATGGAGCTCATGGATGGCAACAACTCCTTCGATCTCGCAAAGGCCTTTCTCGAGCTTGGTCGCGTCAATCTCTCGCGGGGTGCTCTCCATGAGGACCTCCAAAATGTTCCTCAGCATTTTAATTGTAGTGAACAGCACGATGACAGAAAAGATTAATGTGCATATGAGATCTATTATCTTCCATTCGGGCTTGTACCATATGATGGCCCCTCCTATCATCACACCTACACTCTGGATTGAGTCTCCAAGAACATGTAGGTAAGCACTGTGCACGTTAATGTTGCGCTGATGCTTCTCTGCTGTTTCTACACCAACGTTCTCTATGTCCTTGAGCAGTGGAACATCATGGTCATCTGCTATTGCATGATGATGGTGTGTTGTCACCTTAATGCTATGGTGATGTTTGTGTCCTGCACCATGTGCATGGTCATGATCATGGCCAGCATCATCGTGCCCATGATCGTGGTCAACCTTTTCATGACTATGACTATGCCCAGCATGTCCATGGCTGTGCCCATGGTCATGACCCAGCATGACCGCCATCACAATATTGACCAACAGGCCAAAGGCAGAAACAATAAACATGAGCCTTCCCTGTACCTCACCATTGTCATATATGATTCTAGTAATAGCTTCATAAACCAGTATGCCAGCTAGGAGCCATATCATCTGAATAGAAACCAACGCTCCAAGGATCTCAATTCTGAAGAAGCCATAAGACTGTTGAGGTGTTGCTTCCCAACCAGCTGCCCAAAGAGAGAACAAGGATATGGCAAATGCTGCAACATCTGAAAGGAGATGAGCAGCATCGGTTAAGATTGCAAGACTGTTTGCTTCAATCCCACCTATCACTTCGACTGTCATGAATATGATACATAGGATAACAGCCGTAAGAAGTTTCCTCATGGACGCAGATCTCTCTTTGGCATCCTTTGAGCTGGTCTTGGAATCAGAGAAATCACAAACAGCACCTCCGCAAATCTTGTTCCCACCTGGGCCAGAAACCCCAGAAGGAACATCCATATTTACTTCAAAAGTTTGAACACTGCGAGTGGTTTGTGCCTCAATCTGAAATGCAACGAGGTCAATTAGCGTTTGGATCTAACTTAAAAAGAATATGAGTCACTATACAATCAGTTGGAAAAAAAAGGAATATGGATAAAACACCTGACTAGCAACTTAAAATAACAATCTAGACGGAAACCTTTAGTGTAAGGTTGAAAGTCTCAAGTAAATCAATGATAAGACAAACTAAATGTGAATCTTGACACAATAAACATAGAAGACGTTTCTCCAATTTCGTTGCATGTGGTTAACCATTTCACATGCCACTGAAATATAGTAATGAAAGCAAATCAACAAATGAACTGGAAAAACAATTAATAACAGAGACCAAATTGCAAAACACTAGAAGGAAACTCAAGAAGCACAACAAGATATCATTTATTGATAAGACAATGTGTTTACATCTCTAAAAAAACAATTTGCTTACAAAAAGTTTTACTTGCACAATAGTAAAATGTACAGTGTTATGACTAAAACGATTATGATAGTGTCCTTTGTATCATATGCAAACAAAAAATGAATCCAGTGTACAAATACACAAGATACTGTTTTACATAATATCTTTGTTTCAAAACTTCCCAACACCTCCACGCCTGGCTCTCTCTTTGGATGCAATTTGAAATCTACTCATCAGGAGATATGGTCTTCCTTAAAAATATGATAAACGTAGAAACAACTATGTACTATACGCCGTTCACTATTTGATTAAAAACAGATTTTATAGGATTTAGTATTAAACTTCTGAATGTATGCACGTATATGTTTATCATAGTCTGCATAAATCTGCCATACATCTGTCTAAACGCCTTAGACTAAGAATATCATTACCCTTTTAAGAAAGTCATATCTTCAGGAGAAGTGAAATGATTTGGATGGTTAGTTCTTTGAGTAAAAATCGAGGTTAAAGCAAACTGAATGGGAGGTTCTTGGCCTCCTAGATGAATGCTCCATCATATATGATTTTTTTTTTAGAGATTTTGATATGTTATATGTACATATATAGATACACATCTTAGTTGAAACTTTGCCATGGACTCATGTCTATACCTGATTAGGCACATGCAACATTATGCTTGTATGTGAGATGTTTTCCTGGCATCCTGTTGACAAGGTCAGGCCATAAATGCCATTTGAACAACTAGTTATTAATGAAGATGAACGGGCTCCACTGTCTCCCTGAAGTTACTTTGGCTTCAATCTTAATTGCATAGGCTTGATTCATGACTTGTACAATAACATTGCATAACAAGATGAAATAAATGTCCTCTGTGCAGTCTTCAATAGTTCTTTTACTGTTTTTTTCGGTTACATTCAATAGTTCTTTTATAAAAGAATCTCTTAGTTACCTAAACACAACTAGTAAATTTCAAATGCCATCTAGTAAAGTATTTCCATGGGACCCACTATGACTATGCTATAAGTTAATAATAGCACATTATTATTTGTATCACTCCATAATAGATCAAAACCCATCTCCAAATTTCATGCAGATAAGGCTCTTTCCGATCACTCAAACAAGTTGCCTTCAAATATCATAATTTATGACAATGAATGGTGAGCTTTCTGGAGCAGTGATTGCCAAACCATGGTTGATCATTGGTCATAGTGAGAATAGAGTGTCCAACCGTACAAAAAGCACGTTAGCGGAGATGACAGAAGAAACAGAACACACTGCAAGCCCACAGGTTATGACAGGACATGCCAAATGGTATGTCCAAATTAAAGGCTAAATGAAACGACACCATCTTAAGGTACCCTCATATTTTAAGGCACAAATTGTTCCGCCAACTGGCACGATAGTCGTCCTATCCATGATTCAAGCCCCAAGTGAAAAACTTCTACCAGTTTTCCACCAACATTCTTGCAGCACAAAACTTTGCACAATGTATCAGGTGATGCAGGTTACAACTTACAAGGAAACTCCTACCGTTCCTCAACAAACAGGAAACTTAGGCGTCGTTAGGAAAAAACGAAAATTAAAAGCTTTCGTTTTCGATCAAGACCGCATAAATTGAGCATTTACGGTATCGAACCAGAAACTGTCACAACTTGAGGCGGCGAACGGGACAGCAAAAGCCAAACTCCTAACGATCAAACCTTTATAAGCACAAAAGGTTCATGAACCTATTCGGCCACTTCGGACATTTAGCAGTAACGAAGACCGCAAAAGAAAAGAAAGACACATTGTTTACTACGAAGAACAGCGAATCATGGAGGACATGATCCGGTGCAAGCACAACGAACGACAAACAAAAACAGATGCAAGTGATCAGCAAAAAAAAAAGAAAAAAGAAACTGCAAGAGAACACAGGAAACAGAGCGAGACAGAGAACCAAAACCCATTCAACAGGAGGAACCGTCGGATCCGAACCTTGTGGGGGGAGAAGCGGACGACGCGATCGTATCCTTCTCAGGCGGCGCACAGGTCACGACTCACGAGTGTGGATTCAGGTGGCGTTCATGGCGAAGAAAGAGGGAGGAAGACGTCACGCAAGACGAGGACGATTTTAATACGCGACCAGCGTGTCATACTTTTTATGACATTGTTACCATTGTTTTTATCGTCACCATTTGACGCAACCGACGCCACTCACGCGCTCATTCGCCCAAGTCACCCAATAACCGAAACACTCCGTGGGGTCGGCGACGTTTGCGGTTGGAAAATGGCGGGTGCGAAAGTGGGTAAGTTAGATTAGGTGACTGAAATGACTTTGTGATCTTTATTTTTAAGAAGTAAAGTTTTTTTTTTCATAAAAAAACATTATATCGGACTACACTTCGAGAATTTTTTTTATAATTATGTAGCTACTATAATTCATCTTGGTAATTATGTGATCCATCATTTTTAATTATCAAATTTGATGCAGCTATCATTAGATTAATATCATTGTCTAAAAGAATGATTCAACAACAACAACAACAAAGCCTTATCCCACTAGGTGGGGTCGGCTACATGGATCATACGACGCCATTCCGCTCTATTAGTAATCAAACCTTTCGGTATATTATTCACCAATAGATCTTGCTCTATTAGTTCGTCAAGTGTCCGCCTTGGCCTCCCTCTCCCTCTTTTAATCGGACTCCAGATTATTTGATCTACTTTTCTTACTGGCGCATCTAATGGTCTTCTCTGAACATGACCAAACCATCTCAAATGATTCTCTACCATTTTCTCACTAATAGGAGCCACTCCGACTCGTTCACGTATATGGTCATTCATAATCTTATCTAATCTTGTATGACCACACATCCATCTCAACATCCTCATTTCGGCTACCCCCACTTTACGTTCATGTTGTCCCTTCATAGCCCAACATTCACTACCATATACCACTGCTGGCCTTATAGCAGTACGATAGAATTTTCCTTTAACTTTATTGGGTACTTTTCTATCACAAAGAACTCCAGTGGCTTTCCTCCACTTACACCAACCAGCTTGAATTATATGATTAACATCGTCATCAATCTCACCATCTTGTCTTACAATTGATCCTAAATATTTAAACTTTGTCACTTGAGGAATTATATCCTCCCCTAACCTAACTTTCAAATCGTCTTTAAGTTGTTTATTTGTGAAATTGCTATGCATATATTCTGTTTTATTCCTACTTAAACGAAAACCCTTTGACTCCAACGTATTTCTCCATATTTCCAATTTTGTATTAATCTCTTCTCTTGAATCCGCTAAAAGTACTATATCATCCGCAAATAGCATGCACTTAGGTACCTCCTCTGTGATACTCTCAGTTATAGCATCGATAACTAAGTTAAATAGATACGGGCTTAAAGCTGATCCTTGATGTAGGCCAATTCCTATAGGAAATTCATTTGTCTCACCTCCGGGTGTCCTAACCCTAGTCAATGCCCCATCGTACATATCTTGTATTACCTTAATGTAGGCAACATTCACCCTCTTCTTTTGCAAGGCTTTCCAAAGTACATCCCTTGGTACCCGATCATACGCCTTCTCTAAGTCAATGAAAGCCATATGTAAGTCTCTTCTCCTACTTCGATACTTCTCCATCATCCCCCTTAGTAAATAAATCGCCTCTGTAGTGGATCTTCCTGGCATGAACCCAAATTGTCTCTCAGAAATACTAGTCTCCATTCTCAATCTATGCTCAATCACTTTTTCCCATAATTTCATAGTGTGACTCATAAGTTTAATCCCTCTATAATTTGCACAATTCTGAATATCCCCTTTATTTTTGTAAATAGGAACTAATGTACTTAATCTTCAATCATCAGGCATCTTTTTTGACCGTAAAATCTCATTAAATAGTTTACATAACCACAACACACATTTTTCTCATAAACATTTCCAAACTTCAATCGGTATACCATCCGGTCCAACGGCTTTATCATTCTCCATTTTCTTAAGAGCTTCGCTAACCTCCGAGACTCTAATTCTACGATAAAATGATCTATTAAGCTCACATTCGCTAACTGTCAAGTCCTCCAAATCACAACGCGAACCTTCACATCCATCATTAAATAGCTTATAGAAATATTCTTCCCATCTGTTCTTAATATCTCATTCAGTAACTAAAACCTTGCCAACTTCATTTTTTATGCATCTTACTTGATTCAAATCTCTCGACTCCTTCTCTTTGTTCCTTCTAAAAGAATGATTCATGCCTCATAATTTCTTTGCATATTATTAGTTAACTTTTTAAGTCATGGCGTTTGTTTTTTTTTTTCATTGTGTGGATTCTTCATGAGAAGCGATGCATTGATTAATTTGTAACATGGGAAGACGACGTAAACATAATTCAGATAATTATTTCCCATTAATGTCGTGTCGGCAACAAATATTTATGTAGATATATGTGGCAAAATCAATTTAGAGAAACGAACATTAAAGTGACTACTGAAAAAGGGAAAGAAAACAACTAAAAATGTTGGAGTAGATCATTTATTTCATGTAGAATCGATATTTAGGTAGAAAATTGCTACCTTTTTCAATCTATTTCCATACATTTGTACTTATAATATGAACACAATAATTATCTGGTCCAAATTTAACATTTTTATTTCTTTATTTATCTTGAGCTTATTCTATACCTCTTTCCAACTATATTTTTTTTCAGGTAACCATAACCTTTAATTTACCACTCATCTTCTCATTGAACTTTTAAAGTATTTCTACTTAACCTAATCGGCTAACAATATTAAATTTTAGTTATTTTATTAAATTAGTTATTTAGCCTTAAATGATAAAAAAATAAAAGAAAAGAAAAAATGCTCATGTTAGATTAATTCTTTTTCTCTATATATTTTTGTTGAAGTCTACTAGGTTGCCTTGCCCTAGATGTGGTGGGAGATAATGGATGATTTTAATAAAAAGAAAATTGTTAGACGAGTTGAATTGGATCCGTGAACAAATTCTATTTAATATGATTAAATTTGATAGGAGTGAACGAAGTTGAATATATTTTTAGGGGCAAATATGATCCAATCATATCTACATCAGGTCGAATGGTCAAATCACTCAACCACTACTTTTATTTTATTTTTTTGCATTGTTAATAAAAATATTTTTTAATATTTTTTAAACACAAAATGAGACTTTCGAGTATTTAAATTTTATTTCCATACTTACGATAATTTATTTTCATATTTTTAAACTTTTAAATTAATATAGGTTTAAAGATAAATAAAAATAGTAAAAAAATATCAAGTTTACCAGTCGAGTTGAATCAATTCCGATTGGAATTTCTAAATTTGAACTCCGACCACTCTTGAGTATGTAATTGGGTTGCGTAACATCACTGGTTCAATGGATTTATGGAACTTGGTGAACACGACTAGGTTATAGTTTGATCGATTCAATGAGATTCAATTGGATTGAACCTATTTTTTATTAAAATAATATTATTTTATTACCTAAAAAATACACTAAAAAAGAATAATGAAATAAAAAATATATTAATAATTATTTTAAATTATTAATAATTCATTATTCACAATATTTTTTTATTTTATCATCTTCTTACTTAATAATTCTGTGAATAATTTCCTTTTTCACTTAATTTTTTATTACTATCTTCCCACATTTTGTTTTCAAATTCAAATCTACTTTGCATACTGTTAGTTACTTTTTTTTAAATTCATTCTATAAAATCTACTTTGTTACTAATTTTTCTATTTTGAACATACATTGCTATAATTATTTAAAATTATCATATTCTTTTATTTTAAAATTTTCATGTATGATTTTATATTTTCTTTAAAATTTTACTTTTCTACTATCTTTCCACATTATTTTCAAAGTCAAATTTACATTTTTATTAGTAGTTTCCTTTTAAAATTCATCTAATAAAATATACTTTAGTACTTATTTTTCTCTCCTCCCTATTCTTCCATCTTCTCTTCCATAACACATCTTTCTTATGTTTCTATTTTTTTCTATCTATTCGACGTTTTTTTATTTGATTCCACTTGATTTTGATCGGCCGACCTAGTTCAATCTAATTTTTCTATAAAATAATTTGAGTTGTCAAATTGGACCAATGGCTGAATCAATTGTATTGGCCAATCTAGTATACATAACTCGTGTGTAATTCTCTCAGTGAGATAGTTCAATTTTGAATAATTAACTGGTACACTTGACTTGTAAATAATTAATTATCAATTCAAGGCTATTGCTTTATTTTCTTTCTTTTTCTCGTCCATTTTTAATCATTAACAAATTTAGTTGATAATGCTACAATAAGATTACGAAAAGCTTGAAAAGAAGAAAATAAGTAGAACTTTAGAAATAACTAAAGAAAGCAAACTTATTTTTAAATCAGAATCATCATCGGCATTAATTGTACGTTTGCGTTTTCGTACCTTCATTTGTCTTTGAAGATGCGAAGTTGCACAAATTAAAATGGATACATATGAACTGATAAAAATGATTTCAGATTATTTTGTTCTCGTTCATAATTGTTATATTGTAATTGCTTACGTTGTATGGCTAGAAATAATTCTTAATGAGAAAAAAATAACGAGTTAAATGAATGTACCATAAAAATATGAAATTGAAAGAAAAATAAAAAGTTCTAGAATAGAATTAAATAATATTATAAAAAATAATTAATATTAAATAAATATTTTAAAAATATTAAATAATATGCTCTTATGTTATATCCAACCTAATTTAATTAAATAATATTATTAAAGTAAAGGTATCTTAAAGAAAATAGTTTTCATGAAACAGATAAGAAAGTATTAGCATTAAAATTTTTTTCATTATGAATATTATGAAAAGAAAATAACATATTCTTAATCTTTAACTCTTTAACTTTTTAGAATATATCATTATTTGCTTGTCTCATGTAACATTTAACTATTAACTTAGAAAAATCCAAACTTATATATGGGATTAATAGGTCTAACACCTCTTATTTGTAACTTTGTGTAACACCTAAATATGGATTGCTGGATCCTCCCCCCTCCCCCGCGAGAGCTGCCCCCACGGACCTCCCATCCTCTTCCCCTCATCTTCCCTTCCGTTGGCCGGCAACCCTCATTTGCCCCCATCCCCACACGATCTGCCCTCCTTTTTCATTCATCATCCCCTTTGGCATTGTAACTAGATCCTGCGAGCATCGGCCGAGAGTACCAAGCATCTAAGAGAGAAGGGGAGAGGTCATCGAGAGAGAAGTGAGACAAGCAGGGGGACGCTCGCTGGCAGCGGGCTTGGAGGAGGTTGTAGAGGTTAGGGTTGAGGCGGCGAAGACACTGAGAGAGGAGGAGGTCGCCGCTCGAAGGGGAGGAGGAAAGGAGGAGGTCGGGCAAGAGAGACATAAGAGAGAGAGGGCGCTTTCATTTGGACCATAAATGTAAGATGAATGATTTGACGTTGCACAATGTTTCATTTAAGGTTGTGTTTGGCATGAGAACTTTGAGAAAAAAATTAGTTCCAAAAATTAATCGATCAGATAGAAAAGTTTAGGTTGGTGTGTGGATGAAAAAAATGTAATAATTAGAATTTAAAAAATATATTTGATAGATAGTTTTAGTATGTGTTTGGATAAAATGTGAGTAAAGATATATTTTATTATTTTATAAAGATTAATTTTTAATTAATAACTAAAATTGGAATATAAAATAAATTTAACATTATATTTATATAAAATAATTATATAATTATAACTTATTTAGAATACCATAATTATTAATTTAATAATATTACACTAAATATTATTAATAATTATTGTAATATCATACTAGTTAATTTTTATTATGATATATGATAAGTAAAATAATAAAAAAAATGTATGCCAACATTTAAACAAGAAAATATATTTTTCATAATAAATAATAATGGAAAATTTTATTTTATTATAACACTGAGTAAATTATAAGAAATAATAAATGCAGTTTTTGTTATTAGACCTAAATATATTATAAATTTATGATAATGTATAAATAATAAATAAATATATAATATACATATATAATATAATATACGTATATAATATAATATATGCATATAATATATAATATATACATATAATAATATGATTAAAATAATAACTAATAGGTCCACCTACTTTTAGACCTATTTTAAAAAATTAAAAAATTAATTGTTCTTGTTGTTAGCAAGAACTTGCCAAATTCTTACAAACGAACAAGAATGTACCGTACCTCACATGACATGATGTGTTTGATTAAAATTTTATAACTTTTAAGTTAATTTCTGATCCAAATTCTAAAATCAAAATCCATAATTCATATATATATATATATATTAGGGGATAAAGATTATGTGAGTAAAAAATTCATATACGTGGATCATCGTTAGATCATGAGCATTCATAAATGGATATTATCAATTTACAAATAGACAAGTGAATCGTCAGATCATGATCCAACGACGACTCACAAATATGAGTCACTTTTTGTCGCACACAATTCTTATTCTCTATATATAACTATTCGAAATGGTGGAACATCTAATTTTATTCTATTGTAAGATATGCATGATAGTTTTATTCCAGAAATTACTTTACTCGACCTCAATTTCATTTGGAGTTTGTTCTCTTTTTAACACCGGGAAGAAGTTCCTTTCTTCTGGAAAAAAATATAAATGCTTGTCCATAAGGACCCCATAAGTTTCGTGTCGGCATCAAGTTTTGATATATGTGGCATAAAATCAAATTAGAGAATTAACATAAAAAATGTGTCCACGAAAGAAAACAACTTTAAACGATGGAGTATTGCATATGGAATCGATAATTACGTACCAATCTGTTATTTTCTTATAGCAAGCTGCCAATACTAGAATGGGAGTTGAAATGTCATAACAATTGGTTTCAAAGAGATCAATTTAATATTTTGAATAAGATCACGTCGCATAGAACCCCTCTTAAATTGCTGAATGGATTACGGCGGTGAAGCAGTTCAATCCCATTAAATTTGGGTTAGGTCAAAGGCCTTTTGAAGGTCAAATTTGACCTCATCTAACTCAGTTCATATTAAATCGGATGGTCAGATTATTCGATCATCTAAATTTTTTAAAAAAATCTTATTCTTTATAATTATTTAACTTAAATATTACTGTTATATTTAAAATATTTTTTTTATTTTTTTTAAAAAATAATCAAATATAAGCTTAAGTTTAAATAGAAAAAATAAAAATAAAAATAGGTCGAGCCATCGGGTACAGAATTTAGGAAAGTTCTATCAAATAGGTGCCCAAAATTTGGTGGGACCCACGAGAACAAAAGTTCTAATCAAGGTGCTCATATGACTAAAGTTCTTATATTTTAGTTCTTGCTATTAGTGAGAACTAATTAATTATTGTTGAGATGCAAGGACTCCGTTCTTTTTTTTTTTCACATAAGTCTAAAAATAGGTGAGCCTACATATCTTAATTATAATATTAATATAAGTATATTTATTTTATTTATTATACATTATAATCAGGATTTAATAATAAATAATCAAATTTTAAATTTTTTCTGTTTCATCATATTGTAATAAAAATTATAATAATTATATCCTAATCAATACTTTTATTATGCATTAGATTTTATAAATAAAAATTAATTTAATTTTTCATTAGTTTCATTTTTTAAATTATTATTATTATACTATGTCACACGTATGTTTGAAAATATACTTTATTATTAATATATTATTAGAAAATTGTTAGAGATAAATTTATTTATTTATAATAATTAAAAGTACTATATTAATTAGTTATAATATTTTTCTTGGTTTGTAGTATAATAAAGTATAAAAGATTCATATTAATTAACTGAATTAATCTAAACATTATATCTGTACTTATTATTTTATAAAATTCACTGAATAAAATTAATGTAAAATCTTATGTATAATATTATATTTTTGTAAGAAAATTTTATTAGTTAAAATTTCAGTTGTTGTTAGGAAAATTATAAATAATCTAATTTATATTATATATGGAATTTAATATATTTTTACGTAAATTATAATGTTAATAATATATAAAAATTAATCAAAATTAATATTAATATATTATTACAAGACTTATTTTTTAATAAATTGTAAATTAATAATTATGTGTAATATTTTTTTATCTACGAGTAATTATTATTTTAAATAAATACATAATATATTTATTTACTATAATTTTATACCTCATAAAATAATAAATTATATTATTAATTTTTACTTTTTTTTCAAACATCCATTAAAACTTATCTATTAAATTAACTTTTTAAATATTCATGAGTACATTTTTCATCCAAACATCAAGCCTAAACTTTTTTATCTTATCAATTACTTCTAATTAGAATTTAAATTTCACCGCCCAAACACAGCCACTCAACGAGGAACATGGATATATTATAACACGCACGAATAAAAGCATTACTATATCTATAAAACCGATACGACATGTGCATGATTAACTATATATGTATATATTTTGAATTTTTAATGAAGAGAATGATATTTTAATGCGAGAATTTTGAAAAAAAAATGGAGTCTCCTCATTTTTTTAAAAAAAATTAATGAAACAAATAAAATAGTGCCCATATAACAATTATAAAAATGCTAGTGCTACCATTACTAAATGCTATTAAGTACTTGGTCACCAAACGCACAGTAAAGCAAACGTACTTAACAGTCGACCCTGATACCTAAATCTAATCAATGTCCTTTTTTTTAGGAGAAAATACAAAGAAAAAGGCATTCATGGATCTAATCGCTCCCACGTCATGACCATCTCTCATGTCTTCTTTTCTTCCGTGTATGCACCTCTAAAACAAACAAGTTAAAGACCCAAAAAAAACCATGCTTGTACGTATGATAATTTTAAAAATGTATACAACATACTTTTGTTATTGAAAATAAATTAATGAATTAATTAAATATATAAAGATGGTGAGCGTAATTATCAAAAAATCATCCTGACATGGGATGCAAAATTATCATTGTTTTTTATCATGTAATTATTAGGAGGATTATTTGAATAATAAAGCTCCATCAATAGATCTTTCTTGCTACGTAAGATTTATAGAAATCTTTTATATTATTATTATTACTATTATTATTATGATGATGATGATGATGGTGGTTGCACGACGATTATAAGCATTTCGTTAAGTTCCAGCTGAGTGGCAGGTCTTCCCTCTGCGCGCGTAGCAGCAATGGCGGCGATTAGCGGCGCGCTGCTCAACCAACTTCGCGGCACGGAGGCGACGATCCCGTGCCCCAACGCCATCGCGAGGTACGGCGACGAGAGAGGGCCACCGAGGGCGAGGCAAAGACTGCCTTCCGGTGAGCTGTGGGAGGAGAGGCGGCAGCGGCGCCGGCGGCCGCAAAGCCTGCACCTCGACGTCGACGACGCGGATGCTCGCGGCGTGCCGAGGGGACGGAGAGGGAGCACGGCGGTGCAGGCGGCGAGCCCGCCGACGGAGGAGCTGGCAGTAGCGATGGCGGAGCCGCTGACGAAGGAGGATCTCGTCGCGTACCTCGCGTCCGGCTGCAAGCCCAGGGAGAAGTGGAGGTACGCTAATTAAACAAATTGTTGCCAAAAGCCCCTTACGTGCATGCATGGTCACGGAGTGATGAGATCATAAAACTTCTAATGAATTAAGTTGTCACACCCGATAATGCGATTGTGTTGTGAGTTTGATGTATTTATTTATATGGCTTCCATTCGAATATCGAATTGGTGGGATATTAATAATTCTGGACATCGATGAGTTTTGATTAAAAATATCTTCTAATGCTATGCTAATTAGATTTTGCCACAAATTTCATGAAATTTTGGAAGAATTTAATCTTCCTCTTCAAAAAATCGAAAAATATGTGGTGGAGTGGAGGGGGTTAATTCATTTTCTAAAACTTTGTTTTTCTTTATATATATTTTCTTTTTAAAAATATGTGTGATTGTTAAGAATATTTAAAGGTTAACTAGATTTTATTTGCCAAAAAATATGACATACGAATTGACAAATTTCAAAAGAAATTGAAAATTAAACCTTTTTTCTCTCTTACTTATATGTTCAACTTTCATCGTAACACAATTATTTCTTTTATTCTTAAAATATCAAATAACTACTAAATTAGATGAATTATTATTAAAAAATTTGAATAGTTAACCGTAAATCAAACATGTGGACTCCACAGTGCACATATATCTCTCCTCGTGGGTCTCACAAATGAAGGCCGAAAAGGGAAAAACCAATCTCCCAGGTGTAAGGATTTACTGCATTTGCAACCTATCAAAAATAAAACTTTCAACTGCAAATTAGATAACGAGAAAGAAATCTTTCGAACAAATCCAACTCGATCCTATCGCACTTGGTTGTATTGATCATTCTAATAGATTTTTATTATTGTTTATAATATTAAACATAACTTTTGTTATAAATAAGAGCATTTTTTCTAACATCTAAAACTTTTTTCATATATATGAAATAAGTGGTGCTTAACGGATCGGACAGACTCCTAATAGTTTCGGTCAATCGAGTTTTGACCGGACATCGGACGAGCCGGATAAGCTCATTAATTTAATGAGTTATTATCGGACCACCTAATAGACTTCCAAACTTGTCCAGTCCGTTAAAGTTTAACGGACAGGTCAGTTAGCAATGAACCGGACAAGCCCATTAATATTTTAAAAAACTTAATTTATTATTTTAATTTATTTTTAAAATTGGCATTTCTTTTTTCTATATTTTCTTATATTCTTTTCTTGATACATTAATACATATAATAAATAAGGTATCATTAAATTTTTACTCCATATTTTTCTCATAATTTTCTATATTTCTTTTGTCTTTTTACTCATTTGTTTATTTTTTCATTAAAATTAGAATAAATCAAATTAATAATGGATAAATAACTTATATTTTATCATTAGGTAAATATTATCATATAAGTTTATTAGCTAATATTATTAACGGATTAACAGTCGTCCTATCGGACGGTTTGTTAGTTAATGGACGGATATCGGACGGATACCGAACTATCGGATATCGGACAAACGACTGAAATATAATGTTTGGCCTATTATTTGTCCAAGTTTGATAATTTATTGGACAGATTTGGATCAGATATGAACGGGCTTACCCGTTATCATATCGGGTTCAGCCAACGGACAAATCGGGCCGTCCAATCTAATAAACACCACTAGAAATAACCAAATAAATTTTAAAATATTAAACAAATAAAATCATTTATTTTTTTTAAAAATGATAGAGTCAAGTCAAGTTCAACTGACAGGGATTTAAAAATTTGAGATTAATCAGTAACATTTGGGATCAATTCGAATTTTTGGAATCACCAATTTAATTAAGATTCACATTTCGGTCACGAGTATCATATTACTCGCATGCTAGTAACCCTAAATATTGGTAGGTCACTAACTATGACCCCAAAAAAGTTGAGACTAACACTTAATTTGTTGATGATTGAGTTATGGTTGAATAAGATCCAATTTAATTAGGAATATTATCAAAATTTGAACAAAAATAAGTCTTCGCAAAATCTAATATAAATTAAGATATATAACCCGTAAAAAGTAGATATTGTAAATAATTGTGATGACTACAATAAAATTAAACCTTCCAAAGAAATTGTTCAGACAGAAGATTTATGAGATCCACTATTAATTGGGATACGTTCTTAGACATTAGAATATTATTACATAGGAAAATTAGAAGAGGAGCACAACCATTTAGAGAATGTTTGGATAAAAAATTTAGAAGGGATGGGATAAATTTAATGAGGGCGGGGTTGGTTTAAATTTTTTACTTATGAAATTAGTAGTTTTGGAGGGGTTAAAAATAATTATTCCTAGACTACCCTTATTTTTTTTCAATGAAATAAAAAGAAATAAAATTTTCTTAAGGATAATAAAACATTTATTAAACTTAACCTTCTCTAATTTATATAATATATTTTATATCCAAACAAAAATTGGATTATACTAACCCAACCCATTTCATTAATTTATATTCAGACATAATTTTTTATAAACTCGCGTTACACTCAACTTCACCACTTATATTTCTCACCATCCTAACCCACCCTCCATCATCAGAAAATCAAACACATCCTACAATTATAAATAATAGAAATTTTACTTAGACTTAAACTTTGTAATAATTCTTAAGGGATCTTTTAGAAACTGAATCGTAGTTCCTCCTAAATTTCTATTGCATAGTTGAATTGACATATTAGTTCGGGTAGTATTTGATTGGAGTAGAATTTGATAATAAGGAATAATATGGTCGATGTGATAGAAAAAAGTAAATATAATTGATGAATTTTTGGTGAGTTTTGAATTAAAAATGATTATTATAATTATGAAGTATAATTTTGTTATTAATTAAAATAAAATAAAAAATATGGGAACTTTTTGTTAAAAAATATATTATTTAAATGTACAAAATTGTTTTTATAATTAATTAAATATTAATTTTTTTAATGAAATAATAAGTAATAAATATTATATTAATCCTTTATTAAAATTATTTTATCTTTATTAAATAATTTATTTTATAATAGATATCATGTGAGAGAAAAGAAAATGAAAAAAGAAAATAAATTTTAAAAAAATCATCACGTCAAACTCAAAGGACAAAAGAAAAGCTGGTGTGATTTTCGATTTCACAAAAAAATGATAGAACCGAGGTCACATGAGACCCGTTCCATCACATTTATTTTCGTCCCGGAACTGAGTTTCGGAGCTTTGTCTGACAAATCGGACGGAACAAGGACGTAGTTTTCGCCCAGTTTCGCAAACAAACACAGCCTAAAAGTTTAACTGTTGAATAATAGAAATACTGCCATTATATGTATCTGCAGTGGGTTCACAGTTCATCACAATTGATTTGTAGAATTTTAACTGTTAGATTAATTAAGATGTTACGTTTATTTCCCTGGTAGTTTTCTGTTTCCTATCATGTTCCTTGTCTTAGTTAACTATGTTAAGATCTCATTTATGATTGGTGGTAACATATTGTTGTTGTTTTCTGCTGACAGAATTGGTACTGAACATGAAAAGTTTGGTTTTGAAGTTGGGAGTCTGCGGCCGGTGAGCTATCAGCAAATTGCAGAGCTACTGAATGGTTTAGCAGAGAGATTTGGCTGGGATAGAATAATGGAAGGTGATCACATTGTTGGTCTCAAGCAGGTGAGAGCTGCTTCTGTTCGCTATAATAACTTTTGTTTCTCTCACATCCTCACAACAGATTAAGAGAAGCATCTGACTTCTCAGGGCAACAAAAGCATTTCATTGGAGCCCGGTGGCCAGCTTGAGCTAAGTGGTTCACCTCTTGAAACCCTGCATCAAAACTTTGCTGAGATCAACTCACACCTTTGTCAGGTCAGTTTATAAAATTAGATCGTACTATTTATCAGGAATTGTATATTTGCTTGGCCATATGCAAGGTATCAGCTTAGACATTTATTGGTTAAAATTATAAAAAGCTTGCCTTCCAACTTTATCATTTTCAATTTTATACTCAAATTTTACTTTGTAATTAAACTGTCATTTAATTATTTCTTTCACCAAATGCCCTTTTTACTCGCGATTGATTATTTTTCAATTGCGTTGTCGACAACTTATTTTTCTCTCCTCCAAGTGAGCAACTAACATACATGGCATCATTAAAAATTAAAATAATATTAATATAATATAATAATTAAAAGTAAAAAAAGTAAAAAAGAAGGGGTGTGTCGCCCAGTTTGGCAGCATTGTCGACGCCCCCTCCCCCCACCCCTCCCTTCCCCTACGACAAATAACACGTTGCCCCCCATTTGTAACCTCCGACAAACTCCTCCCTCCGGCATCGACGAGGCTACCAAAGGGGACAACACTCCTTTTTTATTTTTAAATTATTACATTTATTTGTTTTTAATATTATTTTATTTTTAAATGATTAAAATATTATTATGTTATTTTATTTGTCACATTAGTCAATTGATTGCATAGAGGAGATAGAAATACGGTTACTCACATTAGTCAATTGATTGCATAAAGTTGAATGATATTTAATGAAATTTATCATGTGAAAAGTTGAATTACTATTAATTCAACTGTTAATTACAATTTGAATCATCGTTATATTTATAATTTTAACGCTTTCTCATGTATGCGCACTACAAGAAATAGAAGAATTGCAGATGGTTCAAACCGTCTGTAATTTCCCCCAACGTCGTCACCAAGTCATTTAACCAATACCCAAACTTCGATGCCCGTCCATATAATTAATGATTATATTAACAATCGTATTAGGTAATTTACTAAAATATAATAAAAAGAGTTTAATAAATTGGTCTATTCGACATATCCGATTAATATTCCGTCCATTAAATATCTCTGTCTTAATAGGCTTGGCTTCCTAAAATTCGTTCGATAAATTAAGGGAGCACATGTGTCAACAAAATCAAATCAAAGTTGGATTGATCAAATCTATCAGAAGACCCGCAATCCCGTGCACGATGAACCATTTGACATTTTATTGTAGGTTGAATTTGTGACGATGGGTGATACTTCATGTTTAAGTTAAAAACTTTTTTATTACAATTTACAAGCTTTTTTTAGGTTAAAACCTAGCTACTTTTTTTTCGTAGGTGAAAACTGTGGCAAAGGAAATGGGCATTGGATTTTTGGGAATTGGTTTTCAGCCAAAATGGAGACAGCAAGACATTCCTATGATGCCCAAGGTGTGATTAACTTCTGTTGCAGCTCCATTTCACTTTCATAAACTTAGAAATGTGTCCTTCTTAGGTGCATCCATCAGACCATATCATCTCGATGTTGAAGAAAGTTCCTGAAATATTCTTTTTTTTTTTTGTTTTGTTTTTTGGGTGCTGAAGAGAGTCTTGTTGATGCTTTTAATAGGGAAGATTCGAGATTTTAAGGAATCACTTACCGAAAGTTGGTTCTCTTGGACTTGATGTGATGTTCCGGACATGTACAGTTCAGGTGAAGTTCTTAGTCTTCTGCCCTTCATTCAGATTGCAACTTTGCTGTTCTCACAAGCATCACTAGAATCGCAGAAGTTGAGTCTTAAAACAATGTTATTAAGATGCATGTGTAAATCAGATGCTTTATTTTCAGGTTAATCTCGACTTCAGTTCTGAATGGGATATGATTAGGAAATTTCGTGCAGGACTTGCTTTGCAACCTGTAAGTGCATACATATTTCTCATCTGAAACTTGTTATTTTTTGTTCCTCACAGTTCTTCTGTACATCAGATTGCAACAGCCATATTTGCTAATTCACCTTTCACCGAAGGAAAACCAAATGGTTACCTCAGCATGAGAAGGTACGTGTTAATTAGTTCTTTTTTTCACCGT
Source organism: Pontederia crassipes (assembly GCA_030549335.1). Classification (NCBI taxonomy): domain Eukaryota; kingdom Viridiplantae; phylum Streptophyta; class Magnoliopsida; order Commelinales; family Pontederiaceae; genus Pontederia; species Pontederia crassipes. The sequence continues at coordinate 9,603,822 of CM060188.1, read as the reverse complement.
TTCTAGTTCAGTCATTCTGAATTTATCTGATTGAGAAGAGTTCCATTATTGTCTTCTATAGTCATGCGTGGACTGATACAGACAACAAGCGCACGGGAATGCTTCCATTTGTATTTGATAATTCTTTCGGGTAAATACAGTTTATCTTTTCGCCAAAAATTGTACAATAATGTTGTTGCTCTTAGAAGTTTGCATCTATGTTGATATATTTGGCATTGGGTCTGAATCTATAACAGCAGACTTCTCAACTAAAAATCTGCATTTCTCCTATAAATAAACATGTACATACATAGATATGTTGTTCCACATCTTATGAAGTTTGATCGGTTGCTTTTTTTAAACCAACACATTTCATCTTTTTGCAGATTTGAGCAGTATGTGGACTATGCTTTAGATGTTCCTATGCTCTCTGTATACCGGAAAAATAAATTTGTTGATTGTGCTGGAATGTCATTCAGGGTTCATTATACTCTCCATCTATTTGCTTAATTTTTGAATCCCTTGAAAATGCATTTGTAAGACCAGTTAAGAAAATACTATTTGATGATACTCGCAGGACTTTATGCGAGGAAAACTCCCAACAATTCCTGGGGAACTGCCAACAATAAATGATTGGGTGAATCATCTAACAGCAGTAGTTCCTGAGGTGTCTTTTCTGTTGGATGATACTCTATAAAAGGAAGTAAAGCTCAAATCAGTAAACCGAATGTTAATAATTCATTTGCAGGTGAGGCTTAAAACGTTCCTGGAAATGAGGGGTGCTGATGTTGGTCCATGTAGTAGATTGTATGCTCTGCCAGCATTCTGGGTATGCTGATTTTCACATATGGGATCACCTTTATATTTGCTCTTTTTTTCTCTCAGTCCATATTAGATGTAATTGATAATTCCTGCCTATTTAAATTGGCTCCTTACATTTTGCAGGTTGGCTTGTTGTACGACGATGTTTCATTACAAAATGTTCTAGACATGACTGTAGATTGGACCAACGAAGAAAGGATGATGTTGAGGAGAGAGGTGCTACGTACAGTAGAACCTTTTTGATACTACATATCTATAATAATTGCCAATGATCCTTTTCTTTGTTGAATTTGGCAACAGCAGAATGATATAATAATTTACTGCCTCCAGTAGAATTTACTTGTCCTGTCAATATCATGTGTTTCTTTATCCACACTACTGAAATTAAAAATAGTTTTCTGATAAATTGGAATTTGGTTAATAGGTTCCAGTTACTGGACTCAAGACGCCATTCAGGGGAGGGTTAGTGAGACATATTGCTGAAGAAGCTTTACAGTTTGCAAAGGTTAGTCCATTTATATGTGACTGTTTATCTATGACCTCTTTTTTCTCAATTCTTTTTCTCATAATGGTCCAGGATGGATTGGAAAGAAGAGGTTTCAAAGAAGCTGTATTTTTGAATGAAGTAACAGAAGTGGTCAGAACAGGTATCACATATAAAATTAAATTTTTTTAGCAAGGAATAAAAAACTCGTGATCAAATTCTGTCATTAGAATATGAGTAAGTCGTCAAACTCTGTGGCATACTTGAAGAGTTTTTTAATCGAATTTGTCAACATTGAACACCCACTACAAGAAAATTGCGATTTTCCGACGGATAATTTCCGACGGTTCTAAATCCGTCGCAATTTGCGACGGATTTTTTTACGGTTCCGTTTCCGACAGATTTTTTGATGGTTATGACCGTCGGAAATAATTTATATTATTATTTAATTTTTCGATGATTAGGAACGTCAATATTTCCGACGGATATCCATCCGTCGTAATTTCCGACGGTTACGACCGTCGGAAATAAAAAATTAAATTATGTATTTTTTATATTATTATTAAATTTTTCTGACGGATTTTCCGACGGTCACGACCATCGGAAATAAAAAAATAAATTATGTAATTTATTATATTATTATTTAATTTTTTGACGATTAGGAACGTCGATATTTTCGACGGATATCCATCCGTCGTAAAATTCGCCGTAATTTTCGAAGGTCGTAACCGTCGGTAAATGTATAATAATATCATATAAAGAGTATTTTATTAATATAACTAGCGACGGTCCAAACCGTCGCAATTACCGATGGTTTTGATTGTCGGTAACGATTACCGACGGTTTTGACCGTCGATAACAATTGCCGACGGTTCAGACCGTCGGTAAAATAACCGTCGGTAAATGTATAATAATATCATATAAAGAGTATTTTATTAATATAACTAGCGACGGCCCAAACCGTCGCAATTACCGGATTTTGACTGTCGGTAACGATTACCGACGGTTTAAACTGTCGGTAAAATAAAAAATAAACATTATATATAACTAAATATATTTTTGACGGTCACAACCGTCGGTAATTATAAAAATATTTAATATTTACGTTTTCGACGGCCGAAATCGTCAGTAATTAAAATTTTGTTATCCCGATTTTTTTTCCTTTTTCCCGCTTTCTTTCCACTTTTTCCCTTTATATATATTCCTCCTCCTCCCTCTTCTCTCTCCCTCCCTCCACTCCTCTCTCTCCCTCTCCTCTCTTTCTCTCCCGGCCGCGAGCACCCTCTCCCACGCCGGACGCCGGCGACCCTCTCTCGCACCGGCGACTCTCTCCCGCGCCGGACGCCAGTGACCCTCCCGCGCCGGCGACTCTCTCCCGCATCGGCGACCCTCTCCCACGCCGACGTCTCTCTCTCTCCGGCTCCGCACCGACGTCTCTCTCTCTTTCTCTCTCCGGCCAAAGGCCGCTGGCGGCCGGATCTCGCCGTGGCCGTTCGGATCGGGCCGTGGCCGTTCGGATCGGGCCGTGGCCGTTCGGATTCGGCCCCCAGCGGTCGATCGGCCGACTGACGGCCGGATCCGACCTCCATCGGCCGGATCGGCCGCCGGGCGTTCGGATTTGGCCGTGGCCGGAGCTGACCGCGGCCCGATCTGGCCGCTAATTTTTTTATATTTAAAAAATTATTTGCGATAGTTGCGACCGTCAAAAGATTGACGGTTGCGACGTCCGTCCAAAGTTTCGACAGTTGCGACCGTCGAAAAGTTGCGACAGCTCGAACCCGGCCTTTTTCGGCGGTTGCAACCGTCAGAAATTTTGACGGTTCGAACCACCGGGGACTTTTCCGGCGGTTGCAACCATCGGAAAATTTCGACGGTTCGAACCGCCGGGGACTGCTCCGACGGTCCGAACCGTCGATATTTTCGACGAATTTTTTTCAACCGTCGCAAATCCGTTTGCGACGAGCGTTTTTCCGACGGATCGATTCTGACTGAAAAACCGTCGGTAATCGCGTTACCGATGATTTTCGGACTGATTACCGACGGTCCATCGGTAATCAACGTTTTTCTAGTAGTGACCTATCACTTGCATTACTTTTGCTTCCATGAATTAGGAAATGTGAAATTGCTTGAAAACCTTCTCAAATATGGAGGGCTCATTTTCTTACAAAATGTCTTGCAATTTTGACAGGAACTACACCGGCTGAGAAACTTCTGGAATTGTACCATGGAGAGTGGGGCGGCGATGTTGATCCAGTCTTTGAGGAATTGTTGTACTGAATATTAAAATTTCCATCAAGTGTTATTAACTTATTTCATGACAACAAATATGAAATATTGAATTTTCCATATATGAAATCAAATATATGGAATATTCAACAGAAGGCTAAAACCAAAATATTTCATGACAACAAAATAAAAACTAGATATAATTGCATTTGCATGCACATATATAATTATAAGAAAAAGAGATAATATCCTCATAGTTTTTATTTATAAAAAACTTTATAACTTAAGAAAAAATCGACAATTTTGAAAATAAGCAATGAGTGCAATTTGAAATTCAAGTAAAATAATTTTTAATAGTAACTAATTTTGATTATAACTTTATAACTTCACACTAAGTATAAATTCAAGTATGATCTAATTTTGATTATAAAAAAAATCAATAACATTTTTTAGTCGAGTAAAGTGCAAGAGCCTTCACTACTTTTTTTTTAAGGATCATGCAATAATTCTATTGATGTTGACAAAAAATTAAGAAGGCCCTGAGGGGGATCCTACTATAGTTAGCAATATAATCCATCATGCTATTAAGATGTCTAAAAATATGGCACACCACAAAAAACTCAAAAGTGCTAGCTACATTCTAGATGTCGACCATGATGTTCTTAATCCTCCATGGACAGTTTGTAGGGTTGTTGAAAACTGGATAAGCTGTAGGGAGTCAGTCTCACAAATAATCATGTGACCCAGCTCAACACATTTGACAACTCTTAATTTCAAAGCCCAAGTCTCGATAGACAAAATAGAGTGGAAATTGTCTAGAGAAGATCCTGCACAAACGAAGCCATCATTAGTTGATATGGCAGGAAACTGCTCCTCCCACCTCCCCAGGACCAATAAATGAATCGTCAGTGTTGAGTAAAATCAAACCAAGTGGTGAGGGTGGTGAGGGTTTCCACTTGATCTGGATAGGATCACATAAAGGTGGGCCCTCAAAATAGTGGATTTGCAAAAATTTCTCAGCATTAGCTTACACCCAAAATCACACAACAGTTATGGTGAATGATTTTGAAAAGAAAAGGATGTCGTTTCTAAGCTTCCATATGCCCCAAAAATAGTAGAAGATGTAAGATAGTAGCTTAAGTTTAGATTCCTTTTAGAGTTGGGCACCGTCATAGATTCGGTCGCCTAAGAATCAAGAAGATAGGTGAGTAAATGTTATTGACAGTTTCTTTTAAACAAGAGTCCAGAGCTGGAGACCGTCAGGACAACAGCAAAATAGATGAGCGGATGTTTTCAAAATTTGGTTACACAGTGGACAAAAGGTATCATTTGTGTCATTGAACGAGGATTCTATCCTTGGTTGGTAAATGAGCGTGAGAAAGTTTCCAAACAAAGATGTGAATTTTCTTGAGTACAAAAATTTTTCATATCATCTTCCATCCCATTCAGTCATTACTACCGGTTGGTATATGCGGGTACAGACAGGAATTGAGATACAGATTTAGCATTTGGCACACTCAAAGAATATGATTCCATACCTATTGATCATCCTTGGAATAAGCAAGTAAATGTATAAATAGAATTAAAACAGCTAAGCCCATGTCTAAAGAGTCCACCATTAAATCATAGTTTCACATATTTGCACGAGGAAAAAGAATATTTACATAAGTGAATTTTAATGTGTCACGAATCATCCATTAGTTGTCCTGCCGTTGTCAATATATTTTTTGAAAGTCAACTTAATTCTATACATTGCATTCATGATCATCGTCCAAGTGTACGAGTGGGGAGAGTCATAAGGGTGAATAGAAAGGTATTTATGTCTTCACTATTTTATTAAACAACAACTGCGCATCCTCTCGGTAGTGCATCAAGATCGGCATGTGAAACTCGAGCCAATTAAGTTTACTGTGCCGACAGCACAGCAGGGGGCGGACCCCAAGTAGTAGTGATTAGGCGGCAACCTATCGTTTTCCACCGTGTTTGGGTAGATCCTATTTGCTCGAGCTCTTTATGTGTACACGCTCTCATCCAGCAGAGGTGGACCCAAGTAATGATTAGGTTTTGTTCTTGCCTTGCCACACATTCATTTTCCAACGTGTTCGGATAGCATCCACACTCATCCCATTCTTCTCTCTCTATATATATACACATATTCTCGACGATCTTCCATGTCAACGAGAGTATACAAAATTAGATGTTTCTGTGTCGGATTGATTTCATTGTTTATTGTTATTACTGTTATTAATATTAATTATCATTGCATGTGAATCAGCATTTCGTTGCCTATAGCAATGGCGGCAATGAGCAGCGTGCTGCTTAACCAACTTCGCTGCCCGGAGGCGATTCCGAGCTTCCACACCGCCGCTGCGAAGTACGGCAGCGGGAAGGGGAGAGAAAGACTGCCATCCTGTCAACTGTGGGAGGAGAGGTGGCGCCGGCGCCGACAAAAAGGTGTGCGCCTCGGCGTCGACGTCGTCGCCCGCGGCGTGCCGAGGAGACGACGGAGAGGGACCACGGTGGCGGCGAGCCCGCCGACGGAGGAGACAGTCGTGACGGCGGAGCCGCTGACGAAGGAGGACCTCGTCGCGTATATGGCTTCTGGCTGCAAGCCCAAGGAGATGTGGAGGTAACATAAACAAACTGCCGTCAAAGCTCTTTACGTGCATGGAGCGATGAAATCACAAACCTACAAGAATGCATGCACGTTCCCGCGAGAGTTCTAATAAAAATATTCTATATAATTTATGAAATTCTCCATAGAAACATTCATAAAAGAATAATAAAAGGGCTATACCACTATAAGAAAATTATCATTTTTCGACGAATAATTTTCGTCGGAAATTCGTCAAAATTTTCGACGTTTCTTTATCAATCGTCGAAAATTGATTTGCGACGATCATTTTCAGACGTCTCGATTTCGTCGAAAAAAATCATCGAAAACGATATTTTCGACGATTTTTGAAGAAATTACATACGGTCAAAATCGTCTGTAATTCCTATATTTATTGTAGTGTACCACGACCAAAAACATATATAGATCCTATCGATAGTTGGTGGTGGTAACATATTGTTTGTTATTTTCTGTTGACAGAATTGGTAGTGAACATGAAAAGTTTGGCTTCGAAGTTGGGATTTGCGACCGGTGAGCTATCAGCAAATTGCAGAGCTGCTGAATGGTTTAGCAGAGAGATTTGGCTGGGATAGAATAATGGAAGGTGATCACATTATTGGTCTCAAGCAGGTGAGATCTGTTTCCGTTTGCTATAACGACTTTTGTTTCTCTCACATCCTCACAACTAAAGGGACGCATTTGATTAATTTCTCAGGGCAATAAAAACATTTCATTGGAGCCAGGTGGCCAGCTTGAGCTAAGTGGTTCACCTCTTGAAACCCTGCATCAAAACTTTGCTGAGATCAACTCACACCTTTGTCAGGTCAGTTTATAAAATTAGATCGTACTATTTATCAGGAATTGTATATTTGCTTGGCCATATGCAAGGTATCAGCTTAGACATTTATTGGTTAAAATTATAAAAAGCTTGCCTTCCAACTTTATCATTTTCAATTTTATACTCAAATTTTACTTTGTAATTAAACTGTCATTTAATTATTTCTTTCACCAAATGCCCTTTTTACTCGCGATTGATTATTTTTCAATTGCGTTGTCGACAACTTATTTTTCTCTCCTCCAAGTGAGCAACTAACATACATGGCATCATTAAAAATTAAAATAATATTAATATAATATAATAATTAAAAGTAAAAAAAGTAAAAAAGAAGGGGTGTGTCGCCCAGTTTGGCAGCATTGTCGACGCCCCCTCCCCCCACCCCTCCCTTCCCCTACGACAAACAACACGTTGCCCCCCATCTGTAACCTCCGACAAACTCCTCCCTCCGGCATCGACGAGGCTACCAAAGGGGACAACACTCCTTTTTTTATTTTTAAATTATTACATTTATTTGTTTTTAATATTATTTTATTTTTAAATGATTAAAATATTATTATGTTATTTTATTTGTCACATTAGTCAATTGATTGCATAGAGGAGATAGAAATACGGTTACTCACATTAGTCAATTGATTGCATAAAGTTGAATGATATTTAATGAAATTTATCATGTGAAAAGTTGAATTACTATTAATTCAACTGTTAATTACAATTTGAATCATCGTTATATTTATAATTTTAACGCTTTCTCATGTATGCGCACTACAAGAAATAGAAGAATTGCAAATGGTTCAAACCGTCTGTAATTTCCCCCAACGTCGTCAGTTTTTTCGACGGAATCGATTCGTCTGAAAAATGGTCATCGCAAATCAATTTCCGACGATTGGGAAAGAACCGTCGGAAATTTCGACGGATTTCCGATGGTCACGATTGCTGATATTTGCGGTGGTCGACGGAACCGTAGAAAATTTGACGGTCCTGACCGCCGATATTTGCGACAGTAGACGAAATCATCGAAAACTTTGGCGGTTGCTATCGCCGAAAATTTTGACGGTCGTCGGGCGACCGTCGAAGTTCCGACGGTCAAAATTGTCGCAAAGAATTTTTATAATATAAAACAATTAGCCGGTGGCCGAGATCTTGCTGCCACCGCCGCCCGCGGCCGAATCCCGCTGCCTGCGATTGGATTCGGCCGCCCGCAGTTAAATTCGGCCGTCAGCGGTCGAATCCGATCATCCGCGACCGAATTCGGCAGCCAGGCGACCGAATTCGGCAGCCAGCGGCTGGATCCGGATGCCAAGCGACCGAGCCGGCCGTCAGCGGCCGAATCTGGCCGTCCGCGATCGGATCCGACGGCCAGGCGGCCGATTTGGCCGCCTGATTACTAGCTGATCACTATAGGTTTTTATCCCATTTTAGATGCATTTCACCCCTATCGAATCCCTAAATCGTCCAACTTTTGCCCAATTATGTTTGAAATGCATAGATTATGATAAGTAGTTGATATTCTTCATTCTATACCTAATTCCATGTGCATAGAGGTTCTGAAATACCAAAATTTATAAAAATTTAAATTCTATGTCAAGTTATCATTTTTAGGACAAGTTATCACTTCAATAGACCAAGTTATCATTATTTTGAGTGAACTAAATTTCAGTGACTTTCTTGCCCTAAATTCATCATTATCATGAATGAATTATATTTGAATGGTCACATCTCAACTTGTGCAAAATTTTAAGTCATTTTGAATAAGTTATCATTTTTTCAATGTCAAGTTATCGTTAAAGGGAAATTCTATCATTTCGACATGCAAAATCATTAATTCTGTCAAAGGCATTAAGCATTCATTATATTATTGTCTTAACTCTTTGCTGTTCAAATTTGATCACATTTGAATAACCACAACAAAAGTTATGATAAATTATCGTTTTTAACGCAAACAAGTTATCGTTTTGACACCTAAGTTATCATTTTTATGAAATCATATTCATATTTGATTTCTGACTTCACTCACTTGACACCCTAATCCATTTGATGCCCTCCATGCTTTGAACCACTCATATTTGGATATTTTCCATGAAATTTGCAAAGTTATCATTTCGGGTTCCATAAGTTATCAATTCTAATTTGTGATTTTTGTTCCTGCACAACACCCAATCCTATTTGGTGTTTGAGCTGATATATACTATTGTTTTAAGCTTTATTTGTCTAAATCCTATTCAAGGTCTTTGATATTTGCTGTTATGGACTTTTCAGCAAGTATAACAATTCTGCAAAAAGAAAAAAAGTATGGGGGACCATCTACTTTTTCTGTCCAAAAAGTTGATGCAGCAACAGGATATTCTGAGCAGGGACAGATGGCATAATTAGGGCATAATAGAACATTATGATGCTGATCAAAGGGTGGATAAAAAGAGATATAAAAGCTAAAATTTCTGGAGGAGAAAGGGAGCCTCCATTTGGAGGGTTTCTGGACCAGAGAAGAAGGGAGGAGCTGGAGAAGGAACTGCTGCAACATTCTGATTTTCTGTGGACAACCTTCATATCAACTAATTTCAGGATGATTTGTATCAGTTTTCAAATCTGTTTAGTATGATTTAGCTCTCCTAGGATAGGGTAGTAGTCTAGATTAATTGTGGATGGATTAGGGACAAGTCTGATTTCCTGCAGTGAATCATTTAAGTTTTTTTATTTTTCAAATCTGCATTGTTATGAACATGTTCTTGCCATTGCATATCCTATTTGTATTTACAACTGAGAAGTTGTCATTCGTTATAATCTTTGTTAAAAAATGGACTAAGAACCAATGCCAAGTTCTAGATACAAACTCAATTAGAATTCTGATTTTTACTTTCTGAAATTTAATTTTTCTGAAATCTGAATGCCTTCCTAATTTCTGAATTCTTAGAACATGTTTTGTCATTGTGGAGCCCTAATTGTTTTGACAACTGAGAGATTATCTTATAGTTCCATTCTAGTTCAGAAATGATCAAGATGCAATGACATTCATAAGGTTCTAATTTGTAATTGTTGCTGATTTTCTGCTTTCCTAATTTTTGAACAATCTGATTTCTAATTTTTCTGGGCTGTTTGAATCTGATTGTCATTGGGGATTGAATTAATTGAACAACTGAGAGGTTAACATCTATCCCAATCTTGTTCAGAAATGGATTGAGAACTTTTGACATTCTTATGATTCAAATCTGTAATCACATTTAGTTTTTCCTGATTTGAATGAGTTGCTGATTTCTGGTTTTCTGAAATTCCTAAAATCTGATTGCCATTGTTAAGTCCTACTTTAATACACCATTGAGAGATAGTTTTAAGGCCTTCCTTGAGATTCAAAGATGAGCTAAGGAGCAATGATAATTTCTGATTTTCCAAACTTGTATTAGGTGCTGATTTCTATTCAATTCATTAATGGAAATGTGAATTTCATTTGAATTTGCAGCTGAGAAGCTGATTTTAAATCCTCTTGTAGTTTAGAGATAAACCAATGAGCATTTGCATTAATATTGGATTGATTTCATCCCTATTTAGTTGATTGAAGCATTCTTTTCATTTTCAAGGTGCAATCTAGAAGTTATCATTTCAGGTTTTATTAAAATTGCCAAAAAATCAGCAAGTGTCTTGATTTGAATCTAATGATAATTTGGTTTTCAGTGAGGATTCTTTTCTAATTCAACTTGTCTAACAATTATATGATAATATATTGTTTAGTTATGGTCAATTTAAGTTGTGAAAATAGCCATAATGAAAGTTGAATTAGATTTGACTAAAAAATGATAACTTGTCCATTTCCATCCATAATTAGATTAGATGAACCCCAACTCCTAAGAGGACCTTCCTCATTAATAGATAAATCCTTTGAGACTCTAAATTAGCATTTACAATTTAGTTTAATTAAATTTTCAGCAATCTACAACAAGTTATCATTATGCATTCCTAAAAGAGAAAAAAAAATCTGCTTTCACTTCCTTGAAAAATCTGTCTTTGCCACTTTAAATATGATTAGTCTAAATTATTTTTAGGTAGTCTAGGACTTCAAATCACTGTGAATACGACATTTAGGATTACTATAATTGACCTGTACACTGCAGTAGAGAGTGAGTTAGGGAGTTGAAATAAAAATTAGAAAAATTGACTTTTGATCCAAAATTCAACAAGTTATCACTCAACACCTTAATTTCACTATCACCGATGGCGGCTGGATTCGGCTGCCAGTGGCGAGATCCGACCGCTTGGCGGTCCGGGCCGAAGAGAGAGATGCCGGCGATCGATCCAGAGAGAGAGATGTCGACGGGAGAGGGTCGACGCTTGACATCCGGTCATGGCTCGCCGGCCGGGAGAGGGAGAGGGAGAGGGAGAGAGGAGGAAAAAAAGGGTATTATATATGTGTGTGTGTGGAAAGATGAGAAAGTGGGAAAATGAAAAAAAAAAGTGAGATAACGAAATTATAATTACTGACGACTCTGACCGTCGGAAAAGTAAATATTAATTATTTTTAAAGTTACCGACGGTTGTGAACGTCGAAAATTATTTAATTGTAAAAATAAAATACTATATTTAGTTATATATAATATTTATTTTTATTTTACCGATGATTTGAACAGTCGCTAATTATTACCGACGGTCGGAACTGTCGAAAATTGTGACGGTTTGAACTGTCACTATTTTTATATATTAATAAAATACTTCTCATATTATATTATTATACATTTACCGATGATTATGACCGTCGAAAATTGTGGCGAATTTTGTGACAGACGGATATCCGTCGAAAATATCGACGTTCCTAATCGTCAAAAAATTAAATAATAATATAAAAAATTACATAATTTATTTTTTTATTTTTGATGATCGTAATCGTCAAAAAATCCGTCAAAAATTACGACGAATGGATATCCGTCAGAAATATCGACGTGCCTAATCGTCAAAAAATAAAATAATAATATAATAAATTACATAATTTATTTTTCATTTCCGACGATCGTAACTGTCAGAAAATCCGACGGAAATTGCGACGGATGGATATCCATAAGAAATATCGACGTTCCTAATCGTCAAAAAATAAAATAATAATATAATAAATTACATAATTTATTATTTTCATTTCCGACGGTTGTAACCGTCGGAAAATTCATCGTAGACATTTCTATCACAAATTGCGACGGATTTCTATCCGTCGGAAATTGCTCGTCGGAAAATGACAATTTTCTAGAAGTCCTTATACGTCTGTGACGATTTTTCTTTCTACAAGGTGAATGTTAAGGAAGTCCTTTTTTAAAATTAAAGCTCTGGATATTTTAACTTAGTGACCATCTATCTTTCTTAGAAGCTTAAACTGCTAAAAGGAGTGGTGATCATACTCTCCTTAGATAGTAATTTTCAATCCGTTGTGTCCCAGTAATTCGATGTATTTTTAATTGAAGTATCACATCATATTCAAGTGCCTCCTTTTGTAATTAGAAAAGGGAATAATGGGAGTCCCCCCAACTTATGTGGGGTGAATCCGATGGCTGGCGTAGATTTGAGCATTTTGTGTTATATCCGATGGTTGGTCAGATCTGCGCCAAGCAGCGACTTTGACGCGATGATAGATCTGCGACCCCTCGCCGACCCCGTCGATCAGCCCCGCAAGACTCGCCGACCGCACTCCGCCGAACCCGCCGACCAGATCCGCGACCCCTCGCCGTCCTCAACCCTGACCAGATCCCCGCCTGTCCGCTGAGCGTCGCCGCCTCCCACCTGTCCGCCGCTGCTCCCCCACCAAGCTCCGCCGCCAAGCGTCGAGAGCCCCGTTGAGCATCGTCGACCCCGCGCACCCTGACTCCCTGTCCGCCGCCGCTCCCCCCGAGTTCCGCCGCCAAGCACCGACCATCAGCCTCGCCGAGCATTGTCGACCTCCGCGCACCCCGACTCCCTTTCCGCCGCCGCTCTCCCACAAGCTTCGCCACCAAGCACCGACTATCAGCCCCGCCGATCGCCGTTGCCGCCCGCCCCCCGAGCGCCGCACGCCACATGCCTCCCCTCGCTGTCACCGACGAGCTCCGCCACGCTTGCCCGCATCCGGGAGTCACCGCCGGTGTCGCCGTCGAGATTCCCCGCCGAGTTGATATGGATAGTGATAAATGGATGTTATTGTTAGGCGTGCTACTTTGTGGTTGATACTTGCATTGTACACTTGGATTGTACACTACTTTGTGGATTGTACACGCATGTTGCTAGATAGTAGACATTAATTTTGGCGACACATTAACAAGTTCACCTAAGTGATTAAGAAGATAAACATTGAGGTAAACCACAAGAGGAGCATGAAGTATATGTCAATTGTTCCCCATGTTTAACACTGAGGTATGCGGATAAAGTCCGTAATTACGATAAAATACCACGATCACTAATTATTTACAAGAGATCCATTACATAGCACATCCATTACATTACAAGCCAAATTACAATCTAAAATCTCTAGATATAGAACATCCATCACATAGCCAGCACATATGCATAGTTGCCACAATCACTAATAATTTTCAAAAACAAAAAAAAAATAACAGGATTAGATATTTAAAACATGGATTAAAGCATGCGAGGGGTTGCGGCGCTCGGTGTAGCTGATCTTTGGGGGGGGGAGGGGTGGGGGGACAAGGAGGCAGGGTGCTCATGGTCTCGTATATCTGGTCGCGGGTACTTGGGTTCAGCAGTGGAACTAGCGGCACTCCTTGATGTAGGCTGCACTCGAGTTCCGAATTCGGTGTGTGCGTTCGAAGCATCGTCAGTCCAGGTCAAGGGATGAGTTCGAGAGTCATCGGAGGAGTCTCGAGGTCGACGGCGGAGCTCAGAGCTGCGTAGGTCGGAGGCATGCCGCAGATCGACGAAGGTCCCGCCGCGGCGTGCTCAAGGTCGGAATGGTCCCGAGGTCGGTGGCGAAGCTCGTAGGCATGCACAGTGACACACAGAGATCGCATGAGGGGGATCGACGTGGCTTGGTGTGGGTGCTCGAGGTCGCCGGGAGGTCGCCGCTGCGTGCAGATTTGGCTGGTGGACCGCCGCTGTGCGTAGATCTGACTGGAGATCGCCGAGGGTTCGCGTGGGTGCTCGAGATCGTCGGGGGTTCGTCGCTGCGTGAAGACGCCGGAGATCGGCGAGTTCTCTGGCGAGGCTCGGTAGATCTGCCATGATGGGCGTCGGAGGAGGTTGCCATGCGGAGGTGAAGCGCTGAAGAGCTCAGTTGCTGTCGCGCAGGGCTCGGCGGCGGGCAGATGGGGATGAGGTCTCCGCACGGAGAGGAGCGTTGAAGAGGTCGGCCTCGTCGGCAACGGATAGATCTGGACGGACGAGGTCGGACGTGATCGCCGAGACAAAGATTTCGTCGACGGCGGGCTCTGGATGAACACGGTTGTCGAGGCGCAGATCTCGACGGTGACGAGCAGATTTGGATGATTGAGGTCGGCAACGGGCAGATCTGGACGGACGTCGGAGAATTCGTCGCACGGAGAGGAAGAAGAGGGGACGCTCCGTCACTAAGTCGCCACGAGAGAGAGAGAGTAAAAGAGGTGAGAGAGTCAGAGAGTAAAAGTCGTGAAATTTTTAATCGCAACACTTTTACTTTGGTCCGGACCGGAGTGCGACCGATTTTTTTTCATTCTCCACGAGCCACCTCCGACCGCCCCATCGGCTTATTATTCCCGGCTTAGATCTGGGCCCGTCCGATGCATTTAATGGGGGAGTGTCCCCTATTTAAGTTGGGAGACACACATTATTCCCATTAGAAAAAGTGTATCCTCAGCGAGCCCACTAATTAAAATAATATTAAATATTGAAATTGGCTAAACAATATGTTAAGATATAATTTAAAAAATGTTAATTAATGGCGCCATTCAATATGTCCGGCCAGACCGTTGAGCATCGCTATATTATGAGTTATGACACTATGACAGTCCAGACAAGAAGTTTATTTAATTTCTTGAAATTCAGAATAAGAGGTGTTCACCGATTTTGTCGATTATTCGATCCGAACTTATTTAAGTTGGACTGGGTCGGACGTGTGTTGATTTTTTTTTTAAAAATCTGGCTCAATATGATCATCGAACTTTTTCTACTATATATATATATATATATATATATATTGTATATGTATGTATGTTTAATTTAATTTAAAGGCTATATTCGATTTAAAATATTAAAAATTATTTTAAAAAACTTTTCTAGTTTTAAAGTTATATTCGATTTATTAGAAATTTAATTTTGAGCTTTTCTCACAAGCCTTTTAAAAAAGGTCACTTACTTTTTTTTAATTGATGTTTGATAAAAATCATTGTAGCCGCCCACAGTAAATTTGTTACTTTTCTTCAAAACATACGTATACCTCTTTTTTCTCAAAGCATACCTTTTATGTGCATTACTTTTGAATGAAGCTTCTTCAAATAAAGTTTAAAGGAGTATAGGTATTCAATCAATCCGATTTAGTTTGGATCGGTGACTAATGAGTTGGGTCAGATATGTGTAGAATTTTTTCAATCCGGATCCATCTAACTCGATGACCCAATTTTTTTCCCTTTTTATTTAAACTTAAATCTATATTTGATTAATTTTTTTAACAAAACTAGATATTATAAGTACAAAATAATATCTAAATGGTTAGAAAACTTAATTTATGCTTTAAATAAATATTAAATGTATTTTTTTATCTTAAATAAATGTAAAAAAAAATAAGAAAAAAAATAAAAAAAAGTGATCAGGTACCCGATCCGATTGTCGGATTTGGCCCCAAAAAAGTGGCTTGACCTCTAAGGAGGTGAAGGTTATATGAGGTTCGAGAACTTTTTATGACATGCACAAGAGAAATATAAAGAGTTCGAGAAGGAAGCACGATTTTGTATAAAAAGAGAGGGGGTGCCATCCTCTCATCTCCCGCCGACACTAACGAGACCACTGAAGGGGGAGGAGTAGTGCTCCTCTTTTATTTAAATTTTTAGGTTTTATATTATTTATTTATTTAATATTAAAAAAGAGAACATATATTTTAATACACGGGAATGATGCTTTAGGCTTTTTATAAATAAAAAAGCTAAGATCAATCACTGTCGTTCATTTCAATGGACATTTGTGATCTTTTTGTTTTAACTCAATCTGTTGTTTCTATCTTCCCAAAAATTCAACCAACCCTCTTCTTTCCTTGCTCTCTCTCCCTCCCCCCTAAATCCCCAAAGGCTAAAATGAATTTTGCAGTATATACACTGCAAATCAATCACAGTCGTTCATTTTAATGGACGTATGTGATCTTTTTGTTTTAACTCAATCAGTTGTTTCTATCTTCCTAAAAATTCAACCAACCCTCTTTAAAAAAAGAAGATTGATCGCAACCATTGAATGAAGTGAACAACTATGATTATCATATAAACTGCAAAAATTCTATGCAGTATATCCAGTGCCCTCGAATAAAAAAATAACGAAAACTTAACATGACGTACAGAAAATATTATAGTTGAGGAGAGATTTAAAGAAAATGCTTAAAGATAATAATATATATATATATAGGGTTCAATGGGGCGTAACCCCTAAACATCACAGCCATTCGATCCAACGGACGAATGAGATTAAATCGGGAGATTACTCTCCTCTCCCCTGCTGCCCGCCTTCCCCACCGGCCGTCGCCGCCCAGCTAAGAGGCGGCGAACGAGAGCGACGATCGGGGCGGATGGCGCAGAGGTCGGCGGCGGCGGACGACGCAACGGTCGGTAGCGGTGGACGGCACAACGGGTCGACGGTCGATGATCGACAGATCTGGTGGCGATCAACGTGCGGGCTTGCAGGGGGTGAGGGATGGGCCGTAGGCGGGATCGGTGCTCGACGGCGGTGGTGATCGACAGAGGTTGCCGACGCTTGTAGAGGATCACGGGGGGCGCTCGTGGCGGCGAGCTCGGAGGAAGGGGCCGGCAATGGCCCTCACGAGGGGAGGACGGGAGATCGCGACGGTGATCGACAGAGGTCGCGCGGGGATCGGGGACCTTGGAGAGGTGGGGCTTGCCGGCGGCAACGCCAGCCAACGCTCGGGGGGGGGGGGGGGGGGGGGGGGCAGAAGGGGTCGCCGGCCGCCGGAGGGGAAGGCAATGGAAGGGAGAAGAGAGAGGGATTTGGGCGATGGTGCTCGTAAGGCTCAACGACGGTGCTCGACGACGGCGGCGAAGGAGAAGATGAGGGGAGGTCAATGGGGGCAGCGGTCGCAAGACAGAGGGAAGGGGAGAGGGGTGGCGTTCCAGCCGAAAGGGGGCTGTGGTCGCAGGCGAGGGCATCACCGGATGTCGCCGCGTCGAAAGAGTCGCAGGTGGAATCATCACCGCATCGAGGGAGTTGCCGGATGGGGAGGCCATCACGTCGAGGGCGTCGCCGATGGCCGGCCGGACAGTGGGGTGGGGAGGTTCCGAAGGGGATGCAAGCGAAGAGGAGGAATGGAGAGCAGGTCGCGGCCGTTCGATTTAATCCAATCCATTTCCTCTTACCACATCTAAACTATTGCGAATTACCACCTTTAACCTCAAATTACGAATTTCATTTTTTGGTACCTAAACTATCGCAATTTTTTTAGTTTGGTCATTCCGTCCAATTCCATCGACTTCTCCATTATTTTTTATTTTTTGCATTTATGAAATATCCATTATACCCTTGCGTTAGTTCACTTTTACATAAAAATATAATAATAAATATAAAAATAATTTAAAAAAATAAGAAAAAACAAGAGAGGGGAGGCGGCGACCCCCGTTAGACCAATTCCGACGACCCCCCCTTTTGCGTCGTCGTCGACGGCGATCCCCGTCCCCTCTCTGGGTTAGTCCAATTCCGACGATACCCCCCCCCCCCCCCTCTCTTTCCCTTCGTTGTCATCGTCGAGGGGGGGGGGGGGGAGGGGCGACCCCCCTCTCTTGTTTTTTCTTTTTTTAAATTATTTTTATATTCATTATTATATTTTTATGTAAAAGTGGACTAACGCAGGGGTATAATGGATTTTTTACAAAAATAAAAAATAACGGAGAAGTCGACGAAATTGGACGGAAGGATTAAACTGGAAAAATCACGATAGTTTAGGTACCCAAAAAATGAAGTTCATAATTTGAAATTAAATGTAATAATTTGCGATAGTTTAGGGATGGTCAGAGGAAATAACTCATATATATATATATATATATAGTTGGGTCGGCCCACTCGAATTGGAAAAGTCTAGCCTGTACCTGACTAGCCACAGGAGGGGCCATCACCCACTCGACCGGTGTATCCTAGGTCGCGTGATCGGCTCATTTGGGTCAATGTGACTCGTTGAACACCTATTGACAGGTGATACTTCATGATAAGTTAAAAACCAAGCTCTTTTTTTTTCTCTTGCCATTTATTCATGCTTTCTCTTTGATAGGTGAAATCTTTGGCAAAAGAAATGGGCATTGGTTTTTTAGGAATTGGTTTTCAACCGAAATGGAGACGGCAAGACATTTCCATGATACCCAAGGTGTGACTATCATTGTTCTGTAGCAGCTCCATTTCACTTTCATAAAAAAAAACTGCCCTATTTAAGTGCATCCATGAAACAATATTACATATAAATATTCGCGATACTTATTTTATCTTGGTGTTAAAGAGAGTCTTGTTGATGCTTTTAATAGGAAAGGTTCGAGATTTTAAGAAATTACATGCCAAAAGTTGGTTCTCTTGGACTTGATATGTTGTTCCGGACATGTACAGTTCAGGTGAAGTTCTTCTGCCCTTCATCCATGTTGCAACTTTGCTGTTCTCACAAGCATGCACTACAATATTCAAATTCCTGAAATTGATTCTTAAAGGAATATTAACTTTTTTTTTTAAAAAAAGGCCACAAGGCATCAATTAAGTGATAGAGTTAACATTGTCTTCATACAAAAATAAAGGGATGCCCGGAGGGGGATAATTCTTCCAAAAGTGATCACTCGGTGATCTTCCAAAAAAAAAGCCAAGCTATCAGCCTCAGAATTAATATGACGTCTAGTATGGTTACATTAAAAATTTGTGAGAGATAGCGTAATCAATCTAATGTTGTAAATAAGACTTTGTAGGCGCCATTGTGAAGGGGATTGAGCATTGACGAGATCCGATGTCATACGCGAGTCAATTTCCAAAATAATATTTGAGATGCCCAAACGTCGACAGGGAGTAAGTCCTTGATATATGGCCCAGCATTCAACTTGAAGCACCGAGTCAAAGTGGCATCGCAAAGTACGTGCACAAATGAATTTCGTGTTAGTAGACCTAGCAATATAACCTGCCCCCCTCCCCCCGACCTCCGAGCGCCCCACGAAGGAGCCATCTGTGTTCAGTTTGAATCAGAACTGATGTGGGGGCTCCCAACTCCCAAAAGGTGGGTAGCTGGCTGGGGAGTTCCCCTCAGGTGTGTTAGGATCTAACTCATGATAGCTCGCTACAATCCGAGAACAGTCCACTGTGGCGGTTGTCGTAATGGAATTGAAATGGGTGTCGTTACGACAACGCCATATTCCCCATAAAGTCAAAGCAAATAGCTTGCAAAAAGCAGTACAGAAGTTAGGATCAGGAGAGAAGGCTCCCTCATAAATCCATCCACTGTCGGGCCAAGAATTGAAATGAATAAAGGAGCAATTAGTTTCAATTTTGAAAAGATGCCACAACTGCAATGAGAATGAGCAATGAAAAAATAAATGAGCACAAGTCTCATCTGCAACCCGACAGAGGGAGCAAAGAGGAGGAATAACAGTGTTAAAACCTGATAACATGAAATTTGTGGGAAGGTGATTGTGGGCAAGTTTCCATAAAAAGATCTGAACTTTAGGGGGAATCTTAACTTTCCAAATTGAATTCCAACCAGACCATCCAACACACGCTAGCAGCTCAAAGGGCAAGCTAATAAAGTTATAAACGGTTTTGGTCGTGGGATTACCAAAAGCATCTGGTGCCCAAATCCATTGATCCTCATAGAGGGTAGCAGGCAGATTAATAGCAAGAATCTTGTGCGACAAACAGGGAGCAAAACACTCATCAATCAAAACAGAATTCCAGGTGGAGCCCAACATTTAGATACGCTACCATTAAAGAGAAAATTGGGGAAAAAACATTCACTTATGTGGGCATAAAACATAATGGAACATTAAAAATCCATGGATCAAAATAAACATGGGTGTTAGTGTCATTGCCAATTTGCTGTCTGATGACAAGTTTTATAGCATTTAGAGCCTGGATCAAGAGCCTCCAAGACCAGGCAAGCTTTGGATAAAGAGAAGAGATGCTAAACCAGGGGTGGGGAAGACCATATTTACTAATGGCAAATCTGAAAGGTAAGGACTCAAATTGATTCAAAATAGAAATAATCCTTTTGGCAAGCAGGGCATATTGCATTAACTTAAGTTTCCTAATGCTCACTCCACCATGTTTTTTATCCTGTTGAATTATGTTCCAATTAATCAGATGGATACCATTTTTGTCGTTAGAAGACCACAGCTTTCCAGGAGGATATAAAACCAGAGGAGCCGTATACCGATCCAAGGGTGTAGTTTGGGATGGAATTTAGAGTAAATTTTATTAACACAGAACTTGCTAGCATGATTTAAAGTCTTCATTTTCCAACTGGCCAATCTATCTTGAAACTTAGAAGTAAAGTGGACCAAGGAGTTGCTTGTACGTTTCTCGTAGGAAATGAGGCCCCCAAATACATAAAGGGTAGGATCCAGGGGAAATATTAAGGATGTATCTAATATTGGCCGTCCTAGAGGCATTGAATTTGGGTGAAAAATACAGGGCAGATTTATCAGTATTGATTTTTTGGTTTGTCAACAACTTATATTGCTCGAAAACTTTTAGCATATTCTTGAAGTTCTTAGAGGTAGCTGCAATGCAAATTAGAAGCTCATCAGCATATGATAAGTGGCTAAGAGGTGTAGCTCCAAATTTAAAAGGAATGATGTGTTTTAAATGGATATGTTGATTTATCAAAGAGGAGAAGATTTGTGACACTAAGATGAAGAGGTAGGGAGAGAGGGGGTCCCTTTGCCTTAAGCCCCTTGTGACTTTTGAAGTAAGGTGTGAAGGAGTCATTTATATATCATGTAAATTTGGAGGATTTGATACAAGTCATAATCCAATTGATGAAAACTTGGGGGAAATTCATCAATGTCAGAACCGTTTCCATCGTCTGCCAAGAAACCCTCAAAAACCTTTTCCATATCAGCTTTTAGGAGTAGGAACTTTTTCCTACCCCTAAAGATAGAATGAGTGATTTCCTGGGTCGTAAAGAGATTATCTTGAATTGATCTGTCTTTAACAAAGGCGACATGAGATTTGTCAATTAAAATTGGGAGAGTCTATTTCAGTCTATTGGCCAAAATCTTGGCAATGACACAATAGGTGATATTACAAAGTGAAATTGGTCTATGATCTCTGACAGTTTTGGGAATAGACTTCTTAGGGATAAACATGATTGCAGTGTTGCTTGCCCTAGTGGGCAAATAGCTAAATAGGAAAATTTTGGGATTTCCTGGGATACGGCAGGTCCAATTATGTCTCAGTAGTTGAAAAAAATTCACTGATAAAATCCCAGGAGCCAGATAAAAGAAAGTGTTTTTTATCTCCTCAGAAGAGATCGGAGAGGAATGCAGGGGAGATCAAGAACTGTCCAGGAGGGGTAGGGGAGGCCAATCAGAGATAAAAGGTCAATCAGAGGTTGGGTATCTGGGGCCATAGATTTGAATAGTGTTGAACAAAAGCCTCTTGGATGTGCTTCTCGTTCATGTGCAGGAAGCTGCTATCATCAAGAATACAATTGATATGAAGTGCTGAGATGAAAAATCTAGTGTTTTTATCTCCATATTTGATCCAATTGATCCTAGATTTACTAGGATGCATGTCTAAAACAGAAACTTGCTTTATTCTCAGGTTAATCTCGACTTTAGTTCTGAATGGGATATGATTAAGAAATTTCGTGCGGGACTTGCTTTGCAACCTGTAAGTGCATACATATTTCTTATCAGAAACTTGCTCTAAGGTTTTGTTCCTCACATTTCTTCTTCCGATCAGATTGCAACAGCCATATTTGCTAATTCACCTTTCACCGAAGGAAAACCAAATGGCTATCTTAGCATGAGAAGGTGTTAATGAGTCTTTTCCAATGTTTCTACTTCAATTATTCTAATTTTATCTTATTAAGAAGAGTTCCATTATTTTGTTGGCTGGTCTTCCTTTTCTTCTGCAGCCACGTGTGGACTGATACAGATAACAGTCGCACTGGAATGCTTCCATTTGTATTTGATAATTCTTTTGGGTAAGTGCATTTTATCTTTTCATTGAAAAATATACTGTCTTAGAAGTTTAGCATCTAAGTTAGTATATTTGGAACTGTGCCTGAATCTATAACAGCAGACTTTTCAACTGAAAAAGTGCATTTCTCATGTAAATAAACACTTATGTGCATAGATTTGTTGTTCCATAATGAAATTTGATGCATTATTTTTTCAACTTACACTTTTCATCTATTTGCAGATTTGAACAATATGTGGACTATGCTCTAGATGTTCCTATGTTCACTGTATGCAGAAAAAATAAATTTGTTGATTGTGCTGGAATGTCATTCAGGGTTCATTATACTCTCCATCTATTTGCTTTATTTTTGAATCCCTTGAAAATGCATTTGTAAGACCAGTTAAGAAAATACTATTTGATGATACTCGCAGGACTTTATGCGAGGAAAACTCCCTTCAATTCCTGGGGAACTGCCAACAATAAATGATTGGGTGACTCATCTAACAGCAATAGTTCCTGAGGTGTCTTTCTGTTGGATGATATTAAATGAAAACAAGTAGAGTTCAAATCTGAATACTGATTGTAAACTGAAGGTTAATAATTGATTCTCAGGTGAGGCTTAAAACGTTCCTGGAAATGAGGGGTGCTGATGGTTGTCCTCGTAGTAGCTTGTATGCTCTGCCAGCATTCTGGGTATGCTGTTTTTGACATATGAGAACACCTTTATATTTACTGTTTTTTTTATTTTCTCATACTCCATATAGGATGTATTTGACAATTCCTGCCTATTTAAATTTGCTCCTTCCATTTTCAGGTTGATTTGCTGTATGACGATGTTTCATTACAAAATGTTCTAGACATGACTGCTGATTGATCCAACGAAGAAAGGTTGATGTTGAGGAGAGAGGTGCTACATAGTTGAACCTTTTTTTATACTACCCATCTATAATGATTGATAATGGTCATTCAATAGTATTTGTTTGTTCGCAATACTGTGTGTTGCTTATCCACTGTTGAAGTGATAAATAATTCTCTAGTGTAATTGGAATCTGGTTAATAGGTTCCAGTTACTGGACTCAGGACACCTTTCAGGGGAGGCTTAGTGAAACATATTGCTGAAAATGCTTTGCAGTTTGCTTAGGTTAGTTCATTTATGTGTGACTCTGTTTATCTATGATTTAGATCTCAATACTTTTTCTCATAATGATCCAGGATGGATTGGAAAGAAGAGGTTTGAAAGAGGAAGTGTTTTTGGATGAAATAACTGAGGTGGTTAGAACAGGTATCAGATATAAACTTTTGATTTGTTTTGCAGAGAATTAAAGCCCCAAGTTCAAACTCTATCGTTATGAGATGAGTAAATCATCAAACTCTATCGTTGTAAGAGTAGTAAATCATCTAACGCTTTTCACACTGGTCACTCTTGGAGTAAATCACCAAATTCTATGGTCGCTTTTGTACCCGTGAATTAGGAAATGTGAAATTTCTTGAAAACTTTCTGAAGGCTCTCAAATATGATGGCTCACTTTTGTCCAAAATGTCTGGCAATTTTGGCAGGAGTGACACCAGCTGAGAAACTTCTGGAGTTGTATCATGGAGACTGGGGTGGCAATGTTGATCCCGTCTTTGAGGAATTGTTGTACTGAATATTAAAGTTGCAGCAAGTCTAATAATATGATTGTCAAATAATGATCCAATCTGGACATGGTGAGTAGCACAAATTGTTCAGAACAATCAGAGGATTATTTATTACATCTGAAAGAGAAGAAAAAAAATACTTGAACATTTCCCTCTTTTCGTGATCTGTCAGAATAAGGAACGCCCTTTGACAATGTTTGCCATTTACTTTTGCATCATGTATCAAATATGTATGGGGAATCCATATAGGTGTTTTGATAACAAAGCTGCCGAATCATTTTGTGTAAATGATTTATATTTGTAAGGTGTAGCACTCTGTGTGTCGTTTATGTAGTAGTTTGATTCCTGGAGTCATGATTAGGAAGATATCGTTTTATTCTTTATTCCGACTTCATATTAAACTGGTACTAATAATTCTGGATACCAAAGACCCCGAGTGAGTACAAAAAAAAAAAATCATTTCTATAGTAAAACATTCTCATATTTATCCTTTTAGGCATTGACGTGTGCTCATGTATAGATGCCTTCGAGGCGAAAGAAAAGGAAAAATTCCGAAGTATATAAATATAATTGACAAAAGATTTATAGATTAAAAATTGGATGAAAATTTCAATAGAGTAATTAGTAGAGTATCCTATCTTACTTTTGATGCGTATTAATTTAAAATTATCTTTTATTATTTATAAATAATAAGATCATTTTATAAATCATATATCTTAGAATCAAAAGCTATATATAACATAATATACAGAATGTTATAAATATTATTATATTACGATATTAAAATAATTGGATGAGAAACTCGAGTCCGACTTCGAATAAATCGAATTTAAAATATACTTTGTATCGAAAAATTTGCTCGCCGCTAATCGAATGTATAGGAGGAGAGGAAATTGTCCAAGTGGCCAGCCACATCTTTGATCATACGAAGCGATGGGTGGAATATAGAGGAATAAAATTAGTTAAATTATATTTGAGTATATTTTTTTATTTAAGTTAAGTGAGGTGGGGTAGAGTAGTTAAGCTTTTTGAACATCACATTTTTCATTTCACCAAATTAATAGAATGGGGAGGGACATATTATTTTAGACCAAATTAACATCTTTTCTTTTTTATTATCAAATTAAATTATTTCTCTTCTTACCAAATTAAACCACCTCTCTCTATCTTCTCTCTCACGTTCATTGATATATATCATCATATATTATTTTTTTCTAATATGAATACATATTTATTTATA
Organism: Pontederia crassipes; assembly: GCA_030549335.1. Classification (NCBI taxonomy): domain Eukaryota; kingdom Viridiplantae; phylum Streptophyta; class Magnoliopsida; order Commelinales; family Pontederiaceae; genus Pontederia; species Pontederia crassipes. The sequence goes on along the minus strand of CM060188.1, from coordinate 9,578,693 downwards.
ATTTTTTATCAAATAAAACTTTTAGTAAATATAAAATTTTATTCAAAATAAACATAAATATACTATTTAAAAATAATTTAATATTAATATAATATATTCAACCGAGTTGGAACGTAAAATTTAGATTCGGTCCCGATTCAACCCGGTCAAGTGTCAAAGAAATGAGACTCGGTCCTGACCCAATTATCCAACGGGTCGGGAAAAAATTTAGAAAATCCTAACAGGTGCAGACGAAGATGATCAGGTCATCCCGGTTTATGCTCACCCTTAATTAATGATTATAAATACTTTAAATATATAATAAAAAATAAAAATAACTTTTATACAAATAAAATCTTCATTACCACATTCATATTTTATATAATTTATTATTCAAACATAAACTTCTAATGACACATCACGTCACCCCACTTCATCACTCATCACACTATCCCTTCATTAGTTATTTGTCAAACAAATCCTAAGATTAATGTTTAGAATGATAGTAATATTTTTAAAAAAAATCTGTAGGTACAGCACTGGTATTGCATATTGTTTCAACAAGAAACTTGATATTATTTATTAAAAAAAACATTCTATCCCATAACTTGTTTTGCATATATGAGTATGATCCAGTCCAATGGACATGACTTTAAAAAAAACTTATAGTTAACACGTAAAAAATGAAGTTAAGGAAAAAAAAGGATAAATATGTAAAAGTAGATATTCGTCTACACTAATCAAAATCACTATGAGGTCGTTTGGAAACAGAATCGTAGTTCCTCGTAAGTTCTTCATGCATAGTTAAATTGATATATTAATTCGGAGTGTGTTTGGTTGGAGTGGAATTTGATGATCAGGAATAAGGTGATTGATGTGACGTGAAAAAATAGATGTGATGAATGAATTTTGGGTGGATTTTAAATTAAAAATGATTATTATAATTGTGAAGTATAATTATATTATTAATTAAAATAAAATTGTAAAATAAAAAAATTTTATGGAAAAAAGTTTGTTAAAAATTATATTATTTAAATATAAAAAATCATTTTAAATTAATTATATTTAATGAAATATTAAAACTTTTTAATGAAAAAATAGGTAATAAATAATATTATATTAAACACTTATTAAAATTATTTTATATTTATTAAATAATTTATTATTGTGAAGATATTGTGTGAAGAGAAAAGAAAATAAATTTTGAAAAAAAAAACAAACATCAAGTCAACGTGAAAACTCAAAAAAAAAAGGGAAGCGAAGGTGGAACCGGAGTGGTGAAATCGGGGTCAAGTGATCCCGATTTCCACCTCGAAATTGAATTTCGAGACGGTGTTTGATGAAACTGAGCGAAATAAAATCGCGAATTTCGCTCGATTCCCGTCCGGTTTTCCAACCAAACCAGGCCTATGAGCTATCATGCAGAAAGAAGAACATATTAGACACTCATCATTCGGAAAAAAAAAAGAAAAAGATAGAACAGATCGGACATTCATAAAGTTCCATGTCTGAATTAACCAAATATCAACCCAACATCAATATCTTTCAAATTTTCATAGATAAACTTCATACGAAGATAAAAGAAAAAACAATGATAAGAACGGCAACATCCAAAGATCAAAGGATCACTTTGTTCCAAACACACATATGTCTTTAATATCTATGCGTTTATATTATATAATTATAATTTTTAGATAAATGGGAAAGAGCTCCAGCAGCAAGAAGCAGATATACCAGAAGTCACCGGTGAATCGCAGAAACATATCAGAAGTCCTTGTTCCAAGAACCAGCAGCGTTGTTGCGGTCCGCTCCAGGAGCGGAAGGAGGTGGTGCATCTCCATCACGTCCGCGGTTTTCAGGCTGCAGCCACTGCTGCAGCATCCTTTCCGTCAGCGGCGGAATTCCCTGGGGATTCTCCGGTGCCGGATGGGTCCCATGTCCTTCTCCTCCGGCCAGATGGCCGCTCACCGGAGACGCCCAAGGTGCCCTTCCACCAAGGCCTGTCATGCTGAGGTAGTTCAGATGATGCAGCGGCGGCCTCGTGGAGGACTCTCCGCCATTGACGCGTCTTCTACTCGGAGCTGCAGCGGGGAACTCCGGGACGGAGCCCCCGCGAGCGGTGGTAACGGCCGTACGCTGCCTTTTCGATGACAATGATCCTATCAGAGCATCGGGGGACAGGTCGAGACCAAGGGAGGAGAAAGAAAGAGGGCGGCAAGGAGGAGGAAGAGGAGGAAGACTCCTCACCTCCTGGTGCAGGAGGGTCGACCGCGCCCTGCTGCTCGTCGCCGCACCCGTCAATTGCGCCCATGCTACGGGCGGCTGTTCCAGCGTCGGAGAACCGATACCGATGCGCAAGCTGACCTCACTGTCCCGGGTGGAAGATCGGAACGGCGCCAAGCTCCCGAGCGCTTGGCCGCGGGGACTGTACTCCGAGCTCGGCGCGGTGAGGCGGGCACCGAACTCCGTAGACGACAACCATGGGGGCATCTGATGGTGCGGCACAGGGCGGGACGAATGACCTATTGCTTCGCCATTGGACGGAGCGATCTCGGTCAGAGTTCCGAAACCCACCGGAGTGCCGGCCAAGCAGTTTGGACCGACGTTGTCCTGCAGCGGCATCACCATGGACGAATTGTTGGCCTGCTGTTGGGTCGGCGGCGACGTCACCGGGGTGTCGTACTCATGGACGTCGATCACCGCTACAGGAGGCACATTTGTAGTGTGGCGATCATGTGGCTGTTCCCCATCCGGCGGCAGGTTGAGGTCAGGAAAGGCCGAGGGAGGTGGAGGGGGAAGGTCGGTTTGGACTGGGGCGGGAGGGGAAAGGTCGGCATGGCCCTTATCACCATACCGTGGTCTGCTGCTGTACTCTCCAGTGCCCGGGGAAGTGGCCCTGTTTGCCTCTCCCGGACAACTCGTCGCCGTGCCATGCTGATGGACGTCAGAACTCCCATCTCTGCAAATGTGAGAAGCAAATTTAAATAGAGATGAGCATTGAAAGAAAGTATAAAGACGAGCGACAAGAGAAGTAACGCGAGGTGAGAGGCAGAGAAAGTAGCACGAGGGAGAAAGAAGCAAAGAAGAAAGGATCAGAAATGAGGTAAAGACTGAAGAGAAAGAACCATAAAAGAAGAGAGAAATGAAGAAAAAAGAGAAGAAAAAGAGAGAGAGAGAGAAGAGTAAAGAGAAATAAATAAGAGACGAGATATGGAATAAAAGGAGTAGCTTAAGAAAGAAAATAAGAAAATGATTCAGGTGAGGAGATAAAGAAAGGATGCAAGAGAAAAAAATATATGTATGAAAGAGGAGAAAGAAATAATTGTAATTGTAATACCATTTTTCCCAAAAAAAAAAAGATAACTGTATAGAGAGAAAAGAAAATTGATAGAAAGAGGGAGAAAATTTAAAAATAAAAGAGAAAAAAAATAAAAGAGAAAGTGAGGGTGAAAAAAAAACAAAGAAGAAATAGATGAACAAGTGAGTGTGAGAAAGAAGCAAAGATGAAGAAATTTTTATTTCCATTACGAAAATAAAGAAGAAAACAATGAGACCTTATATATATTGCCTAAATACTCTTATCATAAGCTTAAGGTTTTAGGTGAAATTAACATAAATTCCATTTTCTTTTTGCTATACTTCATTACATGGTGTACTAAATAGAAAATTAAGGTAAAAAAATTTAAAGGTAAGCAATTCTTACTGGCTTAGGCCTCCTTCACTGTATTGTATATTGTTGGAGTCCTCAAAGCTGCCATAAGTCAGCCCATTGCAAGAATTATGATTATCGCAAGAACAACAACTGCAACAACAACAGCAACAGCAACAACAGTAACAATCATGACAATGGCACGTCTTGCTTAGCTTTGTTCCAGAACATTCTGGCCGATTTGAACGGCGGCCCTCAGACGTTGGTGACATGCCATTGACACTGTTTTGCGTCGAAGTCACCCGCCCTCCATCAGGATTTGTTTCATGGCAACTGGTGTTGCAGCTGTTACGCAATGTTGATGAGCTCATGGTGGTGGTGGTGCTGTTGAATGTTCATACAAAAGAGTTATCAAAACATGTACAAAGATATTTAGCAATATGTAGGATTTAAACAAGATGCCTCCATTGATATCAATAATAAAAGAAGATAGATAATGCATAATATAATGGTTGCAAAAAAAGATATTGATTAACTGTTGGAGGATAGAGAGATTATTTGTGCATATTTAGTATTCCTCAATTACTTAATGAATCTCATTGACATAAGGAATAAAATTGACTATATAAGAGGGATGGTTGAAATAAATGTGCAAACAAAGAGTTAACTTGATAGCCTGATCACTTGCATAATGAAACTAAAGAGATATTGAGTATGTAAATAAAGGAAAGAAGATCACATCAACAAATACATCTTTCTTGGTATTAATTAATTGTTTAGAACCTGTTTTGATCTTTAAGACAAATAATGATGACCTTTATAAGTTTTTTTCTAAGAACTACATGCATATGATGATATTTATTTTACATTTCAGAATATTATAATTGATAGGAATATGTGGCAACTGTTTACCTATGTTCACCCATGTAACAAAAGGAGTTTTAACTTTCAACAAAATTTTCAAATGAAAACCTAATAAGATCATGCCTTGAACTATACATATATAACACATCCATATGAAAGAATCTAAAGTGATTACTTATGTTTGCAGCGGCTTATATGTTTGTGAAGTTATCTTGACAAAACATAACATGTAAAAATAATGTAAGTTCTTCCCCCTTTTGACTTCTATCTTTTGTTCACAAATATATACATATTCTTATTGACACCAACTCATATCTCTCCCTTTATTTGAGATATCTATGTGTTTCTTCTCTTCATGCTCTGAAAATCAATCATTGATGCTAAAACATTTTTTTTCAAATTGAGAGTACCAACTAACTTTGTCCTTGCACAACGCGTGTTGATTTTCACATTTTATTTCGACTTCTTTTTTATAAAAACAAAAAGATATAGTATTGTTCATTAACCCACAAAGTTATTAAGAAGATTCAAAGGCTCAAAACACTAACAACATACAAAGAGAAGATCTTACCAAGTGATGTTTCTCTCTGATGATGAAATGCTCGGCGGCGACAAAGAGTTGCGATCGCTATAGAACTAGGGTTTGTTTGCGCTTATCCTCGGTATTTATAGCCAATTTGGCGATGGTATCCGCGTATAGCTATATAAGGTAAGAATAAATATTTAATTTTAATTAATGCACTAATTAATTATTCAATTAAATGAGTTTGTGCATTCATTCCCCAAGTGATTGGTAATATCAATTATATTTTATTTATAAAATAAAACTATAAATTTGAAATATAATTAGTAATTCTTAATTGTATATGATTTTTTTCTAATTCAAACTTGTGTATATATTAATTGTCGACAGCTTTCACAAAACAATGGATCATGTAGTCAATACCATGGGTAAAAAAACTATGTAAATATATGATAGTTTTATAATCCATATTATACTCATTAATCGTAAGCAAAGAAACATGCCTTAGAGTATTTTGGTATAGTAAGTTAGAGTATATATTTTTTAAAATTATTTTAGTAAGAAGAACTACATATACCATCAATAAAGCAACTTGACATAAGTTAGGATACACTAGTAATTATATTAAAAAAATCAATGTGAACAAACTTAAAAGGTAGTTGTTGGAGTAAATTAGATTAATCGTCCCCCAACTTTGGGTGCGGCAATTAGAAGGTTCTTCAACTTTAATTTATATCTAGGCTATCCTCGAACTTTGTTTTTTTGCACGTGTCGTCCTCTGACCGTCAATAGCTAGTTCCCCAATTACGTTGTTGGTGTGGCGCAAAAAAGTAAGTATATAATAAAAATATAAAAATAAATAAATAAGAGGCGGTAGTCTTGTGGCTGCTGTCCCTCATAGGAATCGGAGTATGGGGGTCGACGCCCCTTTCCCTCTCCTCTCCAGCACCCGAGAGGAGAAGGAAAGGGACACCGGTCCTTTTTTTCTCTCTCCCGCTCTCACACGTGTGAGAGAAGGGGGCATCGGCCTCCGTGAGAGCTCATTGTGCACCGGCAAGCTTGCAGAGGGGGGCGGCACCTCTTCCTTGGAGAGGAGAGGAGGAAGGGGCACTGACCCCTTAATCCGACTCCAGCGAGGGGCGACAACATATCCAGAGAATTGGCTATTGACGGTCAGGAGGACGATCAGAAGAATTGGCTATTGACGATCAGGAGGACGATACATGAAAGAAAAGTAAAATTCGAGGATAGTCTAGTTATAAATTAAACTTGAAGGACCGATTAGATATCGACCATAAGTTTGAAGATAATCCTTGTAATTTACTCGTAGTTATTGTGATACCACCAAAGATTTTAAGATTGAACAATTTTTAATGATGATAAGATGGTTTGGAAGGTGTGTTTAGCCTTGATATGCAACAAAGGTTTTTGTACAATAAAAGAACATCTTATATAGATACTTAAGGAAAAACACTCATAATTAACTAATGAAAAAATGAAAGAAGAATACGCTTTAAAATCATAGTTTTTTGCTAAAAAAAACATAACTTTTAGTTATTTTAATCAAATAGTAAACAAATTCACACTCTTCTTATTGATTAAAAAATAGTATTTTAAATTCCAATTTTTTCTTGGTATTTGAATTGATATAAAAGCTACAAAGTAAATAAATAGAAATAAGTGTTAAAAGGAATGAGTATTTATTAATACAGTAGTGGGAATCAATGACTAATTAAAACTAATTATTTTAAAATTCAACATTTGTAATTTTTAAAAAAATGATAAATGTGATATGCAATTCATATTATGATTAAATTACATATATGTAGCTATATGTATATTTATATTATATTGATAAAATTCGCAATGGCATACTTTTATCACAAAGAGAAATTTGCAAGGTTATGAACTCAAATTTGTGAGTAAATAAATTTAGTCTTAATTAATATATAAGTTATCAACAAGAAAAAATGGTGGAGTATTGAATGAGTAATCATTATGTTAAAATTTTAGTTCACATTAGTTAAGGTTGCATTTATATATAATTAATTATTGTTATAAATAAATAATATAATATAATATATATATGATTAATAATATAATATTATTATTACCGATGGATTTTGCTTTCATAATTATCAATGAATCTCCATCCATCAATAATTTCGAAGGCAACACTCGTTGAAAATAAAATTAATAATATATATAATATAATAACATTTTTAATATTTTATTATTAATATTTCTGGGCTTTGATAAATCAGTCGATAATTCCGAAAGTGAAATCCTTTGAAAACTTTAATTTCTCCCTCCCAACTTCCCCGCCTAATTTTCCCCCTCTCCCTCGCTATATCTCTCCCTCTCTCGTCTCTCTTTCCATCGTTGTACACCTCCCCTCTCTCTCTCCCCCTCTCCCTTCCTCTCTTTCTCTCACTTTCTCTCTCGGCTCCGTCGGCCTCCCACAACTCCGACGGCTTCCCACGGATTTGGTGACCTCCCATACCTCCGGCAACTTGGTGACCTCCCAAGGATCCGACGACTCTGGCTCCCTCTCCCTCCGCCCCTCTCTTTCTCTCTCTCGGCTTCATCGACCTCCCCCGAATCTGACGAGCTCCCATGGCTCCGGTAACCTCTCCCTCTCTTTCGAGTCCGACCGCCAGGCGATTGAATCCTTTCGCCTACGGCCGGATCCAGCACCTATGGCCGCCACGGAGGTGGTGCGACCGAATCCGGCCGCCTCCCTCTCTCCCACTGCCGCTCTCGCACTCTGTCACATTGCTCTCATGATGAATTTCATGTTCCGTTTGTTACCTACAAGAGTTATTCCAACAACTTTCTTCCCGGCGAAAACTAAATTTTCTGATAGATTTCACGACCGTCGAAAATTATAGTGTATTATGTTGTGAAATTTAAGATACACTATACATATTTAAAATATTATAAGGGTTATTTCCTCAAATCATCCCTAAACTATCACAATTTTCTAAATCTAACTCTAAACTATGAACTTTATTTTTTGGATCCTTAAACTATCACGATTTTTTTAATTTGATCCTTCCGTCCAATTTCGTCAACTTCTCGATTATCTTTGATTATTCGCAATTGTGAAAAATCCATTATACCCCTATTACAAGTGTTAATCTATTTTTGCTTAAAATAATATATAATAAAAAAATAAAAAAAGAAAAAGACTCCGTGTCGCCGGAGCGAAAGGGGGGGAGGGGGCTCCCCCACCCCACAACGGGTGCCAGCGCCCCCTGAGTGAGCTCACCAGCCCTCCTTTTCTCCCTCACCACATGCGATGCGACGAGGGAGAATAGCGGGGCCGGCGCCTCCCGAACGAGCTCATCGCCGTGCGCGAAGAAGAAAAGGGGGGTCGGCCATCCTGAACGACCTCGCCCGCCGGGCGAGCTCACTGGGGGCGTCGACCCCTCTATTCTCCCTCACCGCGCACGAGTGAGAAAAGCGGGGCCGACGCCCCCCATGAGCGAGCTCGCCGGTGAGGGAGTTTAGGGGGGCGCCGAACCCCCTTGTTGGAAAGAGGGGGGGTGGGGGGGGTGGGGGGAGCCCCCCTCCTCCCCTTTGGCTTCGGCGATGCCCCCCGCAAGCCATCGTCTTTTTCTTTTTAAATTATTTTTTATTATATAATATTTTTTGCAAAAACAAAGATAATGAACTTTTCACAAATACGAAAAATCAAAGATAATCGAGAAGTTAACGGAATTGGACGGAAGGATCAAATTGAAAAAATTGTGATAATTTAGGGTGGTTTGAGGAAATAACCCATATTATAATGACAATATGCTATAGAATTTTAATTATGTAGTCATCATTAGGCTTCTCACTTTAATTTTTAAACTTAAAAAACTGTCTTGATGTATTATGGAATGAAAAGACCTAAAAATTTTATGTCAAGTTGGGTCGGTATTTAGATTTTCATTTTTAAGTTTTTTGCTTGCACCCCTACATATACCTATATTGTTATATTAAATAAAATACATTATAATTATCTTTTTATTAAAGATGAAATTAATAAAAACTATTTTTTATTCAAAAAATAGCTTATTTTAGATATGCAAAACTTATTGTCTAATGAGTTTTAATAAGAATTTTAAATAGTTCTTTTTCAATAAAACAATGAATCCCACTTGTAATTATCTTACTTTGAATATTATTATCTTAAGTAACAAACTTTAATTTAAATATTTTTATTTTGCAAAAATGTCAAAACAATAATAATATGCTATATATATTATTTGTTTATGGGTATATAAATCTTACTAACTAATTATATTTTAAAATAAATTAATATATTTATTTGTGATATCAAACAAATAATTATACTCTAATCAAATTAGTTTCACTTTTCATATTCAGTTTTTTTTATTTTAGATATGTAAATATTATTATTGGGTATAACAATTTTATATATATATATATATATATATATATATATATATATTGACTGTGTTTGGGAGCTAGAACTAGGGTGAGAATATGCCCTAGTTCTAGCTTGTTCACCCAAACATCAATAGCAAAAAAAAGTATAAATGAATTCAAGTTCAAAACTTGGTTCTACAAGTTCTTACTTTGAGCAAGAACTTTACTTAATTCTCGCTTCGTGCGAGAACTAGGTGATCCATTTTTTTCTTTTAAATTTTTACATATAGGCCTAAAAGTAGGTGGTGCTACTTTTAGGCGTATATATAATAATATTTAATTTAATATATATATTAATATATTATTAGAAATAATTTTATTTGGATCAAATAATTAAAAAATATTTTATTAATTAGTTATAATATTTTGCTTACTATTATAGTATAATAAAATTATAAAAAATTGTATTAATTAACTGAATTGATGTAAATATTATAATTGGATTTATTGTATTATAATTTTAATTAAATAAAATTAATGTAAATTCTTATGGATAATAGTATATTTTTAATGTAAATTCTTATATATAATAGTATATTTATTATAATAGAATTTATTAATTAAAATTTTCAGTTGTTTTTAGAAAAATTTATAAGTTATCTAATTTATATTATATTTGTATCTTAAGACATTCTTTAAGTAAACAATATTAATAACATAAAAAACTAATTATAATTAATATTAATATATTATGACACAACTTATTTTTTAATATAAATATTTATTGTATATCATAAATTATAATATTAATATAAATACTTTCATAAAATATCATTTTCATTAAATAATTACATAATATTTTAATTTAATATAATTTTATACCTCATAAAATTATAAATTTTATTCTTAGATCTTACTTTTTATCTAAACACATACAAAAACTTATCTATAAAATCAACTTTTCAAATTCTCATCATTACATTTTTCATCCAAACATCAAACATAAACTTTTCTATCAAATCGATTAGTTCTTGAGAACTAATACAAGTTCTCATGCCAAACACAATGATTAGGTAGTAGCATTGATAATGGGATATCGATTAAATTTGGAGTAGTTTAAAATAAATTTTAATTTCTTATTTATCTTATATGTAATCAAATATCAAATATTATTGTTATATGTATGGAAGTGTGTATATTTAAGGCTATTCACCGAGTCAGTTTCGGTCACCTGAACCGACCCAATGACTATTCAATCTGATTTGCGATCAGGTCTCGACCCGAACCGACCTAAACTCGGTCACTGTCGGGTCTGATTTGGGTTCCAAATTTCAACCCGAGTGTGCGCGACCCGAACCAATTGGTCTGAACCAAAATTCAAAATAGTAAAATACTTTCTGAAATGAATTGAATCGTGGGTAGAACTGAACCAAAAACTTAATATAAATATATAATAATCTCTAAGAAGGGTGAACAATTGGACCCTTGGTATATTAATCTCTAAGTATATTTAAGGTTGTTCACCAAATCGGTTCGGATTTGCGGTTGGGTCGAACCTGGCCCAAACTGACCTAAATCTGATCACTATCGAGTCCGATTCGGGATCCAAATTTTCAACTCGAGTGTCCCCGACCTGAACCAAATGACCTGAATAAAAACTTAAAATAGTAAAATACTTTCTGAAATGAACTGAACCGTGGGCAGAATCGAACCAAAACTTAATATAAATATATAATAATCTATAAAAAGGGATGACCGTGGGTGCCCTAGCCGCCATCGGCTCGCCAACAATTATCGCCTCCTATCCTGATGCGTCTGCCTCCCGCAATGCCGCACACCACCACCTGTGTCGAGCCGTCGACGACTCAAAGGAGTCTTCGCTGCTTGCGCACGGCTGCCTCCTGCATGCCACTCGGCGGAGCCTCAGTTCCATGCACCGTGTCTACCTTCTGCACACCACCATTGTCACTCGTGTCGGCAACTCGGGGGAAGCTCTGTTACCCGCCGGGCAACGTCTTTGCCACCCACAACAATGTCTCACGCCTGACCCGCGATCCTCTTTGACGTCTTCATTAACCTGTCACCCACACTGTCCACTGCCTACAATTGTGCCTCCTCCTCGATCTTCAAGTCGCTCGGCTGCCAAGTTTTACATAAATTAAAAAAACAATTGGGGTAATCCGTTTTCCCGACCTGACCCAACTTGACACATTGGTGGTTGGGTCATGTCAGATCAAATTTTCTAGTCCAAATATGGCTTATCCGACCCGACAGAATCTGAACAGGTTGGGTTGCGTTAGCAGAGGATGGGTCAAGTTAAAATTGTGAACACCCTATATATATTTATTAAAAGAAGTTATATATTTGACTTTTTTTTAAATTCATTCCAATACTGTAATAACACAGAAGGGGGCGGCGACTCCGCCCCCTCCCCCCCTCCCCTTCCCCTTCGTTCTTTCCCTACGCACGTCGACGCAGGGAAAGAGAGGGGGGTCGCCACCTATCCTCTGAGTCAACGACTGACACAAAGCGCCCCCCCCCCCCCCCCCCCCCCACCCCCACCCCCACCCCACCCACATAACACGCACGCACAGAAAGTTAGCTTTGGTGTACCCCTCTCTCTCTCACACACAATATTATTAATATAAATTGACAAAATAATAATAATAATAATAATAATAATAATAATAATAATAATAATAATAATAATAATAATAATAATAATATGATTAATATGGAGTACAATTATATAGAATAGCTTTTAATATATACCATCTTCGATCTTACCATTGACTACCTTGTTCATGCTGATATAAAATTTAAATAGTGGATCTGTTTGAATTAGGAGCAAAAAAATGTCAAGAGTAAAGAGTGGGGAAATGGAAAATAAAATCAATTTTCTTTGACCGTGTGGCAGCTTGAGTGTGTGTAATGTAATATTTAAGCACTAACTTGAATTTTGTATTTAAACTACAAATTTTCTTTTGTAAAGTTTCAATTAAGTTACTGCGAGAAGCTGCACCAATTTTATATTCTTTGCCGGCTACGTCAATATAAAAACAACGCAAATGTGGCTATTTTTTTTTAAATTTTCATTTATTTTTTTTTTCATGCAAATATTCACGTTTCTCTGGACCACCGGATATGTTTTATATTTTTCTATTGCGCAAGAGTTGTGCATGATCTCTGTCTTCTTTCTTTCTTTTTTTGTTTTTTGTTTCCTATTGGTTCATCAGTTTGTTGAGGCTATTAGATTGTGCTATTATTTTATATACACACACGTAGTACTTTTAAATGGGATAAGTAAGTATGCCACCTACTCTCCTTAAAAAAAAAAAGGTATGCCACCTACTTATCGAGCAAATGATCTTGGTATATTGGGTGTAAAGTAAGGTTAATTAAATTTGATCGAAATTGTTAATTAGTAAAACTGTGTTGGTGGATTCGAGTTTGAATTATATATCATGAATATAGATGCTAAAAGTAATAAGAGTTTTTATTACCGTGATCAATGTACAACACGTTATATGCGCAAATGAATTTCTTTCCACCAATCATTTTGTTCCGTGGAGTTTTATTTGAATAAATATGATTTGACGTCAAATCAAATCAATTAGATGATCATTGGCATATCATGTATTTGAAAAATGCAACCTAAATTAAACAATCTACCTCCAACTTTGTGTGTGATAATTGGATGGTTCTCTAATGTCAATTTATAATTAGACTATTCTCAAATTTTATTTTTCTTGCCCATTCATCCTCTAATCATCCATAGTCAATTCCTCGATTACATAAAAATATAAATATATGATAAAATAACATAAAAAATAATAAAAAAATAAAACAAAGAGGCGGCACGTCTGCGACGGAGTAAGGGTCCTCTACGACACTGAAGAGAAGGAAAGGGACGTTGGTCCTCCTTTTTCTCTCTCTCTCGTGCTTGTCGGCGCGCAAGAGAGGAAAAGGGAGGCATCAGGCCCCTTTCTCTTTTCTTCGTGGAGACAAGAGCGGAGAGAGAAGGGAGAGTCGGCCCCATCTGTGCGAGCTCGCACAAGAGGAGAGGGTGTCTGGAGCTCATAAGAGAAGGGTGGCGTCGGCCCCGTTGCGCGCCAATGGGCTTGTAGAGGGGGAGGGCGCAACACCCCTTCTCCACTCTAATGCTATGAGAGGAGAGAGAAAGAGATGTACACCTCCTTAATTCGACTTCAGGTTGCATTTATCTTTTTTATTTATTTATTTATTATTTTGTTATATATTTATATTATTTATTATTTTTTTCATCACGTTAGTAGCGTAATCGGAGAACTGACTATTAGCATCAATAGGACGATGCATGTAAAAAAATAAAGATAAAGAATAGTCCAATTATAAATTAAAATTGAAAGAACGTTTAGGCGAGGATCTTTCGTATAATTTATTAGAAAAATGCATTAGGAGGAAAACAAGAAACATTGAATAAAGGCGAGAATAAAGTAGTGAACCAAAAACAAATGATTTCAATGTTGATAAAGATGTGTACGTGTAAATTAATTCTTTTAACTAAGTTGTTGCATAGTAGATCTATACTTTCATTAAAGAAAAGCAACAATGAGAAAAAAAAAAGAAAGGAATTATATTATAGGTGGAAGGAGGAATTTATGCATGCGCATAACTTAATATATATATATATATATATTTGTGAAGAATTTTCCTTTTCCGAATAACCATAATTCATATGAAAATGATAAACATGTAAAAGATATCGAAAAAAATGGTAGTTTTTTTTCTCTTTGCAAATAATTTATGCCACTTTTGAGTTTCGAATAATAAATAAACCACCCAAAAATTAGCAGTTTCAATCTTTCAGACCATTTTGACGAATTTTCTTTCTATAAAGAAATCATCAATATTTCACTCGAGCAATGACCTGAATTCAGTGAGATTTAAATTTTTTTCTAAAATCGTTGTATATCTTTTATTATACCCTATCTATATATATTATTATAACTGAGTTAAGAAAATAGTTTGACTACCAATGTAAGTTTTTTTTATTAGTTATTACCGTCATAAAATGGAAATATAAAAGATTACTACATTTTGCACATGTTGAGTAATTGTATTTCGTCTTCAATATTTAAATAGACAAATGGAAGCTTAACAGAGCAACTCCCAGGATACGGCGCCGCCGCCTCACATCCCCTTCGCCTGTTCCCCTGTTCACCTGCGATTCGGAGCACTTTTTCATCACTAGGAGGAAGTTGATTTCCTCGAAAGGTCACTTTTTTAATCCATTCTTCGCGTTGTCCTCTACGAAATCTGACGGGGAAACGCAATTTTTCCTACGAATTCTTCGGAATATTTGCAGATTAGGGCTTCGTGCACCGAAAGGAGGAACATTTAGGTGGAAGAGAGGATGAACTCCCTACAATCTCTGCACGCATGTTCGGTTTATTCGTCGATTGATCTGCGGCGGGTCTTCTCGCGCCAAAAAAGGAGAAATTTGCCGCATGGGGTTCGTCCTTCGCGAGTTTCTTCGAGTCTCGTGTCGGAATCGCAGCAGCAGATGGCGTCGGCGCCGGCGCCGGCGAAGCCTGTTTCGAAGGAGAGCAGTGAGGTGATGGAGACAGAGAGGAATGTGTTAGTCGGGACCTACGCACGAGCTCCGGTGGTGTTCCAGAGTGGCAAGGGGTGCAAGCTCTACGATGTGGACGGGAAGGAGTACCTGGACATGACGGCCGGGATCGCGGTCAATTCACTCGGGCACGGGGATCCGGACTGGGTTCAGGCAGTCGTGGAGCAGGCGAACACCCTCGCTCATGTCAGCAATGTGTATTACTCTACTCCGCAGGTAAACAAATTTTTTTTTTGGTGGGAGGGATGGCGACTCGTATGATTAAATGACGTAAACGAATGGTAAGTACTGACATATAGAGTGGAGAAACAATAATAGGCAATGTGATGTACAATATTATCAGCATCTCTCCTCAGAATATAGTGTTGTGTTGCATCAATTCAGACTTTTATGAAATTTAATGCTGTCAAGAAAATGATTTTTGCTCTCCTGACTGAAAAAGGTTATCAAAATTGCTCTATTGTGAGTTGATAGTTGTGGACTGCTGTTTATATTTCGAGCTTAACCTGATTGATAAGCATCCCCCCATGAACTGACATGAGATCCAAGCAATCTAGACTCTGCAGTCGCATTTCTAACATGCTGATATGAAATTGCTGTAGCAATCAAAGTATTTTGTGTAATTCTCCTGTGAACAGATTAACATAAATCTTCTAAAAAAGATAAACAGAAATAGTTTGTATCATTCTTTTTGTCTATGTTGATTCTTGTGTGTGTGTGTGTGTGTGTTTTGTCTCCCGTGATGTTCTCTCGTGATGTTCTCTCTCATTCCAGTCTGCTTCTGACCAAGTATTTTTCAGGAAAGTTAGTTATCCAAGCAGTTCTATAAGTAAACACATGAAGTGCATCCCTCCACATTTTACATTTGAAATATTTTAATGCCTGTGATAGCATCATTATGATAGTTGTCAAAAAGTTTCAATAAAGAAGTAACAATGTTAGTTAAATAAGACTCAAAGAGCTAGTAGATGACTAACACAACTATCTATTCATCCTTTCTCTCTTTGAAAGGAGAAAAAAAGAGGAGAAAACACTGGAACTGAAAACATTATGCATTTGTTAGATTCTTGTTTCTTCTCAGTTTGTGTTAGGTACTTCCACTTTTTTGCATCACAAATCTTAAAGAGATAAAATGATATACTAGGTTGATTTCATTCATAGCCTATGGATTTTTATGCTAAATGTAATAGTTAATTAGGAACATGGCATTCATGATATATCACTCTGTAGGTGGAACTAGGAAAGCGCCTTGTGGAATGTTCTTTTGCAGATCGTGTTTTCTTCACTAACTCGGGAACAGAAGCAAATGAGGCAGCCATAAAATTTTCTAGGAAATTTCAAAGGTTTTCACATGCTGATGAGAAACATCCTGCCACAGAGTTCATTGCCTTCACCAATAGTTTTCATGGGAGGACTATGGGTGCACTTGCCTTGACAAGTAAAGAGAACTACAGGACTCCTTTTGAACCTGTCATGCCTGGGGTCACATTCCTAGAATATGGCAACAGTGAGAAGGCAAAGGAAATGATTAAAGCTGGTAAAACTGCTGCAGTTTTTGTGGAACCTATTCAGGGTGAAGGTGGAATATATAGTGCTACAAAGGACTTCTTACAGACTCTCCGTGCTGCCTGTGATGACACTGGAACTCTTTTAGTTTTTGACGAGGTATGTGGACTAGTTTCTCTCTAAGTAGATCCCTTCTTTTTTCACCAGCATAGTTTGATGGTTTCTTTTTTCGTCAACTAACATTTGGTGGTTACTTGCTGTATATTTCATTTGGCATGTAAGCTCTCTTGTCAATGTTTACCCCATGTGATATTTGCTAATGGCCCTGTTTTCTATTTATCAAGCAGAAACATTGGAAATACTCTTGAACATAATGGTGATGTATACTGTTGGTTAGGGAAATTTCAGTGCATCTTTTTTTACCTTTTTTCAACTCCCTTTTGTGCATCATGTCATCCTGGACAATGACTCTTCCACCTGCAATATAGTTGATTGTTGAAGTTTGGATCTGGAGTAATTTCTGTGTTCTGTGATTTCTGCATTGATCTTCTCGTTTGCTTTTGTGTGTGGCCGCTATTAGCTCTCTGTTGTGCTCAAGTAGTGATATTTTTCTCTCTTATTCACAGGTGCAGTGTGGTTTAGGTAGGACAGGGCATCTGTGGGCTTATGAGGCTTTTGATATTCAACCGGATATAATGACCCTTGCAAAACCCCTTGCGGGTGGCCTACCGATTGGTGTTGTTCTCACCACTGAAAAGGTTGCAGCAGCCATAAGCTCTGGGGACCATGGTAGCACATTTGCTGGCAGTCCTCTTGTATGCCGTGCTGCCCTTGCTGTTCTGAAAAAAATTCAGGAACCAAATTTCCTAGCCAGTGTGAGAGCAAAGGGAACCTATTTGAAAGGGTTGCTCCAGAAACTGATAGCAAACCCACATGTAAAAGAAATACGCGGCCTGGGACTTATAGTAGGAATTGAGCTGGATGTTCCGGCTTCTCCCCTGGTTGATGCTTGTCGAGATGCCGGACTTTTGGTGCTGACGGCTGGGAAGGGGAATGTTGTAAGGCTGGTACCTCCATTGACAATATCTGAGAAGGAGCTTGAACGAGCAGTTGAGATCATAAGCCAATGTTTGCCCGTCCTTGATGGGAACACCTCCAAGTAGTCAACATTGTTATTGTATCCATCCTCCAAGGATATGCACTACATTTGGGCTAGACATGTTCAAAATGCAATGCAGGAATGACAAGAACTTTCCACTTTTTCTTGCAGAATAAAGAGTTGGATTGATAGTTAATGCAATGGTGTTCCAGGTATTAATTAATGGGAACGTAAAAGGCCCTTATTTCTTCATTTCAACCAAAAAAAAAATTTCCGTGCATATTCTTTAATCAATGATCTTATCCAGGAAAGTCGCAAACTTCCTCGTTGAATCATATATTTGTGCATTTTGCTCATTCTCCTCGTAAGAACTATGCAATAACTACTTCCTCAAGCCTATGCAATTAATTGAGCATCATGTTGAAGAATTTAAGAAATTGCTATGACCACTTCAAAAGAAGTAACTGAATAAATATAATGGAGCAAATAATAATAATATTTGAATAAATGCTACTTGTCCTGTTAAAACAAAGGACAAACTCGTACAGAGTAGGAGCCAGAGAAATTAGTGAGCAATTCAACTGTTATCTCATGTGTCAGGGTCTTCATAAATTGTATAAAATATGTGCATCACGTTATTTTACTAGGCCAATTTAATATTAGTATTTTATTAACACGTAGCTTTCCCCGTCATTCTCTGCTAATACTTACATTCTGGCTTCTTAATTAAGCATCTGCACTGCACTCAAGTTGTGAACTAATTAACTCAACGAATCGTCTTGATTGTATTTCTGACTGCAATATTTCAACAACTATAATTTTGCATAGCGGTTTGAGTAGTAAACAATTTGCAACAGATTGCGTCTTCTGCCATTGCCGTTGACTTCAAGAAAAGGCTCTCTCTCTCTCTCTCTCTCTCTCTCTCTCTCTCTCTCTCTCTCTCTCTCTTCAAGCAGGAGTTAAGAAAGGACAGCAAGCATGGAATTAAGCACTCAATTGATCAGGGTGTTGGTGGCAGCTCCAACGAACATATTTGGTGGCATGGATGCTTCATTTGATTGTCACCCAATGCGTAAATGCTAAGTAACCTGCTGGATGCTGTCGCATTGGATACGAGAGAGAAAATTATATTGCAGGAGAAGTTGGAACATGGGGGCAACAAATCTCAACGTGGTTTGGTGGATGTGCTAGAATTCTTAATTTAATCAACTTTTTTTCTGTGTCTGTGGAGGCTGTTGCGATTTCAATTAAGAAGCTCGATTCAAAAGTTGTGGCGCTGCTGACTCGCTAACTAAATCAGAAAAGCTGATTTTTCATCAGCACAAAAAATTGTCTGATCAGAATGCTAACACACCTAAATCCCTGTTACATCAGGTTATTATTATTATTATTATTATTATTATTTTGTCCCAAGGATTAACAAGAAAATGTTTCAAGATAATGAAGATATTGAGAATAGGACAATTGAAAATATTAGATACTATCCATGATAAATCTCAATCATCTATTTAATTAGATGTGATACTTAATCATTGAGATTTGAGACAGGATGTACATTTGTTTTACTCTGGTACTGGATCAAAACTAATGGCCCTTTCTCCAGCTGGGAGAGTTAAATGACCACATAAGCTGCTGATCAGAACTGGTTTGAAAGATGAATGAGTCAACAGATTGAAGTGTTCAGTTCCAGTTATGAATTGATCAGACAATTCTTCATTATAAACAATGGATCCCATTGGTACAAGGCCACATGACACCTTTTTTCCCCTTATCTTCAATCATCACAAGTTTTTTATGGCTACAAAACTACGATCCTGCATGTCATGAGTCATATCCTTTTCAAACTGTTCCAGGTGCAATATCAGAATATTCAAAGGGGAGGAGCTGTACCTGATGCCTGATGCAAGCACATACAATCCGCCCCTGTTTAAGACAAGTTTTGCAAGCACACCTACAGAAGAGAACAGAAGCTGCCAAACTGCTCAAACATGTGAAATAATTGCCAGCAGGAAGTGAACGACAAATTCGCTAGAGAAGTTTTGATTGATTTGCATGTTTTCAGTAGATGAGCACAATATCATTACAGATTTACAGTCCACAATGTGGGTGTGTGTGTCTGCCTGTCCAGGGGCACGGTGAAGAGGTTGTCAACAGCCCCCCACTGCAACGGGTTATGGTTTTTTATTTCAACCCCAATCACACTGATTGGGACATCTTAACCAACACTACTAACACTGATCGGTCCCCATTAATTTCTTATATCGGTTAATTAATAGTAGGAGAAAGCAAAGGAAAACACCATGCTCAATTGCTATCCGTTATAAATACAATGATGATAAAGAAGATTAAGTTTTAGAACATCATATGTGTATCACCTTGTGGAGTGATAAGTGGTTCTTCCTTGCTTAATCGCTTAAGCAGATTTCGAATTTGAATCCTATGAATGTAAAAAAAAATTATTGGGACATCATTTGTTACTGTCAAGTACGCGATGCGGGATGATCTAATTGGATTAGTTAGTGAGTTAACCTTCAACATATAAATAATACGATTTTTAGTGCCGCGCAAAATAGGTCGTCAACGCTGCTTTCTAGACGCCGGAACTCACTAAGGCTGTGTTTGGCAAAGCTAGCGATTTGATTAAAGAATAACGGTTCGACTAGAGGATAGCGATTTAACTAGAGTATAGCGGTTAGCTATTAGAGGATAGCGGATAATAATTTATTTATAAATCCAATAAAATCTGTTTGGTAAACATAGCGGTTAAATTAGCGTATAGTATAAAATGACGAAAATAGACACAACATATAAACATCATATTCATATAATTTAATTTAAAATAATTATTTTGAATATCGATACTTTTAAAAATCTTATTTAATATAAAATATTGATTAATTCAAAATAATAAAAAAACTTATTTGGGTTGTAAGTAAAATTAAAGATGTGATATATAAAATAAAAATAATATATGATGTTTAATAAGTAGATAATTTTTTACTTTAAAAATAAGGATATAATAGAAAAAAAATATGAAAATGCTACATCTATACCCTATAAGCTAGTATGAGTAGCTTATAACGTTTTGTATTCAAATCTCTAAACGCTAATGAGAAAAAAACTTTTATCAAACGCTTGTAGTAACGTTTTTACTCTAACAAAATACTATCCGCTATTAAATACTCTACTTTTTTACGTATCAAATAGTGCCTAAAAAACAATCCTTTGTGTATCATATATTTTGATCAAACACATTTTTTTATGTGTAAATTTACTGTAGTTGTGGCATTTTGTAAATTAGTTATTTGATAATAACATACGATAATATAATTAATTATCGGTTCAGTAAATCAAATACTGTTTAGACAAACTTTGTGGGGTTTTACATAATAAGATACATTGATGACGTTTAATAATGTTTTGAAATCAGACCACACGGTGTTGACAACCAACTCAGTTCAGTTTTTAATCAAAACCAAAGAAACAAAAATCCATTCAATCGGATTTTATTGAAATGTAAATTTCGAAAAGGAAAAGAATAGAAAAATTCAAACCAATTACAAGGGCGATTAAAATAGGATTCAAATCAATGATATTTGTGAAAGTCTGAAAAATGAAAAAAGAAGGAAATAAATTAGGAACAAATAGAGAGATGAGTTACGCAGGGAAAAAAAGTTGAGTAGAAAGGAAGAAAAGAAGGAAACAATAACTAAAATGGAAAGATGATAGAATAAAATTGTATGAGAAGGGTAAGAAATTAAAGGGTTTCAATAGATTAACATTATCATAAATACTAATATTATTTATAAAGAAAATATTATTTAATTATTTCACTTTAAAACCCTATTAATTATATTATTTCGAATTGGTCGAAACTTGGACGCTGAATAGACCGTTCTATTTTAAACCATTGCTTGTGTACATTTCCTTCTCCTGCTTCCTCCATCAAGTAGATTCTTGAGGTCACATATGCTTGGATTTTATCAGTACATGGAGGTGGGGAACAGTGAGAGAACTACGAAAAGGGGACTCGAGCCTTCCTCTTTCTCTCTCTCTCTCTCCCCCCTCCTGCTCCCTCCTCCCTTTCCAACCGAAAGAGAGCTAGTCTTTGAAAGAAAGCTTCATCACCACCCACCACACCACCGAACCCTCCACTTCAGGCCTACTTCTCTCTCCTCCATTTTTGCGTTTCCTCAAACACAACTCCATTTATTATATACCCGCCCTCTTCCTTGGCTTTTGTTCACGACGACGACGACGACGGTCTCTGCCTTGCACCGAGAGCTCTGCCATTGATGCGAATACCTCATCCTTCTTTCCCTCGCCGGAAGGCGTCGGAGTCGTCGTTGTTCGATCGCATGGCTTCCGGAGCATTCAGGATGAAGCACGCGGCGCTCAACGGCAGCGGCAGCGGGCGGCGGAGGGGGAAGAACACGGTCTTTCTGGGGGTCTTCACCGTGTTCCTCTTCTTCCTCTTCATGTACAATGAGGACGTCAAGTCCATGGCCGAGTTCCCCTTCAGCAGCCGAGACAAGTCCCCCGAGCTGTCCTACGAAGAGTTCCCCATAGCCGAACCGAGCGTGTACCGCCGGGAATCCAACAAGGCCGTACAACATGTCGAAGTAACCAAGGTCAACGAGGAGTCGAACAAGAACGAGGAGAAGACGGAGAGCAGCGAGATAGCAGTCGTCGACATAGTTCAAGAACAGCAGACGCAGAAGGAGCAGCAGCATCAGCTGCCGATGCCGAAAGAGCCGGATCAAGATCCCGAGAAAGAGATAACCAGGGACACGGTGATGATGATGGTGGAGCCGCAGGATGAGGCCGCCGGCACGGCGACAGTCGAAACTCCGATCGTTAGACTGGTGGAGGACCCGCCGGCGGAGCATCAGACGACCGTGGAGAAACCAGAAACCAAACGCGAACAACCGGAAGCCAAAACCCAACCCCAGCCGCAGCCCGCGGAGGCCGAGAGGCCCAAGGGCGGCAAGGTCCAGGAGCAGCAACAGCGGGTGGTCCTCAACGTGCCGGAGACTTGCGACCTATTCACCGGCCAGTGGGTTTACGACGACAAGAGGTATCCCATATACAAGGAGCACGAGTGCTCGTTCCTGACGGAGCAGGTGACGTGCATGAGGAACGGCCGGCGGGACGACGGCTACCAGAAGTGGCGGTGGAAGCCGCGTGACTGCTCGCTACCTCGGTAATTCTTCTGCCGTCCCCTCGACATGATTAACAACCTGAAAAAATTACTGCACGAATTGTAACGCGAGAAAAAAAAAACTTCGATGCCTCCTGTTCAGATTCGACGCGAAGCTGATGATGGAGAGGTTGAGGGGGAAGCGCTTGGTGTTCGTGGGTGACTCCTTGAACAGGAACCAGTGGGAGTCCATGGTGTGCCTAGTGCAGTCTGTCAGCGCCGGGGACAAGAAGACCCTCACCAAGGGAGTCGGCAACTTCAACATATTTAGGCTCGAGGTAAACTTTGGGTTTAGATTCGAATGTCCTGTTCGACGGCACGCATGCATGAATGTACGTACGTGCATGAAATGAATGGATCAATATGTATTCATGTGCATGGTCTCGTGGAGCAGGAGTACAATGCGACCGTGGAGTTCTACTGGGCGCCATTCCTTGTGGAGTCGAACTCCGACGACCCCAGGATTCACAGCATCCAGAACAGGATCATAATGCCGGGATCCATCGCCAAGCACGGCGAGCACTGGAAGGGAGTCGACTACCTCATCTTCAACACCTACATCTGGTGGATGAACACCCCCACCATGAAAGTCCTGTACGTCTTGTACATGTTCGATCGTGCACGTGTTTTCCGTAGCATGCCTCCCTGTCAGTCATTGATTCATGCAGTATTTTCAAAATATATGATTCTGCACGCAGGCGAGGGTCGTTCGAAAACGGATCCACGGAGTACGACGAGGTAGACCGGCCGGTGGCGTACAGGAGGGTGCTGAAAACGTGGGCCAAATGGGTGCAGAAGAACGTGGATCCTAAGAAGACGATGGTGTTCTTCATGAGCATGTCCCCGAACCATATCCAGTAAGAATCTATTCACATACCTCAACTATACTTTTTTCTCTTTTTCTCTACTGATCGATATAATTACAGAATACAACATAAGAATAAGCTCGACAAATGAATATATAGTAAAAACCAAATTTTGAGATTATGCTTATAAAGAGTGTTAATATGAATTCTTTTACCTTTTTAACTTTTAATTCTAATTAAATCTCATGATACTGTCACTTAATATCAATATATATCTCAGAGTACCAGTCATGACACCTCATGATAGCTCAATAATGCTACATAATAATTTATCATAACTTTTAGAATACGATTCGATTGGATTATCTTCACCTTTTTTTTTCTTTGTTGTTTTTTGTTTGGATTAACTTGACCTGATCACAGCTAGTTATATAATAAGAATGCAAGCCGAAAAAGCATATAGATATATGAACCCTCACCTAAGACGTAAAGTGGCAATTAATAATATAGATGATCCCTCACCTCTGCCACGCCGTTCCATCTCTTATTAAAAATAAGAGGACACCGTACAACAAGTTATAGATGGTTTTCAAACGAACGGTTTCCTTGTGGCTCATTATTTTTCTAATTAATTACCTACCCAACTACTTAGTTTGATTGAATTCGACTGCAAGAGTTTACTTCAGGAATTGAATATCTTAATATTCTATGTTGGTGGAATATTTGTCCAAGATCTCGACCTCCAAAAGATAATGCATTGATGGTCTCGAAGTTTAGAAAAGTTTGTTTTTTATGAATATTTTGACCAATTCAAGCATATAAAGATTTTCTTTATCCTATTTCTCTATGTTCCCCTTTTTTTTTAATACACATCGCCACATGATGGCTTACGTCACCTCGTTAATGACCACAAATTGAAACATTCATCCCTCTATCTCCCCCTACCTATATCAGAAGCTTCACGGCTTTTGACTCATTCTTTGACCACGACGTTGGCACGATAGCCATATTTATGCCTCGCAGCTTCCCACCACGGTTGTTTCATAATTTGTAACCACTTATAAGTTGCAATTAAGTCGATTTCACAGATTGATTTAACATTTTTTTTATTTTAGATTATCATGAGCTATAAATACAACGTATATATATACATATATATGATACACACGCTCATTGCTTTATACTATATACGTACTCTATGACAGTATATATTGCAATATATTATTTATATATTGGACGCTCAATTATTATTTATTAAATTAAATAATCCTAGATAACGTCTGTCGAAATGTCAGTGTGTCACACAACTGATAAAAGTGAAACTTTGCTAGAAAATAAGATGTGGCCTCTTGGCTCACAGGCTCACAGCTGAAATATTATAAATTGTAGTTATAGCAAAAAAAAAAAACATGCATGTTTTTTACTCACAACTACGACACTTTACATAAAGCACTTGCTCGTTGTATTTTCATTGATCAATCAATCAATCGCATCTCTAAACAGATCGAGCATCTTACTTATTATGCATGGTTAAGAACTCGAACTTACTAATTCTTTTTATCAAACTCATTTACATTTATATATATATACACCTTAATTATTCTTCTAAATAGATTAATTATGTAGCCAAACTAAATTACACGTGCATGCATCGGCGTCGAAGAACACTACTAAGAACGCTGCTCGCTCGTGAACTTTTCTAATTCTGCAGTAGCACGGACTGGGACAACCCGAAGGGGATAAAGTGCGCGCTGGAGACGGAGCCGGTGGCGCCGGCGAACATGTCGCACCCGCTGGACGTGGGGACGGACTGGCGGATGTTCGCGGTGGCGGAGAGCGTGATCCGGTCGATGAGGAAGAAGGTGGCCGTGGAGTTCGTCAAGATCACGGCGATGTCGGAGCTCCGGAAGGAGGCGCACACCTCCGTCCACACCCTCCGGCAGGGGAAGCTCCTGACCAGGGAGCAGCAGGCCGACCCCATGAACTTCGCCGACTGCATCCACTGGTGCCTCCCGGGCCTCCCCGACCTCTGGAACCACTTCATCTACGCCAAGATCGCCTCCTCCCCATGGAGCACCACCACCACCTAGCTAACAGTCAGCTGCCGGCTCTTCCTTCTCCATCTCTTCTTCCACACTATTTTTTTCTTTTAACTTTTAATTCTTGACAAATTAAATTGTTTTCTCTTCTGTTTCATTTTTTTTCATTTTTTTAGTTTAGTTTTCTTTTTTCTTTTTCCTGTATCGTGTTTGGTTAACTAAGCACACAATGGCAAGGCAATCGGGGGATGCAGTAATGCTGGCTGACACACTTTGCTGTTGATGAAACATGCATGGCACTTGATGCATGCCTAGCTTGTATACATATTTCATGGGTATATAAAAATGCACGTCTTACGGTCATCTACAATATTACATTACTTAGATCAAGTGTTGCGTGATACCTCTTATCTTTTACAAAATGGAAAGGCAATTAACTGATGCAAATAAAACTTTGGCAAATGGGGCAGAGTTTATTTTTTTTCGTGCTCGTGTTTACTAGCATTAATTAATCACTCTTTCGTGTGAAGTTTTTATATTTGTAGAAAGTATGTAAAAGCGTTCGGCCCACAGGTCCAGAGAAGAGAACTTGGTCCACATCTTTAGCCTCATATGGCCCAAACTCAAAAAGAGCTTCCAATGCCCTGGCCTGAGAAAATAGAATAGAATATACTGCACGAATCACATAATTCTATTGTTGTTTGTTAAATTAAGGTGAATTTAAAGTTTTCTTCCAATTAATAATGACGATTCAAAAACGTCACTTTGAGATTTGAGGTTCGAACTAATTGAACCGCTTGTTCGTTAATTAAAATTTGATTTATCCTCCTCAATCAAAATGAAGCTATTCGCATTCGTTTATTCGAATTTATTTTACATTAGAACCGAATTTATCAAGATTAATATTCTACTTGAACCATCAATCTAACGAAGTTTGCGAAGTAAATGAATTATAAATTTTACGATAATACATTTATTTATTTATCATAATAATATTATAAGATAAATTATTAGCTTTATTTAAGTAAATAAATTCCAATTTTTTTAAATCCAAATTTGGGACGAATAATTATTTCGTCCTATATTTTAATTCATTGATAATAGCGACCGAAGTGAGTTCTTATTAGAACCCGCGGAACAGCAGAACACGCGCCGGGTTATCCGCCTCCCTACATCACCCTGCTGCAGCTGCTGCTGCTTCTGCTCCCACGTTTATCCTGCAATGGCGTCCATCCTCTCCCACGCCATCTCCTCCGTTGCCATCAACAATTGCACTCTCCATCGCCGCCGCTCTTCAGCCCTCCGTTCGCAGTCCTCTTTCTCTCTTAGCACAAGTCTCTCTCTCTCTCTCTCTCTCTCTCTCTCTCTCTCTCTCTCTCTCTCTCTCTCTCTCTCTCTCTCTCTCTCTCTCTCTCTCTCTCTCTCTCTCTCTCTCTCTCCCCTCCCCCCATGCATATAGATACGTGTAATTTACAGCACTAATGAGCTCAATTGGATCTTAGGGAGAGGATTAACAGTCAGAGCTGCCGAGACCGACGCTAATGAAGGTTTTCGCTTTGCCTACAAAATTGCTTCTTTCCTTTTAGGGGTATCGACAAAGTATAAATATTATGGGATTTCGAACTTGGTACAGTGAAACCAGAAGCACCGGAGAAGGCTCCGGCCGCCGGCGGAGGTTCGAGCTTAAATCAGCTTCTTGGGATTAAGGGCGCCAAGCAGGAGACTGTAAGCTGCCCCTCCTAAATTAAATCTTGATTTCCTTGCTTTCTATCGAATCCCCAAATTGCGCATTTACTTCGGCATTAGTGTTATTATACTAGGAATTACCATATGTCGATTTGATGTCTCATTAGTTCAAATGTTATTGCTTTTTTTTCTGAAGCATTATCAAATGTGTAAATTGTCGATGGTTGATCTGTCGCACTGTTCACCGTTAAGGATATCAAGCGGGAAAGTAAGGATCTCAAACAAAAGAGTACCGAAAATATTAGATTTTAGATGAGAAAAGAATAAAAGACCATAACTTATGCAACGTCTAATTACATTGGAAATTATTGAACCCAAATTAAGAATATAAGCTTGTTTCCTTTTGTTTTAATGAAATTGGAGCTATAGGGCTCAATCCATTTATTCATTAGACCCAAGTAATAATGGAGTCAAACCTCACAACTGTTTTAAGTTTCGGAAGCTTTTCTGTTCCCCCGCAAGGTGATCCCTTGGATCCACTTATACCTCCCATGAAACTGACACTCATGTAGGACGAACGACTTCATCATCACAGAAGTATGAGAGGTCATTCCTTTTTCTCATAAAAAAAAAGTCTGAGAGGTCATACTACATCAAGAATCAAATTTTACGTTAAGAATCAATGCATTGTCAACATTTACAATAATAAGTTATTACTAGAAAATGCTCATGACTGTATCTTTTTGAAAAGATCTGCTGCCCTTTTTCAGTAGTGAATGTGTTTGTGATTCGATGTGCGATTTTACTGAGTGCTTTGATTCAGCTTTTTTTTCATTTGAGAGACAAAAAAAAGGTATTCAAGATTAATAGTCATCCTAGTTCCTAGTTTATTAATAAAGTGAAGAAGGTAGAATGAAGTTAAGGTAATTGTCACTCTGCTGATCCTTTCCTGGTTTCTTTAATTTTAAAATGCAGGATAAGTGGAAGATAAGGCTTCAACTTACAAAGCCAGTCACTTGGCCTCCACTAGTATGGGGAGTGGTTTGTGGTGCTGCCGCCTCTGGTAATCAGTTGTCTTGCACTTGTACTCAGTTGCGTTTCTTGTAGAAGCATCTATTTGATATCTTACGATGATGTGGTTCCAGATGCACTAAGAAGATTCCTTAGATTAGTCTCGAATAGATTCTAAGCTTTTTTATGGTCCTAGATTCCCTGACCTTTTTATCAATATATTCTTAGTTAACAGATGATATTATCAAATGTCACCCTGGCCTTTATGTCTCTTTGCTTTATTATGCCTTTCATGTTTTCATATACTTATACATTTGGATGACTAACCCTTTCGATCCTGTCCACTTACCCCTCAAAAGAAGTTATATGACAATATGAGTTTCAAGAAAATTTCACGGATATTCTTGATGACATCTATAAAGTTGGTTATAATACGCCTTGTTAACCTAATGTTCTTCTGTTTCAGGAAATTTTCACTGGACAGTTGAAGATGTAGCTAAAGCTATTGTTTGTATGATTATGTCTGGACCATGTCTTACAGGGTATACCCAGGTTAGCATGATTTACAAACAGATGTAGTATGCTGAAGAACAATTTGTTTCTCAATGTTTGTTTGTCTCTCCTTTCTCACACTTATTATGTTTGTAGACGCTTAATGATTGGTATGATCGAGAGATTGATGCAATTAATGAACCCTATCGCCCTATTCCTTCAGGAGCCATTTCAGAGGGTGAGGTATATTTCCATGGTCCAACTAACTTTTTCCATTTGATAGAAACATTTCTCTAAAATCCTCCAGAGCATCTTACAAGTCTTAGTTTACTATTTGTTGAAAATTTACTAACCTTCAAAGGTGAAAAAAAAGAGGAGGGATCCAAGTAAGAGTGATAACATCAAAGTTTTTTGCACTCTGAGAACTTGTTTTGTTAAATTACTTTTTAAGTCTGTAACTCCCTCTAAATGAACATTTTAAACACTACCTCAGAAACTTAATGAAAATCATCTTAATGGATAAACAGTTCATGGATGGTCTTTATTCTCATTGATGATTTTATGCTATGTCAAAACACGGGTAATATGACTTCACTGAAAAAGAAAACATGAGTAACTTGAGTGGTGCTTGGATTATTGAGTGACATTCACATTGGAGATTATGATGTATAGTGTAAAAGGTTTTAAACTTTCAGTGTGTTTGAATAAGGAGAAGAAATTTACTAATACAATAAGATTTCCTTGAATGCATTTGGAACAAAAAAACTCCGCCTATATTTTATAGCCGGTCCCAAGCCCGGATAAAGGAGGAGGGTTGTGTTAGGCCCCGACAGTCAGCATAAAATCATGTCGAATCTTATGAACATGGATCAACGAATATAGCTGACCCCACCTAGTGGGATAAGGCTCTGTTGTTGTTGTTGTTGTTGCATTTGGAACAAAAAATTGCTCCACATGTGCTGCATGCTATGTAATTCAACATTATATGAAACAATAATATTGTAAGATCCATCTAACTACATATTGAAAACTCAATTTATTTAAACAGTACACAGATTGTTGCTACGGACTTTTTAAATTCCTTGCAGTGCATGTTCCTTATGCTACCTGTTATATCTTTCTTGTATCATCTAGGTTATTGAAGCATCAATTTATGCATCAAAATATTTTGTTTGAATTCTGGTTTCTGGTAAAATATTTCCACTTTCTCCAACTGAAACTTCTTTCTGTAAAGTGGAAGCATACTTGTAGGCAAATATCTTCCTGTTGAAAACTTATTCTCATCAATCAGCTTGCTTTCTCATTAAGTGAGCCATTCAGGTTATAACCCAGATTTGGGTGCTGCTTTTAGGAGGTCTTGGGTTGGCAGGTTTTCTAGATGTTTGGGTAAAGCCATCTACAGCTTTTGAAACTCTCCTTGATCAATTTCGCCACCCTGACAATTGTATCTTATTCAATTATTTTCTCTCATTTCAGGCAGGGCATAAATCACCTGACATTTTTTATTTAGCTCTAGGTGGTTCTTTGGTTTCTTACATTTATTCAGCTCCACCTCTCAAGGTATATATCTCTTGTTACCTATTTACTTTTTGTACAATAGTTGATTTATAACTTATATTCATGATTTGACCTCCATATGTGTCACTCGTTGATGCTTTGATGTCTTTCAGCTCAAGCAGAATGGTTGGATTGGCAATTTTGCATTAGGTGCAAGTTACATCAGTTTGCCTTGGTAAGGAAATTTATTTGGTTATGATTTAACTGTTTGAACATTTTCCATCATTTTGGCCCTAGCTTTCACATTTCATGTGCATTTGTTACATGACAATTGACTATCAACACAGGTGGGCTGGCCAAGCTCTTTTTGGAACTTTGACTCCTGATGTTGTTGTCCTCACGTTGTTGTATAGCATAGCGGGGGTATTATTTGTCATTCTGCAACTTGTTTATTAAACAAGTGAAAAAAATTAATAATATTTCTCAATCTGCAGTTGGGAATTGCAATTGTGAATGATTTCAAAAGCATCGAAGGGGACAGGGCTATGGGGCTGCAGGTTTGTGTGAAGACATTAAAATCACAAACATTTCTCTCCAGCAAAGTCTTTTGGTGATGGAACATGTTTATTTGATTGGGTGGTTTTGCCTTGCCACAGTCACTGCCAGTTGCTTTTGGTGCTGAGGCTGCTAAATGGATATGTGTTGGTGCCATTGACATCACTCAGTTATCAGTTGCAGGTAAGTAACAATCGCTTTATTCTTTTAACTACTTGGTCCTATATTAATTGTAAACTTTCGAAATAATGTCTTCGAAGTTGTATCATTGGTCCTTAATTAATCAGCCCGGCCTCTTGTAAATTTACTTACTACTTCTGAAATATTCAAGATCAGTTTTAATTTTGAAGTCTGCACAAGAAATTTTCCTTAACAAGTTATTCTATAATTTATTACTAGAAAATTGAAATGAGAAATGAACATTTACTCAACAAGATATAAAAATGAAACACAAGCACATGTAAAAATGAAGTATATTGCGTGATACAGGTAAATATAAATATTACGAATGTAGCAGATCATACATCAGACAACCAATAGTATGGACGAGAAATGTGGAAAGAACAGCAACCACAGCATCCTGCAACATCTTTTGACTTGTCACATGCTACAATCACCTTAGATTCTTATGATTTACTATGGTTTTGCAGGTTATCTTCTTGGATCTGGTAAACCTTATTATGCATTAGCTCTGGTTGGTTTGATACTTCCTCAAGTATTCTTCCAGGTAATAATCAATTTATTCCCTGTCATTAATCTTTGAAATGGGTCTGATATATTTTGCATGCAATTTTACAAAATAATTGCGATCAATCTTAGTGAGAATAAAACCTACAAGCAAGACATGAAAATAATATCAAAAGCTTTGAGTTGCTTTCCCTAAGCTTTTAAGGATCCATCAATTCTGGACTGCATTATTAAGGACAAATTGAATTCTTGAATTGCAGTTCAAATATTTCTTGAAGGACCCGATCAAGTATGATGTCAAATACCAGGTAAACTCTTTACCTTCACGAAGGTTTCTCTTTTCTCTTACGATTCCTGGAAAAGACATCGTAAGCATTCATCGTATTCTTGCAGGCTAGTGCTCAACCCTTCCTAACCCTAGGTATCCTAGTAACAGCTTTGGCGACCAGCCATTGAGATCATGCGGAGCTTACATCACAGTAAAATCTTCTTGTGGCTCATCTAGACCAGACACTGCAGCTCCATGCAACTTGTTGAAGGAACGACAATCCAAGCAGAATTCAATCGTCGCAGTTTGTTTCCGGTTGCTAGGTGATGCTTTGAAGTGTGTCCATTGTATTAAGTTATGAAGTGTTTGGGAGTAGAAAATAAGAAAAATATGTATTTTCTCTGCGAGGATTACGTATTTTATAGGTGTAGTTGTGCTTTCAATCATTACTGGATTTTAGTTCACCATCCTATTATCAGGAAACAATTTTGTGACTTGCTTCTTGTAAGCAATAAGGTGTTGTCGTTTAATTAAATCGCAAATTCATTGGAATCCATGAAATGTCAGGTGAATTCTGTCAAAAAGTACAAATATGACAGGCAGAAAGCACACTCATCATAACAGGGATCCAATTCTGCACTAGTTTGCGGACACAACGAAGTCGTTCTGGCACTTGAGGATTTATGTCAGCAAGGAACCTCACATAACGACGTGTGTTCCTCTTCAAACATCTCACTCGCTGATGCTGATCTGAATTCTACATCAGCAGTTTGATGTTTGATGCATGGGATGGTGTTTTATTTTTGTTAGGATTTTTACACCAGAAAAATTATGCATCGTGAAAAAATTCAAAAAATTTTAAGTGACGTAAAATTTTATTTGATGAAAAATAAAAAAATTACAAGAGAGATATTATTTTATTTGCACTTCTATTTCCCTTCTAAATATAATAGGAATTATAGATCGATTGGGACTTTGAATTAATCCTTTCAAAATAGAACACATATCTCGTGATAAAAAAATAAATCAATTTCGAAACACATACATAATATCTCTAAAAAGTTTTCACCTATGGGGCTTCGTCCTCCTGCACCTCCCGCAGAGGGATACTCTTTTATCCTCCACAAGCTCGTTGATCGAACAATGAGATCCTCGTAAAAAAAAATCTACTGAAGCAATTAAGAGGGGAACCATATAGAATTATAACTAAATTTAAATTCAAGGCATTATCAATCATTTTTTATCCTCACAATCGATAAAACGATATCTAAACTCATTTGCAAAATCTACATCATCATAAACATCAATCGTTGCACATGGCATCATCCTCAGTAATCTAGCTACTTACAGGATCAATACAAGGAGAAGCAATTTATCCTATAAGTTTCATAGTCCAAAGTAATAGGCGAATGGAATAAAATTCACAGTAGATGACTATAAAATCAATGTAAATAAATGCCAGGTAAGGATCAACAAGAGAAAAGTAATCATAACAATGTGATGAATTATAATAGAAATCATCATCAATACAATAATAAATCGTTATGGTGTGATGTGATACAAGAATGTCAATTATGAGTACGGTGTTTTGCTTCCTCTAATTACTTTGCAATACTTTATTTTCATATTATATTTCAATGCATTGTACCAATAACAATGAAAAGTGTATTTAAATTCATAATTTTTTATGTTACAATATAATAATTTTTAGTAATGCTTTTGTTGCACTAAAGTGACATGTTACTTTATGAAATAATCATCATTTTAGGATAGTGAGATATCTCATGAAATGCGAATATTTCATTTCATAATTGTTCAAACATTATGAATAATATATAGTTGAATAGTTCTTAAAGTTTAGTTTACATAGGTTTTAGTCAATGTGGAGTGTGTATAAGAAGTGATGGCCAAATAATTAACCCACTATCAAGATGTCATAGCAATGTGACCAACTTTTAAAATTTATTAAAAAAATTTTTTATCAAAATTTGCATGAAATTTATATATTATGTCAGATGATTAAGTTATCTTTCCTACATAATTTGGTTGTATCTCAAAAGAAGATGTATAGAGAATTTTAATGTTCAATTATCAAACCACAACTTGAGTAGGTCAGAATTATTGGACTATATACGTGTACATGGTAAAAGAGTATTTAGGAATTTTATATGTTTCTAGGAGAATATTTTGAGGAAAATTGGAATCACTAAATTTTATAGTCTATAGAATGAGTTATGAATTTTGAAATAATCGGATGTCAAATTTACTCATTATAAAAAAAAGCATGTTTCATGTAATTGTCCAAAAAATTTGTTGTAGGTATTGATCATATAGGTTAATACCCCACAACGAAAGTATCCTATAGTTAATCTTGACTTTGATTATGTTTGTTTGATTGGATTAAGAAAATGAGGAACAATCTCTTTTGTTCTTAAACTAATAAGACTAGGAGAGTTTGCATTTGATTTTCTTCCTCTCCTCTTTTGCGACATGATTTGATCATAGATTTATTGTACCATTGATTAGCATTATTACTCGACTCTCCCTTTAAAGAATGATGTGTAATGTGTTTGATGCTTGGAATATCTTGCTATGGCCAATGGATGTTGTTTAAATGTCGGAATTGTAATGGATTAGAGGTTTTGTAAATGAATTATGACCTTGTACCAACTGGAATCAAATACAAAATGTAACAAATATTATAACTTCAACCTTCACGAGCTATGACATGAAAGTCACAATCGTGAAATATTTCATGAGCCCATTACACGAATTTAACGAGCCATGATATGTGAAAGTGCCTCTCTAACAAAAGCGACTTGACCTCTCTTGGGTCTATCTAAGGGATGGAAAAATATTGAAAGTTGTCACCTTAAACACATCCATGATAAAATGATTGTCACGATCATGATGGCTAGGTCACAATCTTGACTTCGTGTTTCATAGGGGTGTGATATCAATGGAAAAAATGTACCTTTCGAGCACGATTATGAGGATGTTTCTCATGATCGTGACAACATGGTTATGGACCATGCTTAGGTCCTCATGATCGTAATGATAAAAAAATCCAAAATGTGTGATTTATGTTATTCCTATGAACTTGAATGATGATCGTGAAAACTTAGATATGAATTGTATAGACAAATGTAATTAGGAATTAAAATATGCCACATATATTGATTGTTTGAATGTGATGTGTGATTAAAAAATTAATTGATGAACGTGACTTATTGTAATCATAGAGGAGAACAAAATCTACATATTCTAACAAATGTGTAAATTTTTTTATGGGGCGAAGACTGCACTTTAAAGATAAAAATCTCAAGGAAACAAAGTCTACACTAGGAATAGTCTAAAATTTTTGTGGGGTAAAAGGATGATTCGTTGACCTAGTTAATTCAATATAGTTTTCTCAATGACCAAAATAATAACTTATGTTAAGTAAAAAGGAAAAAAGTGATATGGCTAAGATGTAATGGTTTTGACATAAAGATGAAGTTAATGTTATGCATCATTATGTATATTAATGAAAGTATATTCTTGGCCATAAGATGTAATATGTTAAAGATGCAAAAGATGTGAAATATAAATAAGATAATGTCATAATGTGCTTTTAAGGTTGATGTTTTTTTATTGTATGTTAAGTTTTGTCTTGCCATGATTGATTGTATAATATGCTTTGTAAAATGCATGTACATGATGTGATTTATAGTACACATTATTTAAATTATTATTATATTATGTCTCATGAATGATATGTCATGCTTTACAATACATGAACGAAATGATATGCTTTACATTTATAATTACGAATTATGTTTATGAACTTGACCTTTACTTACAATTAATAAGAGGTGGGTCTCTTAAGTATCCGCACTAACGCAAACATGCAAGAATGATATGGGCGAGTGGTGGCACAAGTCGGTTATGTCATTTAAGTCTTTTATTGTCTTAGTCATGTCATGTTTTTTAGTTTTCCTCATAATATTATATTATGTATTATGCTCCTGGTGATGCTTAATTACTATTCTGTTTATATATTTTGAATATAATATTGAGTCATTTGCATTATAGTAATTCTTTCCTTGTTATGTCGTTTTTCTATCAGGATTTAATTGATGTTGAAAATATTTTGACTGTAATGTTATCATATTATGCAGGGGTAAGAAAAATTCGACCAATCCGAAAAATCCACCCGATCCGAAAAAATTGAATCAAAAAAATCAAAAATTAAGAGCTCAAATATGTTTTAGGATGATTTTTAATAAATTAAAATCCATCCGTTAAAATTAGAACCCCGCCCGAAAAAATCATAGGAGCCCGTGGAACCCATTTTTTATTTATAATTTTTTATTTGTATAATTAATACATATGTATTAATTCTTTTATTATAAATATAATATTTTTTAAAAAAAATTCATACTTTTCTATAACATTATCAAACTCTAATTTAATAACTTTAAAATTTTAGTAGTATATTTTATATTTAATATAAAATTAATTAATTTTAAGTTATTATATATATAATATAATTATATAAAAGTATGGCCCCGGAAAAACTAATCAGGGTAGTTTTAATTTTTTTCAAAATAATTTTAAGGTGATTTTTTTAATTTTAAAAATCGACGCAAAAAATAGTTGTTGCTTTTTTTAGATCGAAAATTCGACCTGACCTGAACTTTCACCCTACTCCCGTGATGCTTAATTACTATTCTGTTTATATATTTTGAACATAATATTGAGTCATTCGTTTCCTTGTTATGTCGTTTTGCTATTAGGATTTAATTGATGTTGAAAATATTTTGACTGTAATGTTATCATATTATGTAGGTGTGTAAGAAAAATTCGACCAACTCGAGAAATTCATCCAATTTAAAAAACTTAATAAAAAAATAAAAGATTAGGAGCCCAAATATAATTTAAGATGATTTTTAATAAATTAAAATTCACCCGTTAAAATTAGGCCTCCACCCGAAAATACCATAGGACTTGTGGAGCTCATTTTTTATTTATATAATTAATACATAAGTTATTAATTCTTTTATTATAGACGTAATATTTTTTGTATAAAATTTCATACTTGTCTATCACATTATCAAACTCTAATTTAATAACTTTAAAACTTTAATAGTATATTTTATATTAAATATGAAATTAAACATTTTTATATTAATTTTAAGTTATTATATATTTTAAAATATAATTATATAAAAGTAAGGTTCCGAAAAAAATTAATTCGCTAGAGGATGATTTTATTTTTTTTCAAAATAATTTTAGGATGATTTTTAAAATTTTGAAATTCGACCCAAAAAGTAGCCATTAATTTTTTTAGATCAAAAATTTGATCCAACCTCAACTACTTTCACCCATAATATTATGTCATTAATGAAATTACATTATATTGAACTTTATTGATTATATCTTATGATTAATATATTTCCGCTATCGTTGCGAATAATTTTTCGTTACATTTGTATTAATTTGGAATGAATTATCAATCGAATTCTTCGTGTGGCGCCGTTCGAAACCTGTGAGACAAATTTCGGGACATTAGATGTCATTCTATCCACAAGTCTAATTTAAATAATATGTTAAATAAGATAGAATAATAAGAGTATGAAGAATATATGTCTTTAATATATTTTAAAATTAATAATTAAAGACGTAAAATATATATATTAAAAATAATTATAAGAATATGAATTAAATTGTTTAGGTTTGGCGTATATTTGACTTTGAAGATGGAAAAAAGGGAGGAGATAAAAAAAAGGATAATTTTTGTATGCCTTGAAAACTCAGAGGTTTTACTCATGCTTTTAATAAATAAAATTAAATCAATAACTTTTACCTGATTATTTTATTTTTTAGAAAGACGCTTACGCCATGCAATGTTAAAAATTGTATTATTCATAAGTTAAATGTCAATCCACTTAATTCGATTAGGTTTAGCTCGTGTCGCTATCTGATAGTAACAGATAAAATTCACAATAAAAATACTTTGAAGAGGAACGGCTTCCACTCTACCCACTGTTGTTACATGATTGTTTTGTTAACATCAAATTCGTGCGTGTTGTAAATTTATGATATAAACTCAACTAGAAAATAAGCCAGCTGAGGCACACTCTTTACGTGAAAACGAAGTTTCTGTAGTCGCCTACGTAACTAATATCTACAATTCTACTCGTTACTACCAATCCGTGTTGGCTCTCTCTCTCTCTCTCTCTCTCTCTCTCTCTCTCTCTCTCTCTCTCTCTCTCTCTCTCAATATCTACAATTCTACTCGTTACTTCTAATCCGCGTTGGCTTCTCTCTCTCTCTCCAGCTGTTTCTATTCGGGCTCCACTCTCTCTCTCTTCAGGTCCAGCTGTTTTTATTACGGAGTCCACGTAATACATATGCAATTTTCTATGGCCTTCCGACCACGTTATTTTGTCATTTATACAGGCATCGCATTTGTTGTTTTAACTCTTTTGTAGAAATAATACTGCAAAATTAAAGTTCGATTCAAACATTTTTATGTTTCGTTATGTTTTATATTCTAAGTTCTAACTACGACTGCTTTGTGATTGTGTACAAAAAAAAATATATGACACAGTCAGTTGGTGAATACTATTGAAAAATATTAATAATTAATACGAGTTACTAATTCCATATTTCACTTCGCTGAGACTCTGAGGCTTGATAATGTTTTCGTACGTTTTTTTTATAAAATATAATTAAGTTATATAACAAGCTTTGACTATATAAATCTTCCTATTATTCAAAAAAATAAAAAAAAATACTAAAATTTAAGGAAAAAATAACAAACTTTGATTATATATGTTTCTCTATTATTTTTTAAATAAAAAAAATCCCAAAGTTATTCGGAAAATCTTGGGCATTCGTGAGACTATTTTGATCGTTGGATGCTTGAATTATACATGTAAACTCAAAATTGATAAGTTATATTTCGATTCAATCAAATGTGAGCTACCCGCACACGTAAGTCGACCATGATAACGTAAGGAGCTCGTTAGGACCACGTTGCAGTAGTCGAGTCGAGTACTATAAATAGAAGTCGCCGGACTCTCCCAAAACGAAGAATAAAAAAGAAGAAAATATCGAAAACAAGGAGTGAATTAAAAAAAATTGGGAAGTACGAACTACGATGTCTTTTACGACGCCGACCCGGAACACCTATGTCTCGAGCAAGGGCTCTCTGGAGACTCTGAACCTGGCGATGGTGCCCTCGTTGTCCGTTCAGGCGCCATCGTCGCCTCTCCGGTCTCCGTTGCAGCGGGGCTCCACCGTGTTGCGGCCTACCAGTGCCGGGGTCGGCTGTCCCCCGTTGCCGCCGACGGCGGCCGCGCCGTTGAATTCGAGCAGGGGCTACAAGCGCTCCGAATTTCTTCTGAGGTTGCCTCTGCTTACCGGCTTTTCGACAGTGAGAAACGATGTCGACCCCTTCGCGACGCCATCGGATGGAATGGGGGAGGTGATGTCCGAGAGCGCGACGTGTTCAGTGTACTGCAAGAGAGGGAGACGCAGGATTCAGATGGAGGATCGGTACAAGATGGAGCTGGGCATCAATGGAGACCCCAAATTGGTACGTAGTTCCATTTCTAGGGTCTCATTACGTCTATTTTGTTACTCTTTGAGCATTTAGGAACTCAAGTTGCACTTTGAAGGGGGGAGGGGATGTTGTTAATATCGAATTCCACTGAATGAATAAATTGGGAAAAGTATCTTTATTCCAAAATAACATGTTAAAACCTGTCAATTATTTATTATGTATATGATATGGGGTGATTGGGAGCAAATCGTTTTTTTTCATTCAATCAGACACTTTGATTAAGATTTTTATTGCTCTCAAATGAAGGAAATAGGAAAACTAATAAAGTTAAGTCGCAATTGGATTCATTGTTATATACTCTGATCTCTACCTACAAGGAAAAAATGTGATTTTAGGTTAAAAGAACGCCTATGAGTCGAATACATAGAAAAGATAATTAAAATATGAGAGATGCTGGGAGAATTGAGTCTTCCATCACTTAAATAACACTCACCAGGCAATTAGAAATACCTCATCTCACACAGTCCCACTGGGAAAATGCATTAACAAGGACATATACTAATCTACTATTTTAGTATTGACAAGAAGTCGGACCGATCTAACACATATCCAAATTCTACAGTAAATATGGCATAGCAATATGTGGTGTAAATTTTATAACTCACTCTTTGCTTTCTAGATGTGGGGTAAAGCTTTTAATGAGCTAGCCTGTCTTTCTACCTGGTTTAGAATTGTCTGCAATTACAATACAATTGAGTTCTAAGAGAAGTTAGTATCTGAATCATTTTAGTATGATATATACATGTGAAGCTGCTTGTTTTTTATTACACTAGTGGATAGTTGTGGAGAAATTTCGAATTGACGTGTGAAGTAACCATGTAAATGAGTAGACAATAGAATACAATTTTGCTTTTTGAAGTGTATTCCCTGAAAGAAGTTCCCTTTCAAGCAAAATAATCATTTCATACATAATATTTTTCAGGCTTTCTTTGGTGTTTTTGATGGCCATGGAGGTAACAAAGCGGCTGAGTTTGCTTCACAGAACATTGGCAAGCTTATATTAGAAGAAGTATTGACGATTGGTGAAGACAGCCATAGCAAGCTAGAGGATGCTGTAAAGACGGCTTACTTGAAAACCGATTCAGATTTCTTGAAGGAGGAAATGAAAAGTGGAACTTGCTGTGTCACAGCACTAGTTAGAAATGGAAACATTGTTGTTTCTAATACTGGAGATTGCCGTGCTGTTATGAGCCATGCTGGGAGGGCAGAGGCCCTTACCTCCGATCACAAACCCTCTCGGGATGATGAAAGAATTCGAATTCAGAACCACGTAAGTAGCTCATGGTGTACAAATAGCATCCTTTTGCCACATTTGTTCCAATTTTTTTTGTGAAAGTCCTCAAAAAAAAATTATGAAAGTAGAGATAGTGACTTTCTGTTTTCCACTAATCATTTCTGCAATCATTACGCTATAGTCAATCAAAACCCTTCCAAGCGTTGTTTTAATAGGATAATGTTGAGAATTTAACTTAAACAATTGAAAAAATATGTTATTCTCTTTTGGTGTTTTATGTATGAAATCCACCAAGCAACTTCATTTCTTTACAAACATGCCAACGTGCAGGGAGGATGGGTTTTCCACAGTGCAGGCCAATGGAGGGTAAACGGTGTTCTGGCCGTTAGTAGGGGAATTGGTGATTCCAATCTGAAGCATTGGGTCATAGCAGAGCCTGAGACTAAAATCATAAAAATTGAAGATGATTGCGAGTTCTTAATCCTAGCATCTGATGGGCTTTGGAATAAGGTAAAGGTTCATTTTCGGGTCTGTGTTAATGAAACAGTAAGGCAGTTTTTTGGTTTGCAATCAGAAAGCATGACATGTTCCTCAATCTTTTTTTCCTTTTTTTTCAGGTTAGCAATCAAGAGGCTGTGGATATAGTTCGACCAATGTGTTTGGGCAGTAATAATCCATCCTCATTATCTGCATGCAGAAGGCTTGCCGATCTATCCATCTCAAGAGGCTCCTCGGATGATATCAGTGTCATGTTAATACAGTTGCAACATTTTGCTTGAAGCTTGAAACTGCTCCGTTAGCTTGGCACAGGATTCTCTTTGCAGTGTTCGGTCCAGACCGTGTCAACACATGCACAAGAAGAAGTTTCATTCTTTATGCCACAAGTGTTTTTCGTGAACTTGTGGATCTCGTTAGATTAGAAGTCTTTCTTTGGCTGTAGCTTCTAAGTAATCTTCACCATTGTTCATCTTCACAGTATAGCAGTGACCCTCAATTTAGTTGTTTTCTTGTATATCATGCTAGTTCGAAGCAAAATTTGTTATAAATATTCAAGGCCATATTTGTTTGTGAATAAATTTTATAAGAATAATAAGGTATAACATATATATTTCTTATTTATTCTAAATAAATAAGTTATTCTTTTAGTTATATTTTGTTTGGAATAAAGTGAATAAAATCTAAATTATTGTTGGAAAAGTAAGTAAAAAGTGAATAACATCTAGTGTAATCTTATTTTAAATGTGTGTGACACTATTCTTAGAATAATTGGTTATTCACGAATTTATTTACCAAAATACCTCTTTGGTACGAGAATCAAAAGCAAAAGGTATCCTCTGAAATTCTTGTGATCGTAGTGGAGATAAAATTGGCACGTTGTCCATGCCTTAAAATTTGAGAAATAGGAACTACGAAAGTATTGAAATAATCCCCTCGAATAGCGGATGTGACTTGACCAATAACTATGTTTTTTTAAAAAAAAAATCTAAATTGTTGAGTATAAATATTTAATTAAAAACAGTTAATTATATATATATATATATATATATCATTACTTCAAGTTTCACTATTTTCAGACTATTTAATTTTAGTTCCATGTGCTTTTGTTTATATTAATATGATCAAATAACGTATTCTAAAAGTGATATGTAATATAGCATAATAT
This sequence comes from Pontederia crassipes, assembly GCA_030549335.1. NCBI lineage: Eukaryota > Viridiplantae > Streptophyta > Magnoliopsida > Commelinales > Pontederiaceae > Pontederia > Pontederia crassipes. The sequence continues at coordinate 9,536,329 of CM060188.1, read as the reverse complement.
CACTATAATTTCTTATTTGATTTATTTTTTTGTTATTATAAACAAATTTCAATCAAACACCTTTAATTTCCAATAAGAAAAATGTAAAATAAATTGTGCAATGTGGGGGATATCAACTACAGCCAAAAGGGGCCGAAGGTTCTGTAGCAAAGTAAAAATAAATAAATAATTTTCAAAGACTTTTTACACCGATTTTAATACACTTATCAACGGTCCCAAACTGATAGTCGTAAAATCGAATAATACTATCACATAATATGAAATGATTCTCACTATGGCAGTCGTAAATCCGTTTAATTAAATCATCAAATGCACACAATTATGATTTTTGAAGCCTTGTAATATAAAATAAAATTATATACAACTTGTTGGAACATAATTCCAATATTGGATTTAATATGAAATAAATATACAATTAAGAATTGTCAAAATATATTAAGACCCAAATAAAATGATCAAACTATTTATGGACATATTCATTAACATGAAATGATATGAAATTATATGTGTAGAGACCAAAAGATGTATATACCAAAAGGTTAAAAGGTGTATATATACCAAAAGATGTATAAAGTTTAATAGGTGTATATATACCAAAAGGTATATAAAGTATAAGGATGTATATATGTTCATATACTAAAAGATGTATGATGATGAAATGATATATACATAATGATCAAAAGATACATCAATGTCAAAAAGGCATATATGGAGATCATAGGGTGCATTTGAAAGCTTCATGATGAGTGAAACTTCAAACCCCTTGTGCATACTATAAATAGATGGTCGTAGTCCCCAAAATACAAAAACAACTTAGATGAAATCTATTTGGTAAATATTCTTCTTTTGCATTCCCCATCCGTGCTAAGAAGACTAGATTTCGGTGGTGTCGTTTTGAAGTCCATTCCATCAGGTGTTCGTGAATATAAGAAGTCGATGGATAATTTGTTCGTAATTGAAAAAGAGCGATGGACGATTGTAAGTTTTCGCATTCAGATTATTAAGTTTCCTAATGATTCGTCATGATCCGATCTAGTTTTCCTATTACGGTTCTTTCAATTGGTATCAGAGCCTACATGATTGAATCATTAGGAAAGTTCAATTTTTTTTTATGAACATATACTTTTGGTTTCTTTCTTCCTTTGGTATGACATCCATAATATTTTTTGGATATCATTGAATATGTTCATTCAAGAACTTCATTTGCCCAATCCAAGTTGATTCATGCATTTTGAATTATTTAGTTTTTTTATATTAAAAGTGATTTGCCCAATCCAAGTTGATTCATGCATTTTGAATTATTTAGTTTTTTATATTAAAAGTGTCGCACTTTTAATAATAAGTGAACGGATAATTATAAGTAGATCCAAATTATCATTAACCATCTTTCATGTGTAAGATTAGAATGTTCATTCTTTTCTTTCTTAAAGATATATTGGATGAATGCTTATATTATTTATTGGTTGATATTGATAAATATTTTTTTGTATCATCCTACACATGATGCATGAATATAATAATCATCCAATTATGGATAATTATTAGTTGAAAATTTATTTGTGATTTATCATTATTTTATTGTGATAAAAGGTGAAGAATAAGTATTGGACAATTTTATATATATATATATATATATATATTAAAATAAATTATTATTGCACAATATGTTATCAAAGTAACATCTTTAGTGTAATTTAATTTAATTCAAAATATAAGAGGTGATCTACATATTACTAATTAAATATTGGGCAGCCCAAAGGAGGTTTAATATTTGAATTGGTAACATATAATATTAAGTACTTGGGCGTGAATTTGTAAACCTCCTATTTGCCAATAGAGATGTTGGCCGACTTTTACACCCGATATATCGTATAACCCGAAGTCGGCCAACATCTCTATTGGCAAATAGGAGGTTTACAAATTCACGCCCAAGTACTTATCACTTCGTGGGTTGCTATCTTATTAGGTTCAGTCATCATAGCTGTTCGGAATCCACAAACCGTTCCGACCGACGGTCAGAATTTTATCTGGTATCACATGTGAAAATAAATTGGCCCAAAGGAAAATTTATTATTCGATATGTTATTTATTATCAATTTGTTATCATGAGAAGATATCATTTACAAGTTAGTATTTTTGTCCAAAGACTAAATACTAATGTTGTGCCGGTTTGTCCATACTTATATTTTGCTATTGCATCATGGCAACAATCAGTGATAATTATTTAGTGTTACATGTGAATAATAAATTGACCCAAAGAAAAATTTATTATTTGATATGTTATTTTATTATCAAATTATTACCATGAGAAGATATTACTTATAAGTTAGTATTTCTGTCCAAAGACTAAATACTAATGTTGTGTCGATATTTTGTGATGGAGTTTATCCACACTGAAATTTTGTTATAGCTTGATTTTGTATTTATAATCTGTTCTTTATTCAGTTTCTGTATTTGCTAGTAATATCAACATGAGCATCAAGTTCATTCTCATGTATAATAACACAAATTTTAAGACATGACAAGAGAGTATTAACATCACTCTTAAAGTCATGGTTTTGGATTATACTTCGAGAATTGTCAAATCCATTGAATTACTAATAAGAGTACCTCTAATAAAATAAGGGAGATAGAAAAGTGAGAATAATCTAATAGCATAAGTAACTAAATGTGTCATTTCAAAAGTATTTAGAGGTGCTAAATCTAAACATTGTGGTTAAAGTCAAGATTTCTTTGAAATTTTTGAGATATGATTTATAAGAGTGCTGAGTTCTTTGAGAATGTTGAGTTTGAGGGAGGAAATAATATTAGAAACATTATCTTTAAGGAGAAATCAATTAAAATTTCAACATATACGATTGACATTAATTAGAAATTTATTTCTAATATTAAGAATGTCAATTATGATTAAGATAATGTTGAAAATCCTTCTAGAGGAATAAACTCTACAACTTCAAGAAAATTTGACATTAAGAAGATCCACTAGAGAGATAAAAAGTGTAGTCTCATATGACTATACTATATATCTCCAAAAGCATCAAGTTGATATTAATATAATGAAGGATGATCCAATCAACTAAGGTTGTTAAGATCGGGATCTTATATAAGATCGGAGGAAGGTCATAAGATCGAAGATCGTAAGATCGGATCGAGGATCGTAAGATCCTACCTATTAATATAAGGATCGTAAGATCCTACCTATTAATAGAATAATATATTTTAAAATAATAAATATATTTTTGACAATTTTTTTGCATTAAAATCTTAAATGATACCCCACTAAAATATTTTTTTATCGATTCTTAAGTCAAATTATATGAAAACATATTAAAAATAAAAGAAAATATATTTAACTTCATATAAATTAATTTTTATTATCATAAATATATTTTAAATTAATATTTAAATGATTATATTAATCATATGAGATCGTATAGGATCGGATAAGATCGTAAGAGACCAAAATTAAGATCGTATTAAGATCTTACACATAAGATCCTTAAGATAAGATTGAGATCGGAAGGGATCCGTAAGATCATAAAATCGTAAGATCTTAATATCTAGATCGAGATCTTGCCAACCTTGCAATCAACCTCCATAAGGTTATGGAAAGCTCTAATTCTTAAAAGTGGATGGATGTCATTAATGATATAATGTTTTTTATTTTTCAAAAGTGTTTATTGGGCTTTATAAAGAAAGAATATGCTAATTTTCAAGAAACATTTTCTCTTGTGTCATATAATGACTATTCTAATATATGATGACATTTGGTAGCACTTTTAGTTTTGAATCACATGATGTTAATATCACAAATTTCATGGAATTATTATCTCATTTGGTTTTAAGATAAACTCAACGCATGATTATGTATATCGCTAATTCGGTGGGAGTAAGCACATTCGAAAAATCAAAAGATTTTTTTATAAAGCTTTTGAGATAAAAAAAATCTTGATGATACACTTTTTTTTGTGTATTGCAAAAAATTGTGCTTACAAATCAAGAAGTACTCCTACATCTATAGGAGACAAGTTTAGTCTCAACCATAATAATGACTTTGAGAGAATGAAAATGCAAAAGATTTTTTATGCATTAGCAATAAGAAGTCTTATTTATGCTCAAGGTTTTTGCATTCGGATATTGCGTATTAAGCAAATACTTAACTAATCCAGAAATGGATTAAGAAGGGTCCAATGATATTTTACAGAGGACAAATTAGGTTGTGATTATTGGATATTCAGACTCAGATTTGTTAGATGTCAAAGATAGCATGAAATCTACATTAGACTACATGTATTTGTAGTGTATTACATTATGGAGGAGTGTCAAATAGTTAATTATTACACTCTTCAATTGTGAAAGTAGAATTCATTGCATGTTATGAGGCATCTAATTATGAAATTTGATTGTGAAATTTTATCGCGAAACTACGGATAATTGATGGTATTAAAAATACCATTAAAACTATTTTTTGTGACAATAAGGTGACAGCTATATATATTCCAATAATAACAAGAGCATGGCAAATTTGAGGAACACTAAAGTCAAGTTCCTACTTGTTAAAGAAAGAGTGAAGGGACGATTAATGTCTATTGAACATATTGGGATAAACTCTATTATTATGAATCCACTTACTAAGGAATTATCACCCAAGGTGTTTCTCGAGTACACCGGTAATATGAGTGTCAATTTAGTTCAGGATATTCAGTTTCAGTGAGAGTTTGTAATTATAAATGCTCATATTATAGACATATTATCGTATAGTTCAGCTTATATATTAAGGTTAATATATGCAAATCTACAGTTCAGTTTCACTCTTTATTAAGTTTGATCTCGGTAAAGTGGACCAGTTGGAAGTAGGCATGTTATGATCACATTGCATGTAACTTTCATGCTACGCATCCATATCAATATCTTATTATTGATTATATTGATATATGTGAACACTGTTGAGTCAAGTTGCGATGAATGCAACGAATATTACTTTGATCCTTTATTAGTATAATTAATGAATGAGATTGTTTTAAGGCATTATGATTTTGACAATAAAGTTGATCTCATTTTGGTATGTATATTTATAAAATTTCATATGTAACTCAAGTGGAAGATTGTTGGAACATAATTTCAATATTGGGTTTAATATGAAAATAATTATACAATTAAGAATTAACAAAATATATTAAGGCCCAAATAAAGTTATCAAACTATTTATGGGCATATTCATTAACATGAAATGATGTGGAATTATATGTGTAGACAAAAGATGTATATATCAAAATGTTAAAAGGTGTATATATACCAGAAGATGTATAAAGTTTAATAGGTGTATATATACCAAAAGGTATATAAAGTATAAGGATGTATATGTGTTCATATACTAAAAGGTGTATGATGATGAAATGGTATATACATAATGATCAAAAGGTATATCAATGTCAAAAAGACATATATGGAGATCAAATGGTGCATTTGAAAATTTCATGATGGGTGAAACTTCAAACCCCTTGTGCCTATTATAAATAGATGGTCATAGTCCCCAAAATATAAAAACAACTTGGATGAAATCTATTTGGTAAATGTTCTTCTTTTGCATTCCCCATCCGTGCTAAGAAGACTAGATTCCGGTGGTGTCGTTTTGGAAGTCCATTCCATCAGGTTTTCATGAACATAAGAAGTCGATGGACAACTTGTTCATGATCGAAAGAAAACGATGAACGACTGTAAATTTCCGCATTCAGTTTATTAAGTTTCCTAATAATTCGTCATGATCCGATCTAGTTTTCCTATTATGGTTATTTCACAACTTGGATATATAATAGAATACAAATAAAAAGGTGATATTACTGCTAATTAATTTTCTGAAATATATAGCAAATAAAACAAAGAAAATACTAATTAACGAAACTGTATTAAAATAAGATAGGTAGCACGTTGAATCGAACTTGAATGTACCAAATTCGAGTTGGATTCATGGGAAGGCAGGCTCAAAGGTAAAGCTGATCAAGCCATGGCTTGCGACCGACCCCTTAATTTTAGTTGTTATTGTATTTTTTAATAAGAAGGAAAGATTATTCTATTATAAAAATAGATACAAAATTAAAAATTGTATGTATTTGTTCACCAATAAGAGTCAATTTTTTTTATCCTACGAATTACATGTCGCTATACCTTAATTTTGAATTCTTATTGTGTTAATCAGTAATGATTTAAGTTATCCGGCACTTATTATTACAAAACTATTCTCATATTTCTCGTATTCCATTCGCTTTTCTTTAACTATTAATACTACTAAGACAAATTTCTCATATATATATTATTAATACATTTTTTCATTGAATGAATGCATAAACTAATTGGTTATGAAAAAATAATCCAAACATATAATATTTCTTGTGATCCTATAATATATTTTCATTTTTGGCCCTCCGAATATACGGTCCTTTTTTAATTGTAGAATATTTAACGACCACACGAACTAATTGGTGAAGGGATTACGATGGGAAAAAAAGGCATTTGGTCAGGAAGAAGAAGGAATTGGGGCCTTTTTTGGTTTAAATATAATATTTTATATAATTAAATATGACCTTAACTTTTTGACAGGAAATTTGGACTCCCTTTTAGGCTTTTCAAATAAAAAAAAAGAAAAAAAAAATGAGAAACGTGTCTACCCACTATCCACAACGCGTGACGCGCCAACACTAATTATAATAAAAATTTATAATAAGAAAAATGTAATGTATGACTGGTGTGCACTTAAAAGCCCATCAAAAAAAGATCCGGCCCTCGATAGAGAATCCCACAGTGGACCCCACAATGTCAAGCCCATTTAAATCTCTGGAGGACCATCTTACAGTTTCGTGCCTATTGCCAGAGAAGCATCTCAAGCTCTCGTACCTCTCCTCCTCCTCCACCGCACAATGGCCATCGCGAACGAGGTCGCCGGCGGCGGAGGCGGTGCGTCGCCGTCATCTATGACGGAGAGATACCGCCGGAGAAGCGAACTGATCCCGCCGTACATGAAGGCGGCGTCGGGGTCGCTCGGCGGGGTCATGGAGGCCTGCTGCCTGCAGCCCATCGACGTGATCAAGACGCGCCTCCAGCTCGACCGCACGGGGGCGTACCGCGGCATCGTCCATTGCGGCGGGACGGTGGCGCGGACGGAGGGAGTGCGGGCGCTCTGGAAGGGGCTCACCCCGTTCGCCACCCACCTCACACTCAAGTACGCGCTTCGGATGGGGTCCAACGCGTTGCTGCAGTCGGCGTTCAAGGACTCCGCCACCGGGAATCTGTCCAACCACGGCCGCATTGCCGCCGGATTCGGGGCTGGCGTCCTCGAGGCCCTCGTCATCGTCACCCCGTTCGAGGTATAAAGCTACCTTTTTCGAACAATCCAAATGAACTTTTTGTGTTTCGTGCCTCGAATCTCTTGGCCCTTTCTTCGACAAACCACTTTTTTGCCTTATGAATAAGTGATTTCAATTGTTTATTGGATGATTCAAGATAATGATTCGGTCTAGAGTGAAGTTATTTTTCGCACTTTTACATCAAATACTGTTAGAATATATGATACGTAGTTCAGGCACCTAATTGAAATGGTGAACAGATTATGGAAGTGTTACTTCAACAATGCGTGGGCGACCTGTCATGGGCATGAGCAAGGTGTTTTCAAATTGAAATCTTGAAGTCTTCTTGTTTGCAGGGGGTGAGAAAAATGAATTACTGACAATATTTTGTATTCAGATCAGGTGACGAAATGGGAGTACAGTCTTCAAATCCTATCAAGCAATTTTGTAGAATCTAGGAATACATGTTAATGCATTCTCCTGCCTTAGACATTTCTAAAAATCCATTCATGCTAAACCATCACTGAAAATTAATATGGTATGCGTTTGTAGGCTTACTGGAACCAGCATTGTATCTAGAGCATTATACTTCATAGCTAAAACTATGCCATTGTTAGTATCAAATTATCAACTAAGTATCAAACTAGTGTCAGTCTTGTTTGCTACTGGAATCATGATGTTGGCCTCATTAATTCTGTTATGGCTTTTTTAGAACTACCTCGGAGAGGGTGTAAGAAAAATAGTTCACTCCAGGAGAAAGTTCATCAACTATATGTCCGAGTATCATGGAAAGTTTTATAGACGTAATATTTGTCAGTTTGGAAATATTAAGTGTCCTGATAGTAACGTTATCGTTGTAGCAAACAAAATAGCAAATGTGCACGACAATGAGAGAAAGATTTAGGTGGAAATTCTTTATTACTTCAATATGCGATTTTATTACAGAATCTCTTTTTTGTGAGAATCTCAAAGTTTTGTTTAAACCTCCAAGAGCTTTATGCACAGTAAATTTTCCAAATCGCTTTGTGCACTTACTAGTCTTCTTTTATCAATGAATTTGTACAGAAAAAAGATTTCTTAGTGTGACTATAATGTTTGTGAAGTGGAGGTTTTGGCATGATACTAAGCTGGGATTTTACTCAAAATTCTGAAATTGTGCTGAAGAATTTTCTTCAAATAAAAATATTGTAGTATAACAACCATGATTTTTGGCAAGAAGTTATTATGTGTTTTTTGTCGCCCAATAGCTGTATATTATAGGGGATTCGCCTAAAATTTTTGGACCCAAGAATCAGGTAGCTGTGCCTTTTTCCTTTTGAATTAATTTGAAAAAAGTAAGAAGGTAGGGAATGGTTATAAGTGGTTTCTAACTTTGCACTTTCTGCTTTCATGTGACTGTATATGCATCAAAATGTTACACACTACCAAATTACCAATGATATCTTTAGCAAATATGTCCTTTAAACTCTGGCATCTGATTGTGCTATTGATTTATTGTTGTATCATTTTGTTAATGGAATTCAGAGTTTAGTAAGACTATCATTAGTGCAGGTGGTGAAGATCAGATTGCAGCAACAAAAGGGATTGAGCCCGGGACTGCTGAAGTACAAGGGTCCCGTACACTGTGCGAGGATGATCATTCGTGAAGAAGGTGTTTTAGGCCTTTGGGCTGGTGCCTCACCCACCGTGATGCGTAATGGAACAAACCAAGCTGCCATGTTCACAGCTAAGAATGCATTTGATGTAGTTCTCTGGAAGAAACATGAAGGAGACGGGAAGGTCCTCCAGCCTTGGCAATCCATGATATCAGGTTTCCTTGCTGGAACTGCTGGGCCCATCTGTACTGGCCCCTTTGATGTCGTCAAGACGAGGTTGATGGCCCAAGGCAGGTCAGGCGGTGACATGAAATACAAAGGCATGTTCCATGCAATCAGGACTATATCTGCTGAAGAAGGATTGCTTGCACTTTGGAAAGGTTTGCTTCCTCGACTTATGAGGATTCCTCCAGGGCAAGCTATAGTGTGGGCTGTGGCTGATCAAATAACTGGACTATATGAAAGAAGATACCTGCACGGTGTTCCTCTATAATCACCTTTTGGGTAGTGCGGCAGAGGTCCTTATTGCTGGTCCTTTCTTCTTCTACTTCAACCCTTTCGGCGCATGCTCTGGGGATATAAAAGTTATAGCCTGAGGGAAATTGCTGGTGTTTAATTGAGAAGATCAACAATTCTTCCTAGTAGTTCTTTGAGATCAATCAAACAGTACATGCTGACCAGTTTTGGCATCTATTTCATGATTTTATCAGGAAATGTAATTGTATTGATAATAATGAGATCGGTTGACTGCAAGTCTGTAACCTTTATTTGAATGATTTTCATAATCGATTGAGGTTGAAATTATATTATTCATCCTGTCCTTGACGGGATATTTCGGCGGTACGTACTCTGATGCTCTTGGCATGCTTCTCCTAGAAATCTTTCCGCAGTTTTTTCGGATTATTTGATCCAAGCCGTGTGAAGAAAAGGTTGTTTCGCCTGAAAGCCCTTTAGTTCAAACGCATCCATCGGCTTGGTTCCCAGGTCGCAATAAATGCGGCACAAAATTCCCGAGATGGAACGAGACTTCAATAAAAAATTATTAAAATTTTTTTTATTTAAATAGTATATCTTAAAAAATTATACTTTATACTTTTATCTTTATTTACTAATAATACTATATCTTATATTTTACAATACTAATTTTTAATTCAGAATTCATAAAAAATTAATTCAATCACTTCTACTTTTTCTATAGTGTCAAATCATTATTATATTACATTTCATCCAAACACATTTCGAATTAATTTATTATAACTATTCGCTCGAACTTGAAAAAACTTTAGTTCTAATATTCAAACGAAATATTTTACTCATTATTCCCGACTAGTTCTATATTATAAATTTTTATTTTTAAATTTGACGCCTCAAAAAACTGAAAAAGAAGAAAAAACAAGAACATTAAAGGGAAGTCTATTTTAATAGATATCAACTTTAAATTACAAAATAAGAGAAATAAATTATATAAACAGACAATTCTAACGATTAAAAGTTTTTCGATAGTACAATTTATCACAATTCAAATTCCTTAAACTTTTCATCTTTTGTTGATAATTATGAAATATCGTTTTTTTATTTTCTTATATAATAAAAATTTCTAAAATAAACAAGGAATCACCATAGGTAAGAATAATATCCAATAATCATATCTAATAATCTTGAAAGATTATGTCCGGTTGTTATATGCTAATACTAAAGGAGTAAAATTAATATGTCTTATTAATTAAAAAATATGTCTTCTTTTTAAATTTAATGAAAGATTTCAAGTGCAAAACATGAATAACTTTTTGTAAGTTTATAGTTTAAAGTTATTTGGGAAGAAACTCATATTTAAGGGAGTGTTGTGAAAAAATTGAGACTTATGAAATAATGATTAAGCAAAGACATTGACCATTGTTAGTTTGACTTTATCATTATATCGTCACTTCATCATTTTCTATGTTGCTGCTCTCTTTGAGGTATATGAGTTCTTTAGTGATTTAATAAGCAATGATAATACTTATTTTTCGTCGAACTTCTTTTATATGATTATACTGATTTTGCACTATGTAAATGATTATGCTCAAAAGAAATTTATTTTATAACTAACATGTATTGATTCTCGTAGGCCGGTTACAGACTTACAGTATATGCGACATGACTTCGTTGACTATTGCACAAGGTTAAGACTTAGGATGCTTTTGTTGCATTACATTTTTATATTACCTACGAATTTATATTTTCTAATAGAAAAATTATCATCTATTAAATTATTAATATGTTACCTTATTTACTATGTATAGGTAATCTTTCTAATAATTTAACTAACACTATACAAATTTTACTAAAATACTATTTATCACTAATATTAAGTTAAATATTATATAATCCAACTAAAAATCAAATTAAATAAATATAATTATTAATATTTAATATCTTTTTAAAATGAAAATAATGGTAATGTATATAATATTAAAAATAATAACTAAATAATATACAATTCATGTGAATAATAATAAAAATAATTTTTAAATAAATTAATATTGATAATAATATTATTTATTGTTATATGATTTTTTATTATTTTTATATTTTATTTGTTTAAAATTAAAAAGAGAAAAAAATAGATTATCGCTTGAGTGACAATTTGGACATCATCTTTCTAATATTGTCACTTCATAATAATTTATATTACTAGTCAATTCAAATTACTTGTAAACTAAAATAAAGTAAATAAATTAATTCGATGGACCTAAATAATTCAACTTTATATTACCCGTAATTTATAAAAGTTATTTATAGGAAATACCCCCTAAGAGATCTCATCTCATTATGTTATATTTTATTTAAATTTTAACTACTACTACTCAAATTGAAGTTGATGTGATTTCCCCCAAAAAAATAAAAAGACGTACTACTCAAATTGAACCATCCGATACCACCGAAAAAAAAATTTTTTGAACCATCCGAGAAAAAAGATATACTCAAGTTCCTACTCGTTTTCTGCGAATATACCAACTCCGAAACGTATTCTCTTTCTCTATACATGCATATCTCCAGGTGAATGCCATGCACATCGATGACCAGTGCCTTCTGAGTTCTGCCTGAGAAACCTCGTCCACCGGTCTTGTCGTTGCTCGTTTCGTTCGGGCCACTCGTCATCGTCTCGCCGGCCACTTGTCATCATTCTCGTCGACGGACGCAGTGCGTTCTTCATTTAATTACCATAAGTAGACGCAGGGGATCACCATCAAAGACAGTCAAAACCTTCTCGTCAATTAACTAAAGAACAACGAAAGCATGGCAGGGGACGGCGGGGACGGCCTTGTCGAAGACACGAGTAGTTTAGGAGACCGCATCATAGGCTTTATAGTGAACTACGCATTTGTAGAATTTTTGGTCTGCGCCTTCATCCTCCTGTCTGCAAGTTTGTATATTCTGATCCTATGCAACAACCGCCGGAGCCGGAGGGATCACCGCCCGGCAGAAGAGTTACCTGTAAGTAGTAACGCCACCGTATTCATCGTCGTGCCGACGTGTGCTGCTGCCCCATCGACTGCGTCCGTTCCCGGCGATGAAGCGCTCGATCGCAGCGTGCTGGCGTCGATGCCCACCTTCGTCTACTCCTCGTCGACGGAGCTCAGGCGGCTCGAACCGTGCGCCATTTGCTCGAAGGGGTTCGAGGACGGCGAGAAGGGGCGGCTCCTCCGGCCCTGCTTCCATGTTTTCCACGTCGGGTGCAGCGACGAATGGTTCAGATCGCACTCGACGTGCCGTGTCTGCGGAGCGGTTGTCGGCGCACTGGATGTCTGAGTACAGACATGGATGCGTGGTGGTCTCGGAGACAGTATTTTTTTTTTTTCTTACAAGTTATAAACTTGGTTGGGGCAATTAATTATCATGTTTATTTTCATTCTAATTTCCAATTAGTTAGATGTTGGGATCTCACAGGATATTTAAGAAAAAAAGAGGATCATTTTTTATCTTGCTAATCCGAAAGTGAAATGAATAAATCTGGCCGACATGGTGATTTTGAGTTTCAAATCTGAAATTATTAGTTAAGCAACTCCAGGAGTCTTTTCTTGTTAGTTAAGCAAAAAGAAAAGAAAGAAAATCTTAAAAGATATAACAAAATTTATAATTTTATAAGTCCAAAAAATGATCCAAGTGGATTTTGAAATATAAAAATCAAGCTCAGACTTATTTAGCTAGAATTATATAAATTGTACATTAGTATTATATCTTTACTACTTTTAAGTTATATAAAATTACTCAAAAAATGTAATGACTAAAGAAAATTATACAGACCATAAAGAAATAGTATTAAAGTATATAATATGCGATTTAAAATAAAGGAAATGAAAATATAAGTAAGAGACTAAAGAACTATAAGAAGAGCTAAAATATTAATAAATCAGCGTAGAGAAATTCTCAAGTTCAAAACCCTTGTTCCATGCAGGGCTGTTTCCAAGGCATAAAGCAAACAAAATTAAAAATTATTTTTTCATCTAACTTCTCTTGAATTATAAATTTTTTTCACATTTATATATGACTTTCGTATTTTTCGTAGACCTCTCCTAAACTATGTCGCTTTCTTCACTTATGCTCATTCGTTAACCTCTTAGTACTTTTGATTATTTTGATTTATAAAATGACCTAATTACTCTCATACATCCAGGTCAACAAAGAAAAGAGGAGCTTACTTATCTGAATTGTGCAAGGGTAATTTGATCATTTCATAAATAAAATTTATCATTTGTTTTACACAATTGAGAAATTAACAATCACCAAAAAGAAATATATTCAAATTTGAAATTTGAGTTTGACGACCCAAAAGAACAAAGAGGACACGATCAACAATAATAATACGTAATGATAAACTTGTCTCTATTATCGGAATTGAAATTAGTATTCAACCTCAATCGTGTATGGTGTCATTACTTATTCACTCATTGAAAATGAAGATAATGAAAAGATCGGTGAGGATCAAATGACTATAAAAAAAAGAATGAAAAATTAACATATCATAAGAGTAAAACTCAAGTTAAAAATTCCCTTGTCCCCTATGGCATAAATATGATAGCTCCGTTTACAAGTCACGTCAACGAAATAAAAAATTAATTGAAGTTTGAGATTGATATTGATAAAAAGACAAATATAGTGTTAAAGTTTCGAATGAAAAAAGATGAGTTGTGACGGAGAAGGGAGAAGTCGAAGAAAATTTGAAAAAAAATTAACAATAGATGTTGAAAATGTGAAAAGTGAAAATGATCTATTGTTCATAGCACACATTCTATTGAAATAAGTGAAATATAATAGAACAAACATGACATAATTGAAAAAGTGATGCAACTAAATAAAATTTTAATATGTTTTACACGATTGAAAATTTAACAACCTCCAAAAAATAATATATTCAAATTTGATTTTTGAATTTAACCCAACAAAAAGAGCAATGTGAAAGCAGACAACAATAATGATTTATACACATAGATTTGTCTCTGTGACACAACCTCAATCATGTATGCGATACTACTTGTTGACTATTTGAAAATAAAGGATATAGAAAGATAAGTAAGGGGACAAATAACTAAAAAAATATGAAATATTAACATATTAGCACGAGAGGAATTCTTAAGTACAAAATGCCCTTGTCCCATGTGAAAAAATGTGATGGTTCCATTAACAAATTACATCAATGAAATAAAAAAAAACATGTCCTAAGGTTGGTATTAATAAATAGATAAACACAATGTGGATGCTACTCCTGCAAAAGACAATATGTAATTTAGAAAGAAATGTTAAAGGAAAGTGGAAAAAAAGAAAGCGAAATAAAAGAGCACAAATAAAACGTGATTGAAGAAAATAGTGCAACTGAACAAAATTTTGATGCCTTCTACGCAATAGACAAACTAATAGTCTTATATTAAAATTTTGACTAAGATGTGACCGAATCTCATCAGCAACCACATGTGTTCTTGTGTTTGCATTTTCTTTTTCCTTCTTATATTATGTTTGTGATATGATCTGATTTACTTTGATTTTAAGATTGTTGAATCGATTTTAAATTTTCACGATGTGTTTTGTGAGATTGATACTTTCGATGTTAAACACCAGTTCACCCCCTCTATTAGTGTCTTTGGGATCGTACACAATGTTTTTAGTTTAATCAATTAAAACAATCCTACTCCTAAACAAATTAAATTTGTCTTTAAATTTAATATTCTTAAGCAAAAAAATCCTAATTCTAATAACTTTAATTTAGTCTTGCTTTTGAGATTTAATCTTCTTTAAATTTTGAATTATAAATATTATTATCTTATATATATATATATACTAATATTAATATTCATCGAATATTATATAGTAATGTTTCATACACATATTATTAATATTATTGCCTTCTATGATAAACTTTTATTATAATTTTTTAGACCACTTATTAAATTTCCAAAAATCATAATAAGTTATACATATAATTTTTTAGATATATAACTATCATTATACAACAATATTTTTAAAAATAATATATTTCTTTATTTATTCAAAATCGTTATACTTTTATTTTTTATGTTCATAAATATTTTAATCAAACAAAAGATAACACTTCTAGTAAAATTAGATTTATCTTTGAAAATGTCATATTTTATACTTATATAACCAATTTTTATTATATGATATTTTTTATTTTTTAAAAATTCAAATTTTGTTTGTTTATATATTACCTTCTATGAAAACCTTGGAAATTTCCGAAATAATAATAAGCTTTATATGCAACTGTATTATTTTCCATATACTAAAAGAATAATATTTTTTTACATAATCCAAAGAATCGTACGTATAAATAAATTACAAAGAATCCTACTTTTGAATTTAATCTTAATCTTTTTATTGTCTTAAATATAATATAAATTTATTATTTATCTTATAAATATTATGTTGGAACAAAAATTTCTTCTTATATTCAAATTAAGATTTTCTTTGAACTTAATATTCTTTTATTTTCATTACCTTATATAAAAAATTCCAAAAATTCAAATTGGGTTTCTTTATATTTTATCTTGTATAAAACATTAGAAAAAAAACTGAAAATGATAATAAGTTAATCTTTGTTTTGTAGTTTTCCTCCACTACGTGTTGAATATTTTGAAACCTAAAATATGTATATTGCCATTAAATTTGTTAGCAACATCAAATATTAGTTTTTTATGACAATTAATTTGAAAAATGATACGTTCTTCTGAAACTTTTACCTAACAAAATTTCTTTAGTGTTCATGTTTTAATTTTTTTTCCCTCGCTAGGTATTCATGTTTTAATATCATCCTAGTTCATTGTCCATTTTTTTTTTAAATTTAACCAATGTCTCAAATACGTGCACTACAAACTTTATAAGGCGAAAAAAAATTAGTGGAAAGTTTATACCTTATTTTAATATAAATTATAAATTTAATGACATACAATAAATAGTTTTTGTTTTCTTTTTTTTTAACATATTTGGTTGGTTACGTATTTATTTTAAAAAAATGCTACCTAAAAATCTTCCTAACATTTAAATTTTTAATTTGCCCCAAAAAGTTGATATCCCATTTATTTTATGTATACGTGATTTCAACACGTTTCGTGTTGCAATTTTAAATCTCGAAACTTGAGACCTGCTTCCTGTTCCACCTTCCCAACACACCACCATCTGGTCACTATTCCTGTTATTATTAATTACATCCGCCGTATCCAACCGTTCACAGCCGCCAACCATACATTATATTATTTATACACACGCGCAAATATATAACCTTTTGTAACCAAAGGGAAGAATGATTAACAATTTGAATCTCAAAAAAATATTAAAAATAAATCATTTTTAATAATATCATTTATCAAAATATAAGTTTATTATTTTCGCCACCCATCATATCCTTGGACAATTGAAAAAAGGACACACTAATATGAACGAAAATAATATTAATTTTATGTTGGGGCGACTAATTGAGGAGGTGCTTGATATAAAAATAAAACGAGGATAAAATTTTTTATTCTTATTCATTCTTCTAATCACCATTGGAACAAGGTCAAAGGAGACAAAAAAAATTCTTATCATATTTTTTTTCGCTTTGAAAATTGAAAAAGTAAGATTTTAATGTTCCAAGGAGAGCATAAAAGGATTAACATCTTAATATTTTAATTTTTTTAGATAATTATAAAATACACAAAATATGCCCTCCACAAAATTAAATTAGTCGAAATCTTTGTTCTGTTTAAATTAAATTATGCTCTCCTTAGTTATCACATGTGATGTTTGCCTTTTCTTGAAGGAGGAGGGAAAAAAAATCTGGGACTGTTTTCTGGTTTTCAGAAACCAGCAATGGACTGATCCAAGGGTTCCATGAATTTGAATCCCCCTCATAAAAGTGGGAGGGAGGGGGTCCATGTCAGATATCGACCAAACCAAAATGCATCATGGATCAGGTTTTTTGGAGCTGCATGCCCCCACCCAACTTAGGAAGAGGACGTGAGAGAGAAAGAACACATGCAATGTAAGGGGCTTCCAATTTGTTGCTTGTATTATTTATTTATTACTAATGTTTTATACGAGTCACCTCATCCCCTTCTATTTCGCTTAATTAATTCGTTCATCCCCTTGGGCTTTAAATTCGACATTGTGGGCGGCGATGCACACGCCCCCAACACATAGCATATGTAGCATGCACTTGTAGCTTCCCATTTAGCTGTCAATTTTTGTCATGACATCAATATCATGCCTCTGCCCCCTGCCCGTGTCTCGTTGGAAGTTGCAAATTGCAATGGAGGGGTCAAAGACTCAAATTTATGTTGATATATTTTTTTTTCATTTGATCATACAGCTCTTAAAATTAAGGTTGACTTTATTTTTATATATTCATGATAGGAGAAAACGCTTTTTAAAAAATGATTATGGAATCAAAGATTTAAAGTACTTCTAGTCATTGTCTAATTATGATGTAATGTACTGACATGCACGAAAAAAAAATAGGCATTGACATAAAGAGATATAAGATTTTTTTTTTGTTGAAGAAATGATTGATTTTAATTTAAAATTTTAAATATATTTTATTTTTCTTTGTTGTTTTCGGCGAATGGTTCGTGCATCTGATCTATTAGCATTCATTTCGGCCAATTAGGTCCAAGGAATGGATTTGTACGATCTGGTTTGGATTTGGTCCTCTGTTCTTATCATCGTCTCGAGCTTTGTCTCCTGTCTGCCTCGGTCGTCTCGCTCCGATTTGGAATTCTCGTTAGACGTTGGAACTCTCGCACGAGTCGCAACTCGCAACACCAACAAAATTTTTTTTTTTTTAAAGTTTGGTAAGTTTTTATTGCCATGTTGCACGCATCTCCACCTACCAATTTCGACATGCTGCATTTGCATTGCCCACAGATAAAATCGACAAAATGAATTAACAATTATATCTGTATTCCGTCCTTAAAATAAATATCGTTAATTTGGCATGTTTTCGCCAAACGTTTTGAATATAAGAATCAAATTCCATCTAAAATTTTATCGTACCCAAAAAAAAAATTAGGAAACGATCACTATTTTTCATACCCAAAAGAAACATTGTACAAGAAGGTACGACAGAATTATCACGTTATTTATATATAGAAAAAGTAGTTGTTGTATGACTTTAAACTTGATGACTTTATTTATTTTATTTATATATAAATAAAGATATATTATAAGCCTAAGCACGTGACAAAATTGAAATAATAGTTTAGAATATTTTTTTTATTTATAACAGCATGTCTGTCTCATGTGACATTTTAATACGGCAGAAACGTATCTTCAATTGGAGTTAGAATATATAAATACACGTGATAAATTTTGATAGAATTGTGCAATCTAAAATATAAAGTGCATAATATCATATTTATTTATAAATATTAGTCCTTGGTCCTTAAGTCACTTTGCATATATAGAAGACAAAATGGAAAGGGTAAATATCAAGACTATATTTTGGACGGGAATCAAATTGAGGAAGACTTTGGATTTTGAACTTTGAAGTATCTAATGGTTGAGTTTTTTCCGGTCAAGATTTATTAGTTTTAGAGTTATTAATATTTGAATAATGCAATGTTCACGTAGAACGAACGATATAACTAATAATGATTTTAAAAATCGAATTTGATATCAAGAGAACTCCGCTTTTTTTTTAACCCTAATATTTGAAAAGCGACATCAATCATTCAATTCAGTTAGCGTTAAGAGTTATGCGCATTGCTCACGAGTTAAAATTTCGACTTATCATTGAGTCCGACTATTTTGACGTCGTCTCAGACAGCATGTTACCATGACAAATAAGACATTCAGCAAAATTTTTTTACATTCATAAATATTCGAACTCAAAATTTTTTATTTAAATAATGAAAAGTTATTGTATATCCCGTTGATACTCCGCTTTTAAATAATTGTGCCAACTATGCATGCTTGGGGGTGAGACTATTTTTGTGGCGGGTGCTTGACATGTAGACTCCACTGCTCGGTCGGCCTCTGCCCCCGAGGAAATGGTGCGTGTCTCATGTTCCATGGACAAGTGGCCCATTAGGAGGCGTTCGTGTCGCCAGCGTAGCATCAGCTCGAGCCAGCTTTTGCTCCCCCTTTGCCGTGTTCACTTCTGACGAGAGGGACTTGGAGTCGGTCGAGTCAGCCTTTCCATTATCATTAGGTGATCATGTTCTAGTGCTTGTTGTGGGTCTACTCGGACCACAACGCCAACATTTTTGCTTCGTTTCGTGAACAGGGGGACGGACACCTTCTACAGTTCTACACACCTCATCTCCACCCAAGTCCCTCCTAACAAATTGTTAGGACACATGTTCCAATTTGGGCAAAAAATAATATGACTTCATGTGGTGAAAAGCTAAGATGGGCGTGTAGAACAGCACTTGTGCATTTGATATTTTTTTTCATCCCCTGTGTGTTCAGAACTCCAAATTAATATAATTGGAGCCAAAATCTTAAAGAGAATATTGGATTGTTTCCTCTCACATTCCTACAATTATATATTGTTTCTCATGTGAGCCTAAATTAATAAATTCACATAAAGAATATCGACGTTAAGTTCTTAAACAAATGGATTCGTTGTACTGAAAAAGAATGTGAGATTTAAGTCGCCGAGCAAAAAATTTTGGTAGATAATCTTACTTCTATTGATCCTCATGTTGGTTTTTCGTAATGAATTACTTTAAACCTAGTAAACATTTAGAATGAGAATTAGTGTATGTATAATATATATATATATTCCCTTGAACGTGATCAATTTAATCGAACTAATGTTTGCACCACATCATTCTTTTTCCCCCATCCACTTAAAAGGATATTTTGGCACCTTAAAATATATTTAAATAAAGAAGAGTTCAAAACCATGTTTTTGAGTTAACGAGTCAAACAATTTATTATTTGTGTCCTCAGCAAACACGAAATAAGCTACTAATATTTTATTATTTTAAATCTATTCTATTTATCACGTTATCAAACAACCATAACAACAACAACAACGACAACTTACCTTTTCATGCTTCTCTGTGGTCGCGTGGACTTGTATTCCTCCCCTCCGACCCCTCGAGTCCAACTATAAATACTTGAATGGGGGGGGAAAGCAGAGCAGCAGTTGCTCCTCTGCGTCAACTTCCACCTTCCTTCTTAAAGCTCGCAAAAGCCCGAACTCGCCATGAACGCGACTTGGCTACGAGGCCGCCCCATCGGCCGCGGCTCCTTCGGGGCCGTCAGTCTCGCCTTCCGCTCGCCCTCTGGCGAGGCCTTCGCTGTCAAATCGGTCAGCCTGAGCTCGTGCTCGCCCGACTCCGTCCGCTCCCTGGAGAACGAGATCGAGATCCTCAGTTCCCTGTCCTCGCCCCATGTCGTGAATTACCTCGGCGACGACGAGACGCGGGAACCGGGGCTCGGACCCTGCCGGAATCTGCACATGGAGTACCTGCCCGGCGGCACGGCGGCCGACCTGGCGTCGGCGGGGAGGGGCGAGGCCGCGGTGCGCGACTGCGTCCGGTGCGTGGCGCGCGCGCTGGCCTACCTGCACGGCGCCGCCGGGGTCGTGCACTGCGACGTCAAGGGCAGGAACGTTCTGCTGGGTCGGAGCCCCGGCGTGGCGAAGCTGGCCGACTTCGGGGCGGCACTGAGGGTGTCCGACGCGGGCGTCGGCCGGAATTGGTTCCGGGGCACGCCGCTGTGGATGGCGCCGGAGGTCGCCAGGGGGGAGCGCCCGACGCCGGCGTCTGACATCTGGTCGTTCGGGTGCACTGTCATCGAGATGGCCACTGGGGCGCGGCCCTGGGCCTGTTTCGGCCCCGCGGACGCCACGGCGGCCTTGTTCGAGATCTGTTACGGCACCGGCCTCCCGGAGTTCCCGGAGACTCTGTCGAAGGTGGGCTGGGACTTTCTCGACAAGTGCTTGAGAAGGGACGCCAATGAGCGGTGGACCGCCGAGCAGCTCCTGCAGCATCCTTTCCTCGCCGAAGCGGACGTCGCCGCCGCCGTCGCAGAGAAGTCTCCCCGCAGCGTCCTCGATTGGTTCAATTCAGAATTCTGCGACGACGGCGCGGGAGAAAGTTGCAGCACCAGTTACGGCCCTATCTCTGTTTCTTGCGCATCAGAAAGGCTTAAGGGATTGGCTTCGGAGGAAGAAGGAATCCGTGGCTGGGACAGCGTTGGTTGGGAAGTCGTTAGGTGCGCAGAGGAACCCAATTTAGGAAGGAATCAAGAACAGGGCCAGCAGCAACAACAAGAAGGGGATGGGATATGCCAAGCATACCCAAGTCTCAACAATGTCGCACGGAGGGATTGGGTTGGTGCGGCTGTGCCGCCCATTACCACCAGATGCTCTGTCTCTTCTATCCGCCATTGCTGCTGCCATTGTTGCAGCAAAAGCAGAAGCCAGTTCGGCTGCTGCAATAAGCTGCAGGGAGGGCTGCTGCCTTCTGCACCTGCTCCTGTTCCAACGCTTCTTTTAAATCTGTTCTTAGTTCTGTCTCCCCTGTACTTTAATTTGGATTTTAATGGAAGAAATGTTCGATTCAATGGTGTCTCATGTGTGTTGCTGTGTTCTGTATATTCTTATGCCCTGCCTTTCAAAGTCTACAATTGTTAAAAAGCACTGCTTAAACATATAAGAACAGAAGTAAAAAAAAAAGAAAGAAAGAAAGAAACGTGTGTTCTTCTTCGATGTTACTACTTGTGGATTAAGGATCTGAGTAGTGGGTGATTCATTCGTCTAAGATTAGGTCTAATGGCCGTATTTGGCATTAACACGCGTGATGCTATTTAGATTTTAAAATGATATGCGTTAGATCCCCATCTAGATTTTAAAATATCGAGTTTTTTTTTTACATTGATGTGCATTGAATTAAATTATACTTTCAAAATTATTGTCCATAGATATTTTTGTTTGTTTGTTTGAGTATATAAAATTGAAATATTTGTGCCAATCTTTCTTTCTTTACTTTTTCTGGGCTGGTTGTTGTATTTGATTACACAACTGTCAACCGTAAGACCCGTTGTGTAAGATCTCTGTTTTGATCATTTTATTTCATTATGATTGTCTAATAATTAATGAACATGTTAAAATTGGTTGCAATATTTTTTAAAATTCGTAGTATGATTTCGTATGTAGCATAATAAACAAAAGTAAAGAGCATGTCTTGCAGCTTTGTTGGTTCATTTTGTAATAATGATGTCATTGATCTTATGCTGCTCAATGTTTGGCACTTGCCCTGGTAGAGGCCGGCAAATTAAACAATATGTGTGTGTGAGAGTGAGAGAGAGACAGAGAGGGAGGAATTATTAAAAAAGCCTATCCAAGCTGCCAAGGGGCATGAGAATTCATATATATCCATGCCCCTTTGGAGTTCGGATGCACCAAGATGATGCCCCCCCCCCCCCCCCCCCCCCCCCCCCAATAGCAAGGATGGGACAAGGTCACAAGGGGGAGCAAGAATAATAATAATAAGATATCTCAAGCTTTGCATGATGAAAGCAGGGTTACCAAATACCAACTGGCGTGGCTGTCTACAGCACTTGAGATGTCTATTTCTTCGTTTCTTGATGGATAGTTCAGTGAACTTGGTGGCTGAACAAGTTGTCCACCACATGATTCATTAACCCCCCCATGGAGATCCATGAATTCGGACTAAAAGGAATTGATGTTCCTGAACCATCATTAAAAAATTAAGCTTATAAAGTGGTAATACCTGAATCTTGGCTGGCATTAGCAGTGATTGATGATGGTCAAGTTGACAGTGTATACATTCCCCCGTGAAGACTGTTGGTTCCTCCTTACTTCCATAGGTGATAATGTAGGACTAAAGAATGTGGATAAAGAATGCTTCTGATAAGAGGACCAGCTTGATGGTGATAGTGATAAATATGAGGTCACTGATGATGTTTCTCTATATTTCTATCCCTTTTTTTCGCAATTATATTTCTATCCTTCATTAACTTTGACTGAACTCATTATTTGAACCAATTGAAATTCGTTTTTTTTTTCTTAAAAAAAGTTCTGGTGGAGTTTGAAGACATCATGTTGAAGTAGGTATCTTAGTCATTTTTCAAACTTATTAAACCAGATACTTATTTGTATATTTATATTCACAGAAAATAACTATCATAATAGTAACATATATATCTCCAACTTACCAAACTTGGTTACATAGACTAGTACATACTTTCTTTTTTCTGATATTATATGTATATTGTTCTATATCTGTTATGTTTTTATATTTGACTTGTGCGTCATTGAATGACCGGTCCACAAATGGAGACCTTCCCTCCTACCGTAGGAGTTGAGAGTGATTGACTAAGAACAGGTCCACCAGAACCGAAGTAAAGTAATGACATGACATCAATTAGCATGAGGGGCAGGCCAATTCATCTTGATCTTAGTTTGCATATCTTATGGTTATTCGATTGTAAGTTGGGCGGCTCATCTTTGTTTCATGACTTTTAATGTGGAGAAGTGGAAGGATCAAATGTTACTGTCACAGACCACACCTTATCCGAATCACAGTACAGAGCCTTCATACCAGACACCAGAAATTATTTGAACACTTTCCAGCTGAATTTATGACTGTCAGACACCACAAAATCTTTTCTTTTTCTTTTGTTATAAAACAGATCAAGACATGTTTTCGGATTAAGTTGTGATGCACTTCCATGTGGGTAGTTGATGCAACTCAAGGAGAAAAGACCTGGAAGGAAGCGAGTTCCGATTGGCCCATATCTGATTTCTGAATAAATTAAGAAGAATTCAGTTATATTTATGTGGATTACATTTCAACTTTAAATAATGATATAATCATGATGAATGCAGGTTGAGGACACAGGACTTGGAACAAGTCAATGATTATTACCAGAGCAGAGGGTGTTTAATATGAGCAGGTAAATGGAGCTTCACATATGCCCCTTTTTTTGTTACAAAGGGAGGTCCACCTATCTAATATAAAAAATTAAAAAATTAAAAATAAAGGGACACATGCATCTCACTTAAGCGATTCAAATTCCTGATTTTTTTTCTAAATGACGATATGCACCACTACACTACACCCTTGTTTCTATCTTCACACACGCACTTCGTTGTCATATATCATCGAATTTGATTATCTTAATTTTAATGAGATTTTATGTCAATTTTTGTTCACTATCTTCAATGGAACAATAATTTATAGGGCGGCTTTATTGTCAATCCAAAAACATTAATGTCATTCATTTTTATTAGTGTCCTATCTAATAAAATAAAATATGCCCCTTTTTATTATAAAGGGAGATCCACCTATCTAATATAAGAAAATTAAAAATAAAAAATAAAATGAGACATACATCTCACTGAAGCGATTCAAACTCGTGGTCTTTTAGTTTTTTAAATGACAATGTGCATTACCACACTACACTCTTATTTCTATTTTTACACGTGCACTCTTTTGTCATCTATCATCCAAAAATAGGAGTGTTCATGGATCGAGTTAGGGTTGTCGGATTATTCGACCACTCATTTTTTTTTAAAAAATTTTTTTCTTACTGTTTTAATATTTTATTTAATATAAAAAAATTATTTAATATTATCTTAAAGCATAAAATAAGTTTTCTAATTATTTAATAATATTTTTGCACCTAAAATATTTTATTTTTATTTTTTAAAAAAATTTAAAATAAATATAATACTAAATTTAAATAAGAAAAAAAATAAAATATTCGAAATCAAATTGAGTCGGATCGAATTGTAAAAATCTAACCGGTACCCGTGGTAGTGAACACTCCTATCCAAAAACATTAATGTCATTCATTTTTATTAGTGTCCTGTCTAATAAAATAAAAGTGTTTTTAGATGATAATAATAACCCTACTTTACGTTAGTTGCGTCCACTGAAAGTATTTTGAATTATTCCTAGTTTGTCCATATTCTGATATTCCATGTTCTTTTTTCTGTCAAATTCTGCTACTATTACATTTGCACAGTTTTTGTTTATTTCACATTTTGTTTTCAGCATAACTTGCTGGTTGCATTCTTACATTGGTTTCGTACTATTCAGCTTATTCGTACGGCTTTTCACAATTTTTTCCCCATTCTGGCCACTCCATTATTTGGAGTACATGGATTTGAAGAAATTTAGTGCCCCGTAGAGAAATCATATTATAATAAAAAATTATTTTAAAAGTTTTAAAATGTGAACATAGTAATTAAAAATTAATTTTCAAAATAAACAAAGAATACTTTCTACTTGTAGTTTTTTTTATTATTCAAAACAAAGCCAATTTTGAAAAAAATATAGAAAAAAGAACTAAAAGGAAAAGAAGAAAAAAATATCATTATGATTTGATTTTTATTTAAATATATACCTAATGATGTATGAGAATAAGATTAACTTAAAATGACATATAATATCCTTAATTGGGTATTAATAATTTAATAATATTATTGTCAATAAATAAACAATATATTATAATAATAATTAGGGGCCTCAATTACGAGTGGGGTCTAAGGCAGCTTCTTGAGTTGCTTGGGCTTGAGCCTGCCCGAGGAAAGAGAGAATTTTTGCCACCTTTACAACCTTATTTCTTATACCACCGTTTTTTCATGGAGAAAAATATGTATATATGGAGAGCATTTGATATAGAACATATTTAAAATACTCATTTTATTTGTTATATTAATAAAATAAATATTTATTTATTTAAAGTATGTGTTAAATAAATACATAATTAACATAAAAAATGACTATAATTTATTTAACATTAGATGATACTTTTTTATTATCAAATTATCTCAATAAAATATATATTATTTCATATAAAAAATATATGATTAATCTAATCATAAAATATAATTATAAAGTTACTCAAATAATGAAAAATAAATGTTCTACATGTGCAGAACGTAGTACTCTACATACTTATTAATATTTTTTTATCATTTTTTAATTTTCCTTTTTCACATGTCCTGACCTTTCTTCTTGCTAGCCTATTTGGTCAAATTTTAGTATTTTCCTAGTCTCTAAAGTTCTTTATTAATTCTTTCTAAATTGTATCCTTATGCTTTAAAATGCCATTCAAAAGCAGACCTAAATGCTTGGTAAACTAGAAAACGAAGTTGAAAATTAAGATTTTCACTGATAAAACAACCTATATTTTTTGTTCGAGAAATCATGTCACTATTAAAATTTCTTTGAAAAATAATGTGAAATTAATGCTTATTTAAGGCACACCTAAATCTCACGTAAGAAAACCATAAGCTGACGGGGCAAGGTTAGAGTCACTCCGTATGAACAATGTGCTTAATGGAGTGCAGTCATTCAACAAGTACTTTGACTCTTATAAAAAGCAGAAGGATGCATTAGACATGTATTTTGATTAATTTCACAAACATAAATGTTAAAACTTGTTTGGCTAAGTTTATAAGTAACTTATAAATTATTTTAAAAAAAATCTCAACATTTTGTAACATTACATTATAATATGACTTATAAGGAGACATCAAATATAATTATAAGTCAAAAAAGCAAGAGGAGGTGCTTATATTTTTCTAAGAAAATAAATCATTTAGTTATATCATAACTAATTAATTATTATTATATAAATAATTTTATCCAAATGTGTAATTAATTATTTTTAAAAATAAAAATTTCAATTAATAAAATACTTAAGATACTTCAACTTGTTTTATGTCAGCTAAGCCAAACACGTTATAAGTATACACAATAGCATGATCTTAGTTTGATAAGATGCGTTAAAAAATAATAAGTAATGAAATAAAGCGAACAATAGTGTAATAATAAAAATGTTACATATGATTATTAAATATATATATTTAATATTTAAGAATAATTTATATATAGCATGCACACCCTTTCTTCGCTCTCTTTCCTCATTTTTTTTTCTCCTCTCATTTCCCTTTGTTCTTTTCTAAGACTGTCCTCTCTTACCTTCCTCCCTCTCCCTCTTTTTCTCTACCGTGGTCTCATCGCACTATAAGAAAATAGTTTATTATAGACGGTCAGAATCGTCTGTAATTTGGCTAGAATCGTTGAAAATGATGTTTTCCGACGGATTTTTTGACGGATAGCGTCCGTGTAAAAATGAGACGTCGCAAATGATTTGCGACGGTTATTTTTGAACCATCGACATCTTCGACGATCCAGCTGGCGGGCGCGGCCGTCGAACATTGAAGATTCAAGACGGTTTGAGCCGTCGATATTTATCGACGGTTCAAACCGTCAAAAATTCATATCGACGATTTGAGCCGTCGACTAAACAGTTGAGTTTTGACGGCTCAAATCGTCGTTAATTTTTTACGATTAAAATCATTGATGCTTAGCGACGGTTAAGACCATCTATAACCTTGCACGAACGGTTAGACCGTCGATAAGTTTCGAAAAAATTAATTATCGATAAATAATTTTTCCTGTTTTCGACGGTCCTAATCGTCAGAAATAATAAAAAAATGGCAGAAATTGACTGTCCAAACAGATAATACAACAAATGATCCATTTGGATCATAATATCTAACACAACAATTGTCCATCAGATAATACAACAATTGTCCATCAACACAACACATAATATCCAAACACATTTAATGCAACACAACACATAATATCCAAAAATAATAGTTATCCAACACAAATGCCAAACATTATAATGTTTTGGAAACATAAAGATGATAAGCAATAAAGCAAAGCAAAGAGATGGCCGAGCAAATAGACGTGGTCTTGGTCACGAAGAAGATGGACACATGGGCCGAGCAAAGAGATGTTGTCTCGCCTTTCCCATCGGATCTCAGTGAGTTAAGAGAACAAATATGCAGAATGTGTACAAAACTAGGGGAAGAAAGTTAGCACCTTATTGGAGCGCAACACGAGACATAAAAAACTATAAAACTAAATCATCCTCGTCGTCGACTTCGCCACGCATGATGTCACGCACCATTTTCTTCATTTCTTTCTTGATACGATGTTCACGTCCTTCGAACTCCTTTATGATTTCCTGTGTAACCTCTTGCGTGATCTCTTGCCTAATCTCCTACCTCATCTGATCAAGAATTTGTTGCATACCTTGACCAGAGGAACCTGAACTTGAAGAAGATTTATGACCATATCCAATATCTGCAGTACTGATAGAATATTCGAGGTCGTAAATGCGACCCTTCTTCACTCTAACGTGGTCCGTCCAAAGTTATTTTGGGGTCAGCGGTGTGGTCTCGTTCTGTGTAGCTTGCGTAATGTGCTCGACTTCTCTTATTTCGTAAGATTCCTGAAATTACAAAAAAAAGATAAATCAACGATACTAAAAAATAAGATAAATCAATGACGATTTTACTATCTTATATATTTACTTGAAATTAAAAAAAATAAGAGGCACTTAGATTTACATACATATTTCTCCCGAGCAAATGATGAAACCTATTCTTTGTTCTTCTTCTGATGAGCTCACAGAAATACTTCGTCCTGAGTAGGTGATCTATCCATCTCTTTCTTCTGCAGTTAAAAATGTTAAACAAAGTATAATATTTTGTCGACATAATATTGAAATACTTTACCATTTTCTTGGCAATCGTGCTCGTGGATACACATCCACCTGAATGCAAGCATGTCCCTGGTCGGACTCTCGACTTATTTTTACTTTTTCGCACTTTGATTTGTACTCATCGGTGGATCACTTTCGTAGCAATTCGATCCAAACGGCCTCGGGGATCCAATTAGATCGTTCTCCAGCAACTCTAGCTTCCAAAAGCATCGTGGACAATCTCTTTGAGCACCGAGAATTAAAAACTTTCCACATTTATTCCATATTCTCGGGCTCCCACCACACATCAGCCTGTATGTATATAAAAATAATTAAATTACTACGAAAATAAATTTTAATGACCATGTTGGATTCTAATGATACCTGAAATTCATTAAATAGCATATGTCTCATGGCATAAGGAACTCTCCTTCATGTAAGCCATGCATCAGTATACCTATGTCGCGACACCTTAGTAACTGCGACAGCCACGGATTTCGACGATACAAACTTGAAAGAATACAAAATTATAAAATGCGATGGGTGAATCACAAAATGAATAAGAATTCGAAATACATAAAATGACACTTATCCTAAATTATCATCTAGCTGTAAGTATGCTTTGTGCACACGATTTGACGAAGCCTGATATGAGGCTTGCACGGAATCAGAAGCTGTAACGAGTTCTTCCGGCAATTGTGTCTCCAAGTCCGCAATATCAGTATGAGAGGAAGGAGCCGGCGGAGGAGACTGCCGTTCTATTATGCGAATGCCTGTGACTGATTTAGGAGTCGACGGAGTAGAATTATCTCTAGGGACGACCTTCTCCTTATCCTTATTATTTTTTATCAAAATGAAATATCTGCATGATACAAAATTCAATGCAAATCAAATTTACAATTGATACAAAACTCTAATTTGACAATGTCTCGACCTGACTATGTTCGACTATGTCTTGTGTCGCATCTTAAGGAACAAAATTGTACGTATAACTCGAGAACTAATTCTTAATATCTGGAGGTGCTTATAAAAAATAAACAAATTAATTCGATTAAGTTTATGCGTAAAATTGTTATTATTATTTCAAACACTCACAAGATGAAAGCGAATATGAAAATGCACCATCCTCGTTAAGCATCCGTCAATCCGAATGATCGTCAACATGCATTGCTAACGCATCAAATAATATGACGAGAGATGATAATTTGAATAAATCATTATGATACAACATCAATATTAGTCGTAAGAGAACAATTCGTAAGATAACAACAATCGTTATACAAGATCCCGATAGGCGTAAGATAAAAATATTACATGAGCATGACATTAGGTAATAATAACATTAGTCATCATCTGAGTTATCACATGACTGATATTCATCATCATCATCATCATCATCATCTGAAGATAACGTAATTTCAAATTCATCTTCATTCGAAGCATTCTCGTCATTTTGTATGTCGGTATTATCGAAGTCTTTAAATACTTGTTCTGAATCTTATAGATCATCGACTAATTCAGTATCTACAATAGGGGTCACAGAAGTATGTGAGTCATCTTGGTATGCACATTGCAACCCACCATCAATTTCTATCATACTTCTTGCCTTCGTCTTTATTACAATCCATCATTGTGCTTTGTCCCTAGTCTTTTCTAGATATGGCATATAATATATCTGTTTTGTAGAAGATGGAATAATGAAATGATCAAAACTTTCATAACACATATTGTCACGTACTTCAATTATTTTGAAATCTTTATGAACTTGCATCCCTCTCCTTTCATTAGATCAAATCAATTACACTTAAACAATGTGACTCTATTACCTTCAGTGTATTCCAAGTAAATTATGTCTTTGAGAATACCGTAGTAGTCACGCTCATTTTCTCCGTCCGTGGATCATTTGACACTGACTCCACTATTCACAATTTTCTCCCTGATCGACCAAATTTCCATGTAAAATTTATAACCGTTCACAAAGTACACCGGCCAACTTTTCACCTCTCGAGCCGATCCCCATGTCAAATTATGGAGATCAGATATCGTGTCGGTATTGAGAACCTAAAATGAAAATGAATGTAAAAAATAGATCGTGAAGACTTCAAATTGACCAACATCGTAAGAGTTACCTGATTCTTAAAATACGGTGTGAAGTCATTATCGATTCTATTTTGAACATGTTCTTCAGGGACATTGTAGTATCGCAAGAAAGCACTACATACAAAGTGATGGCTAAATCAAAATGTTGTTTGAGAAGACAAAAAAAAGGACGCATGAAGAATAAACTTACTTAATGTACCCTTGCACCTCCTGCGTGTTTAGAAGGACATGATTCGTGGCAGACTTGAATTTTACGTCACTCAACCATCTCCTTTTTTGCTTCCCAAAATGTTGTCCTAACTAATAGAAGATCGACAAGGATGCCACAGTAGACTATTCTTCTGGAACTTCATCATTTCGATGAACTATGGTCCTCGCACACTTAACATGGGACTCAAAGTAGTAGGAACAAAAGTACAAAATCTCTTGAATCTTATAGGCTTCACATATGTATCCTTCGACATGTGCTTTGTTCTTAACCGTCCTTTTAATTTGATTAAGATATCTTTCCAAATGATAGATCTACCTATATTGGACCACCTACTCTTGCCTCATATGGCAGATGAATAGATAAGTGCTACATGGAATCAAAGAATTTCGGTGGAAATATTCGTTCTAATTTCATAATATTATCGAAATATTACGTTCCAATTGGATCATATTTTTCACCGTTAATGTTGTCGAACACAATTCCTTGAAAAATTGACTCAATTCCGTTATCAGCTTCCAAATCTTGTCCGGCAGCGATGAAAATGCAGTAGGAAGCAAAATTTCCATGAATATGTAACAATCGTAACTTTTCATGCCAAACAAACACAGGTTATTCATGTCCACACATTGGGTCAGATTTGATGCATAACCATCTGACATTTTCAACTCTTGGATCCATCGACATACTTGAGTCTTCTGCTCTTTAGTGAGAGCATAACTTGCCTTTGACTTAAATAATCTACCGTTAGGTAAACTAGCTAAGTGCAATTCTGGCCTTCGACAGTACTCCTTCAAATTTAGTCTCGGCTTTAGGTTGTCATTTGTTTTACCCTTAATGTACATTACAATGTTGAATATATTTTCAAACACATTTTTTTTCAATGTGCATGACATCCAAATCGTGACATATTAAAAAATCAGACCAATAAAGTAAATCCCATAATATACTTCGTTTGATCCAGTTATGAGAAACACCATACTCATTATATGTGACATTTGAGTCATCGATAATTCTGCATAAAGCATTGACAATGCGACGTAATTGAGCTCCTAAGCGTCTGACCGGAGCCCTATTCCGTCGAAATACATTTCGGTTATTTCTGTACGGATGATCAGCAGTAAGAAACTATCTATGGCAGTCAAATCAGCTATTTTTATTCCTATTTCTCAAAGTGAACACATCTGAGTGTTCCATGCAACATGAACAAACTAATTTCCTTATGGTCATCCAACCGGACAACATGCCATAGACAGAAAAATCATTAATGGTCCACAATAAGGCAGTTTTCAATGTGAAGTTTTGTTTGGTCGACACATCATAAGCGACGACACTATCCCACAATTCTTTTAACTCATCAATTAGAGGCTGTAAATATACGTCTATCCTCTGTTTAGGACTGTGAGGACCAGAAATAATGCATGTTAAAAATATATAAGGTGCGGACATACAAATCTCATGTGACAAATTATATGGTGTTACTATGATCGGTCAACAAGAATAAGAAATTAAAGTCTGACCATACGGTGTAAAACCATCTGCGCATAATCCGAGCATTATATTCCTTTTGTCCTTAGCAAAATCAGGATGCTTACGATCAAAATATTTTCACGCTTCACCATCCGATGGGTAAAGCATGACACCTTCAGAAGTGTTATGCTGTGCATGTCACTCCATTTGCGATGCTGACCCTACAGACGAGTATAGTCTTTTAAGTCTTGAAATAAAAGGCAAATAATGCATTCTTTTCACAGTCACTAGAGTCTTATTAGTCACTCTATATCGTTCGGCCCACAAAATTTGTATTCATTTAGATTGATGTCATCGTTATAATATAACATACAACCATCACGACAACAATATATTTTAGTTGAGCCAAGACCAAGTTTACTAATAAATCTTTTCGTCCTATAAAAATTTTCAGGAATGCGAGCCCCGGTCGGTGTGACCTCTTTTAAAATATCTAGAAAAACATCAAAAGATGCTTGTGAAATATTGTGGTCGACTTTCAGATTCAACAATCTAACAGCAAGTAATAATTTCGAATGACTTTCACACCCAGGCCATAAGGGTTGGCTCGATGTGTTTAGCAAGTCATAAAAATCTCTTACTTTTGGATTTGGTGTCTCTTCATCCTGCTCAAATCTAATATTCTCATACTCAGTTGCAGCTGCGTCATAAACTAATTGTTCATATTGCGAAGTAAATCATTCTTGAGGATTGACAAAATGGAGACTTGAATTTGGTACGCTTGTTGAAGGCGCTCCTTCACCTAAATCATCCCATTGCCAATAATTGAGTTTGAAATCCTTTCTATATAAGTGAACATTAACTGTCTCTAGCGTTTGTAACTTTGTACTAATACATTTCAAGCAAGGACACCTAATTGTTCCCTCCCATTGATATTGCAAAGACTGACAAGTCACACTAACACAATAGTCGACGTCATCTATGAATTCTTATGTCAAACCTCTATGACCAAGATTATTTCTATTGTACATCCATCGATGATTGTTCAAGTATGACATAATGTCTGCATTATTTGCAAATTATAGTAATTAAAAATTTTGTAATAAAACTGGTAAAAAATTGACAATCAATCCAAATGTTCACATATTTAACTTTAAATAAAACATCGAAGAAACATCGTAAACACTAATTACAACTAATCAGGAAAAAATCATAAACACTAATATAAACTAAAAATAAATACTAATTAGAAATAATCAGGAACATCATAAACACTAATTAGAAATAATTAGGAAAATCATAAACACTAATTAAAAGTAATCATATTTGCACTATAAAATAACAAATAAGAACTAATGAATGAAATGTAAAGAAACAAACTTAAAAATTCTACGTCATTTGGAGTGACAGAATTAAAGTAATCATTGCCAACACATGTAAATAGTAATGACTTAAATACTTACGTCGTTTAAAGTGATAGCGACAACAATGCTATATTCCAAAACCTGCATGTAAATCAAACATAAGACAAGAAAACATATGAAGACCAAATGTATGATACACTCTTGTTTTGCATTCTTACACGGTTGTGGAAATTATGAAAATTATTGTTTTGCATTCGGTGAGATATCTGATAGAAATCTACGAAACCATCATAAAACTTTGAGTATCTGTATACTTTTTTTTGTAGTTTGATGAAACTAACAACAAGCATGAATATGAATGACTGCAATTTTTTGTTTTCTTTTGTTTTACTTTTTTTGTTACATGTATTCTTAAGAGCTTATGATTAATGGAGCTACTTGATATTGACTGCTATTGTTTTGGTTAGTATGTCTCATATTAAGATCAATGCAGCCATGAATCAATAAATTTAAAGAATGTTGTTTGTTTCCATGTTCAAGGAGGAGCTGAAATGAAGAGAACTCTCATGGACTATCATGTATGCATCAACAAGGCATGTTAACTAGTTATATCCAAAGATGAACATTGGAGTGTCAGATCTTGTTTTCGTAGTTGTTGGTGCTTTGATAATTGATAGTGACCAGTATGTTCTCATCTTTCCACTTCAAATTTGTTGTACAACCTATGTGAAACTAAAAGGTGTATCAAGTTCAAGTCGAGCGTTCTTTCACTACTTCCATATATAGTGCATTGGCTAGAAAAAAATGATGATGAAAAAGAATCGTTAGAAAAAGAACTATTTTTACAAGCAGTGCTGGTGCATTTTGCTCCCTTAATTTATCATGGGTTTGGACATTAAACATGGGTTTGGATATTAAACAAAGCCAATCCTTCTAACAAAGTACAAATTAAAAATGTCTATCTCCTCCTAAAAAATATGTCCACCTTCCTTAAAACAAATTAAAATTAATTGCCTATCATTCTACTTCCTTCATATGTACATGTAGCAAAAAAACTTCTAGACACAAACACATCAAATTTCTGAAATGTAAATTAAGGATGATAAAATTGACATGTACTCGTTCTAAAATGTTAGTAAATGGCTCAGCACAGAACTTTTGCTTGGTTTTGGCCGCCGCACGCGGAGGGCGGATCCGGCCGCAGCGACGGCCAGATCTGCCCGCCACACGCGGAGGGCGGTCGGATTCGGCCATCGCGGCGGCCAGATCCGCCTGTCGTGCACGGAGGACGGCCGGATCCGACCGCCACGGCGGCCAAATTTGCCCATCGCGTGCAGAGGGCAGTCGGATTTGGCCACGCATCGGCCAGATTTGTCCACGTACACGCAGAGGGCGGCCAGATGTGGGAGGGCGAAGGCTAGGAGAGAGGCCGGAGAGCCTACCTACACCGAAGACGGAGGTGGCAGACGCGACGGCGGGTCGACCTGCTGATAGGCGTTTGGCGGAGCGCGGATGCCGGGAAGGTCACCGTCGGATGTCTCTTGCGCGAGCGATGGAGTATAGAAGAGAGGGAAATCGAGGAAGTGGCAATGGGGTCGGATATTTATATAGCCAATTTCCGACGGGCGGAATCATCGGAAAATAAATAAATAAAATAAAATATTAATTCGAATTAAGACGGTCAAACCTGCTGGACGAACCATCAAAACATTCGATGATTCTCCAAACTGTCAAAACTTTCAACGATTTTAACCGACGAAATATATAATAATATATATCAAGTGAAAGAGAATTATATAAATTATAAATCTTCATTTTTTACGGTCAAAACCGTCGAAAACATTTAAAATAGAATTAAAATCAGTTAACATTCCGACGAATTTGACCGCCGAAATGTTGACGGTTCTGTGAAACGTCGCAACTTTCGACGGTCGGAACTGTCGAAAAGTAAAATATAGATACCCCATCAATATTAAGATATTTCGACGGCTAAGACCGTTGAAAGTTTCGACGGATACGTGAACCGTCGAAACTTTCGACGGTCTGAACCATCGAAAGGCCATCATGGAAACGGATCACCCGGTTCTAATATCTTCGACGGTTATGATCATCGAAATTTTTTACGGAAAGTTTTGATGAATTTGAACCGTCGTAAGTTCATACGGCTAAAACCGTCGAAAAGTTATCCGACGATAATTTTGATGAATTATTCGATTCGCCGAAAAATCCATCGATATTTCAGACGGATTTTTGCCCGTTGGAAATTAACCGTCGGAAATCAAGGTTTTTCTTGTAGTGTCGGTTCTCTCCGACCTTTTCTCTTCTATCTTTTTCTCAAACTCTCAATCTCCCTCCTTCCCCTTCGTTCTTTCGTATCCTCCCCTACTCTCCCTCCTCCTCAGCTCCTCTTTTCACTCTCACTTTTTGTCTCCCTTGCCTTCTTTCTCTTCATTCCCTTCCACATCATGCTCTGTCCCCACATTTTTTAATTTTAATTAATATAAATAGAAATCATAATATATAATTATCCAATTTTTAATATTTTATAAGATAGAATTATTTTTTATTTATTGTATATATATAAATTATAGATATATTCATTAACGATGGATTAAATGTTCTTTAGAATTTTCGACAAACAAATCCATAAAAAGTTATGAAGGACGATGACTTTGTTGCAAATTCCTTCGCAACTTCTCACGATTTTTTTTCAACGAGGAATTGTAAAGAATTGATAGTCCATGACAAGTTGTAAAGGCCAACATCCGATTTTATTTTTTACATCTTAATCAGTCAGAATGTGCGACGAACATATTTCAAATAAACATAACCGTTCATAAATCCGTCATAAATTATTATTTGTGATTTCATACAATTGTTAGTAGCTTTCTTTTTAGTGATAGAATGAGAACTTATATAATAGATTCAATAAACTGTGTAGTGAATATAGTAGTTGAACTAATTCATAGTTTAAAATGGCATAAATAGACATAAATGTATTTAATAATTCATATATATATATAGAGGAATATTATAGTGCATACACACTTAGGTGCATACATTCACTCACAACCATTAGATCAAAACTATTTTAGTTATAATGGCCGAGATTTAATCATCAATTATAATATTGATTTAATAAAAATTTTGATTAAAAAAAATTGGCTCCTCGACCTCGCGGTGATCTCCCCTGCGCCGACCACCGATCGTCGACCACTGATCGCTGACCATCGACTTCCTCGGTCTTCACGTCCTTGATTTGGGCCGACACAACAATGAAAGGGGGGCGTCGACCCCCCTTTCTGCTGTCGCGCCGACAAGCGTGTAAGGGGGGGCATCGGTCCCCCTCTGCGACATCACCGGCGAGGTCGCAGAGGGGGCCGATTCCCCCTTTCTCCTGCCGTGTTGGCGAGCATGGAAGGGGGCGTCATCCCCCTCTGCAACCTCGCGACGATGCCCCCCTTTCTGCTGCCGCGCCAGTGAGCACGAAAGGGGGGTGTCGGCCCCCCTCTGTGACCTGGCCGACGAGGTCGTAAAGAGGGGGCGACGCCCCATTTCTGTTGTCGCGCCGACGAGTGGCTTCATCGAGGGATGAGAAGCGGCTTCATCGATCCCCTTTCGTGAGCCGTGAACCAGTGTGAAAACTGTGATATCATGGTTCAACATCCAAACCATTCGATCAATAACGCGCGGATCCGACGAATGAGAATGTGTGAATGCACCATAATATTCCTCATATATATATTTATATATATATATATATATATATATAGAGAGAGAGAGAGTGAGAGAGAGAGAGACTAGGGAACATAATCGCGCTTTGAGTGATTGAATATATTCTTTAAAATCTATTATACAAATATTGATAAAATTTTGTAACAATGATTTAGAACTATATTTGCTAGGGATGATCAATATGTTTTCTCATTCTAATATCTAATCTATTCAGGAATTTGTCCCGATCTATGTATTAATTAAATTCGGATCAGTTATTGGGATCAGGATGTCTCCATTTAAACCATAATGCTATTGAATCAAAATTAAAATATATTAGTTTATTGTATTTTAAATATACATAACTAAAAGAAAATATTTAAAATTACATTAATTAAGTATAAAAATAATAGATATATTAATAATTAAATAATAAATTATATCAATATATATGATTAATAATACAATTGTACTAGTTTAATAAATATTGTACATATTGTATTATATAAATCATATGGGACCTCCTCATTGATTTAAAATATGAATATGAAATTTTGTCTCGGTATGCTTAAAATAGTTTTAACGAGACAATTGAATTATATCACAAAATATCCAAACAAGGAAAATATAAAAATGTAAAAATGACTTGGCAACTTTAACAGAGAAAAAAGGAAGAGAATCAATTATTTGTGATTTATAACTATAAAGATGATGATTTAATAATTGTGATAATAGATTTATGTTTAATGCTAAGGAGTTATACATGCAAATAGTGATGATAATTTGATTAATAGTAATGATATTGGATTAAACTTAGGCCATTAATTAGAAAATTTTATGAATTTAGTAATTAGGAGTTGTAATAAAAAAAATTGCAAAATAACAAAAAGATAAATGAGGATGATGACAATTTTATACATATATATTATCCCACATTTTGATGCATTAAATTTTCTTCAACGTTAGGTGCTTTTTTTTATTTTTTGATTTCATATCTTCAAAATATATATTAAAAATCATTGAAAATTATGTTTAAAAATGACATTCAATATATATATATAACAAGTTTTCATGATGCTAATGCAATAATGAAATATATATTGTCTTTCAAATATAGGGAATAACGTTTGTCCTACCATGACGAGGAGGTAGGATGGCCATGCTCCCTTTCTCAACTGTCTAATTTGATCGGGTGGTTGAAAATTTTAGGCTTAAAAGTGAACCACTACTACCATCGTCAACTGTCGTCCTCGTTCTACCGCCATCGGTCATCATCCATGTCGCCAATTGGTCGCCATCGCCATCCCGACTGGTTGTCGTTGCCACGGCCGACTGCATGGAGTTGGACGACTTCACGGAGGTCGGACAATGCTTGGTCGAGGTGGCGACGGCAATGAATGGTGAGGTGAAGTTTGGCGCGCTTGAAAAGGGCATTGTTGTTAAGAGTCAAGTTGACAAATATTATTACACATAGGATGAGCTGTAATATGTAGTGCCACGTGTAAGCTGAGTTGGAGATGGTTATGGATGTAACTATAAATATCAAACTTTATGTTGAAACATTTTAAGACTGTTAATTCTGTTTTTTGATTCAATCCACTTTTGAATACATTTATCTTTCATTCTCGAATATGTATCAGTTTTCATCTGTAAGGATTTGTACATGGTATCAGAGCTGGTGATCAATTGAAAGGGAAATTTCAAGAAGTGCACGACGTGATACAGATCCAGATGTCGTGCGGATCAGGAATAAAAGTTTGATCCTTACTAACTCTTTATTTCTGATTTCTTCTGCCTCTCTACCGATTTGCTTACTTGATTCTGCTGGTCTTTTACCTGGATTTCTTGATCCTGTATCCTCTAAATTCTGTGTTTCATCATGTCTCAAGAAGATGGTAGCACGTTTGTTAATGATCTCAATAGAAACATTAGTGTCGATCAATTGCATCCTCTTTTCCTGAACTCGTCAGATGGACTTGGAACTCCGATGATTTCTTTTCGATTAGTTGGATTGGAAAACTATGCTTATGGAGTAGAGCTATGAGAATTTCCTTATTAGGAAAGAACAAGTTTGTTTTTGTTGATGGATCATATACTCGTGAATCTATGGATGATTCATTGAAAGGTTTATGGGATCGAGTGAATGCAATAGTGTTAGCCTGGATAATGAATTCTGTTTCAAATGAATTGTTAAGTGGTGTTGTTTATTCAAGCAATGCATCTGTGGTTTGGGCAGACCTCAAAGAAAGATTTAATAAGCCTCATGGGACACGTATTATTTAGATTCTAAAAGGAATTTTTACTCTACATCAAGAAAATATGACAATATCATCATATTTTACAAAAATGCGTTACTATTGGGATGAAATGTCTTCTATTATAGAGATTCCTTCATGTTCTCGTGACAAATCAATCAAATACGTTCAGTTTAATCGTGATATGCAACTGTATCGGTTTTTAATGGGACTGAATGATACGTATGCACAGACAAGAAGTCAGATACTTCTATAAATTAAGCCTATTCTATGCTTCTTCAAGAAGAATCTCAGAGGAATCAATTCAGGAATAGTTCCTGCAATCCCTTTTGAATCAGTGGCTAACTTTGCGTCAAAGCCTAAAAAAAATTGGAATGTCGTCTGGAATCATTCATAGAATTCGTACAGACAATGGATCAGAGTTCTTCAATCAGAGTTCTTCAATCAGCAGTGGAATCATTCATAAAATTCGTACAGACAATGGATTAGAGTTCTTCAATTAGCAGTGGAATAATCTTCTTTCATCTATGGGAATTATACATGAGAGAAGCTGTGTTTATTCTCTTCAACAAAATGGAATAGTCGAAAGGAAGCATCACCATCTTTTAGATATGGCAAGAGCTTTGAAATTTCATTCCAATGTCCCTTTAGAATTCTAGGGAGAATGTGTTCAAACTGCAGCATACATAATTAATAGAATTCCCTCTTCAGTTCTTGATGGGCAAACACCATATGAATTGTTATTCAAAAAGCCTCCACATTATGATCACTTACGAGTCTTTGGTTGTCAAGCCTTTGCTACAAACACTAATGTGCAAGACAATTTTTTTCTCATACACAAAAGGGATACAAACTTTTAGATATTGCCTCTTATAAAATGTTCATTAGTCGAGATGTAAAGTTTAATGCACATTTGTTCCCTTTTCAGTCTATTGTTGAGAGTAATCCTATCATCATTCCAATGGCTGCTAATGATATCACTGATAACTTAGATCAGTCAGCTGATAACTTAGTGCCTTTGCCCGATGATCAGTCTTTTTCTAACTCCCACCCTGTATATTCCTCTCCTGATCCTCCTGTTTCCAATTTTATCATTCTTGAATCTATTTCTTCTGAAATCCTGATTATTCCACTAGGCAAACATTTAAGAAAGTCATCAAGACGTACTAGACCTCCAATATGGCACAAAGATTATGCATTTTCTTCTACTATGTCATCTTCTTCTCATAAGGGAGAGACATCACGTAAGACACTATATCCCATTAGCAATTTTGTTGCTTATGAACACTTGTCAACAGATTATCAGTGTTTCTTAATAGCTATTTATGATTTAAAAGAACTTGTGTCATGTGAAGAAGCTAAAATAGATGACAATTGGATTAAGGCTAGGAAAGATGAAATTACAGCTTTAGAAGACAACAAAACCTGGACATTAGTTCCATTACCACAAAAAAAAGGCAATTGGATGCAGGTGGATTTATAAAATTAAATACCTTGCTGATGGCTCTTTGAATAAATACAAAGCCAGGTTAGTGGCTAAAGGTTCTAGTCAACTGGAGGGGGTGGATTACACTGAAACCTTTTCTCCAGTTGCTAAGATAACAACAATTCGAGTTGCTATTGTCTTAGTAACTATTAATTCATGGCCTTTATTTCAAATGGATGTTAACAATGCCTTTTTGCAAAGTGATTTAGATGAAGAAGTGTATATGGAATTGCCATAGGGATTTACTTCTTCAGGACAGAATTTGGTTTGCAAATTAAATAAGTCACTTTATGGTCTAAAACAAGCAAGTAGACAATGGAATTGCAAATTGTCTTATACTTTGATCAGAAATGGATACATTCAAAGC
Source organism: Pontederia crassipes (assembly GCA_030549335.1). Lineage (NCBI taxonomy): Eukaryota > Viridiplantae > Streptophyta > Magnoliopsida > Commelinales > Pontederiaceae > Pontederia > Pontederia crassipes. The sequence goes on along the minus strand of CM060188.1, from coordinate 9,494,411 downwards.
ACTAATGATTATTCTTTATTCACCAAAAAAATTGGCCATCGTATCATGATCATGCTAGTATATGTCGATGATATTTTAATCACAGGAAATGATATGGATCTTATCATTGAGTTGAAGAAGGTTTTACAAAGTAATTTCAAGATTAAAGATCTGGGAGAAATGAAATTCTTTCTTGGAATTGAAATAGCAAGAAATAAAAATGGCATAGTGCTTAATCAGAAGAAATATGCTCTTGAATTAATATCTGAAGCAAGATTATCAATTGCTAAACCTGCTATTACACCTATGGAGGTGAATAAGAAATTTACTTTTGTCGAGTATGATGACCTGTTTGGGATTAATAAAAAAGATAAATTGCTTAAAATCCTTCAATTTACCAAAGACTAATTGGTCAATTGTTGTATTTGACAATGACAAGATCAGATATAGTTTTCTCTGTTCAAACACTTAGTCAATTTATGCATGCACCCAAAGAGTCTCATATGGAAGTAGCCATGCGAGTGGTTCGCTAGAGCAGACCAGGTCTTGGAGTTTTTTACTCTGCAGATTCCAATTGTCACATTAATGCATATTGTGATTCAGACTGGCCATCTTGCTTGATTACATGAAGGTCTGTGACAGGTTATTGCATCAAGTTGGGTCATAATTTGGTTTCTTGGAAGGCAAAAAAATAGGAAACAGTCTTGAGATCCTCTGCAGAAGCTGAGTACAGGAGTATGGCGGCTACAACATCTGAAATTATTTGGATTTAGGCCTTATTACAAGATTTTGGACTTCATGATTCACGGCCATCTGAACTATTCTGTGATAATAACAGATTGCTAATAATCCTATGTTTCATGAAAGAACCAAATATATAAAGATCGACTATCACTTTGTAAGAGAAAAAATCAAAAAGAAAATTCTGAAGACTTATTATGTTTTTTTCGCTTGAACAATTATCAGATTTGATGACAAAAGGGCTTGGTTCGTTCCAGCATGAGAAGTTAGTTCAGAATTTGGGAATGCTCGATATTCACAAGCCAAAAACTGTCAACTTGAAGGGGGAGTGTTAAGAGTCAAGTTGACAAATATTATTACACATAGGATGAGCTGTAATATGTAGTGCCACGTGTAAGCTAAGTTGGAGACGGTTATGGATGTAACTATAAATATCAGACTTTATGTTGAAACATTTCAAGACTGTTAATTTTGCTTTTTTTTTATTCAATCCACTTTTGAATACATTTGTCTTTCATTCTCGAATATGTATCAGTTTTGATCTGTAAGGATTTATACAATTGTCACGCTCGCAAGGTCAAGGGACCTGAAGGTAGGCGAGGATAGGAGATGTCGATGGAGAGGAGGGCAAAAAGCGGTCGCCATGAAGGTCGAGGATGAGGGTCCAAAGGATGTGGGGCACGTGTGTACCACGAGTCGATCACGATGGCGTTGTCCACCTCGCTGCAGGCAAAACCAGCGAGGGCGACGACAGCGCGGTATGCTCTAGAGGAGGAGGGAGCACAGGCCCAAGAGAGAAGCTGGGCATCGGCAAGTGCAAGTGCAGGCATTGGGATTCTTACTAAACATTTAGTACCGCAACAATACACATGCATACTATTGGTTTTCTGGTTAGCATCATTCCCATTTCTATCCCGTCTGGTTGGAGACTCTCCTATAGCTATTTTAATATTATAATAAAAATATTTTAAAAATAAATTAATTTTGTATATTTTAAAGTTAATATATCGATGTATATTGTTAAAAATTTTAAAGTTAAAAAAGAAAAAAGGTGTTGGATTAAGTGGATTGGGAATCGACTCAAAAACAAGGTTGTAAGACCCGACCCGGCTTTCGACCCGGATTGCTCAACGGGTCGGGTCGGACCGGTCGGACCTAGTCGGACCGAATGGTCGAACCGGATTATAATAAATTAATATAAATTAATAAAAATACATGCTCAAGACTAGCCAGGGCACGGCCGGCCGGCCAAGGGGGACGACGCCAGGGTGTACACCAATGGAGCTTGTCGCGTGAAGCAAGAATTGGATCTCTGATCCTGAAGCACGGGCACAAGAATAAAAACACATCGACAACACAACGGAGAAGAAAAGGAAATCGAGCAATGCTGTGAGCTTTAAGGATGGAAGCTGAACCATCTCGACAAGGGGAACCATCTCGACCAGGTTCCTGAAGAGGACCTTATCCACATTGCCTCCGCCGCCTTCTCCGGCATCGACGAGGGCCGCCGCCGTCGCCTCCGGAGGATGACGAGGGCAGGCGTCGACAGGAGTTGGCGTCTGGCGACGGATCGGCGAAGCAGTGCTTGTGCGACCTCTCCAACATTGGCGCCGGCAGGAGACGACAAGGGAGAGCAAATGCATGAAGAAATGAGTCACATGCGAGGGATCGATCGATCGCGAGCGAGATGCGTGCTGCCTGCACCAGATCTGCAGTGGTCGTTGAAGTCTGAGCCACCAGATCTGCCGCTGCCATCGTCGTCGAGCAGCCACAGCACCGCCGGAGGATTGGAGGAGATCGTCTGCGTTAGAAGATATGAGCCGCCGAGCTGGCCCTAGTTTGCCAAAATGCGAACATTTTATTTTGAAAAAATAAATCGTCGCCCGGGTCGCGAGAACCCGACAGGTCAAACGGCCAAACCCAAGTTTTGACCGGTTCAACACGGGTCAAAGGGGAAGCCGGGTTTGAGTCTACCCATGACCTCCTTTATTGATCGGACACCAGTCCGATCGACCGGGCCGAGTCTTACAACCCTGCTCAAAATATTCTTAACTCTGTCACTTGACACACCGACAAATTGGCGGAGGCTAGAGAACGCCATGAGGAGAGCTATGCAACCATCACCCCATTTCCCCTGCTCTATCTTCTTCCTCCACTTCACTATCGCGCGACTGCAGGAGTCCTCGACGAGGCTTCTTTTGTTGTTCACTACATCGGCCAGTGACCAGAAGGAGGGACTCATCCTCGCTTGATTTTGCAGCCGTCACCGCGTCTCGATGGACGCGATCCACTAGGGCACGCGCGATCCATCGAACCATGATATGAACTGTCGATTTTTTTGCATATCATTTGAACCACATGCATTTATGTCATCCATCCATCCACAATCGAAACGGTTAGAGCTTCGGTAGCACGGTCCTACCTCCTCAAGTTGGTATGATAAATATTATTCCCATGAAATATATATTATAAATAATTTTATAACATTTTTGGTGGTAAAAGAAATATTTTTATAAATTGTGATAATGGATTATATTTAGCACTAAAATGATTTTTCATAAAGGAAAATAAATTGTGCTACATATTCATAACAATGATTTTAATTTTTTTTAAATATATTAAGAACACACAATACTTATTTATTTTAATAATTATATTATATCAATACGATACTATAAATTTATTTTTTGAGACGAAATAACTCAACTTTATCAATGAATAACAGAATACACAAAGAAGGAAAAATATAACAACAAAAAAGGAGTTGAATTTATTAGCTAACAAATGGAAGTGAATAAAGTATTTGTTATTTATAAATGTAAAGGTGATGTTTTAAAAATTGTGATAATGGACTATGTTCAATACTAACGAGTTATACATACAAATAGTGGTGATAATTTGATTATTATTAGAGATATTGAATTAAAATTAGGCCATTAATTAGAAAGTGTTATGAATTTAACAATTAGGATATGTAATAAAAACAAAAATAACCAAAAAGATAAACAATAAGATATGGCAATTAATACAATTATCTTTTAAAAGTTTAATTTATTTCAATATATCATAACGTATGTGTTCTGAAGTAAATGATTATATGTTGACAAATGAAAAATTAAAACATATATTGCAATTAAGTCATAAGTATCAAACTTGGAATTTTTTTAGATATATTGCAATTATATTAAAAGTTTGAATTTATATTTTAAACACTAATTGATATATTTAATATTAATTTGCCAATATTTTTTAAAAATAAATATGAATAGTAAAAGGAGAGAGCTCTCACTATAATTATAAAATCATTAAACATGGCTTTACTATATATATATATATATATATATATATATAGAAAAAATATAACAAAATAGAATCAGCTTTTATGTACTGAAATATTTGATCCTAAATATTTCCAATGTTTTTACCATAAATATTTTGTAGAAAGGATAGTAAGCCACTTTTTTTTATGACATGTGCATAATCATAATAGAGAAATAATATGATAATGAAATGATTAATTAATACTCAAATACGAATAGATAAAAAAGGTTAACAAAAATTTACACACTAACTTGGAGTTGTAAAAGTATAATAATAAAACAACAACGATGATGACAATGGTAATCAATACTATAATAATTTAAAAGTGTGACAAAATATTTCTATTGATAAAACATTTAAGAGAGGATAATAAGTATTAGCATTGTTTCTTTTTATATTTGAAATTACTACTAGTTTAATTTAATGTTTCTCGAGTATAAATATAAGTTAGTATAAAAGTGTAATACAATAATCAATCTTTTAGACGAGGGAAGTGTGAGTATTGATGTCAGCTTGTGCCTTGTACAACGTGGCTTGTATTATGTATATAATAAACTAGTTTGATTCTTAAGATCAATGTTTTATTTAGTACCTTTTGTTTTCTTAACATTATTTCAAGTTTTATTGTCAAGAAATACATAAACATATGAATTTGTAATTCTAAAATCAAATCTTTACAAATTGAGGGAAATGTGAGTAGATCAATGTCAACTTAAACGGAATCATTTGTAATATGTATCACTCTATCAATAATAAATTATTTGGTTTCTTAAGATAACTATTTTATCTAATACTTATACAACAATAACTAAAACGAATCAAGCAATCTATCTCTCTCTCTATAAGGAAGGATAGAATATTATTAAATATAATATGTTGATTAATTTTTCTAAAAACTTAAAGAGTTAGGAAGGCAATATATATGATTTTATATTCTTAACATTTTCTTTTTACTTGTAGGCTGCTAACAATTTTAGTTTAGCACAAATCCAACACAGCTAACGAAGGAAATTATTTTTTAATAAGAGCTTAACGATATTTAAACTTAGGACAACTGACTCTGATATAATGTTAAATTTGATGTGCTGATCAATTTTCTTAAAAGCATAAGTCGTTTGAAGAGTGTCATCTATAATTTTTTATTCTTAACAAAGATAACACGTGATGTCCTTTAAAATTTAAAAAAGAAATGCTATAAATATATAAGGATAGATATTTACTTACTTGAGTTTTAATGTGGAAAAAGAGAATTAAAGAACTTTATAAGAAGAAATATGTAAAATAAATTTGGTTGACTCATAACCGGGTCAAAGGATCTGTAATTTATACTTATATAAAAAATAAATAAATTTAATAACTTGTTTATATTAACTATTGAAAAGAATATCATTAACGTACGCTGGGCATGCTCATTTAACTAATTTACGATAATAAATCATAAGTAAATAAATTTAATAAAAAATGATAATAAATACTTGATAACTATCTATATCTATCCTCTCTATATTATTATATAACATTAAAATATATTATAAAATTATATTTGGATAAACGTTAATTTAATATTACCATGAGTATATGTTTCATTATCTTATGTTATATTATTAAGAATAAATATAAAGTATGCCATGTATGATATACCACTTCATGAATCCACAGGATTTAATAATAAGATGAAACAATTTATTGATTTATAACACTCATCCCCGGATCTGAGGTCTATGACCAATACTTAAAAATACCAAAATAAAATTTAATTTGTATGTATTTTGAGAAGTAAATCATGAAGAATTGAAATTTAATATATTTCTCCTGTATGTTATTTTTGTGATACAATATTAAGAAAACTAATAAATTAAACATCTTTCTATATTATTATATAATAAATAGTTTTAGTACAAATATATTTATATTAACATCTATATGTTAAAATGAGAAGTAAAATATACAATGTGAAATTTTCTCATAAATTCATATAATACAACAATAAGATTTAAAAATCTATTATATTAGTTATTTAATCCTACATCTGATGTACACATTAATATTAAGAAATTATTATATAATTATCTAAAAATCAATAGAATATTAATCATTGAGTATGAATATATTCACACACACACATATATATATATATATTAATGTGGGTGTATATTGGTTGTTTTATTTTTTATTAATTACTCGTACGAATGAGTACTTCTATATTTTGTGTATCAAAGTTGATTGATGCACCTTCAGTAGAGAAGTAAGTATATCCTTATTCTCATTCTCGTTTGGTTCAAAGAAAATATAATTTTAAAATATTTTATTTTATATTATTTTTTATTACAATTGATATTCATTATAATAAATAAAAATAATGTATGAATAAATAATAAAAATAAAATACAATTGAAAATGTTAAAAAAGAGAATGTATATTCTTTTTGTTTTGAAAAAAATACATGTATTCTTGTTTGTGGATTAAAAATAGCGGTTCCACATTTTTTAAGATAATTTTTGTAAAATTAAAATTTAATTATTTTATAATTAATGTACGCGATGTTTGATTATATTTTGAGGATATCCTAATGTTTTACTACTTATTTTACAACCAAACACTCGGTTAAACGTTAATGGTCACATATGCATATACAACCGAGTATTTTTGACAAGATATTAATGGTCACATATGCATAATGATCACGTTGACAAATATGACAAATTACTAGTATATATGAAATAATAATAAGACTCGCTTGAAATTAAGAAAAAAAGAGTAGAGATAGTTCATAAGTAAATTATAATCATTTATTGCATATATTAAATTTGAAATTATGTGTTCGCATAATATTTTCAAGTGAGAACTAAAAAAGAATATTACAAGAAATAACTAAGTATTGAGTTATCTAGTGATATAAAGACGGCTCGAAAGTGCTCACATCTAACATTTTTTTTCATCATAGTCATAGTGAATGACTCCAAAAAGATAAGAACAAAAATATTTTTCAGTGTCTAATAAATGGTTGTCGATAATTCAACTCGCGCGACACTATAATATGTATTATTCACAAGTTAAAAATAATATTACATATTTATCAATGACAAAAACTTCAAACAAAAATATTTTATATTTATAAAAAATTCTAAATTTTATTTAAGCGAATAAAAATCGCTTATCACATTCTAAGTGCTCGGTTCTTTCCATTTTTTTTTGGTGTCTTTCCACTTCTTTTTTACCCTTCAAAGAAGGGAAAAAGGAAGGGAATTCGCGTTACAAACTTCGTAGCAGATGATACAAATATTTCTTTTTGGGCAAGGATACAAACATATTATCCGCTACCAAATTCGGTGCGAAACGTACCGCGGCACAAGGTAACGTTCCATTCCCGTTCCCACGTGCGCGGCACGTCGTCGTCTATATAACGAAGAACCCTAACGCCCGGTTGCCTTTCTCGACTCCCCTCCCCCGAGTGAGCCAAACCAAAACCCTATCTTTCTCCGGCCGCCGCCATTGCTGCGTTCATAATCACTTCTCATCTACTCTTCTCCTCTGCCGCTCTCTCACTTCCGGTATCCTTTTTTTTTAAAACAAATTTATTTGATCTTTTTGGTGATCCATCGAGGTCCTCTGGTTCGATTCACAGGGATTTTTATTGGGTTTGGATGCAGGCTTCCTGACTTTTGAGGTCATGTCGGACGATGAGGCAAGAGCGGAGGAGGAGTTGGATCTCAGTTCCACCGATGTCGTCACAAAGTACAAAACTGCTGCCGATATCGTTAATAGTAATATACTTTATCCTTTTGTTTGTCCTGTTTATATTTATGTTTTGATTGAAGAGAAGATTTCAATTCCTTTTACTCGTATCCTTAATTTTCGGATCATCTGTTGATTTTGTGATGTCAGTTGGTCACGTAATGTTGAGCATTTCATGTAAGATATGCATTATTACTTCATTTGTTGCTGAGCTTTTATCTTTTCGCTCTTTCGCTTGATTGCCACTGATGATGTATTGACTCACTAATTCATGAAATTTGGATAGGAGATAATTTAATTTTGATCGTATAATTTCTTTATGAAACTAGTACAATTCAGCTGTGTCTGTAATTGCATCAACTTTTTGCATTGCTTGGCGGCAAAATTTGTTTCCTTTTCATAAATGTTTTCTTTACTAATTCTTTTGGGATTTTGTGTTCACTGATCTACGATATATTAATATAGCAATACATTTTTTTTCTGTTGAAATACATTATTGATTTAGTAAATGCTTAAAGGTTTATGATAAACTGTTAGTTCTTTCCAATGTTTATTTATTGACTGTAAAAAACACTTTTTTGCAACAGAGGCACTTCAGCTTGTTTTGTCAGAATGCAAGCCGAATGCAAAGATTGTAGACATCTGTGAGAAGGGTGATACCTTCATCAGAGAGTAACGTTCCTTTCACTTGTTCCTTTGGCTACTTATGTTATCTTTATGTTTCTTGTTGATGGTTCTTAACTGGTATCGGTGATTCAGGAAAACTAGCAATGTCTACAAAAACGTGAAGAAAAAGATTGAGAGGGGCATTGCTTTTCCAACATGTGTATCAGTCAACAACACTGTTTGTCATTATTCACCGCTTGCTGGGGACGAGTCTGTGTTGGCAGAAAATGACATTGTAAAGATGTATGATACAAACTATAAAGAATTGATTGTAATGATGCATGTTACTTGAATTATTCTTGTTCCTGATAATGTTTATCAAGTTGGATGGTCGTATTTGATGTGATTGCATTGCAGAGATATGGGGTGCCATATTGATGGTTTTATAGCAGTTGTGGCACACACGCATGTGATTCAGGAAGGGCCTGTCACTGGTAGGGCTGCTGATGTCATTGCTGCTGCAAATACAGCTGCGGAGGTGGCTTTGAGGCTTGTGAGGCCTGGAAAGAAGGTAAGTTTCATGCTAAGGAAATTGAATTTTCATATCTTCATCTACTTAAAAGAAGGAATTTGGATGCCTTTTTTGTTATATTTTTGTGGGTGAATGTATGCATGCCATTGTTTTTTCTTTTCTTAAGGAGAAGTTTATGATTATAGCTACGGGTAGATCCTATATTTATTGTAGATCAAATGGTTCATGTGGTGTGAGGTAGGGTTGTCAATCTACATGCGTGATTGAGGTTTTAATTTAGATACAACATTATCCACACAAAAAGTTTGGAAACAATATCTCTGATATTCTTTTGTCTATATTATCTTCATTTCATGGTAAGCAAAATTTTCTATGTTCTATTTCATATTTGTTAACCAATTAACTATTTGATATTTGATTTTCCTGAACGGGTAGGAAAACTAATCAGAAAGTTTGCATCCTTATCTTTTATGTTTCGCCAGGTGACCTTTTGGAGACCATTTGGTGTCTTTTTGTTTCCGGTTTTTGGTTCAGACATGGGATTAGACCTTTGGACCGAAGCATTTTTGTTGTAACTTTCAGCCATTTGTTCTTTTCATGCCCTTGATTAATTTTGTAACTTGACATTGTTATTACTTGAGCTAACATAATTTTGCTTGTATTATATTCCCCTTAGCATATCATGGTTGCAGTGTTTATCCCTCTCAAAAAAAAAAAATGGTTGCAGTGTTCTTCCTTGACACATTTCTTTCAGTTTTCATGTCGTTTCTCTTTGTTTTTATTGCGTCTATGCAAGTTCTACCAATGCATGGTTATCCAAATGATGATTACTATTGATGGCTATGGGTCATTCCGATGAAGCTTTTATGTCATAGTTACACTGATGGATTATCATCTTGTTTCTCTTTTACTCTTGGAAATATACTTTCCTTGTTGTCGTCTTGTTGGATTATGTTTTCTTATGTTTTATATGTCATCTAGTTTTTTTGTTTACTTTGTATGTATGATACGATGTGTTCTTTAACCATACCGCTCTCTGTTAATGTTTTTTAAGCTTGCCTGAACTTTTGGAAAGTGAACTTGGTCTTTGACCAACCCAGTTTGAAAACATTGGGATATACGATACTTTAGCGTAACATGCATCTGTTTTATTTTTTTCTTTCACAGTTCATTTTGATTTTGAGAGTTTATAAGTTGTGGCATTTTGTTGATCATATTTGTTTTTGAGGAGTGTGATATTGCATCTTGAAGCTTGTTGAGTGCATGATGTTTTCGAATGTTCAAATTTGTTAATTTCAAGTGTTTTGTTAAAAAAAAACTCCAGTGCACATCATGCTCCCTGATGGAAGGATGTTGATTGGTGATGTTAGGATATTTTTTAAATTTTTGCTGTAGGCCTGAACTGTAAAGACTATGGTTGTCCTGTAATGAAGCTTTGTTGGCTTGGAGCATTTAATGGTAATCTTAAATTCCATTAAGAACACCAGCTCCAAGTTACTTATATAATTCTCATCCTAGCTGAAGAAATATTGTTGACAATGACTGTGAACAAGTAATCATATCGATTCATGTGTTTAAAGAGATTCTCAGACTACTTGAATGGGTTGTCAACTGGCTGAAGAATGAAATAAGTTTGAAAGTATCAATTTGGATGACTAGCCCTCCCTAGTCATCCTTTTGCCGCAAAAGTTCAAAAGTATCAAAAGAACCCATCAATGGCTAGATACAACTAGGAATGTGCTTTAAAAAAGACATCACCTTTTGTTGGCTTCAATAATAGTTCAAGGTATGGGCAAGACATGTTATAAAGTATATTCCCTCTTATGTGCAAAGTACACAAGTGTTAACACTAGTTGCATTAAATTCAGAAAACAAAAATTTCTTTTGAAAGGTAAAAGAAAACAAGTTACAGTAGAATCATGCGTAACTTTGGTTCTGTGACATTACAGTCTTGGTCATTCTGTTTAACCTAACCGATGTATCTGTACTGATTTATTTTTATACTAAATATACTACTATTAAGCATCATGGTTTGATGGTTTTCACATTAAAAATTAGATGTCATTTCAACAGCAACATCATCAGTTTTTCCTTAACCTTTCCTGACAGAACAAAGATGTAACAGAAGCGCTTCAGAAGGTTGCTGCTGCATATGACTGCAAAATTGTTGAAGGTGTTCTCAGTCATCAGCTGAAGCAGTTTGTCATTGATGGGAACAAAGTTGTACTTAGTGTATCAAACCCTGAAACACGTGTTGATGATGCTGAATTTGAAGAAAATGAAGTCTATGCAATCGATATCGTCACTAGTACTGGTGAAGGGAAGGTAATGAGAAATTCCAAATCTGTTTTAATTCCTTGTGAGACAGGTGTCTATCATATCTTGACATGATATTATATATTTTGCAGCCTAAGCTGTTAGATGAGAAGCAGACTACTATTTACAAAAGAGCTGTGGACAAGAATTATCACTTAAAAATGAAATCTTCAAGATTTATCTTTAGTGAAATTAGCCAGAAGTTTCCTATTATGCCATTCACTGCCAGGTTAGTTTCACCAATATATAAACTATTAACTTATTAATGGATGACTACGAGTTTTTGGTACTCATCCTTTTATCTAAAATACGTATTGAAGCCAAAAGCAACGTATAGGTGTTCAATCTAATTGTCTACACGATGATTACTTTAGCTTCTTATCTCTTATTCTTTTTTAGGGCTTTGGAGGAGAAGAGAGCTAGGCTGGGCTTAGTGGAATGTGTAAATCATGACCTTTTGCAGCCATACCCTGTTTTGCATGAGAAACCTGGTAAAAATTTTATTCATAGGAGTAAAACAATTTTCATTTGGTTGTTAAATGAAATTATATCAAATTCTTCCTGCTTGTAGTCAAGATAATGTTTGTACTACAAGTTGTCAAAATTTCATTCACTCTTTATAATGTATGTATTATGGACAAATTGATTCTTGTATATTTTTCCAGGTGACCTTGTTGCTCACATTAAGTTCACTGTGCTTCTGATGCCAAATGGTTCCGATAAGGTTACTGGCTACCCTATCCAACAGCTACAGCCAACTAAGTCCGTGGATGACAATCCTGATATCAAAGCATGGCTTGCTTTGGGGACAAAAGCAAAGAAGAAAGGTGGAGGAAAGAAGAAAAAAGGTGTATAATAGTTGTTTCCAATCTCTTTCCTTGTTTTAGTTATTGTTAAAATTCCTCATTGCTTACTCAAACAAGTGGACGCCTCAGTCTCTGCCTAACAGTAATCATGGATCTTGTCCAATTTTGTCTGCGCTTTACCTTAGGAGCCAGTCAGTTTCTCTGTTAAGTTTTTGGGTGCTGAATGTGGTTTGTGTACTTTGGTTTGGAGAATTCAAATTGCTTTCCTCGGAAATAAAGATATCATCTAGTGTAAAAAATCTGCCCAGATCGTCCATTAGATGTGTTCTTTTTGGCATTGCCTTGTGATAAATTCAAACCTCAACTTCTCGTGCAGGTAAGAAATCCGACACTAAGGAGGACTCACCTGATGCTGAACCAATGGATGAAGCACCTAGCCAAGGATGAGGAATTACAATTTTTGACCTTCCCTTCCCTTGCTTGTGTCGATCTAGGTGATCTTTCTTGTGTCCTTTATGCGAAAGGAATCCACAGTGGTTCACACGTTTGAGAAAATTGTGCAATGTTGGGGGTCAGAGAAACCATTTTAGACATGAAAGAGGAAAAGGATGTACTGTTGTTTAGGAGTTGGCCTGCTTTTCTCTGGTTCGTTGTAGTTGAAAATTCCCAGTTGTACTCGAATTACCTGAATCCTGCAAAATTGTATTATAAATCTTTTGATCTATGGCGACATTATATCAGACTTCCACTTCTTTCTGTCCATTACAGCTGTGCTGCATGCGCTCTTTGTTGCATCCTTTTCCTCGGTGGAAGGGGCCCTGTGAGGCTGTAAGCTTTTCTGCTTTCCTGCTCTGCTCCCGGCCCCACCTCGTGGGTTTTGCTGTCATGGGAACTATTAAGTTCTGAGCAACGATGTAAGACTCGATTCGGACATCGATCCGGATTGTATAACGGGTCAGATCGGACCGGATTGAATCGAATGATTGGATCGAATAATATAAATTAATAAAATAAAAAATAAATTAAAGTGATCATTGTAATATTATTAATATATAATATTTTATTTAACAAAGAATACAAAACATAATATAATAAAATATTTAGATCAAATAATATGATAAAGTGAGCATTAATTGAATTATTAATCAAATATTTTTTAAAAAAATCTCGTGAGGTAATTATAAAAAATAAAAATATTGATGAAATATTTATATATATAATAAAGAAGAATGTTAAACATAAATTTCAAATAAAGATATATATAAATAATATTTTTTAAAAATTTTAAAATTTTTTATATGTTTTATTTTTTATATATATTTTACAACTTTGACCCGTCCGGGTCGATCAAACCCGTCGGGTCGAACGGTTGAACCCGGGTTTTGATCGGGTCAAAGCGGGTCAATCGTTTGGCCGGGTTTTGACTGACCCGCGGGCCGTTCTAGTGTCCGGACACCGGTCTGACCGATCCGACCGACCGGGCCGGGTCGGATCTTACAACACTGGTTCTGAGAAAGGCGGTACATATGTTCATTAATGTTTTTTTTTCTTTCAAACATTTGGTATTTGTATGACCACAAGAACAAACCTGCTTGAAACAATTCCTTCTTTTTTTTTTGTGTTTCATCATTTTTGGCTCATGGATTGTGGCCATCAAAAGCTGTCTTTGAAGCCATATTTGTTGGTTCAAATGGATTGCTTCGAGCCAGACTAATTGGTTCTTAGCCTTTTGAAAACTAGCACCTAACTCTTTGAAGCATACCTGATTACCGAGCTTTGTAGGATCACTTTTTTTTTTAACAAAGTTGAGGATTCATCAAACTTGGTTGTCAACCAAGTTATTTCATCTTTTTAGCACCATTGTGAATGATTACTACTCATGCAGCCGAAGAAAGGGAGTTGCACTTTTTCAGGTCATTACCACCACATTATGGACATCAAGTTTCCTGTCTATGGACAATATTGCTTAATATTATTTTTGTTTCACAGTAATGCAAGTATCCGGTGTTGTGAAAAAAATTTATTTGGTGTTAATAAGTTTTCAGGCAAAAAGCTTCCAGAAAATACTTTTCTTTAAAAAATAGATAATTTCCATAAATCATACTTTTTTTAAGTTTAATTTTTCATTTATGAAAAAACCAGATTACCCCTTTCTTCATAATACATCAAATAATAAACATAAAAATAAAAGAAAAGAAAAATATATATTAAAACACTTAATTTTTAAGACTAGATTGGGAGGATCAACGTGAGGTTTGTTTGAGGATAAATAGTACCGGCGACTCTTACTTTTATCACTTCGCATATTGACTTTATATTCTTTACGACGTCAATCATCAGTTTGATTACATCGCGTTCAGTAGCACGAACTCTCATTTTTTTACCATCGATCATGCGAAAAGTTTACCAACTTCTTGATCAATTATTTTTGCTCACCATCGAATTTTCGAGCAATTGGACTTGTTTTTTTATTTTTTATTTTTTATATTTATTATTTGATGTGTTATGAAAGAAAATTTGATTTTTTCATAATTGAGAAAATTTAAAATTAATAAAAAATATAACAGGAGTAAAGTTTGATGTTAAATGTGAAAAATTATATTGATTTATGAAAATAATCCTCAAAAAACACATTTATAATTTCATTTGTTAATGCTTGGTACAAAATACGATATAAACTATTAAATTTGTGCAACATTAATAAGCAATTTAAAATGGAAATTTGGAAGATCACTCTCTAACCGTACATAGTTCAAGATCTTCGAAAGTCGCTATCAATCATGGCAAAACACAAAAAAAATCGTCCAATTAAATCTACTAATGCATTTTTGTGCGGATCTTTGATTCGTTTTTGGTGGATGATAGTTTATCTTTCTTCTTTTTCGTTAGAAAACGAGTAAAAAAAACAGTCAAACATTTTCATTGCAGAATGATAGTAAACTGGATGATTGAACATTGAGCATGTAAAATCGTCAGCTTATTAAAAAAGTATTCTCAATAATTATTTTGTTTTCTTCTTTTTTGTTGAATTCTTATACAAATAATTTACTGATATAAGCATTTAAAAAAACTAGAGAAAGAAAGAAGAATCGTATGGTATTCCTCAGGGACTAATTTGTAATAAAACGATAATTGTATGGGAACCCGGAGAGCTTATAAAGAGCTGCAGAATAAGATGCTGTTCTCCTCCTTCCACCGCTTCCGCCACCTTTCGCTTTCTGTATCCCAAATATGACCAGCGACTGCTTTAAGGACGAGGACGAGGCGGCCGGAGGCGGCGACGAGGAGGACACCGGCGCCTACGTTGCCCCCGTCGTCCGGCTCGAGGAGGTTGCCGTTACAACCGGAGAGGAAGACGAGCACATCCTTCTCGACCAGTAAGCCATCAAAACCCTCTGGAACACTGAACCATCGTGGAGTTTAACCCTCACTTCTCATCATCCGTCACATTTCGTGACGAATTTAGAAAAGCGAAGCTGTATCGATTCGACAAGGAAGGGAACCAGTGGAAGGAACGGGGCATCGGCCGCGTGAAGCTCCTGAAGCACAAGGAAACCGGAAAGGTCCGGCTGGTCATGCGGCAGGACAAAACCCTCAAGATCTGCGCCAACCATCTGAGTAAGACGGTCTATTTCTCTGTCATTTGATGCGAGACGCGGGAAAAATTGGAACCTTCCGGGAAACAAAAAGGTTCACTTTGATTCGTTTCATTTTGTGAATTGTGCAGTCGTTCCGTCGATCAAGCTGCAAGAGCATGCGGGGAACGAGAAATCTTGCGTGTGGCCGGCTGCAGATTTCTCCGACGGGGAGCTGAAGGAGGAGGTTTTTGCTATCCGTTTTGGATCAGTGGAGTGTGAGTGTGACTTTTTTTTTTATCGTCCGCATTTTCTTATTTTTCTTCTCGCTTATGAAATAATCAAGAACTTGAGCTCGGTATTTCGAATTATATGTTTCACTGTAATTATTTGATCATCTGCAGATTCGTATTGGTTTTAAATATAAATATAATACCGATTTGTAAGATTCTGTGATTCAGCTTCTTATGGCATGTTCTACTAAAAAGATTCATGACATAACTTTTTGCTACCTGGTGGATGCCATTTTGTTACTATCTGCTAACTAGTTTATCTTCAGGCTTAAGTTCATTCACCTGTCCCAGATGAGATGTCTTCTTGTGTCTGGTAGTTTTTAGTGTAGACTGTTGGCAATTTGTTAGTTGCAGAGCACTGATGTTTTTTCACCCATCAAGCATCATCTAAGATAATTAAAATCATCTTCCCATTGTATCCTTCTTATATGTTCAATTTTTTTATAATCCAAACATGGAAGAAAAAGTAGAAATCTGCTCTGTCATGTACTTTTCTTTTTCTTTTTCTCTTAAAAGACTACTAACTCTTTTTGTGGCTCATATGAAAAGCTTGGCAAAATTGGATAAGTTAATCTGCTAGGAAGGAGATGACATATTTCTTTTTTATTTGTAAAGGACAATATAGTTATATACCATATCAGTTTACTTGATCAGGCTATCATTTAAGAGTAATTTCTCTCATAAAAGAAAGTGTTACGAAAGGAGGGAGAGAGGGATCGCACGAACACGAAGATTTACGAGATTCATCCTAAATCGGATTATGTTCTCGGGAAATGATGGCTCTCTTTGTTATGAAATAATGATGATTATAAGGATGAATCTCTGTTTAGACTCCTAGAGAGTTTATATAGGTACTTCCTTTGAGATAGGAATTACATACGGACTGAGACTCTAAATAAATCCTTTGAAAATAGGACACCTATCTCGTGATAAGGAAATAAATCAAATCCGAATCACATATAAAAAATCTCTAAAAGTTTTCGCTCAGGGGGCTCCGTCCCCTTGCAACCCCCGCAGGGGATCTCTCTGGATCGCCCCCTTATCCTCCACAGGCTCGCTGACCGGGCAGTGAGACCCCGTAGAGAAATTCTGATTATGTAAGAGGATCAACTGAGTTCAAATTCAAGACATTATTAACAAAAGTTTTCTTCAAGTTGGCTGAGGACCAAATACATAATAGATATATTTGCATTCCTTGAAGGTATGATACACGCAGACTGCAGCATTGTTATCTAATCATTGTGCATTAGACGTATGATATTTTTAGTCCTAGACTGAACCTAACCTTTGTATATCATTAATATGTAGTACTTCATATACTTCCTTTTTATCTTGCCTAATTATCTCGTTCTACTACATGTTATATCTTCTACTGAAGTTTTTTGACGTTTGTTTCAGACTGCAAGAAATTCAGAGCAATGGTTGAGGAGATTGTTGGGTCATTTGGGAAGAGGGAGGAAGAGAGTGACAGTTCCTCAGCTATCGCCGCCGCGGATATGGAGAAGAAGTTGAACATTAGTGATATCAAGAGGGAGGAAAGTAAAGAAGACACTTTTGCTACCGGCACCGCTGTGGAAGACGAAGATAACCAAGAAACGAGATCGAAGATAGAAGGACCAACTTCTTCTGCATCTTAATTTTTGAAAGAGTTACACCTCTCTTCATTGAGAGTGTTTCTCTTCTTTGAGTTGGCAAATATTTCTTAGGAAAAAAAAAACAAATGATATCCGTGTGGACTGGAAGTGTGTTGAAGTCGGTTTGCTCATCGTATAATTACTTTGTTCTTTTGATTATTTGTCATGTACTCGTCCCAACTTTTCACTTGCTTATACATAGCAAAACATTGATATTGACATTGGTTAACACTTCATCTTTTTTTTTCCTTTTTCCTTCTCTTTCCACAGACGAATGTTCGAAATTGGCTTTTATGGTCTTGTAACTTGAAAGTTCCATAGTTTTGCGAAGAGATTGTGGTCTCTAATGATAGAACACTTTTTATAAGGCGTACATCATATCGGGCAGCCTGAATAATTTACTACAATATAATATCAATCATGCTTTTAATCATAAATTTAAAGACTTTTTTTAATCATAATTTACTACATGATTTTGGCTGAAGGTTAAATGGTGACTGATGTATCTTTTTCTTTTAATAAAAAAAAACTACACATAAATTCATTAACCTACCATTATTTATTAGAGTCAATTAAACTTATCCTGCATATTTTTTTTCCAAAGAAACTAATGAATTTCGTACTTTAGTAATTATTATTATAAATAAAGAGAATGTTATTAACGGGCAAAATCTATCGTCGATATTATCACGCCGCCGGTCACTGCCAGTTGTGTTGCGGCCGCGAGTCCAACAGAAGCGCAGACATTTGCACCGCTCCCATCCCTCTCTCTTTCATTTGACCGTCAATCCAAGGTCAAAGGCGTGACAATATCACCACCTCAACGCACGTGCTCTATACCACGTTAACCAGCTCATATTAAGCGAGACGAGGACTCCCAAGTCCCATCCACTTATTTCTTATTTTCCCCAAATTACCCCCGTATCCAATTCATCGTCCCCGATGCCGATCAAACGAAGTGCCCTTTCTCCCGATCACCCCCAAAAACTGTGAATTTCCCGATTTTAGCCCTAATTCGATCCCAATTAAACCCTCGATTCCTCTTATTCCATTTCGCCCCATTCGTCTCACGGATCCTTCCGTCGAACTATTACTAAAACCCTGTCTCCGGCATCGAGGTGAGCTTTCCAGATTCGATCGCTTTCCTTTCTTCTTTCGCATCACGGGGTGATTCATATTGCCGAGTTTAGTAACGAAAGTAGTTTTCTTTAACCTATTTCGTTTTCGTTTGCGTTTTCGTCGCGTAAAGGAGTCAACTTGTTGGATTTCGTTTGATGCCATTATTGAGGTTTGTCAGCTCTGTTCGAAGCAAGTGATGATTAATGGTCACATTATTGTGACCGATTTCCAATTTTTAAGATTGTAATTGTTGCGATCAAGTGAATTAGTGACCTGTGGGAGAAGCTTTTCTTGTTGTGGATTGTTGATAACAAATTGTTTGGGAGTTGGATATGTTAAGCATGAATGCTCATGAGCAAAATCGCGAGTTTAACACTGTGAAATCGGACGATTCTTCGCGGAACTCGGCGGACACGGCTTGTCCGGTTGAAGTTTCTTTTTTCTTTTCCTTGTTCTGGTGGGTCCCACGAGATGCCCTAATTACGGTCTGAATCCCCAAATCCAAACACAACGCCGGATCTTGTTGGCTGCCGCGTTGCAGTTCGCCCGTCGCCGAGTTGCCGCCGTGGTGCGTTGCCGCCTAAGCTGTTTTTTCTCCTCGTTGCCTTTCTCCCCCCTCTCTCGGTCTCTTTTGCTTGCCTAAGTGTTCGTCCTCTTCTGCTCGTGAGCAAATCGCGAGCACATCTCTGGACATTCTATGTTCGCGAGCAGGTCTGCACTCAAGCAGATCTGATCGCGAGCAGTCACGAGCACGGCAGAGGATAACCGTCACTGAGATTTTATCACGTATGAGCTTTGATGATTTAGGCATCTGTTATCCATATCTATGCGCTTCCTTTCCCAACAAATGGTTTACTGCGAATTATAGTATTTTTGTTTGCTTGGCTTCTGAATTGCGCCTGCTGGTTCCTCTGTTAATGAGTATCTTGGCCGCGAAAGCTCGTTGCTCGTTTTTCTGTTAGTACTTAACAGTAATTATTTTTTAAGGAGGTCCGTCTTACATTGTTATCTATTCTAGAATATTAGATTATTTAAATGACTTACTTTAGCTGTATTGTTGTAAGTTGAATCATTTGATATTTTTATTTTGGTAACCCAAACTTATACTTGGAATCTTTCTTATTTAGTATCGAAGTTTATTATATCGGTGTTTTTCAATGTTTCTTTGCACAAATTAATATATACATGTATTTCATCATAAAAGGTTGGTTGAATATGACACTTTGTGTTCCTATGTTACATTTTACATGTTCACCAGGCCTTTACTTTGAGTTTGACACCATTGGTTCTCGTTGGTAGGGATGGAATGGGATAATGAGTTCACTCAAATATTTTTTCTTGTATTCATTTTTCATGCTAAATCTGTTTCTGAAATGCTCTAGGATAGTAGTGATTTTACGTTGCTTTGAGATGTCTGAAGAACTGAGTACTGAAAGGGTGATTAAAAGATAGCTATTGCTTCAAGCTTTTCTCATGAATGTTTCTTGGTCGACTAAGAAAAAAAAGTCAGTAATTGCAATATTTAAGTATGTCATACAATTCAGTTCCATAGATTTATGTATTTCCATGATCAAGTCCCTTTCCTCTTGTTCTTTATAGTTTATCAATCACTTCTATTGATTTTTAAATGTTGAATGTTGATCCTTACAGGTGTTCATACTTTTCATTTTGTGGCACGTTTTGATGATTATTGTTCAAAGTCCATCTTTTTGTGGCTACTTGTTCCTACTGTAATTGTAGTGCTCGAAGAAATTTAACTGATGACAACTAGCAGCAGATTTGGTGTGTCCTCCAATGCTTCTGATAATCCAGCATATTTAAATGGGCAGCGGGCATCTTATGTAACTACTGCAGTGGAAAGGTCAGGAAGTCTCCTTGAGGCTGTGGAGACTCGTGTTCAAGCATCACAACAAAATACATCAAGGGCTGCTGCCATGTCATGTTCAGGAGAAGCATCAAATCTTTGTCAATCTCTTATTTCAGATTTGAAAGGAGTGATTTCCCATCCTAAGTTTCCTCGGGCAGTAGATCTAAAAAGAACCCTAACTTCCATAGTTGGCATTCCATCAGCAGAATCTTTATCATCAACCTCTTCAATGAGGCATTTACCCCCTTCATCTGTTGAGGAGATTAGACGGCTGAAGATTAACCTCCATGAGAGTTCTATGAAAGCAAGGTGCCCTATTTTTCTTGTTGGCACCAGAAGTGCCTACATTCTTCCTTCTGACGAATGAGTCCTTAGTTTTTCCTTTTGTCTATTTTAGGGAACGTGTAAAGGCCTTCAATGAAGCAACAATGAAAATTGAAAAACATTGTCATAGTTCGACCAGAAAACGCTCAAGGAATGATGTTTCAATATGTGAACGTCCTATTGTATCACTTCCAGGAGGAACCGTTCCGAAGGTGAACTTGCAGAGCCATTCTAGTGAAACCTGTGTTGAGCTGGGGCCTCATAAAGTTGACCGGAAAGGCACTTCTGCTGTTCCGAACAGACGAATCCGGACTTCGTTGGTAGAGGTACAATTCAAATTTAAGTCTTAAATTGCTTCGATGGCGATGACATGGTTTCATGCACATTCTGTGTCGTTCTTTTGATGGATATGTATATTGGAATATGATCCCATCGGAGAATGAGCAGTAATTAAAGTACTCATTTAAGTAATTATGCATAAATGGATACTTTCTTTAAGTATCAATCTTTCAAATTTCTTTGGTTTTTCATGCTGTTTTTTCCTTATGAATAGACATGAAAAAGAAATGTGTTTGCCGATGTTTTTAGTGTATTTATTGTTTAGAAGCTTGTTAAGTTATCATTCAGCTGTAACTGTAGCCTTGTTCTTTTCTGGTTCAACCATGGCCATGATTGCCCCTTTCAAAATATGCAGACTTGTAAACTCACATGTTTCTTTGTTATCTTTCTAAGAATAGTAAGATTTAGAAGTATTTGTGATAAATTTTTCAGCATTTCAATGTTCAAGATAAAGTCAAGGCTTATTTTTTCAATGCTTAAGTTTCTATTTGGGTTTATCTTTTGATCACTGTACAATTTGCATTTGTTTTTCATTTTATTAGACAGATGCAAGGCCTAATGGTATTGTCAAACAATCTGGGTCTATGAATAAAGATAGAGACGTTCCTAAATCTGTTGCGACTGAAGAAAAAGTACAAGCTGTGCATAATATTGTTGAAAGTTGGGAGAAGTTGAAGATGAAGAAGAAGCGGTCAGTAATAAAATCAGATATTGTGGGAAGCACAATTTTGCCTGCACCTCCTGATGGCAACCGGGGATCTAAAAGAGGACTACAACAGAACCTTGTCAATGATGGAAAACAACGGATGAATGACAATGCACTCAGGTCTGATTTGATTTTTCTATGCCATTGCATTTTCTTGTTCTTAATGTGGTTTTCATGGAATGTTTCCTTCCATCTTTGGAGACTCGAGAAGGTTGGTCATCTATGTGGATTTGTCTGTGTAGTTCTATGTTCTTATTTTCTGTCCATTTTATAAGCAAGATGGACCAGCCAACTTATCTTCATCTTCATTCCCACTTTGCCATATGTGGATACATCAAGTTTCTAATTTCTTGATTAGTCAATCCATCTTAATTCCCTTTTTGGCTTCATTATGGATGGGGAATATCAGATAATTTCTCTTTCAAAAGTTTCATGGATTTTTCTCAAAAAAAAAAAAAGTTACATGGGTTCTAATCAGCTGATGAAGTTTTCTAGATAGTATCCTTTGTTTTCTCTACTAAGAAAGATGTATCCTCTGTTGATTCTAGTTAACAAGGCTTACATCTCCTCAAAAAAGCAAGACTTACATGTCCCATGTGTGCCAATTGACCATGTAGATACTTCAAAGTTTATTATAAATGACTGTTCAGTAACTTTGTTAATATTCTTCCCAGCATGGACTCGTATTAGCATCTAAAATTACAAGTTTAGGTTCAATTTCACTTGATATGGTAACTTGATGATGCATATCTCATCCTGCAATTATTATGTAGTTTGTTCAGTGATATTAATGTCACTAGCAGTGGAATGCTTTCGATCTTATTAAAGAATTCCGTTAAAAATGCAACAACAACAACAACAAAGCTTTATCACATTAGGTGGGGTCGGCTACATGGATCATACGACGCCATTCCGCTATATTCGTTGATCCATATTCATGAGATTCGACAGGGTTTTACGCTGGCTGTCGGGGCCTAACACAACCCTCCTCCTTTATCCGGGCTTGGGTGCAACTTAGATTAAATGTTTACAAGTTTGTATTTGACCCTTAATTAGTCTCATATAGGTCACACTAGATCAGTGCCTACCATTTTCAGATACTTCATTTTCTGCCTTATCAGATAACGGTTCCAAAGCCTGTGTTGTCGAATCATCGAGCTTGTTCCCTGTCATACTCTGACTTTGCTAACCCACCCCATTCGTTACAAATCATGTTTGTTAGCTAGATACTGATCATAAGAAAGTTTCAAGAGCTGACATTATTTATGATCATTAATTATTTTCTCTTTCCTATTCTTGTTTCAAAAGAGTCCTCTCTCATATTTTTCTAGTGTCCACCATCAACCATTTTCTCATGGTTGGTACTGCCCAAACTTTTGTAGTGGAAATTCTCAGTTCATTCTATTTTCCTGTCATGCTACAAATCAAGGTTCAGTTATATATATAGATGGATGACAACCACAACCCTGGTGGTCATCCTTTTTCTCCTAAAAAAAGGGTAGTTGAGTGATGTAGGTTTATGTTCTTGCTAGTGTTGTTTGACGAATCTATTTTATATCAATTGTAAATTTTTGGACAATATACATGCAGATTGCAGATGGGCCATGTGTTATTCCACATAACTTATTATTTAAGAGTGGTTACTTTTAAGATTGTGTGTGTGTGTCTGTATATATATACAACAACAACAACAAAGCCTTATCTCACTAGGTGGGGTCGGCTACATGGATCATACGACTCGTTGATCCATGTTCATGAGATTCGAGAGGGTTTTACGCTGGCTGTCGGGGCCTAACACAACCCTCCTCCTTTATCCGGGCTTGGGACCGGCTATAAAACATAGGCGGAGTTATAACATATATAAATAAAATATATAATATATGCATGCATATGCTTGTTGAAATGGCTTTTGTACTCTTTCTTACCAGATCGTAGAAAGAATTTACAAAAGAATTTCATTATGGTGCTTGGGCCCTTGCCATGTAGGTCTGGAGCTAATGATCCAAGTGAGCTTGCAAAGTTAGTTTTAACTTCTCAACATAAAGGCATTGCTTTGAGCCCTATATCTAGGATAGACCAAGTGGAAAGCCCTATTCCTAATGAAAGAAGAGATGAAGATGATGCTACTGTTAAAGCTTCTATCAAGTAAGAATTTATCCCCCTCTCCTTCACACGAGAACAAAGAAAGTAAAGAAACCAAATTTATCCTGCACCTTATGTCATTATTCTCAGGATGTCTTTAAAAAATATTTCTGTATTTGATTAACTCTTGTTGCCATTGCATCACCTAGAATTTCTTGTGGGTAAGAGTTATTGTATCCCTCTTAACATATTTTCATTGGTAACCAGACCAAATGGTCGTGAAGAAAGTTGTATTTCTAACCGTACTCCAAATGTAAAGTCAAGCACACTTGCTCGGGGACCCAGATCTAATTCTGGTTTCCTGTCAAAAGCATCTGGGAGCATGCAGCAAACAGGAAACATCAATAGTTGGGATCATCCTCAAGGTATTACAAAAGTCAAATGTGGAAACATTAATCACAAACGCTCATCAACTGCACAATCATCATCACCTCCTGAACCACAGTGCATTCCACAAAGGACTCAAAAGCTATCTCGTGGTGCGAGAAGATCAAATTTGAGTCATCTTATTCGTGGCCACGATGAACCACATGCTTCAGGTAGTACTGATAATGACTTTGGGAATGATGTTGCCACGCGAAACTTATTTTCTAATGTGAATCGGAAAGTTAAACCAAAAGGTGGAAATGGGCAAGCAGGAGGATTATCAGAAAGCGAGGAGTCCGGAATTGCTGATGCAAATGTGAAAGACAAAATTAAGAAGTTGAAAGCAGATGATAATCAGATTGAACCTCTTCTATTAGTGTCAGCTTCAAAAAAGAGCAAATTGGTTGGTGACGACGATGTTGCGGATGGTGTTCTGAGCCAAGGGAGGAATGGAAGAAGCTTTACTTCAAAAAGACCAGAAATCTCCAGCTTATGTGAGAAAGCAGAAAATTCTACCTCTCCATCACAACATAGAAGTGCTGGCTCTGAGAGGGTTGAAAGGTAAAATTGACTTAATTTAAATAATTGTCGGTTGTCAATTTATTTAGAATGTAATCATCAATGGCTTTCCCATCAGTAAACCTAATCAGAAACCCACCAAAAAGTTGTCAGAGCGGAAGATAAATGGACGCATGCGACATTCTACAGGTAACTTGCTTGCAATGAAGGGTTCATAAACATTGAAGCTTTCACTTGTTGAAAAGACATATTTCTTACTTGTATGATGCACATATGCCTCAGGAGAATCTATTGATGATCATGAAACACTTTTAGCTGCTGCAAAAGCTGCACTGGATACAAGTATCTTTTCTACACTTGAAAGTGCTGGTTATATCCTGTCGTTATTTCTTTAAGATGATTCAATAAAGGCCATTATATCATGTGCAGCACAAGCATGTTCGGGTACCTTTTGGAAGCAAATAGAGCCTTTCTTTGCGTTTTTATCTTGGGAAGATATCACCTATTTGAACAAACAGGTAATGTGGGGTCAATTCCTTTCCTCCCTTTCTTGTAACCACCTTTAACAGTCCATTTCTGAAAATATTATGTTAACAGATTTGTCTTGTTAACGAGTATGCGCCGAGTGACCATGTTGGCAGAGATGATGTTCAACATTTCAAGGTAAGGTTTCTTTTCTGGATAAAAAACTTAAACTGTATTTCTTAGATTTTGGGATTATCTGTCTGCCTCCCTCCACGTGTGTCTTGCGAGATATGGGAATTTGTCCTAGAGATGTTTCTCTTTTTTGCATTAGGAAGTAATACTAGTTTGCTCGCAATGCTACCGATGATATTGGCTGCCTACGTGAAAGATATTTATATGCTTTTCTACTTTTTACCTGGTCTTAGCCAGTGCAGTATATCATAACTGCCATGAATTTTTTTCTTGTGATGCTAAAACGTCTTAGTCTGATTCTTTCTCTTGCATTCCTCTTTGTTTAATTGTTTGATTGCAAATATACCTTAAGATGATACTGAATAGTACAGTAGGGATGACTTTCCATGCTTTTTTCCAGAATATTTTTGGTGATATTTTTTTCTCACTTCAATATGCCATAATTAATACCAATATTTCGTGCTATTTATAATAATTCTCCTGACAGTATAAACTGTTTCCTTTCTCCTCAGGGTGATGTTGAATGCTCTTCAACTCCGTCAAATCTAAATGGTGGAGCTGGCCATGGGTCTGCAATTAATAAGGATTGCTGTAATGAATTTGAAAAGGATCTAAAATTTGTCCAGCAAAAAGAGGATGTTGAACCACTCGCTGGAGAATTTTTACAGGAAATTGGGACTCAACGAGGAATATCGATATGTCAAACGCTTCTTTCTGCTATAATTGAAGAGGAGGATATAGATAATATTGACTACAGCAACTTCAATAGCGAATTTGATGTTTCTCACGGAAGTTATTTTACTGTTGGGGTAGAGAACATGCCAAAGGGTATGAATTTCAATGCCCTTTGGAGCTGCCATGATCATATGAGGCATCACAATGTGGGAATTAATGGTAGTACCTTCCTTGGCGTGACCACAGTATATGCTGATTTCCAATATAATCAAATGTGCATCAGTGACAGAATACTCTTGGAGTTGAGTGAAATTGGACTCTACCCTGATGCTGTGGTAGGCATATGCTGTCCAATATCTTAAAGATGCATGCTTTATTGTTTTTAATCAAGATTATTTGGACATTCTATGTGATTGTCTTTTTTTTTATATTTGAGATATATTTGTTGGTGCAGCATGCCCATAACTTATTCTTGCATTTTTCTTGAGATGCATAGATATACTGGTCATGGTGTAGAGTAACATGTTTGATTCTCATATTCATTTCTCACTTTATCTTTGAGTTAATGTATACATCTTTCCCCCTAAAAAAAAAAAGTATACATCTTACTGGTTATTTCTGGCTGTTTTTTGAGGCATTTTTTTCTTTCCCTTATATCCTCGCATGATTGAGGTAGCCATAATCGATGGACCAAATATTCCTTCTATGTAAGGTCAATTATGTTGACAAGCCAAAATGTCAGTTTTAAAAATTTAGTAACTTAAAGGACCATCTTTAATGTCAATTGTCATGCATTAAAGTAACATGTTTTAAACTTGTTACCTACTCTGTTGTCCTTTGTAACACTATTTTTATTGTCAATTGTCATGCATTAAAGTATGATCCATGTAGCCGACCCCACCTAGTGGGATAAGGCTTTGTTGTTGTTGTTGTTGTTGTTGTGTCATGCATTAAAGTAACTTGTTTTGAACTTTGTTACCTACTCTGTTGTCCTTTGTAATTTGTTACAAGTCAGAGGGTGATCATCTCTTGCCCGTGCAAAATTATATTAGCTTATGTTGACTTCATTATCTGCTCTATTCTAGCTTTTAATCTGGATATTATTTCTTATGTTGTTAATTTGTTTAATTTTTCACTTACGCCCTCGTCTCCCTCTTATTCATCCTTTTCTGGGAATGCAAATTTTAATGAAATGGTGTTACCTTGAATCGAATTTTATGCATTTACAAGCCCATGTTACAGGGAAAACTTTTATTTAGATGAATTATCCATAATTGGTTCAATCCAAGATCCTTTATGATGCAGTAAGAAGAGAAAATCAGCAAGAATAATGAGAAATCAGGTTAGAAGATGAGAAGTATTGATAGAGGAACAATTAGAGTTTATGAGAAAATCACAAAAATCTATAATTTTGATAAAAGAGAGATAATGACAGCTGAAAACCCTATACTAAGGTTATAAGAGTTTATAAACTATTAATCAATCTCCACCCTTGATTAATCCACTTTTAATCAAGACTGTTATAACTAATCATGATCCTTATAACTAATTAAAAGGTCACATGCCTATCACATGATGACTAATAAATTAAAACACCAGCTTTAATTAAAATAACTAATTTAAAATAAAAGCTCCTGCGTCACTTTCTTTTTACATTTATACTTAGTAAAATTATCTTCTTTTAAAGGAAATTTAATCTATTTATATCTTTTGAAAAAATTCCATACTTAGCTTCATGAATCACCTGTGTTGATTTGCAGCCTGATCTGGCACACGCTGAAGATGAAGATATTAAAGAAGGCATGGATAAGCTTGAAACAAAGCTTAATGACCAGGTAACCTTCCTCAAAATGAAAATCGGTCTGTTCTTTTTTTGGGTGGTGGGTGGGAGTGGGGCATATAGAACACTCTTGGTTCTATCATCAATAGTTGAGATATAACTCAAGTTTTTCGTTAAGATAGTACCCGTTTTTCTTATGTGATAACTCGATTATTGTTCTTTTTATCAATGGTGTTTCGTATATGTCGTGGGGCAAAAAAGTGCTGCACATCCATATATGCATGGTGTTTATTTAAACCTGACCGCTATCCAATCATTACTATCTACCCAATTTATGATATAATAGTTGGGGAAGCAGTCTATTAGTGTATTAATTTGTTTCAATGATCTTTAGGAATCCTTTCAATGAAGTGTTGGTTAACTTTAGATTTTCATGCGTTCCAATTTTTTGTTTCCAACATGGATAATGTAATTGTCTTAAGACTGCCAGTTTACATTGTATAAAAAGGCACACAAATTTTCTGCGAAGGGCATAGTTCTCTCATTTCTCAATGTTCATGAGTTTTATTGAGTATTTATTAATGGACCTATTGATTTTATATCGAAAAATGAGCAAGTGTTTGTAGATCACCTAGCAGGTTAGACAGGTTACAGGTCTGCAGTCATTGATTGTATCAGGTATCAAGTGTTTTGACTGCCTCTGGGAGTGTTGCTTCCTATTTAGTCATGATAACCTTGGTTTCTACTCTTGACCTATTTGCTCTTGATACCTGTGGTTCTGAGTCCAACATCATTAGGAACATTTTTTCATCCCTCTTTAGCTTGAGGTCAGAAAGTAACCATGCTGAATGGATATTTCGATAGATTCATTTAAATTTGCTATTATTAGTAACGTAGCCATAGTAGTGTGAAACATAAAAAAATGACAAATAAAACCAGAAACTTAAGTAGTCATGGGTTCCCCTGAAAACTACTCAATCACCCATTCACTTGGCAAAAAAGAAAAGTGCTGTACAGTATTTTCCAGTAACACTTGTCTCCAGTGGTGTGGTTATACTGTAACCAAATACTCTTAATGTTAATTTCAACTACCATGAATCAAAACTATAAAAATATTTTCAGAATGAAGTTTTCCATTAATTTTTATTCACCGTCTTCCTGCAATGATTGTTATCCTTTGTTTTCCTGGAAAAGGTGTTAAATAGGAAGAATATCCTGTTAAAATTAAAGAAGACCATCTCTGAAGCAAGGGGGACACAACAAAAGTATGGATCTTTATGTTCTCTTTTTAAGCGACTTCTTGTAGTCTACTATATATTGTTTTTGTTACCTTATTTTCTATGCAGGGAACTTGAGGCTATTGCTCTAAACAAACTTGTGGAGATTACTTACGAGAAATATATGGTAATCGAGTTGTGATTATCTTTTATTCTGTGGTACTGTTGATTGGAGCCATTCAGTAACTAGTTTATCTATCTTGCTTTATGATATGTTGCTATATGTTAGAGACATCTCAAATACTACAACAACAAAGCCTTATCCCACTAGGTGGGGTCGGCTACATGGATCATACGACGCCATTCCGCTCTATTAGTAACCAAACAAAGACATCTCAAATGTTTTTTTAAAATTTGTTCTTTTGATCTTTTTATTATCGAACTTGGCAATGGCTTACTGAAAAACTGAAGGGGGCTGATGTTCTTTTGCCTTATGTTCTCGTCAGCTAAAAACATTCTTTGATGCAACAGATCTTTCCTTTAAGAATTAAGAGGGAGAAGATGATGTGTTTTCGCTTTTTACCCTCTGAGGCATTCATTTTTACCCTCTAAAGAGTGACACAGAAAAAATTTCTTTCTACAAAAAAGAACGGAAAAAGTTTTGACAGTTCTGGTTTGCTTTTGTAATAGTTAAACTTTAATAATATACTTGATACATAAAAGACCCTCGACAACTTTTGTCTAAGGGATATCAAACGAAACATCAGAATTCAATAATGAAATTGGATGAGTGCACAATACACCCATCATTTTCCTTCTCAGAAAAAAAAGAAATTCTTCTAAAAAGATAATAATTAATTGGACTTGACATATCATCTTATGTAACAGGCATATCAGGTTTCTAAAGCCACTGACGGCAAGAATGTGAATAAGCACAGTAAGCATCCTGCCTTGGCTTTGGTAAAGCAAACATTAGCAAGATGTAAAAAATATGAAGAGACAGGGACAACATGTTTCTCAGAGCCTAAATTCAGGGACCTCTTCCACTCCGTATCTTCCTACTGCAGCAAAACCGGAAGCGCTGATATTTCTGTTGACATAAAAGCTGCTAATAATTCGGCTGCTTATCCATGGACACGAGATAATGTACCAGGTAAACTATATGATTGGCACATTAAATAAATGTATAAGATACAGCTCTTTTGGTTAACTTCCGGTTGGAGGGATTTGTATTTTCCATCATTAAGCTATATCATTAAACGTTTTTTTTTTTTCTCCTTTTGCAGGTTGCAGTTCTGGTCTCATGTCGAAAATGACTATAGTAGATAACCAGCATAAATTTTCCGATACCACACCTTCTGCATTGGAAGAAATAGTTTATAAAGAGGAACCAGGGTCGAGTAGAGTGAAAAAAATGCAAGCATTGCTAGACAATGGATGCAGTTCGACAGGGAGTTCTTGGCGTGCCTCTTCAGGGTTTGGGAATTCACTTGTTAATGGCACAAAAAGAAAGAGGAGCGAGAGGGACAGGGATGGAAAGGCTCAGAGGAAAGATGCTGCCTCTAGGAGCGGTACTGCTAAAATTGGTCGTCCGGCTATAGCCAGTTTAAGAGGTGAAAGGAAGAACAGAACAAAGCCCAAGAACACTAACAGGAGATCCCAGATACCTACCGTGGGGGATGATATGTATAAGACGACAGAGCCTAATGTGGATGCTACGTCCACTCCGAAGCCACCCAAAGAAATTGGCGGAAGTTCAAGCAAGGATGTTCAGGCTATGCATGCGAAGCAAAATGATGCTGAAACCATGAACTTCTCTAATATACAGCTATCAGAGATTGATGTGGCTGATTTCGGTGGTAATGGGCAGGATGTGGATGACTGGTTTCCTACCGGCATTGAAGAAGACGATGGGTTACTAGATATAGACTTTTCGACCGCTCTTGACATTCCTATGGATGACCTTTCACAAGTCAACCTGATGTTATAAGTTGGATTTTGGTAATGTTAGGCAGTTGAAGCTATATATATCTATATATACAGTGGCATTTCTGGAAAGACTGGAATCCACCAAAATGCAGTCCGAACGGGGTCGCTCGAAGCACACGAGGAACAATTTTTCGGCCATCTGTAGTTTGTTCCTTGTTTGGCCTGGTTAGAGTCATTATCCTGTACATATGCATGCTCCAAGTCTTCTCATACAAATACAGCGGGTTGTATATGTTGTAATTGTATATATTTATCTCAATAAAAAGGGTGTCCTTTCCTCGAATTATGGGACTTATAGGTGGCAGTACAAAAATGGAGAAATAAACTTGTCTCAAATTTGAACCCCAGGAAATTAAAAGCCTCACACACGAGATGTTGTTTAGATTAAAAAAAAAACCATTTTGACTTCTTGTAGAAAGAAAGAAAATTAACTATATAGGGTTGTGCAATATCCACAGCTAATAAAAAGGTTGTGATAAAATGTGATTTCTTTTTCCGCGGAATATAGTTAGTATTCTTCCACCATGTGCAATCCAATGTTTCGGATTAAAGTATGTCGAGCATCAAAAGCTCATGAAAGATAAGCGACAATAATTAAAATAAATGAAAACAAGAGTGCTACGTGTTTAAAGTTAACATTGGCAATCAGACAAGTCGTATTCCTAGATTGAACTGAATACGTGATATGCTCGACAATCACAGAACCATTCGCCTGTTATTTGTAACCTCGTCCACCCACGCACAAGTTAAAGAAAGAGGCACTTCTGGAATTCTGGTTGCTGCAGGGCAAGAACAGAAGATTTCCGATTATAATTGTGCGGAAAGTAGTCGGCATTCTTAACTAGGACGTTTGCAAGAATTGCTCCTGAAGATGCACGCCCTGCTGTTCTTGACGGTTCACGATTTTCTTCTCCACTGAAATAGACAAGGATGAGTTTCAAAGTCAAAACAACAAGTGCAAAATCAGTAAAAGAGCTATTTCCTCGATGCTGCAATTGCTGAATGATTTTGGAATATCATGCAGTTAATAAGGCACCTGAAGAACTCCATTAGATATATCACTGGAGGCGCCTCCAAAGGAAAGCACTACATAATATAAGCTTTGATTAGCTATCATTCACATTAATTTCAAGTTGCTCAGCCAACCACAAAAGAGCAGTGAATATGGCATGAGCAGCAATCATAACACTGAAGATAAAATATGTTGTAAGCCTTGTTTATGAAGAATTTCTAAAGTTGATATGTAGAGCAGACTAAAAACAGAGAAAATGGAGTTACGGAGAGCTGAATCTGAAGTCAGTTTTCACCGGAAGACACTTCCCAAATCTGTTAACACTGAAAAGGGAATAACGAAATGAAACTTTCAACCTCAGAACAACAGAAAAAAAAAAGAAGAAATGTTCACTGATTTTGTTAGTTTATTTGCGCTAGCACCATGGTAGCAGATAAAATGAACTAGAAAAAAAAACTGGCATAACAACAGAAGTCAACTCCATAA
This sequence comes from Pontederia crassipes, assembly GCA_030549335.1. NCBI lineage: Eukaryota > Viridiplantae > Streptophyta > Magnoliopsida > Commelinales > Pontederiaceae > Pontederia > Pontederia crassipes. The sequence goes on along the minus strand of CM060188.1, from coordinate 9,461,675 downwards.
TACAAAATGCAAACATGGACACGGTAAAGCATGCTAGGATGATTGTATGCATAGATGAATGATGACAAAATGTAATTATACAAAAGAAAAAAATAACAATAATAAATCATAAATTTATAAAATTAATTTTAAGATTTGACATTAAAATTATTGCACTTAATAAATACAAATATTATTGAATTTGAATATTATATATAAATTTCTGTTGGTTAAATTTTTTGTATTTCATATCTTTGTTTTTTTATATTAGAAGTAACAAATTAATATTTTTTTTCCAAAATATTATGACAAAACTATATATTCTATAAGTAAATATATAGTATAATTAGTAGTTAACTATTTAATTTGAACTTATTACATCATAAATTAAAGAAACTTTGAATTTGTGTACATATATTATAATATATAATACTTTGCCACCCTATACTATGTATATTATAGTATTGTTGTATAATATACATATAGCAAAGAAGTTTGCACCATTCATCCATAACTAATTTATCTAATATGATAAATACTATATATAATATAATAAATATATAATTAATTTATATTATAATATACATTTATGATATGAAAAAAATTTGAATAAAATCGTAATCCATAAGTTAAAGTTAAAAGTTTAACAAATTTTGAAGGGAAAAAGAATAAATGTACAAAGATAATCTCACAGTGATAATAGTAGTACGGTGATAGTAAATGGACAAGTATTAATTAAGGAGCAAACTAGTGGATGAATATGATTGTTTATAAAAAAAATTCATCTTTGAATATTTTTAAAATTTATAATAATAAATTTTATCAAATTATTTCTTGATAAAAAGTTTTAATAAAAAATTTTGGCTCGTCTAATTTTATAAAAAATGGTGTTCAACTCGGTTATTTTTAATTTTAACTAGTTCAATTCGATTTTGAGGATCCTAATAGACCACATTTGTGATCGATCGACGTTTGGACTGATCCGGTCTGACCCTATAATATTATTTGGAACAGATCCTTAGTTCCCATAGCTATATAAAGATTATCATCCAAAAAAATGGTTCAACATGCCTTATACATATCCTTCAAGAAAAGTGAGGTTTCCATTTCTAGGTATATAAATGAAGGATAACATGGTAAAACTACTGTACAATCAAGCAATCGACAAATTAGGATTGTTAGATGATGATTATACGATTGAAATTTAATTTCTGTTGAATTTATTGTTAATTTATTTGATTTGTTAAAGTTCATTATATGCATATTGGTGATACAACTTTTGATTGCATATTATTTAAATTATGATATATATATACATTTTGTAAGTGCATTTTATAAGTTAAAAAATAGTGTTACAAAAGAAAACGATTTGATGGGGATTATCATCACTAAAAGTGGCTGTAGTTTAGTGGTGAGAATTCTACGTTGTGGCCGTAGAGACCTGGGCTCGAATCCCAGCAGCCACAATTTTTTTTAACTATCTTCTCACCTTGGTGTGATTTCCTCTCGTCGTATGCAATCTAACCTCGTCTTCGTACTGAACAAAAAAGAAACTAAGAAACGAAAAAAAATCACGCAAACATTTTGATGACCAATGACCAAATTTTACTTTAACCAGATCATATTTTTAACAAAATAAACACGGAAAAGTTACTACAAGTTGTGATCAAACACCGTGATCAACTATTCTTATACGTCTATACACCGTAGTCATTTCGTTATACTCAGTAAATACTTTGATGCAAGCAATTGTGACTTGCTTTTTTTTTTCACAATTATCCCTAAAAAAAAATAGCTACGTGCAGCTAAACGCCCTGAGTTAAAATTTGTCCGGCGGTAGCGCAGCGGCGCATACACTTCTTTATTTTCAGTCTTGCATTAAGTCCATAACCTCTGTAATCGAAAAAGATTTTGTCTGGCACCAAAACCAAAAAATAAAATCGGAAATCGAAGATACCAAATCAAATCATGTCGAGCTTCACAAATTCTTTTCATATGGCTCCAAACGTAATGCAAGATCCACAAGTTCAAAGTAAATAGTGATTAAAGTTGCATAACTTGAAAGTATTATGCAAACTCTTGGCGAAGAAATTAAAAAGCCATGTAATAAATTGTCCATTTAACTACTGATGAACTGCCGATCAAAATTTGTTGCTCACTAATTTATCATTGCTTACACTTTGAATTGCGTGATTCCATTTCTATCAACTTTGCATCTGACCTGCCCGCAGATTTCCCGTGATAAGATGTTGGTAGAACAAATTCATCCCATAGCGGTAATCAGATTGATCCCATTCTTGTACATCCATAGGCAAAAACAATTTGCCCCACAACACTAGATTTGTTGATGGCAACTGCAGACATGCAGAGTTCCACAATTGGACTTTAGGTTAGTGCATGATTACAATCACTATCTTTTCCTTTTCCATTTTTTTACCTTCTTAATTTTATTTCACCTTGTCAGGAGGAGCTTGAGAATGAAGGCATATGGGATTTCAATCGCTTGAGCTATCCATATATTCGACAAGATTCTCTGCAGGTTTCTGTCAAATGCTGTTTTCATTATTCGAAAATCAATTTTCATTTCTTAATTTGAAACACTACATCCAGTTAGTTTACTTATTAAATATTTGTTTGTTTCCAGGAGAAGTTTGAATCCTTGTGGACTGTTGTGCTTTCGAAATTTTTGAATGAGTATCAGAAATCCTGCTATGAGGTAATGTGGATAATACTCATTGTTTGAATCCTTGTGGACAGTTATTGGGTTGCCTTCATTATGTTTATTTCTTATACGAGTTTCTATTATGCTCAGTGTTCAGCATAACACTGCAATACAAAAACTGGATAATACTTGGTATTCATACCTTAATTCACAACACAAGATGTTCTTCGCATGCGTTTTGCGTCTAATCTAGACTGATATAACAAATTTCTTTTTTGTTTTTCTCCATTTAGTTCAAGGAAGACTGCAACACGGAGAAAAAAGATTATAGTGAAGCTTAAACCCAGTTCTGAGAAATCTTTATGGTCAGAAAAAGAAGATGAACTGAAGAGAGATCTGTTTGATCTTTTACGAGTATACCATCACTGACAGTAATAAATTTCTGTTCTTAATTTTACTTTCTTGAAATGGAACTTTCGTACTTTTGTTCTAAACCTATTGTTACCTGGAGACCCATTGATACTTGGTTAGTTGGCAAGACCGCTACTCTGTGTTGTTTGTTGTCTGTAATATGATTTACAGAATATTGTTCTTATCCGGGATCCTAAAGGCTCGAGGAAATTTTATCCTCGTTTTAATCCTGAAGATACTTCCAGTTTTCAGAATTTAGATCAACGGAACGCAGGTACTTATAAGATTCAACAAGAAAATTTGTGGCGTCAAAATGCACTAAAAACTTTGCATGCCCTATCGAAGTCATCTGAAATGTTGCCATGCGGAGAAGATCTTGGACTCGTTCCTTCGTGTTCGTCCAGTAGGTTATTTCATTTGCAAACAAATATTCAGTTCAGAGTTTTCTGCTAATAAATATTCAGTCCTACCGATTCAACCACGAACCGGTCTGATTATTAGTAAGTAAAATCTGATAGTGTGAATGTAAACAAGGAAAGTTATTTGAATTTGAAAGGAAATTGTAAAGAGAGTAATAAAGATAAATTTGGATAAAAAAATTAAGATGAAAAAAAATTAATTATTATGAATAATATACATTAAAATTATGAAAATAGAAACATAATAATTTAGTAATTTTTATAGGATGAATTTATACAAGGAATCAAATAATATGAAAAGAAAATTTGAAAAATAAAGTGAGGGCAAGATAATAATAATGGAAATCTAAAAAAAGGAAATTATTCATGAAATTATTAAAGTAAAATATAAAATTAACTAATTATAAATAATATATAGTCTTAAAATGTCAAAAATAATTTATTAATATTTTATTAGTTTAAAGTGATGAGTAATATACTTTTATTTCATTAGTTTTTACCTTTTATAATTTTATTTGTAATATATTTTTTTGAAGTAATAAAAAATATTATTTTAATATAATCCGGTTCAAATCGGTAGTACCCGGTTGAACCGATCGAACCATGATCCAATTGGCTGATCGGTTCAACGATCAGTTCAATTTTAAAAACATTAGTAATGCCCCACCATCGGTAGTATATTATATTAAAGTATTAATATTTCATTGATAATACTATGTATATATTACGTAACTATAAATACAATTAAAGACATACCTACTTAATAGTTATAATAAAATTATTTTTACATACTAAAAAATTATGTTTGGTTTCATAACTTTCTGAACTTTAGCCAAACACAATGTTCTGGTCACATGCGTCTAGTTCTTCATTTTGGAAAACTGCAAGATAATTTCTCAAGTTCTCGCCTCCCAACGAGAACTTGACCTTTGTTTTGTTTTTTTTTTCTTTGGATTATTTACATTATAAAATTATCACATTTTTTTATATTTAATTTTAAATTATGAACTTATTTTTTTAATCTCTAAACTATCGTAATTTTTTAATTTGACCTTTCCGTTCACTTCTGTCAACTTTATGTTAAAATTGAAATTTTTTTCTATTTATGAAATGTCAAAAATACATCTTCTATCATCTCTTCTAATATTTCAAATTTTAAAAGAAAAAACAAAAAACAAAAAAAAAGATAAACATGGTGTTCCCAACGCCAATGACATGTCCTACTACTTCTCCCTTCTCCAGGACGTTGCCGCCACCGCCCAAGCCGTGAGGAGCCTCCGGCGGAGGTGTGGACGATGCACCTGCCGTCGGAGGTAGAGGAGACGAGTCAGCTACCTCTCCAATCTTCCCTTGTGTGGACCGGCGCCGATCGCAAAACTGAGGATGGGCAGCACCCCTTCCCCCTCCCTTTCCCTGTGCCGATGTGCACAGGGAAGGGGGAGGGGTCGCCCCCTACTGTGACACTACCGACTTCCTCTACGCGTTGCAACCCTATGGGGTTGTTTGGCTAAGGGAACTAGTTGGAACAAGACCCCTGGTTCTAGCTAGTTCCCAAACAAGAAGAGGGGGCCTGGTTCAGGAAGTGGAAAGTCGTTTTGGAAGTGGAACTAGTCCCCTCGTTCCACCCGATTCCCCAAGCAACCTCTTGTGGCTTGGAACCAGGGTTACGAAATCCTAGTTCCGCCCATTCTGAGGGAACCAGCTCTAGGTTCATCTTTTTTTCGTCGACGATGTGACTTTTTTTATTTTGCAAACTTTTTTCTTTTAGTTTACATCTTTTAACCTATCTTATATATAATAATTTATTTATTATATGTGAAATAATCATTAAAAAATAATATAATATTATTTATTACTTATTATTTCATTCAAAAATTTCAAATTTTCATTAATTATAAATAAAATAAAATATTTATTTTTTATATTTAAATAATATATTTTTCAACAACATTTTTTACATAAATTTTTTAAATATATAATTATTATTTAATTAGTTAACAAATTTATAATATCTATTTATTATACATATTTTTAATTCAAACACCAATTAAAATTAATCCATCACATCTACTTTTTCATATCACATCACCTACTTTGTTCCAGCACATCCAAACTCACCCGAACAAATTTGTCAATTTAACTATTCACCAAGAACTTAATGAAACTCTGGTTCTCATTGTCAAGTGGCTTTTGTGTTGGAACTGTAGGATCCCAAAGAGCACCAAGGAGGGAGTGAATTTGTGTTCAATCGAAAATATTGATTTCACTAAAATCGTCACAGAAGCTTAAAATTGATTCACAAATCTTTAAATCAAAACAAATTAAATCATATCACAAGCATAATATGAGAAGGAGAGAGAGAATGCAAACACAAAATACACGGGTGATTGTTGATGAGGTTCGACCATACTTTAGCATACGTCCCCGCTCTGACTTCTCGACCTTCAGACCATCGGAGATTTCATTAAATTCTTCCTTAATTCCAAATGGAGAAAGGAAGAATGCCCTTTACATCAACCACATTTTCTTCACTTCGAGAGGATCTCTTCTTTTATGAAGCTAATCTTTTTTCTCACACAAATATATAAATTTTGAACATTTTTCACACAAGAGCTCTCATAATCTTTCTGAAAAAAAAGTCTCTCTTTTACAATAGAATGCTCATAAGAAGAGAAGAGAAAAAGAAAAGAAAAGCTAAAATGATAAGTTTAAGGAGAATGTCTTCTTTCGATAACTTGAAGTTTTTCTTCAATGCTTAAATGGATGTCTTTACTTCAGGTTTTGACACTCCTTTTATAGACTTCAACATGTGAAAAATTCGTCCAGAATTTATTCCATAATTTTCTCCTTTAAAACTAGCCATTACTATTTATTTCAACATTGGACTGGTTGACCGCACTAATGGATCGGACGATCGGTCTATATGACCATTGCGCTAATTTACTCAGTTCCAGTAGTTGGTCGGTCGACCGGACTATCGATCGGTATAGTCTCGACATTTTATTTTTCGTCCGTTGAGTTGATTGGTCGGCCAGTGCATCGATTATTTTATTGACCGGTATAGTCTCGACGTAAATCAGGGCAGCTCATGCATGACCGGTCGATCGGACTGTCTCGACTGGCCTTCATAACTTCGACCGACAGGCTGACTGTCTTGCATTATTTTGATCATACCTTTTTGCGCAGTCCTTCAAATGAGATAATCTTGGATTTTATGAATAGCTAATATGATTCTCTACAGTTTGATATTCATCATTTACTCACAATCTAATAAGACCATAATCAATTATTTAATCAAAGTTTAATGCATAAAATTATCCCTTTTTATTTAAATTTTTTCTAAATTTAACTTTAATCTTTCGATGTTCGTATCATCAAAATATAGTTTTATATGGCATTAAAACTTTGGTCACAGGAATCAGGGTCATGTGATTCTAGTTCCATTGGTGGAACCCGGTTGTTGCCCTTTTTTTCTTTTCATTTTTTATTTGACATTTTTTATTATTTTTGCTTTTCTATTTTCTTTTATCATTTTATCTTTCCTTTTCTTTTCTATATAAATAATTTATTTATTATATATAAAATATTTATTATAAATGATTAATATAATTGATTTATTACTTATTATTTCTTTAAAAAAAATTTAATATTTCATTAAATTTAAATTATTAAAAAAATTGATTTTTATATTTAAATAATATATTTTTAACTAAATTTTTTGACATAATTTTTTAATATATATTATGTATTTTAATTTTAATAATTTTATAATATATATTTATAATACATATTTTTAATTCAATCGCCTGCTAAAATTAATCCATCATATTTATTTTTTCCTATCACATCAACTACTTATCCTCATTATCAAATTTCACTTCATCCAAACACACCTCGAACTAATATGTTATTTCATCTATTCACCGAGAATTTGATGAAACTCGAGTTCTCGTTGTCAAATGACCCCTATATGGTGGTCTGATTCCTGATGTAGAACCAGACCACCATTAATATGGTGGAACTAGGATTATATGACCCTGGTTCCACCTCCTTTGGTTCCAACTTTTTTTTTCTGATTTGACAACTTTTTTCTTTTGAATTTTTTCATTTTCCTTGTTCTCTTTTCTTGTATAAAATAATTTATTTATTATATATAATATTTATAATAAAGAATTAATATAATGTTATTTATTACTTATTATTTCATTAAAAAATAATATTTCATTAAATATAATTAATTTATAAAATGATTTTTATATTTAAATAATATTTTTTAAAACAAATCTTTTTCATAAAAAAATTTAATTTTAAAACTTATTTTTATTACTAATAAATTATACTTTAAATTTGTAATAATCCTTTTTAATTCAAAATTCACAAAAATTAATTGATCATATCTACTTTTTTTTATCACGTCGACTCTCTGCCTTTTACCATTACATTTCGCTTCATCTAACACATTTCCAATTAATTTATCAAGTCAATTATTTATCAAGTCAAACTTAGGAGGAATTAGTATTCTGTTTCCAAACGCAACTCAAAGTTAATGCTTTAATTAAATATAGTATTACAATACAATTAGCGACGAAACACTTTCAAAATTACCAATGGACATAAATCTTTGATAATTTCGAAAAAATAAATCCATAGAAGATATTAATATTAAAACATTAATCTACTTTTTATATTATATTATATATATATTTAGTTATAAATATACTTACCGATTATATTAAGTAATAGTACATTAGTTTAGTGGTGAGAATTCTACGTTGTGGCCGTAGAGACCTGGGCTCGAATTCCAGCAGCCACAGTTATTTTTTGTAACCGTCACCGTCTTCGCACATTATCTTCCTATCGAACAAAAGAAACTCATTATTGTAACAGAAAAAACATACATTCGTATTTACATTTCATATATTATATATTAATTGTGATATTTCATTCATATATAATATTACTTTTTATATGTCTCGATTGAGCTCCAATGATTTTTTAAAATATTAACCATCATTTTCTTCTTTTCAACTCTAATGTCGGAAACGGTACACCTTTTCTTTTTCTTATTTTTCATATTTTGCTTCGCCAATCCTAATTGCCTATGTATAGAATATTGCAAAATTGAATACTAACAATCAATTTATTTTTTCAACTCTAATGCCGGAAACGGGAACGTTTTCTTCTTTTCAGATTTTACATCGCCATACTAAATATATGTATGATACTGCAAAATTGAATGCTGTGAACCACAAATGCTGGGTAAATTGTTAGTAAGGGAACAGAAAAGCATTCAACGCCAAAATGCATGCAGAATTACTGCAAACGCGTGGGACGGCTGTTGGGAACAATTCTTTCGCAACTTAGAAACGGAAAAAAAAATCACGAAAACATTTTGACCAACGACGAAGTTTTATTTTACCCAGAACATACTTTTGACAAAATAAGCAGAGTTGCTACAGACATTTGTTTCTTGATCTGTCAGCAACTTAGTTGAAAAGGTTGATACCACAATCAAGATCTATTGATTCATATGTGATCAAACACCATGATTAACTATTCTCATACGGCTATACATTCTGTATTGGTTATATTCAACAAATACTTTGGTGCAAGCAATTGTGACTTGCTCTTTCACAATTTTCTGTGAAAAAGAAATAGCGAAGTGCAGCTAAAAGCCCCGAGTTAAAAGTAGTGTCAGGCACCTAGACCGAAACAATAAAATCGGAAATGGAAGATACCTAATCATGTCAAGCTTCACAATGTGCAGTTTTCATATGGTTCCAAACACAATGCAAGATCCACAAGTTCAAAGTAAATAGGGAATAAAGGTGCATAAAGTATTATGCAAACTCTTGGCGAAGAAATTAAGAGGCACGTAAATTGTCCATTTAATTACTGATGAACTTCCTTCAAAAAAAATTACTGATGAACTTCCAACCAAAACCTGTTGATCACCAATTTATCATTGCTTACACTCTGAATTGTGGGGTTACATTTCTATCAACTTTGCATCTGACCTGCCGGCAGATAAAAGTTTTTTTTTCTTTGGAGAGAAGCAGATAAAGCACCAACCAACTCACAGTTAGCTTGCAAGCTCATTTTCTTCTTTGCTTTGCCCGTTTCCATGATTGATGACCCTTATTTTTCCACTTCTCTACCCCACCAGGACGACGAGTCTCCTGGATTTCCTGGACCTTGCGTTTCCTGTAAGATATGAAAATATTGTAGTAACGGAAGGAGTATAAAGACAAGGGATGGCGCCAGCCAAACTTCACCAAGAATGTAGTGCCACGAAAGAAGTTAAAAGGTATTTGCCACTGAAAAATACAAGATCCTTAAGTGCTTGGGATTCATCCATGGAATACCAAGAGACTCTGGAGTCACATCGAATAGTGGACTGAAAAAAGCATTTTGAAATATGATTTTGCTATCAAAGTGAGTTGGATATGCTAAAAACTTGCTTTCATTATAGATGTGCTATAAGCTTAAAAGAAAAGCAAGAACTACGAGGATGCCTTAAATCACTCCATGATTATCTTACCTATAATCATTGAAGGTAGGGCTAGAAAGCAGTTCTTCAGCTATGGTTGTCTTTCGTTCTTTTTTCTTCAACCTGGCTGAGAAGAACTCGGATGCAGGCTCAATTATAGTGCCAACCTGAATTATTGATCAAATATATACTCACGTAACCAAACAAGATAATATCAATATGGAAGAAAAGCAAACAACTAACCTGAAAATACTTTGGAAGGGACTTGGACTTGTCTCCTCTTTTAAAATGTTGTTTGGGATCAATGAAATTCCTAAGCTGTCAACACAATACAAAACATTAATGATCAAGAAAAAAAGTGAAGAAAATAGCAACATAGAATGCCTCCTAATCAATAAAGAGAAAAATAAGACAACAAAATAAGAGAAAATTAATTCAAAGTAATAACGCAAAACAGTATGATGAATTCACAATGGCACACAGATGTCGTAATCATTGAATAAGAGAACAGAACCTTGTAGTCTATAGTTCTACATCCATGTTACTGATGAAATATATTTGATAAAGCTACCTTAATTCCTATATGTGCATTAGTAACATATGCCATAAGAGATTCACGAAAATACAAAAAAACAAAAACATGAGCAATAACACATGGCATGGAAAACAAACAAATACTTTGGTTGTAGACATTGAATAGAAGACCAATGCCTTGACCAGCTTTGTCCATTGAGGCTTTGGCCAAAAAAATCCTCATACAAATATGTTATAGTTAACTGTCATCTAGCCCTTAAAACTGTTAATGCTCATTTTATAAGGAATATACTCTTCTATGTTTGCCTCTTATTACAATGCACCTTTTTCAATTGTATTAAATGCAAGATACATAAGGTAAGCATCCAATCTAGGAGGAAAAAATATTTTAACAACAGGGATTAAGCAAAAGCCAAATGGCTCAACAAGAATGTGATAACCTTGAAAATAACGAAGGAAAGACTAAAAGGCTAGATAAAATTATACCTTGAGAACCTCCAGATCCTTCTTAAGTTCAGGGGTTATGGTAGGTGCAGGCATGTCAAACCTATAGCATGCTAAGTGAATAAGTGATTCAAGAAAATGGTAAATCACCCATGTCATTTTTCTACTCACCATCTACTACCAGCAGTATCTTTCACATTCTTCTTCAGCAACTTGTTCAACTTCCGAGGATCAGTAGGAGGAACATACAAACCATCAATAAGTTCATGCCCAGGATTCCACACAGAAGCTTTGATTTGATTATTGGATTCCTGTGGTTTACATTTTGTTCCATTCAAAAGTGGAGGCACCTTTGGGGCCCATTGAAGACCAGCCATTGCCTTGTTATCTGACATCTGAAAAACATGATGAATAAAATAAACTATTCCATATGACAACGAACCTAAAATTGAGTTATCAAATACAATTATGATAGCCATCAAAATGATTGTAGTATTTACAGAGAGTTCAAAAGCAAAACGAAAAACAAAAGAGTAGAATTATCTAGTAAAATTCACTGAATAAATCAAAGACACAATTTTTTAGAGCAAAGAAGCTTTTCAGCAACCAAATTTCTCTTTCTTTCCTTACTATTAGATATCATGCACAAACAAATAATAATTAAAGCACCATTGCAAAGGAGGTAATGACCAATGTTGTCAAACACACATAAAAAACGTAAATCGTGAACTCATAACATGACACGGCTGCTTCTACCAGATTATTTTTTAGTATATTAATTAGCACGAAACTGAATATAATATTATACGCAAGATGGCGCTTCAAGCCATAAACCCCTCCTGAAATTACTTTGCAGCAATATTTGCATTTAAGTTTCCTGTTATCCCCATCTATTATGAAACCATCCTTCCATCCTGGATCGCTCTTATCCCCTGGAGCATTTTTTCTAAGTACTCTTGTAGCTGCACTTCCACCTTCAGGCGCATTTGTGTTTCCCACTCCTGAACCCGAAGCAGATGCCATTTTCCTTTATCTAAATCTTTGATTCTATACAAGCATACAACAATCAAAACCTAATTAAACATGCACTTATATAATCCTAATTCCTAACTTAAACTTTTAAACAGGGGTAAACATGCACAGACTTAGGTGCCGGTCTCCCTGCTGCACAGCGCGAGCAGGGAGACCTCGACGCCTTCCTGCTCGCTCCCAGTGCGCTGAGGCCAGGAGCAGGGAGACAACGTGAGCATGGAAAAGGAACCAGCGCGCTGAGGTCGCCAGCAGGGGGCTCGGTGGCAGAACAGATAGAAAAGAACGGCGATAGAAGAGATTGAGGGAGGGAGGAATAGGGGAGTACAGAGAGATTGAGGGGAGGGAGGAGTAGGGGACTACCGGCGATTCACGGCTGGGCGAGAACCTGTCGCCAGCAGGGAGGTCGGTGACAGAACAGACAGAAAAGAACGGCGATAGCGAGAAAACGAATCGCGACAGCAAGATAGAACAAAGAAGAGATTGAGGGAGGGAGAAATAGGGGAGTACTGGTGATTCACGGCGAGAGAGATTGAGGGAGGGAGGGAGGAGTAGGGGACTACCGGCGATTAACGGCGGAGCGGCCGGCAGACGGCTGGGAAACACGGCAGCAGGTGGCAGCGCGGCGGACGGCTGGGAAACACGGGGCAGTCGGCAGTCGGCAGGCGGCAAACGGCGGGCGACACATAAATAGGGCATCATTGTTCTTCAATTTAGACTCAAAGCTAATTGGGCTCATAGATTGGAAATCCCTCAGCGCAAATTTCGGTCGGGCCAGCCGGCACAGTCCAACTAAGAGGGCTCAACATGATGTTCTTATGAGCCAGCATGAGCTCATGATTTTTTATTTTTATTATATAGTTCAATATTTAATTATATATTAGTAATTTTATAATCAAATAATACATATATTTAATCATATATCATAAAATTTATAACTATATGTTATATATAAATATTTTTATGCATATAATAATCATAATATCATTTATTATAATATTTTAAAATTATTTTTTGTTTTTTTATTAGTCTAAGGATAAAAAAAGCTCACCCATTTTTTATTGTTACATTTTTTATTTTCCTAATTTAATACATATCGCCAAAAAAAGAAAAACAAACGAGTAGCCTGATCTAGAACAACCCAGCCCGACCAACTTGATTGGGTGGGGCCAAAATCGTGTCGGGTTAGTCAAAGTGCCTTTCGCCGACCCGACACGGCTCCACGCACGGTCAAACCTCAATTTATCAGCCCCACGCATGGCTACCGGATCCGACGCAAGTGGCTGGATCGCCCAGATCTAGCCGTTGGCGACAGCCGAATCGCCCGGATCTAGCCGCTCCCCCTTTCTCCCTCCCGATTGACCTGTATTGTAAGATCCAGCCGCATGTTCAATTTTTTATATTTTAAAATACATTTGCGACGAGTTCCTCTTGTCGAAACCTCCGACGGTGGAGACCTCCGTCAAAACGTGTGGCGGGTGTATATGGAAGTTACGACAAGGGATAACCCCATCAGATGTTTCGATGGTGGCTTTCGTCGAAAGCTTCGTCAGGTGAGTACCCTTGAAAATTTTTTGACGGTAAGCTTCCGTCGAAAATTTCGACGGATGAGAACCCTCGAGAGTTTCGACAGGATATTTCCGCCAGAGTTCAGACGGGTAAGCCCCCATCGAAAGTTTCAACGTGATATTTTTACCGAAGGTTCAGATTTTGTTATCCATCGAAGATTTCTTATCGACGAGCTATTTTTCGACGGTCGTCTTCCCATCGAAAAGGCTATTTTTCGATGGATTTTCTCAAGATTTTTTACGAATTTTGTCATTGGAACTTGGAAATCGCAAAAAATCTTGTAGTGCTCTCCGTCTCCCTCACTCTCTTACTCCAACCTTCCTCTCGTAGATGCATGCCGGCTTGACCGCAGGCTGTCAGATCCGGCAGTCCGCAGTTGAATAGGTCGCCCGCAGGTCTGCTCCGATCATAGACAGCGGAATCCTGCAGTCCGCAGCTAGATCGACAACCCGCATGCCGGATCTGGCCACATGCAGGTCGGCTCGACCACAGGCAACCGAACTTGCCCATCCGCTGGCAGTCGGATTGCCCGCAGGTAGCCGGCTCAGCCGTAGGCAGCTGAATCTTACTGCCCACAATCGGATCAATCGTAGGCCAACCTAATCGTCCGCATGTAGCCGATCGACCGCCCGCAGGTTGGATCGATCGCAACAACCAGATCCGGACGTCCTCAGGCAGTCGGATCTGGCCACCTACGACGGCCTTTATCTCTCCCACTCCCCTTCTCTCTCGATCTGACTTGTGCCGTAAGATCGGGCCACGTGACGGTTGATCCGGATGCATGCCCAATTTTTGTTTGTATTTTAAAATAAGTTTGCGACAGGTTGCCCCGTCGAAACCTGTAAGGGGAGTGCTCCCCGTTAGAACGTCCGACGAGTCCGTCCCGCTGGAGGTTCCGATAGGAAACTCCTGCCGGATGTTTCAACATTGGGCTTCATGTCGGAAGTTCCATTGGGTATGTCCCCTCAAAAGTCCTGAACGAGTCATTGCCGTTGGTACACAGCAGCACGTCGAAACGTCCTTCGAAACCTCAAACGGATTTCGTCAATCATCAAAAACTTCTTAGCAATGAGCACTTTTCCGATGACCCTCTTTCCGTCTTTAAATCCGTCGAAAACTGGATTTTCCGATGGATTTGACTATTGAAAATTGTCAAAATTGTTGTAGTGAGGGGAAGATTGCATTACTTGGTATGCTAACACGAAGGTGTTTTACATGATCATTTTGATTAAATGCTGGAAGGTGCTGGGCGATACATCAAGGGCTCACTCATTCTCAGCACCTAAGCATCTCCAACCTTATACAACCTTATACCGGATATGGTGGCGAATCTCATCAATGATCACACTTTTCTCGCACCGTGGCTCCAAAGTCTTATATGCAGCATTCACTACAAGAAAAACCGCGATTTCCGATGGGCAAAAATTCGTCTGAAACACCGACGGAATTTTTGGCGGATCGAGTAATTCGTCGCAATTATCGTTGGATAATTTTTTGACGATTTTAACAGTCTGAACTTACGACGGATCTTCTGTCAGTACAACAGATATTAGATATGATCGTAAATCTACTTCAGGTTCAGGTTCCTCTGGTCAATGTATGCAACAAATTATGGATTAGATGAGGCATTCGATTAGGCAAGAGATCACGCAAGAGATCAGACAAGAGGTTACGCAGGAGCTCAAAAAGGAGTTTGAAGAACGTGAACATCGCATCAAGAAAGAAATGAAGAAAGTGGTGCGTGACATCATGTGTGACGAAGTCGACGACGAGGACGAGGTAGTTTTATAGTTTTTTTTGTGTTGTGTTGCGCTCCGACAAGGTGCTAATTTTCTTCCCCTAGTTTTTGTACACATTCTTCTAGTTTTTTTTCAAGAAGGTACTAACTTTCTCCCGACTCTTTGTGCTGTGCAATGATGTTTGAATTGCCTTGTGAAAAGCTCTTGAGATTTGACGGGAAAGACGAGACATCTCTTTGCTCGGCCCATGTGTCCATCTTCATCGTGACCAAGACTTTTCTTTGCTTTGCTTATCATTTTTATGTTTCTAAAACATTATAATGTTTGGAATGGTGTTGGACAATTATGTGTTGTGTTTGGATATTATGGGTTGTGTTTGGGTATTATGTTTGGATATTATGTTTGGATATTGTGTTGTATTGATTTATAATTATGTGATGGAAACACATGTTATGTCTTTGTTACATATTATGATCCAAATGGATCCAAATGTTTGGATCCAATTTCAACAATTTTTTTTAATTTTTTTCCCGACGGTTAGAAAATTAATTATCGATAAATAATTTTTTCGATACTTATCGACGGTTCTAACCGTCCGTGCAAGCTTCTAGACGGTCTCAACCGTCGCTAAGCATCGACGATTTTAACCTCTAAAATTAACGATGGTTTGAGTCGTCGAAAATTAACTATGGAGTCGATGGCTCAAACCGTCGATATGAGTTTTCGACGGTGTGAACCGTCGATAGTATTGACAGTTCAAACTATCGATACATATCAACGGCTTGAACCATCGACGGTTCAAGTCATTGATACATATCGATCGTTCAAACCGTCTTAAATCTTCAACGTTCGGCGGTCGCGCCCGCCAGCTGGACAGTTGAAGATATCGACGGTTCAAAAATAACCGTCGCAAATCATTTGCGATGCCTCATTTTCGCACGGACGCTATCCGTCGAAAAAACCGTCAAAAAATGTCATTTCCGACGATTCTAATCAAATTATAGACGATTCTAACCGTTTGTAATAACCTATTTTCTTATAGTGATTAGACAAATCATCCTCTCCTTTCACATACTTTCAGTGTAATCATATTATACATGAAGCTATCTCTGAAGCTGATAACTTAGCATTTTTTTGTAGAAGAATTTTTGGATGGATTTTCCCCCTCACCCCATTTTTATATGATGATATTAACTTTACTTGTTAATACATATTCGTCTTTCCTTTAAAAAAAGTTACATGCATGCCAAATGTCCATAGGTCAACAACACTAATTATGCTGCTAAAGCACTTCAATAATACAGAAAAACTATATATAACTAAATCCAGCTCAATAGTGAGAAAGAAATGTTAGTAAAAGAAAGAATCAAATAAGAACGCATGCAGACGTTATTACCAAGTGGTGAGTTAATATTGATGTCTGCTTTGGACGCCTGATCAATAAAATGACCCAATCATTCAATCAAGAGGTCGAAGAAATTATATGCATGAGAAAATGACGAGATTTTCATGACTATCACTGGTCACATTAATTGTGAATTTTGATTTTATTATGAATCCAATAATACTCCACGCATTGCTTAATCTCGTTTACGACATCAAGGCAAGGAACAGCGCCAATTATCTTGTTTTTTTTTCTCTTTGAAGCATCTTGCACATCTGAAGTGTAGAGCCAGTTCCATAACATCGCACAATTGAGTATCAAACTTTTCTCCGGTGCGTCTTTTCTCTATTCAGATTTTACCTCAAAATCTTCAGTCTTTACTGGTAAGATCACCAAGGAGAGCATCCATCTCGACGTTAAGAAAATCCTGCAATAAGCAAGCAATATGCTGTCATGAATAATCACATTTACTGGTTAAAGAAAAATTCAGATGAAAATTGGCGAACATGCTAGTTGACCTTACCATGGCCAAGCATTGAACATGAAATAACCAACAAGATTTACTTATAAGGATCGAATACACAAAAAACAACTAACAACCAAAGAAAATGCCATGATGGTGGAAAATAAAAACTTATTTAAATGATATATTGTGCATTTTCTAAGTACCATCAATCAGCCTAAATATTTGTGGCATTGTCTCACTCCAATGCTCTTGAGAAATATCAGATGAATACATAATTTTCTGATTCATTTTTTAACCAGCATGGAGAACTGACATGGAAAAAAAGACAAACGATCATTGTATTTTTCATAAAATTTTATGGGAAAGGTCATCAGGGAATGACAATATAGGGTCTATCTGAGCATGTCAAACAACTCTCTTGACCAAATGACCAGGTTGATTTCAAGTCTACCGTCACTTTTCTCGGTCGTCTTTGAGCAAAAATATGGTGTAACAAAAGCTGAAAATACAAACTTACATGAGAAGCTTCATATCCTAGATGTGAAATTATAATTACTACAATAGTTCTTTTCAGTGAAAATAGGGTCTAATCCTGAGCTAGTCATGATCGGAACAACTGATATGCTACTGCAACTTTAATCAAGATACTTTTTAGTTCCAACAGTGTCAACAATGATAGGTCTCACAATTCACAAAGTTAAGGATGAAAAGTCTCATGAAGAAATTGCAAATAACAGATTGCCCACTTCTCTATTCCCATGGCATTAAAACTCATGAAATGGAACACAATCAGCCAAGGCATAAAAGGAAGATTGAACAAAGACCTGGAAGAACGCTTCGTGGCTCATTAGACGACAATGGTGGTGTTGCTGCTTGTGGCGGTTGTGCGTTATTTTCGACCCTGACAATAAGTGTACAGCCAAATTCAAATTTCAAACACTAAGATAAACAGATATAGTAAAGTTATATGGCCCAATCAAAGACATTACGAACAAGGATTTTAGGTTCTTAACTGAGAGCCCGACTTTGTCATGCACTCTTTCAGGTGCGGAGCGAACCCACCGGCGGCGACCCGCTGCCCGCAGTTCATGCACTCAATGACCTCGCAGGCGACCGCGGGGTGCGTCTCCCCGAAGATGTCCACCGCTTCCTCGACGTCGAAATCGGCGCCGGGATCCTCCATATTGGCCTCCGCCGACTGCCGGAGCTCCTCCTGCTCCTCCTCCCCCTCCTCCAAGTGCCGATCGAGCCCCAGGCGCGCTATCCGGTGGCACTCCGATGCCACGTCCACGATGATCGAATCGAGCAGGTCGTAGAAGCAACGCGAGACGGGATGCGAGCCCGCATTCGCCACCCCCGGCTTTAGCCACAGAAGAGGGGCTCAAGAAGTGCGGCAAGAAAGCATCGAATCGGCGACGAGAAAACGCAAAGAATTCAACGGCGCATCGCAGCATCTGATTAGGAACACATCGAGGAGCAGACGGTAGGAGCGAGTTGCGGGTTACCTGAGCGGATGATGAGCCGTCGTCGTCGGACGGTGACATCGTCGATTTGCCCATCTAAAAGTTTCGATTCTTCTGCCGTTAGAAAATGACTGCAAGAACTGTAGGAGTCATGAAACATGCGGAAGACTGAAGTGGAGGGAATGCATGAAGCATATTTTATATGAATTTTGTACTCGAAGAAGATAAAATTTAAATTTTGTAATGGAAAAAATTTCTCCATAAAATTTTCGCAGAAAAAAAAATCCATGGAAAATTGTGTGCTATACTCTCGTTTATCACTGATGACCGAGAGAGTGGAAACTTGGCGTATATTCTAATTCTTTTAATTAATTATTTTTTGTGACCATATGATTGGATCTGTAAAAAGGTAGTCAATCTCTTGAAAATTCTCCGAATCTCAATCAGTATGAATAGTTATTCATATGCGTGTTCACGGGTCGGGTTTGACCGACCCGACCTCGGGTCCGACTCAACCCCGGATTTTGATCGGGTCGGGTCACCCCATTTTTTAAGGGCAGATCCGATCCAACCCGACCCCGGATTTTGGTCGGGTTGGATCGGGTCGGGTGGTCAGGTTACCCGACCACCATTTTTTTTTTTTTAAAATTTTTTTTCTTACTTTTATCTATTATTTAATATAAAAATATTATATAATATTTATTTAAAAAGTATAAAATAACTTTTCAATATTTAAACATTATTTTACACATTTAAAATATTTTATTTTAATATTTTTATACTTTTTTATACATAATATAAGCTTAAAACTAAAAAAAATTAAAAAATAAATAAATAACCCGGGTCTTCGGGTCGGGTCGAGTTGACTCGGGTCGGAATTTTCCGACCCGTACCCGACCCGACCCATGGTCGGGTCGAAGTCGGGTCGGGTCGGGTCCGACCCGACCATGGATCCGACCCGACCCAAACTGGTTTGGGTCGGGTCGGGTCGTTGGGTTCGCGGGTCGACCCGACCCGCTGAACACCGCTAGTTATTCACTCAATCATTAATAAAAAATGAAACCCTCTTATTTTTTTTTATTTCTCATTTTTTTATCTTATTCTATTTTATTCTGTTTTGATCCAAACATGTCTTTTGGTTGTAGAATAAAATTGAATGGAATAAAACAAGAGAATATCATATTTTTGAAAAGTTAAATATATTCTTGTTTTGTTTATTCGAATAGAATAAAATTTTAAAATTAAAATATTTTATTATGAATCGTTGATAGTAGTTATTATTATAATAAGAAAAAACTTAAATAACAATACATGACTTAAAATAAAAAAAAGGATTAAAAAGTATGAATTTGTAGTTATTCTGACAAATGAGAAGAATAACTATATTATCAATTTGAGAATAAACATAATGATTTCACTATTTTGGAAAAAATGAAGATTGACCAAGATATACTTATTCTGCTCTTTTATTTGGCTGTATTTCGAAAATATTTTGATATCTTATGATTTATTTTCAAACTAATCAGTTCCATTTGGTTGTGAAATAAATATGAGAATATGTCAATATTTTATAAAATAGTCAAATATCTCGTAGATTATATCAGTCAAATTTTAAAAAAATGCAAACCCATTTTGAAAAAGGAAAATTCACCATTTTTAACATCGTAAGAAGAATATATCTATTCTCTTAAAACATAAGAATACACTTACTCTCAAATTTTTTTAATATTTTCAATCGTATTTTATTTTTTAAAAAATTAGTCATGTATTTTTTATTATTATAATACTAAACACTAGCTATGCCCAATAAAATATCTTAAATGTAAAATATTATTTTTAAAATTTTATTCTCTTGGAACCAAATGGTGCATAGAATAAGACTATATTAACTTTTTTAGAATACGATATTATACTGTTTTATTCTTTTTAATTTGATACTGCATCCTATTAACATAATAATAAATTCCTATATCCCTGAATGACTTAAAATAATTAAAAAAAATCCTTTTGAACAAAATTTATTATCCTATCTACAAATTTGATCAGGAGTCGATTCTCGCCAATGCCCCCATTTGAGTTTACGTCTGTTTGGTTCAAATCGAGTTCAAGTGGCTTCTTCGCATACCCAAGTCTAAGGACGCATGGGGGATTAATTAGCTTGGTTGCTTTTGTCGTTGTAGACGTTTTGCATCCATGGTTCCCAATTAGTGCTAGAGGTGACGACGTGAGGGATGTGATGCAGCTTTCTAGTGGGGATGTGATGTGTCTTATGCAGATATTCGAAAAGCATGAACCTTTAGCCATGGAGAGTACAAAAAATTAATGCTATAAACAATTTTACTCTCTTCATATCTCATGTATTCTGAAAGTACAAAAAATTAATGCTATAAACAATTTTTCAGACATGAAACTTTTGATCCAATCTTTTGCACAAGCTGCTGGTTTCCATGAACACGATAAGCATATCTGTTCCCTTAGTTCTGTTTTGTTTTTTCCTTTTTGGTCTTTCATCAGTGATTAGCCCTTCTCCTATCTCTCTTTCTCCATGGTTTCAAAGTACAAAATTCAAATAAATCAATTTCTGATAATTTTCGACGAGAAATGGAAAAAAGTTGCTTAACGATTTTTCAAGTAGTATGAAGAGTTCGACGGAGATGTAAGAAAATAAAATACAGAAACCACTTTTTTATTAATTAATGTTATCACTAGGTAATCCCAGCCATTAACCAATTCATCATATCATTAACGATGACAGTTCCCTCCACCAAATGCCAGCCACGTAGTCTACACTTTATTACAAATTATTAATGCTATTATCCTAATAATCATTTTATCATTAACGATCAAAGTACTCATTAGACATCATTCACCGAAGAAAAAAGTATATAGTCAATAGACATCAATGCACTAAACAAATACTAACGATGTATACATATATATTTTTTTCAATCTACATATACCACATCAAGATACATGCAAACTCAAATACAACAAAATACTAAGAGTATCCAATTTGTGACGCCAAATCTGCAACAACTATTAATCCGAAAATTTAAGATTTACAAGAGATAAAATGATGTTTTGAAGAAAATAAAAGTAGAATTAGACGAGAGATTGAAAAAAAATGAAAGATAAATATTAGTTGAAAAAAAGAATTGGAAATAGATTGAGATTAGGAGTTTGAAATTTGAATTCAACCATAAATTTATTTTATAAAGGACTCTCAATTGAACTTAAATGAATATCTATTAATTAAAATTTTTCATAAAAAATAATAGCAATTATTTTAGTTAAAAAAATTAAGAGATATTTAATTAAATCTAAAATTGGGATAAATATGGAATTTAAAAGAGTTTTGGATGGATTAGACTTAAAAAACGAATTAGAATTGGTTTAAGAGTTTTAATTGGAGTTGAAGTATATTAAATTATTACAAATAGACTGCTAATTGTTTTGTATCATTCCTATTCTAATATTCTTTATTTTGTTTTTCTCTTCCCACAAGTATGAGCCAAGGTGGGGTTCCACGACGTGACAAGACAACTATCCTATGAGTCTATGACCCCACGAGGAATCAATCGTGACATTAAACATGTTACTTAAGGAGAATTTTTGTGATATCTAAGACTTAGAGCCTGGTAGTTGTGATGATGACAACGTTTTATCGTGTCTAAGTATAGACTCGACTAGACATTCGAGATCAAGTCGAAATAGTCGAGATCAAGTTGATGGTAGACACGAGTCACGACTAGAACCCTAATATTTGAGACGACTTGTCGCGACTAACATATGCACTAGTGTCGCATGTAGTTTCTACTTGAAGAGCAACTTGCGATGGATATTGATTAAGGCCTTAATGGTGGCAACAATCCTAATCCCGGCTACGGATTTTCTAAATCCCTTGATGCAACTTCTCTTTGAGATTCGGCCATTGCGAGTTAGAGTAAAAATGATTCGGCCAACCGATCGCCAATAGAGTCTCAAATATTGGCTAGTGAGTGATTCGTTGGGTGTTATTAATTTAATGTTCGATTTTTTAAATCTATCACTTCAGGCAGAGGAACACATATTTTTCGTTCGAATTTCGAATTAATTAGAGGACACCGAAGTCTCAAATTAATTTTATTGAATGTTATAATATAATATTGATATCACTATCACATTCAATCCTGATATTACTATAGTTGGTCTATTATTTTTAATTGTTTATATTGTTATGATGATCGATGATGTCTTTTCGATTAAGTGTGTCTTTCAGATCAAAACAAAACTAACAAAAATAGACATCATGCATAACAAAATAAAAAGTAAAAAATTACGATTCATAATGTTTACTTGTTATAGAGCTTATAGATAAGGATTTAACGGCTGTCCACCCTCTTAAAAGAGGTGGAGATGCCTGCCTAAATCAGACGTCTAATCTTAAATTAAGAGGATAGATGAAGGAATCAGTTCAGCAAGTCATATGAGTGAAAGTCGCCAGTTCACCGAAGACAACACCGTCTGGTTCGGTAAATTGAATGTGGTTGGAGTTGGGTAACTAATAAGAGTAATACACTAATCTCTAAACAAAAATTAACGCCGACATGTACAGTAAAAAAATATCATTAATTGATATTGTTTAGAAAATTCAAGTAGAGACATGTGATGCTCCACCATTAATCTTTTTTTTTTCTTCAAAGTGTATTGTATTTCTTTAAAAGTCATTGAGAGCTCTCCATTAAATTAATAAAATTGAATAAGTTAAAAACATAACTTCTATACTGGTATTGAATTGAATTAATCACTGACAATAAATAAAATTGTAAGGACACTAAATCGATAATTAATTAAGGAGATTATTAATCATTAATTATTGATAACTATTAATTGATATCGATTGATAAATTTTAAGATTATTTCCTCTGACCTCCCCTAAATTATCGTGAATTATCACATCTAATTTCAAACTACGAACTTCATTTTTTGAGTACCTAAACTATCGCGATTTTTTTTCAGTTTGATCCTTTCGTCCAATTCTATCGACTTCTATGTTATTTTTTATTTTTCGCATTTGTGATTATACCCCTATGACAGTCCACTTTTACATAAAAATATAATAATAATTTTTTTAAAAAAGAAAAAACATGATGAAGGGGGTCACCCCCCTCCTTGCGACCTTCGACGAGAGGGGGGCGACCCCCCTCCTTCCCACTCCCCCGCGCCATGCTGGCGAGCACAGGGAAAGAGGAGGGGGGGGGGGGGGGAGAGGGGTCGCCCCCTCCCTGCGACCTCCGGCGACATCGCATGGAGGGGGCGACCCCCACCTTCCCTCGCGCGAGAGGTTGGGGGGGGGGGGGGGGGGGGGGCGCCCCCCTCCTGACGAGGTCACATGGAGGGGGGCGACCCCCCATCCCCCACCCCTTGCCCCACCTGCGACGTCGTCGGAGGTCGCAGGGAGGGGGACAACCCCCCTCCCCCCTTCGGCGAGGTCGCAAGGAGGGGGCCGACCCCCCCCACCCCCCTGCGCCACGCCGGCGAGCGCAAGGGAAGGAGGGGGGGGGATTCACTTCATCGTGTTTTTATTTTCTTTTTTTTTAAATTATTTTTATATTTATCATTATATTTTTTATGTAAAAGTGAACTAATGCTGGGTATAATAGACTTTTCATAAATGCGAAAAATAAAAAAATAACTTAGAAGTCGACGGAATCAAACGGAAGAACCAAATTAAAAAGATCATGGTAGTTTAGGTATTCAAAAAATAAAATTCGTAGTTTGAGATTAGATGTGGTAATTCGCGATAATTTGAGGGAGGTTAGAGGAAATAATCTTAAAATTTAAGTATTATTTAATTAAAAAATATAAAATTATGATCGATTACTATTTATATTTATTGAATTGATTATCATTATTTTTTATAATTGATCGGAGGATTATCTTTAGATCCGATGTATTATACTCATAAATTTTTGTTGTACCTGAATTCATGATATTTGATGAGGGGATGATGGCTATGTGACACACTAAAGTTATATCTAGTTGATATTATAATTGAGAGTTTAGTTTTTACTTAGAGTATAAGTTCATGAATATTCACTTTAAAGATTAAAATTATGTTATTTTACTTTAAAATCTTTTGCTTATTGTACGTTTAATGTTAAAAGAATTAATTTATCCAACTATGATATGATTGGAAAGTTACACAATTATTTTAAAATGTAAACACTCATATGAATTTTTTCATTGTTTATGACACTTTTTTAGTAAACATTTTAGCATGATTCATTAATTTATCATTAATTTCATTTATCATATAAAATTATTTGAAACAAATATTCTAGTTAAATAATGTATGACAAGGCAACACGTCTTACTTCTTTCATAATTTTTTTCTCCCCCAAATTAAAGCGGGAGACCGTATTCCACGCACTGCTCCCTTTTTTGTCGGAACTAAATAATAATAAAAGATTAGCAAAATCAAAAGAAAATTAAGGAGGCTGCTAAAAGCCGGGGAAAAAAAAAATTCTTCCTAAGAAAAAAAAAAGAAATATCAGAAAACTTAAAAAAAAAAGTTTCTCGCTTTCTCCCTCCATCTTTCTTTCTCTCTCCTTCCCTGGCCTCCTCCTGCAAGCTTCGCCATCATCTTTCTCTCTCCTTGTTGGCCCCCTTCCTCCCTCCAAACCTACTTTCATTCCCTCTCTCTCCCCCTTCCACAACGTGGTGGTGTTGCTGCTCGCAGGGCAATTCGTTATTCTTTCTTGTTCTTCTTCTGATCGCTGATCGCTGAAAAGGGAAGAGGGGAGAGAGAGAGAGGGAGGGATAGCGAAGATGCAGAATAATTTCTTGACGACGATACGGAGCTTGAAATTTATAGAGGGATGCAAGGGCGGACAGGTGTATACGGTCAATAATCCTTCATCCTCTTCCTCCTCCGGCGCCGGCGATAAGGCCCACCTCCGGCCGACCTTCTCCATCCGGTCCAAGTCCATCCAGAGCAATGGCGGACCGCCCCCGCCGCCGCCTCCGCACCATCACCACCACCGGCACTCACCTTCCTCGTTTCTGGAACCCTCCTCCCACCTCCCCTTCGGCCTCCCTTCCGCCGACCTGATCGAGCCACCCGTCGACCCGTTCCTCCGCCCGGTCGACCCCGTCGCCGCGCTCTCCGACTCGTATCGCCGCATGTCCTCCGTCATCAAATCCGCAGCCGCCGGAGGAGATGAGAGCGGCTGCGGTGGCGACGTGTCCTCCTCCCGTCTCGTCCTTTGCGATCTTTACCTCGAGCAGCGGTCGCTGTTCGTCCCTCTCGCCGACTCCCGTCTGCTCCGGCGCTCCCTCCGCAGCGCTCGCCTCCACGCCCCCGATCCTCATCACCGGGTCGTCCTCTCTGCTTGGCTCCGTTACGAGCGCCGGGAGGACCAGCTCATCCCGGTCCCCCCGCCTCTCGCCCCCTGCTCACCCACCTCGCCTCCCCTCGAGTGCCCTCGCGCCACCCTATCCCTCTCCGACCACCTCTCATGTCCTTGCCGTCGGCCATCCTCCAGAGATCCTTCCCCCGCGTCAACCGTTGACGCCGCCGCTCCTTCGTCCTCCTCAAGCTGGATTGAACTCCGCGAGGACGAGGAAGAAGAGGATGAGGATGGCCATGTCTTCTTCTGCATCGGTGACGAAGAGGTCCGTTGTGTCCGCTCCGCCATCGCTGCCCTCTCGGACCCGCTCTCCACGATGCTTTATGGGTGTTTCGCCGAAGCAAGGCGCGAGCACATCAACTTCTCCCAAAACGGCATCACGGCCAAGGGAATGCGGGCGGTCGACACGTTCAGCCGCTCTGGTCGCCTCGACGATTTCGCCCCTGACACCGTCCTCGAGCTCCTCACCTTCGCTAACAAGTTTTGTTGTGAAGGCCTCATGGCGGCCTGCGACGCCAAACTCGCGGCATTGGTCCGGGGGGTCAACGATGCCTTGACTCTCGTTGAAGATGGTCTAGATCAGAGTGCGTACCTCCTGGTCTCGGCGTGCCTGCAGGCGTTCCTCCGGGAGCTGCCACGGTCCCTTGATGTCCCCGAGATTACAAAGCTGCTCTGTACTCCGGAGGGTAAGGAACGACTTGACGGTGCCGGACACGCCTCCTTCGCTCTCTACTACTTCCTGAGTCAGGTCGCCATGGAGGAAGACATGAAGTCCAACACAACGGTGATGCTGCTTGAGAGACTAGTAGAGTGCGCCGATCCTGGGTGGCAAAAGCAGTTGGCATTACATCAACTTGGATGCGTAATGCTCGAGAGGGGAGAGTTCAAGGATGCGCAGACATGGTTTGAGGAGGCCGTCCAGGAAGGACACATCTATTCTTTCGTTGGCATTGCCAGGGCCAAGTTCAAGAGGGGGCACAAATACACAGCGTTCAAGTTGATGAATAGCCTCTTTGACGAGTACGAGCCGGTCGGCTGGATGTACCAGGAGCGATCCCTGTACTGCATTGGGAAAGAGAAGTTGGAGGATTTGAAGAAAGCTACTGAGAGTGATCCGACTCTGTCATACCCTTACAGGTATAGGGCTATCATCTTAATGGACGACGACAAGTTTGGCGCAGCAATAGCAGAGGTTAATAAGATCCTCGGGTTCAAGGTCCCTGCTGAGTGCCTTGAGCTCCGGGCTTGGTTCTTTCTGGCACTTGAAGACTACGAGGGTGCCTTGCAGGACATGAGAGCGCTCATGACATTGGACCCCAATTACATGATGTTTCACGGAAGGGTACATGGTGATCAATTGATAGAGGTTCTCAAGCAGCATGTCAAGCAGTGGGACATGGCCGATTGCTGGATGCAGCTTTATGACAGATGGTCCGCAGTAGATGACATAGGTTCCCTTGCTGTGGTACACAAGATGTTAGCCAAAGAGCCCAATAATAGCAGCTTAAGATTTCGACAGTCACTTCTTCTACTTAGGCGAGTATTTCACTATTCGGCTTGGAGATCTCATGAGATCATTTACTATACCCTTTTGCTCAAGTATTGCATGTTGAATCTCTTAATTGTTATTTGTCTCCTGTCTCTTAGGTTAAACTGCCAAAAGCCTGCCATGCACAGTTTGCGGATGGCTCGGAATTATTCGACCCATGAGTATGAAAGGCTAGTTTATGAAGGATGGATCTTGTATGACACTGGTCATCGTGAACAGGCATTAGCCAAAGCTGAGGATTCTATTGCTATTCAGAGGTCCTTCGAAGCATTTTTCCTGAAAGCATATGCTTTGGGCGATTCAAGTCTTGATTCAACATCTTCTTCTTATGTCATTCAACTTCTGGAGCAGGCCAACAGTTGTGCTTCTGATAACCTTCGGAAAGGGCAAGTAAGTAACAGTTTCTATATGGGTCAATAAGTTAATGCTTTGCCACTCGAACACCATAACACTAGCAAACACATTTTCCTTCAGGCACACAATAATATGGGGAGCATATATGTGGACTGCGATATGCTCGATGAAGCTACAGAGTGCTACTTGAAGGCACTTGGCATAAAGCATACTCGTGCACATCAAGGTCTAGCACGTGTATATTACCTCAAGAATCAGAAGAAAGCTGCTTATGATGAAATGACAAAATTGATTGAAAAAGCAAAAAATAATGCATCTGCATATGAAAAGCGGTCAGAGTATTGTGAGCGCGACATGGCAAAGGGTGATCTTAACATGGCAACAAGGTTAGATCCACTAAGGACATACCCCTACAGATACAGAGCTGCAGGTGAGTTCTTTATAAATAGGAATGTTATTGCATGCTACTTTAAGCTCTGTAAAGGGAAAGGACTATTATAATTGAATGAGTATGATAAACAATCTTTTACTTTCGTTTCAAAACACAAGGATTATTATCTACTCAATATTGAAATACCATTTGTTCCTGAATTAGCGTTCTTTTTCTTTTTATCTTTAATCATCTTTCAAAGTTGAATGTGAAACTCAAACGCCATTTCTTTTGCAATTCAAACATGTATGATTCAGCGCTAATATTCTCAATGTGCGCAAAATCGTATTTCCTTTCACACATGATACTTAATGACATCTGAAATCACCTGTATTCAGTTCTTATGGATGATCACAAGGAAGAGGAAGCAATAGCTGAGCTCTCCAAGGCTATAGGTTTTAAGCCAGATCTTCAGCTGCTTCATCTGCGAGCAGCGTTTTTGGATTCTATTGGGAACACAGCAGCCACACTGCGAGACTGTGAAGCTGCATTGTGCCTTGATCCATCACACTGCGATACACTGGATCTCTACGATAAAGCTTGTGGAAAAGCAGATCCTCAAATTGAAAGTACTTGAAGCACGAACAAATCTTCTATGCAGAAATTATAGGATCCAAGGATGTGAACTTAGATGCTTCCAGCTACCAAGAGCTCGATGCCAATTTTATTGCAGGCTTACAAAAGAATGTAGCATGCTTCCACGAAGAAGGACATCTGCAGTGACAGACAAGCAGATTGTATATACCCAATAGCAGGCTTATCCAAAGAAAATGTATAAAGACAGAGATCATGATCGGATTCTTTTGGACATTGAAGATGTAAAGATTTAAATAGTGTCGCAACAGGATGATGAATTTTCTTCTAGATCCATTTTCGTGGTTTTTTCCTCCCCAAAAATGTCTAAAAGGCATCATTATTTCAAGTTTTCGTGACATAAGGGGAATGTTGAATTCATTTTTGCCTATGTAAATCTTCAATATACAAAGATATTTATCAGTTTACGAAGACCAAGGTCTCCAAAACACATTTTGAACATATCAAATGTTGCCAGGGAAATAAGTTGAACTGTTAAAGCAGATTGGCTTATGTTTTCTTGATGTTTGCCTGTGTGTGTGTGGCACGATTCTGTTTCATAAGTAGTCTCAGAGCACCCTGTTCAAAGTAGGATCCAACGTCATTTTCAAGGGCCAGTCTGCCGCTCATATGCAAGATCCATCTTGCACGTCCGTAAGGCGTTGTTGTACAGACAATGTGCTGAAACAAGAAATATTGTTTTATTTTGAGTCGTGAATTAACGAGGATTTTTCTATTATTCTATATTGGACAATTAAGAAAAATACTGCAAAAGATTTTTGTTGGTTGACCAAAAAACTTGTGGCAACTTTTTAAAAAGCCAAAATCCAATGGCACGCGTGCACGCACATATATGAATTCATATATCTTTAAACTTTTTACAACTAACTATGAAAAAATGATTTATGTTATCTAAATTGTTTTCAACATTTATTTTCTTCCAAGATATATTCAGGAGCAATTAGAACAATAATATTACGCACAAACGAAAAATGAAAGGAAAAACTTGAAGATTCTTCTCCTTATTATAATCTACCTTGTAAGCATATTCAATCTTAATGGTTTATTATTTGCGTCATTATTCTAAAATTATCCTATTATGGTATTTTTTCCACTTAAGGTCTTTGGATAAAGAGTATTTTACCCCAAAGAAAAAAAAAATCTTATGGTATGTTGGTTGTTAAAAAGTGTGATACCATAGTTTATAAATATATTTGATGAGTGGTGTTTGGCTACACAACTTAATGATAGAAAAGATAAAAAAAATAAAGAATTGATTGCAAACCTGTCTAATCTCATGAGGTGCTGTCCAAAGAGAAAAAATACGTAGGTTCCTCATAATTTTTTTACCATGATTTTAACTCTATACTATAGTTTTAAACCTAAAAAAAATGCATCCAAGCGCTGTTTTGTAAGTTTTTTGGAGATGGGAAAAAAATTTTATGGTTTAACTTTATTACTTTACTTTTCCAACGTATCCAAACAGGGCTAAGAATGAAAAAAGGTGACAACGTTTACACCGGGAAAAATAAATAGGAACATTTCCAAGCCCATTAGTTATGTCGTCGGCCCATTAGGGTTCGGATGACGCATTTCCAACAATAATTTAAAAAATAAAAAAATAACAGCAAATAATAGGGTTTCCATCCTCCCGCTCCTCTTTCGAATTACGAATTCCAAAACCTTCCTCTTATAAATCCACTCCCAAATCCTCGAATCCTTCCACCTGTTCGCACCTCTCGCCCTCGCACAAGTCCCAAGAGCTCGGCGCGATCGAGCCTTTGATCGGAGTCACCTCCCGTCCTCTTCGATTCGGTGCGGCCGCTGGCGCTTCGCTCGATCAGTGGATCGAGGTTTTGGTATTTCTATTATATTTCCGATCTACAGTTTCATCATTTGATAATCGATCTGTTGAACTGTCATTATTTCCCATTTTGAGAGCCTATGGCATTTGCCCCCCTTTTTTTTTTGTACAATAAGAATATTTTGTTCTCATTATGAAGTAGCGTATGTAAAATGGCGACAATCGGTTGCTTGTTTCCCTTATGTCTGTCGATTTATTTCCATTTTTTCAACTGTTATTGTGCGTATGCTGTGACTTTAATTTGAAGCTGTTTTAGGGCTTTACATTAGGGTGATTTAGGTTTGTTTCCTGTTTTTATTTTCGTTTACTTCTCGTGTTGGTCCACTATCGTATAGTCGGAAGCTTCTTTACATAACTTGGTTGCTAAACGGGAACCCCGCGTTTAGCAAGAGCATTTAATATGAAGAGTAACCTTTTTACTGTTATACTGTTATTTTAGTGGACAAACTTCTGCTCGGTTCCAAAAGAAATTGTAGTTCACAACATATTTTTGGAATCTTGTTCTTTTCTTAATGAAGTGAAATGTAGTTATCAGCAAACGTTGTCACAGTTGTGTCAATTGCTTATGCATTTTGGGCTTTTTCTATCAAGGTCACTTTGTTGTATATTCGGTTTTGTATAATACTAAGTCCCTCAGAGAGGGACTGAATGGGGATGTAAAGAGAAAAATACGAATGATATGCACATCCTAGGATCTGCATCTGTACAAAGTTGGTGTTTTGAGAATAACCATTTGAATGCTGTCTTTTCTCTTGGAAGATGCAAAAGAAATGCTAATTGCCATGCTAAAGCATTTCACAGAAGAGTAATTTTTTAGATTCCAGATTGTAGATATACAGTATATGTTTTTAGAAAAAAAATAGAAGAGCAACCCATAATATAAGGAGAAATGATCTATAACTTTTATGTAGTATGTCTTCTGGAAAATTATTGTATGCAGTATGAACCGAGTTTGAGTTTATGTTTTTCTAACTGCTATTTCTTCCTTTTTCATGTCAGGATTTTGTGTTGAAAAACATGGCAACAGAAATCACCCAAATCCTGTTATCTGCCCAGTCTCCTGATGGCCAGATTCGATCTCTTGCTGAGACGAACCTGAAGCAGTTTCAGGAACAGGATCGTCCTCAATTCTTGTTTTCCTTATCTGTTGAATTATCAAATGAGCAAAAGCCTCCTGAAAGTCGAAGACTTGCTGGTATTATTCTGAAAAATTCCTTGGACGCCAAAGACTCTGCACGTAAAAAAGAGTTGACCGAGTTATGGGTCGGCATAAACCCCATGATGAGGGTCCAAATTAAAGAATCCCTTTTGATGACACTTTCGTCATCTGTATCTGAAGCACGACAAACTTCTTCTCAAGTCATTGCTAAGATTGCCTCCATTGAGATTCCACGAAGGGAATGGCAGGAGCTTGTTGCACATTTGCTGAACAACATGACCAGGCCAGATGCTTCACCATCCTTGAAACAGGCCACATTAGAAGCCCTCGGATACGTATGTGAGGAGGTGTCTCCTCAAGACTTGGAGCAGGCTCAAGTCAATGCTGTTCTCACTGCTGTTGTACAGGGCATGAATGCAGAGCACAACCCTGAAGTTCGTCTTGCAGCAGTTAAAGCACTGTATAATGCTCTTGATTTTGCACAGACCAATTTCGAGAATGAAATGGAGAGAAATTACATCATAAAGGTTGTGTGTGAGACTGCTGTGTCAAAGGACCTTGAGCTAAGACAAGTTGCATTTGAGTGTCTTGTCTCTATAGCTTCTACATATTATGAGATTCTAGTTCCATATATGCAAACACTCTTTGATTTGACAGCAAATGCTATAAGGAATGATGAAGAGCCTGTAGCTCTGCAAGCTCTTGAGTTCTGGAGCTCTATCTGTGATGAGGAGATTGAATTACAAGAGGCATATGAAGGAGTTGATGATGGGAGTTCTTCTTTCCATTCTAACATCATCAAGAAAGCCCTTCCTTTGCTTGTACCATTGCTATTGGAAACTCTACTTAAGCAGGAAGAAGATCAAGTGCACGATGACGGTACTTGGAATCTGTCCATGGCTGGTGGCTCCTGCCTTAGACTTGTTGCAAGGACAGTTGGGGACGAAATTGTGCCCCTTGTTATGCCTTTTGTGGAGAGCAACATAACAAAGTTTGATTGGCGAGGGCGTGAGGCTGCTACTTTTGCTTTTGGGTCGATACTTGATGGTCCATCTGTTGAAAAACTTGCACCACTTGTGCATTCTGGACTTGAGTTTTTACTCAATGCCATGAAAGATCAGAACAGTCATGTCAAGGACACAACAGCTTGGACACTTGGTAAAGTTTTTGAGATACTGCATTTTACCAATAGTGATTATCCAGTTTTAACCCCTGCGAACCTCCCACGTATAATTACCGTGCTATTGGAAAGTATTCGAGATGTCCCAAATGTAGCTGAGAAAGTTTGTGGTGCCATTTATTTTCTTGTCCAGGGTTATGAGGATTCATCTTCTAATTCTTCTGTCCTCACACCTTATCTTGGAGAAGTTATTTCAGCTCTTCTCACCACAGCTGATCGTTTGGATGCTAACAACTTCAAGCTCCAATCTACCGCATATGAGACATTGAATGAGATTGTTAGGTGTAGTAATCTCTCAGAGACAGCAAATATGATTGCTCAACTGCTCCAGGAGATCATGAACAGATTAAGCAAGACTTTTGATCTCCAAGTCTTGTCTTCAGATGAGAGGGAAAAGCAAAGCAATCTCCAGGCACTATTATGTGGTGTCCTTCAAGTAATAGCGCAGAAGTTTAGTGCCACTAGTGAGACAAAACCCATCATTCTTCAGGCTTCTGATCAGATAATGATATTACTTCTACGAGTTTTTGCTTGCCGCAGCTCCACTGTGCATGAAGAAGCAATGCTTGTGATTGGAGCTCTTGCATATGCTACAGGCCCTGAATTTGTAAAGTACATGCCAGAGTTCTACAAATATTTGGAACTAGGCTTACAAAATTTTGAGGAGTATCAGGTTTGTTCAATATCTGTTGGTGTTGTTGGAGATATCTGTCGTGCATTGGATGATAAGGTTCTACCCTTTTGTGATGGTATCATGAGTCAACTTCTTAAAGATCTCTCAGATTCAACACTTCATCGTTCTGTCAAGCCTCCAATTTTTTCTTGTTTTGGTGACATTGCTCTTGCTATTGGTGAGCATTTTGAGAAGTATGTCCCCTACACAATGCCAATGCTTCAAGGAGCCTCAGAGCTTTGTTCTCATTTGGACATAGATGATGAGGACATGCTGGAATATGGTAATCAGCTTAGACAAGGCATACTCGAGGCTTATTCTGGCATACTTCAGGGCTTCAAAAGTACCAAGGCTGAGCTGATGGTCCCTTATGCAAGACATCTTTTACAGTTCATAGAAGCAGTTGCTAGAGATAAGAAAAGGTATGAAATTACTTAATTCACATTTGATTTTAGCTTCATTTTCTCGTACTTCCTGAGATAAAGTTGACGCGTGACCATTTGCAGGTATGAGGAAGTAACTAAGGCTGCTATTGCTGTAATCGGAGATCTTGCAGATACTCTTGGTCCAAACACAAAAGTTCTTCTCAAAGACTGCACATTCCACATGGAGTTCTTGGGCGAATGCTTTCAGTCAGATAATGATCAACTGAAGGAGACTGCAGTTTGGACCCAGGGGATGATTCAGCGAGTAATGGTTTCATAATTGAAGCTACTTTCTCCCGGCAAAGAAAAGCTGCCTTTTTGTGATTAACAAGTTGATAAAAGGCTATATATGCACGCGGTCAAAGTATTGAATATGTTTGTATTGTAAGTTGTATTTCCTTTTGGATCTGTAGCGGGCTGCCTTCGCCCGCTGACGTCTTCTTCAATCTTCTATTTCTTCAGTGATCCATGTGGTTCTTGAACTCTGTCAATTGCAGTCTCCTCTAATTTCTAGTGTACTGTCATCTTAGTTTTTCAAGCAACGCAATATATTTGTTTTAATTTCTTCCAGAGTTTTAGTCCCAGAATTTTCGCCTAAGTCGCATGATGAGTTGCTGCGATGTCACTTACTGTTCCATCTTTTTTTTTCCTTTAGTTTTGATCTAAGATTACCATCGTGGGACTGTGGTGACCCGCCCGTAGCTTCGATATATGTTTTGGACTTCTCATTGATGTAAATATTGGCAATTGATGTCCAAGAAATTTGATATGGTGCGAGAGAGAGAGTGTGTCATATATGATGAACTTCACACATACTTAAAGCCAAAATTTATGATACGTGAACTTCACAGACTTACAACACAAAGATTCAATTATATAATATCCGAAGCTCAGAAATAGCACAAACCTCAGGAAATTAACCACAAGTAAGGCACGATTAGGGACATTTTAAACAAATAAAAGAGGGAGTACTTAGAATGCTCCTCAGTAGCGGTGGGACTTGGGTGGGCAGCCGGCCTGCCGGAAAGCCAATGGCCCGGCGGCGTATACGTCGGTGTAGCAGCGGCTCCCAGAGGTGTAGGTCTTATTCTCGTCCCGAAGCGGCGCTCCCTGCAACCCGTAGTTGACATTGGTCAGGAACTTGCAGTGCACATCCGACGACGTGACCAGGCGCACGCTGCAGGCGTCTAGCGGGTTGAAGTAGCCACCACCGGCCACGTCGAGCGGCGCGAGGAAGTAACCCTTGGCGTTGGTCCTCGCAAGCTCGTAGAGCACGACCCTGCCCTTGTGGTCCTTGCAGGTGACGCTGACCTCGGCGGCGGCCAGCGGCCTTGCGCCGGTTAAGCTCCAGCTGCCGACGTATGAGCAGTTCTGGCAGTACACGATGCCCTCCACGGCAACGTTCACCTTCTCCACCGTCGTCTCGCCATTGCTGCGGTCGAGAGTCAGCAGAGACGCAAGCAAGAAGAAGCAGAATAGCTTGGTCGACACCATTGCTTCAAGGCGGGAAGCACTCGAAAATTTGTTGCTATCTTGGAGTGGAAGAGCTCCTGGCTTAGCAGCATATATATAACTGTATCCAAGAGTTCAGCATTTCCCCAAGTACCGTCTGAGGGAGCATACACTATAAGAAAGCACCCTATTTGGAGGATAACATTAACCACGATATGTGTTAATTAATTAACAATAAGACTGAGATAAATATATTGAAATCTATATGCTAATACATTGTTCAATAGTTTAGAATTGATAAATCGAGCTAATGGACGTGAGCACCTGCAACTCCCCGGTTAATCAATAGCGTCGTGGAGGCATGCTTTTTTTTGGATCACCATGTTTAGGATTTTAATGAACAGAACTGGTTTGGACCGAAATAATTAAGTCTTATGTTGAAAAGTTTGATTGACAAAAAAAAAAAAAAAAAATGCAGGACTCTGTTCTATGATGCCAAATGCGCTCTAACGTGCCAGGTGGTCATTCAGTCGTAGGCTGACATTACAATTTACAACACAAGCTTGACCAAAATTTACTTTGCCTAGTAACTATATTATCTAGCTAATTAAAATTAGGATTTTTCTCTGACCTCTCTTGAATTATATTTTTTTTGCATCTATCCACGACTTCAAATTTTTTCAGAACTCCCCTAAACTATTTATTTAGGTCCATCCATCAACATTTGTTAATTTTCCCATTTTTTATTTTTTTAATTATGAAATGACAAAAAATGCTCTCACGGAGTTCATATAAGTGAGCTTAAAAGCTGGGAGAGGGGGGGGGGGGGGGGGGGGGGGGGTTGGGTTCCCCTTGCGAGATCACCATGCCCCCTTGCAACCTCACCTCGCTCTCTTATTAACGCTGAAGTGAGTCGGAGAAGCACACCGACCTCGGACTGCTGACCATGGAGTGGATAAGAGAGGGCGGCAAGGTGGTGGTGGTGTGGGGGGGGGGGGGGGGACTCCCCTTCGTCGGTGAGTTCGTGGGGAGGGGGACGCCCCCTACGACTTTGCCACTCCTTGCTGGCAAGGTCGCCCCTTCGTGCACACCGATGAGATAGGAAGGGGTGATGTCTCTTTCATGCACGTGTCACGGGATCATTCTCGGACACTAGACCTCGTGCGGCGATTAGGCGGATAGGCATCTAGCCAAGCCTATTTTGAGTTTGCAGCGAAAGTATTATGGTCGATCGACTATGTCGAGAGTCGCTCTTATAAGTATTCGATCACGAACATGATAAGAGTGTTGGACTACTCATCATGGCTTCGTGGCATTAGCGCATTACGACGCTAATGCAGACGCTTGTGCGCTTAAAGTTCGAAGGGGTAGCCGAGAAACCACGGGATGCCACGAAGAGACATCGATGTGGGTTACCACTCCACGCTCAAGGACAGACACTAGAATTAAAGAAAAGCTTTCTTGTATTATATATGATGAAATATAACATACATCTGGGCCTCGGAAGGCACTAGTGAATTTCTCCTAGTGTCGTAGGTATAGGAGTTTTATTACATATTGAAGATGCAAAAAGCGTACCCTATGGGTAACGCCACATAACTTGACACATAACTTGGTACTCTGCAATATTACGCAGTGCGAGGCGACTGTATGTATTCCATGGTTTCGACGCTGAGCGGCCGAGAGCTATAAGTTGAGCGGCATTGATGTCGCAAGGATTCGCGCTTCGTGTCACGGGAAATGCCCCGTGACATTCTCCCCCATTAAAGTCGGCGACGCCCCCGACACCGTTGTCCGGACTTCTTCAAGATCTTCACCTTCCATCTTGACTTCGATTGTCTCAATTAAATCCACTTTCTTTGCCTTGACTTCTACTTCATCAGCATCACGCAGCGCCAGGAATGCCCGCTCCTTGGGGTTTCGCCGAGGACTCCTCCATCGGGCCTGCTTCGCTTACTGATCCTTCGTCCAATCCGAGATCATCACTTGTACAACGCCAGTGGAGTCCGCCATATGCGGTCTGACTTCATCAAGGAACTAGTCGTCCATCAAATCTCTACTAGCTTCAGCTTCTCTCAACTTGTGCAGTGTCAACTTGTGTAGTTTGACTTCTTGGGGTGAAACAATTTTTGTATACCTTCAGGAATAGTTCGGGGCAAAGAGTTGCTTTAAGGTCATGGCAGAACACAATGACGATTCTCGTCATTCTACTTGCATGACTTAACTCAACGTCCTCATATTGCAGGTAGCTGTGACATAAGGCCTTCTTTCCATCGAATGCAAGGTACGATACCATCTCACCTTTGATGACCATTCTAGAACTCCGACGACTTGAAACAACACAAGCTTTTTGAAAATGACATTTGCAACTTATCTGCTTCGAATGCTTCGGGTCGCTATGGTGAGAGACAGGAGTCTCTCCACAAATGCTTCGGGACGCTTTGGGTCTCTTTGTGAGCTTGACTCAATGTCTCTATGTTGCAAGTAGTTACAACGTAGAGTCTTCCATCCCTCTGTCGAATGAAGAGCATAGGACCACATCACCCTTGGTGATCTCTTGATTTTTCGACGATCTTGAGATGGGACAAGGTAATTTGATATATCACTCCATGCTTTGTCCGTTCCGAGTCGCTATGGTGAGCGACGAGAGCCTCCTTATGTTCCCTTGTGGTTCAACTCACTGTCTCCATGTTGCAGATGACTGCAACGTAGAGTCCTTCATCCGTCGAGTGCAGAGTGCTTGCGACGCTCTTTACTTTGTCCACTTCAAGTCGCTATAGTGAGCGACGGGAGTCTCTCCACGTTTACTGTGGTTCAATTCGATTTTCCTGCTTCGATGAGCTTGGTCTTTGTCTTTAGCATAATATCTTCCTCTTTGCGACTTGAGCTTCTTTCCTCCACCATTACCTTACCCATGGACTTTGGTGGTATG
Organism: Pontederia crassipes; assembly: GCA_030549335.1. Lineage (NCBI taxonomy): Eukaryota > Viridiplantae > Streptophyta > Magnoliopsida > Commelinales > Pontederiaceae > Pontederia > Pontederia crassipes. The sequence continues at coordinate 9,423,104 of CM060188.1, read as the reverse complement.
ACACTTGTCTTGGCATAACTGAATTGGCAGCGGCGACTAGTGAGCGAAGGTTGGATGTCTCCGTCGTCCCATCTCTGTTCTAGTCCAAAGCCTCAACCCCTCTGCTTGAAGAGCACCAACGCTTGGGTCTTTGTCTACCTGGAAACATTGTAGACGAAGCTCGGTGATACATTTCACGTCCTCCTTCAATACGTCCTTCTAGCTAATGCTGAAGCGACCTCGACCTCCATTTTTCAGGGCTTGCATAATTGATGAACTGCCTCTTGCCTTTGTCTCATGTCTTCATGGGATCCATGTTGTGTCACATTCCACGTTGTCGTGATGCCAACACCATCATGAGTTCGCCACATCTTGTAGGACTCTTGAGATATGCCTTCTTCCGATTTTGGGACCTCCTTTTGAAGCTTCGGCAACACCTTTGGGTATGAATGGAGTGATATCATTGTGCTCGTTCATGCAGTGGATGCACCTTCGATACTCGTCCCTCTACAATCTGGATGAAGTAATGCCATTGCACTTGTCGGCAAGGATCATATGCCTTTGACATACTTGTCCACCGGGCAGCTGACTCTTGTGAAAGAATGGCCGTTCCGCTTCACCGACCCATGGGGATGCTTGTGAAGACACTCCACTTGGGCAAGAGGATTGTGGTTGATGAACTCACAACATGAACTCCCAATTTAACCTCCATCTCCATTTGGAGGGACGACATCGTCAGTGTCCTTCGAAATCTTAGGCTTCGATCCTTGGAGGCCGCTTTAATTACTCGAGGCGTTGGCCGAGAGGAAAGGGAGCTCCTTCCTTCGGTTGACAGTGGAATGCTTGACAACATCATGTCAAGGTTTAGCAAATGCTCGACGCTCAGTCCGTTTGCCAAATTGGTCGTTGGGTTAAGGTGTCGATTTGCGTTGGCATGTAGCATATTTGTTCCAACCCTTGTTGGATGACATCACACCGCTTGCGGGATGATACTTGACGAGGCAGGCAAGGCTGATAGCTCGTCCTCAAGTGTTTTCAAGTAATCAATACTTTGTCCCATTTATGAGAGTCATCTTGGCGTGGCAAGCGATGCTAGTGGCATGACAAAATGCTTGTCAATGATATTTCTTAGTCGAAAGGGATTATGAACCTTGATACTTAATCTTGAGCCAACATCTCCCGTAGAGTGGTTGCGCACTTCACGTTGCATGATTGGGCATGCGATGTGACATCATCGAAATATCGAGCAACGCCAAATTGTTATGATAGTGCATGACCGATCGTCCCTAAATGTGACACATGTACTCGAGTTACACAAACGTTGTGTAATGTGAACTCATGGTATGAATAACGTAAGACCATCATGACGAAGCATGAGGACACTCATCTTGACGCAGCGCGACACTTCAGGATTTCCGACTATATACCTGAGGTGGTTGATCAGCTCGAGTGAGCGACACATGACCGTCCCGGTTATGCGAGGTGATCATTCTGCCATCATGATGCATGACAGACGTTCCTTAACATGACACGAATGTATGAGGAACTTAGTGCAGGGCACGACTGGACGTGCGATGAGAAAGCTTGCCATGCATTCTTCGTTAGAGTCCATGATCAAAGACCATGGTACAAGTGCACTTGGGCATAGTGAAATTTTTTTAACGAAAGCACTTTTCCTACGTCAGGGCACGTCACGACGACACAAACGAGTCATCATCACTGAATAATCCGAGCAGGATGAACGACTCTGATACCACTTGTCACGGGATCATTTTCGGACACTAGACCTCGTGTGGCGACTAGGCGGATAGACACCTAGCCAAGCTTATTTGCAGCGAAAGTTTTATGGTCGAGACGACTATGCAGAGAGTCGCTCTTATAGGCATTCGATCATGAACATTACAAGAGTGTTGAACTATTCATCATGGGTCCGTGGTATTAGCACGTTGCGACGCTAATGCAGACAATTTGACGCTTAAAGTCTGAAAGGGCAGTCGAGGAACCACGGAACACTATGAATGGACACCGATGTGGGTTGCCACCCCACGCTCAAGGCCAGACACTAGAATTAAAAGAAAACTTACTTGTATTATATATGATGAAACATAACATACATCTGGGTCTCGAAAGGTACTAATGAACTCCTCCCAGTGTAACATAAGTACATGAGTCTTATTACATATTGAAGATGCAAAAGATGTACCCTACGGATAATGCCACATAACTTGATCATTCATAAAGATGACCTTATAAGATAAATGCTCTAAGGACGGATAACTTGGTACTCCGCAATATTACGCAGTGCGAGGCTGCTGCATGTGTTTTATGATTTTGGCGCTAAGCGGTCGAGAGCTATAAGTTGAGCGGCACTGGTGTCGCGATGTTTCGCGCTTTGTGTCATGGGAAATGCTTGCCGGCGGGGCAACCCCCTCTCGTGCGTGTCGACAAGATCATGGTGGGAGCCTCGTGTGTTGACCAACATTTTTTTTATTTTTATTTACTATTATGTATTATTTTAAGCTCATTTATTTGAACTTTGCGAGAGCATTTTGATCATTTTATAGTTAAAAAAATGAAAAAAATGAAAAAGTTAACAGATGTCGATGGATGGACCTAAGTAGAAAAGAAACATAGTTCATGAGAGATCTACGAAAAATTTGAAAGTTATGGGTAAACGTGAAAAAAGCTCATACTCGAGGGAGGTTAGAGAAAAAAAACCCTTAAAACTATATATATCATCCTATGATGCTCTATTGTAATGTAGAAGTGAGAATATCTAATGGAACTTTGTTTTTTTTTTGTAACTTCACAGTGCAGGGATTAATACCAAAGAATAAATCACTCGTAGGTAATGATACATTACATATCTCTAGTTCAGGATCATATAATCATGGGTAGATAAAAGAGAACAAAAACTGACCAAAAAGTTAGTCTTTAAGAAGAAAAAATTTTGACACTTGCCAAGCTTGCATGTAAGGCAATGACATTTCGGTTAGGCGTGTTCACCGGGTCGGGTCGACCCGGTGAATTCGAAAATTTGATCCGACTCGACCCACTTGGTCGGGTCGGGTTCAGGTTAGAAAATTTCAACCCGAGTTGACCCGACCCGATGATCCGATTTTTTTTTAAAATTTTTAAATGATTTTTAGTTAATTGTATAGTTTTAAAATTAAAAAGTATGACTTTTAAATCATTTAAAATTAAAAATGTATGAAATAAACTATTTTAAATGTAGAAAAGTATATAGATATTTAAAACAATATCTTTGCTATTTTAAAATAATTTATTTTGTATTAAAAATAAAATTATAAATGTTTTTTATATTAAAAAAATAAAGGAAATTTTTTTTAAAAAAATTTTGAAACTTTTATCCAAATCTTAATCCTTCATATTTAATTCCAGCTACTTGGTCTTAATAGACTTCGACAATTGTGACTTGATTTTTGAACAACATCTAGCCTCTAGTATTTTGATTCTGAAATTTCACATGCATAATAATAATTAATTCCCGAATAACTTTATTTCTTTGACTTCAATATTAAGTCACAAGTCCCAAATACGGATTCAATTTAATTCTTTTTCCTTCATGGACTTGTGCACATTCATGTAGATAAAACCATACATACATACATCATGTAATATATATATATATATATATATATATATATATATATATATATATATATATATTATTTTCAACTCATGAAGTGCAAGAAAAATGATAGCAAATATATTTTGGTATCTATGATCTACTAGCTAGTTGATTGCATATCATATTAGACAGAGATTTTCAGTTCTTATTCCTGCATTTGGGCTAACATGCAAGAAGCTTGCAATTTGCATCATCTATACAAAATTTAAAATTTATGCTTACATAAACTCCTCAAATTCACCACCACAAAAACGAGCTTTTATATTCTTTCACAAACAAGTAGATTGACAAAACAAGACTCCACAAGTTCTCCAACTTTCAAGCCAAACACAATTAAACTCCAAGAACAATGACCTAAAGCCTCCATGCATAGAACAACAGTTTATTTATATAGAAAGATCTAGTACTGCAACTCCCCGAGATTATAATCAGTAGCGGCCCTTGGGAGGGCAGTGGTCGGGCTTGAAAGCCAGAGGCCCTGCAGAGTAGAGCTGCAAGGTAAAGTACTGCCCGGCGACCGTCTTGTTCTCGTCCCTGACCGGCGCCCCCTGGATGCCGTAGTTGACGTTGGTCAGCAGGTTGCAGTGCGCGTCCGGCGACGCGAGCAGGCGGACCTTGCACGCCCTGACCGGGTCGACGTGGTCGCGGCCCTTCAGGGACGCCCCCTCGAGCTGCGCAAGGAAGTGGCCCTTGGCGTCGGCCTGGGCGACCTTGTAGCACGCCACCCGGTTCCTGTGGTCCCTGCAGGTGACGCTCACCTTGGCCGCCCCCAGCGGCTTGGCCTTGTCCAAGTTCCAGGTGCCGACGTACCGGCAGCTCTGGCAGTATACCACGCCCTCCACGGCCGGACCCACGGGCTTGCCTTCGTGTGCGGCGTCCGAGCCACCGAGGGCGGCGGCGGCAGCGACGAGGAAGATGAGGGCGCAAAGCTTGGTCGGCACGCGATCGATGGTGGTGAGGACTAATGAATCGTAAGTTGGCGGCTTATATATGCATCGAGTACAACTCTTTTCATGCACAATATGTTATCGAGTTGTGCACCAAATCCGTTTGCGAGTTCTCGAGGCGGCGCATCCAGAACCACGTTCACGGGCTACGTGAGGGCCTCTTTGGATTTATAATAGTTTCTTGTCAAATGGCGATGTATAAAGAATAAGAACAATCCTTAACGGGAAAAAAAAAGAATAAGAAGAATCGGCAACCGAAAATAGAATAAGAAGAATATATGAATTAATATAACGGAACGATGGATTTAGAGTTCAAGTTTTACGATTGAGTTAATTACATATTGGTTCGGTACGATGGGATGAAGTCGAACGTGTAACGGGAGCAAAGTTGATGTTATACATTAATTTTATTAAGTGTTTAAAATGAAATATAAGAATTATAAATACAAAATATTTTATTAATTAAGAAATATTTATAAATTTAAATTTTATGTTAATCTAAAATACATTATTAAAATATAATAAATAATATTTATAATAAATTATTGTTAACAAAATATTAATTTTTCTCAAAATGATAAATAATAAATAATATTAAAATAATTATTTATAATAAATATATTATATTTAATAAATAAATTATTTTATGAAAGAAAATAAAAGAGACAAAAGGAAAATCATATATATTTGAAAAAAAATACATCATGCCCAAAATAAATTAGTTTTGAAAAAAAAAATTTGAGCATAGGTGGTCCGGCAACACGCGATTGGGTATTCTTATCTCAATTTCAATTATCGGTTATATTATTTGGCGGAATCAATTTTTAAGTGAACTCTATTCAAAACTAGGGAATATAAGTGAGCTTCGCGCAATTGAAATTATAATTTTTATAATAACATATAATTTTTATTGATATTTACGTATGTAAAGTATACTAATGAAATAATGATCTTAAGTGTGATAATATATATTTAAAATGTTTAAATATTTTTACTATGCAGTCTTATTTAATTTGTAAGAATAATATATTGAATAGATTTAACATAAAATGCTATTGATTTAATTCATCTGCCCACATCATAATTTTGGAATATAGATATAGATGTAGAGATATATAATACATGAACTTTGATATTTAAAAATCAATATATTTTATTAAATAAAAATTTACCTTTTGTAATATATAAAAATGTTATGGAATATGAAAAGTCAAATGTTATGACTTTAATGTACATTAATAAGTATTTGCATTTATTATGACCATTAATACTAATTAGTTATTGTAAAAAAATTCAAAAATTATGGAAAAAGAATGGATGAATGGTGAAAAGAGAGAGAGATATTTTCATCATAATCACAAAATTGTCATGAGCATGACTTTATATTATAAATAGATATAGATATAGATAGATATTAAATAAAAAACTTACCTTTTGTAATATATAAAAATGTCTAAATATAAAAATTCAAATGTTATGAATAACATATAACTTTAATGTACACTAATTTGTTATTGTAATAATTTAAATTCTACAAAAAAGAATAAATTAATGGTGAAAGGAGAGAGCTTTCTCATCACAATTACAAAATTTCCATGATGATGGTTTTATATTATATATAATATAGATATAGATAGTCATCAAATAAAAAGTTACCTTTTGTAATATATAAAAAAGTTATGAAATATAAAAACTCAAATGTTATGAATAACATATAAATTTAATGTACATTAATAAGTATTTGTATTTATTATGACCAATAATACTAATTTGTTATTGTAAAAAGGTTACATTTTTAATATATAAATATGTTATGAAATATGAAAAGTCAAATGTTATGAATAGCATATAATTTTAATCTACATTAATAAGTATTTGCATTTATTATGACCACTAATACTAATTTGTTATTGTAAAAAAATTAAAAAAGTATACAAAAAAGAATGAAGAAATGGTGAAGGGAGAGATCTTCTGACCATAGTTACAAAATTGTCATGAGGAGGACTGTATTATGTATATATATTTATTTATTTATAAACTGAAAGCTCACATACAATGGACCTTATCATCACCAAAGTGAGCTATATAAGTTGGTGGGACACTCCTCCCAACCTTGTTTACCATCCGATGAAAGATGGACTGCAATAGATTTTATTGTTAGTTCACAGCGCATTTTCTTTGGAGCAGAGTAGGTCCACAGTGATTTGCAGCGGTTTGGTGGGTGCGAGTCTGGTTCAGTTTGATGAGCCCTAAGGAAATGCTCACGAAGCAAACAGCGATCCAACGATGAAGCAAACAAAAGTAGCACCGTAGATTAATCGGAGAAGAAGCTCCGACGAAAAGCATCGCCTTCGATGAAGCTCCAAGGTCAAGGCGGCGGCGAGGAGATGAGAATGGCAGCGGTGAGTTCGAATGACGACGGAAAGATAAGAATGCAACGGCAAGATGGCGGGGAGATGAGGATGCAACGACAAGATGGCGGGGAGATGAGAACGAAGGCGGCGGGGAGATGGGAATGCAAGGGCTAGGGCAAGTCGATGGTGGGGACTTTCAACGATGGGAGCTTTGAATGGAAGCAATGGGGAGACAATGGCGGCGACGGAGAGATGAGAGCGCAAGGGCAAGGGGGTGGTTGCCGAGAGATGAGGTTCAAACGACAGAGGCAGCTACGGGAGCAAATGGGATTAGATACCCTAGTAGTCTTAGCCATAAATGATGGATACTAGGCGCTGTGCGTATCAACCTGTGCAGTAGCTTCGAATGGCGGAGGCGAGAGATGAGAACGAAAATGATGAGATCTCAGGAGAGGAGAAATAAACCAGCGTGAACTGCTCCGACTCCAAATAAAAGGCGTCGTGAGCCAACAATTAAATCCATAGTAGTCCATCTTTCATTGGATGGCGGAGAACGCTAGGAGGACTCTCCTACCAACCTAACTTGGTAGGATAAACATTAAATCCTATTTAATAATATATAAATTATAGGTCTACATTTATATATCGTTACAATTTATTATATTCATACCTATGTGTAAGCATCATATGTGTAAGCATCATAGAAGCCACCGTCAACGTCGTCATCTCTATCCAGTTACAAATAAAAGTTTTTTGTTGAATAAAAAAATTATTTTATTTATCATTCGTCATAGAAAAATTAACAATCACTAAAAATTTATAAAATTAGTGGTTTATTGTAAAAAATAAAAGGTGAAACTTAAGTGCAAAAGAGAGTGCCTCAAGCTAACAATCAATCGAAATAGACGAATCATATACTTGATAATAAGATCTTTAAGTGTCATCGTCCAAACTCCAAATCTATCAAATGTATCATTTAAGTTGACAACTCCTGCAACAAATTAAATGAAATAATAAAGTTACTAAGACTTAAGCGTTCATTTCTTATTACCTTTATAATTTTTCTTTGATAGGCTCAAACAAACATACTTTTATTCATTACTTTCAAAATTAAAATAAAAGGTGAAAATTCATAATTTTAATACCCCAAACTAATTACATGAATGCAAGCACTTATTGTCATGCCTCAAACTATCTTACATGGTCGAGTACAAATGGGGTCTCTGCGCGTGATTACTCTTAATTGTCTCTATTTAAGACAAAAATTTTATTTGACATTATTATGATTTGATAAACGGATAGTAATTTGATAGCGAATAGCGTTGATAACAAATAACAAATAATGATTAGTGATTAGAGATTTTAATAAATAAGTATTTTGATTAATTTAATGGTAGAATTAGTTAATAAATATAAAATGACATATTTAATTAGACATATGATAAATTATTTAATTCAAGCACTATATAAATTCTATTATAATGAAATAAATAAATTATTTATATCTCAATAAAATAAAATAAAATAAAACCTCATAATTAATTTTTTTTGTTAAAATATATAATTTATATTGACAATAAATTTTATATAGTGCACACATGATATAAAATATTAATTATTAAATTTATTTTTATTCATTGTCAACACATAAATACTTTGTAATTAATTAAGAATGAATATAAAAATAAATATAGTTAATGATGATAAAATAAAAATGACAAAATAACAAGATAAGTTGATAAATAAATAATGAATTTGAATAAGGGTATAATTGGTAAAAATTATAAATCCGTAATATCTAATCGCTACAATTTAGTAGAAGTTGCTTTGCAATATTTTCATACGAAACACTAAACACTACTCTTTTTGTCATTTACAAAAAAAATAGCGTTTGAATCGTTAAACGCTACTTGAAACACTAATTTTAGTATTGCTAAACATAGCACAAACCAAATAATATCATTGATGCGAAAATTGATAACAATTAAATGCTAGCAAGTGCACTAGTCGCACAAGTAATAAAGTGTAAGAGTAGAGTGTCGAACCCACGAGAAATTAACTTACTTAACTAAACGAATCTCAAAGGCTAATAAGAGATGACATAAAGTTTGGGTAAAAAGAAGTTGCAAAAAATAATACAGAAAGTAAAGACTAAAACTAAATTACTTTAATCTAATCTACTGATGCATAGGGTTTAGGATGATAAACGAAATTGTAGACAAACTGAATTGACCCAAGATGACAAGTTAGTTTCTAACAACGGATTAGAGTCTACTCAAATTATTAATTTCCGACTAGAATTAATCAACTTATCTTAATTCAAATTAGATGAAAACTATTCCATCATGGATAATAATTTAATCAAACATGAGATTAAGATGCATTAAAATGTTATCACCCATCATATGGTAATGATTAATAGACCGCACAACTAATATTCCTTCAAGAATTTTATTAGTTGTGATATGCAATACTTAGACTTAAAAATCAAGAATCAATTCCACAAAAATCATGCAATCAAAAGTAACTATTCCTACAAGGATGATAGCTAACTATGTAAGGCAATTAATTTCTGGAAAAGCATTACTAATAGCATGCATATTCGAAAGAAAACTGATCTATAATCGATTATGAAATAAGGTTTACTAGTTTGCCTTTAACGATTAAAACTATTACACAAGTCTTAAACAGAAAGAAAACTAAATTATCTGATTACAGAAGATAGAAAGATGTATAACCTAAGCCTAAAATCATTCCAACATTAAGTAGAACAGATAATACTCTTCGGGAATCACTAATGAATTGTCGCTGAATTCTCTTCTTGAGTCGATCCAATAGAAATCTTCTCAATGATCCTTCTGAGTCTTCTCACGTTCTTGACTTTGGAGAACAGGTTGCAAGCCCTAGCATTCCTAACATGCTCTATTCTGACTGTACAAGGTCTCTATTTATAGGGGGTTTAAGTTTTTATGTGATCGGAGAAGAAATAGAAACATTTTCCTATTCAAAATAAGGAAAATTCGGAGTTAAATTTATTTTGAAATTTTGGCCTTGTCAAACTCCGAGATTTGATCCATAATATGTTTCTATATCATCCTAGGATCATATAATATAAGTAGGAATCCTTATGCACTTCAAATTCTTTCAAAAAATTCATCTAAAATTCGAATATGGGCTTCATCACGAGCGGTTATGGCGATTTAACGGCCTAAATAGAGTTTGAATAAGATTAAAAATGAGTTTTCATGGCCTGTGAGAGGATTTTCATGGTCCTTACAGTATTGAAAACATGGATTTCACGGCCCGTGAAGTCCTGGTCATGGTTGTGACTCGGGTTGGTTGAAAAATCATATTTTAACGGTTGAAATAGATTTTCGCGACCAGTTAAATGTCCATCACGACCCGTTAAAGTAGTATTTTAGCCTTGCTTCACTGTTTTTCACTTTATGGCTCCGTTTCAACAGATTTGAGTGTGTTTTCTCTGTCGGCTTCATAATTTAATTTTCTTGCTTCCTAGATAATAAAATACAACATTTTGATAGATTTTCATTTTTGTAAAATTAATGTAAATAAGCCCATAAAATGATGCATGCTATTAGAAAATAATTAGAAATGAGATTAAATACATGTCTAATTATATGTTATATTTTGCATGCATCAATCATCATATTCAATCTCTTCTTATGCTAATAAATGATTCATCATGTTATTTACATTCAAACATAACATAAGATGGATCATATAGTTCAAACGTTCGAATAGTGCACTTACAAAATTCATTATAGGATGTCCGACACATGAAAATAGTCGCAACGAATTCAAAAGAATAAATGTATACGCAGTGTCAAATAGGGGTAGAGCTAGAAAATTCTTGAGTGGGTTCATAAATATAGAAATTAGGAATGTTCACTGGTGGATCGAGTTGGACCCGACGAGACCAAAAAATCTTATGGACAATAAATCCGATCCAACCCAATCCATTTCAAGTTGACCACCTTTTTTATAATTTTTTTCTTACTTTTATATATTATTTTAATATAAAAGTATTACTTAATGTTTATTTTAAAACATAAAACAAAGTTTATTAATATTTAAATTGTACTTCAATTCTTAGAATATTTTATTTTGATATTTAAAATTTTAAATAAAATATAAGATCAAGTTTAAATAAAAATACTAAATCATCGGATCAGATTAGATCGAGTCGACTCAAATTAGAAAATCTCAATTTGAGCCTAACCTGACGGCTTAAACAGAGTTCGAATCGGATTGACGGCCTAACCTGTGAGAGGGTTTTCACGGCCCTTATAGTGTTGAAAATATGAATTTCACGGCCCGTGAAGGCCTGGTCACGACCGTGACTCGGGTTGGTTGAAAATTTTGAAACAGATTTTCACGGCCCGTTAAAGTAGCATCTCAGCCTTGCTTCACTGTTTTCCACTTTCTGGCTCCGTTTCAACCCAGATTTGAGCACGATTTTCTCCATTGTCTTTGTAATTCATTTTTCTTGCTTCCTAGACAATAAAATACAACATTTTTTTTTATAGATTTTAATTTTTTTAAAATTAATATAAATAAACTCATAAAATGATGCATGCTATTAGAAAATAATTCGAAATGAGATTAAATGCATGTCTAATTATATGTTATATTTTGCATGCATCAAACTCCACCAAGCTTAAATATTTGCTTGTCCTCAAGTAATGTTCAAGGCAAAGCTCCAATCAAGAAGGTCAATCATCGTTTCCACCCTATTAGTCAACTATGTTTCTTAGCACTAGATTCTATACATCGATCGCCAAAGTATCTTACCATCATTCCAATGACCCAACCTTGTAGAATTTCTGAATATTAGACATATTTAAATTCATCCAAGTTCAGCTTATGCAAGAAAATATACAGTTTGTCAAATAAGAGTCTTAATGTTGAAAACATAAGTGTATAGCGAGCTTATGTATTTTCTCTTTAAAACTTTTTCACTTTAAAACTTTTGATATTTTCATTCATACTTTTTTTCTTTTGTTGATTTGGTACTTATGTGCTTCTCCATATTGCACAAGGTGGTCCATGTAACAGACTTTCGATCGATGGATCTCAGAGCAGTTGCCCATAGGTCATCAGGCAAGAATTCCCTACGAATCTTATCACCCGGACACACCAAGTTTCCGGATAACACTTTTGTACTCCTTTATTTTATTTTGCTGGGGTTCAACTAACCCTCTTATCTCATTTCGTACTTTATTTTCTTTCTTTTTACTATAAGCTCAATAAATGCTTACATGTTCAACAAAGAGGCAATTATTATCAAGACCAAAGAAAAATGAAAGAAAAGAGCATGAACAAGAATTTATCGTCCAAATATTCATAGTTCTACTTAGCAACATTCACTTTCCAAATACCCAATACTAAGGCGATAAAAGATAAAATAATAGTGCTTCGAATTCCGTTAATTAGTAGGGTGTCCTTGAATAATGTTTGAAAATAAGAAAATATTAAGGCATGAGAAAGAATGATATAAAAAAAATTAATTTCTATAGATTTTTTAGATGATGTAAATCAAATATGCAAATAATATATAAAATTTGATAAGAACGTATGCATGTATTGCAATATAAAAAGATAGGCATGATGCGGAAAATGCAAACTCCCCCAAGCTTGAACTCAACACTGTCCTCAATGTTGAAAATCAAATTCGGAAAAGGAAGTATAAAAATAGAGGAATTGAAAAGAGACAACATGATATATCTCAATGTGATAGATTTGAAAACCGTAGAGAGAAGCCAATGTATGATTCAGATGTCAATTATATAGTGAAGTTGTCGATGTTGAATAGCCGATGCGTTGCTCAAAGGTATGATGCGGTCGCGAAGGTCGTATAACGGCTCTTGAATTGATAGTAATGAATGATGATCATTGATGCGTTGAAATGATGTAACAAAATAAGATCGCTAGCAAGTGCACTAGTCACTCAAGTAATATAGTAAAAATGAGTAAAGAGTGTCGAACCCACGAGGAATATTATTATTAATTCAATATCTGAATTTATAAATTAATAAAAGAGGAAAAACATGAATTTTTGGAAAAAGGTTTTTGTAAAATAAAATAAAATAAAGAATATAAGATAAGATAATGTGGTGGTGTTGAAGTTAGGCCTTAGGATGAGAATAGATCAGGATAAATATTTGAACCATAAAAGATAAATTTAATCTTTAAAGATGGATTAGAGTCTCCATAAAGTAATCTAACATGATTATCTTACAGTCTCCACGATTGACATCCCTCAATATAATCATATAGAACTATCTTAATTTAATAAGAATTAAAGTCTCCACGACTGGTACCCTAAAAAATATGTTAAAATTAAGATGCATTAAATTGAATTCCCTAGACTATTAATCACTCCACAAACTGATATAGATTAATAGACCACACAAACTTAATTTCAGATAAAATCAATTAAAATTAGTATCATGAATTCTAAAATTAAACACTCCACAAACTGGTATAGCCTAATTCAGAAATCCAATTAACTAACATAAAAGCATTAAGCACAATTAATAATTGATAAAAAAAGATTAAAACAAATAAAATAGGATCCAAATATTTCCCTTCAATTAATAATCTCCTAAAATAATAATCCTGAAAACATGGAGTTCATCCTAGAAATTCTGGAGAGATAATAAAATACAAATTATAAAAAAATTGAAAGAATTACACCCAAAATAAAAGTAGAGCTCTCGAATTGGCAGACAGTCGGGCAGCCTCTCGGACTTGATTAGGATCGCGATCAACTTCCAGCCGTCGCACCTCTCTCCTTTTGGTCATAGCCTGCAGAGCTCACGACTCGTTTGTGGAAGAAACCTGAACTTCAGAGCATCAATTGGGATGACGACTTCTTCACATATTTATAGGTGCGGACGGTCTTCAATTTGATCCAGTTGATAACATCGTACGACAGAATTTAATTTCGCCGGATAAAATTTAAGTGGCTTACGACTCTATCCAATTTGACGATAAAAGTTTCACGGCCGATAAACTCTATTCACTTCGTTTTGTTCCTCTGTAAATCTCAGCCACAAAATCAAGTTTGTGCCCAAGGATTGGAGTTATCGGCCGGTAAACTTGAGTGACGTGGAGTTTTGTGCCCAACAATATTGGCTGGTAAGGATAAAACTTTGGATTTTGTGGCTGATAAACTTGATTGATATGGAGTTATCGGCCGATAAACTTTGGTGATATGGATTTATCAAGCGATAATCCTTTGTATTGGCCGATAAACTTTGTATTCCTTCCGAATCTCGGCCACAAAAGTCATTTGCGCCCACAATTCTCGGCCACAAAAGTCGTTTGCGCCCACAAATCTCGACCGATAAAGATAAATTTTTTATTTATCGGCCGATACGTCCATTCTTGATCAAATATAATCATTGGATAATCATGTATTTGATTTTTCCTGCAAAAAAAATTATCAAAATTTAATTAATACATCAACAATTAAAATATTCAAAGAATTAATAATAAAGATTGATAAATCCGGAATTACGAATAAAAGTGACAAAACACGATGCATGCCATAATCAAATTATAAAAAAATTAACTAAAATAATAATCTAAAATATGTTGTATTTTGCATGCATCAATCATGCTTCTGTTTCTTCTGATTTCACGTGTCATGATAATGAAGTAACGGCTTGCTAGTCGCCTTCTTCAATAGCATGATGCTTCAGTACATCGACAATGAATGGGGGTCATAATGCAGGGTGATATGATGCAAGGTTGTAACTCACGACCGTGAAAAATAAGACTTCACGCTTCGGAGGCAACTGCTTTGACAGCTTTGGGGGCATGACGTTCGCAAAGTTCTCAAGGATATCAAGAACTTTGGCATGTGTTGGACTGGAGTGCCTCAAATCTTCCAAGACAACGGTCGTCAAGAAGGTGTGATCCTGTTTCCGCAGCACATTCGCTACTTGCATGGTTGATACATGCAAAATATAACATATTTTAATTAATTTTTCTATAATTTGATCATGGCATGCATAATTTTAGATCATTTTAGTTATAATTTCAAATTTATTGATTATATCTATTAATTCTCAAAGTATTATAATTATGGGTGGATTAACTTCATTTTAATTAATTGGTAGGAGAGAGAAAAATTGTCGACTCAGATAAATTATAGACGCAAATTAATTATATCACTTCGAGCTTCGGTTGCAAGATGCCAAACTCATTGGACCAAAGCCGAGTTTATCATTCAAGGCAAGACGCCAAAATCGATCTCATCAAGGAGCTACACTCATAAGGAGCCAAATTCATCAAGAAGGCAATCTTGGGAGCTAAATGCAACATAGTTGATCACCAAGCCGAGATGATAGGGCGCTATGTGGCTGATCAATTTTATCAACCTATATCTTGTCACATGTGGAATATTATCGCCCGTGATTTCTATCAATTGGGTGCCAAAGTGGATTATCACCCTTCATCGCAAATCAATTTCGGGAGCCAAATTCACCTTCAAACAATTATCGGGAGACAAAAGGATATTAATTTATCTTTAGCCAAGATTTTATCATTTATCGACCAATAATCTTATCAAATTCGAGCGCCAAGTTGATGTGTTATCTTTATCGGAGTGAAGTTTTTATTGGCCGAGAAGTTGAAGGAAGTTTATCATTAGTAGAATTCTATTCAGCCGAATTTAAACTCAACCATATGATTGAGTTATCGTGATCTTGAAGTGTATGCTGCACCTATAAATACCCCTTGAATCCAGAAGACGAAGGTGTGCTCTAAAGTCTAGGTTTTCTACATTGCGCAGTTTTGCAGACGCAAGAGGAGAAAGGTGCGATAATTGGAGGTTGATTGTGACTCTGATCAAGTCCAAGAGGCCGCCCCATTGTCTGCCCATGATTTGAAGGTCTTCTTATTTGATTGTTATCTGGGTGTAATTATTTATATATTATTGTTATTTATTATCTCTTCAGAATTTCTAGGATGAACTCCAAGTTTTCAATTATTTTATTTTAGGAGATTATTATTTAATAAGGGAAAACTATTTGGACCATATTATTAATTGAGTTAATTTATCTTTTCGATTTCTTTTGATTATGCATGCAGATTTCATTGTCTTTTGACGAGTAATTTAATTTATGATATTATATTAAAAACATGTGTTGGGTAATTAATTTCATTAATTATTATTGCTCTAATAATTAATCTTTTACTTTTAAGTGGAAGCTTACATAACGCGTATTTGATAACTCATCGATTGTGCCAAGTTTCTTGCAGTCTAATAAATTATACCCAACATGGACAATTATTAGTTTAGGATTTACAATTTCATGCATATTAGTTTTATGTGAATTAAGGGGCTTACTCACCATTAGAAATCTTTTAAGTTTACTAATCAGAGCATAAATCATTACTTTTGGTGATCCTAATCTGTCGTAAGAATCAAAGTTATTATTTACTATAATAGTGGATCATACAAGTTTACCTTTGCAATTTTCATCCTGAGACCTACTTCAGTACCATTATATTATATTATCTTATATTATTTTCTTTATTTTATTTTTATAGTCATAAAACCTATTTTCAAAATCACATGTTTCCTCTCTTATTAATTTATAAAATTAGATATTGAATTAATAATATTCCTTATGGGTTCGACACTCTTACTCTTATTTATTATATTATTTGAGTGACTTGTGCACTTGCTAACAAATTTATTTGTTACAAATTTAACACGTCAGTGGAAAAGAGAGTCTTCTATTTTAGATCTCTGCTTGACCTTTCAGGGACATTGTAAGGTCTCTTGGAGTCAAAGATGACTATCGAGTTGGTGATCAGGATGACACATGCAATAATGTGTCGCAAGAAAGAGATATCCGCCACCACTTCATAGTCATCCACCGGTGCCACTATCACGTCGAAGCTTTCAAACACTTGCCGATTTGGACCTCCACCTCAGGAGAAATTCTTGTGGTCGAAATGAACTTCGCATTAACCATCTTGAATGTGGTGGACGTATTTTGTAGTGGTAGTTTCAATTTCTTAGTGGCCACTTCAGACACGAACAATTCTAATGCTCCCGTGTCGATAAGGACGTTGAAACCTTGTCTGTTCAGCTCGATATCTGCATAGAGTTGAGCGACCGAAAAAGAACCCTTTGAGGCATTGATGGCGCTCAGAACGTGCATCGAACAAAGACACGCCTGCTCCTTCTCCATCTCATTGGGGGCAATACATGGCACCATCATCTTCTGCAAATAATCGCTTATGTAATGTGGACCCTTACAAATGTAGCAAGGTTTTAGTGGCTTTCCATCCCTCTTGAACTTGTCATTATTTGGTATCTTATCTTGATAGCCCTTCCTTTTGTTTTGATAGTATGACTTGTCTCCTTGCGATTGGGCTTCTCTCCTCCACATTGCCCTTGTTCGAGGGCTTTGGTGGTGTGGCACACATCTTGACACATTCCATGAACGATTCAGTAGCGGTGATTAGGGAGTGGAGGTTGGGGCAATCCTGTCGCTCCAATTTCATCCTAGCTCAAGATTTTAAACCCTTGACGAAAA
Organism: Pontederia crassipes; assembly: GCA_030549335.1. Taxonomy (NCBI): domain Eukaryota; kingdom Viridiplantae; phylum Streptophyta; class Magnoliopsida; order Commelinales; family Pontederiaceae; genus Pontederia; species Pontederia crassipes. Next base: position 9,405,592 of record CM060188.1, on the reverse strand, counting down.
TTGTCAACAATGCATCTTCGCCCACTCGAAGATTCTATAGGCGGAGCTCAGTGAACTATCTCATGTACTCCTTCAACGTGCCCTTCTAGATAATGTTGAACAACATAATCTTAGCCCTCAATCTCGACTTCGCAAGGCAAAAATAATTAATGAAATGCCGTCTAAACTTATCTCATGTCTCAATGGGATCAATATTGTCCCGTTTCACATTTTCGTAATGACATCGCCACCATAAGCTCATCGTATTTTGCAAGTAGAAAGATGTGATCTTCACTGTCCTCACTTTTGAGATAACATCCGATGCCTCCATGTACCAACGAACATTCCATAGAAATTCATTGATATCCTTTGTCGACCTCTCACCCTTGTATTTGTCTTAGCGTTGTGATGCATGCAAAATATAACATATAATTAGTCATGCATTTAATCACATTTCGATTCATTTTCATATAGCATGCATCATTTTCTGACCATATTTGCTTTAATTTTATAAAACTAAAAATCTACCCAAATTCTATGTTTTATGCAAAGAAAGCAAGAGAAAATATTTAAGAAGTCACCGGAGAAAATGACACTCAAATCAGAGTTAAAACGGAGTCATAAATTGAAAATTAGTGGATGTTGTCAGGTTGAAATAAATATAACGGGTCATGATAGGATCGTAACGACTGTAACACCAGGGGCATTACAAACCTGTAACGACAAGTAAAATGCCCAATTTCACACAAAAATCATGCCCGAGTTATGGGCCGTGACCAGAATGTTACGGGCCATTAAAATCATATTTTTACTCTGATTTGGACATTATGAGGGCTCTGAAATCACTATTACAGACCGTGAAAAGTCATATTCAGGCCATTATGAAGTTATTATGGGGCGTTACGAAGACTGATTTCAAGATTTTTTCAACTTTTCTTGGAAATTCTAATTGCAAATCAACTCCAAATTGTATCATTGGTCTCAAGAATCATTAGAAAATATATTTACTCAGAGTTGAAGATGTTTTGAATGATTTTAAAGTCTAATCAAAGTCTATTCATAATTTTTATTGTTTTGACATAAGAAGACCCCCAATCAAATCAAAACTTTATAAAAACTCTTGGGACACCTAGAATTGAAGTTAAAACAAAGCCAAAAATTGAAAATGAGTGAAAACTGGCAAAGTTGAAAGTTGAATATAATGGGTCGTGAGAGCTATATAATGACTGTACAGCAAGGCCATGAAAGACCCATAATGGCCCGTTAAAATATCCAGATTCATCCAGAAACTTGCTCGAGTTACGAACTGTGAAAACATAACTTTTACTCCGATTTGAACACTATAAGGACCATGAAATCAATGTTATGGGCCATGAAATTCATATTACGGGCCGTTACGGAGCACTTATGGGTCGTTGCGGAGCACTTATGGGCCGTTACGAATGCTAATTTTGATATTTCTCCGACTTTTCTTGAGGATTTCAATTGCAGATCAATTCCAAATCGTTCCATAAGTTCCAGGGATAAGGAAACATATTTACTCAGATTTGAAGAAGTTTTAAATGGTTTTAAAGTCAATCAAAGTATATTCCAAATTTTTATTGTTTTGACATAAAAAGACTCTCAATCAATTTGAAACTTTAACAAAATCTTTAGGACACCTAGAGGCTATAAATAGAGGTCCTAGGTGACAAAAAAAATGGGTACTTGTGGTTTTTGGGTGCTTGAGACTTGGAAATTCATGTCTTATTGTAGAGAAGAAATTTTCAAAGCTTGAAGGTCAACCGAAGGAGAAGATTGCGCAGAAACTCGTTGTTTATTTTGTGCAATGGTCCAGAGGTCCTAAAGACTACGAGTTCTTCCTCTATCTTTACTTGGATGCTCTTTTATTTAGTTTTTCATTATTTATCTTTTTTAATAGAGATTTTATATTTTATTTTAAGGGGAAAATTATTTGAACTCTATTATTAGTTGAGCAAATTTATCTTTTGAAATTTTTTTATTATGCATGATGAGTTCATTGACTTTTGATGAGTAATTTAATTTTTGAGATTAGATTACAAACATATATGTGGGGTGATTAGTTTTAGGAATTATTATTGCTTTGATAATTAATCTTTTACTTTTTAAGTTGAAGCATACATAATACGTGTTCGGTAACTCGTCATTTGTGATAGATTTCGTGCAGTCTATTATTCTGTCCAGATTTGTGTGTGAGTAATAGAATAGGAGATACATATGAATGCATCTTAACTTTCTATAAAATTAATAATTGACTCGTCATTTGCGATTGTTAGTTTTATTAGAAGTTAAGATAGTTTGATTTACTTGTCTTGAGAGGTCAATACTTTAAGTATTTTCAATCCATCTTAAGAATCGAATCTATTATTTTCTATTATAACTCAACTATTACAAAGGATCATGCATATTTTTCTTTACATTAATCATCCATAATTCTCAAGACTCAATACCATTTTATTTTATTTTGTGTTATTTATTTTTCTTCACATTTTATTTTCTATATTTACACAAAATCATTTTTCCTTCTCTTAGTAGATTATTGAGATATATTAGATTTAACTAGTTCCTCATGGGTTCGACACTCTACTTTTTACTTTATTACTTGATACGACTAGTGCACTTATTAGCAAATTTATTTGTTACAAATTTAACGCATCATCTTCTACCTATTGTTTGGATGCTATTTACTCATATTTCATTAGTTTTATCTTTTATGTAATAGAGATTTTTAATATTTATGAGAAAACTGTATGAACTGTTAGATTTGGATTTACATAGTTATTTTAGTTTCTTTTGATTAGGATTGTTATGTTTAATGCTTTTTACGAAGATTATTATATTCTGAAATAAGATTACAAACCAGATGTGGGAGGTTAATTTTAAGATTTAATAATTCTTAGCAAATTGATTTTTAACTTGAACTTGAAACAATCATAACACGAAATTAGTAACTCATTGGTTGTGCTACATTTTGTGTGAACTATCAATTTTTACCTAACGAAGATAACTGTTAGTTTAGGAGTTATAACTTAATGCATCTTAATATATTTCTTAACTGAATATTAACTTAGCATTTGTGATCCTAAGTTTTGTGAGATTTAAGATAGTTTGATTTATTCAGCGTAGAGGTCGTTAATTTAGGTAATACTAAACCATCTCAAGAACTGAATCTATTTATTATTATTATATTTCAATCTTCATAGTTGTTCATACTAGTTCATCCTTATCTTTGATCATCCATCATCCTTAGGCTCGTACACCCATTTATTTTTTTTTGTTATTTTAATTTTATGCACATTTATTTTTTTTTATTTTCATGTCATAATACCCTTTTCTTCTCTTAATGGATTATTGAGATAGATTAAATTTAATTAGTTCCTTATGGGTTCGACACTTTACTCTCTACTTTATTTCTTAATACGACTAGTGAACTTGTTAGCAATTTTATTATTACAAATTTAACAGATCATGTCAATATGCAGTAACGCTAATGCAACGCTAAAGTGATGCTACATAGAGGCAATTAGCGTCAACAGAAGCCGTCGCTATTGAGATGCTATTAGCGTCGATTTAGCGTCACCTAGTTTGGAGACGCTAAATTATATCGCTATTCGACAGTTTTCTTGTAGTGGTCATTGGAGTCGTGGATCCTTGCCTTTGCCCATGCCCTATAGAAGAGACAAGGAGAGAAATAAATGTCGATCGCGATGTGGGGTGTCGGCATCTCATCGAACCGACACGACAATTTGTAACCGCTGCTCAACGGATCGAGCGAATCATTCGAGAATCGAGCATTCCATCCACAACGGTCGATCTCCCATCGAACGATCAAGGATGCTGGGAGGATTGTCCTACCAACTTGGCAGGACAAGCATTAAATCCTTATTCTTATATTTTTTTTCTTTGCACCCCCTACTAAAATTACATGGGCATCTCAAAATAGTTAAGAACATTTATATGATATGAAAATAAATTTCTACACACTATAATTTTGAGCCTTTTGAAGTTTTTAATTGACTCAATTAAATATGTAAATTCATATTTGAAAAGTATTATTAATATAAAGATCACTCCTTATTTAATGTTCTCTTGATGTTAAATAATTAATATTATCATATCTTTGTCAATTGCGCCAAGCGCAACAAGTTTTCCTAGTTTAAATATAAATAAAAAGATAATTTTTTTATATAATGCCTCGAGATTCATTTACCTACAAATTTCTAGACCCTATATGACTAAACTTTTTCAACATAAAAAACTTAATTATAACAATTTGAAACATTGCCAAAACAATCAATACAATATTAATAACATGTGAGTAATGATGGACTTTTGAGAGGGTCGTACGACCCGTCATGCCATTGGCCCGTGCTTGTCCTGAGCATGGCCACCCAACTGGGTTCGTGAAATCCCGTGTTGGGCCACCCAATTGCACACTGGGCATGCACGGCCCGAGCATGAAGAACACGGATCCGGCACGACATGGACTCTTTTAGCACGAGTTTCTTTTTTCCTACACCAACACGAACTGTGCAATGCCAACACAGGCCCACACATCATCGATGCGGGATGTGTCTTTGGTGTATCTAGCATGTGTCTTTTAATTCGGTCCGCATGTAGAAGGCGATGATGGAAGAGGTGAGACAATTGACAACGAGGCACCCGAGACTGTCACATGTCATGAAAAACACGGTCCGTGCATATATAAAATACAGACAATTTTGGCATATAAAATGATATGTCATCTCGGTGGACGATCATTTCAAACTTCAACATGGCCCACACTGAATTCACATGGACCACGTTGCTTACTTGAACGAAATTCGAGATGCGATCACACGTACACGATTCGTAGGGTCACGAACATGATGAAAAAGGACAATATGCGCCTTGTTGAAATATTTTTATTTTATTCCTCCGCCTATAAAAAAGGAGTGGAACCCCACCCACCACCCCTTCATTTCATCACTTGATTCACACTGTGTCTCTCTGTCAACCGTCTTTCTTCTTTCATACTCCTACTCTCTTTTAGTTTTTCTTATAATCTCATTCTTATGTTATATATAATTACATAATATATAGCATAATATTTATTTGAATAGTATTTTAATTTTTATTACATAATATCATTATTAATTTCTTATATATAATTGCATAATGAACCCACGAGATTTGTATCGTCTATATGATGATTAGGTTGCTTAGTCACCTTATGGACCACCACTACATACATATCCAATATGGTCTACTATATAATACTAATAATAATGATGATTCTAATTCTTTATCAGCATAGACAAGTGGCAAATCATTGGATTAAATGGAAACTACGACACCATAACTAATTGTCCAATTACTCCAACTATATACCTACGTTAATTTCCTATCATTCATAATCTTAATATCACTTCAAGTTCAGCAAGTTTTGAAAGAGATTGTGCAACTGCAAATAACGACACCCATAGGCCCATCAAGCTCAGAAGCTTCCGCAAAAGATGAGGTAATAAGTAAAACAAAAAAAAGTTAACAAGTGAAGTTTGGAATTATTTTATAAATATTATAGATGACATTGATCCAAAAAAATAAAGCTATTTATAAAATTTGCAAGGTTAGTTATGTTGTTGCCTCTTCGCCAGGCACAAGTAGTTTAAAATGACATTTAGAATCATATCTTATAACGACTAGGAAACAATTTTTAACGGGTCAATTACCACAACAAACTCAACTAGATGCACTAGGTCGTGGCACTATGAGGAACTCTTTATTTGCTTATAATCAAGAAAATATGTGTAAAGGTTTAGCAAGATATGTTATATATGCATAAATGTCTTACACATTTGCTCAAGGCAAAAAATTTTTATATTATCAACAAAATTATGTACAATGTGCCTTTAGAAATGCTAGTAGAAAAAAAATTGTTAAAGAAAATTTGATTAAATTATATCGTAAAAAGAACAATGAACTAATTAATTATTTTTTATATTCTAAATTCATCTATAGTTTGACTAGTGATTATGGACTTCTTTAAATGGTGATGATTTCTTATGTGTTAAAGTTATTGATATAAATTGGGTAGTGCAAAAAAGAATTATTGCATTTAAAGAAATTGAACATTATTATAATGATTTACAAATTACTAACGTGATAGAAAAAATTAATTAACAAATATGGTCTTAAAGATCTAGTTTTATGCCTTACTCTTGATAATGCAAGTGCTAATAATTTTGAGGCACAATTTTAATTCAAGATCAAATTCTCTTTTAAATGAAAATCCTTTTTCATAAAAAAATGCTCATGTCAAGTTATTAATTTGTGTGTTAAAAAAGGATTAAAGGTAGTTGTTAGAGTACTTGAAAATCTTAGAGCAGTAATTGTAAATTTACATCACCAGAGACAAACATTTAAAGAAATTTATTATCGTTATAATATTTCGTATGAAAAAATTGAACATTGATGTGTCTACAAGATAGAATAGTACTTATAACATGCTTAAATTATGTATTCTATTTAGATATGCATTCGATAAGTATATTTTAACTGTGATGCAATGTCCAACAATCCAAATTACTGATTCAGAATAGTATGTTACTAACGCAATTATGGAACTGTTGTAAATTTTCTACAATGCTACTTTAGAGTTATTTGTCATTTATTCTCCTACTTCACATTTAATAATTAATTAACTTTATGAAATGACAAGTTCATTTAATGAAAAATGTGAATTATCAATGAATTTTATGAAATGATTTATTTGATGGAGAAATTGACAACGATGTCCTTCTTTTGAAAAGACCTTCAGGCCGAGGTTATGTCGCCCACAGTGATGCATATAACTCCCACATGGCATGCGTCTTGATACTACATAGGAAGAAGATAGTTGCCAACACATCAAGATAATTAGATATCGAATTAGCAATTGCGGTCTTCACCCCAAGAGTCGGTGACACAACGTGTAGGGTGAAGAGATTGAATTCTTCACGGACCACCAAGGTTGAGGTACACTTTCGAACATGTGTTGAAAAGAAAGAGATGTATCAAATTGCTCAAAGGTTACGAGTTTGCCATCAACTACAAAGCAAACTCAGTTGAGAATGTCTTAAGCAGAAATGTCACTTGCTCATTGGGGGGTGAGCCGATAGAATATGAACAATGAGCAATTGTATCATCCAAGTCAGTCTAGTAACCAGTAATGATGGTGCAGGGATAGCAACACATCTTACATGCAATCGAAATTACTATGAAAGGTCGAAAAATGAAAGTGGAGCATCAGAGGTCACATGATGTACTACAAGAGCTTGAAAATCCTCAATAGCATTAAAAAAAAGATAACGATGGATGTTATTAGAGGGCTTGACATGGACACAATGTGATATGAGTAATAGAGGATCGATATATTAAAATAGCCAATGTCATACCCATTAGAGAAAGGTTAGTCTATCGAAAGCCTCATGGTCATTTTTTTTAAGGAGGTTATCCGACTACATGGAGTGTTGATATCCATCGCGTCGGATAAGAATCTACAATGCATAGACCAATTCTGATGGAGCATCTATAGAGCAATTGGGATGTGGTTGAACTTCTAGATCACCTTCCATTCACAGATGAATGAGTTCACATATGAATGAGTAGTCTGAATGCACAATTCAGACCTTAAAAAAATATGTTCTGGACTTGCATTAGACCGGAGTGATAGTTGGAACAATCAGCTCCCACTAGCGAAGTTAGTATGTGGCAACAGTCGCCACCCTGACATAGGCATGCCACTTCATAGTTATGTATGGAAGGCATTATTGCTCACCTATCAGCTGGAGCGAGGTTGATGGACAGTTCGTTGATGACAATTCTCGTCATGAGAATAACTGACGCACATTCAAAAGGATGTTGACAAAATTTGCTTCATCAAGAAATGTTGAAGGTAGTCCACATGAGACAAAAATAGTAGACTGACATAGTGAGATTACAAGAATTGAATCAAAATGGAGATCTAACATACGTAGGACACATCATGAAGATGAAGATGACATTTTAAAACGGAAAGTTGAAATCAGAAAAGATTTTTCAAATTTGTTAGGTAGATGATGTAGTTTCGTTTACGCAAATTCGAGGACGAATTTATTTTTAAGGAGGTTATGATGTAACGACCCCAATTTTTGAGAGTTAGAAAAATAATAATTTATTATTTATTTTGAGAAAAATGACCATTAATATTATTGCAATAAATAATTCCGAAAATAAAGGAAAATAGGGGAGGAGTTTAATTAAGGATAAAAATGTATTATGGGATATTTATTTAAATTCGGAATTATTTAATTATTAAAATAAATCAAAGTTGTTAAAAGGGATTAATTAAAAGATTAAATTTGATTAGGATTGTAAGTTATCGATGAATTGGAGATAAAAATTTAAGAGCCCTATAAATAAACCTTGAGGGTCAGCCATCAAAGGAATTTCATTTTCTTTGGTTCTTGGTGTCCGACGGCAGAGGCATGGCAAGACATGATTCAACGTCGAACGGCTACGAGGTACGTAGGGGGGATTTTGTTTGGTTGTTATTGTGTCATGATGTTTTACGACGCAATTTAGTTTTAAATTAGATTTGTTACGGCTGTAATTTTCTGGTCGTAATTATTTGTGTGACACGTGATGTTCTCGGCCGAAACGAGGGAAGAGTTTTACGGGTAAATAGAGAAAGAGTGTTTACGCCCGTAAAAGAAAAAAAATGTTACGGCCGAAGAGTTAGGTTTTCGGCCGTAATGAAATAGAAAAGGTAGAGAGAGAGGAGTAGAGTCTTACGACCGAGAAAAGAGTAGAGAGAGAAGAGTAGAGTTTTTACGGCCAAAGAGTTAGGGTTTTCGGCCGTAATGGAATAGGGGTAAAAGAATTTCGGCCGTAATAGAATAGAGAGTGGAGATAACAAATAAAAAAAAATGTTACGGTCGAAGAGTTAGTGTTTTACGGTCGTAACGGGATATGGCGTAAAAATTTGGAGAGAGAAAGGGGAGATGGATTGGCCGTAAAGAAATAAAAAAATGGAGACGAGGTTTTACGGCCGAGAAGTTGGGAGAGAGAGAAAAATAGAGAGAGAGGAAAGATGTCGGCCGTAAAAGATGTCGGCCGTAATAGATGTCGGCCGTGATAGATATCGACCGTAATAGATGTCGGCCGTAGTAGATGATTTTTTTACGGTCGTAAAAATCAGAGAGGATGGAGAGAGAAAAAGAATAGAGAGAGATTAAAAAAAAGGAAATTGATGTTACGGCCGTAATGAACAGGGAGCACACCAAGAGTTATTATTTATTTTTGAGTAAATTTTAATTACTGATTATTATTGTTGTTATTAATTAATTTGATGTATTGATTATATTGTTGATGATTGATCTGTTTATATTATGACGAACTTTGATTTTGATTGTATTGTTGACCTACTTAGTTTTGAGTTCAGAATTTATCTGATCAAATTGATAATTTATTTAAAGATAGACATTTTAGGTAAACAAGATAAAAGTCGAAAGCTACTGGGCCCATGTTCACTGATTGCCACTAAGCCGGGACCAATCGAATTGAATTGAATTGAATGGGGCAGATAGTGTAAAAGCTATGGCTGTCCTGTGTATGACCACTCGTCTCCCACCATACACGAATCCATTGAATCGTATCGGGCTTGTCGTGGCACTGATCCCCCACTGGCCTGCATGAAAGTGGCATGGTGTCCCTTAATTGACTGAGCGCTCCTCATTGAATTGGATAATTTCGAACATTGAAAATCGAATCGAATTGAATTGAATTGAAATTGGAATTTAAGTGAATGAAATTAAATCATGGTCATTTGGATATATTGGCATGGAGTTGACAATTATCATTGCTATATTGAATTGAATTGTTATTGGCCAATGACTATTGATTATTGAATTAAAAATTATTAATTGAATATTGATCTATTTATCAGGCAATTGATAAGTATTAATTGGAATAATTGTTATTGATTTTACATTGATCTGTTGATCATAACCTGATATATTGTTCATATTGATAAATTGTTAATTGATTATTGTATTGACTGCTCAATCGACTCATTATTGATTTTATCTTATTTTCGATTGAGCATATTGATTGACTTTTAGACCCTACGTACTGAGTATTTTTATACTCATGGATATTTCCCTGTACCTGAATCCGTGCAGGTGAGAGAGATGTAGATGATGGTCCTGCAGGTGGCTACGCTCAGTGACAGACAAATGTTGTACATGACATTAGATCTAGTTATTTAATTTTATTACTTCCGCACTTACTAGAATTGTAAACTCATGGATGTTTTAGCATTTTGATTATTATGGATTATTAGTTATTAATTTTGAAAAGTCTTCCGCATTTATGTTTTATATTCCGCACTTTATAGATTTTATTTTGCAAAAAAAATGTTTTATAGAAAATTGAGTAGCGTCTCTGGGACGACTCTGAGTACGTGAAAGTCACGTGGGTCTCGGGGCGTTACAACTTTTAAGCTGAATTGGACCGGCCAAAATGGAACGAGAACCAAATTGAATTATGATTTGAAGGGCCGGTAGATTCAATGCAGTAAAAAAATGAGCATAACAAGTAAAAAGAACCCCATTTCATGTCGTGACTCCTCAGCTGGTCGATCCGAACGAGCAACGATTCATCATCCGACGATCTCCTTGGCGAGCGACAAATTGGGGAAGCAGTGAATTGCCACAAGCTCTGTGTGAGCGGTGCTACCATAGCAGACCCCCATGCACGCAGTACTGCCATAGCAGGCCCCCACGCATGCGGCGCTGCAAGGCCTAGGTGTAGGGCTGCCACCGACCCTCTACGCACTTGCGCTGGGAGCTTGAGGCAGTGCCCCACGCACAGGGTCCTACAGCAGAGCGTGATCACATGGGGCTTGTGACTGCGCCGTGTGCAATGACCCCATGTGCACTCGTGCGAGGTACTGCGGCAGCGCTGCACGCACATGCATTCAGCAACACTGCGCGCACAGGTCTTAGAGCAATCGTGTTGCTGATCTCCAACTATAAAGGAGATGGTGTGTCCCAAAGCTAACAAAGGGGAGTTTTGGTGTCGAGCTTTGATTATGATCTATTGAACAACCTTTGATATAAAGCTTTAGGAAAGATCCTTGAGTTCGAATTCTTGTTAACTTGATATTTATTTCTTTTTTTTTCAATTAAATGAGGCATCCATACACCACAGTGAAAAATGAACATATTTTTTTCTTTTCTTTTTAATATTACTTTTTTTTCAAAACAATATTTGCTTATGCCTTATCCTAAATCCTTTGTATACGCTATTTAATTATTTGTTCGAATTAACTTATGCCTTTCATCAAGGTAAAATCAAGATTGTGAATTAACCTATATCTTTCATCCTAAATCTCCTTCAACATTGCATGTCGAGGATCCCCAATTGTTAATTCATGCTCGCATTTTATTCCATCTAAACATAGTCAAATTTCAATATATCAATTCAACTATTCATCAAGAACTTCACTTGCCAAATGCTTCTCCGCTATGGCACAAAGGGATGTATGGATATTAACTTATAATGCATAAGACATTGAATATTATATAATTCACTTTTGTTGTGATTTTGTATTGAACAATTTTGTTTATGTCAATAGATGTTGACTAGTCAAAATAAAAAAAAATGAGGAATATAAATGATTAGTTGTTTTTGGAGCAATTTCTACGCAAATATTTTGGATGTGTACTTTGACTATAACACCCTCAAGATCAGGCCTCAATTTAGAGATCGAATCCTAAGAGACGTTACTTTTGCGTCATTTCTTCTTAACTTAATTACATATAACATCGCAGTGGAAACATAATAATATAGACAATAAATAATATAAGAAAACAACGGAAGACTTCTCAAGTAAATAAATTTGAAGATGCATAACTAACCCATGAGCCACATAGCTCTAACATAAGGATCCAACATAAGGTTCATAATACATAAATTAGTTCATATAAAAGTTTATGACTCAATATCTATAGGCTATACATACTTGACTCTATATAAGAGTTCGACATCATACTAACAACCCTAAAGGACAACTTGGGTCGTGGTCCGACTGTCACATGTACAATCTTATTATCATAAGGCCTTCACCGCCAAGCCTATGCTCATGTCCATATCTGCACGGATCCATGAGGTGCATGAGATTTCTCCCGTCAAAGTATGTTGAGGTACATGTATTATATGATCTTATAACATGATTTTTATATGTCATGTCATATGCATTTTATCATAATAAAACATAGAACATATGCATGCTATGAACTATATATGCACACTATATATAATATAATCATATAACATCATTTAACATTATGCTAAGACATATCATAAATTTATCTTGCTTAGCTTTCACATCTTTATTCATAAGATCTTATGACAATGAGACATACATTAGCATCCCTTTAGGTGCACTTTCATTTTTATTTCTTAAGCTATTGAATCTTAGTCACCTTAAGTGACTTTCATTTTTTTTTCATCTTCTATTAGATAGCTTTTTATCTTGGTGATTGAAAATACCATGTTGATATGAGGGACCAGTAGCTAGTTAGGATGGAATCTCTTTGTAGGTAGTTTTCCTAGGAACTCATCACCTAAGCTAGCGAGTGATGCCTTCAGTTTCCCTCCACAATTACAACAAAACACTTCAACTAATCAATGTTTTAATTACATACATCAATACATATAATCAATTAATACATGTGACATATTTTAAACATATTAAAGATTGTCTAGGTATCAAAGTTTCTATGTATGAAGAATAAGCACATCATGGGATTTTTGGGCATTGATCACGATTGTGTCCAAAAACGTCACGGTCGTGCCGCCAGAAACACCGGTGGAGTTTTATTCTAAAATCAATAGTAATGTATACTAATTAGTAGACATTATAATAATTCATGAGATGGTAATAAGGTAAGAACCTTACATCCAATCAACATATCTATAAGATAGAAGCAATTATCAAGGCGAAGCATAATAACATGAGATTTGTAGTTCTAACTAGCATCACCAATAGAAGTACCATTGCTCTATATTAAGATATGCATGTATCATTATCACAAACATCTAATAAGAATCATGCATTCTACTTCTAATACCTCAAATCTCATCATGTAGGAATTAAAGTTTGTTCCTACATTCCAATCCAAACAGCAAACATATAGGGAGAGAGATTAGATTGAATCTCTCAAATATACCTTTAAAGCTTAAGTTAAAATTCCAAGTCTAATCTCTTCTCATTTCTTCCTCTTGGTGTGACAACGTCCTTCTTCCTCTTCTCTTGCTATTGAGCCAGCCTTCACGTTTTCCCATGGCAGCTCCTCTCCTTTTGGCTTGTTGTCCGGAGTGGAGGGGAGGTTCATAGAGGGGTTTCTTTCTTGCTGAATGGTGCTACTCGGTGAGTGAGTGAGGGAAAGAGAGAGGGTGAGTGCGGGGGTAGCAGCTGGTTTCTCCTTGCTTGGATGCTGTTGGCTAGGTGTGGGAGGAAGGAGATGAGAGAATGGAAAATGAAAAGAAAAGAGAGGGTTTAGGAGAGGGTTAAAGTTGACTTTCTTGTCTTATTCTAAATGACTGAAATACTCTTTTAAACACTCTTTTTAAGGGCATTATAGTATATTTCTGCTCAAAGACTAATCAACCCATTAGATTCTTTTACTTTTATGATCATTTATGTCCTTTTCCATAACTTTTATCACAAGTCCATGTTGTCCTGAAGATGTTTTTGCTTTTGAGGTTAGTTTGATCATTTAATTAATAACAATTTTTTAGAATATTACATTGAGCACTACTATTAAATTCATCCAATCGAATCAGTGTCCAAAAGAACTTAGATCAACTCGACCGATCGGATCAATATTCGAGAGAAGAAATGGGCTATGGGTCAACAAAAATCCAATTAGCCTATTGACCCATGTTGAATTGGTAAAATCCCAATTGGACTGACCAACTCGTCGAATTCAAATGAGTCGACTAGTCCAACTATTTTTTAGAAAAAAGCTAAAAGGAGGACTTACATCTGACCTAATCACCAATCACCTGACTCCCATTGTGTTTTCTTATTTCAGTTTCACCTCGCGGCCTTAAGACTGTGTTTGGCATGACTTTTTATCACGTAGCTTTTTAAAAAGCTCACTTGCTTTTAATCACTTGATGTTTGGTAAAAATTACTATAATTACTTTTTCTTAAAAAAAATCTATACGCCACAATTAATAGTGTGCTTTTTTTCCACATATGATTCCCCCTCCTTTTGCTGAAAGCAAGTTTTTTTTTTCAAAATTGCTTTCTTAAATAGCTCTTTCAAATGAAGCCTAAATCAGTTTGATAATTTGACGAACTAGAGCGATCTAGCGGCTGACTATGATTGCATCCTTCGAGATTTTGGTAATTCGAGTAATTGGCTCCTTGCTTCGTCAAGTCAATTGATCTCTCCCCATGAATTGGCGGCGATCCACCGTGATGAGATCCTTGAGGCCTTTGGCGTTTTAATCGGTTTCGTTCCTTCCTTCGTCAAGTCGATCACGCAAATCTTAAAGACATTGACTGACAATGATATAAAGTATGTACTCTAATTTTATCTATATTTTTATTATTATATTAATTCATTATATTTTGATTTGATTATTCGATCTCATCCGACACATTGATCAACCATCATCGATATTGATTATATGGTCCAGTCGGGTTTTACAATATTGATTTTGAGGTGTGGTGGTTTTAGAATTTGAATCGGTGACTACAATATGAGGAAATAATCAATTTTCTCTTATTTCAAAAATTTTCTCGTCAGTCTAATGTTAAAGTAAAATTAAGTATATTTAGTTAATTAATTAATTCTTTTCACATATACACTGTGTTTGAATAAAAGGGTCATTAAGGGGAAGGAAAGAGAATGAGGAAAAGATAAATGGAGAAAAGGAAAGAGAATTGTTACACTTCAATTTGGGGTTGAAATAAAATAGAACAAATGGAGGGGAATGAAGAGTAGAAAATGAAGATTCCCCTTCATTCCTCTATTAAAATTTTATCTAAACAAGAGAATTTTTTTTTTACCTTTTCCTTCTCTTTTTACTCTCTTTCTCTTCAATCCAAACATAGTGATAATGTAGCCGACTGCCCGTATCCGATTAAATGGACTTGAAACTTTTTAAGGCCCAACATTCTCTTCTCCTGTCAGAGTTCTTGGTTTCAAATTTGGATCGCTAAAGTTTCAGAGCAAAAAGGTACATCGTGGTGGATCTCGGCAGAGGCGATGTCAAGCGCAGTTGATGCGGCGGGGGAGCCGATCCCGACGTCGGCGGTCCTCATGGCGGCCGCAAAGCACATCGCTGCCCGATGCCGGGCGGAGAACGTGGCCTTCATCAACTGTAAGAAGAAAGATCCCAACCCCGAGAAGTGTCTCGAGAAAGGCCGCCAGGTTACCAGCTGCGTCCTAAATCTGTAAGTGAATCCTCCCATTTTGGCATTCATGGCCTGGTTGAGACCGTTTAGGATTTTTATCTGTCATTCTCATTCTTTTTATTTTGACTTCAATCATTAGCTTTCTTGGTTACGCGATGATGCCAAATTTGTCGAAAAGTTGGGATTTTGATGCGCTTTGAAGTGCAATTGTGATAAATTTGTCTTAATAAATATAAGTTCACTAGTAAGAAACTTCAGTTAAATTGGCCGTAAGCGTGTTGTGAAATTTACAATTCCCTTGAGACAGTTCACGACTATTATGAATCAAATCTGCATTTCCGTATGCATCTATCTGTAAAAATTGATGCTTTATAGTTATTATTGCCAATTCATGTCAGTTTGGAAGGTGTCCTTAATTTAAGAGTTAATTCCTTAAACCTCCTCGACTATAGCGATTTTTTACATCTGGCGCCTCCCTAAACTTTCTCGTTATTTTTTATTTTTTTAATTTATTAAATAACTAAACTGCCCTCAACGAAGGAAAAAAAAAGATGACATTTATTTCAAGTCACACGAGGAAAGCTTAGTCATTTAATAAATCGAAAAAAAATAAAAATACTGGGAAAGTTATCATAATACAACGGATGAATTAAAGTAAAAATCACGACATAGTTTAGGGGGCACTACAGTTCATATATTAAGGGCAAACACGAAAAATCTCTGTAGTTCATAGGGCATAGGGAATTAACTCTTTTTTTATTAGCATTTTAGCATATTTGTAGACGTAATCTGAATAGATCTCATAGCTTTCTTTCACTTTCCATGTTAACCTTTTTTCTTTAATTACAAAGGAGGCCCGATGGCCTAAGTAAAGATAAACAAAAAAAAAGGGGGGCACCCACTAGCCGGATTTAAACTTGAGATCTCTGGATTTACTGATGAAGGGGTGTGCCACTTCACCGCCCTGACATTTTAGCTTGACCATTTTCACACTTATATAAAGACTCATAACTATGCTTGAATGGGAAATGCTCAGAACTTTTTCTACATTGTCTTCATTGGTTCTTATTTGCATCCACTAGGACAGCAGCGAACTTGAAAGGAAAACTGAACTAGCAAGTTATGCTGGTAGAAGAGAAGTTTGGTGGCACTTAAGTTGTCCTGTGAAAATGATGTCTATTAACATTGATCTCTTACATAACTGATCTTTCAACTTTTATGTGTTGGCGAGAAATAATTGTATTTGTTGAGTCTAAATTCCTTGTGAACAGATTGAATATTGTTAATGTGTTAGGTTCCATATCACATTCTTGAAGTGTCTTATTGGTTCATTAGATAGGAACCTAGTTGTCTGACTGGGCAATTATGCCATAAAATTAGCTTTTCTGGCAGAGAAGATTGTATTTTATTTTTTCTCTTTCTCTCTCTCTCTCAAAAAAGAAAGAAGTTGTATTTTATGTTCTCTTCAGTCATCATGTACCATTTTAAAGAATAACCACTTGTATTTTATGTTTTCTTCAGTCGTCATGTACCATTTTAAAGAATAGCAAATTTTAAAAGCATAAGAGAAGTAGGAACTGTGATGATGTTTGAACCAAATGAATTGTTTACTGTTTTTTATAACTTTCTACTTTCATGTTTTCTCAACACAAATGTTAAGGAATAGAACACCGAGGATCGATGATAATCAAAACAACGAAAGAAAGAGAAGATGAACACAAAGATTTAACGTGGTAAAACTCTCTTGATCAATGTGAACAAGAGAGAAACATCCATGGGCAAAAGGAGGTCGCCGTCAGAGAGAATTCACTATAAGCAAAAGAGAGTACATCATATAAAACCCTAACCCTCATATATAAAGGTCCATAAAATACATCATATAAAATCCTAACGGCCCAAGCCCTCCGCTTTCGTCACATATCCTCATTTTTCCTTCTTTCTCCTTTTTTTTCTTTCATAATTTTGGGTACAGGGTTCAACAACAAATGACACTGAATTTAGAAGCTTGATGTTTGCTATTCATCTGTTTGTCATGAGAGTCGCATGTTCACCTTTTGCTCTATTCAGTGACATTTTAGATCATATTTTTTTAGATCATCTTAGATCATATTTGCTGTACCTAGGATGGTGCTTGTTGATGTTTTGGAGCTAGTGGTCCATCTTTCAAATGATTTTCATCGTTGCTAACTTATATGCATAAATTCATACTATTCGAACCTATGACATTATATGTTGAAATTTTTATATTACAAATTTCAAATGAATTACTATGTGAACATTTAAAAAATGTTCATATTAATTAGTTATGAAAGATAACTTTGCATCCTTTCGTCGATGAAATATTACAATATTGAACGAAAAGATATATGTGTTCTGATGGGATCCAGCGCATTAGTGCTGGTATGATCGCACCCATATTTATATGTGTTATGAGTGAAATGGTCCGATAGATAATTTGTTTTATAGATAAACGGATGCTTTCATGAAAGAAGATATGTATTCTCATACGAATAGATGTATTCTTTTATTAAAGGGTGCGTTCTTTATATGAAAAGAATTAAAATCATATCGTGTGTCCTTTGAATAAAAAGACATCAAATGCATCCTTTTTGTGAAGCAATCTTTCAAACTTATAAGCCGGCCGTTCTCCCTCAAGCATTTTTAAAACAGAAGTACAAAGAGAATATGCATTGTAAATTATTAAAATAAGATATTGAGTCTTTCAATATTTCTAGTTGATGAACTCAGTCACTTCATTGTATTTTGTGAATATTGTTGTCAAAATCCGAATAATTCTTTAAAGATAATGATTCTCCTATTTCAAAATTCAGTTTGTCTCTTTCCATCTACCCACCAAGTTCCAACATTATAGATGTTAATAAAGGTACTGACCAAGTATACTACAACTAATTCATGTCATAGAATTATTATTTTTGTTACAGTATTATTTACAGACTCCTGATGCCCAAATAGATCAAATATGATTATTCTTTTTTCATTTAATTTTTTTAGTTTGTTAGCACTGAGGATGTTTTTGTATTCGTTTATGGGATGTATAATTGCACATCCTTGTGAGGTTGCCTCCAAGGGCTAGCTCGAGATGTTGGTTAACTTTATTTTATGCCTGTCTTTCACTAGAAACAAAGCTCATGCTTTTACATCCAACCTCAAAAATGTTTTCCCTGCAGACTAAAGGAGCTTCATCAGAAGTGTCCTAAAGAGATGGATGCATATGCTGGCTGCATGTATTACTATACTAACGAGTTTGATTTATGTCGCAAAGAGCAACAGGAGTTCGAAAAAGCATGCCCGCCGTCTGAGTAATGTATCGAAACATACTTCTAATATCCTAAGTAATAACTAAGGATAAACTTTCAATTGAATCTCTATTTCTATGTCACACCAGATACTTTTTATCTGTATCAGATACAGTTCTTTTGTTTTTGGTGAGGAAGGAAGTAAAAATTTCAGTGTGGCAGATGCATTGTTTTTGTATTATTACTCAATGATCTCACGGCCTACTGCTTAACCAATTTCTTCAACTTGAGATTTTTTTATGATATGAATAAGGTTTCATGATTCTATAACTTGTACCTTTGTGAATTAAGATGACAAAGCATTTTTACTTGCTGATTTAAATGAACTGCATTGCATATAGTCAATTTTTCTCATCACAAGCAAAATAGTTTCAGCGCATGTCCACAAGCAACACTTCAGCTATTAGTATCTGGAAACAGGGTGGAAGCAGTGTTGAAGAGGTTTAGGAGGATGGTGTGGACACACTGCATGTAACTCATCAGTTTCACTAAGCTGCAAGGTGCATAATTCATTCATTCGGATCAGAAGGATAAATCAATTATTCTGTGCAACACACAAAGAACCAATAAGATGCAATGGGTTCCTTGTGAATGCGCGCTCGCGCGCCGGCGGCATGGATGGAACTTGTGTTCCCTGTCTTGGCTATTTGCTCGTTACTACGTACAAGAATCATATCACAGTGAACATATACTTGGTAATACATGCTCTGAGAATGTCTGCTGTCCTCGTGAGGGTCTCTTCGTATGGCATGGTAACTTGGGGCATGCTCTCTGGACCTCTCTCCATATGAACAGGACAATGAATGAAGCGAACAGGACACACAAGGAATTCAAAAAGGAAGGATCTCGATGTTCAAGCTATCGCATTCTCTGTGCATGGATCCAAATTTGTACCTTAAGAACAGGAGGAGAGCAGCCTCCACATTTTAAACACATATCGGAGCCGTTGTTCTACAGGTACTTCCGTCTGAATTGTTTTATATAACTCAAAAGCCATTGTTTGATTATCTCAAGCCGTGAACAAAGCTTGTTTCCTTTCCAAATGATCAAAACCATTTGAACACCCAGAAAGATGCCTCCTGCATTTGCATGCAATCTACTAACAAAGATGCAACCGAGACAATACAAGTCGACAGTCCTCTTCCATTTGCTCCTTAGCCTTCTCCTCTGCAATGGCGTCCATGCTGTTCCACTGAGATCACCCTCCTTCTCTTCTAAGGAGTTCGCATCTCCTCCTCTGCCACCTCCGGAAGTATCACCGTCCCCATCACCCTCCCCATCGCCATCTCCGTCGCCGTCGCCTGCTTCGGAACAGCCCACGGAGTACATGGACCCTTCTCGCCATCTCGTGCTGCCCAACCAGAAGCCCAAGTGCACCGTCCAGGTGCTGAGGCATGACTTTGAGGAGACGACCGGGGCGCCCCCTGTCTTCGTTAGCTACGCTCCGCCAGACGACTGTCCCGCCCCCTGGCCCCGCGTCGTGCTCGAGCTCTCCGCCTCGGCCTCCGATCGTCAGAAGGACCGCACCGCCGCCGTTTGGCTCGACGGCGCCGAGATCCTTCGCACCACCACACCGGTGGCGATGGGACCCGGCGCCTTCTGGCGTGTCCACAAGGACGTCACTCGTTACGCCGCGCTCCTCCGCCGGCGGAGCTTCTTCTCCATGATGCTAGAGAACTCTATCGACGCCTTCCCCGGCGTCTACACCGTCAACGTCACCCTCCTCTTCTACCGCGGTCCTCTCCACGGCATGGACGTCGAATCAACTCCGCGCGTCGAGGAGGCGGCGAACTCTGTCCTCTCCGGTTACCCAAACATGAAAGGGATCTATCCGGTGCCTCCCGACCTCGTCATCCCAATTTCGAGCCGCTACAGCAGCAATGGTTTTTGGTTCCGTCTGCAGAACGAGTCCGATGTGCAAACGAAGACGCTCGTAGTGCCCAGCAACGCCTACCGCGCCGTGCTGGAAGTTTACGCATCGAACCATGGGGGCGACGAGTACTGGTACCTCAATCCTCTCAGCTCCACCGACGTCCAGGTGAAGAACGACGGCCTTCAGTCCGCGAAGGCCAATGGCGGCTTTAGACAGGTAGTAACTGCAGGCTTTGTCTCGGGTTCCTCGACTTTGAAACGTCCGCATGTTTTGTGTATGTTCTTTTGAGCCTCGTCTCGACAGGTGATCGCTACCATCGATGGCCGCTTCGCTGGGTCGGCGGTGCCATTCCCCGTCATATATCCCGGATCAGTGAACCCATACTTTTGGTCGCCGGTGGCCGCCATCGGAGCGTACAACCATCCGTCCTACGACTTCGAGCTCACTCCCTTCCTCGGCCTTCTCCTCGACGACACGCCACATGAGTTTGGGCTCTCGGTCAAGGACAGCCAGCCGTACTGGTTGGTCTCCGGCAACCTCCACCTGTGGCTCGACCCCTGGTCAGACACGGTCGAGGCAGGGCTCCTCCGGTACAAGGCGCCCCCTCTGAAGCTGAACCGGCAAGCGGATTGGGAGGAGAACGAGGGTAAGTCGGAGATCGAGGGGGAGGTCATCATTCGGTTCTCCGGCTGGGTGAGCTCGTCGGCGGGCAACCTGACCACCAGCATGCGGCACCATCTCAAGTTCAAGAGCTACGTCGAGGTGGAGGAGAAGGGCGAGTCCAGGACCGTGGAGGTGGAGAACAAGTCGAGGACGACCATCCGGGTGGAGCGGGACGACGAGGTGATGTCCCGGGTGATGGTGGAGACGGAGGCGCCGCTGCAGATGACGACCATGATCGCCAAAGGCCCGGGCGGCGGGGCGGGGTCCCGGTTCCGCAAGGTCAAACTGGCGCACAAGCTCGAGGAGCTGCGGACGATGAACGAGGGAAAGACGGAAGCCTTCAGCGCCATGACCGACCGGCAGGTTTCAGTGGGATCAGTGCTGCTGGAGGACGGGATGCCGATGTGGGGGAAGGGCGACACGAAGTCCATCTACAAGTTCCGGGACAACAAGATTTGTTACCTCCGCACGGTGAATGTGGTCGGGGGTAAGGTGAAGGCGGACGACGAGACGGCATCGTGCTCGGCGGTGGCCGTGCTGTAGAGCGTTGCCGGCAACGACGACGGTTCCTTATTAGCACTACGACGGTTCCATACACGTGTTCACTATAGTCTTCTTATGTGGCGCATAAATAACGGTTTTGTGAATTGCGCTTGCCCTGCTGCTTCGAAAATTTTACTTTAGTTGTAATAAGAAAAGTTAATGTTAGACCCCCATGTAACAGAACCAAAAGGTTATATGTTAGACCAGTAATTTTGTAGAGTTATATTCAGAACTTTTTATTTCGGTGAAAAGTTGCGTTGAGTATTAGGTTTGAATTATTGAGTGGAAAAAAAAATGTTTCTTTTTTCAACGTTCAGTTTTGTTCGTTGAATTTTCATACACTGAAATCAACTTTAAAATGTTATTTGAAATTTCATATGCGAATAATTTTCGCAATGTACTGGTAACAGTGGTGATGGGTGACCGAGCAGCTCCAGCATTCCTGCATTACAATTTAGGCTATGCATGACATTTGTCCTGTGTTGTTCCAAAAAAGGATGTTTTAGTTTCCTGATGATAGAATATGCATAATGCATTAGACATATGCTGCCGCTTCTGAGGCTAATAAAGCTTTCCATGCTGCAACATTTGTAATTGTAGGCCACAAACGCCGAAGTCATAGTTGCTTCTACATGTTCTGAAGTTTCATTCAGGCATTGAAAACGGCTAGATAAAATGAGAAAATGGTACACTGAGAGTGACCAGTTTAACATCAGAATGGGCATATGTGATCTGCTAAATGCGTGAGCACAAATCTGGCTTTTTTACCTTTGGTTCGATGAACATATCCCTGCCTTTTTATTCGTTTCAACAAGTTACCCTGATAATTGCAGCGCAGAAGTTCACAATGGCAGGTTACTGAACAATCAGAAGCAGGTTGATTAAGAAACAGCGATGGAATCTTTTTTGCATTTGTGTCCTACAGGAAATTTATGAAAAGAAATGGTAGGATTAAATTCAATCTGCACGTTGCTTATTAACGAGGTCCACATTGAAGGCTTTATGGAACTTTCACTACAAAAATTTCACATTCTTTAACAATGTTCAAGCAATTGCTATGTGCTCTGCGTTTAACTGAAGGACGCAATACTTAAACTTATAGACAAGTTAACATTTTATTGTTGCATCAAACCATATAAATGTTGACTAATCTGACTAACGTTAAAGTTGATAAAATAAAATTATTGAATAATTAACAATTTAGATTGTTACACATTAAATGTTGAAATTTTTAGTAGTAAATACATAATAAAAAATCTCGATTATTATGAAAGAAATGAAACAAAAGATAGGATAAAATTAAGACAGTTAAATCATAGATCGAGCTGTCAAATTTGCTTTTTCTGACAAATCATTTATTTTTACACTTTGTTGTTTGATGATAATTTACATATTATTTTGTACAAAATTATCCTAATTCACAATCCATTCCGTGCTTTTTCAAAAAATTCGGGTGAGGTCAAGTTGAAAGAGGCAATTTCTTCATAAAACTTACTTTATCAATAAACATTCTCAAACTCAGACTAAATCAAATTGATTGATGAGAATGGCCAAATTAACGTTTCTAATAGCATCCACTCGGAGCTTTCAGCTCATTCAGAATAAAATGGGATCTAACATCAAAATCTCAGAAAAGAATTCAGGTTTTGAATACCATCAAATGAATCAATATTCTCTAAGAGTAAAAGAAATGTAGGAATTGCATTTCCTAACATGCAATTGTAATTGTTCCTTTTTGGATTGGCTGCATAAACTATTTAATCCAGGACAGCAAAAACAACGAGTCATAGGATCCATTTATCTTACCCTCAGGTCTCAGACTTCCTTGGTGCTCATTCTGGATCGCAGACTGCAGCAGCCACTTGCATCACACCACTGCCCCCATTCTCTGTCAAATGTCAATTGTCCCTGCTTGCCGCAACCCATGGATCCTTCTTTCCCCGCCTCCTGCCATGCCAGTTATCTCTGCAGACCACCGCTCGACGAAATGCCTACCGGTTTCCGTAGTTGTCGAGTTGCATGCCAATTTGCAATGACGAATATACATATAGCAATTACAGTACCCTTGCAATCCGAACCCCCAGCATGCAACTGTTCACCCTATTAATACTTACCTTCCTCCGGAAAGTGCACAGAGGGGTAACTGGTCAAGTGCAGGCACATACAAACGTACGGGCGCGCACCCTACGTACCATCACTGGTTTCTTCACGTACTCGGGCCGACGTTTTCCATGTGAATTCCACGACCGAAGTGTACGTTACTGTGCCTTTTGGTTGGATTCCATCTATCGCGCAGTCGGTGAAGGGAGACGGAAACATACTGAGCTCATGTACTTGTTGTTGTTGTAGCCCATATTATATATAGAGAGTCATCAAGGTAGGAGTCATTCACCGAAGTATCGTGTTTGCAAGTTTGCATTTACATTGTGATCAAAGATGCCAACGAAACACTACCAGCTATGCCTTCTTCTCTTACTGTGCTGCACAGTCATGGGGTCATCCCTCCCTGACGTGATCAAGCTGCCTACGGCTCGAGCTCCGATCCCACCAGTTTCACTTGAACATTTGGATCCCACTCTTCCACCTGTGCTCGCCGGTCAGACTCCCCAGTGCACCATTCTGGTCCTGCAGCAGGATTTCGCGGACAGCGCCGGCGAGCCGCCGGTCAGCGTCAACTACACTCAGCCTGCGGAATGCCCATTCCCCTGGACGCACGTCGTCCTCGAGGTGTCGGCCTCGGCCTCTGACCTCCAGCAGGAGCGCGTGGCCGCCGTGTGGATCGACGGCCGCGAGGTCCTGCGGACCATGACGCCCCGGCCGATGGCGCCTGGCGCGTACTGGAGCGTCCGCAAGGAGATCACCCGCTACGCCTCGGTCCTTGGCCGTCGCAGGTACGGGGGGCATGGCGACGGAAGCGGCACGGTCTCAATGATGCTCGAGAACTCCATCGACGTCCTTCCGGGCGTGTTCAGCGTCAATGTCTCCTTGCACTTCTACAGAGGCACAGTCGGTTCCCTCGGAGAGCCGCCGCGTCTGTCGGCGTTCACGTCCCATCCCACCATCAAGGCGCTCTACCGCAAGCCGGCGGACCTTGTCATCCCCATCTCTAACCTCGATGGTCAGTGCGCCTCCGGCTTCTGGTTCCACATCAACAACGATTCCCATGTCGAGAGCACGTCCGTCACCATCCCTAGAAATACGTACAGAGCCGTGCTAGAGATCTTCGCATCGTACCATGGCGACGACGGACTCTGGTACATGAACCCACTAAAGAACCACTACCTCCATCAAGCAAAGAACCTCTCAGCCCCCAGAAGCAACGGCGGGTTCCGACAGGTCTACGCGACTATCGACGGTCAATTTGCCGGCGGCCACATCCCGATGGCAGTGCTCTACCCCGGTTCGGTCAACCCCTACTTCTGGTCCCCGGTGGCATCCATCAGCGCGTTCGACATGCCGACCTACGATCTCGACCTGACCCCCTTCCTCGGGCTAATGCTCGACGGGCGCCCCCACGAGCTCGGACTCGGCGTGCACGACGCCCAGAGGTACTGGCTTGTGAGCGCCAACCTCCACCTCTGGGTGGACGACTGGTCGGACGTGGTGCAGGCCGGCGTGATCGAGTACTTCGCTCCCCCATTGCAGATGAACCGGAACGTCGAGTGGCGGGATCCCGACGGCCAGTCCGAGATCGAGGCGGAGGGTTTCGTCCGGTTCTCCGGGTGGGTTTGCTCGTCGCACGGCAACCTGACCACCCACGTCCGGCAGAAGACAAAGTACCAGAGCCAGGTTGAGGTGCAAAACCGAGGTCGCGTGACCCAGGTGGACATGTTCAACAAGGAGCGGATGACAGTGGCGGTGGTGAAGGGGCACCAGCTGCTCCACCGAGCGCAGCTGGTCGTGGAGGCGCCGCTGCAGGTACAGATATCGATCGCCTCGGCGGCCAACGGCGCCAAGTTCGAGAAGGCTCGGATGTTCCACCAGCTGCTGGAGATGGTGAACCTAAGCGAGGGGCAGGTCGTCACGACGGCCACGCTGACGGACCGGCAGGACGCCGAGGGACAGGCGCTGGTGAGGGACGCCGAGACCGTGTGGGGAAGCGGGAGCACGAGGTCGTCGTACAGGTACAAGGACGACGCTTCCTGCTACACCCGTAACGTGAACGCCGCCGGAGGGATGGTGATGACCGACATCAAGGCCGCCTCGTGCTAGAGGAGGAGGGGGCGCGTGTTTAGGTTGCTCAGCTCATACTCGATGCATGCCGTCTGCTCTGCCTGCTCCTACGTGCCTTTGTTTTCCTCTGTTTTGTTTGCTTTCTGGACTGCATGCAATGAACGCATGGGAGTGAAAATAAAATATAAAGTGAGGTAGATCGAGAGAGAGTAGCTGATGAAGTCTTCATTGAGTTCGAGTTTTGTTTGGCTAATTATAAGAGATGCTAGTGATCGTGACCTTTCAATAATCCATGGTTCATGGAGTAAGTAATTGATATTAGATTTCTTGTTGGACTGAATCTTGATTTATGCAACCCATATTTCTTTTTTATTACTCTACCTTTTTAAATAAACTTTCTTATTGAAAATTTTGATGGCCGAAAAAATCGAAAATTGGAGAGTCGAACATGATTTAAGATGATTTTTTATAAACAAAATTCACTCCCTAAAATTAGGACTTAAAAAATTATAGGTTTATTGATATTTTTATTTATATAATTAATTCATAAGTTATCCATTTTTTATTATAGATATAATACTTTTGTATAAATTTTTGTACTTTTCTATTGGTAACTTTAAAATATCGGTAGTATATTTTATATTTAATATAAAATTAAATATTTTCTATATTAATTTAATTTATTATATATATTTAAAATATAATTATATAAAAGTAGAGTTCCAAAAAAATTACTTGAAAAAATTGACTCACTAAGGAGAGATTTTTTTTATTTTTTAAATAGTTTTAGAACGGTATTTTTAAATTTAAAATTGTCCGAAAAAATAAAGGATAATTTTTGTGATCGAAAATCTGACCCAATTCGAACTACTTTCACTCCTAATTATGACTAATTTAATTAATAATTTTGATATTGTGAGAAAAAGAAAATAAGTTTCTTCCATATGAGATTCGTTCTTTCCCATTCAAATCCTCTGACTAATTCATTTATAATTGATATTTTATCTTCATTTCCATATCAATCTCCTAAGGAATGCGAGGAATCTGATTCTTTTTTTTAAGAGTATTTATATTATGCCAAACTAGCTGATCTAAAAATTCCATCTATCATAGGTAAGCATGATAGATTGATACAAATTAATCGACTCTGGAATGTAATCTAAAAAATTTATTTACATAATTTGACTAAAGAATTGAACTTCATTATATATCAATTCGTCTTATTGCATATTACCTAACCTTAACATGTGAGAAAGATAAAATATTGTTTGACCAAATTTGTGACATTATATTTCTAATAATTAAGGACAAGATATTATATGAAATACATGGATGCTACATGAAGAGCAACACTTAATTGTCTTTAAGATGACAAGGAGTGATGTTTAGTTATTAGAGAAAGTAAGAAGAGTATATAAATGTTTATTGCTATGGATAAGTCCTTGGAGTGCTCTGTTCAACTTAGGACCAGATATTATTTATCAGTGTAACAGAAGAGATGACAATTAGTTAAGAGGGATATTGTATTGGAGGGAATGAGTCAACTGAGTAGAATGAGGTGATACACCAAGTGACATCTTTGTTGGTCAGAGAAACAAACCATACCTCTCTCTCTCTCACACACACACGCACTTTTTTAAAAGTCATCTGCTATGGTATTTTATCATTTTGCAAACTCGTAAATGTTCAGTATATCTACTAATCTGTAATTCCAACTCTGAAATAAACTAGAATTTCTGGGTTGCAAAATGAATAAAATTTAGCTCATGGAAAATAGGAGGGATTGATAAGGAGATCATGTTGCATCAGGACCTATGATGCTCATTATGAAACATGTTCTATTCATTAACAGCAAAAAAAATGGAAAAGTAAAAAATGTACGAAAACTGGCCATTAACTCGAGTGAAAAACATGTCACCCCCCCGGGGCAGCGCCACCCGCGCCGTCGAATCAGCATTCAACGCGCGGCGGGGCCGGCTCGACGGAGGCGTCACAAGACTTTCGAACCATACAATTGGACAATTAAACAGACGCAGCGAAAATTTAAACATAAATGTGATGTGGACAAACAGCCACAAAACGACAACATAATATCTATAAAATTCTGAACATGTTCTAGGACAACCACATAAACATAATGAATGAACTTGAATCATCAAGTTACATCCATGAGATTACATAATAAAGCATACTCCAGCATGGACAGTATCAATCAAGTCTCTAAACATCATTCTAAACATGAAGATAAGGCCTACTAATTGGCCATGAACAAACTAAGCTTAGTCCTAGACATGTCATGCCGTGTGCAATAATTTTCATTCATGAGCAGCAGGGCCTTTGCCTTGATTTCCTGCAGGATTCATTGCAGGAAAAACATATTCCATTAGAGTATGTAAGATCTAAGCCATAATATGAACAATTTGCATAATATGACATGAGTCACTAAAATGGACAGCAATAAACAATAATCAATACTATACAATTCCATTGATCATCTAGGTGTTTTCTTAATCTAGATTATATCAATTTCATTCAATCGATAGGCTCATCAATATTAAGCATGAACAATGCAATTAATATGGCATTGTCATGCCCAATGTGACCCATGATCCAATAGTGTTCATGCTTAATCAATGAAAGAAATTATCTTAATTGTTATCATATGATGGGTGGAAGTTTGCACCATAACTTTCATAAATCGGTCCCCATATATTCATCCCTTGTTTCTCATCATATGACAACACAATTATTATCAATTTAAATCAATATGAGCCTTTAACAATGGTCGGAGGACTGAATCTTGCCTTAGTCAGGTGGTTAGCTAGACCACGGGAAACTATTTGTTTCCAAACAATGGGTGTCCCGTAGGACCAATAACAATGTGGAGGCATCTACCTCCCAATATGATAGGCTCAACAGATAATTCCTCCGACAGGTTCATTCAATCATTCAATACATCAATTCATTAACCGGTTCTATTTACGACTGAGCATGCAAATCGATATCACTAGGTTATCAATTAGATATAATATAAATCATATCTGCTGGACCGGTCGACCGGTCGAGCCTTAACGACCGTTCGACATATGACCGATCGACCGGTCATACATGATCGGTCAACCGATACCATATAAATACCGATCGGCCGATCAGACATCTGTTCGACCGACACTTACACAATCACCGGTCGACCGGCCCCATAGATCGGTCGATCGGTCATATCGTAAATCTTACGATATGAACCCACTGATATTACCGGTCGACCGGCCATGCATACTCAGCGGTTGACCGATACATGTTGCAGAATAGGAAACTAGACATTTTCCTAAGGTTTTCAAGTTGCAATTCAATATACATTGTGCCACCCAATCACATAACATGCTAGACTCACAATCATGACATGAACATGGCAGAATTAACAATTTCTAACATGTAATGTCCTAGGTTTTCATGCACCTAAACATACATCTAATTTTTATATCAAATCTGATTTCTAATTCTAAAATTACCTAGGGCAGATCTTAGAGTTAGGATTAGAGACAATTAGGCTTAAATCCACTTTGATCTAGGATCAAAGTGGAGATCCACCTTACATATCTATTTGCTTAGCTCAAAACCTTTTTTCTTCAAATCTGTCCTCTTGTGCTTCTTCTCCTTCTCCTCCCCCAACTAAGTCCAGCTACACCTTGATCCTGCTCCAAATCTCTTCTTCCTTGCTGCTGATTTGCTGCCAAGAAGAGGATGGATCTTAGCACAATCTCGAAATAGAGCTTAGGGCATGAGAGGACTTACTGATTTTTCACAAAGAATGGTGAAAAGAGACAAAGAATGACTGTGGGAAGGCTTATATAGGCAGAGGGCATAATTCTGGGTGGAATTTGGGGTCCAAGGTGGAGTTGCCAAATGTCCTGCTCTCTCTCATTTTCTTTTATTTTTTTCTCTCATTTGGATAGAAGTTACATTCTACCCCCCTTAAAAAGAATTTCACCCTTGAATTTTAATTGAACTCAACGCTTACCGAAAAGATGCGGAAATTTTCTTGCATTTCATCTTCGAGTTCCCAAGTAGTTTCTCGGCCTCGATGATGTTGTCATGCAATCTTTACCATTGGTATCACTTTGTTGCGCAAGTGCTTCTCGCTGAATTCCAGCACTTTAATAGGGTACTCTTCATAAGTCAAATCTTCTTTCAGATTAGATTCTTCCACAATTAGCACATTGGACTCATCATGATTGTACTTTCGCAACATCGATACATGGAACACATTGTGAATACCCACATAAGTTGGTGGCAGCGCCAATCTATAAGCGACTTCACCAATTTTATCTAATATCTCGAATGGCCCAATATATATCGAACTTAGCTTTCCTTTTTGGCTGAACCTCGTAACCCCTTTCGTTGGTGAAGTCTTCAAAAGCACATGTTCACCAATCTGAAATCTTAGCTCTCTTCTCTTCAAGTCGGCGTAGCTCTTTTGTCGACTTTGGGCAGCTTGCATTCTCTCTTTCACCAACTTGACTTTTTCAGCATATTGCTCTACAATATCGGGTCCTAGAAGTGGTCCCTCTCCTTCTGTCCAGCATATAAGCGATTTACATGGACATACAATGCCCCAAATGGTGCCATTTTAATTGTGGAATGATAACTATTGTTGTAGGCAAATTCCACCAATGTTATATGTTCATCCCATGAACCTTGTCAATCCAAAGCACATGCCCTCAACATGTCTTCCATTGTTTGGATTGTCCTTTCGGTTTGGTCGTCCGATTGCGGGTGGAATGTCGTGCTATAGTTCAGCTTCGTTCCAAATGCATTTTGAAATTCCTTCCAAAATCCACTAATAAATCTTGGGTCTCTATCCGACACAATGGAGAAAGGAATTCCATGAAGTCGGACAACTTCATTTACATATAGTTGCACGAAGCTGTCCAAGGATTACCTTATCCTAATAGGCAAAAAGTAGGCTGATTTTGTGAATCTGTCCACAATCACTCATACCGAGTCATTTCCATTCTTCGTCCTTGACAAGCCAACAACGAAGCCCATAGTTATCTTCTCTCATTTCCACTCCGGCAAATTCAAAGGATGAAACAAGACGGGTGATCTTTGGTGCTCAACTTTCACTTGTTGACACACTAAGCATCTTGAGACGAACTCGACAATTTCCTTCTTCATATTGTTTCATCAAAAGCTTCTTTGTACATCCTTATACATTTTTGTGCTTCTAGAGTGGATTGCGAATTCTGACTTGTGACATTCACTTAACACTTCTTGTTTGAGCTCTTCATTACTTGGAATCCAAAGCCTATTTTTGAATCAAATTGCACCATCACTTCCAAATCTGAATTCTGTGTACTCTTTATAGCATAAAGCTGCCATGTGTTGAAACTCGGGGTCTTCTCTTTGTGCTTGCATAATTTGATCAAAAAGATTTACACAAATCCCATATTGAGTCATTAGCATAGCTCAGCCACCAATTGGAGTGGGACTCCATTGAATGATGCTTTCTATCATATTCCACCTATGCACTCTCAAACATGCCATCTTTCCGTCCCATTTTCGGCTTAAGGCATTCGCCACAACGTTTGCCTTTCCTGGATGATATGTGATGCCGAATTCATAATCTTTTAAAAATTCCAGCCATCGCCTTTGCCTCATATTCATCTCCCTTTGTGAGAATATGTACTTCAAACTCTTGTGGTCCGAGTACACTTCGAATTCCTCCCCATACAAGTAGTGTCTCCATGTCTTTAATGCAAACACCACAATTGCCAGCTCTAGATCATGTGTAGGATAGTTCTTTTCGTGCTTCTTTAGTTGCCTAGATGCATAAGCAACCACACTTCCACATTGCATAAGAACACATCCTAGTTCGGATCCACGTGCATCGCTATAAACCATAAATCCATCGTTGCTCGACGAAATTGTGAGTACCGATGCCGAGGTGAGTCTTCTCTTCAACTCGAGAAAACTCTCTTCACGAGCTTGAGTCCAAATAAACTTCTCCCATTTCTTAGTAAGCTTTGTCAAAGGCACTGAAATTTTGGAAAAGTCTTGCATGAACCTTCTATAATATTCCGCTAAGTCAAGAAAACTTCTAATCTCGGTCACCGTCGCTGGTTGTTCCCAACTAATCACTGCTTCCACCTTTGCTGGATCCACAGAAATGCCTTGTCCTGAAATTATGTGGCCTAAGAACACCACTTGATCAAGCCAAAACTCACATTTTGAGAAATTGACAAATAGTTGATGCTGCCTTAGAATTTTCAGCACTATTTGTAAGTGTTGCCGATGCTCATCGAGACTAGATGAATACACCAAAATGTCGTCCACAAATACTATGATGAATTGGTCCAAGAATGGTTTGAAAACCCTGTTCATTAAGTCCATGAAGGCTGTATGAGCATTCGTTAATTCGAAAGGCATAACCAAGAATTCATAATGGCCATACCTCGACCTAAAGGCTGTTTTAGGCACATCATCCTCAGCTATACATAGCTGATGGTAGCTGTTTCTTAAATCAATCTTTGAGAACACCGTTGTCGACGATAATTGATTAAACAAATCGTCGATTCGAGGCAACGGATACTTATTCTTGATGGTAGCTTTGTTGAGCATCCTATAATCAATGCACAATTTAAGGGAACCATCTTTCTTCTTTACGAATAGCACCGATGTGCCCCATGGAGACACACTTGATCGAATAAAGCCTTTATCCAACAAGTATTGCAATTGTGTCTTCAGCTCATACATCTCAGCAGGCGCCATTCTATATGGTGGCTTGGTGATAGGTTGTGTTCTCAGTGCTAATTCGATGCAGAATTCAATTTCTCTCTCCGGAGGTAGCTCGGGTAGCTCTTCGAAAAATACATCTAGATAATCCCGGACTACATCAATCCACTCCAAAGCTTGAGGCTGCGGGTCATTCATTGTGACACTTGCAAGAAATCCCCGACAGCTCCTTCTCAACAATTTATTTACTTTAATCGCAAAAATCAACACCTTCTTTTCATCGGATGGAGTTCCTTGGATCACTATTTGTTGTCCGTCTATAGTGGTAACCACTAGTTTCTTTTCTCTACAAAAGACATGAACATCATAATAGGAAAGTCAATCCATACCTATTATGACGTCATAATCCACCATTGGAATTACTACCAAGTCAACCGGCAAATTGTAGCCTTCAACTTGCACGGGCACGTTAGGAATATACCTTCTAGTTAATGTATCCCCAACTGGAGTCAATATCTCCATTTCCCAATTCATTTTTCTCATCCTTACATTGAGTAATTTGGCAAAATCATAAGAAATGAACGAGTGTGTAGCACCCATGTCAAATAAGATGTTAGCATGATGATTTGCTATAAGCAAATTACCTTGGATAACATCATTCGATGGCTGTGCCTCCTTAGTTTATATGGTGTAGACCCTACCATGAGTTCTTGGTGGAGTGTCATCCATCTTGCCTTTGCCCTTGTTCAGAAGGTTCTCCCTTTTTATTGGACAGTCCTTAACCCAATGGTCTTGCTGTCCAAAGTTTAAACATGCTCCTGATTCTCGATAACATTTGCCAGAATGTCTTTTTCCACAAGAAGGACAAGTGTTAGTTTTTCCCTTGCTGTTGTCCTCCTTTTTGGGAGTGTAGCTTGGCTTCTTTGGAGGCTTACTCTTGTTGTACCCCTTATCTTTTACAGGCTCTTTTCCTTTAGAAGCAGTTTTTATATCTTCAAAATCCTCCTGGATGTTAGTGGCTCTTGTAATGACCTTTTTAAGAGTTTCTGGGTGCTCCCCATATCTTACTTGTCTTCTTAGAATTGGGTTCAGTCAATCTACAAATCTCATAGCCCTTATCTTCTCTTCCTTCAGGAAAGGACTATACTTCTCCAAGCTAGCAAACTTCCTTATATATTCAGCAAGTGGCATGCTGTCATGTTGCAAGTTTGCACATTCTCGTTGCTTCATTTCTCTTATTTGAGGTGGAAAATATTCTTCCTCGAAGGTCTTGACAAAATCCTTCCAACTGATCTCTTCTTTCTCTTTCAGCTCAATCTTTAATGCAGTTTTCCACCATATCCTTGCTTGATCTATAAGCTGGTGTGCGGCAAGCTCTACTTTATACTTGTCTTTAAAGTGGATAATGCTGAGTTTTTCTGAGATAATATCCAACCATCCTACTGCCTTGTCAGGATCACTTTTCCCATCAAAGGTGGTGGGTTGGTCTTCATGAATTTCTCATATGTTAACTATCCTGAATCACTAAACCTCCTACTCCAAGTTAACTATCCTGACTAACTTGCTAAGGGTCGCCATCAATTTTCCTTGGTCCACTGGGCCTTTATCCCGACTAGGTTCTTTGCCCTTATCCCATGTTTGATACTTTCACGACTAGCCCTATGAGAAGAACTACTCGTGCGGCTTCTTTCACGGCTCCTCTCTTGGTTGGAGCGGTGAGATGGATTGCCTTGTTCCATGATTATGAAAATCAAAACCAGAATCTAACATTATATCATTATAAATCAATATGCATATGAATGATGTCATACTAATATGCATTTCTTAATCTTCGACGGCTGCTCATGACAATTGCACATGGACTTAACCTCTATGACACTTAAACCTATACCATGAGATAGAGCATTTCTTGACTCTTCTCTAAACTTAGGCTCTGATATCTAAGCTGTCACGCCCCCAGGGCAGCGCCTCCCGCACCGTTGAATTAGCATTCGACGCGCGGCGGGGCCGGCCCGACGGAGGCGGGGCCGGCCCGACGGAGGCGTCACAAGACTTTCGAACCATACAATTGGACAATTAAACAGACGCAGGGGAAATTTAAACATAAATCTGATGTGGACAAACAGCCACAAAACGACAACATAATATCTATAAAATTTTGGACATATTCTAGGACAGTCACATAAACATAATGAATGAACTTAAATCATCAAGTTACATCCATGAGGTTACATAATAAAGCATACCCCAGCATGGGCAGCATGATACAAGTCTCTAAACATCATTCTAAACATGAAGATAAGGCCTACTAATTGGCCATGAACAAACTAAGCTTAGTCCTAGACATGCCATGCCATGTGCAACAATTTTCATTTATGAGCAACAGCGCCTTTGCCTTGATTTCCTGCAGGATTCATTGCAGGAAAAACATATTCCATTAGAGCATGTAAGATCTAAGCCATAATATGAACAATTTGCATAATATGACATGAGTCACTAAAATGGACAGCAATAAGCAATAATCAATACTATACAATTTCATTGATCATCTAGGTGTTTTCTTAACCTAGATTATATCAATTTCATTCAATCTATAGGCTCATCAATATTAAGCATGAACAATGCAATCAATATGGCATTGTCATGCCCAATGTGACCCATGGTCCAATAGTGTTCATGCTTAATCAATGAAAGTAATTATCTTAATTGTTATCATATGATGAGTGGAAGTTTGCACCATAACTTCCATAAATCGGTCCCCATATATCCATCCTTTGTCAATTCAAATCAATATGAACATTTAACAATGGTCGGAGGGCTGAATCTTACCTTAGTCAGGTGGTTAGCTAGACCACGGGAAACTATTTGTTTCCAAACAATGGGTGTCCCGTAGGACCAATAACAATGTGGAGGCATCTACCTCCCAATATGACAGGCTCATCAGATAATTCCTCCGACGGGTTCATTCAATCATTCAATACATCAATTCATTAACCGGTTCTATTTATGACTGAGCATGCAAATCGATATCACTAGGTTATCAATTAGATATAATATAAATCATATCTGCTGGACCGGTCGACCGGTCAAAGAGTGCTGGTCGACCGGTCGAGCCTTAACGACTGACCGTTCGACATATGATCGATCGACCGGTCATACATGATCGGTCGACCGGTCATACATGATCGGTCGACCGATACAATATGAATATCGGTCGGTCGATCAGACATCTGTTCGACCGACACTTACACAATCACCGATCGACCGGCCCCATAGATCGGTCGATCGGTCATATCGTAAATCTTACGATATGAACCCACTGATATTACCGATCGATCGATCATATCCAGCGGTCGATCGATACGTGTTGCAAAATAGGAAACTAGATATTTTCCTAAGGTTTTCAAGTTGCAATTCAACATACATTGTGCCACCCAATCACATAACATGCTAGACTCACAATCATGACATGAACATGGCAGAATTAACAATTTCTAACATGTAATGTCCTAGGTTTTCATGCACCTAAACATACATCTAATTTTTATATCAAATCTGATTTCTAACTCTAAAATTACATATGGCAAATCTTAGAGTTAGGATTAGAGACAATTAGACTTAGATCTACTTTGTGGGGATCCACCTTACATACCTATTTACTTAGCTCAAAATCTCTTTTCTTCAAATCTGTCCTCTTGTGCTTCTTCTCCTTCTCCTTCTCCTCTCCCAACTAGGTCTTGCTACACCTTTATCCTGCTCCAAATCTCCTCTTCCCTGCTGCTGATTTGTTGCCAAGAAGGGGATGGATCTTAGCACAATCCCGAAATGGAGCTTAGGGCATGAGAGGACTTACTTATTTTTCACAAAGAATGGTGAAAAGAGACAAAGAATGGCTATGGAAAGGTTTATATAGGAAGAGGGCAAAATTCTGGGTGGAATTTGGGGTCTAAGGGGGAGTTGCCAAGTGTCCTGCTCTCTCTCATTTTCTTTTATTTCTTTTTCTCTCATTTGAACAGGTGTTACAAAACATGTACATGACACTAAGTAGGATTTTCGAACTATAAATGTCTTTTGATCTTGAATACGCTCTTTAAAATATTGATATTAATAACATGAAAGGTACAAGTGTACAACATCTTCCACTATTTGGACCTCTCTTTGTTCAACCTCTTCAACTATTTCTGAACTCTGATATATGTTCTCTCTTTAACCATTTTTTGTTCTCTCTTTAACCAGTTTTTTTATTAATCTATATATGAACAAGCTTTTGCTTTGTTCCACATAGGCACATAGCATATCCTGTAAGGAAAAAATGTACAGACAGATTGCTCCAAGGTACTACGAGCAATATTATTTTGTGTGGTCAAAACTCTCATATTAATGAGTGGATGAATGGAAGAACTTGTTCTCCAAATTCGTGGGTAAATTATTGTCATTGAAAAGTTTAATAAAAAAAAGTCTGTGCTTGTTAGTTTTAATGCCAAACGTGAAGTCTGCCTTCATCTTTAATGCAATTAGTATCGTCTTGCATCTAAAACTAAAGCAAGCAGATAAAAAAAACAACAGAACGATTCTTTCTGGGACTTTCAGAACTCCATCTTCATGAATAATGTGTGTTCCGGATTACAATATATGAGATCTTTTTATTTCCGTTCAAAGTGTGATCATAATCCAAACAACGCAGTTCACGAGAATAAAGAACGATCCTTGTAAATCAAATTTCGGATTCAAAATTCCTGATCAAACAAAATTACATCAAGAGAGCCACAAAGTGTAAGTAGTGAGATTATGCATGTAGCAGGAGAAAGAAGGATGATATTATGCAGAGTTGTAAAATTTCTGGTGATATACATAAGCACATTTGTCACAGATTGACTAACTGATGCTGAAAAACAATTTAATCTGCCATTGTATAGAAATAAAGACAGCCAGCAAATGCTAAAATGCTTGAAATTGTTAAAACAAGAAGAGTTTTCTGTTGGTATATTTCTTCTCAGCTCATTCTTCATATTTCTGAGACCATTCATTACAAACAAACATAATTAGGAGTAGGGTTTATATTTGTGTTTCTCTTCAACCAACATTATCAGGAGAAACACTTCGCAGAAGATATTACATATTCAGCAAAGAAAAAGGTACCCAAATTATGGCAGGGCATGGAAGAACAGTAAGGAAAAATGTCTTCTGACATAGCACCACTTTTCTATGTGGAAAGAAAAGAAAGTAAATTGGAGATTTAGCGGATATTTTGTCTTGTTAGGATTGTAATAATCTCTGAAAACTGAGGACGCTTCGTAGGACTGTTGTTCCAGCACCTAAGCATAAGGGATCGTAAGACTGGAGGACAATCTTTCGGTATCTCAGGCCTCAGTCCACAGGTTGCAATGCCAACTGCTGCTTGAACTGGTGAGAAAGAAGAGTATGCTACCTCACCAGTTACCATCTCCCAAAGCACCATTCCGAAGCTATATACATTGCTCATCCAAGTTTCTGTAACGCTTTCCGGATCACCAGCAATAACCTGAGTTCAATATCAGAAGCAAATGTATGACTAGGAACTGATAATACTAAAGCAGAGACTTGATGCAGAGAATCTATGAATCAAATTGCCCTGATAGACAGCATACAGTAATTGACACTGATGATTATCTTGACCAAGCAGTTTTAGTAGCATTTTAGTTTCTACTAATAGACAGCATACAGTACTACTGAATGTTAGGATCAGGTTCTGACACTTTAAACAGTGATCCTAACATTAATGAACAAGCACATGCCTACAGATCAGGTACAAGTGGCTCAAAAAGCTGAAGAATGCATCTGTGGTGGTACTTGGGCTGAGAATTCACCCTATCAAAACTTAATGACGAAAGAAAAAGGCCAATAAGGACCATGGAGGCAGCAGCTAAAGCTTTTTGTATTGGAGTCAAAATCCTAAACAAAACTTACAACATTTCTGAGTTTCTCCAAGTGATGAAAACTGAAAATTGATGAAGAGTTGGTGAAATTTCATTGTTCAATTCGAAGGGTGCTATGTTTCTTTAGCGATGAGCCATAAGTGAACAAAATCTAACCGCATGCTGATAGACAGCAGAGAAAGCAAAGCATGTCAGAAAAAGCTTTACCTCTGGGGCAAGCCATCGATAACCCGCTGTCTCATACTCGGTCACCTCTCCTGAATTGTTACAAGGAGTGACGACGCCCATATCACCGAGGCAAGCATTGCCTTGTCGATCCAACAGAATCCTTTGTATGTTCAGATCTCTATAGGCGATGCCATGATTGTTCATGAACATGAGCCCCTCAGCCACATCCAGCGCAATTCGCATAACATCCTTAATGGAGACCTTCTTGTTCTTGTGAACAATGTCGTGGACCGATCCACCATCCATCATCTTGGTAACAACACACATGCCCTGGTTCTCCTCAATGCAGATACCATGGAGCTGGAGGATATTCCTGTGCCCACAGCTCATCAGTTGCAGCAGGTCCTGCCTGACCTCGACGTCATAGGGAGTCCCTCTCTCGCAGCCCCGGAGCTTCTTGATCCACACCCTCCTTCCCTTGTAGACGCCCTTGAACGAGCTGGGGCCAATTCGATCCACGAGCTCGACCTCATCGGAGCCCAGCAGCCACCTACAGATCTCATCCCCCCCGGATCGAATGGTCTGCCACTCGTCAATGGACACCACGAGCGACGACATCGGCAGTGGGTTCGGAAGGGGATTTCGTCGAACACCTTCGTTGCTGAATCCGTGTCCCTCATCGCTGTTGAGCTGAGAGTCCTCTTCGACGTTCCCGGAGATTTCCTCTTGGCAACCGCACAGGCCAAATGGGAGCTTGACGCCATTATTGCTCCTAGGCCGCTTCACGGCCGACCGCAAGGCAGCGTCAACACGTGCTTTAAAATGCCGCTCGCTCCCCTTCTGCACTGTCACCGTGACGACGCCGAGGGTCAACCCCTTCTTCTCGAAGATCTGGATCCTTTTACAGCTGATCAACGCGCCGTCCAGCGCCCCGGACATGGCCGGCCACGACAACGGCGTGCCGCTGGCGAACGCGATCCTGAAGGCCGTCATGCCCTCGGCTACGGCGCCGGCGTCTCGGACTTCCTGGACGTGGACAGCCGGGTGATCGTCGGCGGAGGCCTGCTCCACCAGCCGGACATGCAGTAGCACCTCCTTCATGTCGAACCCCGCCTGCGCGTAGCTGTTGGGCAGAGCGTCGAAATGGCGGCGGACGCTGGAGACGAGCTTGTCCGGCAGCTGGCTGCCGGGGTAGAGCTGCACGAGACCGCGAACGACGCCGCTCCAGATTCCGCCTCCGCGATCGGACCGTCCGGCAGACGGCGAAGTGTCTCGCTCGCGGTCCCGGGCGGAGTCTAGGGTGAGCGAGCTCTTGAGTCCCGCGAGCGCGTTGGCGAAGTTGCGGCCGAGGCGCTGCCACTTCTTCGGCGGTGGGATGGAGCCGGGGGCGTGGGAAGGGGACGAGGGGTTCGAAGAGCTGTCGTAGTCAAGGGCCGGCGGCGACAAGTCCCCCGTAGCCCCCGCCGCCGCCGGCGACGATCGATGGTAGGCCTCGGATCGGTCGTGCGACCGCATGAGAACTTGCTCCACCATGTCCTCGTCCGTGCTCGGCCGGCCGGACCAGCACTCCAACGCCGCAGCCATACTTCAATCCACCACCTACCCACAGCTAAAGCGAGGGCAACAAAAAGGGCGCCTTTTTAGTACTCGGAGACTGTCACATAACCTTCACAGTAAACAGGACACGAAAAAGGAGGTAGAGCACAACGAACACATAGCACCACCATCAGCACTAGGAGCAGAACATATACCCCAACATGGAGGAGGAGGGCGCGTTGGCCTGTGGCTTACAAAGGTGTGATTTTTAAGGTTGTTCGTGTCTCAATGTTTCCTGTATGGTGGTGGCGACGAGTGGAGATGCCATTTGAATAATGGAGTGACTGGGGGAGTTGTTGATGGCGTGATGTGGTGGTGGGAGTTAAATATGCATGTGATCTTGCTGCGGTCTGTTACCAGAAAGATACAGGTTAGAGGAGTGCAGTAGAATGGTAAAAGAAAGAAAAGTAAAAAAAGTAGAAAACATACGAGAGAGAATACGCGCACAGAGAGAGAGAGAGAGAGAGAGAGAGAGCAGGTTTCTGCAACTTGAGTGTTCAGAAGGCAAGGATGGAAACTTTTTTGCGATCACAAGAAGATGGAAGGGTCGAGGTCCAGGGGCAAGGCAAGGGGATGCATAGTTGCTTTTACTCCGGTGTCAGGGTTCTGTGTTGACGTGGGTTGCTTGTGGCATTAAGTGAAACAGCACTGTATGGCTCTCTCTCTCTCCCCTCCATCCAGCCCTTCACTTCCACTCCATCTGCTGCGCCGTTGCTTAATAATAGTGTCATCCCCACGTCCTTGTGTCCAGATTAAGGATGCAGCGGCGTTTTGTATATATTGCATTGTACATTATATTCCTATATTGTAATGGAAAAACGATGAAGAGAAATTATGGTCACATTCGATAAGATTAAATTTGAACTTTATATCTCATCACAAAAAAACAATAAATGTTGAATAAGTTAGAAAAAGCAGGGTACCAATACAACCTCCTGGTGCCAAGCATTTACCATTTGGAATAAACGATTATTTTTTATATATATTCTATTAATATGCAATCATTCTTAACTCATATGCACAACCAGAGTACAAAATTTAATTTAATTTGAGTAATCATTTTTTGCTAAGATAATATTTCTATAGTTGATTAATTGTAAACAATAATTTAACGCTTACAACATTTTGGGTACGTCTTATTTTTTTTTGGGTCGAGACATCCGTGTTCAGTATTACTAACATTCAATTAATTCGATATTATGAATAAATTTTGACTAGAATGATGACTTTACGAATTTAATCTAAAATTACTAGCACTCAGTAATTTTAAAATACAACTTTACTATCCAATCGTTCGTGTTAATCTTTGTCTATCTCATCTGTGCGGCACCGCTGCCATTCTTTTTTATTTCAAAACTTTGCACATAAAAGTGATAAATAAAAAGAAAAGAGAAACATGTGAATTCAAAATAGATCCATATATAGAGACTCATTTTTTATTAATAAATTAATGATGATCCTTAATAAATATTTTTTTAGTGAATTTAAAATAAATTTAAGATTGTCATTGATTTGTAAATCAATAATAGTCGATATATGTGAATTCATTTTTTATCCACATAATTCTCAATCCCTAAATAAAAAAAGACAAATTTATTTGAAGCAATACTTATTTATACAGGAAAGAAAAATACCAACCAATCTATTTACTATTTAGTATCAGTTATCACAAAAGCCACCAATTTATTGTCATAATCATCTAGTCGTACTGCACGGATTTAAATATAAGAAAAAAACTTCTAATGAATATAAAATTCGATATGTTGAATTATCCAAAAACAACATGAAAATCATCTGTACGCCCTTTAACATATGCACTATCATTAATTGCATGTAATATTATATCAAACATGCAACGCCAATATAGTAATTTATCAAGCAAAAAATAACTAATTGTCAATCAATTGTATCAATATCATTCATTTATTCACAATACATCCATTTATCAATAATTGATTAGCTACCAATTGTCTATCATCAATCACCAATTTACAATTATCATTTATTCATCATAATGATTAATTATCGATTGACCATAATCAATCCCGGCCACAATTAATAATTATCAATTATTCACTTTTCATCGATCATAAATTATCAATCGATTAACAATTATTCATTATTTTATCTCCGATCACACTATCTATCATTATCGGTCAATAGTAATGTGATAACATCAACCTCATAGCTATCCACAATTATGATAATCCGTAACTTTTATTTTTTTTATCTGGTTTAGCTTATCACCTGTATGAATTTTTATTTTATTTTTAAACTAATTTAAGAAATTAGATATTATTTCATTTGCTGTAGGGGCTTGGAGTCACAAAGTGTGCATGTAACGTATACTTTAGCAATGATAGTTTACAATTTACATTGTCTCGGATGAAAGAGAATAGAGAAAGGAAGGATGGCAGAATGATGAACCATCATTTTATTTGATCGAAATATTTAACAAAGTTGGGGAGGAAACGTATAGCAAGATGTAATGGAGAAAATGTGTATAGAAAGTTAACTGGTTTGGCATGTTTAATTAATTAACTTAATCCGAGAATAGATCTTTTTTGCTTAATCAAATGTTGGCAGCCAAGTTGTTGTACTTAAGCTAGAAAATATAAACTTACCAAAATTTCAAATCACTAGGACAGATAATTAGCTAGGGTTATTGTTAGTCTTCTAAATCCCAAGTCAACAAAACTATTGTTGATACACGGTAAATCAGAAGCAAGAATACCATGATTTCAGC
Organism: Pontederia crassipes; assembly: GCA_030549335.1. Classification (NCBI taxonomy): domain Eukaryota; kingdom Viridiplantae; phylum Streptophyta; class Magnoliopsida; order Commelinales; family Pontederiaceae; genus Pontederia; species Pontederia crassipes. Next base: position 9,362,430 of record CM060188.1, on the reverse strand, counting down.
AAAAACTCAGACGCAAGAATATTTTCAACAATCATTTGTCTATCTATACACCTACAAGAAATGCATGCGTTGATATATATATATATATATATATATATATATATATATATATATATTATGGGTGGTCAATGGTCATTTATGTGTTCATTATTCTCGTCTCCATTTAATGACTTAATCTAATTAATTGTCCTGTGTTAAGAATATAAAATCATAGAAGTTGTTCTTCCTAACGACTTAAGCTTTTAAAAAATGAGCAGCACATCAAATTTAACATGATATTAGAATCAAAGGTCTTGAGTTCGAATATTATTAAGCTCTTATTAAAAAGCAATTTCATCTCTTAATTGTTCACGTGTTGAACTTGAGATAGGCCAAAGTTGTCAGCCGTCCACACGTGAGGAGAATTATTAAGAATATAAAATTAATAATATTATTCTTCTTAATGATTTAAGTTTTTAAAAAAATTGTGCGGAACATCAAATTTAGCATCCTGCATGTTATACTTCTGGTCCATGGCCATGCTGCATGCAATCCATCTCGTCACGTTGCCATGTGCTCCAATGATGGGCATGCCCATTTTGAATGGTCAACCTTCCTTAGGAGAGAGGAAGAAGGTTCATCCTCCATAGAAATTTCCCAAACATGAATTTATGATACGATTTGATATTTGATTTGATACATTCGTTCCGTTCGGATGATACAAAATACCATGCTTTGAGTGTCGCAGGAGCTGTGCTGTGCTGTTCCTATGGGATTTTATATTTTGAAATAGATTTTAAAATTTGAGTTACTGTATTAATCGTTACCTTGAAATGTTGTGAAACAGAAACAAAAGATTCTACGATGTGCTGATTATATTCCTTTATTAGTTATTTTGTTTTCGCATTGCCATCACGGAGAACTTTATGATCTAATATACATGAAATTAGCTAGTACTAATAATATTATCGATTGCAATAGCAAACTTTGTAGTATAAATCATTTTATCAAGACTTCATAATATATTATATAATATATATATATATATATATATATATATATATATCCATCATTCAATGGAATAAGAAAGTTGAATATGGAGTAATGAAATAAATGGTCTTAAATCATTTTTTCGTTTCAGATATACGTTGTTCAGAATTATTAATATATAATTAATTTAAAGTCGAAATAAAATATCAAAAATCAAAATGATGTCTTTAAAAATCGAATTGTGAACTATTAACATGCAGTTAACAGATTGTTGAAAAAGAATTTTAAAGCTTAAAATGATGGTCCCTATGTTGATTTTTTTTTTCAAAAATGTTTGGCTGCTTAATAATGTCAAGCCCTTTACTGTTCCAATTAATTAATTCCCACAGACAAAGGGAACAAAAAGGACGCCCCATGCATGTGCCCATCAAAGTGCATTCATTTCCCTCCCTCTCTGGTCTCAAGACTTTGCATGCACACCAAGTCCGGATTAAGTGACAAGATGGAGCTCTGAGGAATCCACCTGCTTTTGCGGCAAAAAGGTGGCAGGAGAGAGAAAGAGAAAATATGTAAAAATAAATAAGAAAAATACCGAGAGAAGAAGTAAAGACAAAGCATGTGGAGATGTACTGTTTAATGCTGAGTTCTCTCCTCTTTTTTGTGATCCATAAATAGGGAGTTTTAATTCCTGATTGGTCAATCATAGGATTTACTCCCGAGGCTAAGATTCCTTTCCAGTTACCCCAACCTTAATCTAACTATATATATATATATATATATATATATCTTTTTTTCCTGAATTCTATTTGCTATTTGTGTAGATCGATCATCTATAAAAGCTTAATCCTTAAGCATTAAAATTTGTTTTTTTTTTAAATTATATTTTATGATTACAATTTGATAACATATAGTAATACTCATCCCATATCATATATTTTAAGTACGCGTAGATAAAAATGTATATAGAAAAGAATGAACTGTTTTTATCATCTCATGTGATCCCATTAATTGGGTAAACCAAAGTCTTTGCCCTTTGGGGTTGTAGTTGTCATGACGTGAACGCTTTGAGAGGGATGCCGCCGTATGCATGACAAAAGAATGAAAATGGGAGACGACTTGATCACGCACCATGTCGACGTTTGTTCCTTTCATTCACTGTACTTTTTTATTCTTTATTTTATTTTCTTGTATTTTTTTACTTCATATTCAACTATTAAAATATTGTTCCATATAGTTCCTCGATTTGAATGATCAATCCGTCATGTAGAATCGTTGATAATGACTTTTTGTTAGCACTGATGACAGTGGAATCATATTGAGGCCGGCAAATACTACAAATTATGTATATTTGTACTTTTGTGCGGCTACATATGACGCCGTGATTCAAATTCTTGAGAAATAAATGGGCCTGTCACTGTGAATGGTGGATCAAAAGATGTGATAGAAAAGATAAGTTGCCCTCCTGACCATTGATCTAACTTGAATGGCTCAAATTTCTCTCCTGAAATCGTAGGATGCCGACGATGCAGAGCGAGGCGCCCCCCTATGACTTGCCGGCAACGTGATCCGGAGGGAATGAGATCGTAGCCCCCCGACCTGCGATCTCCAGCGACAACATTGCAGAGGGGAGCGCCCCTCCCATTACAAGAAAATGGATAATTAGCAACAAATTTCTGCGACGAATTTTTCGTCACTATATGCGTCGTTAATAGCGATAAATTTACTAAGACTTAGCGACAAATTATTTGTGACAATATCAGCGACAAATTTGCAACGCAACATTTCTTGACGATTTTTTGCGATAATTCAGCGACAAAATGTTTTGCCGTTGTACTTGATTTTTAAATTTTCATAAAATACATAATGGCAACAAAATGGAGACAAAGTTATCGACAAGTTCTCCCAAAATCATTAAAACTTACGAAACAATTGACAAACCCCAAACCCATTAAACCTTACGAAACAATCCTATGCCCTAGTAAGTTCCCCAAACCCATTAAGCCTGCCCTGTCGCCGCTGCCGCATGCCCTGTCGCCATTGTCACCTGCCCTGTCTCCGCTGCCACCTATCGCCGCTGCCGCCTGCCCTGTCGTCGTGCGTTGCTGCAGCCTGGAGACGTGCGCTGTTGTAGTCTGGAGTCGTGCGCTGTCGCCTGCTGCCGTGCATTGCTGTCGTCTGCCGCCGTGTGTTGATGCTACCTGTCGGTGTGCGTCGCTCGTCGTGAGTTCCAGGTACCCCCTTCCTCCCTCCCTTCCTCTCTCATTCAATGGTGTATCCGTTTGATTGGTCAAAACCTTCATATTTCCCTGATGTTTGATTCATTTCATTGTTCAAAGGTACCATAGTTTTTTTCCTCTTTTTGATATGAAAAAACTAAGAAAATCATAACCTCAATAAATAACTTTGATATGCATACGATCTGCTAGCCCAACTGATTGATGTCTGAACTATTACTTACATGCATCATAGTTCTGGGACTTCTCTTTGCTGGATAGTTGTATGTTCCATATTCTGTTGTGTTATACCCAACATCTTTGATTAGGGAACTGAAATAAGTATTTGCATCCATATCAATTTCTTGATTAGAAGTTGTTATCATTCATATCTTTAATCCAAATGAACTGAGGAATTAATTTTTATTCGATGTCCAATGTAGTTACATAAAATTTACAAGGCATATACTAGCGCATAAGCAAGCAACAACTTTCCTTACCCATATTCCTATTTATATTGCTCTATAAGTCCAAAATGTTCATATTTAATGTTGGTTTGTTAATCTGGCTGGTGGGTTTGAATATCGATCGAGGAAGTTAGTAGCCCTCTAGACTCACCATCGTTGGGAGATGAATGACCGTAAACATTCCATGTTTTCAGGCTTTGTGTAAACAATTTGCTATTAGTTCCCCTATCTTATTATTTTCTGTGAACTTTTTTTTATTTGCAAATTCAAATTCACATAGAAGGTACACTTTTCTATATCTTTGTACTAGTACCTATCCTAGTTTTTGAACTTGCTAATCTAACAACTATATCACGAACGATGATATGGGTTATTGAAAAATATCTTGAGGAGACGTTTAATATTTATTTTTCAGGATATTAGCATCCTCAAAGCTTTCGGTGTTTTGGTTTTTGCCTCATGATTTTATGATTTATTTTCTCTTAATTGCCATCTATCCTCTTAGTTACAGTCAGTAGCTTAATTTTGAAAGGTTTTGACCACATATTGTTGGTGATTAATAGTATGCTATTCTAGGATAATATTCTTGGATTTCTAAAGAGAACTTCTATTCATCTTTGTTCCATTCATTTTTATATTGTGCTCGATAATGATTTATGTATTATTTTGTTTGCTAGCTTTATTCTTGGATTTCTAAAGAGAACTTCTATTCATCTTTGCTCCATTCATTTTTATATTGTGCTCTATAATGATTTATGTATTATTTCGATTTCCAGCTTTAAGATTGATGCATATGGTTTCAACTATATTGATGTCTAATTCCTCATTTATCTTCAAATATTTAAAATTAATATTGATGATAAAAAAGGGTTTTCTTTTCCTTTTTCATTAGCTTCATGTAGAAATCTCAATCTGCTCACATCAACTTAAGTAACTTAATTTAGTAGTCTTCATGTAGAAATGCCTTCTCTTAACTTATATTGTATTTTGCATTTGAATTAATTAAATATCTATAGTTGATTATCTAAAGACAATTATTTATTTTAATTTGTTCAGTCATTAGTCACAATGAAACCTAATCGAGGTTGGATTTTGCGTTGGAAGGACGAACATGGTATTGTGACCGAGGATTTTCAAAATGGAGTAGATGAATTTTTAAAATTCTCATATGAACAACAACATGCAGCCGATCCTCATGGTCGCATCCATTGTCCATGTGCAAAATGTAAAAATAGTAAATGGAAAACAAGATACTATGTGGAGATGGATTTATATAAGAAAGGATTTTGGTTGAACTATTTAAATTGGACTTTGCATGGAGAAACGAAATGGAAAGATGAAAATTCTACAACTATTGAGCCATCAGATCATATAAAAATGACCAATGCATACATGGATATGGTAAGAGATGCAGAAATGGGTGACACGATCCACCAAGAGCAATCAAATTTAGAAGAAAATCCAAATCCAACAGCTTCAAAATTTTATAACCTCCTAAAAAATGTTGATGAGCCTTTATGGGATGGTTGTGAAAAACAAAGCATCTTATCTGCTATATCACAGTTGATGAATTTAAAATCAGAATATAATATGAGCGAGAAGTGTTTTGATCGAATGATTAGCGTTATCAAGACTATGTTACCCGAATCCGAAAAACTTCTAGAAAACTTTTATAGGTGCAAAAGAATGATGAGTGAACTTGGACTAGAATACCAAAAGATTGATGCTTGTCGTAATCATTGCATGTTGTTTTACAAAGATGATACTAATCTTACAAGTTGTCGTGTTTGTGGAGAGTATCGATTCAAACCAAGAACAAATTCTAGCACGAGTCAAAGGAATATTCCTTTCACAGTGTTTAGATATTTTCCTTTAGTTCCTAGACTGCAACGTATGTTCTTATCTAAAAATACTTCACATTTTATGCGTTGGCACGCAGAGGGAATGCAGAGTGATCCGTCGCTTATAACACATCCGTCGGATGCAGAAGCATGGAAACATATAGATTCAACCTATCCATTTTTTGCTGCTGAAACTCGTAATGTTAGATTAGGTCTTTGCACAGATGGCTTCAATCCATTTGGTGGAACAACAACTACGTACTCTTAGCGACAAAGTAGCATCAAAATGGCGACAAAAGTATTCGTAGCTAAATCGCTTTTATTCTTGTAGTGTCCAACACCCGGGGGGGCCTCCAACCCCCGCCCATCTCGTCGGCGTGCTCGAGCGGAGAGCTGAGAGGTCTAGTGAGAGATTATACATAGGAGGTCAGTGGGATGAGCCGACGGTGCCATTTGCGTCTGCGTCCAGCGGTGATGGAGTGAGGTCGACGTCGATGGGAAAGGACAATGGCCGTCCCAACCCGACGCCCTTCGGGATGCCAACGACTTCGCCTCCGTTCGTCAGCTTGACGATGTCGCCGGCACGCGGCGTCATCGCAAGGGGGCCTCACACAGGCCAACATTTTATTTATATTTACTATTTATATTATTTTAAGTTCTGAGTGTAATTTAGTCATTTCATAAATAAAAAATAAAAAAAATAATTAAAAAGTTGACAGAAGTTGATGGATGGACTTAAGTGGAAAAGACGGTATAGTTTCAAGGGATCAGTGGAATATTCGAAAAACATAGGTAGACGCGAAAAAAATTTGTCATTCAGAAAAAAATCTAATTTAAAATGCTACTCATAACCATAGCCTATTCATCTCTTATCAGTTCTTTCTCTCTCTTCAAAGGATTACTCATGGCAGCCAACCGACCCTACCTTCATGAGATCCCAACTACAGCGGCAACTTAGACTTGATCTCTTGCTGCTTTTCTCTTGTCCTAGGCCTATTGTGCCTAACACCATCTCTCAACATTTGTGCTTTAGATTTTTATTTAATAAATATAAACAAAATGGGGATCTCTCAATCTATGGAACGGAATCGTTGTTCAATGTTGCAAGCATTTTTTAAAGCTATGGTTAGAAGTTCATTATATGGGGAGATTTTTTTGGTTTCCGTAAGCTTGGAGACAAAATTTGAGAAAAAGGCGTCTTATCCTAATCTTGATTGCTCATACAATAAAAATGAAAGCAAACAAAATCTGAAATGCCTTTTGGACTCAATTCGTTGTTATATTGTGTATTTCGTTGTCATTAATTAAGAACAAACACATGGAGTAAAAAAGAAAAAAAGACCATGGAGTTTGTCTCAGTGAAGACCATGTTTTCTATCCATTATTCATAAAACCACATGAACTCATCATGTAAGATCAACGAGCGGCAATAGAATAATTGAAATTAGATGTCTCTTTTTGCTCTATTTCCTCGTTAATATTTCCTCCTTTTGCTCCACTTGTCATTGCCTTCGTTTTCTATCAATTATTCATAAAACCACATGAACTCATCTTGAATAGCCTCCATGATGAGAGAGAAGGATCAATGACAAGTGATGAGGCATAACGTAAAGATAAATAACAAAGGCAAAAGAGAAAAGATCACCGACAAATAAGAGGGTTGCAGCGGCTACGAGTAACTTGTGAAGATAGAGAAAGATTAATGGCAAATGAAGGGGTTACAATTGTGATTAGTTTTTTAAATCCTAATATCTCACCAGTTGAATTTGAGCCATTCAATCTAGATGGACGTCCAGGAGAGCACTTATAGAGCACTTAGCTTCTCTACCATAGATATTCTAATGGACGATTCACATTGTGCGTGACAGCGTGCTCGGGTGTGTGTATGTATATGTATATATATAACACTCAAGTGCTCGGGTGTGTAGCACGATCTGCAAAGGTCAGGAACATACCCATGTGTATGATGAGAGGATTAAAATTTAAATTCCCCCACCCCCCAAAAAAATATTATAAGGCACCGTGACATAAAATATTTTTTGCCCTAATGGATTGACACCACTTCATCAAATGAGAGGTTATAGGTTCGAATCTTGGCCCCTTTGTTTTTTGCTCCGGGTCCGCCCTTGGCAAGGGTGGTGAGGGCCGAGGGGTCGTGGCATATGTAGACAAAGAGTGAGATGACACGATGAGGGAAAAGTAAAAAGGTCGCAGGTCATCAGCGAAGCTTTCGCTTTCTACTCTCGCTGGTCTCGGCGTTGAAGTTGTCGCCCTCTTGTAACACTCCACTAACTGAGCGGGACAAGTCATGGGCCGCACTAGGATGGGGCACGGACGACACATGTCCCATGCATGGGACAGGTGGCAACGACCATACTGGACGGGTGGTTGACCGACAGTTTTTGTATAAGGGGTTGTTTCATGGAATCAATGTTATGTAAAGTGGTTGTTGTAATCCTTAGGGATGCATTTCTACCAAAGGGTGCAAAGAGTGGGTGCGTTCACACTATGTGTTCATACTTGAAGAGGTGCGTTCACACTATGTGTTCACACTTGAGAGGTTATAGGTTCGAATCTTGGCCCCTTTGTTTTTTGCTCCGGGTCCACCCTTGGCAAGGGTGGTGAGGGCCGAGGGGTCGCGGCATATGTAGACAAAGAGTGAGATGACACGATGAGGGAAAAGCAAAAAGGTCGCAGGTCGTCAGCGAAGCTTTCGCTTTCTACTCTCGCTGGTCTCGGCGTTGAAGTTGTCGCCCTCTTGTAACACTCCACCTAACTGAGCGGGACAAGTCATGGGCCGCACTAGGATGGGGCATGGACGACACATGTCCCATGCATGGGACAGGTGGCAGCGACCATACTGGATGGGTGGTTGCCCGCCAATTTTTATATAAGGGGTTATTTCAGGGAATCAATGTTATGTAAAGTGGTTGTTGTAATCCTAAGGGATGCATTTCTACCAAAGGGTGCAAAGAGTGGGTGTGTTCACACTATGTGTTCACACTTGAAGAGGTGCGTTCACACTATTAGGTCTTTTTGGGAAGGGGTACAAAGTGAAGGGTTGCATTGTAAGGTGGTTTAGCCAACTACCAAATAGTTGTACTATATAAGTTGGGGGTCGGCCAGATGGTTGGACATTCACTGATTTGCCAAGTGTTAATAAGATTCTCTTTTTCCCCTCTATATTGTGAGTGTTTCTAAGCTTCCCTCGTGGTGATCTTCTGGGTTGAATCCATGACGTTCCAGTCTTGCGATTACGGCTGACTTAGGCATTGTTCTAAGGCCATCACACGTCTTAGTAAATAAGCTTGTGACAGTAGTGATATCAGAGCACAACATGTCAAAAACTGGAGAAATGTGCAGTGAAAATGGCCAGAACGCCTCTGAACAGAAGAGAAGAAAGACAACCAAGGTTGCGACGAGTCATGCAAACTTGGAGGAGCATCTATATTTAACAAACCACAATCTTGGAGGTCTTGAAGCACGAGCGGTTGTTTTGGAGAAATCAGTGGAGGAACTGAAAGATACCTAGATGAAAGTAGCTTCGGATATAGGGACTGCTTGGGAAACCAAGTGGGAGTCTCTTAAAGAAGATCATGACGTGATGAGAGTCTCGATAAAGGGATCCATCACTGCGAAAGGCACTAGAGCGCCTAAGTATCGAGGTCCAATCCTTCGATGTACAGCGATAAGCGAGAAGCAAAGTTGATCGATGGTTTCCTTTGGAAATTGGAAACGGGATTCGACAACAGCAGCATTACTCTCGACAAACACAAGATCTTGTCGGCACTGCATTTCATGGAGGAAGACACTTTGTTATGGTGACATCAAGTTGAAGCAGACACTACAATTTCAGTGGCTACGTGGGAGGAATTCAAGACTAAATTCCGAGGTCAGTTCTATCCTAAGAACATGACCAAAGAAGCAATGAAGAAATTGACGAGTCCGAAGCAGACGGACACCATCAGGAACTACGTCAAGTAGTTCCAATCGCTCATGTTGGAGCTTTCCGATCTAACGGAAGGCTAACGTCTCTCCCATTTTCAGAATGGATTGAAACCTTGGGCTGCACAAGAGATAGAGCAATTTGAGCAAGATACTCTGGCTGCTACCATAAAAAAGGCAGGAGTCAAGATCGGGAAGGGCATGCCATGGAAAGGCAAGCCTAAGAGGGATAGCAAGGAAGAGCCGAAGAAGGATGGTAAATCCTAGGGAGCAAAGAGGTCAGTGAAGTGCTTTACGTGTAATGGACCTCACTATCAACGGGATTGCTCTCAGAAGAAATTGAATACCATGGTTTCGACATCGGGTCAGGAGGAGACACCGACGATGGGTCCCTGATGGCATTAACGACTACAGTAGCCAACATGCCAACAAGAAAGAGTAAGCCCTCTACAAAAGGGCTTATCTTTGCAGAGGTATTGGTGAACGACGTCCCTTCGTCAGCACTGATTGACACAGGGGCGACGCACAACTTCGTGGCCATGGGGAAGGCCACTCGACTTAGAGTTTCGTTTACCAAGGAACCAGGTTTGATCAAGACTGTGAACGCATCTTCACAGCCTATTCTTGGCGTAGCACGTGGAGTGTCTTTGAGAACAAGAGATTAGGAAGGCAAGGTCGACTTAACCGTTGTCAATCTAGATTACCATCAACTGGTTCTAGGCATGGAATTCTTGGATGTCTTCGAGGAGGTAAAGTTTTCCAACAACGCATTCTTTATTACGTTCCAGGAACAGGTGTGCAAGGTACCTTTGACACGGTGCATGTGTCAAGTGCAAGATTCTCTCGGCAATGCAATTAAGGGTCTGCACAAGAATGAGCAGACTTATTTGGCAATAATAGTTTCGGTCGAAGTAAGCTAAAAAATAAAGCTTCCGCATAATTTCCTTCGGATTGGGCCAACATCCGTTACGGTCGTTCATTCTATTCAAAGAATCTCCGTTCCAGAACCGTACGTGATATTTTCATTTCATACGGCTCCCCCTTTCTGTGCATAGTACTAAGGGGAATAATCCATATAATCAAAATTTCATTATTCTCATTAAGCCTAACAAGTGTTGTGCCGCTAGAAATACAAGCAGTACTTGAGGAGTATGCAGATTTGTTACCTCTAGAGTTGCCTCAAAAGCTACCATCTCGTAGGGAAGTGGACCACGAAATCGAGTTGGTCCCGAGAGTGAAGCCGTCAGCCATGGGCCATGACACCACTAGAGTTGGACATACTCCGAAAGCAATTGGGAGAGTTGCTGAAGGCAGGCTTCATTCGATCGTCTAAAGCACCATACGGAGCACCGATGCTATTTCAGAAGAAGCACGACGGGACGATGAGAATGTGTGTTGATTACAGGGCCTTAAACAAGGTAAATGTTCATAACAAATATCTCATTTCGTTGATTGCGGATCTATTCGACAGGTTGGAGAAATGAAAGATCTTTTCCAAATTAGATTTGTGATCGGGATATTGGCAGGTGCGCATTGCTGAAGCGGATGAGCCCAAGACGACCTATGTAACTAGTTATGGACCATATGAATATCTAGTGATGCCATTTGGGTTAACAAATGTGTCTGCGACTTTTTCAACACTCATGAATAAGGTATTCTGTTCCCTTTTGGATAAGTGTGTAAAGGTATACCTTGATGACATTGTGGTGTATTCGAAGAAGAACATGTTGGGCATTTGAGAGAGGTATTCAGATTGCTGAAAGAGAACGACCTTTACCTGAAGAAGGAGAAATGTTATTTTGGACAAACGGACATCATGTTCTTAGGTCACCACATATGCGGAGGGGAGATCCGCATGGATTCGACTAAGGTCCAGGCCATCCAGGAGTGGGAAGCTCCAAAGAACATTTCGAAATTGCATTCATTTCTCGGATTGATCAACTATTCTCGACGGTTCATCGAAGGGTTCTCACCGACTTAAGAAGAAGGTAGTGTGGGCTTGGACAACCCATTGTCAGTAAGCCTTCGAGAATTTGAAGAGTGCAGTTATAGCGGAACCATGCCTACGTCTTTCGAATTATGGTAAAGAATTCAAAATTCATACTAATGCCTCATATTTTGCCTTGGGAGGTGTACTTATGCAGTAGGGACATCCGGTTGCTTTTGAAAGTCGGAAGTTGAATGATGCTAAGAGAAGGTACACGGTGCATGATAAAGAAATGACGGCTGTGGTGCATTGTCTTCGGACTTGGAGACATTACTTGCTTGGTAGCAAGTTTGTTGTCAGGACAGACAACGTGGCTACTTCGAATTTTCAGAACCAAAAGACGTTGTCACCGAAACAGGCAATGTGGCAAGATTTTATGGCAGAATTTGACTTTGTATTGGTGTACAAGTCAGGGAAAACGAATGTGATAGCTGATGCCCTGAGCCGCAAGTTCCAACTAACGACTATCTTGTCTGTAAGAGCAGATGTTCACGACGCATTCGTGAGGGCATGTAGCATGACCCTAAAGCAGTGGAGTTGTTGTAGTTGGTGAAGGAAGGCAAATCAAGATGTTTCTGGGAGGATTCAAGTTTGCGGTTTACTATTGGCAACAGATTGTTCGTATTAAGATGGGAGAATCTCAGAAGGACAATCCTGCATGATTGTCATGATTCAAAGTGGGTAGGTCACCTTGACACCACTCGAACAACATCTTTAGTGGAAGATGCGCACTACTGGCCTAAGATGAGGGAAGACATCGAGGCCTACGTTCAAACTTGTTTGATATGCCAACAAGAAAAGCTCGAACAAAAGAAATCGACAGGGTTATTGGAACTGCTGCCAGTGCCGGAGGAGTCATGGCAAATGCTCACCATGGACTTCATCTCTGCTCTACCCAAATCAGATGGGTACGGATCGATCATTATGGTGGTGGACAAATTCTCTAAGTATGTAATGTTTATTCCAGCACCTAGAGAATGCTCGGCAGAAGAAACAACGGTACTGTTTGTGAAGCGCATTGTGAAGCTATGGGGAGTTCCAGAAATCATTGTAAGTGATAGGGATCCCAGATTCAAAGGGAAGTTCTGGAGGGAGTTGTTCAGGTTGTTGAGCACGGATCTCAAATTTTAACTACCGAGCGATTACATCCCAAACCGATGGTAGTAGGAGGGATGGCAATATTCCCCGCCCCCTGTGGGGCCTCGTCGGGAATTCCCGATCGGGCCCCAAACTCGAAAAAAATTTTCCCGCGGAGTCAGGGATGAGGCCCCGCCGCCCCGCGAGGCTCCGAATCCTCACATCCTAAAAAAAAAGTGAGTGTACAACAATAGTCCCACATTGATAGTAGTAGGAAAGTGAGGGTAAATAGACAAGTATAACTGAATGAGGAGACTAATGGGTCAATACTGAATGTTTATGGAGAAAGTCCACCTTGAATATTTTCTAAATTTATAATAATATTTTTTTATCAAATTATCTCTTAGTAAAAAAATTAATAAAAAATTTTGACTGAACCAAAAAATCTGGTTCAACCCGTTTTTTTTTCGATTTTGATCGATTTTTTATCGGTTCGATTCGGTTTAATCCAGTCCAAACTAGGACTGGACCGTAGAGTTCGGGGTCCCCGCGGGAATTCGGGGCCCCACGGGGATCGGGGCGGAGGATAAAATTTCTCCCGGATCGGGGATTCGGGACGGGGTCGGGGCGGGTCGTCGGGGTCGAGGCAGGGGTGGTGTTCCCTGCCCCGAACAAAGTCGGGTGCCATCCCTAGATGGTAGGTTGGTCAACTACCATGCGACGCACGTATTGACAGAAATGAACTTTAGATCAATGAATGGTTACACAAGGGTGGCGGCATATTCAAAATTGGATGAGACAACATTGCTCAAATAATGCTTGTCCAGAAGGGTGCCAATGAACAGGTGCATTCACACTGTGCGTTCACACTATGAAGAATTGCGTTCGCACTAGGCATCCCTTCATGAAAGGGTGAGTTCTAGGCTGCCAGGATTGTGGAAGAATATCATTCATGATGGTCAAGAGAAGTTGGAAGTCAATGGGATGACTATTTTGACTTAAGGCCCATGAACTCGGATCTGACTAAGGAAGGGTTGGTTACAACTTGGGAAGTTGAATAATTGCCTCTTTAAGAGACTATAAATAGGCCTACTCGGACAAGGCATGGACAGACAGACTATGAAGACCTTTAGACACATTCAGACAAACTTGCAGAGACATTCTAAGTGTTGGAAGTAATAGTCTTCTAAAGGGCAATCATGAGCAACCTATCCCTCCAAGTGGAAGATCCATCATGTTTGACTTCTCTCGTCAAAAAGTGTAGTGAGTGGTCCTGAGAGAGCATCAACGGTCTTATTGCCCTCCATTCCTTGGGAAGAAACGGTTGAACCTCTAAGTGCGAAGGTGAGGTGTCGGCCCTGTTTCGGTGTACGGACTAAAGTGTGATCACAGGTGATATCAAAGCCCAAGTTGCAAGAATCACATCCTTAAATGGGTGATCCCAACAAAGGAAAGGGTACCTCTAAGGTATGTTGGTGGAGCGCAAGGTATGACAAAGAATGTCCCTGTTCGACATTCCTAATAATGGACCAGGAGGAAGCCATCTTGGATTTGCAGTGCCGTACCGAGACTATGCAGCAAAGCTTGGTGAACTCTGCGGACTTCAGCGGCATCCTGGGGCATATGGAGGGTAAGTTAAAAGGGGTACTGGCTCGGAGTCTGTTCGTTTAGAATGCCTTGTGATGGAATAGGTCCAGGCGTTGCACACTGACTTGAAGGACTTCAAGCTTTTGTCCAGAAAAACCTGCTGCAGCGCAGGATGATGGGACAACAATTCAAGTCCCAGTTCCAAGACTCTTCTTCCTTCCAAGCCTCTGTTCTCAAGAAGAAGGGTAAGATCGAATGTTATTGCTGCGGCAAAAACCACCTGGTCAAGGATTGTCATGCTTGGCAATCCACCCTGGAAGCAATGCGTGTTGCATCCCTAGTCTGCATCGTGTCCACCGTTGAGGAAGACCCTTCCGAGGAGGGAGCGTCACAGCCTTGACTTGGAGCTGGGACGCAACAGACAAGGCCAATGTGCTGTTGCGAAGAAGTATTCTAAGGGCGACAGAAGGCTTGAAGACCAGAAGTTGGCAGAATCAATCCATCTTATGGATTGATTTAATCATGGAAGGATTGAAGAACTGGTTGGCGGCAGCCAAGGAAATAGACTTCTACGACAATGGATTTGTTCAAGTCCATTGGCAGTCTAGACTTGGGGGCTGACAAATCTGGACAAGTATGTTGAAAGGAAATTAGAAAGAGGAATTATAGTGTTGTTTATTATTTTGACTTTTTTATGTCTGCAAGGCAACTAGTGCCTCAAGTAAACAATTGTACTGTTCGTTTAATGACAATAAAAGATCCCTTTCTTCCCAAATACTAGCATGTTTAATTTTAGTCTCTTATGTTTTGTTGTACGCGGATACAGAATAGCGACCATAGTGAAGGGAGTAGTGCCTCTCCCGTTCCTGGGAAGGGCTGGACTATTGACTACCCAAAATAAGGAGACGCATGCATTGAGATGTGGCCAGCACACATCCTGGACGGCCAGGAATATGATGGCAACATGTTCAGAAGCAATGTTCTGACGGACATAAGGAGAAGGAATACCTTGGGGAAGTGATCCAGAATTGCTGTCTTATTAACTAGTCCTAAAGGATAACAGGACAGAATATCCCATGATAAAGAATCCCAGTCGTGAATTTAATAATGAAGACGTTTCTGGTGAACATCGCCGAAAATGAGAACGTGAGGCACACATGTTCCCATAGATAAGCTTCGGACAGAATGCTTAGAAAGTGTGTTTATCGGAGCGGGTAGACAGCTTTGATGCTTTGAGCATTTGAGAGATGTCCAATGAAGTTACGGGCAAACTTCACAAAGGAAATGAACACTTAGTGTTCAGGAGAATGTTGGCCAAAACATTCGAGGCACAGGGGTGGATAGTTGAAGACTCCAAGAGAGAACATCATGTGTGAAATGCTTTGGAATGTGTGACGAACTTTCTGGTGAAGTGACTGATCCAGGTTGGGATGTAGGCATCTCAACAAAACGTGAGACCCCATGGTTAGATGATGTTCCAGTAAGGAGCGCTCATCAAAGGATGTGGAGATACGCATCCTGGTCTGTAGCAGACGCAAACCAAGGAACCATAAAGACTGAACAACTAGAAGATGTTCACTAGAGGATGGCTTAGGAAGCACCCATGCAGCTTAGAACGTCCCAGAACAAGCTAAGTTAATATATGAGCAGTGCAAGTCCGATGATAATCGATTGTGGGAACTCAACAAAGTCTTGGGATGAGTGGGAGTTAAGAGATTGCTCGAGAAGCATCCTTGGGACTTGGCACATCCCCGAAAGAATTAGATGAGGGCAACATTGGTCTGACCGCAATAAGTTGTGGTACTCATTTGACTCTTGGAATGGGTCAATATACGAGTGGGCGGCACACTCCGAGGTCCAAGAAGGAAGATGTGTGCAGAAACCACTATCCTAGAACAATGTCATGCTTTGAAGAAGAGACGGTCTCTCCTCTAAGATAAGGCATGACAAAGGCAATTA
Organism: Pontederia crassipes; assembly: GCA_030549335.1. NCBI lineage: Eukaryota > Viridiplantae > Streptophyta > Magnoliopsida > Commelinales > Pontederiaceae > Pontederia > Pontederia crassipes. The sequence goes on along the minus strand of CM060188.1, from coordinate 9,346,385 downwards.
TTCGCCTAGCTCCTCCTAGTTAAAAAGAAGAGCAGTGTGACAGAAGGATGTTGGGGGCATCCGAAGGAGTGCACCGATGGATGATTAGTTGAAAGATGTAGTGCCCACATATGAGGGAATCAACCATGCCACTCGAATGTGGGGAGACACCCCATTTGAGGGATCTTGCGGGATCCTATTCTTGGAGACGATGAGGTGAACTGACCACTCACGCATATTCCATAGAACGTGAAATGACTTAATCATTTCAGGCTAGACAGAAGAACTGGAAGATATTTGAAGGAGTTAGCCAACCGAATGGCCTCAAAGCGAGAAGGGGTCCCAAAGTATCGCTGGTCATGCCAGATAGATCTTGGGCGGTACCTAGGTCTATGAGAATCCGAAGTGATTCTATTCATGGGCGACCATAAGAGCGACTTGATCGCTTGTACTTATGCGTAAAATGATGTAGCAAAATAAAATCGCTAGCAAGTACACTAGTCGCTCAAGTAATATAGTAAAATAGGAGTAAGAGTGTCGAACCCACGAGGAATATTATTAATTCAATATCTAAATTTATAAATTAATAAGAGATGAAAAACATGATATTTTGGAAATAGGATTTTTAATTATAAAATAAGATAATAATAAGATAATGGTGTTGAACTTGGTCTTATGATGATAATGCATTAAAGATAAAATTGTGAACTAGAAAAGATAAATTAAAATTCCTAAGATGGATTAGGAATTTTTCCAAGTTATTAATTTACAAAATTAAAATCATAGAGTCCACAAACTGGTAATTCTAATATTTAATCTGGCAAATCAAACTATCTTAAATTTAATCAAAACTGAAGTCCCACAAACTGGTATTCATGCATATGAGATTAAATTTAAGATACGTTAATATGAAAATCCTAGACTATTAATCACTCCACAAACTACACAGATCTAATTCTTCACACACTAGTTATTAGACCTATGTCAATTTTTAATTTCATAATAAATCATTTAATTTAATTAAATAAAATTTGAAATCAAGTAGTCCATAAACTAGTAATTACTTAACTCAAAAAATTAAATAATTAAATCAAAAGCACTAAACACAATTAAAAATTGATTAAAAGAAATTCAATAATAATAAAACAAGGGTTCACATAATTTCCTTTCAATAATATTCTCCTAAAAATAAAATAACTGAAACACGGAGTTCATCCTAGAATTGCAGAGAGATAATAATAAAAATACAAATGATAATCGGAAGAATTACACCAAGAATATAAAATCAGGATCCTCGGATGTTGTCGGAACATTTGGATTAGCCGTCCAATTAACTCTCTCTCTCTCTCTTGGTCGAAGCCCGCAGAGCTCATGACTCACCGTAGAAGAAAACCAAACTTCAAGGCACACCTTGGGATGATGGCTTCCTCCTTATTTATAGTTGTAGAAGGACTTCAAGTTGATCACGGTTGATAACATCGTACGGCCAAATTTAATTTTGTGAGATAAAACTTGAGTGGCTTACGACTCTATCCACTTTGACGATATGGTTTCACGGCCGATAAACTTGATCATGATAAAAGCTTCTTCGTTTTGCACCTGATGATATCCTCTATAAATCTCGACCACAAAATCTATCATTAATGATAGTTTGCGCCCAAGGATTGGTTAATGGCCGCTTGATAAATTGGTTAAGGATAAAACTTCATGGATTCTTTTGTGGACGATATTCTTGATACTAGTAATGTTTTGCCCAAGATTAGTTGGATTTCTCGGCCGATACATGGTTAAGGATAGATCTTTGGCGTTGTTCTCGGCCGATAATATTGATTGATGATGGTATTTTGCCCAATTTGATAAGATCACGGCCGCAAAGTTCATTATCGTCTAATGATGGATAGAATATGAGCCAAAGATAATCCAAATTACGACCGATAATCACATTGCATATGAATTGCGGACGATACGTCAATAATTCATTTAAGTTTGATAAAATATAATCCCTCAGATAATCGTCTATTCGGTTTTTCCAGTAAAATAGTTATCAAAATTTAATTAATCCATTCACAATAAAAATATTTAGAGAATTTATAATTAAAATCGATAAATTCGGAATTACGACTAAAAATGATCTAAAATGATGCATTCCATGATTAAATTACAGAAAAATTAACTAAAATAATAATCTAAAATATGTTATATTTTGCATGCATCACGTATCGTGGGGCATGAACGGCGCAACGGAATGATTGAAAGATATCCGAAGGAGTTGGCCAACAAAATGGTAGGTGGGCTGAAGGATGGTAATTGTCCGAAGGAGTTAGTCATGTCAGGTGGATCATGGATGGTTCCCATATTCATAGGGACCCGAAGTGGTTATGTTTATGTTTGATCGTTGAGACGGCTTAGCTACCCGTACAAGGATGCATGAACAAAGTTGGGACAGGAACTGAAGATACTTTTGCCTAAGTCACTTTGGTGACTGACTAACGTTCCCAATGTCTTAGGATCAGTTTGGTGACTGGTTGATAGATGACAAAGGAAGATCAAGACTCGGTTAAGTCGGTTGGTGCGTCCCTTGTGTTATGATGGTATGAAAAATACTCATACCAAAGTATCCTTGTGGATAGGCAAAGGATACTGGTACTTGTATGGTACTAAGAGTTGGTGCCATTCGGATGAGGCCTTGGCAGGATGGCTATTATAGACAAGCTCTATGCACACGATCGAAGGTCAAAGAATCGAAGAAGTGGCAAAAATCGAAAACAAACTTTTTGTCTGGGGTCGTGACATAAAGTTTAAACTAGTTGCATGAAGTTGGCACTTTAAGGATGTCATTGAATGCAATTAAGTCTGTAGCATGGAGGCTTAAGATTTTGAATAGGAAATAGAATCTAAGTCTATGAAGTTCATCAAGTACGGACAACTTGCGCGCAGGATTTGGAGCATGACCTTGAGTTGGTCGCCGAACCCAAGAAGTTGTTGAGGCAGACAACGATTCGAATGGGGGGAGAGTTGTAATGCCCTTACCATGGAGGATGCTCAAATCCGAAAGTCCAGCGTTAAGGCAATGTAGACGTACCTAGGAGTGGCACCCGACTCTGTTCGGGGCGGGGGACACTCCCTCCGACCTTGTTCGTGGCGGGGGACACTCCCCCCGCCCTGACCCCATCCACTGGCCCCTCCCCTCAACCCCGACCAAAATTTTCGGTCCGGGGGGAATTTTATCCCCCGCCTTGATCCCCGCGGGGATTCGGGACCCCGGACTTCGTAGCCCGACCCTAGTTTGGACCGAATTAAATCGAATTGAACCGATAAAAAATCGATCAAAATCGGTCAAAACCAAAAAAACTCGAGTTGAACCGCACTTTTTAGTTCTATCAAAAAATTTTATTAATTTTTTTTACTAAGAGATAATTTGATAAAAATTATTATTATAAATTTGAAAAATATTCAAAGATGAACTTTTTCTATAAACATTCAATATTAACCCATTAGTCTCCTTCTTCATTTATACTTGTCTATTTACTCTCGCTTTACTACTACTATCAATGTGGGACTATTTTTGTACACTCACTTATTCTTTGGGAGTGTGGGGATTCGGGGGCCCGCGGGGCGGGGACAACTCCTCCCGCCCTGATTCTCGAACTCTCTTTCGAGGACAATTTCCCCCATTCTCGACCCCGCGGGGGAAAAATTCCCCGAGTTCGAGGCCCCGCAGGAGGGGGATATTGTCATCCCTAGTCGTACCATGCTCTGGGGCGTTACGGGTGTATGTTTGCAAAAAGGGGCTGTAGTTATTATAACTACCGAACGATTACATCCCGAACCGATGGTAGGTTGGTCAACTATCATGCGGCGCATGTATTGACAGAAATGAACTTTAGATCAATGAATGGTTACACAAGGGTGGCGGCAGATTCAAAATTGGATGAGACAACATTGCTCAAATGATGCTTGTCCAGAAGGGTGCCAGTGAACATGTGTGTTTACACTGTGCGTTCACACTATGAAGAATTGCGTTCGCACTAGGCATCCCTTCGTGAAAGGGTGCGTTCCAAGCTGCCAGGATTGTGGAAGAACATCATTCATGATAGTCAAGAGAAGTTGGAAGTCAATGGGCTGATTATTTTGACTTAAGGCCCATGGGCTCGGATCTAACTAAGGAAGGGTTGGTTACAACTTGGGAAGTTGAATAACTGCCTCTTTGAGAGACTACAAATAGGCCTACTCGGACAAGGCATGGATAGACAGACTGTGAAGACCTTTAGACACATTCAAACAAACTTGCAAAGACATTCTAAGTGTCGGAAGTAATAGTCTCCTAAAGGGCAATCACCAGTACGGGTGTTCACGGGTCGGGTTGGACCCGACCCGTGAACAGATCCGACCCGACCAATCAGGCTGCCCATGGGGGCCAAATCCGACCCAACCCGACCTAGTTCGGGTCGGGTCGGGCCGGGTGGTCGGGTTATCCAACCACCTAATTTTCTTTTTTTAAATTTTTTTATTGATTTTATATTTTTTAAATAAAAAATTATTTAATATTTATTTTAAAGCATAAAATAAGTTGTATAATTATTTAAATATTATTTATGAATTTAAAACATTTTATTTTATTTTTTAAAATTTTTTAAAGCAAACATAGGCCTAGATTTAAATAAAAAATAGAAAAAAAATTAAAAAATCGAGTCAGGTCGGGACGACTCGAGTTGAATTTTTCCAACCCGTACTCGACCACCAACTCGACCCGACACAAACTAGGTCGGGTCGTCGGGTTCATCGGGTCGACCCGACCCGATGAACACCCCTAATCACGAGCAACCTATCCCTCTAAGTGGAAGATCCATCATGTTTGACTTCTCTCATCAAGAAGTGTAGTGAGTGGTCCTGGGAGAGCACCAATGGTCTTGCTGCCCTCCATTCCTTGGGAAGAAATGACTAAATCTCTAAGTGCGAAGGTGAGGTGTTAGCCTTGCTTCGGTGTACAGATTGAAGTGTGGTCAAAGAGGGTCCCTTTGAAGTGATAGGCCGAGTCGAGAAACTCGTCTATCATGTCAACTTGCCACCAAGGTTAAGGCTGTAACTAGTGTTTCATTTAGGTATGCTGAAACCGTATCATGAAGATCAAGATGATGCCGAAAGGGGCGGACCAGCCAGGCCGCCCGTAAACATGACGAAGTCTTACGGCGGAGAGGTTCAGGAAGATTCTGAGTGAGCGACAGAACTGGCGAGCTAAGCCAAGCGTCATCGGGTACTTAGTGCGTTGGAAGGATCCAACCTCTGAAGACTCGTGGGAGAAGGAACATGACTTGTGGCAATTCCAGAAGGAGATTGCCAAGTTCAAAGAGTTGACGAGGCCGTCAACCACTTCAATGGGGGAGGGTTGTAACACTCTGCCTAGATGGGGAGCGGACGACACATGTCCCATGCATGGGACAGGTGGCAGCGACCATACTGGACGTACGGTTGCCCGACACTTTTTGTGTAAGAAGTTGTTTCAGGGAATCAATGTTATGTAAAGTGACTGTTGTAATCCTAAGGGGTGCATTCCACCAAAGGGTGCAAGGAGTGGATGCATTCACACTTGGAAGGGTGCATTCACACTACGTGTTCACACTTGAAAGGGTGCGTTCACACTATTAGGCCTTTTGACGAAGGGGGTGCAAAGTGAAGGGTTATATTGTAAGGTGGTTTAGCCAACTACCAAAGAGTTGTGCTATATAAGTGGGGGTCGGCTAGATGGTTGGACATTCATTGATTTGTCAAGTGTTAATAAGATTCCCTTTTTCCCCTCTATATTGTGAGCGTTTTTAAGTTTCGTTCATGGTGATCTTCTGGGTTGAATCTAGGACGTTCTAGTCTTGCGATTGCTTTTGAATTAGGCATTGTTCTAAGGCCATCGCACGTCTTAGTAAATAAACTTGTGACCCTCCGCTCTCATAGGTCATCGCCAACCCTTCCTTGTCGATCTCCCCATGCTATTCAGTGCCCTCATCGCCGAGACACAGTAATCCCTCCATCGATCCTTGTCCGAGAAGGGGTGGAGGCAGCGCGTGTGATGGAGGCGATGATGGATAGTGGCCGAAGAAAGATACGCACGACTGCAATAAAGGAGGAGCAATAGAGGAGGAAGACATGATGCGGTAAATTGATGTAGCAAGATAAAATCGCTAGCAAGTGCACTAGTCGCTCAAGTAATATAGTAATAGGAGTATGAGTGTCGAACCCACGAGGAATATTATTAATTTAATATCTGAATTTATAAATTAATAAGAGAGAAAAAATATGGATTTTGAAAATGAGTTTTAAAAGATAAAGAAAATAAGATAAAGATAAGATAGTGGTGTTGAAGTTAGGCCTTAGGATGAAAATATATCAAGATAAATATTTGAACTATAAAAGATAAATTTAATCTTTAAAGATGGATTAGAGTCTCCCTAAAATAATCTAACATGATTAACTTGTGGTCTCCACGACTGACATCCCTCAATCTAATCATATAGAACTATCTTAATTTAATAAAGATTGAAGTCTCCACGACTGGTACCCTCAAAATCATATTAAAATTAAGATGCATTAAATTGGATTCTCTAGACTATTAATCACTCCACAAACTGATATAGATTAATAGACCACACAAACTTGATTCTCCACACACTAGTTATCAAATTTATATCAATTATTAATTCCAAATAAAATTAATTATAATTAGTATAATGAATTCTAAAATTAAACACTCCACAAACTGGTATAGCCTAATTTAGAAATTTAATTAACTAACATAAAAGCATTAAGTATAATTAATAATTGATCAGAAAAGATTAAAACAAATAAAATAGGGTCCAAACATTTCCCTTCAATTAATAATCTCCTAAAATAATAATCCTAAAAACATGGAGTTCATCCTAGAAATTCCGGAGAGATAATAAAATATAAATCATAAAAATTACACCCAAAATAGAGATCTCAAATCTGGCAGACAGTCGGGCAGCCTCTCGGACTTGATCAGGGTCGCGATCAACCTCCAACCGTCGCACCTCTCTCCTCTTGGTCGTAGCCTGCAGAGCTCATGACTCACCGTGGAAGAAACCTGAACTTCATAGCACACTTTGGAACGATGGTTTCCTCACGTATTTATAGGGTGCGAATGGCCTTCAATTTGATCCCGGCCGTAACATCGTACGGTTGACTTTAAAATTATGAGATAAACTCGGCCAACATGATAAATCCTTTTTATCATTACGCCCAAAGATAAATCCTTCTTATCTTTACTCCCTTCGAATCTCGACCGTAAGGAAAGAATTTAATCTTGTTACGCCCAAAAGATAAAATCATTTAATTGTTACCCCTTTGAATCTCGGCCAAAACCAACATCTCCTTGCCATTACGCCCTCCAAATATCGGCCGTAACGAAATTCTTTTATCTTTATGCCCAAAGAGATAAATATCATTTTACTTTACCCCCTTCATATCTTGACCAAAATGATAAACAATTCATATCTTTACACCTTTCCATTACGCCCAAAACGATAACATCTTCTAATTTTGACCAAAACGATGAGTTTTCTTTCCATTACCCCCTCTAAATCTCGGCCAAAACAAAGAGGAGTCATTATCATTACGCACAAAATGATGAGTCATTTCTTATTTTTACCCCCTCCAAATCTCGACCAAAATGAAAAGTCTTCTATCATTACTCCCTTTGAATCTCGGCCAAAATGATGAAATCTGGTCTCGTTACGCCCAAAATTCAAGTTGCATTCGTTTTTACCCCCAACGAAGTAAGATGTAATTTATTCAACCATGAGATCATCTCGGCCGAAATATAATTCTTTACGACCGATTCATTTTACCTGCAAAATAATTATAAAAATTACGTAAATTCCTCTTTAGTTAAAATATTTAAAACATTAATAATTAAAATTGATAAATCCGAAATTACGACTAAAAGTGACTAAAAATAATGCATGTCATGAACAAATTACAAAAAATTAATTAAAATAATAATTTAAAATATGTTGTATTTTGTATGCATCAAACTCCCCCAAGCTTAAAGTCTTGCTTGTCCTCAAGCAAAAATTCAAAGCATGGCTCAAGAAAGTTCCATCATAGCCTCCACATTGTCAACTAACTAATTTTCTCACACAGTTCTTCTGCACACCTATTACTCAGTATCTTATCATTTTCCATGCACTTAGCTTTCATAGAGGTTCTGAATGCTACACAAATTTAAACAATCTCAAATTCAGCCTTGTAGAAAAATAAATTGTCTGTCAAATAATAGCATTAATATTGAACACATAAGTACTAATTGAGCTTAAAACTTTTTCTTTTTCTTTTCATTTTTATTTTCAATCATTTTAAAAGTTCTAATCTTCAAGTAGGATTGCACAAAGAAGTCCATGTAGCGGGCTTTGGACTGATGACTCCCAGACCAGATGACCTTAGGGCACCAGGTGATAAAGCACCCCTCGAGTTTACTTACCCGAACAACCAAGGTTCTGAATGAAGAGTTCGAACTTAGCCATGATTCAGTACTCATGTGCTTCTCCATATTCCACAAGATGGTCCATGTAGCAGATTTTCGATCGACGGATCCCAAAGCAGTTGCCCTTAGGTCGCCAGGCATGAACCCCTACGGATCTAATTACCCGAACACATCTTGGTTCCAGATAACACTTTTGTACCTACACATAACTTTATTCATTTTTTTTCATTTGTTGGGGTTTAACTACCCCTTCTTTTTTATAAGCTCAAAAAGTACTTGATATGGTCAATAAGAAGGCTACTACTATCAAGACTTAAAATAAATAAAAAGGCATGAATATGATTTTGTCGTCTAGTCATTCATAATTCTACTTAGCATAGGCACATAGTCCATAAGTTTGATACTGAAGTAGCAAGTGATAAGAAAGAAAAGTATTCAAATTTCATCAATTAACAACATGTCTTTGAACTTCTACTAAAAGATAATTAAAACAGTAAGACAAGAGTTTGTAAGATGGTAGCAAAAATAAATGCATGCAATGGTATTTTTCGAAAATTTTTCAATTTTTCACTTTTTTGAATTTTTTTACAAATACATGCAAACATAAGCAAATAAAAAGAAAGAAACATGTAATGCATGAAATGCAAACTCCCCCAAGCTTGAACCAGACATCGTCCTCAGTGTTAGGCCAACAAGGGAAAGAGTAAAGATAATATGAAAAAGCTAAAGAAATGAAAATAAAGAAAAGGAAAAAGATACAACCGGATTTATTTTCGGTGGAGAGATGCTCGGCCTCAATATATATATCGATGAAGGTGTCGGTGAGAGGAGATCTCGGCCGATAATTCTTGTGGTGTCAGTGTTATGAACTTCATGGCCGCAAATGGTGTCGGTGAGAGGAGATCTCGGCCGATAATTGACGGATCTCGACCGATAATCGAGAGTTTCGGCCGTAAAAGCTTGGCCGCAAAATTTTGTTGATGAAGATCTCAGTCGTGCAATCTCGGCCGTAAGGAACTGACCGTATTGTGTTGTGGTGTTTTTGGGCGTAAGGGAGTGGCGATGACGGCGTCAATTCTTGTCCGGGCGTAAGAGAGCAGCGGAGACGGCGTGAGACTTCGACCGTAAAGAGTTGGCTCGGTGTGGAAGCTCGGCCGTAAGGGAGCTGAGGTTAGGTCGGTGAGGCTTCGGCCGTAAGGGCTTTTGGGCGAGAGGCGTTGAAGCTTCGGCCGTAATATGTCTCGGCCGTAAGGAAGAGCTTTGGAACTTCGGCCGTAAGGCGGTGGTGCTTGATCTGCAAGGATGTGGAAGGGGTAAAGAATTTAAAGGAAACTTTAGGCGTAAACTTACCTTTCCCACGTGATGCGCGCAGTGAAGGGTCACATCAAATTCAAGGAGCGCAGCGATCGACCGATTCCAAGGTGATTTTTCCTCTCGCCTTGTCATGTCCGAGATGAACTCGACGTGTTAATTCATGCATCGCTCGGTCCACGTATCCGAAGAAATGATTAGTCGAGTTCCTCTCCGTGCACAAAAAGAAATATCGATTAGATGACTCCTTAAACTATTAATTAATGCCAATCAACTAACTAATTAAATAATAATAAAAAAAATAACTTAATTAAAAAAACATAGAGAATTGGTTGTGATTAAATATTCAATTTGTCACTGCAACAACCAAGTGTCAGAAAAAATTAAATAAAATAAAAAATTAATATCTAATCAGAATGTGTGACATATAAATTTATCCAAAGGATTAACTTAGTTGTGATTAGATTTTCACTCAAGTCCTGCAACAACTAATTTTCAGTAAGAGAGATAAAAGAATAAAATACAAATATATACAAGAAAAAAGAAATACAGATAATAGGTCACGAAGAAATAAGATTTAAATTGATAAACATAAAAAGTCTTTCGGCTATTATCGAAAATTCATTAGGTCGTCAAAATTAATGTCCGAGAGAAATTAACCTAATTACTGCCACCACAATTCACAGAAAAATTATCAAATAAGGCGAAAAATCAAAACTCGAAAACCAATTCAAATGCCAAACATTAATATCGACCGAAAGTAAATCACATAGATGGTCGTAAAAATCAAGTACTTGTTCGGCCGTAAAACTTAGAAGAATTAACGATGATGTAACAAACGGCACAAAATGAATCAGAACTAATTTGCGGTCGTAAAGTTAATAATCAGACATTAGCAAAAATTATTTTCAGAGAGGAAATAAGATTGATTGGCCGCAATACAGAAATAGATTTACGGACGAAATTAGAGTATAGGACATAAAATAATCTGATTTGGCCGTAAAAACCATGAAACAGTGTCGAAGGGATCAACATGAATAGGTACGCATCGTAAAACTCATTAGATTACGATTGAGATAGCGTTAAATTAAAATTCTGAACCAAATTACGAATTCATCAAAGTCAGCCGCAAATACTTCTCGGCCGCAAAATCGAATAATTAATCAATCCGTGCGCAATGGAAATAAATCAATTCGATCACGTGGGTAAAGAGAATCTCGACTGTAAAATTCAGATAAAGATTGCTATTAAAGCCGAAGCGAGTTAGAAGATTAGAATTTTACGGTCGAAATGAAATCGACATGATTCAATTGGCCGTAAAACAAAAAGCTATCCAGGTCTCGGTCGAAACACAAATTGTATCAGCAATTGAAATACGAATCCAACTGTTAAGGCGACAAATAATCATTACGATCGAAACTGAATTAAGTCGATTCTTTACGGCCGTAAAATAACGAAATCAAATAGAATAAACCACTTTGGCCAAAACGAAATCAAATCCATGGCGTAAAACAACGTTCGGATAAACATTACGGCCGTAAATTAGAAACTCAGAATCGATATTGCGAGGCCGTAAAATTAGTCAAACCGACAAAATAAATCACGGTGGTAAAACCATAAGACGACAACAGAATTTTAAGCCGAAAGTCGACAATTAAAAAAAATTGTCGTGACCTTTATCTGCAAAAGAAAAATGTCAGTTTATTCACAAAAAATAATTAAAACAAATAGTACATATTTACAGAAAATTATTTACAATTTATTTACATCTCCTAATAATTCATAAAAATCAGAAATTAATTAATAAAATATTCCCCGGCAACGGCGCCAAAAACTTGATGCGGTAAATTGATGTAGCAAAATAAAATCGCTAGCAAATGCACTAGTCGCTCAAGTAATATAATAATAGGAGTAAGAGTGTCGAACCCACGAGGAATATTATTAATTCAATATCTGAATTTATAAATTAATAAGAGAAAAAAAAACATGGATTTTGAAAATGAGTTTTAAAAGATAAAGAAAATAAGATAAATATAAGATAGTGGTGTTGAAGTTAGGCCTTATGATGAAAATATATCAGGATAAATATTTGAATCATAAAAGATAAATTTAATCTTTAAAGATGGATTAGAATCTCTCTAAAGTAATCTAACATGATTAACTTGTGGTCTCCACGACTGGCATCCCTCAATCTAATCATATAGAACTATCTTAATTTAATAAGAATTGAAGTCTCCATGACTGGTACTCTCAAAATCATATTAAAATTAAGATGCATTAAATTGGATTCTCTAGACTATTAATCACTCCACAAACTGGTATAGATTAATAGACCACACAAGCTTGATTCTCCACACACTAGTTATCAAATTTATGTTAACTATTAATTCCAAATAAAATCAATTATAATTAGTATAATGAATTCTAAAATTAAACACTCCACAAACTGGTATAGCCTAATTCAGAAATTTAATTAACTAACATAAAAGCATTAAGCATAATTAATAATTGATCAGAAAAGATTAAAATAAATAAAATAGGGTCAAAATATTTCCCTTCAATTAATAATCTCCTAAAATAATAATCCTAAAAACATGGAGTTCATCCTAGAAATTCCGGAGAGATAATAAAATATAAATCATAAAAATTAAAAGAATTACACCCAAAATAGATATCTCGAATCTGGCAGACAGTCGGGGCAGCCTCTCGGACTTGATCAGGGTCGCGATCAACCTCCAACCGTCGCACCTCTCTCCTCTTGGTCGTAACCTGCAGAGCTCACGACTCGCCGTGGAAGAAACCTAAACTTCAGAGCACACTTTGGAACGATGGTTTCCTCACGTATTTATAGGGTGTGAACGGCTTTCAATTTGATCCCGACCGTAACATCGTATGGTTGACTTTCTCGACCGTAAGGAAAGAATTTAATCTTGTTACGCCCAAAAGATAAAATCATTTAATTGTTACCCCTTTGAATCTCAGCCAAAACCAACATTTCCTTGTCATTACGCCCTCAAAATATCGGCCGTAATGAAATTCTTTTATCTTTACGTCCAAAGAGATAAATATCATTTTATCTTTATCCCCTTCATATCTTGACCAAAATGATAAACAATTCATATCTTTACACCTTTCCATTACGCCCAAAACGATAACATCTTCTAATTTTGGCCAAAACGATGAGTTTTCTTTCCGTTACCCCCTCCAAATCTCGGCCAAAACAAAGAGGAGTCCTTGTCATTACGCCAAAAATGATGAGTCATTTCTTATCTTTACCCCCTCCAAATCTCGGCCAAAATGAAAATCTTCTATCATTACTTCCTTTGAATCTCGGCCAAAATGATGAAATCTGATCTCGTTACGTCCAAAATTCAAGTTGCATTCGTTTTACCCCCAACGAAGTAAGATGTAATTTATTCAACCATGAGATCATCTCGGCCGAAATATAATTCTTTACGGCCGATTCATTTTACCTGCAAAATAATTATAAAAATTACGTAAATTCCTCTTTAGTTAAAATATTCAAAATATTAATAATTAAAATTGATAAATCCAGAATTACGACTAAAAGTGAATAAAAATGATGCATGTCATGAATAAATTATAAAAAAATTAATTAAAATAATAATCTAAAATATGTTGTATTTTGCATGCATCAAGATATGACGAATCGTCGTTCATCCATGATCGGATGGTCCAAATGAATTAGTCGCACAATGCACCCACTTTTATGTGGTATCACATACATACATATATGTGTGTATGTATGAACTATATTTACTTTACCTAATGTGAACAAATATTAACCTCTTTAGTAACATCGAAAGAAAACAATCTATTCTTTCCACTTATATAATGAAATGCAATTTCTTAAATTAAGAATGCATGTATTAGATCCCTCCTTCATTGCAAGCTACCTGGGTAATCATTTCCTTAAAAGAAAACTGATATTTTTAAAAGACGTCGTAGCGAATTAATTAATTAAAAATGTTCATATTTATCATATATTGGATTATTGAAATGGTTGTTGTTTGTATTAAAACTAAAAGAATCTATAAGTCCGCGGCAATTTGATAAATTCAATTCATGGGAAAAATAATCTCTCGACCTTTCGATCTTGTATCTTATAATTGTTGGCGTTCTTGTGTTACTAACACTTTTTTTATTATCCGAGAGTAATTAATGTATAGATTATAGAAGACTTGACTAATTCAATCAAAACTAGAATTTTATATAATCTCTCTTCCTATAATTGTTTGGCTCTAAAAAATGCCTCCGAAATAATAATCCCAATATTGTAGGTAGTCTAACGAAAGTGTAGGAATCAAAATTTTTTTTAAGAGACTAGATCAAACAACAAAACGATTACATTATTATATCAAAGTTTAAAATTTGATATTGTTGAATATGTTCATCCAACGCAATTCCTCTTTCTTTTATCTCAATACATTTTACATTTATTTAACAATTTTGTTATTACATGGAAAAAAAATAAAACATATACCATTACATAGGTCAAATGTTGCATAATTTTGTTATGTTTTGAGCCGGGTGCCAACCCAATCTGATCAACATGTGGCATGGACTAGGTTTTGGATAAAACAACTCAAGTTACTCAACCCGTTTAGATCGGATTCAGTCGGATACTCGGATTGCATCATCAGGTATACAATTATTATTTTATCTTTTAGCTAAAATGTTTAACAAAGAATATTTGAAACCTTTTAGATAGTAGAATACAAATGAAACGTTAGTAAAATAGTAATAAACGATATAAAATCTGAAGGTAATAAATAAATTTTTTTATTAAAATATAAAATAACATTAAGGGATCATTTTGTGGTAGAATAAATATTGGAACATCGTGTTATTTTTTAAATATAACCAAACAATTGATAGAATTAAAATATCTTGATCAAATTTTGAAAATTATGAAACTACCTAAAAACACGTAAAATCGTTATTTTTAACCTCAATCAAATAATATACATATTCTTCTAAAACAAAAGAATAATTATATTCTCATCTTTTCAATTTTTTTAATTATATTTTATTTTTATTATATATATTAATATTTTATTGTTATTATACTAATAAACATCAACTCTCTATAACAAAATATTTTTATTATAAAGTATTATATTTTAAAATGTATTTTATTTGAACCAAATAATAGATGAAATAAGAATAAATTTAACTTTTCAAAAATATCGTATTATGTTATTTTATTCCGTAATCAAACGGCTCTAAACTAACTCATACTTGTCTCGATTAAGATTCAAATTGACACCCGAACATATAATCCTACCTAAACTTCTTAAGCCCAGCCCATTAGTTTCGGCCTTGATCTCAATCTCACCCGAATAATTCGTTTCTTTCATTTTTCTATCAACTTTTTCCTACAATAGAAGACATATTTTTCAACTTTTTATGATGTTGCTTTTTAAGCCAAAAAAGATTTTAGTTGATTAATTTCTTATTTTGTAGTGATTAATTCTTTTAATGAATTAACGCCGATCTTAATTTCTTAATATTGTGTCCGACTCATATTCTTTTAATAATATCCAGAATGTTTAGTTAATTCAATAAATTTTCTTTCATTGCATTATATGGTTTTAATATTAGTATATTCAACACATGAGGCTTTATGAACAAGGGTAATTTTATGTTATTTATTAGACTATTTTATTAATTGATTTTTTAAACACTAATTAATTATATTTTATTTAATATTTAAATTTATATTTTATAAATGATAAAAATTAATTTTCTGGTTATTATTTTTATTCAAACATTAAAATTCATACATATAATTATTATTATTTTATTTTTGTATCATTATATTTTTTATCTAAACATGAAATAATTTTTTTATCTTATTAATCAATTTTCATGAACTATAAAAAAACACACAAAATCTTAAGTTCTACTTTTGTAAAAACATATACTACTAGATGGACCTGATTTCTTTCCTAGCACCTCATGACAATGACGATTAAAACACGAATGTTTTTGTTGAATCCTATGAGGACGGGACATCTTGATCTTCCTAAATAAGCAATTGGACTATACTAGTATATTTCAAATTTCGAATGAACTTTCATATTCAAAGGGTTTTTTAGTGAAAAAAATACATTGTTTGAGTGAAATAATACATATTTGAATTAAAACACTAAAGATTGTAAATGCGTATTTTTTTGAATGAAAGTTTATAATTTACAATTTTTAATAAGAGGCATGTTTAATTGTACACACATGAAGAATTGTGTGTTTAAGTTCACACATAAAGAGGTGTCCTTACAAATGAAAATTTGTATTTTTTCATTAAGTACCAATACTAGCTCTATTTTGATTTGAGATCATTCACTTACTTTATGAATTTATTTCATTGAGTAAGAGATTGTGAATTTTTCGATATCGCTAGTTGATGAATTATAAGATTTCGTTGTATTTTGAAAATATTATTATCGTAATCTGATAACAAATTTTATATGAAGGCAAATAACTTTTTAAAAATAATAATTCGTCGTGCATTTTGTTTTATCTTTCCCACTTATTTCCATCCTATCTTAAGTCCGAAATTTTTCGAAAAGCCATTGGGTTCTCTCTCTCTATGGTCGAGGTGTAGTACCAAAGAAGGCTTGCTCTTCCAAAGCCATGGCTTTGGGTTCCCGAAGGCATCCGGACGTTAACGTGATGATGGGGTCCTCTGAGTTATCATTACGAACTGTGCCATCGACATTTACAGGCAAATTTTATATATCAATAATATGTCCTCCACATGGTAAAATGACCATGATTCATTCTTATGGTAAAAAATTCATGCAACTTTAGACATCTCTCTCTCTCACACGCACAGCTTTCGCTTTGATCGTAGCCTCCTCCGTAAGAATGGTTATGGTTTAAAATTTAGCCCCAAAATATTAATCAGCTTTGTTCATTTAATTTTAGGGTACAACTCACGGGCTTGTAAATTATAATTAGATTAATTTATCGTATTTTTTCTCCGACATCCTTAAGGAATACGTTTTATTTCCTTAATCCAAACTATGAATGGAATTTCTTGGATTAACTCTTATATTTTATTTCTTTTCCGCACATATTTTTACTAAGTTCAGACTTCAAAGTGTGAGCAATCAAATTGCATCGGCTTAGGGATTAAATTTTTCAATTTAGAATTTAGATACGAAAATATTATAATTAAAAAGTGCTAAAGAAAAAAAATCCAAAATTTAACCCACCATTTAATCTTGTTAATCTAGTATTGATCATGAATCCCACGTTAGTCTTTTCTTTTGCAAATAGAATCCAAGACTTATTATTGAAATGACTAAATCCAATCGTTTAACAACAAACCAAAGAAAACCACTGAACCTCTATTTTCATTTTTTTTTTGAAATTGTATTTAAATTCATTTTTCTCAAAGCATAAGACATGAGAATGCTTTTTCATATTTCTTATAGTTTTATGTATTTAAAAAAAATCATGCAATAAGAAAGAACTAGTTATATATAGGAAATATAATATTTTAGTGTTAATCAGACTGTGTTGACACTAGAATTTAGGTCAAAACTTATTCAAATTAAAAAAGATTTCAAGTTCTAGTCAAATTGGAGCATATAAGTTCTTTCTTTTAATAAGAACTTGTGGAAACTTTTTTTTTATTTTAACATATAGGGTTAAAAAGTAGGATCACCCACTTTTAAACCTCCTTAATAATAATAATAATAATAATAATAATAATAATAATAATAATAATAATAATAATATGTTATATGTATAGATAATATATAAATATTTATTTAATAATATCATATATTTGAAAAATAAATTTATTTTAGTCTAATAATAAATAAGTGTATTAATTGTTTATTACAATTTCCTTCGTATTATAGTATAATACGATTAAGAAAATCCATTACTATTTTTTATAAATTTTCATTTCAAAATATAGACTTATATATCAAATATATTATTATTATATTATTATTTATTTTACTTATTATATATCATAATAAATATTAACTTGTATAATATTATACTGATTTAATTTTTTACATTTTCATTAAATTACTATTTGCTGTTCATCTTACCTTAAAATTTCTTGTTCTTCTATATTTATTAATTATAAAAATATTTTATAATGAATAATATAAATATCTCCATAAAATAATACATTATATTTTTAATTCTTAATTTTTCATCTAAACATCTATTAAAATATATATATATGTTTAATCAACTTTCTTAATTTTTTATTATTATATTTTTATTGAAATACTAAATTAGATTTTTTTGTCTAATCGATTAATTTTAAATAAATAGTAAGAATTTAAGTTCTTCATTCCAAATATTAGCATATTATAATTTCTCTGGATTATTTACATATTCCAAACTCATATAGTTTTTTTTAAAAAAAAACATATTGCTTTTACAAATTCAATAATTAGATAGGACGTAATAGGGGCCATTGATAGTGATTTCCTTTGTTGGACGACGGCATTGGATTCTCTGGACAAATGTTTCTTTCCCCATCTCGAACTTCTTCCCTGTCAAATCACCATCCAAACCTTTTGAAAAGGGCTAAAAGAATAAAAAAAAATTTTGAGAGAAAGGATTTAATTATCCACCTAAATTTAAAATAAGCAATGAATGAATGGATCCGTACAAATGTAACCATCACTGCTTCTCAAAGCAAAACTCCTAGTGCTCCTATTAATCATTCACGACACTCTCTCCCCTTTTTTTCTTAAAAAAGTACTATTTTAATTTATAATGACATATTTAAGTATGTCTAATTCCTAACTAATAGTTATTAACATTTTTTTCAATTACCATCATAATATTTGGAATAGTCGGATAAAAATCTAAATCTATTATTATTTAATTAACTTATGTCATTTTGAATTGCATATCTAATTATGATAAATAAAACTTCTAATGAAAATATTTTACATACGATAAACAAAAACAATTGCTTAAAATTCGACGCAATCCTGTTGGTAGTTCCCTAAGATTTTTTAATTGCAACTGAATTAACCCTTGCAATTAATTTATAACATGATTCCATAATGTCATCTCTAAAGATTTGTTCATATAGTGCAAAATCCAATCTTGGGAGAGGCAGGAGGATCCTCAACCCACCTATTTGTTGTATTCTATTGTTTCTTTTTTTCTCGGCCTAAGTGTGGATGATGAGATGGTGTCTAACTTTGATCCACTTTTCTTTCTTCTCTTGTATTCTTCTCCATCTTTTAAGATTACACGAGATCGTGGATTATATTTTGGTAACCACTCAATTGGATGAGCTTTTGCTTTCACTAGAGGAGGAGTACGTGTGAAAAAGTAAATATGCCAAATACTTTAAACTATTAAAGAATTCTATTTTATGCCAACACTTTCCACTAGGGTTCACCTTAATGGGGATATGATATGTCATTATAATATGCAAAAAAAAACATATAAATAAAGTATTAGAGACTGTCGGTGAGCATGTAGTTACAATTAATTACGTGGGAGCAGGAGTATACATCTCCTACGTACCAACTTGCTTGATTATGGACAACAAGAAGGCTTATTTTTATTACGAGAGATAAAAGTAAATTGGTGATTTGTACATAGTTTGGAGTTGAGATCTTAAGAAAATAACAAATTTAGCTCATCCTCTACAAGTTTTCTTAATGGGTACGTACATTCACGGGAAGTACGTAAACTCAATAAAGTAGAGAACTAGAAGAAACTCAACTAATTTTTTTTTTAAAAAAAGGTAGAACTAGGGGTGAAAGGGGGGAATCAGTGGAAAAAAAAGAAGTGGAATCGATTTCTCCTATTTGTTTAAATTAAGTTGGAGAGAAAAAAGTTCCCTCCTTTTTCCTTCATTCTCCTCTAATTCTTTCATTCCCAAATCGAAATGGAAAAGAGAAAAAAAGACACACTTAGAATGTATTTTCATTTTTAATCATATACATTAAACATATAATTATATATATAAAGGATATAATCATCCAAATAAAAATATCACTTACCATTCACTCACTTCCCTTCATTTTAATTATATGAACCAAACAAGAGTAATTATTCACCCTCATTCTCCTACATTTCCTTCTCATTCTTTTCTTTCTCATTCTTTAGCTTTCATTCTCTTTAATGAAATTTGAACCAAACAGACCCTAAGAAACAAGAGGATGAAATGAAAATATTATGCAAGGTGTGTATTAAACTTCGATCTGATAAGCTGAACATCTCTCTCTCGCATGCACACAATAATTCATCATCTCTATGAGAGATTAAAATGCATATTCGATTGGCAGATTTTTTATTTTCTTTTATTTGCAGCGTATTCAATATCAATTTTAGAAGATAGTTTCATGGTAATAATTAAAAATAAAATTACTAAATCAGGCAAATATTCATGTGTTCAACATAAATGAAAACTTTGACAATGAAAACCTTTTATTCTAACACCAAAAAAAACCTTATTGCATTACTCACTAAACCATTGCAAAGTTGAATCTACAAAAGAATCCACACAAGTAAATTTTAAATATTAGAATACCAGAATATCATGATTAATTATATAAATTTATTTATTTAAATATCCAACGACTATATATGATTTGATTCTAATTAAATCTCTAAATAAAATTAAACAAAACTTTTTATCTAGGGGTGAGCACGGTCCCCCTGCACCACGAATAGGTAGTAAATCCGACACTGAGTCTCATTATTTGAGAACCGACAGGTACATGATCGAAATTGAGTTCGAGTTATAAAATTTCAATGTCCCGACTCGATATTATATTAATATATGAAATTATTTTAGATAAAAAAAATTATTTTATTATGTATATTAAAGATACATTATATTATGTTATTATATATGTAATTTAATTGATAATTATTATATTTATATAATAACATCAAATATATATATAACTATTATATTTAATTATTTTATTAATCATAGTCGAACCAAAATAATCGAGAATTTCTTAATTTTTTATCTCGATGAGACCAAGTCCGGAACCAGGACACAACCTAGACCCGATTTGAAACCCAAATTTGCTCGCTACTACTTTTATTTGTCATTACCTATATAACCACTTAAATACTCTCTTTCTCCCCCATTATATTTTGTGCACCCGAACGACTGGTCAAGGCAAAAATTCTTCTAAATATGTGACTGCGAGCAACATCATGTGGAAGGACGAGGTCGGGGATCATGAGGCGAGCAGTACATGAGAATATCAATGGAATAATAAAGTAATAAACAAGGCAAAAATAATGAAAGTTTTTTTTGTACATTTTCTATGAATTTATTTATAGATTAATGCATGCTAAGTTTTTTCCTTTTGGGTTTTCATGCCCTAATATGGTGTTTCAATATGTGTGCTTATGGGAAGTAAAATTTCATAATGACATAATTGAGCATCAATAGTTCGACCTATATTGCATCTTCAGGAGGCCTAGCCCTATATAGAATTTATGAAAACTTGTATACGCTAGGCGTGAAACTTGGTTTGCATACATAAAAACCATGGCATATATTAAGAAAGGTTTATAATTGCCCCAAATAAATTAGTGTTCTCTCGCTATATACATGGCATACATTAAGGCTCTACGTGGCAAAGCTAACGATTTTATTAAAAAATAACGATTTTATTAGAGGATAGCGATTTGATTAGAGTATAGCGGTTAGATATTAATGGATAGCGAATAGCGATTTATTTATAAATTTAATAAAAATTATTTGGATAAATATAACGGTTAAATTAACGTATCATATAAATTGACATAAGATATAATTTATATGATCATTTTTATATGCATCATATTCATAAATTTTAATTTAAATATTTTATTCTAATATTGATATTTTAGAATATTATTTTAATATAAAATATTGATTAATTCAAAATAAAAAAATATTATTCAGGTTGTAAGTAAAATTAAAGATGTGAAATATAAAATATAAAATAATATATGATATTTAATAATTAAATTATTTTTTATTTTAAAATAAGAGTATAATAAAAAAAATATGAAAACACTATTTCTATAAATTAGTAGGAGTATACTATTTTGTGTTCAAATCTCCAAATGCTATTTAGAAATTTTTTTTACCAAATGTTTATAACTAACCAAACCTTATCCGCTACTGAATACTCTACTTTTTTACGTGTCAAACGGTGCCTAAGATTTAAGACCACATTTTTGTATCCATCATTGCTGAAAATACCAAAATCTGAGATTTTTTGCATTACAAGATTCTTTCAGCAACTCAATCAAATAAAATCGGTAATTGACATGAAAATCTAAGACTACGTTGATTTTTGGTGTTTTTTTTTCTCCATTGCAATAAATCTATGTACAAGAAAACCAAACAAAATATAGAAAGTGCACAAAACAAATTTACTACAATTAAAAGTACGACCAGGATACAGAGTCCTACTTGTATTATGTGTAATTAAAAGTACTTATTTTCTGTACCAATTTTAATACGAATCCCTAAAATTCACATCGTCCAACTTTGGGGGCCACCAATTTGACTCTCTCTCCTCTCTTTCTCTCTCTCCCTATTACCATTTCGACGTGACGCCGGCCACTCCTATTTTACTAAAACTCTTGAGACAAAGAAAAAAGAACAGGAAACTATTGCAGGGAAGTTTGAGAGGTGAAGGCAGCACCAAGTACACAGAACAAGAACGCTACCCAAATTCAAAACCCCTTCCCTCAGTTCCCTGCAAACAACTCCAATAGTAACGACTATCACAAAGAATTAGAGGCTCCCATCCGTGCATGGAACCGAGCCCTGCGCCCCCCGGCGGCGACGGGGATGAAGGCCCTTCCTCCTACTCCTCCTCGGCTGCCGCCGCCACCGCCACCTCCGACGCCGCACCTGCGCCGTCGTCACTGTCATCTCCTCAGCAGCAGCCACCGTCGGCACCACACCACCAGCAGCTGAGCCGATACGAGTCGCAGAAGCGGCGGGACTGGAACACGTTCCTGCAGTACCTCAAGAATCACAAGCCCCCGCTGGCCCTGGCGCGATGCAGCGGCGCGCACGTCATCGAGTTCCTCAAGTACCTGGACCAGTTTGGCAAGACCAAGGTGCACGCCGAGGGGTGCGCCCACTTCGGCGACCCGAATCCCCCGGCGGCCTGCGCGTGCCCCCTCAGGCAGGCCTGGGGATCCCTCGACGCCCTCATCGGCCGCCTCCGCGCCGCCTACGAGGAGAACGGCGGCCGCCCGGAGTCCAATTCCTTCGGTGCGAAGGCCGTCAGGATTTACCTGAGAGAGGTGAGGGAGAGTCAAGCCAAGGCCCGCGGCATCCCATACGAAAAGAAGAAGCGAAAGCGTCGGCCTTCCTCCGCGGCCGCCACCGTCGCCGTAGCGACGCCCGCCGGCGGCGGCGGCGAAGGAAGCTCAGGAGGTGGCAGGGAGTCGTCTTCTGCTCCCACTGTGCCTGCAGACGCCGGCGCTGGGACCAGCAGTGCTGCTGTCGACAGCGGGGACGGCTGTGGCGCCGGTAGATCGGCAGCTGGGGAGGACACGGATGCGCCGGCGACGGCCGGCTGTTCAGCGTCGGGTTCCTGATAAATGATTAATTTAATTATGTATATTTTATTAATTCTACACAATTAATTCTGCTCTTCTTGTTATATATTGTTATTGTTTAACGTTAATTCTTAGTGGGAATCTGAGAAGGTAGGAGTACACGTAGTTGTTAACAATTCTGATATTGTTTTCATGATCTGGCTGAAAGAAGAAGATGGTGGAAAAAAATATCGATATCTTTCCTGCATTTTCTACTCTTTTGAAGTGTGGTGGTCATGGATATGACCGCTAATTAGTTAATTTATTCTGCTTCATTATTTTCTTTTATCAGGTCATTGTTTTACTGATCATACAAATATGTGGCAACTTCTATATATCTTATTGCTTCCCGTTCATATAATGATCATTACTGTATACCTAATTTTAGCTCTATATGCCTGTATATATTACTCGTCCCGTCTAGTTAGCCTTCCTGCAGACAAACTTTGAGTGGTCGGTGTTCTGATCATTGCCTGCATGCAGGTATTAAATCATGAATTCTACTCTTAAGTTCATACCTCATCCCGTTGCGTGAATCTTCGCTCCCCCCCCCCCCAAGTGATATCATGATCTCTTTCTTTCTTTCCTCTCCCATCATCCCATGTTTAAAGAATATACCCCATGTCCCTCGACTTTATGATGGCAATCTAAACAATCTGTCCATGTGAAACTGTGACTTGATTCCATGGCCAGTCTTCCCTGGTGAAAGGGATGGAATCCAATACCAATTTCGTTTTCCTTTTCATGATCAGCAGCAGTAGACTTTTGTCGTGAACCCTAATTTTCGTTCCTCCCATGTTGTTTCATATTTTTCCTTTTGAAAGACTAGAAGCAAAGAACTCCAGTCTCCTGCTTTAGAGCATGGAGAGAGGACATGAGCATGGAGTTCAGAGGGACATGGGGCGGAGTCACGGACGGACTCATGTGTCTTCTACTGTCGGACTCCCATGCATGACCTCCCATTAGCTAAGGACGTGGAAGTGTGCGAGATCCCCAGCGTCTCTTTTATGACAGGGTCCTTGGAGTCATGATGTGATTTGTAAATTTGCTTTCCAAGTTTGATTCATACTGCGACTCTGGTTGGCAATGTCGAAACAATTTGTTTAGGGGCCAAACTCTATTTTATCTATTTGATAGCATATATAATTAAGTAGAATTTAATGTTTTAAATGAAAAAAATTAAAAAGTTATTTCTATTAGCGATTAGAGGTTCATAATTTTTTTTCGATTTTATCCTTGTTCAAATATATTTTTTTTAATTTATCTTATTATTTTATAATTTTTATTTTATCACCATTCAACATTATTCCTTTTATATTCATATTTAATTAATTATTAACAATGGATAAAATTAATTTAACAATTAATATTTTTAGATCATGTATGAAATATATAAAATGTATTATAAATATATTTTAATAAAAAAATTATTTGTGAAATTTTATTTTATTTCATTGAGATATTAATAATTATTTATTAAATTTTAATAAAATTTATACAGCGATTGAATTGAATAATTTATTGTATGTCTAATTATATCATTTTATATTCATTCGCTAATTTCACTATTAAGTTTATCAAACACTTATTTATTAATATCTTAAATGAACCGCTAACTCGTCATTCACTATCCGCTATTTAAATCGCTATCCGATCGTTAAACCGCTATCCGTTCGTCAAACCGCTAATTATACCAAACAAAGCCTATATACATAAATAAGAAGAAAATTGATATTTATTGTTCACTTGATAGATTGAGGTGATTGACCTCCCGACTCAAATAAAATATTTTTTAAAATTATTATAACTAAAATATTTATTTTATTTTTTAAAATATTATTCTATAATTTTATTTTTTTACTCATATTTATTAAATTAGGTATATTATTGACTTATTCTAATAGAGTTGAACTTGAATATTATTGAGTTATTAATCTATTTTAATAAAAAATATATAAAATTAAATAGAATGTTTTGAATTATAATGTGAAAATATGTTAATTTGGACTATTTACATCAAAAAGTAAATTTTAATTTTTATAAACACCTAATGTTATATATTTATTTTTTAAAATTATTTAAAATGTCAAAATTGAGACTGTTTAGGCCATTTTTTTTCTTTTTTAGTTCCACAAGCATATAAATATATTATACATAATGCCTAGTCGAGAACAAAATGAGTACGCAGAAAGGACAAGATTTTGAGTAAGACCACCACTATTATTATTTCAAAATACATTATTTGGCACTAATAGAATATGTAATAATTTGAATTCAATTGCGTAATTTTAGATTAAATTAATTTATAAAAGAATAAAGAGTACAATACACTAGTCTCGCAATTAAGATTATTTTATGTCTAAACAATGTCCAACTTACATTGTGATAATTGTTACAAGAATTTAATGTATGCCCTCCCTGCTGAAGCAGGGAGGACTGTCCTCCCTTCGTCCTGTACCGTCGGATGATAATCCGACGCCACAGATAAAAAATGCGCAATCTAGTTTGAGTTAATGCAAAAAAAATTGTCTGGTTCAATCCTTGGCCGACTCACTGTAGAAAAAAAAATATGCCCGATGAAGTTGCCAATGATGGCACTATAGATCGAACACTTGCAGCTCTGCAGTCTGCCCTTGTCATCGTGGGAAGAAGAACCCAGGAATGACCTCGTCTTCGTTGTGCACGATCGGAGGTGATCCCCTCACGAGAATGCTAGAATGACCTCCCTAGCTCATCATCGCCCTCACTCTCGTGAAGAGACCGTGCGTGTCCTAAATCGAACGCTGCAACTCCGCTCCACCGGAACACTCTCGTCTTCGCCGCACACGATCAAGGTGATCCCCGCACTTGCTGTCGTTGCCCTCTCTCTCGTGAAGAGACCGTGCATGTCCTACATCGAACACTGCAGCTCCGCCCTCATCGTTGTTGGAACAAGAACGTCACCGCGCACGATCGAGGCGATCCCCTCATGAAAAAGTCGGATCGACATCCCTAGCTCGTCGTCACCAGCTTGCTTCCTCGTCGTACGTTCCTCATCACCGACGGTTTTCGTCGCCATTTACGAACTTCATCGTCGCGTGGATGAACGGTGCATGACTAAACCGCTCGATTGAACAAGCCGAGAATTGAACTGAACGATTTTTTCATTAGTAGACCGTGCAGGACGAAGGGAGGATGATCATCCCTGCTTCAGTAGGGAGGACATACATTTAATCCATTGTTGTAATTAATTAAGCTTTGAAAAACTTCACTATTAGATGTGAAAAGAAAATTATAAGAAGATGTCATCCACCTACTTAACCGATCGAGTGGCCTCATGATGGATAATAAATTCATTCAGACAACAAAATCGCCTAATATCTCCTCCACCATATGCCATTGCTTGCCGTCAACATCAAATTATTGATAAAATAAACAATAAGGCCAAGCCACGACACATGGAAGTGAATGTCTATAAAAAAAAATTCTGAAATTAGGGCTCGACACGAGGCAGGTCGAGTTAGGCTTCTATTTAAATATGTCAAATTTATTACAAAATAAAAATATTTAAGTCTGACCTATAACCTGTAACAAGTCATAAATATAAATTTAGCCTGATTTATTTCATTAACTTTTAATGCCTGATCTATCTTATTAGCATGTTAAGTCAACATATTTTTTTGATGATCTAGTAGATTAAATATAATAAATCTTATTTATTAAATAAATAATAGATATAAACTAAATAAAAGAGACATCACTAATATATTTTTTCTAAACATATAATAAAAATTGTAATATTGAATTCAAAATTAAAGATTTAAAAAAAGAAAAATTAAAAATTATATATATAATATAATATATTAATAAATTTTAGTCTGATAAACTATAAAGCTAGGCCAATTATTAAGAGGTCAAACCTTTTTAAGAAAATAGATTTTATTTAATATTTTACTTATTTTGATAATAGGTCAAGTCAATTTAAATAAAAAAATAAATCGAGTCACAAGTTGTTTATGAACGACTCAGCTCATTTTCAGTCCTATCTGAAATCAATTGATCAAAGTAATTGATTAATTGATTGAGGGACAAAAAAACGAAGGGTTATAATATTAATAAAGTATTACCAATAATTTTATTTACAGTTTTATCCTTAAATATTTTATATTATATATGATCCATCAATCTAGTAAGTAATTGACTTGTGATTGGAATTAACTGATTGAAGAGGGTACCGAATCACTACAATTTTGCCTTCATTACAATATGTTTCTATTATTTTAAAGGCCCTAGTAGACTATAACTGAGAAAGAAACCAAGTTGCAAGTTAAAGAATAACAAGAAAACACAGTCTTTAAATATATTTTTATCTTTATTTCAAGGAAAAAAAATGGCATGATACTACCAAACAGTAATGTGTCCTTTTTAGTATAGTGGATTATGTAAGACGTGTGTCCTTTTCTCCATTTTTAATTCATGCAATAATATTGATGTGTTGTTATAACTTTATAAGATAGAAAAATATCAAACGAGAGAATCCAAGTGCATATTGCTCTTATTTTCTGCATCTACGAGAAGCTTAACGCAGATACTAAAGATTTAGGGATCACTTTCGATGTATAGGAAACAGATTAACTGACATTTGATTGTTTGGACCCGAAGAGAAATTGAAAACTGAAACCGATTATTGCGTTAAAAATTGGATAAATTACACGAATGATTCTCCAACTTTGAATCGATTTTTAACTGGTCATCCAACTTTAATTTGTAACCAGAACGTCCCTCATCTTTTATTTTCTTGCACGATTAGTTCTTTTGATCAGTGATAGTGAATTTCTAAGTTGTCTTGCATACGTGATCGACACGTAAGTCATTTCTCTCTCATCCATATCATTTAAGCCATTCACATCATTTAATGCTCCAAATCAGGTAAATTATACGGATCGTCCCCAAACTTTGAGTCAATTTCTAAACAGTCCTCCAACTTTAATATTATTGTACGGTTCATCCACTTGACCGGTAAGAAAAAATTTCCCGATTATCTTGCGACGTGACATAATAAAATATAATAAAAAAATTTAATTAGCTGACATCATACAATAAAAGTTAAGGCGCGAACGAGCTGACAAAGGAGGGGTGTCGGTCCCCCTCTCCAAGCTCGCCCTTTGGCTAGCTGGCATAGGAGGCGTGACCCTCCTCTCCAAGTTCGCCCACTGGCGAGCTTCGCACAAGACCCCCTCGCGAGCTCGTCGGCGTCCTTTGTGCGAAGCTCGCTAGTGGACGAGCTTGGAGAGGGGGCCGGCCCCCCTATGCCAGCTTGGCAAAGGGCGAGCTTGGACAGGGGGCCGACACCTCTCTTCTGTCAGCTCGTCCGCGTCTTAAAATTTTTATAATATTCTTTTATTGTGTGATGTCGGCTAGTTAAAATTTTTTATTATATTTGATTATGTCACTTCGCAAGATAATCGAGAGATTATTTCTTACTGGTCAAGTGGATGAATCATGCAATAATATCAAAGTTGGGGGATTGTTTAGAAATTGACTTAAAGTTGGGGGACGATCCAAGTAATTTATCTGGTTTGGAGCATTAAATGACGTTGATAGCTTAAATGACGTGGATGAGAGAGAAACGGCTCACGTGTCGGCCACGTATGCAAGACAATCGGAAAATCTACTATTATCGGTCAAGAGGACTAATCGTTCAAGAAAATAAATGATGATGGATGTTCTGGTTACAAATTGAAGTTGGAGGACTAATTGAAAATCGACTCAAAGTTGGGGACCATTCGTATAATTTACCCTTAAAAATTGGATTGAATATGCCAAAAATAAGTTAAAAGGGTATAGCCACGATTACAATAAGTGTGAGATGTATTTATTATTTTTGTATTTCTATAAATTTTGAATTATACAGAAAATAGTCATATTTACATTTTAAAAACGATAATTTAGTTCATGGAATCGAATTAATCATAATACGTGTTTTCTCTTTTTTTTAGTAAATAATTTTTTTATCGTAATTTTCTGCATCTAACTCAAAATACAAACTTAATTTTTCATATACCTAAACTATCGCGAATTTTTCACTTTAATTCTCTCGTCTATTTTTATTAAGTTTTTAGTTATCTTTACTTTTTTTCATTTATAAAAAATTAAATTATTCATCTTTTGAAATTTAGTCTTAGAGGAAAGAATAATTTGGTCTTTTCATAAATAAAAAATAAAATAACAAAGAATTTAATAGAATTAGATTGAATAATTAAAATAAAAAATTCGTGATAATATAGGAATAAATTAAATTTATACTTTAAAGTTAGATATAGAAAATTATAATAATTTAGGAGAGATCCAAGAAAATAACTCTTTTTTATTTTAACAAAAAAGCAAGTTGTGAGAGAGAAATGTTGGAAAATCAAATGAACCCAAAGAGGGAGACCGCCGCCCGCAGGCACTTTAATCAAATGCACAAATGCACTACTGGTTAAAGCTTCTAATCGACTTACTGGTTGGAAAGGTAAACTTTTTAACACTGCTGGTAATTGTGTCCTTATTAAGTCTGTTCTTAATTCTACTCCTGTTCACACTTTATCATCTGTCTATGTCTCAAGGGGCCTCATTTCTTCATTAGAAAATTTTTCTAGATCTTTCCTTTGGACTAACTCAGGTAGCAAGGTTGGCATGCATCTTGTTGGATGGCACACTGTTCAAACTCATCAATCCCTTGGTGGCTTGGGCATCCAGAATCTCCACTGGATCCGGACCTCACTTCTTGCTAAACGTGTTCTTGGTATCCTTAATGGTTCGCAAGATATATGGTCACTTCTGGTAAAAAATAAATATGAACTTTTGCCGCCTTGGAATAACATTTTTTGCAGGAATGCCTCTTGGCCATGGAGAATGGTAATCAGGGTATTAGATTATATTAAATTTAGTTTACATAAGTGCATCATTAATGATCTCAATACCTCAATTGTTTCAGATCCATGGATTTTCAATGTCCCATTATCCCATAAACCAACCTTTATAAACATGCAGGTAGCTCTTGATTCACTCAATGTTCATAGTTTAATTGTTGATGGGGAATGGAATTTAGTGCTTTTACATGAGTTTTTTGGACCTTCTCTTATTGATGTTATTACTGCCATTTCTTTGCCTCCTTCTTTTGCCTCTGCCGGTGTTAGTCGGTAGGTCTAGGCTGCTGACCCTCACGATGATACAAAGGCCTCGTCGGTTTATTACTCCCTCAGTTGCCAGCCCGACTCCCTGCCGAACTCTGGACACCCAATTTGGAAGCATATATGGTCTATTAGTGCCCCTCCAAAGATTAAAATTTTTTTATGGAAACTTTTCCATAGCAGGCTCTGTACTCTCGATATGATATCTTCTTTCAATCCTAATATCCCCACTGTCTGCCCCTTGTGTGGTACCGCTGTTGAAACTAATAGGCATCTGTTCTTTACCTGCACTATTGCTAATGCTATATGGTCCTTGATGCAACATGACATCAATTACAATTTTAAATTTCTTGCTTCTTGGCACTTGGGTGACTGGATCCTTGAGGGTCGTGACCTTGAACCCTCCTCGACTATCAAACTTCAGTCTCTTATCATTTTATGTCTTTGGGGTATCTGGCATGCGCGGAATGATGCCCATTATGCTTCCTAATTGGTTACCAGTTCGGTCTTATGGAGACAGGCTCTGACTGGCTCTGCGGAGTTCGCTAGACCCATCTCTTCTGAGGCAAGCAGACCCCACGACTCCATTCGAGTCTGATGGGAGATTCCGCCGCCTAACTGGGTGAAGGTGAACTCGGACGGGTCCTTCACCAATCCTGGGAATCCGGGGGCACGGGATATATTATCCGAAACACTTATGGGTCTTGTCTTATGGCAGGGGCGCTTCGATGTCAGGCGAACAGTGTGCTTGAAACTGAGCTTAGGGGTGCGATTGCTGGTCTTCGCTGCTTTCGTGATCAAGGTTTTCGTAAAGTCTGGCTGGAGGTCAATGCTACTGCCTTGGTGAATATCATCAACAAGAAAATAAAATGCCCCTAACGGCTTTGGCCATTTTTTTTGTAGAAATTGAACATCTTATCTCACTTTTTGCTTTTTTTAAATGTACTCATTGTTTTAGACAATGTAATTCGGCTACCAACTTCCTAGCAAATTTTGAAAAAATGACTCTTTTGGACAATTTTTGGACGGGTCCCCTCCTCCAGAGGTCCTTAACATCATGTACTCGGACATTACTCAACATTATAATAGATAGTCCTTTTTTGGTTAAAAAAAAATAGTAACAAAAGTCGGGGACCTGAAGGCCCTTACCGTACAAAGATCTCTGCCGCCTGTGTAAGTAATTAATACTTTTGGACTGAAATATTAAGACAAACCGAAGGATTCCCTGCCGATATATCTAAAATAACTTTTCCCCTTCGTGTGCATAGTTTATATTTCCTCTTATACATATATTATATATATTGTAATATATTCTTATTGCTTTTTGGAACGTAAGATTTTCAGAAGACAAAAAATTATCATGAGCAATTCAATAGCGGAACGAATAAGGCGTTGTTTGGATGGAGATTAAAAAGACATGAGATTAAGTCATATATTCTATCGAATTATTCATTTTTTGAAGTTTGCAACGGATTATGTCTATTTTTTTTTAAAAGAATACGATAACACACAACTTTTCACCATTTACAAAGTTAAATTTTTAAAAAATGCCAACTCTATCTTTTGTATTTTTTTGACAAATAAAACGTGTGTTTGACTCTAACACAAAAAATATTCTCCTATTCCCTTGGTTAATCTTCAACCAAACGCCTCCTAAAAAATTAAAAAAAATTAGTGTTTAATTGGAGATTATGTACTTCCTTTTCTCTTTCTCAATAATTGGCGTGCGTCTGAAACAGGAAGTATATATACTGTGCATTTGGATGTGCATGTGAGACTCGATTAATTGAGTCCAGAAGGTTAAAAACGTCGGTGGCTTCGCTTTCAATAGACTCAACTTGCTCATTTAAAACAACACCACTTGCAGTTAATACTTGAGGTTTTGATTTCTATGATTGGCTACTTTTAAGTTATGGCAAAAGAAGATATATATATATATACCTCATAAATCTGATCAATCAATCAAGTATATATATACCTCATAAATCTGATCAATCAATCAAGTATATATATACCTCATAAATCTGATCAATCAATCAAGTGAAACTTCAATTGAATTTGAATTGTAATTCATATATGATATCTTATGCATGCATGAATAAATTCAGTGGCCCGTATGCTCGTTAAAGGCATGGCTAAATAGATCAAAGATTAAACAAAATGAATTTTTTTTTATCCATAGGTCGTACTACACAATTATAGTTCCTGTGCACATCGCGCAAACACCATAAAATTATAAGACCTTATACTACGCAGAGATAATAGCTTGTAGGTACGAATATATATATATATATATATATATATATAACGACCGAATTTTTAAAAAAATAAATAAAGGATATTTATTTTAATTTATTGGATCTGAAAATTTTAATGCTAATATTTTGGATTAATTAATTTCAAAATTCAAGGAAAACTGGAAAGGATTGTTAAAGAGATAAGAAGGAATTTGAAAGGAATTGAATTATTATGATAAAAAAATAATTAATCTCAAATTTAATTAAATTTAAGAAATTATGGAGTGATAAATTATTGATGGATGATCAAGATGGATTCTAAAAGAGTCCAAGGCTTAGCAGAATTGAAATCTCAAGTCTACATTTATAAATAGACAATTAAAATGTGACTGAAAATTTTTTTTCTGTCAAACAAAATTCTATCCACGAGCTCATCTTTTTCTCTCGATTGGACGCAAATTGAGACACTCCGAGAGCACGCGACGGCTGGTTTCGAAGCTGACATATAGGAGAAAATCTTTCAAGTGGTGGCCGCGAGTTTTGGGACGTGGACAGAGAGTAATCATCTGTCAGAATTCGATGTTCGTACAGTTTTTCAAACAAAAGGAATCTTTATATCGTCAGTTTTTCGTGACATAGAATCATGTGCTCTACTCCTTTGTACCGAGAAAATATATTGTATGCATAGATTAGACATTTATGGAAGAGTTATAATGGTCGAAAAGTCACGTCGAAACCCACTTCTCCATCGGCGGTAGAACTCGGCCCGGGTTCTACTGTACCCGACCTGAATTCCATGAAATCCGGACCAAGTTGAACTCGGAATCAGATTGGGTTGTCCAACCCGGCTCGAGTTGTGCTTCGGCGCGGCACGGGTTCGGCGCGATCATGATTGAGGGTGAACCGATTGACCCGGTCCGAGTTTACCATACACCCGACCTGAGTGTACTCTGACTGAGGTAATTTTGGATGGTTTCCGAACACGGTCCAAATTTCACCCGACGCGAGCCGAGTTTTTGGGACAGAAAATGTATTTTTGGATATTTTACTACGGATAATTGGAAAGACATTATGAAAAAATTATTCTAGATCATCCCTGATCATATTGTGAATAGATATGACATTATCATATCTATTAGATTTGATTTGAGATTATTATTATTTCATCAGATCTTGTGATTCTTTATTGTATTGATCCAGTAGTCTTTCTCCCGACTAGGTCCTTGTTTCACCTAAACATAAATTGTTAAAGATAGGTCTATTAGGTAAATAAGATAAAAGATGAAAACTGTCGAGTTTCCATATTTTTTTATTGTCTCTAAGCCTCCTAAGCCACATTATTATTGATATGAATATTGTATGGGACATATAACATATTTAGAAGTTTGAGACGTCACCTTTAGGGAACGGTTGTCCTGTGATGGCCATAGTCCTTCGCCATCACGAAGCTATTGTTAGCAGTATTGAAGGACGACTTTTCCGTGGTTTGATCCCCCACTAGCCTACATGAAAAAGACATGGAGTTTTCCTAAATTGACTGAGCGTTCCCTATTGAATTGAATAACTCCAAATATAAGATTGAATAGAATGAAAATTGAATTGAATCATGATCATTCAGATTTTAACGTTGATTGACTTTGCCTCCGTCCATTGAATCGTATAGAAATTGTTATTGGTCGATGATCATTGATATTGATAAATGAATGAAAAATTGTTAAATTGGATAGTGCCATAATGATCAGGCATAATTGATAATTGATATTGATTAATCCTTTGATCTCTTACCTAATTCCCTTTATCGATTCATGGCTTTATTGATATATTGTTTTATTGATTATTGATCTCTCCTCATATTGTCTTATTCAGTGCTATATTATTTATTGCTTCACATTCTCATTTATTTATCTAGCTCTGTTGATTATTTCTTATCATTATGATTAGACCCTATGTACTGAATATTTTTATACTCATGAATTTTTCTCTGCATTTGGATTTATGCAGGTGAGATGATAAAAGATGATGATGCAGATGATCAGACTCAGTGACAGAGATGTTGCACATAATATAGGATTAAGTCTTACTAGATTATTGGATTAGCTTTTATTTTTCGCATATTTAGTATGGTGGAGTTATGAACATTTCCAACTTCTTGATATTATGAATTTTTAGATATTGTTGTTATTAATTCTACATTTTATAGAGTTTATTTTTTATAAAATTATTTTACATAGAATAGTGTAACATCTTCGAAATGACTCTGAGCACTAAAAATCACGTGAATCATGGAGCGTAAATAATAGTACGAAAGTAGCGACAAATGACTCCATAAAAGTAGCAAAACAAGTGAGTCTAACGTCCTAGTTTTTGTCATTTGGAAACTGCTTGTGTATCGAACGCCAACTAAACTACAATCGTAAGAGGTATTCGGGTATCGAGCTTAATGCCCTTTCCAACACAGACATTCCTCCTCCATAGTGGCGTGACCTATGTGATGATTTGACTGAGTGCATCGTGACGTTCCGACTTAATTAAGATATTATTCATTTTGAGTTTTGATCCTCGCAAATTTAAAATACATTTTGATAAGTGAAGATTATCATGTCCATTTTTATTTTCATCCATATGAAATTATTCAATAAGATCATTTTGATATTTAAACCTCCTCAACAATATCATCTATGATATCGAAAATGACATCTTGATTGCCGGATGATACAGTTGGAGGTTCCATCGGCTTAGATGATGATACTAATTCGTTGTGAAGGTGAGCATGTCTTAAGGGGTTCATGATCGTACTTTTGTTTCAACCTCGCATCATAATCCACCTTAAAAGAACAAAAACATGATTAATACAAACTACGAGTAATATTATGACATACAGACATCGCGCGCGAGTGTATATATCACTATGGAATACTTTTTTTTATCTATCTATATGTAGTTAACGTATCAATACACACACGTATATATATTACGGTAACATGTTAATATGCATGTATAATACGTGCATAAATTAAGAAGATATATAAATCTTTAAATTCATAACACTTAGGCTCTAATGTGATGATGGTTTGACAATATATCGTGTATCTGCGTGTACATATTTTGTATATATATTAGCATTGAATTAAACATACGCTAATATGTATATGTACGTACCTACATAGAAGTTTATCTCATATGAAATATACTACTCTAATAGTAGATAGGCTTAAACGAAATACGTACACCACCAACTCCAACAGTGGGCTCAAACAACTTTTTGCAATTATATATACATATAGCCAGTATGTATATATGTATATATAAGTGTAGATGGAAACTACACTTCTATGATCTTGCATCTTATCAGACGTCGTTGATTAATAGTAGTGATACAAGCACGAGCCCAAATAGTTGAAAATAAGCATAGATCGGAAGATTTCAAGTTAACATTTTTAGTTGCTGCTAAATTTATGGATAAGTAGGAGTGTAAGAAAAATCCGACCAATCTAAAAATCTATCCGATAAAAAAATGAATCAAAAAAATTAAAAATTAGGAATCCGAATATAATTTAGGATAATTTTTAATAAATTAAAATTCATCCGCTAAAATTAGGGCTCCACCCGAAAAATCGTAAGGGTCGTAGAGTCCATTTTTATTTATGATTTTTTATTTATATAATTAATACATATGTTATCAATTTTTTCATTATAGATAGAGTATTTTTTATATAAAATTTCATACTTTTCTATCACATTATCAAACTTTAATTTAATAACTTAAAATTTTATTAGTATATTTTATATTTATATGAAATTAAATATTTTTATATTAATTTTAATATATTTTTAAAATATAATTATATAAAAATATGGCTCCAAAAAAATCACTCGAAAAAATTGATTCGCTAGAGAGTGATTTTTATTTTTTTTCAAAATAATTTTAGGATAATTTTAATTAAAAATTGATCCAAAAAATAATAATTAAATTTTTTCGATCGAAAATTTGACCCTACATTCGCCCCTATGATTAAGCAAATAAAAAACTAGTGAACTGAAATATCTTAATAGGTCAAGTGGAGAATGAAATGTGAGCAGCTTAAATCGTGAAAATGAAGTTGTGAAAGAAAAATACGACTATCGTGCTTCTAGACAAAAGGCAAAATGGTGGAATAATGCACCCTACATGACGAAGGTTTGATAGTCGAAAGCATCATTAGCTTATCCACTTATCACTGAGGAGCATGGAGCACATGAAATCCGAAAGATGAAAATAACCCCATCACGATGTGAAATAGAATTAGCGAGATAATCGCCACCAACATTTGACACATGGGCGACTTGTGGCGCGCGAATTATGTTACAGCGAACAATAAATATTAATTACTTTGTCCCTTCCGCACTTTCCTATGGAAAAAATAAGGTGAGATTTTTACGCCAAAAAAAATTCGAAATTTAAATTTCAAATAGTTTTAAAAGCATAAAGGATCACCCTAAATTTTTTTATGAGTTTAAATGAGTTATTTTTTATTGTTAATTTATTCTGTGTCGTTGCGCTTAATAAGTAAGTAGTTGTAATACCCAGTCCATTTAAAATAATAATAATAATAATAATAATAATAATAAAAGAAATAGAAAATAAAACTAAATTATAAAAGACCAACTATCTTAGCCCAATTAAGGAGCTCATTAGCATGTTTAGTCCATTACCTAAACTATAAAAGGATTAGATGCCTAAAACTTGTTCTTATCCACTCATTCCTCTCCATCACCTCTCTCTTCCTCTCTAAGACACATCATCCAGCAAGGGCAAAAGATTCCAGCAAGGTCTTCATTTAGGTTTATCTACATTTCTGCACCCTTTAATCTCTAGGTCCATCACTCACTTCCTCTCCCCCATTGGAATGCTTCTTAGGTGAAGAACAATAAGGAGAAGTGATTATCGGTGATCGGAAAGGTTCAAGCTAGAATCAATAATGAAATAAGGTGGGTGATACCGAAATCCCCCTGCATAACTTGATTAGCAATTGATTAGAATTAGGATTCTTATTATGGATTGTGTTCTTGATTGATGAGAAGGAATGGAAATGGAATGATTGATTGCGTTTCTTGTGTTTGATGCATATTTTGTGATTCATATGACTATAGATGTGTTCTGTATTAGTCCTCCATGCTTAGATGATTGATTGTATGTCTTGATTGCATTTTTGGATTGAAAATCGTTGTTATATGGATTCTGTTCGATTCTATTTTCATGAGGACTGGTCGACCGATCGTGTATATCGGTCGACCGGTGATGAGAATATCGGTCGACCGATCCTTGGAGACCGGTTGACCAATCATTCCTCCCGAGCCTTGTATCATTCGGTCGATCGACCGATCGAAGCTCATCTTGATTAAGTATTATCGATCGATCGATTCAGAGATATCGATCGACCGGTGTAGCAGGACTTACTGTATTGTGTTTCTGACCGGTGCCCGAAAATCGGTCGACCGACTAGTGAGTACCAGTCGACCGATTCCTGTCCAGATTGCATATTGATTGCTATTTTGATTGAGATTCTTTCTATGCTTGTGTTTTGTTACTTCTTATTGATTGGAATATTATGTGATTGAATAATTGATCTTGTTTTGATTTGTCCTATGATCCAATCCTATCATGATATTCAAGTATGACAAAGTGATTAAGTATGAAAGATGAGCATGTTTATGTGAGTGGTGGTCAGAGCTTATGCTAAGTGCTCATCGGTAGGGTCGCTCCCTTAGCCATGACTTGATCCCCCATTGGCTGCACGAAGCTGTATTGGTCGCTCTAGCGTAAATCTCCCGAGTTAAGGGCACCCAAGAGCTCAAGGAATATGGACAAGTAACATGAACATAATGAACAAAGCATGATTATTGATGCAAAATGATCTCTGAAATCTTTATGATTATAAGATTGACTCATGATCTCCATATCTTTTATCCATCGATATCTCAATTGAATAATCTTATGCTCTCAAATCTGATCTCATTACAAGTGATTACTAATTTTGTCTATTGCTATTTATTGTTATGCATTGTGTACTTTATGGATTCCTACTAGGCTGTATAGCTTACGGGAGGATCTCCTCCCTTGTGTTGATTTTCATAGGGTCAAGTCAGTGATGGTGTCGAGATTGTGTGCCGCGACCAGCGATGCTAAAGCACATGAACCTACAGAGGGCCTAGTTATCTTTATCTTTATTTTCACATTATGAGCTTGATGTAATTCAGACATTATGACTATCATGGACTTTGTAATATTTGAGACTTCCGCTTTTATGATATTTCTATCTTTCCCTCTTTATCCCTATTATTGGCATGTTATCGCTTTTATTGAGATTTGGTCAAGTTTTAGTCGATGTTATAGTATTTTCGTAGCGCATTCGAGCTCGTCACGTGGCGTTGGTCAATTTGGGGGCGTTACATTTATAGTATTAGAGCCGCCGTTCGGACTCTTTTGATGTCTTATTGTATAATATGGTATAAAAGTGGTTCATGTGCTATCGCTGAGCTGTCGCCACACTCTCCACCAAAAGAGGACTGTAAGTTAAATTCATGTTCATGATATGGTATTGATTCTAATGTATTATTCTTTCATGATTAAAGGATGTTTAGACGCTCAGAAAGGATCCAGAAGGGGGGGCCGCATCGGCCTATAATGCTCCTGATGTGCCAAAAGGCCCAGAGGGCCCAATTACTGAGTCTCAGACTTTAGCCCAGCAGAGTTGGGGACGAGGCCGTGGTTGAAGCCGCACTCCCAGCCGCGGCCGAGGACGGGGCTGCAGTGCGAGAGCACAGTCGCAGGACGAACTCATTGATGAGACTGACCCACTAGAGGGCAGTCAAACCAGAGGTGGCCAGCCCGCAATCTGACGTCGCACGCGGGGATCCCGACAGGAAATTTATGAGGATACTTTAGAGGCATTTCTGAGGCTAAAACTGCGTCAGTTTGAGGGCAAGCCAGATTTCTTCAAAGCTGAACAGTGGATAGAGGCCCTGGACCGGATCTTTAAGTTGATGAGGTATGCCGAAGGACGAAAGGTGCTATACGCTGCCCACCTGATCACCGACACTGCCATGGGCTGGTGGAAGACTACTAGAGCCACCAAGTTCAGGGGGCTGAAAGAAGAAGAGATATGATGGGAGGAGTTTAAGTTGGCCTTTGCAGAACGATGTACTCCTGCTCACGATCGGGAAAGCAAGTATGAGGACTTTTTAGAGCTCGTACAAGGGACCATGACAGTGAGGGAATACCACGCACAGTTTGTCACGCTGGAGCAATATTGCCCTATGTCGTTTGAGGGATGCATAAGGGCAAACAAGTTCATCAATGGTCTACGACCGTATCTGAAGACCGAAGTCCTGACTGCGGACAGTGATACCTTAGAAAAGACGGTGAGACTGACCACTCACATGGAGAAGGACCAAGCTGAGCGCAAGGTCAGGACACCAGCTAAACCAGCGGAGCCATAACGATTTTGAACTAAAGATCGTCAACCATTCAGGAGAGATGATCGTCGCGATCGCCGCTACAGGCCTTATTATCAGAGAGAGGCCCATCTCTATGCTCCACCTCCTCATCGCCCAGCACCAGGTATAAAGATTTTAAAATATTAACTAAGAATATGTTAAGCGTGATAATTAACTCACGTTTCATATAATAGCCTCTGAGATAGCTATCACCTCCTCCACGTCAGCCTTAGCCACTAGCGCTAGTAGTTTCACAGAGGCCTCTCTGTCCTCATTGCGGGTGATATCATGATGGTGAATGTCGCTTGAGGACTGGTGCGTGCGTCCAGTGCGAACAGTTCGGGCATTTTGCCCGAAACTGCCCCAGTTTCCTAGGAGGGGTCGTGATAACCGGGGCGCAGGAGGCGCAAATCTCGTAGTCCAGGGCAGGGTGCATCACATGGAGGCAAACACTGCTCAGAATGATAACGACATTATCAGATGTACGCTTCCTATTGCTGGTGTGTCTGCTATTATCTTGTTTGATTCAGGGGCCACACACTCGTTTATTTCGAAGTCGTGCGCTCAAGCTCTTGGCTTGTCGTTGCAGCAGATGCCTCATGCCATGAGAGTGAGCACCCCCATGGGAGATCTTCACATGGCCAGGTACATCCCGAATGTACCTGTCACCCTGGAGAAGAATTTTTTTGCAGATCTCATTGTCATTCCGATGGCAGACTACGATGTCATTCTAGGGATGGATTGACTTTCTTACCATGATGCAGCCCTACACTGCAAACAGAAGAAGATCATAATAGGTGCACAGGGCAAGCCAAAGATAGTCATCAAGGGGTACTTCATCGGAGAGCAAGAAGGTGATTGTTTCGACTATGAAGACTCAAAAGATGATCCAGAAGGAATGCTATGCCTACTTGACAAGTCTGGTGAAGACCGATGCACCAGCCACTGCATTGCAATAGATAGATGTAGTGCGGGAGTTTTCAAATGTTTTCCCTGAAGATACTTCAGGATTGCCACCAAGACGGGAGATAGACTTCAAGATTGAACTTCTACCTAGCACCGCACCCATCTCCAAGACACCGTACCGCATGGCACCGGCCGAGATGCAGGAGTTGAAGAAGCAGATCCAGGAATTGTTAGACAAAAGCTTCATTCGACCAAGTGTCTCGCCATGGAGAGCACCTGTGCTATTTGTGAAAAAAAGGATGATTCAATGCGCCTTTGCATTGATTATAGGATGCTTAACAAGGTGACGGTGAAAAATAAGTATTCTTTGCCCCGCATCGATGATCTCTTTGATCAGCTGTCCAAGGCATCAGTATTCTCCAATATCGATCTGTGAAATGGCTATCATCAGTTGAGGGTCGCTGAGGAGGACATACCGAAGACAACCTTTCGGTCTAGGTATGGTCACTATGAGTTTTTAGTAATGTCGTTTGAACTGACGAACGCTCTTGCAGCGTTTATGGATCTGATGAACAGGACCTTCCGGTCCTACCTGGATCAGTTCATCATAGTGTTTGTGGATGACATCCTGATCTACTCGTCCAGCCCAGAGCAACATCGGGAGCATCTCAAGATAGTGTTGGAGACTCTGCGCCAACACAAGCTGTACGGCAAACTCTCAAAGTGTGAGTTTTGGTTGAAGGAGATCATGTTTCTTGGACATATAGTTTTCAAGAAGGGCATTTCAGTGGACCCTGCAAAAGTAGAAGCAGTGACTAATTGAGCAAGACCGAAGAATGCATCCGAGATTCGCAACTTTCTAGGATTGGCAGGTTATTAAAGGAGGTTCATCAGAGATTTCTCCAAAATTACAGCACCACTCACGAACCTCACGAAGAAAGCTGAAAGGTTTATCTGGTCTGATAAGTGTGAGCAGAGCTTTCAGACATTGAAGGACCGCTTGACATCAGCACCTGTCCTCACCATTTCGACGGGCAATGGAGGATATGTAGTTTACAGCGATGCATGTGAGACATGCTTAGGATGTGTACTCATGCAGCATGGTAAAGTGGTGGCCTATGCTTCGCACCAGTTGAAGAAACATGAGGTTAACTACCCCACTCATGATATGGAGCTAGCTGCTATAGTTTTTGCTTTGAAGATCTGGAGGCATTATCTTTATGGGGAGACTTTTGAGATCTTCACAGATCATAAGAGTCTCAAATATATTTTTGACCAGAGAAACCTTAACATGAGACAGCGCCGTTGGTTGGAGCTCTTCAAGGATTATGAATTTATTATTAATTACCATCCCGATAAAATAAATTCAATGACGGATGCACTGAGCAGAAAGTGGGAAGGCTCACTGGCTTACATCATGGTACGGGAGTACGAGATCAGTGGTGTCCCAAACTTAGCAGCAATGGAGTGATATGAATGATGCATCAGATGAGTCCTAGCATGATTGACAGGATCATAGCCGCCCAGAAGGAGGACCCAGAGTATCAGAAGGTGTTGAAGAGATGTCAGCAGAAACCGAAGGACTTTCAAGTATCTGCAGATAGAAGAATTCGGTATAATGACAGATTATGGATTCCCACAGATGCCACCATCAGACGAAAAGTAATGGACGAGTGCCTCGGTACGTGGGACCCTTTGAAGTACTCGAGTTAATAGGTGAAGCCGCATGCAGGGTAGCATTGCCACCTTCCTATGGGCGTATGCATAATGTGTTCCACGTTTTTATGCTCAAGAAGTACAAGCATGATGCTGCTAATGTCTTATAGATCGAAAAGCCAAATCTAGCTACGGATTTTACCTTCGCGGAGTATCCGACGCATATAGTGAAACGGAAGGTACAAAGTCAGAAGAATAGAGATGTGCCTATGGTCAGAGTAGCCTGGCGTTTTCATCACGACGATATGGCCACATGGAAACTCGAGTCAGAGATGCACCAGGAGTTCCCGCATCTATTTGGTAAGATCCCTACTTAATGTAAAATTCGAGGACGAATTTTCTTTTAAGGGGATAATAATGTAATACCCGATCCATTTAAAAAATAATAATAATAACAATAAAAGAAATAGAAAATGAAACTAAATTATAAAAGATCAACTATCTTAGCTCAATTAAGAAGCTCATTAGCATGTTTAGCCCATTACCTAAACTATAAAAGGATTAAATGCCTAAAACTTGTTCTTATCCACTCATTCCTCTCCATCACCTCTCTCTTCCTCACATCATCCAGCAAGGGCAAGATATTCCAACAAGGTCTTCATCTAGGTTTATTTACATTTCTGCACCCTTTAATCTCTAGGTCCATTACTCACTTCATCTCCCCCATTGGAATGCTTCCTAGGTGGAGAATAATAAGGAGAAGTGATTATCGGTGATCGGAAAGGTTCAAGCTAGGATCAATCACGAAATAAGGTGGGTGATACTAAAATCTCCATGCATAACTTGATTAGCAATTGATTAGAATTAGGATTCTTATTATGGATTGTGTTCTTGATTGATGAGAAGGAATGGAAATGGAATGATTGATTGTGTTTCTTGTGTTTGATGCATATTTTGTGATTCATATGACTATAGATGTGTTATATAATAGTCCTCCATGCTTAGATGATTGATTGTATGCTTTGATTACATTTTTGGATTGAAAATCGCTGCTATATGGATTCTGTTCGATTCTATTTTCGAATATCGGTTGACCGATCGACCGATCATTCCTCCCGAGCCTTGTATCGTTCGATCGATCGAAGCTCATCTTGATTAAGTATTATCGGTCGATCGATTCAGAGATATCGATCGACCGGTGTAGCAAGACTTACTGTATTGTGTTTCAGACCAGTGCCCGAAAATCGGTCGACCGACTTGTGAGTACCGATCGACCGATTCCTGTCCAGATTGCATATTGATTGCTGTTTTGATTGAGATTCTTTAGCTTGTGTTGTGCTACTTCTTACTGATTGGAATATTATGTAATTGAATAATTGATCTTGTTTTGATCTGTCCTATGATCCAATCCTATCATGATATGCAAGTATGACAAGTGATAAAGTGATTAAGTATGAAAGATGAACATGTTTATGGGAGTGGTGGTCAGAGCTTATGCTAAGTGCTCATCGGTAGGGTCGCTCCCTTAGCCATAGCTTGATCCCCCATTGGCTGCACGAAGCTGTATCGGTCGCTTTAACGTAAATCCCCCGAGTTAAGGGCACCCAAGAGTCCAAGGAATATGGGCAAGTAACATGAACATAATGAACAAAGCATGATTATTGATGCAGAATTATCTTTAAAATCTTTATGATTATATGATTGACTCATGATCCACATCTCTTTTATTCATCGATATCTCAATTGAATGATCTTATGCTCTCAAATCTAATCTCATTACAAGTGATTACTAATTTTATATATTGCTATTTATTATTATGCATTGTGTACTTTATGGATCCCCACTAGGCTGTATAGCTTACGAGAGAAGCTTCTCTCCTGTGTTGATTTTCACAGGACCAGGTCAGTGATGGTGTC
Source organism: Pontederia crassipes (assembly GCA_030549335.1). Classification (NCBI taxonomy): domain Eukaryota; kingdom Viridiplantae; phylum Streptophyta; class Magnoliopsida; order Commelinales; family Pontederiaceae; genus Pontederia; species Pontederia crassipes. The sequence continues at coordinate 9,301,662 of CM060188.1, read as the reverse complement.
GAGATTGTGTGTCGCGACCAACGATGCTAAAGCACATGAACCTACAGAGGGCGTAGTTATCTTTATCTTTATTTCCGCATTATGAACTTGATGTAATTCATACATTATGACTATCACAAACTTTGTAATATTTGAGACTTCCGCTTTTATGATATTTCTATTTTTCCCTCTTTATCCCTATTATTGGTATGTTATCGTTTTTATTAAGATTTGGTCAAGTTTTAGTCGATGTTATAATATTTTCGTAGCGCCTTCGAATAGATCCTCGTCACGTGGCGTTGATCGATTTGGAGGCGTTACAGTAAAAATAATCAATCCATCCCGATTACTTTGTGATTTAATATAGTTTTTAAATTAGGTTACGATACAAGATAGTCACATCTAATTACTTCGGTTCGACATGAAAGATTTTTTAAAAAAATGAAAATTTCCCATTAGACATTCCATATGCAACCAATTGAACAGAAATTCTTCCAAAAAAAATTGAACAGAAATTTCAATTTCTTCACGTGAAGAAAGGATATATTATTTTAATAAAATCTAGGAATCGTAATAAGCGCGTTACCTACATATTCCACCTAACCAATATAATATATAGGCCATGGATATTAAAAAGGAAACTTGGAGTGAAGAAAGGATATATTATTTTAATAAAATCTAGGAATCGTAATAAGCGCGTTACCTACATATTCCACCTAACCAATATAATATATAGGCCATGGATATTAAAAAGGAAACTTGGCCATTAAAAAGAATAAACTTTCAATGTATTAATAAAATATCCACCGCATTCTTTGTGGATTTTCTTATTAATAATAAGAAATCGCTTAAGAATAACTTTTTACTGTGAAGTCTATTTATTTCGTCCTTCTCAGATATAAGCGACGGACCAGAAAATATTCTGAGAGGACCATAATATAAATATAATATAATAAGAGATTAATGAATATGTAGAGCATATATCCCATTCTACATTTTGAAATAGTGCGCTTGTATTTTATCTTAAATTAATTATATACTTCTTAGATGAAATTATATCTATAAATATATATATATTGGATATATATATATATATATTGGGATAGTTATAAAATAAAAAGTATAATATAAAACTAGATAAATTATAATAGTTGAATTAGTCATATTTATTAATATGACTTGATGACGACCATTGAATACTTAGATTATCTTAATATTCATCATATTTACTATTTAATATATACTTTAAATTAATATACAATTCTTTTGTTAATTTAATAAGTAAAAATAGTTATTTAGAACGTCAAATATTTTACATATACATTTTTCTCACTTAATAATATTATTTTAAAAAATATAAAGTAATATATGCAATTAAGAATATATATTTCAAGGGCCGTCTATAACAATAACTTAATTAACAAGTGAGGGGTAATTTTCTTGTGATAAAACCAGCTATGTTGTCGACTTTTCAATTTTCATATGTGAGAAAACGTAAATGCGTGCATATCTTAAAAGGAGTTCGGCTAAGGCAATTACGTCCACGTAGATGCCAAATATATACATCACATCTTAATTAAACCAGTGTGACTCGCATAATATAATAATTAAGTGTTCATCTTATTTACTTGATGTAATATTCATGCATGTAAAATCAAAATGAAAATAGGTAATAATATTAGAAACGTTGAAAATATTTTTTTTTAAAAAAACTAAGAACGAAGATTGGAATAATGACCACAGAGACGGAATATTTCCATCGATATATAGTGGAAATGTAGTATGCAGATTTGAGCTTAGATACGCCATCTGTCCCACCTCTTTTTCCTCCAATTAAAGAAAACCTAAGATATCAACCTTGAACCATTAGATTTGATTCTAAATTTGGAACAGTACCGAGTGATCCATTTGTTAATAGGCTCCTGCAAACCTGCATCCATGTCAGACTTTAAAGCATATCTATATATACGTAGGCTAAGAAGAATATAATCAATATTAATTTATTTTCAACATGCAATTTTAACATTGTTCATGTAAGTCGGTGGGGCATAAATACTTCCAACGTTTTTTTTCACAAAATGCAGATATTATATGTATTGATTAGAACTGTCCCGGTACAAAATAGTTTGAAGGCTCGACGGAGGGTTATCCTTCCAAAAGATATCATCAAAAATATTTTTGCCTAATTTAGCAAGATATTTCGCAGCATAATTAATGTGTCTAGAGCAATGGATACATTTAAAGTTTACAAAAGAGGACAAAAGGTAATTTATCTCCTGAATTAGATTCCATAGCTTTCAAGGCACTTCCGCTTTTTTATTTATGATGTCGATTAAGGTAGAAGAATCAAATTCCAGAATAATGTTTTGAAGCCTCAGCCGATTGCCAGTACGCGACCCCCACAGAACGCCGAAAGCCTCCGCTTGGAGCACAGAAGTAGCCTTGCATCTTATGGAGCATGCACACATGAGAATGGCATTAGTGTCACGTATTATAAAACTCGCATCGCTGACCAAGGTCCGACGACAGAGTGAGCCGTCGAAGTTGATCTTGGTCCAAGAAGCAGGCGGGGTGTCCCAGTGGACATACGATCTGTCCTGGGGTTGGGTGAGTGTGTGCATGTGATTTGCCTCAGAACTGTGGTACTCCGCATATTCCAAATACCAGGCCAAAACTCATACCCATAACGAATTAACGATTGCCCGCTGGAACTAAGGTGGAACTCATTTCTTCTCTTCCAAATAGCCCAGCGAGAGAAAGCAATCAAGGACAGGAGTGAGGACTTGGAGTGCAAGACGAGGTCAAATCCCTCCAAAGTCCAATTTCCAAGATTTCAAATAGGGAGGAACCGAAAAGTATAACTAAGCTTAAATTAGATAAGAGTCCAATAATTTATGACATCAGTACACTTATAGAAAAGATGATCAATTATTTCAAGTTGTAAGTCACACAGGGGACATAAAGGATTCTGATTTAGTAGAAACTGTGTGAGCCAAGTTAAGGTAGGTAACCGACAAGGAAAGAGCTTCCATAAGAAAATTTTGATCTTTTGTGGGATATTGAGCTTCCACGTGAGGTTTCAGATTGGCCATCCAGACTGATCAAAGGGGGAGTTTTGACGGCATAGGGAAAGATAGATTTGGCAGAAGCTTTGCTAGTATGATCATGTATTCAATACCACTTGTCATCATTGATAGCAGGAGTAAGAAAAATAGAAGCAATTAGATCGGCAAGAGATGGGCCAAAATATAAATGCAGAAGATGAGTAATCCATTTCATGTTATCTAAGATAAAGTCACTAACTGGATATTAATGTATGTTGGCTTAAAAAGGAGGGGTGTGAAAAAAATCTAGGGGTCTCTAATTACCTTAGTAGAGAGACCATTACCAATGTGTTTCTTGAGACCGTGTTTGATCCCAAGCTGAGTCTTGAGGAGGGGTCTCCAGCACCAAGAAGGCTACTGGCAAGGGGAGGTGTGTAACCATGGATGATAATCAATATATTTGACTTTAATCAGTTGTGTCCAAAGAGTGGAGTGGTGATTTAATAAAGCCAGGATTCTCTTGGCCAACAAGGCATATCTTACATTATGTATGTTCCTAACCCCTAATCCACCCGTCCAACATGATTTTTGAATAGTGCCTCACGACACCATGTGAGCACCCTTATTATTTCTATTGTTTTTCCATATAAAACTCTGATGCGTTGTAATTGTAACAATAAAATTTGCTAGCAAGTGCACTAGTCGCTCAAGTAATATAGTAATAGGAGTAAGAGTGTCGAACCCACGAGGAATATTATTAATTCAATATCTGAAATTATAAATTAATAAGAGAGGAAAAACATGGATTTTTGGAAAGAGGTTTTATGAAATAAAATAAGGAAAATAAGATAAAGATAAGATAGTGGTGTTGAAGTTAGGCCTTAGGATGAAAATAGATCAGGATAAATATTTGAATCATAAAAGATAAATTTAATCTTTAAAGATGGATTAGAGTCTCCCTAAAGTAATCTACCATGATTAACTTGTGGTCTCCACGACTGGCATCCCTCAATTTAATCATATAGAACTATCTTAATTTAATAAGAATTGAAGTCTCCACGACTGGTACCCCCAAAATCATATTAAAATTAAGATGCATTAAATTGGATTCTCTAGACTATTAATCACTCCACAAACTGGTATAGATTAATAGACCACACAAACTTGATTCTCCACACACTAGTTATCAAATTTATGTCAATTATTAATTTCACATAAAATCAATTAATTTAATTAATGAATTCTGAAATTAAATAATTTACAAACTGGTAAGTACTTAACTCAGAAATCCAAATAATTAAATTAAAAGCATTAAACACAATTAATAATTGATCAGAAAAGATTAAAACAAATAAAGTATGATCCAAACATTTTCCTTCAATTAATAATCTCCTAAAATAATAATCGTAAAAACATGGAGTTCATCCTAGAAATTCTGGAGAGATAATAACAAAATAACAATAATAATCGAAAGAATTACACCCAAAATAGAAGTAGAGCTCTCGAATTGGGTAGACAGTCGGGCAGCCTCTCGGACTTGATCAGGGTCGCGATCAACTTCCAGCCGTCGCACCTCTCTCCTCTTGGTCGTAACCTGCAGAGCTCACGACTCGCCGTGGAAGAAACCTGAACTTCAGAGCACGAATTGAAACTATGGATTCTTCACGTATTTATAGGGTGCGGACGACTTCAATTTGATCTCGGCCGTAACATCGTACGGTTAACTTTAAATTTATAAGATAAACTCGGCCAAAGATAAATCATTTTATCATTACGCCCAAAGATAAATCCTTTTTATCTTTACTCCCTTAGAGTCTCGGCCGTAATGAAAATATTTTATCTTTACTCCTTTCCATTACTCCCAAAAGATAAAAATCCTTTTATCTTTACGCCTTCAAATGTCTTGTTACGCCCAAAGATAAACTCATTTTTATCTTGTTACGCCCTTCATCTTCATGCCATTACGCCCTCCGAATTTCGGCCGTAAGGAAGGACGAGACTTCGGCCGTAAGGAAGGACGAGACTTCGGCCGTAAGGAAGGACTTCTCCTGTTACGCCCAAAAGATAAAAACATTTTATCTTTACGCCTTCAAATGTTAGCCGTAACAAAGAATTAAATCTTGTTACTCCTTTTGAATCTCGGCCGTAACGACTTGGGTGTAAAGCCAAATCTCGGCCGTAAGAAATAATTTCTTTGAATTTCGGCCGAGATCCGAATTTTCCTGCAAATAATTATCAAAATATAGTTAATCCATCCACAATTAAAATATTTAGAGAATTTAATAATTAAAATTGATAAATCCGGAATTATGATTAGAAGTGACTAAAAATGATGCATGCCATGATCAAATTATAGAAAATTTTATTAAAATAATTAACTAAAATATGTTATATTTTGCATGCATCAAACTCCCCCAAGCTTAAAGTCTTGCTTGTCCTCAAGCAAAAATTCAAAGCAAGGCTCAAGAAAGTTCCATCATAGCCGCCACATTGTCAACTGATTAATTTTCTCATACAATTCTTCTGCACACCTACTACTCAGCATCTTATCATTTTCCATGCACTTAGCTTCATAGAGGTTCTGAATGCTACACAAATTTAAACAATTTCAAATTCAGCCTTGCAGAAAAAATAAATTGTCTGTCAAATAATAGCATTAATATTGAACATATAAGTACTAATTGAGCTTAAAACTTTTTTTTTTCTTTTCATTTTTCAATTTTATTTTCAATTATTTAAAAGTTCTAATCTTCAAGCAGGATTGCACAAGGAAGTCCATGTAGCGGGCTTTGGACTGATGACTCCCAAACCAGATGGCCTTAGGGCACCAGGTGATAAAGCACCCCTCGAGTTTACTTGCCCGAACAACCAAGGTTCTGAATGAAGAGTTCGAACTTAGCCATGATTCAGTACTCCTGTGCTTCTCCATATCCCTCAAGATGGTCCATGTAGCAGATTTTCGATCGACGGATCCCAGAGCAGTTGCCCTTAGGTCGCCAGGCATGAACCCCTACGGATCTAATTACCCGAACACACCTTGGTTCCGGATAACACTTTTGTACCTACACATAACTTTATTCAACTTTTTTTTTATTATTATTATTATTTGTTGGGGTTTAACTAACCCTTCTTTTTTTATAAGCTCAAAAAGTACTTGATATGGTCAATAATAGGTCTACTATTATCAAGACTTAAAAGAAATAAAAAGGCATGAATATGATTTTGTCGTCTAGTCATTCATAATTCTACTTAGCATAGGCACATAGTCTATAAGTTTGATACTAAAATAGCGAGTGATAAGAAAGAAAAGTAATCAAATTTCATCAATTAACGACATGTCTTTGAACTTTTACTTAAAGATAATTAAAACAATAAGACAAAAGTTAGTAAGATGGTAGCAAAAATAAATGCATGCAATGATATTTTTTAGAAAATTTTCAAATTTTTCAATTTTTTTTTTAAATAGATGCAGACATAAGCAAATAAACAGAAAGATGCAATGCATGGAATGCAAACTCCCCCAAGCTTGAACCAGACACTGTCCTCAGTGTTAAGCCAGCAAGGGAAAGTGATACATACTCAATAAAAAGGGAAATTTAAAGAAACGAAAATAAAGAAAAGGGAAAAGACACAACCGGATTTATTGTCGGTGGAGAGATGCTCGGCCTTATATCTATCGATGAAGGTGACGGCCGCAAATGGTCTCGGTGAGAGGAGATCTCTGCCGTAAAAGCTTGGCCGCAAAATTTTGTTGATGAAGATCTCAGCCGTGCAATCTCGGTCGTAAGAAACTGGCCGTAATGGTGAAACTTCGGCCGTAAGGAGTTGGTTCGGCCGTAATTGATGAAGCTCGGCCGGAGATTGGAGTTTGGCCGTAAGAAAGCGGCGGAGATGGCGTGACTTCGGCCGTAAAACGAAGGCGACGTGGAAACTTCGGCCGTAACGTACTGGGCGTAAGGATCGGCTGTTGGTGTTTGGGACTTCGGCCGTAAAATAAAATCGGCGTGGAAGCTTGGCCGTAACGCACAGGGCGTAATGGTTAGACTTCGGCCGTAAGGAGAAGAGGCTCGGCCGTAATAAATGTCGGTGTGCGGTGGAAGACCGGCCGTAACGAACCCGGGGCGTAATGGGTCGTCTCCGGCCGTAAGAAATGGCCGTAATGCACAGAGGTTGCAACTTCGGCCGTAAGGAGTACAGGTGGCGTGGAACTTTGGGCGTAAGGAACAGAGGCTCGGCCGTAATGGCTTTTCGTTCGTCCGTAAGTCGATGAAGAACCTCGGCCGTAAGAAGTAAAGCTCGGCCGAAGATTTAGATCTTTCCAACGTGAAGGGTCATGTCGTAAGAGCTTGGCCGATTGTCCGAGGTCTCTCCTTCCGCAGATGACTCAACAAAATAAAACTATTATCACAAAATAAATAAAAAGAATAAAAATAGTTCTGATTTATAGTCGTCAGCTTGACTTAGTTCTGATGAAAATTTCACACATCATAAAGAGTGATCATAGAAAGGTTATGATAATAAGTGCCACCATGATAAAGTTTCAATCTATGTCCATTCACTTTGAGTCTTTGTTTTTTGTCTAATGATTCAATCTCAAAAGTTCCATAGGGTGAACAATTAATTATAACATAAGGTCCGGTCCATCTTGATTTAAGTTTTCCAGGAAATAATCTGAGTTTGCTATTATAAAGAAGTACTTGTTGACCAGGTAAAAATTCTTTATGTTTGATATGCAGGTCATGTAAATTTTTTGTGCGTTCTTTATATAGCTTACTGTTTTCGTATGCATATTGTCTAAATTCATCAAGCTCATTTAATTGTAATAACCTTTCAGATTGTGATGATTTTAGATTCATATTTAAAAATTTTATTGCCCAATAAGCCCTGTATTCTAGTTCTACAGGAAGGTGACATGCTTTTCCAAAAACTAATTTATAAGGAGAAGTACCTATGAGTGTTTTAAAAGCAGTCCTATATGCCCAGAGTGCATCATCTAATTTCAAAGACCAGTCTTTCCTAGATGAATTTACAGTTTTCTCTAGAATCCTTTTTATCTCTCTATTTGAAATTTCCACTTGTCCACAAGATTGGGCATGATATGGTGTACTCAAAAAATGTTTGACTCCAAATCTATTAAGAAGAGTTGACATTATTTTATTGCAGAAATGTGTTCCATTGTCACTTATGATAGTCCTAGGTGTTCCAAATCGAGTAAAAATATTTTTTCTTAGAAAGTTGGCAACTACCTTGGCCTCATTTGTTGGTGTGGCTACAGCTTCTACCCATTTGGAAACATAATCAACCGCCACTAAGATGTATTGGTTGTTAAAGGATTTAGGGAATGGTCCCATAAAGTCAATGCCCCAAACATCAAAAATATCACACTGTAAAATATTTGTGAGAGGCATTTCATCTCGACGAGAAATATTACCTGTCCTTTGACATTTGTCACAATACTTACAGTAGTTTCTTGCATCTCTGTAAATGGTTGGCCAATATAGTCCACATTCAAATACTTTGGCTGCTGTTCGATTGGGTCCAAAGTGACCCCCAGCTTGTCCATCGTGGCAATGACTTAAGATATTATCAATCTCATCTTCGTGAACACATCTTCGAACTATTTGATCTGCACATAATCGAAAAAGGTAAGGATCTTCCCAGTGATAATTCTTAACATCAGATAAGAATTTCCTTTTTTGATGAGTGGTCATGCCCTTTGGAATGTAATGTCCTGCAAGGTAATTAGCAAAATCAGCGAACCATGGTGTAGTGTCAGAAATTTGAAAAATTGTAGAGATAGAAAAAAGTTTCTCGTCTGGGAATTCTTCAAGTATGTCTGTGACTTCTCTTGGAGATGGCTCCAACCGAGATAGGTGATCAGCTAATAAGTTCTCAGTCCCTTTTTTGTCTTTTACTTCCACATCGAACTCTTGCAAAAGTAGTATCCATCGGATCAGTCTAGGTTTGGCATCTTGTTTGCTCATCAAGTGCTTGATGGCTGCATGATCTGTGTATACAATAATTTTTGAACAAATTAGATATGATCTAAACTTGTCAAAAGCAAAAATAATAGCAAGAAACTCCTTCTCTGTTGTTGCATAATTTAGTTGGGCAGCATTCAATGTTCGGCTTGCATAATATATGACATGAAATGTTTTATCCTTTCTTTGCCCCAACACAGCTCCAATAGCACCATCACTCGCGTCACACATCATCTCGAATGGTAGAGACCAGTCTGGTGCAACAACAACAGGTGCAGAAATTAGCATTTCCTTTAATAAATTAAAAGCAGCAAGACAATCTGAATTAAAATCAAATTTTGTGTCCTTAGCAAGAAGATTAGTTAAGGGTTTAGCCATTTTTGAAAAATCTTTGATGAAACGGCGATAAAATCCTGCGTGCCCAAGGAAGCTTCGAATGCCCTTCACATTGGTTGGAGGAGGCAGATTTGCAATAACATCTATCTTGGCCTTATCCACTTCAATTCCTTTTTCTGAAATTTTGTGGCCAAGGACTATACCCTCCTTAATCATGAAGTGACATTTCTCCCAGTTAAGGACCAAATTCGTTTCTTCACATTTCTGCAAAACTAGAGATAAGTTATCCAAACAATTATTAAAAGAGCTACCAAAAAGTGTAAAATCATCCATGAAAACTTCGAGTATCTTCTCATTCATGTCTGCAAAGATTGACATCATGCATCTTTGGAATGTTGCTGGAGCGTTGCATAGACCAAATGGCATCCTTCTATAGGCAAACGTTCCATATGGACATGTGAACGTTGTCTTTTCTTGATCCTCAGGTGCTACTGCTATTTGATTGTATCCAGAATAGCCATCTAGAAAATAATAAAAGCTATGACCTGCAACACGCTCCAACATTTGGTCAATAAAAGGTAATGGAAAATGATCTTTGCGGGTAGCATCATTAAGCTTCCTATAGTCTATACAGACTCTCCAACCTGTAATTGTTCTTTGAGGAACTAATTCATTATTTTTGTTACTTACCACGGTGATTCCTCCTTTCTTAGGAACTACCTGCACAGGACTTATCCATGAACTATCAGAAATGGCATATATAATACCTGCATCAAGGAGTTTGATGACCTCCTTTCTTACAACTTCCTTTAAAGTTGGGTTGAGCCTTCTTTGATATTGAGCAATTGGTTTGGCATTGTCCTCCATCAAAATCTTGTGCATGCAAATTGTAGGAGAGATTCCCCTGATATCTGAAATAGACCAAGCAATTGCTTTCTTGTGATGCCTTAATACTTCCAGAAGTTTATTCTCCATATCATCTGTCAAGTCAGCAGATATGATAACTGGGTAAGTGTTTTTTTCAAGAAAAGCATATCTTAAATGAGATGGAAGTTCTTTAAGTTCGAATTTTGGAGGACAATCCAATTTTTCAATTTCGTCCTCGAATGTCTCTGTTGTTATTGGCACATTATCCTCTCCCACAATTTCTCTAGAATCCTCCATCATTTCCAAAGCTTCCTTAGCATATGGGTCCGAAATAAAATCTGCAACAATATCATCAAAAGCATCAGTCGTGTCATCTTCTATAGAATCAATAGCATAACAGGATGAGTGATCGAAAGGTTGTTTGAGAGAATTTTTTATATTGAAAGTGATGTCTTCGTTGTTGACGCGAAGTGTGAGCATCCCTTGTTGAACATCTATGAGTGCGTTTCCTGTTGCTAGGAATGGTCTCCCGAGGATGATGGGGGTTTTTTCATCTGCCTTCATATCCAGAACAATAAAATCTGCAGGAAAAACAAATTTATCAACCTTTACCAAAACATCTCTTAATATTCCTTGGGGTCTTTTGCATGAAGAATCTGCAAATTGAAGAGTAATGCTTGTTTCTTCTAGTTCTCCATAACCTAGCTGCACAAATATAGAGTAAGGCATTAAACTTATACTAGCACCAAGATCACATAAGGCTTGTGCACAAAAGAATTTTCCTATAGTGCAAGGTATGGTGAAGGTTCCCGGATCCTTCATTTTTTTAGGTATATCTCGATCATAAATGGCACTACACTCCGATGTCAACATTACTCTCCCAGTGTTTTCAAACTTTCTTTTTGAGGATAATATATCCTTCATGAATTTAGCATAGCTCGGCATCATCTGTAAAGCTTCATGAAAAGAAATATTAATAGATAATTGCTTCAGAATATCAAGAAAGCGAGAAAATTGCTTATCTAGTTGTTCTTTGTGAAATCTCTGTGGATAGGGCAGATCCTTCATGTTGGTATTTTTTGAATTGTCAGTTTCTCTTTTCTTCAGATTGATATCTACAGTTGTCTGATCTTGTGTCTTTGATGCTTCAGTTTCTTCTTTGTGATCAATTACTCTTGGCGGGGAATCTGATCTCAGACTTCTCAATTGTTTCCCACTTCTAAGAGTCACAGCTTTGGTCTCTTCTTTAGGATTTTTCTCTGTATTGCTTGGAAGAGTCCCTGGTGCACGGCCTGCCATCATATTGGCCATTTGCCCTATTTGCATTTCTAAATTCCTGATTGTAGCATCTTGATTGTTTGCCCTTGTTTCCATTGTCTTCTGCATGGTTTGCATAGTGTCAATGACTCTTGCCATCATTTCTTCCATAGGATTAGTCGATTGTTGGACATGAGCTTCTTGTTGCTTTCTCAAAAGTGTATAATTTTGTGGATGAGCTTGATTCTGAAATTTCTCAAAAACTTGTCCTTGGTTTGTCCTGTAAGGAAACTTCTGATTGTTCCTCCAACCATAGTTATTATTCCTGAAAAATGGATTGGAGACAAAGTTAGCATTTTCAATATGATCAGGATTAGAAATGTTATCTTGAGGACAATAATTGCTTGCATGTCCTCCTCCACAGTTGTTGCACACCATTAATGACATCATCTGCTCAAATTTGTGATTAAGTGACTCCAGCTGAGTCACTACTTCAGAAGAATTTTTACTTTCTGTAGCATGCACATCATGAGTTCGGCGAGGTGGTCTCCTTTCTTGACTTGATTTGAGTGCTACAGCTTCAATAATATCTTGTATCTCACTAGGACGTTTAGATCCCAGTACTGTCCCTCCTGCTGATTGATCGAGCTTATCTTGATCTACAGGTCGTAATCCATGATAGAAATCTTCCATCACTTGCCATTTTGGAATTCTATTATCAGGAACTCTGGCCAGTAGTTCCTTATATCGTTCCCAGGCTTCATATAATGTCTCGTTATCGTCTTGAACAAATGCCCTCAATTCTCTTCGATATTTGCCTGCCTTTTGTGGTGGACAATATTTTCCAACAAACTTTTCTACCAGCTCCAACCAAGAATGAACCGATCCTGCAGGCAAAGTTTTAAACCAAGTGGAAGCTTTGTCACGTAAAGATTGAGGGAATAATAATAAACGAATAACTTCAGAAGAAACATTATTATTTCTAAAGGTGCTCAGAGTGGCAAGAAATTTATCAAGGTGATCGTGAGGGTCTTCATGAAATCCTCCTCCAAATTGGGATGCTTGTATCATCCTCACGATTGCGGGATTTATCTCAAAATTATTTGCATTAATATCAGGCAGCACGATGCATGATTCTCGGTCACTGTATCTGGCCGAGACATATTCTCTCATAGAAAGTTCTGCTTCATCTTCTCGCCGATTATTATATGCTGGAATCAGTTCATTTTGTTGCTCCAGTCTCTGATTGTCGCGTGCTTGTTCCGCCATTTTTCTTATATTTCTTCGTAATCGACGATAGGTTCTTTCAATCTCAGGATCAAATTCCAATAGTGGATTTGAACTTCTAGTGTGCTTATCAGAAGATTCCAGGATTGGTTGTGTTTTAATTTTCAATTAGTACCTGCAACAACCAATTTTCAGTAAGATAAAAGAATAAAATAAAATATATACAAGAAGAAAGAAATTCAGATAATAGGTCACGAAAGATGAGTTTTTTTTTACTAATAAAGTCTTTTAGCACGATAGAATTTGAAAATTCGTCGTTAAAATTAATTTTCAGAAACTTTATTAAATTATTTTCAGAAATAATCAGATTTTATAATCAGAAATAATCAAAAATTATTTTCAGAGAAGAAATAAGATTAATATACTGAAAAGAAATAAGATTGATCGGCCGTAATTCAGAAATAGATTTACGGCCGAAATTAGATTAGTAATTAATCCGAGTCTCGTTCGTCCGTAAAAATATTGAAACAGTGTCAAAAGGATTCAACGTGAAGGCGTAAAAATTAGTATGGTGATGAATTATCTCGGCCGAAAAAAAATTGAATGAAATGTTGCCAAATGAATCATTACGGCCGACAAAGATTATAGTTCATATCGGCCGTAAAACAATGAGAGGTAAAACATCAACACATATAAATCGGTCGAAAAGGAGTAAAATCCATGGATGATCCATTACGGCCGAGACAAACTAAATCGCTTCGGCCAAAACAAAGTCAAATCAACAGTTCAAACTATTATAATGTTACGGCCGAGAATGAAAAAATTAATCACAAATAAATTGGGGTCGGAAGATGGCGTAAAAAAAAACAAGTGTTCAGAAATTTTACGGCCGTAAAACCATGAGATTAATTCTCGGCCGTAAAAATGAAACATGAGATCATTTCGGCCGTAAAAAGATTAAATCGTCAATGAGGTCACTTCGGCTGAGATGATGTCAACACGAGGCCGTAAAGAAAAATAGGGTTTCGGCCGAAATAATTTCGAATAAAACTCAAATGTCGAAAATTGAATCATTACGGCCGAAAATTAATTAAGCAATTCCTTACGGTCGTAAAACAACGAAATCATATGAAGAGTTTAAACAATTAAAATGTTACGGCCGAGAATGAAAACTGATTCGAATAGGGCGTAAAAAATTTAAACCATCGATAAACCGGGCGTAACAAGTCAAATCAATATCCATTACTCATGGCGTAAAAACAACGTTCGGATAAAAATATTACGGCCGTAAAGATTGAAAGTTTAGAATTCAGAAATTATTCATTGCGAGGCCGTAAAATTAATAAAGCCGACATTTCAAATTAAAGTCGTAAATCCATAAGTCGACAATGTAATTTGGAAAAATCCAATCAGCGTCGGATTTTAAACCGAAAGTAGATAAATAAAAAAAATGTTGTGACCTTTATCTGCAAAAGAAAAAAAAATGTCAGTTTATTCACAAAAATAATTAAAACAATTAATACATATTTATAAAGAATTATTTACAATTTATTTACATCTCCTAATAATTCATAAAAATCAGAAATTAATTAATAAAATATTCCCCGGCAACGGCGCCAAAAACTTGATGCGTTGTAATTGTAACAATAAAATTTGCTAGCAAGTGCACTAGTCGCTCAAGTAATATAGTAATAGGAGTAAGAGTGTCGAACCCACGAGGAATATTATTAATTCAATATCTGAAATTATAAATTAATAAGAGAGGAAAAACATGGATTTTTGGAAAGAGGTTTTATGAAATAAAATAAGGAAAATAAGATAAAGATAAGATAGTGGTGTTGAAGTTAGGCCTTAGGATGAAAATAGATCAGGATAAATATTTGAATCATAAAAGATAAATTTAATCTTTAAAGATGGATTAGAGTCTCCCTAAAGTAATCTACCATGATTAACTTATGGTCTCCACGACTGGCATCCCTCAATTTAATCATATAGAACTATCTTAATTTAATAAGAATTGAAGTCTCCACGACTGGTACCCCCAAAATCATATTAAAATTAAGATGCATTAAATTGGATTCTCTAGACTATTAATCACTCCACAAACTGGTATAGATTAATAGACCACACAAACTTGATTCTCCACACACTAGTTATCAAATTTATGTCAATTATTAATTTCACATAAAATCAATTAATTTAATTAATGAATTCTGAAATTAAATAATCCACAAACTGGTAAGTACTTAACTCAGAAATCCAAATAATTAAATTAAAAGCATTAAACACAATTAATAATTGATCAGAAAAGATTAAAACAAATAAAGTAGGATCCAAACATTTTCCTTCAATTAATAATCTCCTAAAATAATAATCTTAAAAACATGGAGTTCATCCTAGAAATTCTGGAGAGATAATAACAAAATAACAATAATAATCGAAAGAATTACACCCAAAATAGAAGTAGAGCTCTCGAATTGGGTAGACAGTCGGGCAGCCTCTCGGACTTGATCAGGGTCGCGATCAACTTCCAGCCATCGCACCTCTCTCCTCTTGGTCGTAACCTGCAGAGCTCACGACTCGCCGTGGAAGAAACCTGAACTTCAGAGCACGAATTGAAACTATGGATTCTTCACGTATTTATAGGGTGCGGACGACTTCAATTTGATCTCGGCCGTAACATCGTACGGTTAACTTTAAATTTATAAGATAAACTCGGCCAAAGATAAATCATTTTATCATTACGCCCAAAGATAAATCCTTTTTATCTTTACTCCCTTAGAGTCTCGGCCGTAATGAAAATATTTTATCTTTACTCCTTTCCATTACTCCCAAAAGATAAAAATCCTTTTATCTTTACGCCTTCAAATGTCTTGTTACGCCCAAAGATAAACTCATTTTTATCTTGTTACGCCCTTCATCTTCATGCCATTACGCCCTCCGAATTTCGGCCGTAAGGAAGGACGAGACTTCGGCCGTAAGGAAGGACTTCTCCTGTTACGCCCAAAAGATAAAAACATTTTATCTTTACGCCTTCAAATGTTAGCCGTAACAAAGAATTAAATCTTGTTACTCCTTTTGAATCTCGGCCGTAACGACTTGGGTGTAAAGCCAAATCTCGGCCGTAAGAAATAATTTCTTTGAATTTCGGCCGAGATCCGAATTTTCCTGCAAATAATTATCAAAATATAGTTAATCCATCCACAATTAAAATATTTAGAGAATTTAATAATTAAAATTGATAAATCCGGAATTATGATTAGAAGTGACTAAAAATGATGCATGCCATGATCAAATTATAGAAAATTTTATTAAAATAATTAACTAAAATATGTTATATTTTGCATGCATCAAACTCCCCCAAGCTTAAAGTCTTGCTTGTCCTCAAGCAAAAATTCAAAGCAAGGCTCAAGAAAGTTCCATCATAGCCGCCACATTGTCAACTGATTAATTTTCTCATACAATTCTTCTGCACACCTACTACTCAGCATCTTATCATTTTCCATGCACTTAGCTTCATAGAGGTTCTGAATGCTACACAAATTTAAACAATTTCAAATTCAGCCTTGCAGAAAAAATAAATTGTCTGTCAAATAATAGCATTAATATTGAACATATAAGTACTAATTGAGCTTAAAACTTTTTTTTTTCTTTTCATTTTTCAATTTTATTTTCAATTATTTAAAAGTTCTAATCTTCAAGCAGGATTGCACAAGGAAGTCCATGTAGCGGGCTTTGGACTGATGACTCCCAAACCAGATGGCCTTAGGGCACCAGGTGATAAAGCACCCCTCGAGTTTACTTGCCCGAACAACCAAGGTTCTGAATGAAGAGTTCGAACTTAGCCATGATTCAGTACTCCTGTGCTTCTCCATATCCCTCAAGATGGTCCATGTAGCAGATTTTCGATCGACGGATCCCAGAGCAGTTGCCCTTAGGTCGCCAGGCATGAACCCCTACGGATCTAATTACCCGAACACACCTTGGTTCCGGATAACACTTTTGTACCTACACATAACTTTATTCAACTTTTTTATTATTATTATTATTATTTGTTGGGGTTTAACTAACCCTTCTTTTTTTATAAGCTCAAAAAGTACTTGATATGGTCAATAATAGGTCTACTATTATCAAGACTTAAAAGAAATAAAAAGGCATGAATATGATTTTGTCGTCTAGTCATTCATAATTCTACTTAGCATAGGCACATAGTCTATAAGTTTGATACTAAAATAGCGAGTGATAAGAAAGAAAAGTAATCAAATTTCATCAATTAACGACATGTCTTTGAACTTTTACTTAAAGATAATTAAAACAATAAGACAAAAGTTAGTAAGATGGTAGCAAAAATAAATGCATGCAATGATATTTTTTAGAAAATTTTCAAATTTTTCAATTTTTTTTTTAAATAGATGCAGACATAAGCAAATAAACAGAAAGATGCAATGCATGGAATGCAAACTCCCCCAAGCTTGAACCAGACACTGTCCTCAGTGTTAAGCCAGCAAGGGAAAGTGATACATACTCAATAAAAAGGGAAATTTAAAGAAACGAAAATAAAGAAAAGGGAAAAGACACAACCGGATTTATTGTCGGTGGAGAGATGCTCGGCCTTATATCTATCGATGAAGGTGACGGCCGCAAATGGTCTCGGTGAGAGGAGATCTCTGCCGTAAAAGCTTGGCCGCAAAATTTTGTTGATGAAGATCTCAGCCGTGCAATCTCGGTCGTAAGAAACTGGCCGTAATGGTGAAACTTCGGCCGTAAGGAGTTGGTTCGGCCGTAATTGATGAAGCTCGGCCGGAGATTGGAGTTTGGCCGTAAGAAAGCGGCGGAGATGGCGTGACTTCGGCCGTAAAACGAAGGCGACGTGGAAACTTCGGCCGTAACGTACTGGGCGTAAGGATCGGCTGTTGGTGTTTGGGACTTCGGCCGTAAAATAAAATCGGCGTGGAAGCTTGGCCGTAACGCACAGGGCGTAATGGTTAGACTTCGGCCGTAAGGAGAAGAGGCTCGGCCGTAATAAATGTCGGTGTGCGGTGGAAGACCGGCCGTAACGAACCCGGGGCGTAATGGGTCGTCTCCGGCCGTAAGAAATGGCCGTAATGCACAGAGGTTGCAACTTCGGCCGTAAGGAGTACAGGTGGCGTGGAACTTTGGGCGTAAGGAACAGAGGCTCGGCCGTAATGGCTTTTCGTTCGTCCGTAAGTCGATGAAGAACCTCGGCCGTAAGAAGTAAAGCTCGGCCGAAGATTTAGATCTTTCCAACGTGAAGGGTCATGTCGTAAGAGCTTGGCCGATTGTCCGAGGTCTCTCCTTCCGCAGATGACTCAACAAAATAAAACTATTATCACAAAATAAATAAAAAGAATAAAAATAGTTCTGATTTATAGTCGTCAGCTTGACTTAGTTCTGATGAAAATTTCACACATCATAAAGAGTGATCATAGAAAGGTTATGATAATAAGTGCCACCATGATAAAGTTTCAATCTATGTCCATTCACTTTGAGTCTTTGTTTTTTGTCTAATGATTCAATTTCAAAAGTTCCATAGGGTGAACAATTAATTATAACATAAGGTCCGGTCCATCTTGATTTAAGTTTTCCAGGAAATAATCTGAGTTTGCTATTATAAAGAAGTACTTGTTGACCAGGTAAAAATTCTTTATGTTTGATATGCAGGTCATGTAAATTTTTTGTGCGTTCTTTATATAGCTTACTGTTTTCGTATGCATATTGTCTAAATTCATCAAGCTCATTTAATTGTAATAACCTTTCAGATTGTGATGATTTTAGATTCATATTTAAAAATTTTATTGCCCAATAAGCCCTGTGTTTTAGTTCTACAGGAAGGTGACATGCTTTTCCAAAAACTAATTTATAAGGAGAAGTACCTATGGGTGTTTTAAAAGCAGTCCTATATGCCCAGAGTGCATCATCTAATTTCAAAGACCAGTCTTTCCTAGATGAATTTACAGTTTTCTCTAGAATCCTTTTTATCTCTCTATTTGAAATTTCCACTTGTCCACAAGATTGGGCATGATATGGTGTACTCAAAAAATGTTTGACTCCAAATCTATTAAGAAGAGTTGACATTATTTTATTGCAGAAATGTGTTCCATTGTCACTTATGATAGTCCTAGGTGTTCCAAATCGAGTAAAAATATTTTTTCTTAGAAAGTTGGCAACTACCTTGGCCTCATTTGTTGGTGTGGCTACAGCTTCTACCCATTTGGAAACATAATCAACCGCCACTAAGATGTATTGGTTGTTAAAGGATTTAGGGAATGGTCCCATAAAGTCAATGCCCCAAACATCAAAAATATCACACTGTAAAATATTTGTGAGAGGCATTTCATCTCGACGAGAAATATTACCTGTCCTTTGACATTTGTCACAATACTTACAGTAGTTTCTTGCATCTCTGTAAATGGTTGGCCAATATAGTCCACATTCAAATACTTTGGCTGCTGTTCGATTGGGTCCAAAGTGACCCCCAGCTTGTCCATCGTGGCAATGACTTAAGATATTATCAATCTCATCTTCGTGAACACATCTTCGAACTATTTGATCTGCACATAATCGAAAAAGGTAAGGATCTTCCCAGTGATAATTCTTAACATCAGATAAGAATTTCCTTTTTTGATGAGTGGTCATGCCCTTTGGAATGTAATGTCCTGCAAGGTAATTAGCAAAATCAGCGAACCATGGTGTAGTGTCAGAAATTTGAAAAATTGTAGAGATAGAAAAAAGTTTCTCGTCTGGGAATTCTTCAAGTATGTCTGTGACTTCTCTTGGAGATGGCTCCAACCGAGATAGGTGATCAGCTAATAAGTTCTCAGTCCCTTTTTTGTCTTTTACTTCCACATCGAACTCTTGCAAAAGTAGTATCCATCGGATCAGTCTAGGTTTGGCATCTTGTTTGCTCATCAAGTGCTTGATGGCTGCATGATCTGTGTATACAATAATTTTTGAACAAATTAGATATGATCTAAACTTGTCAAAAGCAAAAATAATAGCAAGAAACTCCTTCTCTGTTGTTGCATAATTTAGTTGGGCAGCATTCAATGTTCGGCTTGCATAATATATGACATGAAATGTTTTATCCTTTCTTTGCCCCAACACAGCTCCAATAGCACCATCACTCGCGTCACACATCATCTCGAATGGTAGAGACCAGTCTGGTGCAACAACAACAGGTGCAGAAATTAGCATTTCCTTTAATAAATTAAAAGCAGCAAGACAATCTGAATTAAAATCAAATTTTGTGTCCTTAGCAAGAAGATTAGTTAAGGGTTTAGCCATTTTTGAAAAATCTTTGATGAAACGGCGATAAAATCCTGCGTGCCCAAGGAAGCTTCGAATGCCCTTCACATTGGTTGGAGGAGGCAGATTTGCAATAACATCTATCTTGGCCTTATCCACTTCAATTCCTTTTTCTGAAATTTTGTGGCCAAGGACTATACCCTCCTTAACCATGAAGTGACATTTCTCCCAGTTAAGGACCAAATTCGTTTCTTCACATCTCTGCAAAACTAGAGATAAGTTATCCAAACAATTATTAAAAGAGCTACCAAAAAGTGTAAAATCATCCATGAAAACTTCGAGTATCTTCTCATTCATGTCTGCAAAGATTGACATCATGCATCTTTGGAATGTTGCTGGAGCGTTGCATAGACCAAATGGCATCCTTCTATAGGCAAACGTTCCATATGGACATGTGAACGTTGTCTTTTCTTGATCCTCAGGTGCTACTGCTATTTGATTGTATCCAGAATAGCCATCTAGAAAACAATAAAAGCTATGACCTGCAACACGCTCCAACATTTGGTCAATAAAAGGTAATGGAAAATGATCTTTGCGGGTAGCATCATTAAGCTTCCTATAGTCTATACAGACTCTCCAACCTGTAATTGTTCTTTGAGGAACTAATTCATTATTTTTGTTACTTACCACGGTGATTCCTCCTTTCTTAGGAACTACCTGCACAGGACTTATCCATGAACTATCAGAAATGGCATATATAATACCTGCATCAAGGAGTTTGATGACCTCCTTTCTTACAACTTCCTTTAAAGTTGGGTTGAGCCTTCTTTGATATTGAGCAATTGGTTTGGCATTGTCCTCCATCAAAATCTTGTGCATGCAAATTGTAGGAGAGATTCCCCTGATATCTGAAATAGACCAAGCAATTGCTTTCTTGTGATGCCTTAATACTTCCAGAAGTTTATTCTCCATATCATCTGTCAAGTCAGCAGATATGATAACTGGGTAAGTGTTTTTTTCAAGAAAAGCATATCTTAAATGAGATGGAAGTTCTTTAAGTTCGAATTTTGGAGGACAATCCAATTTTTCAATTTCGTCCTCGAATGTCTCTGTTGTTATTGGCACATTATCCTCTCCCACAATTTCTCTAGAATCCTCCATCATTTCCAAAGCTTCCTTAGCATATGGGTCCGAAATAAAATCTGCAACAATATCATCAAAAGCATCAGTCGTGTCATCTTCTATAGAATCAATAGCATAACAGGATGAGTGATCGAAAGGTTGTTTGAGAGAATTTTTTATATTGAAAGTGATGTCTTCGTTGTTGACGCGAAGTGTGAGCATCCCTTGTTGAACATCTATGAGTGTGTTTCCTGTTGCTAGGAATGGTCTCCCGAGGATGATGGGGGTTTTTTCATCTGCCTTCATATCCAGAACAATAAAATCTGCAGGAAAAACAAATTTATCAACCTTTACCAAAACATCTCTTAATATTCCTTGGGGTCTTTTGCATGAAGAATCTGCAAATTGAAGAGTAATGCTTGTTTCTTCTAGTTCTCCATAACCTAGCTGCACAAATATAGAGTAAGGCATTAAACTTATACTAGCACCAAGATCACATAAGGCTTGTGCACAAAAGAATTTTCCTATAGTGCAAGGTATGGTGAAGGTTCCCGGATCCTTCATTTTTTTAGGTATATCTCGATCATAAATGGCACTACACTCCGATGTCAACATTACTCTCCCAGTGTTTTCAAACTTTCTTTTTGAGGATAATATATCCTTCATGAATTTAGCATAGCTCGGCATCATCTGTAAAGCTTCATGAAAAGGAATATTAATAGATAATTGCTTCAGAATATCAAGAAAGCGAGAAAATTGCTTATCTAGTTGTTCTTTGCGAAATCTCTGTGGATAGGGCAGATCCTTCATGTTGGTATTTTTTGAATTGTCAGTTTCTCTTTTCTTCAGATTGATATCTACAGTTGTCTGATCTTGTGTCTTTGATGCTTCAGTTTCTTCTTTGTGATCAATTACTCTTGGCGGGGAATTTGTTTCCCACTTCTAAGAGTCACAGCTTTGGTCTCTTCTTTAGGATTTTTCTCTGTATTGCTTGGAAGAGTCCCTGGTGCACGGCCTGCCATCATATTGGCCATTTGCCCTATTTGCATTTCTAAATTCCTGATTGTAGCATCTTGATTGTTTGCCCTTGTTTCCATTGTCTTCTGCATGGTTTGCATAGTCTCTTCTTTAGGAGTTGTAAGATTTTCTATTTTCTTCTAATATTTAGAGATTTAAGGAGATAAACCTTAGATTTCAAGGGTTTTATGACCTGATTGGTAAGGTGATTGTATAATTGGAGGGTATCACATTTGCAGTTTTTAATGTTGGCATTAATAGTGATGAGTAAATCGTCAGCATATAACATATGACTCAGAGAGAAATTATTTAGTGTGAAAGAAATAAGATGACCCGCATTGACTGCATTATTCATAAGTGTGGTGAGCACCTGAGTTATGATAATGAAGAGCTAAGAGGATAAGGGATCTCCCTGTCGCATCCCACAATGGCTCTTGAAGTAAGGGGAAGATGTCCCATTGATTTGATAGGAGAACAAGGGCGATTCAACACATGCCATAATCCAATCAACGAAAGATGAGGGGTAATTCATGTAAGTTCTTTGATGAATCATTTATCTTTGTTTGTTAAAATAAAGCTTAATAATAATACAATTAAATGGTTTTTCTTGACATCGGATGTTGCCTGCTCTGAGTGCACTAAAATGAGTATGGAACTTTATTAATCTCAAATGTTTGATAGGATGCTAATAATCTCGGATCAAGTTTAAAGACATCATCTTAATATAAAAAAATAAAATTATTAGTATTTCATCTTTCCGACTTCGAATTAAGCAGATGTTAATATTTTCAAACATACATCGAAGACATCCGCTCCAGATCGACATAAAAAAAGGAAAAAATGCAATATCCTCTTAAATTAGAAGGATTAATCCTCTAATTTAGACAAAGTGGCATCAATTGTAATTTTATAAATTTTTTGGAGCAAATTAAAAATGTGAGTACTAGAAAGATTTTTTACTAACTTTTTAAGAGGATTTAACATTTTTCTAAAAAAAATGATTATGGAACTTGAAGTTGAAGGTAAATGAGAAGAAACAAATCGTGCAAAGTACTGATGATCAGGAGTTCACATGAGAAATGGAGAGGGAGTGACTGAGTGAGAGAAAGTGTAACAACACGGTCAAGCAGTCAACAAAAAAAAGAGAGAACAAAACGATGAAGGGCGAACTCATCGGAACCTGCATATTTGTCTTTTTCTACTTGTGCATTTCTCTTCTATTCTTCTTCTTCGTCGTGTACTGCTGCAACATCCCTCTCTCTCCACTCATTCCCTCCCAACTCTCTCTCTCTCTCTCTGAGTTTCCTCCCGGCCGGCCAAGCTCCAATGGACGAGCAGGCCACCCTGCACCACGACGGCCACCTGGCAAAGCAACTCTGCAGCCGGATTTCGGTGGGAAGAGGAGAGATCGGCCCCAGTTCGTCTATAAAATGAAGCACCGCCCCCTTCATCTTTCCCTCTGCTTATTGCTTTTCTTCATGCCGAACTGCTGTCCTCACCTCTCCTTCTTCTTGTCTCCGGTGCGCGGGCAGCGGGCGGCGAGCGGGCGACGTCGGAGGACACCTCCGGCGTAGGCGAACGGCAGGGGCAGCAACACGGTGAGAGAAACAGCCCTGTTTTCCTTTATTGTTCGAATGATTTCGATCACCCATCTTTCTCACTCGACCGTCTTTTTCTCTCCATCGAATGACAGTGGGCGAGCAAGGGGCAGCGCCGGTGATCTTCTCCGGCGAGGGCGACGCGAGACTCGAAGAGGAACAGTGACATCGTAAGGGCCTGACCTCTGCTCCATCCCTTTATTTTTCCTCTGTTCTCACCATCCGAACCCCGTGTCTCACTCATTCTCTTTTCTCTCCGACGAACGGACAGCAGCGAGCACGGACGACGTCGGAGGTCAGCTTCGACGTAGGCAGACAGCAGCAACTTTAAGTGGTGAGAAAGACCCCCTGTTTCCCCTCTCCCTCACACTGCACATAACTCGCCACTCACGTCTCTATTTTTCTTCGGCAAGTGGGCAGCGATTAGCAAGTAAGGACGCCGGCGACTAGCTCCGGCGACATAGGAACGAGACACGATCAGCAAGGAGGAACCTCAGTTTCTTAGGCTTCAAGGTGTGTGGCTCGGGATCTTCATCATAAGTTAGATTCTAAACGAATTTCGCATGCCTGATTTGAATCCCAAGAACTGATCCGAAAATGTCCATGTATTATGATCCATGTTATGTTAATACGATGATTGTTACTGCCATGGTTTAAGAAGCGCAAGTTAACTGAAAGGATGATATGAAGGACTGAACTGATAATGCAAAGACGTACATGTATGAAACTGGAATGGTTATGCACATGAACGAAATGATTCGATGTAAGAATGAAAGTATGAACTGCCATAATTGTAGTTATTATTAGATGCATGCTTAGGACTATGTTTGTTGTGTATTAGACTTTAGAAGTGTTCTATTTCATGAATGTGCACCTACTATGTAATTAGTTCTGTTGTAAACCTCCGGCAATCACCGGAAAAAGAATGAAACTTGGAACCTATTTTACGACTTGGTCGAACCCGGCCTGAGTTCCTCCGAACTCGGCCCGGGCTCGGTCTGGCCGCATTGGGTTCACCCGAGCATGGCCCGGGTCCGCCATGGACGCTGATCTCAAGCTCGGGCAAACTAGGTGCTCGGACCGGGTCACCCACGACCCGGCCCGAATTTCTACGTAGGGAAGACGATCAGGAGAAACACTTCTCCCGACTCGATCGTCTTCTCAACTCGGCCCGGGTGTACACCCGACTCGGCCTGGGTTCTCCTCTCGGTCTTCACCTCAAAAGACCGAGCCTGATCGAAGCCAACTCGGCCCGGGTTTCTTTTACTCGGCCCGGGTTGCGACCCCGACTTTCGATATTCGCGACTTTTGACCCTGTGAACAATGTGAAAACCTGTGATACCTTACTATACTGATCCTAAGAATCTTATTGCCCCAAAACTTGTATGAAACTATGTCTCTCACCTGAACACGACTGCTGACCACTTTTCATGAACCAAGTTTGATTATGCCAAGAACTATAATTATCTTCCGCGAACTTTCCGATGTACGACTATGATTATTAAAGCAATGACGACCTTCATGAACATGATAAAGAATGATAATGAATGATGATGAATAACGATGAATTATGACATGATGAAAATGAATGATGCAAAGCGGCGACCGTACCTCTTCGGTCGACCGTAGTGTTCTCGGCAGATGACCGTAACCCTCGGGCATCTGTCGTGTGGTTGGAAGTCATGACCTCACAATCCTACATCTGATTTTCTGATTAAACTTCCATTCACTGAATTTGCTAATATCCATCGAAAGATGAAGATCTGCATTTGCCTTGATCGATAAATCGAAAGACAGGCACAAGTACGATGATGGATGATGTTCTAGCCTCGTAACAAGCCTCCTCATGGGTTTACCATTTGCTCTATCTAGGCGGGAGTTTCTCCCACGGATGGTTCCTTCTGTCGAGAGCGAGGACATCCTAACCCGACAGAGTTCGTCGTGGCACTGATCGCCCACGTGCATATGATGTCTAGATAGTTGTATTGTCAGGTTCATGCAATGGTATTACCCCTAAAGATGAAGAGCTCTTCAGAAGATAAAAAGGAAATGATGAAAGTAAAGATGAATGTAATGAAAAGCATGAAAGTAAGTATGAATGTATGAAAGATAAGCATGGCCCATGATTATGAAAGTGTGTTCCTCTTTTATGATCATGACTCTCTTATATGATATTGTTATTATGATACCTGCCATGACTGATAAATCTCTCTATCCATGATTATTTCATTATTATGACTTTATACTCTTTTCATGCTATGTTTGGATAGAACTGATTTATGATTTATATGAACCCGCACTTAGCTTTATGCTAACGGTTGAGCTTGCTCTCCTGTGTGATCCCCACAGGTACATAATGGTCATTCGGGAGGCGGTGCTTCGTGTACAGAGGTCTCGGCGGGGCGGCGTCCTTTTGCATATGGTTATGTTAGAACGTAGTAGTAGCTATCTGATGTATCGTTGCCTGTGTTGGTTGTGTATGGCGACGGGTCTTACCGTGTCCTTATGGACCGTAGTCGCTACTTTATTTAAACTAGTCTTGTAGTCGTGAGCCACTACCTTTTTGGGCGGACGAGTACATCTTTTTGCTTCTCGCACTGTACTTAGTAATGAGATTGTCTACTCATACTAAGGTACCTTTTTGAGATATATTTTGTGGCACATTTTGGGCATATGTGACTTATGTACTGTTGCCTCTTATGAAGGCTAGTCAAATCTTTGATATATTAAGCTTCCGCATTTGCTTTCATATTGTCGTATTCTTTTGTCGTATAGTCTTCCGCTACGTTATTCTCTTTCTTCAAGTCTTCCACTATGCATGTATCTAATTGCTGATTCTTCCTCTATGTTCTCTATTATTATATTCATAAATCCTTCCGCTATAATATTATATTCGTTTATCCTTCTGCTATGCATTTTCTTTCGTGTTGACCGTACAGTCAACCAACTTGGTCAAAGAGTCAAAGTTATAGTAGAAAATAGCCTATGTGGCGTCCCTCGGGGCGCTACATATTTCATGGTATCAGAGCCTATCATTAGGACTCTCTTGACGTCCTAGTATAGAATTTAAGGTCTAGGTATGGTCCATATGCAAAGCCCCCGAGCCAACGTCACGTTGCGCCACTCCCGGTAAGTATGATATGATGTGTTTCAAAGTATGAATTGTTTTATTGAAATGAATTGCTTTAATATGATAGATGGCTCCTACGACACGTCAAGCAGCCCGACGCGGCAGGGGCTGTGGGCGCGGACGGGGCGCTGATCGAGTGACGATCACCCTGAACACGTTGACTGAAGGACCCGACTCCGTCCCAGGGAGTCAGGTCAGGGATGAACCACAGCATGCACTACCTCCTGTACCACCACAGGAGCCTCCGTCATCATCCCAGCAGCCAGTATACTCAATACCGACGTACCCAGGATCGTATCCTCCCCCAGCACCGATTATGGCTCTTCGCTGGGAGGATACGATCCAAGAGTTTCTGAAACTGCACCCGCCTTACTTCCGAGGGGCAGTGAATTATGAGGAGGCCGTCCAATGGCTTACTCGGATGGAAAACCTCTTTGTCACTGGCAGATGCAGTGAAGATAGCAAGGTCCGCTACGCGGTCCACATGCTCACCGGTCGAGCCACGAGATTTCCAGGCCATGAGAATATCTCTTAGAAAAGCTTCAAGGAGGTATTTGAGTCCCAGTATGCTCCGACTTATCGAAGAAAGGAAAAGTCTCAAGAATTCAAAGAATTGCGCCAAGGAAACATGTCGGTGGCAGAGTATCATGCACGTTTCATCCAATTAGAATGCTATAGCAAACACAAGATGGATGAAGCGGATCAAGCCGAACAGTTCATTGACGGACTTCATCACACTATTCATGAGAGAGCGACTTACGGCGCAGAGATCGACTTATATGGGGCTGTACGAATGGCATACCGAATTGAGCGCGAGATCCAGATGTGGCGTGATGAACTGAAGAAGGAGCCGACCCGAGCTGCAGAGTCGGCCAAGCTGAGATGGGAGGATCGTCGCCCACCTCGTAAAGACACACGCCAGGATCGTCGCCACCAACCCTACCAGCGACCACGCCCTGAGGGTCCCCGTCAGCTAGCACGTCGTCCGCCTCAGGTAAATTAGCACTATGTGACATAAGCGAAATAATAGATATGATGCTAATCGACAGTAAGAATGAATGTAGCCTCAGCCTCAAAAGTAAGCATTGGCACAGCCACCTCCCCTACAACTACCGGCACCACCGCAGCAGGCTCGACATGAGTGTGCATATTGCGGTAAGAGCCATCCAAGGGAATGTCATCGGAAGATAGGTGCTTGCATCGGATGTGGGAAAGTCGGACACTACGTTCGAGATTGCCCGATGAAGAACCAACGAGGCCAAGAAGGAGTACCAGGACGTCTCTACAACGTTCTGGCAGACATGGTGCCGCAGGATAATGAGGTTATCCGAGGTACTCTTTCTATCGCTGGCTTGCCTATGTTAGTACTATTTGATTCGGGTGCTTCGCACTCGTTTATTTCTGAGGCATGTGCTTCCACCCTTCCTGTATCTATAAAAGGGATGGAGCACAGTATGAATGTAAAGACGCCAATGGGGACCCTCCGCACGGCAAAGTACCTCCCTGAGGTACTAGTTGTAGTGGATGGAAAAGATTTTTCTGCTGATTTAATTGTAATCCCCATGGTGGACTACGACACCATCTTAGGTATGAAATGGTTGTCATACCATGATGCGTCGGTAATATGTAAATAGAAGAAGGTCATCATTGGCAGCAAAGGAAGAAAGAAGACGACGATCAGAGGCACATCGAAGCCAGACAGTGGAATTATATTATCAGTCATAAAGGCACAGAAGCTCTTACAGAAAGGTTGCAGAGGATACCTAACTAGTGTGACGATAGCAGATGCTTCTACCCCAACTCTACAGCAGATAGATGTAGTACGAGATTTTTCGGATGTCTTTCCAGATGACATTTCCGGATTACCGCCAAAGAGGGAGATCGACTTCAAGATTGAGTTAGTACTAGGGATGTCACCGATCTCCAATGCACCTTACCGTATGGCCCCAGCGGAAATGCTAGAGCTAAAAAAACCGATTCAGGAGTTACTCGATAAGAGATTCATCCGACCTAGCATCTCTCCTTGGGGTGCTCCGATTTTGTTTGTTAAGAAGAAGGATGGATCCTTACGCCTCTGTATCGACTATCGGATGTTGAACAAGGTCACGATCAAGAATAAGTATCCACTGCCTAGGATCGACGACTTGTTCGACCAACTGTCTAAGGCTTTAGTATTCTTGAAGATAGACCTGAGGAGCGGTTATCACCAGCTGAGGATATTCGAAGAGGATGTGCCGAAGACTGCTTTCCGATCGCGATATGGCCACTACGAGTTCACGGTCATGCCTTTCGGCTGACGAATGCCCCCGCAGCGTTCATGGATCTGATGAACAGGGTATTCAAGCAGCATCTAGATCAGTTCGTGATCGTCTTTGTGGACGATATTTTAATCTACTCCTCCAGCTCGGAGTAGCACCGGGAGCATCTACGGATTGTCTTGGAAATTTTGCGTCAGCACCACCTTTACGCAAAGTTCTCCAAGTGCGAGTTCTGGATGGAGCAGATGATGTTCTTAGGACATATTGTATCCAGACGAGGCATCGCAGTGGACCCAGCAAAGGTCGAGGCAGTGTCCAATTGGGTCCGGCCAAAGAATGCTTTGGAGATTCGTAGTTTCCTCGGTTTAGCGGGCTATTACCGGCGTTTTATCCGAGACTTCTCGAAGATAGCAGCCCCACTCACACATCTGATGAAGAAGAATGAAAAGTTTATATGGACGGACAGATGTGAGAACAGTTTCCAAGAACTGAAGCATAGATTGACCTCCGCTCCGATTCTCACTTTGCCATCGGGAAGCGGAGGGTACACTATTTATAGCGATGCATGCGGCACTGGCCTAGGATGTGTACTAATGCAGCATGGGAAGGTAGTCGCCTACGTCTCGAGACAGCTGAAGAAACATGAGGCAAATTATCCGATACATGATTTGGAATTGGTAGCGATTGTATTCGCACTAAAGATATGGAGGCACTACCTATATGGTGAAGAATTTCAAGTGTTCACTGACCATAAGATCTTGAAATACGTCTTCACCCAGGAGGAACTCAACATGAGACAGCGAAGATGGATGGAGTTCCTCAAAGACTACGAGTTTGCGATTAACTATCATCCCGACAAAGCAAACTCGGTAGCCGACGCTCTTAGTCGGAAATGGGAGGCTTCATTGGCGTTCCTCCAGTTGCGCAGATATGAGATGATCGAGGAACTAAACCAGTGGAACCCTTGAGCTACAGGGCACAGGGCAATCTTGATGACGCATCAGTTGCAGCCGAGTCTCATTAGCCGAATTGTGATGGCACAGATGGCAGATACAGAGTACACGAAGATGATCAAGAGAAGTCAGGATGAGCCAGAGGACTTTAAGATTGGTAACGATGGTTGAATCAGATATTGGAACCGCCTCTGGGTTCCGAGCGATGCCATGGTCCGACGAGAGGTGCTCGACGAGGGACACAAGTCAGAGTTCGCCATCCATCCTGGTAGTACGAAGATGTACAAGGACATCAAGCGTTTGGTAGAATGACATGAAGAGAGAGATCGCCGACTATGTGTCCAGATGCCTAGTATACCAGCAGGTAAAGGCCGAGCACCAGCGACCATACAGACTCATGAAGCTACTAGGAGTACCGGAATGGAAGTGGGAGAACATTACTATGGATTTTATATCAGGAGTGCCCAGGAGACAGAAGGGTCACGACGCCATTTGGGTCATCGTCGACAGATTGACGAAGGCAGCTCACTTCATTCCGATCAAGTGGAAGCAGTCCGTGGAAAGTTTGCTAAAGGTATATGTACGAGAGATCATCCGACTGCATGGGATTCCAGTCTCGATTGTATCCGATCATGATCCTCGATTCACGTCGAGATTCTGGAAGAGTCTTCAAAAGGCTTTTGGCACCAGGTTAAGTTATAGCACAGCCTTCCATCCTCAGATGGACGGACAGTCGGAAAGGACGATTCAGACATTAGAGGACATGCTCCGAGCTTGTGCACTAGATTGGCACGGTAGTTGGGATGAGCATCTCCCACTGATTGAGTTCTCGTACAATAACATCTTCCACTCCAGCATTGGCATGGTGCCTTTTGAGGCGATGTACGGTAGACCTTGCCGTTCGCCCGCTCACTGGGCGAAGTCGGGGAGAGGATAGCTATGAGCGAGGAGCTAGCCCTCCGAGCTCAGGAGTATGCAGACGCAATAGATATTATACGGAAGAGAATGAAAGCAGCACAATCGCGACAGAAGAGCTACGCCGATAAGAAACGCCAAGAACAGATTTTCAGAGCCGGAGACCAAGTCTTGCTAAAGGTGTCTCCGATGAAGGGCGTAATGCGATTCAGCAAACGAGGGAAGCATAGCCCTCGCTTTGTTGGTCCTTTTGAGGTACTTGATCTAGTTGGCGATGCAGCTTGCAGGTTGGCTCTACCATCCTGTTACGGAAGAGTTCATAATGTGTTTCACGTATCTATGCTCCGGAAGTACAAGCACGACGACGCCAACGTCGCGAGGATCGAAGAGCCTAACCTGAAGGAAGACCTTACTTATGCCGAGTACCAACCAAGATTTTGGAGCGTAAGATCCAATATCATAAGGACAAAGAGATACCATTAGTTAAAGTCGCATGGAAGTATCATCACGGGAGAGAAGCGACGTGGGAACTCGAGTCCGAGATGCACAAAGAGTTTCCGCACTTATTTGGTAAGACTCATACCTTACCGGATTCAGGGACGAATCCTTTTTCTATGGATATTATAATGTAACAACACGGTCAAGCAGTCAACAAAAAAAAAGAGAGAACGAAATGATGAAGGGCGAACTCATCGGAACCTGTATATTTTTCTTTTTCTACTTGTGCATTTCTCTTCTATTCTTCTTCTTCGTCGTGTACTGCTGCAACATCCCTCTCTCTCCACTCATTCCCTCCCAACTCTCTCTCTCTCTGAGTTTCCTCCCGGCCGGCCAAGCTCCAATGGACGAGCAGGCCACCCTGCACCACAACGGCCACCTGGCAAAGCAACTCTGCAGCCAGATTTCAGTGGTAAGAGCAGAGATCAGCCCCCTGTTCGTCTATAAAATGAAGCACTGCCCCCTTCATCTTTCCCTCTGCTTATTGCTTTTCTTCATGCCGAACTGCTGTCCTCACCTCTCCTTCTTCTTGTCTCCAGTGTGTGGGCAGCGGGCGACGAGTGGGCGACGTCGGAGGACACCTCTGGCGCAGGCGAACGGCAGGGGCAGCAACACGGTGAGAGAAACATCCCTGTTTTCCTTTATTGTTCGAATGATTTCGATTACCCCTTTTTCTCACTCGACCATCTTTTTCTCTCCGACGAACGACAGTGGGCGAGCGAGGGGCAGCGCCGGTGATCTTCTCCGGCGAGGGCGACGCGAGACTCGGAGAGGAACAGTGACACCGTAAGGGCCTGACCTCTGCTCCATCCCTTTATTTTTCCTCTGTTCTCACCATCCGAACCCCGTGTCTCACTCATTCTCTTTTCTCTCCGGCGAACGGACAGCAGCGAGCACGGAAGACATCGGAGGTCAGCTCTGACGTAGACAGACAACAGCAACTTTAAGTGGTGAGAAAAGACCCCCTGTTTCCCCTCTCCCTCACGCTGCACATAACTCGCCACTCACGTCTCTATTTTTCTTCGGCAAGTGGACAGCGATTAGCGAGTAAGGACGCCGGCGACCAGCTCCGACGACATAGGAACGAGACACGATCAGCAAGGAGGAACCTTAGTTTCTTAGGCTTCAAGGTGTGTGGCTCGGAATCTTCATCATAAGTTAGATTCTAAACGAATTTCGCATGCCTGATTTGAATCCCAAGAACTGATCCGAAAATGTCCATGTATTATGATCCATGTCATGTCAATACGATGATTGTTACTGCCATGGTTTAAGAAGCGCAAGTTAACTGAAAGGATGATATGAAGGACTGAACTGATAATGCAAAGACGTACATGTATGAAACTGGAATGGTTATGCACATGAACGAAATGATTCGATGTAAGAATGAAAGTATGAACTGCCATAACTGTAGTTATTATTAGATGCATGCTTAGGACTATGTTTGTTGTGTATTAGACTTTAGAAGTGTTCTATTTCATGAATGTGCACATACTATGTAATTAGTTCTATTGTAAACCTCCGACAATCACCGGAAAAAGAATGAAACTTGGAACCTATTTTACGACTTGGTCGAACCCGGCCCGAGTTACTCCGAACTCGGCCCGGGCTCGGTCTGGCCGCATCGGGTTCACCCGAGCACGGCTCGGGTCCGCCATGGACGCCGATCTCAAGCTCGGGCAAACTAGGTGCCCGGACCGGGTCACCCACGACCCGGCCCGGGTTTCTACGTAGGGAAGAAGATCGGGAGAATCACTTCTCCCGACTCGATCGTCTTCTCAACTCGGCCTGGGTGTACACCCGACTCGGCCTGGGTTCTCCTCTCGGTCTTCACCTCAAAAGATCGAGCCTAATCGAAGCCAACTCAGCTCGGGTTTCTTTTACTCGGCCCGGGTTGCGATCCTGACTTTCGATATTCGCAACTTTCGAACCTGTGAACAATGTGAAAACCTATGATACCTTACTATACTGATCCTAAGAATCTTATTGCCCCAGAACTTGTATGAAACTATGTCTCTCACCTGATCACGACTATTGACCACTTTTCATGAACCAAGTTTGATTATGCCAAGAACTATAATGATCTTCCACGAACTTTTCGATGTACGACTATGATTATGATGTTAAAGCAATGACGAACTTCATGAACATGATAAAGAATGATAATGAACGATGATGAATAACGATGAATTATGACATGATGAAAATGAATGATGCAAAGCGGCGATCGTACCTCTTCGGTCGACCGTAGTGTTCTCGGCAAATGACCGTAACTCTCGGGCATCTGTCGTGTGGTTGGAAGTCAAGACCTCACAATCCTACATCTGATTTTCTAATTAAACTTCCATTCACTAGATTTGCTAATATCCATCGAAGGATGAAGACCTGCATTTGCCTTGATCGATAAATCAAAAGACATGCACATGTACGATGAGGGATGATGTTCTAGCCTCGTAACATGCCCCCTCATGGGTTTACCATTTGTTCTATCTAGGCGGGAGTTTCTCTCACGGATGGTTCCTTCTATCGAGAGCGAGGACATTCTAACCCGACGGGGTTCGCCGTGACACTGATCCCTCACGTGCATATGATATCTAGATAGCTGTATTGTCAATTTCATGCAATGGTATTACCCCTAAAGATGAAGAGCTCTTCATAAGATAAAAAGGAAATGATGAAAGTAAAGATGAATGTAATGAAAAGCATGAAAGTAAGTATGAATGTATGAAAGATAAGCATGACCCATGATTATGAAAGTGTGTTTCTCTTTTATGATCATGACTCTCTTATATGATATTGTTATTATGATACCTGCCATGACTGATAAATCTCTCTATCCATGATTATTTCATTATTATGATTTTATACTCTTTTCATGCTATGTTTGGATAAAACTGATTTATGATTTATATGAACCTGCACTTAGCTTTATGCTAACGGTTGAGCTTGCTCCCCTGTGTGATCCTCACAGGTACATAATGGTCATTTGGGAGGCGGTGCTTCGTGTACGGAGGTCTCGGCAGGGCGGCATCCTTTTGCATATGGTTATGTCAGAACGTAGTAGTAGCTATCTGATGTACCGTTGCCTGTGTTGGATTGTGTATGGCGACGGGTCTTACCGTGTCCTTATGGACCGTAGTCACTACTTTATCTAGACTAGTCTTGTAGTCGTGAGCCACTACCTTTTTGGATGGACGAGTACACCTTTTTGCTTCTCGCATCGTACTTAATAATGAGATTGTCTACTCATACTAAGGTACTTTTTTTAGATGTATTTTGTGACACTTTTTGGACATACATGGCTTATGTACTATTGCCTCCTATGAAGACTAGTCAAACTTTTGATATATTAAGCTTCCGCATTTGTTTTCATATTGTCGTATTCTTTTGTCGTATAGTCTTTCGCTACATTATTATCTTTCTAAAGTCTTTCGATATGCATGTATCTAACTGCTGATTCTTCCGCTATATTCTTTATTATTATATTCATAAAATTTTTCGTTGTAATATTATATTCGTTTATTTTTTTATTATGTATTTTCTTTGGTGTTGACCGTCCAGATCAACTTGGTCAAAGAGTTAAAGTTATAATAGACTACGTGACTTTGAGAAAGAGACGACAAAGGTTAATGGCGAAATGACTGGCGAAGTACGAGCGGTCTGAAAGGAGAAGACAAGACCACGTGCAGCAGTGCAACTGCTGTAAGGTAAACAGTACTGATATCTCTCTCGTCTCTCTCCTGTGGCTC
Source organism: Pontederia crassipes (assembly GCA_030549335.1). NCBI lineage: Eukaryota > Viridiplantae > Streptophyta > Magnoliopsida > Commelinales > Pontederiaceae > Pontederia > Pontederia crassipes. Next base: position 9,266,465 of record CM060188.1, on the reverse strand, counting down.
CATTTACTGCATTCCCTCCTTGCCAGCAACTCTCTCTCAATCTCCTCAAGTATCAAGCACTCATCACTTTCTGAGCCTTCAGCCAAAGCGCCATGAAAGAAAGCCACCAAGTACCATCAGGTGTACACACACGCAGAGAATGCAATCCTCTTCCACGTATGATATCCATTTCCATCAAACTAAACTTCTTTCAAGTATATGACAACTACGAGATTTGGGAAGAAAAGAGGGAGCTTCAGAGTTCAGATCAGCTGTGTACGCTGCAGCATCATAAAAATTCGAGATCTCGACTTGAAATTAGATATTTATAATGATATTTTAGTGTGAATCTAGATGTTGAGTTTTTTACCAGAATTCCCATCAAGTTGCTTTTGTTGTATTGACAAATTGGAGTCATATAAATTTCTGAGAATCATTGTGATTATTGGATTTCTCTGTTGGCGGAAAAAAGATCTTCCTATGTGATTTTGACGTGTACGAAGAGTGCTAAAAGAAGAAGAGGAAAGACCTGATATCGTAACGTTTTCGTTGTTGCCAAAGTACATGCAAGTAGATTTTTTTAACCTGAAATTAATATTTCAAGTAGCATTAATATTTTTAAGAAGCACTCTTCAAGTGATTAATGTGGTTTCCAAACTAATGATAAATCAAATTTCATTGAATCATTAACAACAAAGGACTAGAATGATCCACCATGAATTTCAAAATCTCGGAGCCTCAATCGTAAAATCATGTCTTTAAAACTCGAATTTAATGAATACAAAATATTTATAACTAAAAGTCCTTAAGTTGTAATATATATTTTTTATTTTATACACTTGTACGAGTTTACAATTTGAATTTACTAATATAAAATACATTTACATAAACATATATAAATCAGAAACACAGATGATAGAAATTGAAAATCTACAATTGGAGATGGAACTAAAAGGAAATATCCTTTTATTAATATAGCACAGGTTACCCCCACTGATGCCATACAAATAGTTTTTGAATTGTGAAAGTTGATGTTTCTCCTAAATTATCCTGGGCTATTAAGATAGGACTCTCTCAGCTCTTTTACTGATTCTTGCAGAGTTCAAGTATACATTAAGTACCCCGATGCTTTATTTGCAGGTGAATGATCCCAATGTGACATTCAAATGTACATGGGATTCTGGATTTTTTTGTTCGAGTTGCCAGGAGGCCACCAATATATTTTACAACTTGATTAGTCTCCCCTCTTGTATGGGAATAACAAAATATTTCAATGACACAGAACATAAGATTTTCTTTCCTCCTGGAGACACTGATTTTGTTCCACTAACATTAGTTGTATATTAAGCACCTAACTCCTTTAACACTCACTCTTAAGCTCACAATAAGCACACAAGTAAAGACTATACAGAACCAAATATGCAACTAAATTAGCTCTCATCTGGTCAGTGGATTTCTCAGTGTGTGTGATGCACCATAGATAACCAAGTAATTGCAACAACACTAAACGTTGATGAGCTCAATCTGAATTCTTAGGTAGGAAAAGCAGCGAAAGGGTTAGTACATGATCATATAACCATATTCCTGTTGAATGCAAATTGAAGTGTCCTTATCTTTTTAACAACCAGAAACACTTGCAGAAAACATGGGATATACCGGTTAACTGAAACAGAAAGGTTTCGCTTACTGATCAGAGAAGACCATATGGAACTTTAGGCCACCATATGTTGGTCCTTTTGATTGTCTTCCCCAGCTATTGACGAGTCAATCATGGGATCAGCAAAAGTTACACGCTTGTTTGCTCTAGTATCAGGTTTGATCTTAAGGGAAACTCCTGAGCAAGCCTTTGGAGGCTCCCCGTTATAAGCCTTGCAGACATAAGCTTCAAAATTTTCATAATCCTGAGACATGAAAAGCAAAGCACTACCAGTTCAGCCTTGAAAAGGAAGAGTTCAATTCAGGCATCAGAAGATATTATGAACTGATGAAGCTTGAAATTTACTCTGAAGTGGCAATACCTTTAGCATGCATGCAATCAATTTAAATGTAAAAGTGAATGTTCTTTTAATTTCTATAGGTCAATATATGACATAAATCTTTGTTAGACACCTCAACATTGGCGTGCTTATCAGAGGGGTACAGAGACTTTCCAACTTACAAGCAATGCCTTGCATTTGACTTTGTAAATCAAGAGTTATTCATCAGTGGATCATTAGACTGCCGTGTGAAAGGAAAAGGCTTGAAAGAAATAGGAAAATGCATCATTATTGTCATCAGTCTGCGATCTCAGAACTCATGACATCAGACAGACATTAATAAGTGTGATTAATAAAAGGTCAGCATTTCTGTTAACGATGCTCAACATTTTTGCAAGGCGTTTGACCTTATGCTACCACCTCATACAAGAAATAACAGAAGTATAACATTACAGGAACTTATTAAGGTACAAATTTTACATGGCTGGAAGAGGAAAACCATCTAGTTGTGTCAATCTAACTATGACTGTTTTAGAAAGAAAAATGTTTCATTACAGCATATACATTCCAAGGCAGCAGGAACTAATGCATAAATTTAAGAAAACGTTAAATAAGAACAACAACTAGTCCTGAATGCATATGACATCAGACAGACATTATGAATCTAATTTAAGTCAGGAAACTAACATCATAAAGTGGCTGCCCATTCACCACAACCCAAGGCACATATCTGTGTGGAGGCTCAAGAGCATCTGTTTGTGCAGCGTACTGAAGCTCAAGCTGCCAAAATTGAAAAAAAGACATTCATTGTTGCAAGATTAATCAGGTGGAGTTATCAAACGTGTTGCAAAATTTCGTATCTATAACCTCCAACTTTCTGACAAATATTCAAATAATAAATTCATGCAATCAAAGGAGAGATATTTCATGTATTCAAATTGACAATTTTCATTTGATAAAACTTGCCATATCAAGGTCAGTGCACATGAACAAAGATAAAGGGACAAGCAATAATTCAAAAAAATACCTTTTGACCATAGCCATTTTCGTAGCAGTCCAACACTTCAGATGAATCTAAACCAGTTTTCTCAAAGCACGTCTCCCATTCTAGGTACTTATGTTCCACAACCAAGTTCTCTACACAGTAAATAAATTTGAAATGCACATCCTGCAAAGCTTCCAAAAGATAGTTAGCATTTACGGAATATGTTGCAAAATATTACTCCTGCACAAGGTATATAAAAACAATTCCATCAGAAACATGTTTTACCATGCAATCAGAAAAATTAGAGAGTCAAGAATGTTAACTTCAAAGAAGTCCATAACATGATCAGCTAGAACAACCAATCAATGCCAAAGTAATAACTATCCAAATTACAGAAACTACAATCTATAAGCCACCATGGACTGCACAGTTTGATTTCATATGACAAATATGAAAAAAAATGATTCTGTCTCCAATTTATGTCAGCAAAGATCATGAAATTGTGTAAACCACAGCCGCCTCCCCAAACGGTCCACAACAGCAACCAGAAGATTAGTCGGGAGCTAGTTTAAACTGAGAAATTAAACTGGACATATAACAATAAACTGAGCATCTCACACTGCAAAACCATTGACTGCATATCCATAATTAAGCACCGCAATCAACTAAGCTTATCAGATCATATTAAATTCAAAGTCCTGAAAACTGAAAGAACAAAACTACGAATAGAAGATATCGAGAGCAGGATGCGAGAATTGTCGTACCAAATCAGGCCATACGTCAATCGCGCAGGCCTCCACAGTGTTCAGCAAGCACTCGTAGGGGCCATGCTGCAGGCACAGCAGAGAAGACAGACCTCTCTCTCTCTCAGGCACAAGCAGGTTAATCGAGAACAAAGAAGAATCAAGCAGAGTTCGAATTCACTTTCACCTGGCAGGAGATGTTTTGATTGGATCCGACCCTGGCGTTTCCGTAGGGGACAAGATCGAGGTCGATGATAGAGATGAGGCCGCTTTGGAAGATCCTCGGCAGGTAGTTGACGATGAAGTTGGAGCAGTAAGGGCAGAGGGTCTCGTAGTAGAGGGCCAGGGAGACCTTCTCGGCGGAGACAGGCGAAGAGAGGTGGGAAACAGAGGAGGCGCAGAGGAGGAGGGCGACGAGGAGAAGACTGGAGGAAGACGCCATGAGCGCGGGGTGAAGGGGAGCTGCGAATTGTGGTGGTCGTCGTATCGGGCGCCCGAAGGGGTGTTCGAGTCGCGGGATCTTTCTTGGTTTTTATGCGTTGGATTTCCTACACGTCGGCAGGATCTTTCATGATCCATCATCCATCCATGACGTTGGACGTCGATTTCCCATAACACCCTTCTTTCCGGTTCATGCTCTAATAAGTGAACCTTCCAACCACGACATCACAACCTGTGAACCGGTTCAAAAAAAGACCCACCCTATTGAATTTTGATCATATTTTTAAATATTTTTTTATCTCAAACACAACTATTTTTCAACATTCTAATTTATTCGAGAACATAAATTTGTGAGAATGAACGAGCTACTCAACCAGTGTGAAAATATTTGAAACATTGAAATTCAAGTAAAAAAACTATTCTGCTTGAAATATCATATCATACTTGTCATGAGATTTTTTTTTTCAAAATCTGTGTAAATCTTAACCTATATATATATATATATATATATATATTTGATCCACAATATCGGAATAAATATGTTTGTTGTAGTATATTCACTAACCTTTCTAGAATGTCTTGCATATTCTTTTTCTTTCAAATAAGGAAAATAATAACAATAATTAATAGGAAATTAATCCAAGGATAAAAGAGTCCTCGACCTGGGCTTTTTGGAGAATATGTGCTCGAATAACAAAATAAACATGCAAATGTGCAACCAATATATTTGAATAAAGTTGAGGGAACGAACCGGTTCGATTTACAGTTCCACCGGTTTATTGAATGCCAAACAAGAAAGCAGGCAGTGGCCAGCTCTGAAAAAAAAAGCTAGAAATCACAACCTTATGAGATGTTTGGTACGGGGTTAAAATGAGAACAAGACATTTGTTTCTCATCTTTCATCCAAATATTATTTTGAAAATTGTGTATATCATTTTGAAGATTGTGCGAAGCTTATTTGTCATCATTGTAAGAATAAAAAAAAGTAAAAATATTTTTGTTCTTGCTCCCTTAGAATAAGCTTGTTATCATTCAAAAAATAAGTTTGAGAATGTTCTGGGATTTATTGATCCCATATCAAACATCTAAACTCTAAATTATAGGAGAATGCAAACAGAGAGGCCTTGGGATTCAAAGATTCTCTGTTTATATATAAAGGAAAAGGGAACACACAACGGAGTGGATTTTTTATTAATTTTAAAATAAAAATTTCTTTAAATTATTTTTAAAAAACTGTCTGCTCCCCATATTAAAATTTTTTCTTGATTTTCTTGGAATTCTACTTTTAGGATTTAAAGAATATGTGAATTCAAATGAACCTACATGATGATTCTCCATAAACATATTTTAAGATAAATTTTATAATAAATTTAAGATTATCATACATCTGTAAATTAATAATATTTCATGAGATCCACTTTGAATCCACACAGTACTTAATTCCAAACTAAAATTCATATGCATATACTAAATGCTAAATTAAATATAAGATATATTTATTAAAAAAATTTTAAAAAATATCAAATAAGAATTTGATTATATAATAGAAGATATAAACACTAGTATATAATTATAATTTATGAACTAATTATATAAATAAAAAATAAATTTCACTAGTTTTTACGTTTTTCTCTGCTAAGGTTCTAGTTTGAACGAAAATCAGTCGATTTATCGTATTTAAAAGTTATCATAAAATATTCGGGCACCTTTAATTTTTTTTCTTCTCAGTTATCATAAAAATTTAAGTTTGCACCGGAGTTCGTGTTTTTTTCTTTTTGTGAAGCTAATTTTTTTATCATAATTTTTCATGCTTTATTGTTTTTTGTTCAGAAACATTATAAAATAAATTCCGAACACACATATATATATATATATATATATATATATATATGATCATGTTCAAGAGAACAAGAGAAAAATCAGGATACACGACGCCGGTTCATCCATGAGAAGGCGTAATGCTATGCGCTCTAGTCACACGTGGAATGCAGACACAATGACTTGAAAGGAAACCTAAGCTTTAGTCGGTTGCAAGGCTGCACACCTCAACGCATGACAGAGAAAAGACCAGGGGATACGTGTACAACATTGCTTGATGCATGGCTAATGGTTCCCAATCAGAAGCCACTTCATATAGAGCCCCAGCCTGCAGACCATTGAAGTCAGGCTGCAGCCATGGAGGATGGAAAGGATCAGACCCCGAGAGAGCTCCTGCTCTCCAACTCAGGAATGGAATTACCAGATGAAGCAGCCAATCATGGTGGTGACAGAGGAGAAGAAGACAGAGAAGCCGAAGAGATGAACCGCAATAGAGAGGGTTCTGATCAGTCCATTGACGGTGGTGGAAAGGGGAGAGAAGAAGTTGGAGGAAGGCAATGTGCTGGCATCATCGATCATCTTATCGCCAACTTAACGCCAGGGTCCTCTGTTGGAGAGTCTGAGCAAAAGAAGAAACAAGAAGAGGACTCTTGTGGCCTCGTTGATCACCTTATTTCTAGCTTGCCTATAAATCCGGGTATTATTTTACCCCTACAGATATAACTGTTCATTGTTCTCTCTCAGCGGCTTTAGTTTTTTTAATGCTAGCTCAGTTTGATTGCACTTGGACTACCAACCATCATATGTATGCATAGATTGGTTAGTGGATTCTGAATAGTACGTTCTAGGAAAGATATGAGAATTCTTACCTTTTGTGTGGTGTTTCACTGTGTTAACCACTTCTATGTTTCTCCTGTGACCAGATGATGAGACTCCTGCAGCAGACGAGGCATCCCTTCTTATATCCATCATTGAGGACTAAGAGGAAATTGGCGCCATAATGCCGGAAATATTCGTATTTTGGTAGTCCATGGAGTGTTTCCTTTTTGTTTTTTATAATTTACTCTTGTCTTGGTGTTTGTTGTCTGGCAACATGTTGCAAGATTCCCATTTTTTAGGTGTGATTAGAGCAGATATGTTAATTAACATATAGCTATTTACATATTGAACCATCAATTTTACTTGGCAAGGAGTTAGTCACTAGAGCGATGAGCTGAAACGTTGATGCTTGGAAGAGGAATGCAACAGAAACATTGCTAGAGGACTCAGCAAGATGTCTAAAAGGCTAATGGGTAAATGGAATAATAGTGAAATCAGAAGACATATTGTGGTTCACATCCATCATCGGAATGAGACATTTTTTTTTTATAAAAAAGATGGCAATCCCCCATCTCATTTGGACACTTGCTTCAATGCAATATCCAATCTATGCAATTTTTGTCTTACTTCCTTCTATGCGAGGCACAGCTAAGCTAACTATGCCTTTGATTATAATTAAAGACAGCTCTAAAAGTAGCAAAATTCTCTTGATACACAGTTGGAGGTGTAAATCCGATCACCTAATATATAATGATGGAAACGTGTAAACAATCTATGATGCGTGAAAGGTGAAGGCCAACAAATTCAATCGTCAAAGATATAGTACCCAGGATATTAGTTATGTCGGTCCAGGAACTTCTCAATTGCGAGAGAAAATGCTGCAAAACCTGCACATCCAATGCATGCGGCTTTGGGTCCAGCTGAAGAAAAAAGAAAGTAAACCTTAGGTGGATCGCCAGTACACAGAGTTAACGCATATTATCGCGTCTCAATACGTGAACATGATAATTAAGTCGTCAACATGGCATAAACCAAAAGTGTAATGACTGAAACCAAAAGAGATGTACCTCACTAAATGTATAAAGAATGGTACTAGCGAACATGGCACTAGCAAGATGTCAAAGCACGCAGGAGACATCTGAACTTTTGGTATATTGTACGAGAAGATTGAGAAATAAACAAAGCTGAAACTTACGCTCGGCAAATTGGTAATGCGTGGCCAAGTTTCTAAAAATCAATCATCTGTTTGATGTGCTTACTTCACTTAAAGTTTTTATGAGGAAGAGAAGGGTGGCCATTAAGTTGGTCAACATAAATATGTTTATGCTGATAATACCTGAAATATGATCTCAGTTGTAATTTTATATGAGCCTATACCTTAGTATTCAGCAATGGGGCGACGAAGCCGTTCGTCTATTGGAATTCTCTATATAAACTTCATGATAGGCTGAATTATTTCGTATCTTGTAATCATCGTCGCTGAGGACGTAGTCCGATTTAAAATGAACTTCATAAATCTCATATATTCTTCTGTAGTATTTATGCGATTTCTCTTTTCCTCTTTTCGTAATAGTACCCTATATATAAATATTTCGTCAATTGCTGACATACTAGACTTCCATGTTTATGATCTATTACCTATCACCAATGTAAGTTTTTCTTTACAAATTCTCATTTGAAGTTTCAATTTGGCAAGCACACTATCGACAAGTGAGGCTTTTGTCCGAAACTGTGTAGGACTGGTGCTAATTACTAAACCTCAGAACAAGTCTGGAAGTCTGACGATTAAATGGCTATGCTTTCCCTAAAAGAAGTTTACTCTGAATGTTAATAATACATTTCAATCTAAAAATGGTTTCAGTTCAGGAACAAAGAATGAAGAGGTGTAACTCAAAATGTAACAGGTACATTTTTTAGAAGAAATGTAACAGGTCCCTAATAGCAGAAAAATGTTGAGGGCTTGTCACAGACTCACAGGACAAGAAGAAAATATAGTAGATAACAAATAATACACCAGAAGATTTCAAATGACTCTTTTTTTGGCGAAAAGAAAGGCTAAGAAGGCAGTTAGTGATGTTCGTGCTAAAGCATATGAGAGGTTTTATAAGGAGTTAGGGACAAAGGCTGGTGAACAAAGGATTTACAAGATTGCAAAGAATAAAGAGGAGTCGAGAGATTTGGATCAAGTAAGATGCATAAAAAATGAAGTTGCCAAGGTTTTAATTACTGAGGGAGATATTAAGAACAGATGGGAAGAGTATTTCTATAAGCTATTTAATGATGGATGTGAAGATTCCCGTTGTAATTTGGAGGACTTGACAGTTAGCGAATATGAGCTCAATAGGTCATTTTATCGTAGAATTAGAGTCTCAGAGATTAGCGAAGCTCTTAAGAAAATGGAGAATGGTAAAGCCGTTGGACCGGATGGTATACCGATTGAAGTTTGAAAATGTTTAGGAGAAAAAGGTGTGTTGTGATTATGTAAACTATTTAATAAAATTTTACGGTTGAAAAAGATGCATGATGATTGGAGATTAAGTACATTAGTTCCTATTTACAAAAATAAAGAGGATATTCAGAATTGTACAAATTATAGAGGGATTAAACTTATGAGTCACACAATGAAATTATGGAAAAAAATGATTGAGCATAGATTGAGAATGGATACTAGTATTTCTGAGAGACAATTTGGATTCATGCCAGGAAGATCCACTACAGAGGCGATTTGTTTACTAAGGGGGATGATGGAGAAGTATCGAAGTAGGAGAAGAGACTTACATATGACTTTCATTGACTTAGAGAGGCGTATGATCGGGTACCGAGGGATGTACTTTGGAAAGCCTTGCAAAAGAAGAGGGTGAGTGTTGCCTATATTAAGGTAATACAAGATATGTACGATGGGGCATTGACTAGGGTTAGGACACCCGGAGGTGAGACAAATGAATTTCCTATAGAAATTGGCCTACATCAAGGATCAGCTTTAAGCCCGTATCTATTTAACTTAGTTATCGATGCTATAACCGAGAGTATCACAGAGGAGGTACCTAAGTGCATGCTATTTGCGGATGATATAGTACTTTTAGCGGATTCAAGAGAAGAGATTAATACAAAATTGAAAATATGGAGAAATACGTTGGAGTCAAAGGGTTTTCGTTTAAGTAGGAATAAAACAGAATATATGCATTGCAAGTTCACAAATAAACAACTTAGAGACGATTTGGAAGTTAGGCTAGGGGAGGATATAATCCATCAAGTGACAAAGTTTAAATATTTATGATCAATTGTAAGACAAGATGGGGAGATGGATGACGATGTTAATCATAGAATTTAAGCTGGTTGGTGTAAGTAGAGGAAAGCCACTGGAGTTCTTTGTGATAGAAAAGTACCCAATAAAGTTAAAGGAAAATTCTATCGTTCTGCTATAAGACCGGCAGTGTTATATGGTACTAATGTTGGGCTATGAAGGGACAACATGAACGTAAAGTGGGGGTAGCCGAAATGAGGATGTTGAGATGGATGTGTGGTCATACAAGATTAGATAAGATTAGGAATGACCATATACGTGAACGAGTCGGAGTGGCTCCTATTAGTGAGAAAATGGTAGAGAATCGTTTGAGATGGTTTGGTCATGTTCAGAGAAGACCATTAGATGCGTCAGTAAGAAGAGTAGATCAAATAGTCTGGAGTCCGATTAAAAGAGGGAGAGGGAGGCCAAGGTGGACACTCGGCGAACTAATAGAGCAAGATCTATTGGTGAATAATATACCGAAAGGTTTGGTTACTAATAGAGCGGAATGGCGTCGTATGATCCATGTAGCCGACCCCACTTAGTGGGATAAGGCTTTGTTGTTGTTGTTGTTGTTGTAAGATGTATCAGAGAAAGAAATTAAAATAGAGTAAACCATGATGTAACATACACTTTTCCCATAATGCCAAATATTTGAAAATAAAAAAAGAGAAAAAAAATGAAGATATATACGAGATCAGGCTTGCAGCATAACAATCTTAGAAAGGATCATTCAGGAAAAACAAAATAATCTAAGAAACGGAAACTTCCATCTTGTTTCTTTTGAGGGGAAAGGTCTTCGACCAGACATTTACATTCCCAAGTATATACACTTACATTCTTGTGGCCAAACTCATTTCATGAATTTCTTTTTTCCTTCATATGCTGAGCAAATTTGTGTGACAGGCTGGGTACTATCATCCTAGTGGACTAGCCATTAAAGACATAAAAAGTCAGCAGGGAACTTTGCTTATTACCTTAATCAGGACTACCAGCCACTGCGATACCACTAGAAAAGGCTGTGCAAAGTGCAAAAGCTTCCCATCTTTTGAGGGGAAGTGTGTTCTTCAACAAACCTTTATATTCCCGAGCATACACTCATCATCTTGTGGTCAAAACTCATTATACGATCTTTTTCTTCATATGCACGCACAACTTTGTGTTACTGGACTAGCCATTAAAGACATAAACTCAGCAGGACGGTTTGCTTATAATCTTAACCAGGATTCTACCAGCAATACCACTAGAACAGACTATTCAAAGTGCAAAAACTTCAAATATAGGAGTAATCATATACAAGTAACTTGAAATTAAGTCTTGAGGGTCATGCAACCATACCATCAGAAACTCTATTTGAGAGACATAACATGAGTTTCTACATTGAAATTTGATTTCCAACAAAGTAGCCATATCCATTAAAAAACAATGTCATATTCTTATCAATGATATTTTGTAATGAAACTTTCTATTTAGTTCCAAAATAATAAACTAGCATTTATATCATTGACACTATACAGTAAGCTGCAAGTCAGAATTCATGACACAAGCCAACCTTTTGGAATGTAAATAGTGCAATATGATGCCATCAAGTAACTACTTTTGCTAACAACGGATGTTTGTGCACATATATTTTCTATGACACCATATCAAATTCCAGGGAGAAGAAAACTACCTTTTGCAGACAAGGATCCTCCAGTAACGCATCCAGCAACTACTGTATTTGTGGGGTCATGTTTTGCACGAGCCTAATGAAAAATATATTAGTCTGCTACGTAAGATAAGAAATAAAAAAATGAAATAAAAATGTCTTCAGTTGTCTTTTCCTTAGAACACAACAGTGCTTGCCTTCTCTACAACACATTCGGCTGCTGAGAAAATGAGGCCCATGACTGCAAATGTTTTTGCATTACTGTAGCTTCTTCTGCCCATCTGCTTTGCTTGTTGTATTAGTTGTTGCTTCACACTCAACTCTTCTTGCATAATAGGAGTATCCAGTGCCCCAAGGAACAAACCCATAAACACACCGAGGCCACCACCTGAAATAGACAAGGAAAGTTTACTTGTGAAGGGAATTTATGAAACACATCACAAGGTGATGCCACAGTTTTTCTTAAGATATCATAATCTATGTTATGACACTACTACTTGCTGCATGAGATCTGCATTCTTTATCATAAATTGGTTGACTGAATTTGACGTCAGTTTCCTAACTAAAATAACATAACTATCATTTTTTACTTTGAGGAGGTGTGCATATATCTATTTGAGGCATAACAGAGAATGGAATTCTGCTAAGCCAAGTTAGTATAACACTTCCCTAATCTAGGGACTTAAAAAAGCTCTATCATTTGTATGGATAAAAGCCTTTGTACCATATTGTTTGATTCAAAGCTGTAAAATATAGGAATATAAAGTTGCTTTGTCCATACATGGAACAAAATTGACATAAATCTGGGACAAAAATTCTGAGAAGAACCAAAGTTCTAAATTTGATATGGGAACGTTCTGTTCGACTATTTAGATCTTTTCAACAACTAATTACATATTCTAGTGCGAATTAGCTTTAGGTTATCTTCTCCATTGGATTATTCAATATATGAACTTTTGACATCAGCACTCGACCAAATTAGCATGAATGTATGAAATTTGATGGCGGCTTTGCTAAGCATGTTGCGAGTATTAATGCTTATGTCAAAGACTAGTTCAAAGAAGCCACCATCATAAAGCAACGTAAATAAAAGGAGAGAGACCATCACATTAAAATGCAATAATTTCTACTAATGTAGCCAAATCTATCTTCCCTCTCGCGAAAGCATAAAAACGGCATATTTCTTTTCTCTTGCAAAAGCGTTAGATATTCGTCTTTGGACCATTCGAAAGAAGAAACAGCCAAAATCTCCACTAACCCATGATTCCGCTGACGACGCTGCGGACGGCGCAGTTGTTCCAGATGTCCTGCCCTTTGATCTCCTCCGGCGTCGGCAAGCGTATTGGCTCTACCTTTGGCTTCTCGGGCTCCACCGGGGCGTCTCCGTGCTCCTCCCGGGCCGAGGAGGCGCCGGCGGCTGCCATGGACAGCAACAGGAGAACGAAGCAAAGTGTCCTAGCACTCTTCTATATCATATTTACCCCCTAGTTAAGCAACGCGAGGAGAGAAGCGTTTCTTGATGTGGAAATGGAGGGAAAAAGATCGCTCTTTTATTGGGTAGTTGAACTCTTCGCCTCGCCGGGAACCGACGGCAAAGGGGCTTTCGCCCGTGTGGCTGCTCCGTTTTGCTTCTCTTGAACGCGACGTGGTTGGCAAAACGAATATGGGCCGGGCCTATTTATTTGTTTTAATATCCATAATACTTTTACATCTTACTTTTAAGGCCCAAAAATATTTACGCCAAAACTTTTTTACACATAATATAATAATATTATAGTAAATGTGTACCAAACCAGTAAAATGAATTTAAATAAGAATTATTAATTACATGTCAACATATAGTGTTGACACCAAACATAGTTACATCTTGACATAAATATAGGTGTTACGGATACGTATTACATTTTTCTTTAAGAATGTTAAATGTGTGGTGTGTCTGTATTGTATGATGAAATTAAACCTTAATGTTATTAAGTCTGAAATCCTTTATACAGATTTCACCGGGATGAATAACGAAAACTACGAATCTTATATCACTGAATGCGAATGTATAACTGAATGCAACCATTAAAGTTCAGGTAGTAACTTGGAGACAGCTAAGTTGCAGGTCTGGTGCATGCGCAAAAGTCTCTTTTGTTCATAGAAAGGCCTCGCTCTTTGTGGTCAGAAATTTACAGTCAAATTAACACAATGCATATGGTAATCGAAGTACTACTGCCTTGAAAGTGATGAAATCATGGCATCTATGACCTTCTAGTAGGTAGATTTATACGTACTGACTGAATGATCCAAATCCAGCCATTTAATTGTCTTGCACTAAATTAAGCTCTAAAGTTAAGCTGATCATGTAATACCTAAACATTGCAAGGAGCCACATGCATGCATCACTCTTATTTAATTCAGCAGATAATTGCTTATGGCAGCACAAGACATTGGACATGCAAAACTTTACATGCTAAAAAAAAAACTTTACATGCTTTGCTTGTCCAATAAAGAAAAGTAACTAAAGCAAGGGAATCTTTGGCCCAGTCACCTGTGCCTTCTATCGTTGTCTGCGGCCCTAAACACAACATTGATAAGGACACGCGTAGGAACAAGAACTAAGTTTCATCACTTTTTTTTCCTTCAGTTTTCTTCCCCTTGAAGTTCCATCATATGCTCACCAAATTTATTTATCTCGCTCCACGTGAAGGCAGGGAATTAAGAAGCTAATCTAAAGAAGCTGCTCATACTCATCAGAACACATGCAGTTTCTCGTGCTTATATTTTTTAACTCATTGCTGTTGAAACCTTCTCATTCTAAGGCTGTAGCATTTTTCTCTGGTTTTAAATCTCCTCTTTGATGCGTCGGATCAGTCTTGATCTGTTTGTGTTCAATATCTTTCTGACTTCTCATGCATTTCAGCCATCTCTTGAGATTAAGTTAAACAAAAGATAAAACATCTACCGAAGTTTCCATTAAGATTCAAGACCAGGGGAGGAATACAAGAGTTTATGTCCAAAGAGACTCTCTCTTGAGAGGCTCCTGCGCTACATTGCTGGAGGAGGGGTAACTCATGAACTGAGGCATGCCACTGATATTGTTGTGCACCAGGAACGGCGACTTGTCATGGTCGAAGTCCATCTGCTGCTGTGCATGCTGCTGCTCGGCCATTGGGGGTTCTTGCTGCATCTGAATGCAGAGGATCTCGGCCTGGGCCACAGCCAGCTGCATCTGCAGCTGTGTCACCTGGTTCTGCAGGAAGGAGATGGCCCCAACACATCCGTAAACCGGATCCCTCATCCTCGCAGTAGCCTCGTAGACCAAGCTACTCACGGCATCTGCTCTTTGCTGCACTGGCAGCTCCTGCAAGCACATCAAGTCCGGAATCCAAGTAAGAATCAGCACGAATAGTTCAAAATTCTGCTTCAGGATCCAATAAATTGAACTATACTTTATATATACATACAGTGTTAGCTCAATTTACATGCATTGCTTAATTTCGTTAACAAAAGCTAACCTGCAACATCTTGCTCACGTTACTGGCACCAAACACCTTGTGAACGATGGCAAACTTGTGGGGGTCATCTGAGGGGAAGTACGGCGCGAAGATGCAGTCCTTAGTGCAGCGTCTCCTCAGAAGCTTGCAGGAGGCACACGGCGAGTTCCCGCCCATCCCCCTCCGAATGGTTAGCTACGAGAGGTAAAATAAATATGGATAGGGAGTAGTACCAGCAGCTGCAGCAGGAGTAGCAAAGAGTTGGAACTAGGAAAGAAGTGGAGATAAAGAACAATGGCCGGGTTTGCTTATTTATAATGGTGACCAAGGGCTATAAGTTGTGGCACTAAAATCCAAAGGCTTCAAAGACGAAAGGAATCCTGCAGGCAATTCCAGCTGCTGATGCCTGATGCCTTCTTCTCACTCACACTCTGACTAATATTACTGTGCAGAACTTAACAGTCACAGAAACAGCAACACAGATTTTTTTTTCTCGATTTCTTCAGCAACATAGATGTTATTTAATTGGCAAAGCGCATAAAATTCATCCTTAGGAATCTTAGTTCCAACTCAATCAGAGAGTCGAAAGGTTAAATTTTTGCAAATATATGTGCTACAGTGTCTCTGTGTACACGTCCTTGAGCATGTGTCCACGTGAAGGCTCTTTACGTAGTTTGAGTGTTCTAAATTATGTATACAATAAGTCAGTCATATTTATACTATAAACTTTTTTAATCCAGACAGTCAAATATACAGTAACCATGTGTTAGTACTTGACTAACATCTATTTATGTGTGTATCAAATGTTTCAGATGTCCATTAGTCAGAGAAGGGAGTTAATTAATAATGCATTTCTGTACAAATTTAATTAGAGAGGTAACTAATGATATTCATGCTGCCTGCCTACAACTGCATGAACTGTCGGACCAAGAATTGCTTACATATCTAGTATTAGATTCCTCCATTTAACTTGCGATGCACAAACTTCTCACTCCTTTACGTATAGAAGTGAGGGATAGGTAATTAATTTTTTTATATTGTATATATTTTTGGAATTTTGCAAATTAATAATAACTTGTGATTACCAAACGTGTTCAACTTATAGACGTATAAATTTTCTCGACGGGCGACAGATGCAATTGCACGTTGTAAACACTACAAGAACAAGCACTCCAAAAAGCACAAAGAAAATGCAAAGATCATTTTGGTCGTGGAGACGACTTGCGCAACTGAAGGAGCTTGAAAACTCAATCATCTAATTGAAGAAAAAAAAAACTTACCTATTTTTTGTTATGTATTCTTGTTAAGTTCATAATGCAGTAGCATTCTTGGATAATATTTCTATAGTTTTTCATCCAACAAACAAAAAAGATCGGGGATTAACAACACAAAGTGGTCTATATAGCATGCGTCCTAGTTTGTATTATACAATCGGCTTCTTTTTTTAAAAAAAAAGTACAGAACTTATTTTTTACGCCATATATATTTTGAACTTGGAATACACTCGTACATACTACACTAAACCCGTATACAATATACACGCCTCTTTTTCACTTTACACACACACGCACATATATGGTATTGGTATCAATCTTTGGCTATTCGCTCAACATTTTCTCGTAAATATTTTATCTGGTCATTCCCGTTCTTACTCGATTCTGTTTCTTTTATTCCTTTTTTTAGACAACCTTGATGACTCCGACTAACCAGTTTTCTCAACAATAGTTTGCACCAATATCAGAATGAGTGAAAATTAGCTTAATTAGCTTTGGTTAAATCTAGAGGTTATAGCATGCAGAAAAGGGTTTGAATGGACCACATGTATCTCTGTATTGAGTAAGTGAATGAGTGAGTGAGTGGGGTGTGTGTAGAGAGAGAGAGAGAGAGAGGGAGGGAGGGAGGGAGGGGGGGGGGGGGGGGGGGGGGGGGGGGGGGAGATGCTTATGAGGTGTTGACTACCATCGAGGCCCTGACAGACCACGCATACATATATATATATATATATATATATATATATATATATATAAACGCCTCTGCTGTTTCCTCTCCATTAAATTGTATACATATAAGACTGTTTTTCCTCTTTTTCAAATATAACACGTAGTTAGAGAGAGAAAGATGAGAATCTCCATTAATGGCGTGGTGTCAAAACGATGCAAACCCTAACCCTAGAGACCGAGAGAGAAGAGCTCGACGTGAATGTTTGTTGGCAGACATTCACGTGGGTAACAAGTCTCCCTCCAGCTATCTCGATGCATTCTACTTCACATACACATGTTTAATTATAATTAACACGCCCACCTTGCTATCGTTTAGTAAATGCTCACCTGCATGCATGCATAGTTAACAAAACAGCAAGCCCAGTTTCAGTATTAATCATCAAGGTTGGCTCTGAACTTTCGGATATTAATGGTGCATGCAGTTATTTGCAGAATTACTGATTCAAATAAGAATTAATCCTAGGAATATTATAAGGGCAGTTAATTGTTCTGCAGTCGTTTTTCTTCATCAGCTAGCTCATCTAAACCAGATTCAACATATCAGAGATCATGCAACAAATTAATTCAGGAACATCCAATATATCAGATATTATATAAATGACATTATATACAGCATTATGCTGAATAATGCTGTATATAATGTCATTTATATAATGCTAGCTGAATATAATGCTGTATATCAGATTCAACATATCAGCTAGCTGAATAATGCTGTATATAATGTCATTTACAATATATATATATATATATATATATATATGTGCTGCCTTACAAGTGGAGTTAACTTATGTTACTTAAATCTCTGGAAAAGTTCAAATTCTTTACTCAACTCACAAGAGCCATAGGACACAAAGAACTTTAGGAAAAGACTTCATACATATGGTATGAACAAACTAGATTACAGCAACAAACAAAAGCTTTAATGACAATGCAGCACCGTGGTCTTGTTAGGCATGCATGGAAGCAAACCCTAAGCATTAATTATAGATGCCCTAGCTATCATATTTCAACAAGTTGTCAAGTTTATTACCAATATTATTAGCAAAGAACAGATCCCTTTGATGCTCTCTCATGAGCATTTGAATTAGATCTGTTCATGCATGCATATATAGTGTCCTTGGGCAGTTGCATGATTACAAGGAAATAGAAAAACTTGAAGCAAGCTAAGGACCGCCTAGGGTTTGATTAACAAAGTGCCAAGGACAGAACCAGATGGGGAGCCTCTTAATGAGATCCGACATCCAATTTAAAGCAAAGGGATTATAATACAAAACAAGTCCACAAGTTTCTATTACCCAAGTCCTTCGCCCATCATACATGCATTTAATGCCCTCACATGACTTGTAGAACACTCGTTATCTCTATTAATTTGTTAGTTATCTTTGGCCTTCAACAGCGTAAAGGAAAAAAATATTGGTAACTTTGTATTGGAACATGAAATTAATAAACTTTTGCTGCCAAAGCAGCAATCTTCTCTATATGCCATGCATCTCTTACTGGGGAGTAGTGATGACCTCTGCGTTAGCAATGGAGAGAAACAGACATCTTTCTCTTGCTTAGAGAAAGACACAAGAGATGCAACCTCCAACGTAGCATTTATTGCATGCTTGGACGTAGTTAATTAGATGCTAAGAACACTCTCATGGTAGAGCTGTTCTTTTTAGAAATCTTATTAGGATTTAAACTCATAAATTAGATGAATCATGAATTCATCATCTTATCCAAAAATTTAATTTATCGTTATCGAAGATAGTTGCTTTCATATGGATAAAAATAATAACTCCGAGCTTTAATAAGCCCTAAAGATTGGCTTGTAGGAGATTCCTTTTCGCAGGAGCAGTATTTGCTGCATCTTGTGGTGTCTGATATTAAAACCTACATGTATGGGGATATTAATATATTCTGCAGCGTTACTTGATGGTGAAGGGATTTGATACGTGCAAAGAAAGCTACCAGACTTCTACAGGAAATGTATCTAGATAATAATGTCACATTTAGCTTCTGGATTCAGTGCTGAAGTTGAGTTAATACGAAGGATATGCAATTTTATAGGAGGAGGAGATGTTGATGATTGAACTAGTAGCTAATTAAATAAAAAAGACACTAATAAAAAACATCTCGTTAATTGTGCACCACAGAGGCAGGAGGTTGCACGCATTTGATGCCTGTTGGTTTATTTACAATTAACATTCAACCAAACAATGGGCTATATACTTTCTAGCATCAATATAGAAATGTAATCTAATTTGAGAAATTTAAAATGATAAAAAATCTAATATTTTTCTCGACTGTGACTAGTATGATGTCATGGAGCGGAAGTGAACATGTTAAAGAACTCGAAAAATTGAACTGCTGCTAATTTTGTGTTGATGATTTAAGCAAATATGTGTGATGTGTGTACTATATATTTTTCTACCGTTTCTGAAATTTTCTTTGTACCTAGCATATGAACATAAACCAGGGTGAAATATGAATATCACATACGTTTTATACTTCGAAGATAAAAATCAAGTTTAGAGTTGGATGGGTTAGTTAAAGAGTTATTCTTGGCAGTATATGACAGTAGTGTCAAACACTACTTAAAAAAATATGGTCAGAACTTAAATCCTAATCAAAAGACACGTACACTTAAATTTTGGCATTTTAGTTCTTGTTTTTTACAAAAAAAATAAACTGGTTCTTGCTAGAAGTAAAAATCGAATAATTTTTTTATTCTTTACATATATAGATTTAAAAGTAGGATCATCTGCTTCTAAATTGTTATATATTATCATGTTATATGGTTTGAAAATTCAAATTTTATTAAGTTTTCATAATAAATAATAATTTTCTTTATCAGTAATTATAAATTAATTATTATTAATAAAATAAGTTCTGTTAATATTTAAACAAACTTAACACAAACTTAAAAATCATAAATATGAATAATAATTATATTTACCACTATACGTCAAATATTATTTCATGTTGGATCTTATCGTGATATTAACTAATATTGTGTACCACGAGTATTTATGAATAATATCCATAGTTTTTAATAAAATTTAATATTATCCATAATTGTTTGTTAAATTTAATATTTTTCTTTCATTACACTATGTGGGATGTTGATATTTAGTATAATGAGACTTTATGAAAAATAAAGATAATTTGATATTATTAATTAAACTATTTTATTAACCTATTTTTTAAAATAATAGTCAGTTATAATATTTTTATTTTATAAAATAATAAATTAATTTTATAGTTTTTATATTTTATCCGATCACCTATTATAACTTATCCTTCTACTCAACCTTTTAATTCTTCATCATTATCTTTTTCATCCAAATATCAAATATTTTTTATTTAATAAATTAATTTTAGAAAAATATCAAAAATTCAAATTTTTACATACAAATGATAGTAGTTTACAATCTATATCTCAAAGGCATCATTGAAAAATGTGTTAAATCCTACTAATAGTAATTCTGAAAACATTTCATAGTAATCAATAAAAATAAAATTAAAGCCAAGATTTGATAGGATATTCCCCTTTTCTTTGGTCATCTTAAACTTGGATGTCGGCCACCATGTACATAAACGCCTTTGAATATTTCAACTAGAATGCATCCATATGAAACTAAAGTTCCTGGAACACGTTCACCAGGATTAAGTCAACACCACGGAGTGCATGACTGGAACTGACAAAATCCAAGTGAAGGATCTAACGAGGCACTGGGGGCGAGCAGATCTAACGTCAGGAATGATTACCCTATAGACATGTTGCAGATTGACTTCAGATACGGGTTCCCTGTGTGCATCAGACAGAAGGGAGCATGTGACTTCATTCTTCCCACCTCGCCCCCATATAAATATATGTCAAGATTCAATAGACGATCACCTTCCACCAGTTAGCAGTATACAAAGTATTTTCAACTTATATCGAAAGCCAGATCAGCAATAGTCTTCATTATCGGAATGAGAAGAAAAAAAAAACTTCGATAACAATCAGCACCTAAATAATTTTGATCAGGAACAGGAAACTCCCGATAATCTTTATAAGAAAAATATCCAGCATCCAAAGTGAGTCCAAATTTTGTCGGCAAAATGGGTAGCAATGTGCCAGCACAGGAGTTTATTATGACATCGTCTGAAAACACTCGACTTTGTGAATTATGAACAAAAAAATTTACAATCAGAGATTATTTCTATCAGACATGTCAAATCGTAACGCAGAGCAAGTACTGATTCATAAAACCATGTATATTTCATCACATCATATGTTAAACATCAATGAATAAGTCCCAAATACAATAACTTTAACAACATAATTGCAAAATTGCCAGTTAACAATGCTTCTGCTAAATTCCAATAAGTTTAATATATTGTTACGCTTGTCAATTTTCATTTATGTGGGGAGACTTGGACAAGTTATTGGTACGTCCGAATCGCTCGCCTAAATTTCTAGAACTCCCATCAAGGGGACCATGGTCTTCAGAAGCAAGCTCTGGTTTCCTCCACAAATTGCCGAATCAAACTGCGATATCACAGTGACAGTGGATGAGACGGCACAAGATTGTTCAAACCCATGATTGTTTCAAAATCTCATTGGTTTCTATTCTGAAAAGTTTGAGAAACAAAAATCATACATCAGAGGTCCCAATTAACTCATCACCTCTTTGTCTTAGTCTTGAATTTCGATTTCATCTTTAAATCCTTATGACCCTTCTTATCATGTGGTCTTTGTCTAGATCTATTCATGCTTCCTTTTCTATTGGCTTGGGATTTTTTCTTTTTCTGTGTAGTTCCTTCAAGGCCTTCATCACTGCTGCCATCAGACAAACTTTGTTCAAAGTTTCCTAGACCCATTAGTTTTTCATATTCATTTTCATCAATGATCTCCCATTTTAATTTCTTGAGTAATCAATATTCCCGCTCTAACTCCTCATCATCTTCCTTTGTCTGAACTGCACGTCGTTGCTTTCCAGTTTGTTTCCTTGTTACAACAGCAGCAGTATCCGAGATCTTCTTCCTCTCTGGTTTAGAATCTTGTGGAACTTCTTTCTTCTTCTGTAACATTTTCTGTCTCTGTTTCTCCCGAACTTTATCTCTATATAAAACAGGACATGAATGGAGTACAAAGGAACCAAAAACAAATTACAAAAAGAAAGAGTCCAATAATTCCAATATAATTTGATGAATGACGAAATGATAAATGTCTCAATAAAACAGAACCTACTTTTAGGAGGAGAATGATTTTCAGCATATTTCATATAATGTGCATATATGTGTGTGTATATAAGCAATAGATTCCTTACTTGTACTTGATCTGCATCACATCGATATCATCTACCGGAGAAAAACCATCAACAGAAAGAGTGTGATGCTTCACCTCTGGCATTGAGGGGATCTGTAATAGACCATATCCCAAGGCCAATTTCCCAATCTCCAGCTCTTTCCATCTGCATGGACGATGCTTAGAAGTTGATTTCTGGATAATCACAAGACTAATATATTAACAGACCTGAAGATGTACGAACAGTGGTGTTCTTTATATGCACGGACAAATGAGACGAATGCTTTAAGGCCCTTTTCCAAAATGTCACGGTCTTCTTTAGCGGCAGATCTTATCTGTAGCAATGATGTACTTCTGCTAATTAAAATGAGGTACAAAATTATGACATCAGTATGAAAATTATCCGTTTCCAATGCGAGAGTACATCATGCACATTTTTGTCACTCAAAACAATTTGATTCTACAAACATCGAGACATTTCAACTTCCAATGACCACGATTTTCCTCTTAAAAGTGACCAAAGTATTGTCAAATGTTGAGACTTTTTTTTCTTTTGAAGAATTAGAATTGTAATTCTTATTTCCTAAATTGAGCGAAAGAAACCCAATAATTGGCAAGCTTCCCACCGGTCATTAGTCTATTAGAACTCTTATCCTGCACAATTCGCATGTACGCCCATATTATTAACGTAAATAAACACATCAACTTATGAATTGTAACATAAAGAAAATAACCAAAGCTCTGTCACATAAACAACATCCGAGACTTGCCTCTGGAACAACATCAAGTGCACCATTTATCTGAACTCTCTCTTTCAGGGGCACCCTTCTTAAACGCAGGAACTCCACATATGCATCTTCCTGCCAAAAAACAAGTCTTAAATTGGAGATAATAATTATGCCAGAAGCATCTTAACCGATTGATTGGGAGCAAAACCTTTGGTAGGAGAAACACAATAGCCCTTCCTTGTCTGCCTATACGAGCAGTCCGGCCAACCCTGTGTATGAAGACATTGGGATCTTGCGGAGTATCATACTGCATAGGAAAATATACTTCTAAAACACCTTAAAGCTAACAGGATAAGTCAATCTACTTCAAACGTCAACATTAAAGTTGTAGTGGTCTCCAAAAACATATTCTGGAGAAAGATAACTTAAAATTAAAATTTATACACATAAATATAGATACACAGAATGTAGAAGGACTGGATCATATTTCATAGCTCTTCATATATCTGAGAATAGATAGTCACACTTCGGAAGACTGAACAAGTTTTTAACATTTCTTTTTGAAAAGGATCATTTAAAGATATTATAGGATCTTAATGCAATAAGCCTGAAGATTTCCTAATTAACTCAAAAACACGACGTCAAACTTTTGAATGCATTCTTAAAAGTCCCCAAGCATAAGATTCACCTGCAATATCCAATCAACGCCTGGAATATCAAGTCCTCTTGCAGCTACATCAGTGCATAGCATAACTCCACTTGAAAGATTCGTAAAAGTTGCCAAAGCTTTCTCCCTGACAGTCTGCCACAAAGAAGCAGAAAAATTCTCTGAAATACTTATTTGTATTGCCAATTCAACGACCTAACTCAACTAGTGATAACCATCAGAACTGTTGATTTTCTTATACCTGTTTCATTTTCCCATGAAGTGGAAGTATAGGACAACCTTTAAGGACATCAAGCTGAGGTAGAACAATTCCCCAGTAATCAACACAAGCACACGTCATGAAGTAACTGCATAGTCTTAGAAATTAGTATCACTCCATGTTGGAAACACCTCAATCATGTTGCAAGGGGAAAGTGAAACGAGTGAAAAATTCTTGGTTCACAATAAACAAACACACTTACACTATAATCTTCTGTAACATGTTCTTTGCTATGAACTCAACAAGCTGTGATGATTTGTTCTGAGCTTCGCATATTAAGAACTGCAAGTACATTGACATAAGAGTTTGGAACATAGAATTTAGGAAAGTTCAGGTTTTTAGCTTAGCACTTGACCCATTCACCATCTCACGAGACGAAAAAGGATGACTAACAACTTGTGTAGTCATCCCATATTGTAGAGGGATGTACCTAACGAAGAAAACTGTACATTCTCAACTTGAAAAAAAAGAATACATAAACTTTCTTAACCCATTACAATGTCTTCCCGTTCCATGTCAAAGGGAAATGGTTAATAGAATAAAGGATAACTAGCAGTTGAACTTGACCCATTTATTTAAAGATGTAATGTTTTGGTTTGATGGTTTTCAAAGATTTGAACCTTGGAAAAAACATTTGAATAACAAAGATATCGTTTAAGCATATAACAGTTGATAGTTAGAAAAGATAACGAAGAATGACATTATAAATATCATAAATTCGCATGGAAATCACAACAACAACAACAAAACCTTATCCCACTAGGTAGGGTCGGCTACATGGATCATACGACGTCATTCCGCTTTATTCGTTGATCCATGTTCATGAGATTCGACAGAGTTTTACGATGATTGTCGGGGCCTAACACAACCCTCCTCATTTATCCGGGCTTGGGACCGGCTATAAAACATAGGCGGAGTTAGATAAGTTCAGTAAATCAAAACTTAATTGTTAACCAATTTAAGAAGCATTTATTGCATCAATTCATTTAATTGCACATACAACATCATTATGAACACAAGTTTTTACATACACATTTCCATCTATCAACCCTGAAAAGCTATGGTGAATGTGGAACCTGCTAAAAATAACACGTGTTCCCATAGATCCACCAAGAGAAAAACAAATCAAATAAGAAAGGAATAAAAAAAAAACTTCCAAAAGAATCAACTTTTTTACTTGGACCTTCAACCATACAATTAGACCATGATCTTGTCATTGGTAACATAAACTTACAATTAACTTGTAGTGTCTAGAATACGATAAAAGAAAAAGAACAACCTGCCGAAACCCTAACAATGATTGATTGATCGTGTCATCTAACATGATAACAAAAGGAGTCGTGTGATTGATCATTTATGGGAGAGATAGGACATATTCGAGTTTACCAGATCGGCGGGTGAGGATTACCACTGATTCGGAGGAGAAACCTCCTCAGACTCCAGCAAGTCAGATCTGTGCCGTGCTAAGAACATTCAACATGTCTTCTTTCAGCGCATTGCTTGGCTTGCAAGCTGAGAACATGGCATGGAAATATGCATCTATACAAGTTTCCATGCTGAAATATGAAAGCCTTGCAAGACTTTCATAATCCCAGAGGTCGCACGTAAAACTTTACTAATAACAAACAACTCCAGAGAATTCAAAACCCGCAGAAAACATCTAGACCTCATAATGTCAAGGGCCACCGACATTTCGCCAGCTTTTCTGTTTCTTTATTGTACACGCCCTCCGCCACCTTTATAATACCGACAACAGATACACTTTCAAAAAAATTACCGACAACAGATAAGTTCGGTAAATCAACTTTAGTCGTTAACCAATTTAAGAAAAAATTATTGCATCAATTCATTTAATTGCAGATACAACATCATTATGAACACAAATTTTTACATACACATTTCCATCTATAAACCCCGAAAAACTATGGTAAATGTGGAACCTGCTAAAAATAACACAAAGCGCTCTCGTAAACCCACCAAAAGAAAGACAAATCAAATAAGAAAGGAATTCAAAATACTTCCAAAAGAATCCACTTTTTTACTTGGACCATCAACCATACAAACTAGACCATGATCTTGTCAATGTCATTGGTAATATAAGCATACAATTAACCTGTAGCATCTAGTATACAGAAAAAGAAAAAGAACAACCTGCCAGAACCCTAACAACACTGATTGATGGATTGTGTCATCTAACGCGATAACAAAAGGAATCATGTGATTGATCATTTATGGGAGACATCAGACAGATTCCATTTAACGAGATAGGCGAGGATTAACACCAATTCGGAGGGGAAACCTCCTCGAGCTCCAGCAATCTGTGTCGTGCTGAGAACATTCAACATGTCTTCTTTCAGTGCATTGCTTGGCTTGCAAGCTGAGAACATTGCATGGAAATATGCATCTATACAAGTTTCCATGCTGAAATATGAAAGCTTTGCAAGATTTTCATAATCCCAGAGGTCGCACGTAGAACTATACTAATAACAAACAACTTCTAGTGAATTCAAAACCCGCAGAAAACATCTAGACCTCATAATGTCAGGGGCCAGGCTTTTCTGTTTCTTTATTGTACACGGTCCTCCGCCGCCTTTATAATACCGACAACAGATAAGTTCGGTAAATCAACTTTAGTCGTTAACCAATTTTTAAAAAAGTTATTGCAACAATTCATTTAATTGTAGATACAACATCATTATGAACACAAGTTTTTACATACACATTTCCATCTATAAACCCTGAAAAACTATGGTGAATGTGGAACCTGCTAAAAATAACACAAAGCGTTTTCGTAGACCCACCAAAAGATAGACAGAATCAAATAAGAAAGGAATTCAGAAAACCTCTAAAAGAATGCACCTTTTTACTTGGACCTTCAACCATACAAATTAGACCATGACCTTGTCATTCTTAATATAAACTTACAATTAACTTGTAGCGTCTAGAATACAAAAAGAAAAAGAACAACCTCCCGAAACACTAACATTGACTGATGGATCGTGTCATCTAACGCGATTACAACAGGAATCATGCGATTGATCATTTATAGGAAAGATCGGACAGATTCGAGTTTACCAGATCGGCGGGCGAGGATTGCCACCGATTCGGAGGGGGCCTCTTCGAGCTCCAGCAAGTCAGATCTGTGCAATGCTGGACCACATCGTCGACAAGGAAGCACAAACACCCAAAATCCAAACGTCCACCTGAACCAATATGATCATGTGTTCTTCATAAACCTCTTTGTGCATCCCAGAATATTACTTGGAAATATTGAGGAAAACAAAACACCATATTTTCACAAGAGCAACATGTGCAATTGATGAAGACAACTGTCATATAGTAGAAACACTGACAAAAAGGTCATGTTAATACAACTTAAATGATCAGAAGGAGAATTAACATATTGTTCCTAGTGATAGTACCTCAATATGAAGTCCCAAGGGTGTTCTAGAGGAAGCTATTTCTTCAGATGATTGTTGATTGCCCAATGCCTTTACTTCTGTTCTGACTTCAACCCTCACAGGATTTCTTAATCCTGCTCTGGACAGCTCTTCAACAGCCTCAGTCTGAGTAGCAGAGAAAAGACCAGTCCTCCGAAGCTTAGGTAACCGTGAAATTATTGAAGTAATTTTCTTCTGAAACCCCATATCAAGCAGTCTATCCGCTTCATCAAGGATAAGAATCTGTCACGCAAAAAATTTCAAGAGAGAAATTAAAAAAAAATAAGATAAAATCAACAAGTTATGGAGAATGATTAGAATCACAAAATATTTTTGACAATTGCAAAAGGTTTTATGCACTTACAACAACAACAACAACAAAGCCTTATCCCACTAGGTGGGGTAGGCTACATGGATCATACGTCGCCATTCCGCTCTATTAGTAACCAAACCTTTCGGTATATTATTCACCAATAGATCTTGCTCTATTAGTTCGCCAAGTGTCCGCCTTGGCCTCCCTCTCCCTCTTTTAATCGGACTCCAGATTATTTGATCTACTCTTCTTACTGGCGTTTTATGCACTTGTTAAACAAAAAATAAATAGCATGCATCCGGAAGGCCACATATACAGAGTGTATATACATGATATGAACACATACTCATAAATAAATTCTCCTTGGACAAGATAGCAATAAAAAAACGTGATGTAGTTGGCAGTGATAAAGCCAAGGTTGGCATCCGAACATAAGGTTTCAAACATCTCAATAACATTCAAACTCTGCTTGAAATCAAATGATGACAGAAACATTAGAAAATGCTCAGATAACCGTTAATCACTTATAAGGACACGGCAACCTTTGAACACATACATATGCGCATATAAGGATTAAGGAATATACAGCACATTCAATGTGCTGTACATTACAGCCCATTTTTTTAACCCTTCGAACAGTGTGCTATCACTTTTTCTTTCCATATCCAGTCATGAAATGTCATGCTCGGGCATTCCTCTCTTATTTTCATTTTCCTATCCCCATTCTGTTCGTTCCCGTCCATTTTCTCCCCCCTCTATTTTTCGCTTTCTCTAATCTTTCCTTCCACTCTATTCCCTGATCTCTTCCCCACCCCCATTTCCCTCTCCCTCTCTCTTCCCTGCCTCTCATCTCCTCCGCTGTCCCTTCCCTCTCTCTTCCATGTTCTCTCTCTCTCTCTCTCTCTCTCTCTCTCTCTCTCTCTCTCTAGTTTTCATTCTATGTCATCTCCCCTCCCTGTCCTTTCCATTTCTCTATTGTCATACATCTTCAACACACAAACTTCTCACCTGTGAGCTCACATAAAGACAAGTTCGTTTCCACGAGTTTGCCTAACTGGTGCGAATACGAGCACCAGCAAGCTTTCTTTGGCAACGCGAACTCGCATCAGAGCAAATTCGCTTGGCTGGTGCCAACTTGTATTGCCAACAACCTCAATTATCCAGTGTGGGCTCGCTCCCAGTGAGTTTGCTTGACTGGTGTGAACTTCTGGGCAAAGAGAGAAAGAGAGAAGGCAGCCATGGAAGAGAAACCAGCAGCAACTTTGCACATTTTGGAAAGATAGAGGCGAAAGGGGATGAGGAACTTGCAGTGGCTTTTGTTATGAATATAAGCTTTTGTTATGAATATAAAATCAATGATGTGGCTCTTCCTAACAGCTTAAGCTTTTAGAAAAACTGATTAGCATATCAAATTTAACATGATATCAAAGCCAAAGGTCATGAGTTCAAACCTTGTTAAGCTCTTATTAAAAAAAAATATTTTTCTCCCTTTGTTGTCCACGTGATAGGTTGGGCTAGACCAAAATTGTCAACCCACACATGAGGGGAAGTGTTATGAATATGAAATCAATGATGGTGCTCTTCCTAACGGCTTAAGCTTTTAGAAAACTGGTTAGCACATCAAATTTAACAATGCAGTTGGAGAAATTCTCTTTAGTTTTGCCATTGTTCTACCGGTGAGTAAGATGAACTTTACAAAAGAGGAGGCTATCCCTTTCGCCTTTCACACAACAAGAAAAAGAACAACCAACCAATTTAATCGGATGGTTAAAAACATTAGCTTTAATTTACAGATCTTTTGATGAGCTGTATATTCATTAATCACAATATACATATACACACCTATATGATATATAAACTTTTCAATTACAGGGATGCTACCAGAAAGCTAGCAGTTGTCCTAAAGAATGCAAATAATAATTTTCAATGACAGAAAATAGACCAAAGGATTAATTGATATTAAACAGTGATACCTCTAGACTTCGGAAATCTAGGATGTCAAGGCGCTCCATTATGTCATACAGCTTTCCAGGAGTTCCCACCAGCATGTGTGCACCTTCATCTTCTATCTTCTTAACGTCTGTCTTGATGTCTACGCCTCCAACAAGAAGAACAGATCTAAAATTTGGCATTGTAGAAAAGAATGGTTTTGCTACATGGTATATCTGTGATGATAGTTCTCTTGTAGGAGAGATTATCATCCCCATGACCTGAATACAAAAAATTGACTACATCAAACTTCAAGCCATTCCTTTCACTTTGCAGAAAAGAAAAAAAAGAGACCATTCAACTCTTATCAAGAAGCAGGCCGCTATAGGTAGAAAAAGCTCTTGTTAGTATATTAAAAACAACTACAAGAAGCTCTTATCTTTTGAAACGAGAAACAAAATCCAAAGTAAAATTCCGAATTTTTCACAACAAAAAGTTATCATCTTTCTAAAGCATTAATAATAAACCAGAAAGATCCTCTATTTATAAATTAAGCTACCTGAAAGAGCAGTAAATTCATTCTACGCCATTGGTAAAGAATTTATCCTACATATTGTGCAAGGAGAAAAAAAAGTATTTTTTTCGTAAGACATAACTGGAAACATAGATTAACTTCCTCAAAATCAAAACATTTGGCATGCTCAAAAGATTGCAGCACCATAATTGAAGTTTTAAATATACACCAATCATCAATTATTAAGACATAAGAAAAAAAATTATCTGCAGAAAGCGCATAAAAAATCAAGTTTTTAGGACCTGATGGGGTTTGCGAGGGGAAGGGCACCGGAGGAGGATCTCGACTACAGGGACGACGAAAGCTAGGGTTTTTCCAGATCCGGTGGCGGCGTCGACAGCTACATCCTTGTGAGTGCAAAGCAAGGGGATGGTGGCGGCCTGAACAGGCGTGCAGAAGTGGAACCCGGCGAGCGTTAGCGCATCGACTACGGGCTCCGACAGAGGGGGCTTCAGTTCGCTAAAGCGCGTCGTCGTCAGAGCGCGGTTCGGCTCCGCTTCTGCCATTGCCCCCGGACCTCCGTCGATCGCAACCGCGCTCTCCCCTCGGCCGACGGCGTTTTAATAATCTTAAGATGATTGTTTCATCCAACGGTCACAAATGCGGTCACGCATCTCAAGGCAAAAAATGGCGGCGGGGCGAGAGCGGCGGCGGAGGGGGGCGAGAGCGGCGGCGGAGGGGCGAGAGCGGCGGAGGGGGGCGGGAGAGCGGAGGCCTCGGCGAGAGCGGCGGCCTCGGCGAGAGCGGCGGCCTCGGCGAGAGCGGCGGAGGGGGGCGGGAGAGCGGCGGCCTCGGCGAGAGCGGCTGAGGGGGGAGGGAGAGCGGCGGCCTCGGCGAGAGCGGCGGCGGGGACGAGAGCGGCGGCCTCGGCGAGAGCGGCGGCGGGGGCGAGAGCGGCGGCGGCGTGAGTTAGGGCACGAGGGGACGAGAGATCGTCGGCGGGGGGGCGAGATCGTCGGCGGGGGGGGCGAGACCGCCGGCGAGGATGGCAAGGAGGAGGGCGGAGGACGCGTCGACGGCCGTTGATCTTCCCAGCGTCGAATCGGCGGTTCGCGGTGGGACAGTTCACAAGTCGACTTTCCTATTTGAACCGCTTGCTAAACCCTTCGTGCAACGGACGTGGCCGTTGATCCCGCATCTAACGGGTGCTATTGTAGGGCGGGGTGGACGGCCCATTAATTTCATTTATTTCTCTGTCATATTTAGTTATTTACATGGCATTTGATTTTTTAAAAAAGGAAAGAATTAAGTATTTGGTTTACCAAAGCCGTCAGTCCGGTTTACTCGCTGGACCGGGTTGTTTCCATTTGCTCTTCCGTCCACCGTATAAAGACGAAGCAAACGTAGAAATGGCATCTCTTGCCCCCTGTTCGCCAGAAGTCGCCAGAAGACTCAGCGAAGCAGCCGCCGCCTAACCATTACAATTGCCCCCCTTTCCTTCTCCGGTAAAGTTATATCTCGATCTCCATCGATAGTTTCCATGATTGGCACTGACATCTGATAAGATCCTACCGGCTAATATAAATTATCAGCATCCGTTCTAGATTCTTATATCGGAACTTGGTTAATTTCTAGGGTTTCGTCCTGCTTTCACGCGTTCAAATGCGTGTTTACTCTATCATCTGCGATAGTTTTTTTTATTAATCTTAAATCTGGTTGTTTTCATGAGATCCGTAGCAGTTCCATTTGGTCTCCTAAAATAAGCAGTTGTATTTGGTTATCCATTTGTGTTTCATAAATCACGTGTTTGTTTTCAGTATGAAGGTTGTGGTATGCGGCTTCTCTCTTTGTTGCATTGTTGTATAAAAACGACATTCGTATCCAATGTAAATTTATAATTGTTTGCACTTACTTTTATGATTTTTGTTTTGTTGGCGACGTAGTAATTTTTCATTTTCTATGTTCATTGTTTTTAGAACGAGCTTCAGATGTAGACCGTGGATCAAAGATCCGACGGCCAGATCGTGATAGCACCTTGCTACCAACTTAAGTTGGTAGCGTGGGAATTAAATCCTACTTTCTATCGTAAGCATCATCGAGTCTGCGAGAGCAATGGCAAGGGTTTTAGCCAGACGACCCCTTCTCGTCACCCCCCAAATCTCACTTCCTAGTATTAGCAGTGTCCGAAGCTTCGCCCAATTTTCGCGTCCTCTAGGTAAAATCCCCTCAGAATGTCAATCTCAATCCCAACTCTCGCAGCAAATATCGATCGCCAGCGTCTTGTTCAGGTACGGGTTCCCCCAATCACAGCTTCACGAATTCCTAAAGAAAAATCGGTTCTTGATGCATGCTTCTGCTCCGGGTGTGGAAAATTGCGTCCGGATTCTGCTGTCCTTCGGTTTAACCCAAAAATCACTGCTTTCAATAATTTCCTCTTTCCCAAAAGTTTTGGAAGGGGAGTTTTTAAGTAAGTGGCAGTCGGCGGTCTCGGAACTTGGCATCTCCAATGCTTCATCTTCGCTTATCGAAAGTTCTGTTGAACAATTCCGAAAGTTCGGTATTGATCCAGACGACTTCCATCGAGGTGCACAGGTACTCAAATATTTGAACTTTAGTGAAGAAACTTTGAATGGAGTTCTGAAGGAGGTCCCATTGACGTTGGTCAAGCACCCAATTGACGTCGAGAATAGGATTGGTTTGTTGAAGATGCTTGGACTCAAGGGTGACGAGATGAATAGAATTTGTGGTCTTTTTCCGAGGTTCTTAATGCTTAGTGTTGATGGTTTGCTGAAGCCGTTATTTGCAGAACTTCAAGATTTGGGTTTTGGCGGAAGTGAAGTGAGGAGTGTTCTACTAAAGGACCCAGGAACACTTCTTAACATGGAAATAGGAGAGCTATCTCGGTATATGAATTTAGTCCGCAACTTGAAATGCAGGATAGCCATCAAGGAGAAGATTCTGAGTAAGGGTCATCTTGCAGCTTGCTTCAATGCAAAAATGAGAGTGGACTGTTTGTGTCATCATGGTTTGATCCGTAGGGATGCTTTTAAGGTTCTCTATGTGGAGCCAAGGACAATCATATATGACTTAGAGGATATTGAGAAGAAGATAAACTTTTTAATACAAAAGTTAGGTTTCTGTATTGACCATTTGGTGGAGTTCCCAGAATATCTGGGAGTGAATCTTGAGAAACAAATAATTCCTCGTTATGAGGTCATTCAACATTTGAGATCTCAGGGAGGACTGGGTATTGATGTAGGTTTGAAGCATCTAACAAAACTCAGCAGGCATAAGTTCTATAACCTTTTTGTGAAGCCATATCCAGAATGTGAAAAGATATTTGGAGGATCGGTGGAGGAAGTAGAGATTAAACCTCGACATCCATCTGGAATGTGGAAGCTGTTTAAGCCAGTAAAGTTCTCTGATACTGAAGAAGATGTGAAAAACATGAAGCTGTTCATGGAATCTCTGCCTTAGTACAGAAATTAAATTGTCATTTACCAGATTGATTCAGATAAATGAATATTAGATGGTAACTTTGGCGTTTGAGGGAGCTTTCCAGTCCGGTGATCGAAAGGATATTATTTTACTGATGTCTTCTGCATCAAGATAATGAAATTTATAAAGGCCCAAGTTCTCTTTACTTGCAGGCTTGAGCTATCAAATCGTGCCTTTTAGAAACATTATTGGAAGGCTGCAGTAAAGCTTTGTACTACAGGATTGAGATGCCAAGGCCCAAGGGAGCTTGGAAGTTCAAGAAAAGCTTTGACGTTTAAGTAATCAGCAGTCACCACAGAAAATACTTCCTGTACAAATTATTTGGAAATGATATTTCAGTTATTATACGTTACTATTAATTTATTTCTGAACAGCAGTCTATTGATGTACATGCTTTACTTTAATTTTCACTTTTTCATTTTCAAATCAAAGGAGTTTTCTGGATACATCCATTACAGCCTCTTATACTGTTTGATTACTAGATATTGGTTACTATGAAAGAGGTAAAGAAAGATGGCTGCGTGGTTGCTTTGTTTCCAGCTTGCTCTTTGCTACTTAGAACTTATATTGATTTGGCGTTATGTCATTATCTCTTATGTAGAGCTTACAATTCTAGTCAGTACCTGAATTTGTATTATTGGATGACATTCTTATGTTAGTTGTTGTTCCAGGTTATAAAGCCCTGCCATAACTTTATTCCGTGAAGATCGAGTTAATTATCCTTGTATAGTTTACACCCACATGTTATTCATGTTAGGCTTTTCTCTAAAGAAAAACAATGTGATACAAGTGAACCTGATTTGGATTCAGCTTGATCTGATCTTTAGCTCAATCTTTAAACTCTTGTTGATTTCCATGATAATGCAATTGTTCATTGCTAAAAGTGACACACAAATAGTAGGTCTTTTGTCGAATGAGTTACAGTGTCAGCATGCTCAGAAATTTATTCCGTTGCACGCTGTGTGGTAAAGAGCCTTCGCCGCAGCGAATGAATATACTCGAATAACAATTCACAGTTCTTTAAAACACGAGTCTCAAATCGAAACCTTATTATCTATAGTATATTCTTCTTCTTCACAGGAACTCTAATAAAAAAAAACCCCTCGATTTGATGTGATATGCGAAGCAACCACATCAAAGCAAAAACTTTAAAGTGATGAAAGGTGATGCAGCTTCGGTACAGTGTCCAATGAACATGGAGAATTTCCTGGCTCATGCCAAAGAGTTGCAAATATTCTGGAGAGAGAAAAACATTTCCATGATGTTGTTCATAATAAATTAATAATCGTTACATAATATGTTTTACATATTATCGCATGTTACCATGAAATGGCTACCAATGTGGCTTTGGAAACTTGAGATGTATACCATGGAGGAATTTATCCATTGTTGGATTGGTGGCCTCATATATGCACTTTGCATAATTTTTGCTAGGAGCTTGACGAGATTTTGCTTATTTTTTGCCTCAGGTATTGTGTCATATGTAATGTCCACTAATCATGGGAGATCATATCACATGTGTTGTAGGAGTATTTGCAATGGATTATATACTTTGTAGCCAATGGTATAAATTATAAAGAGAGGCAAGGAAACAAATATCTTGTAAGTCTTCATGTTTGAAATGTATAGCCAATGAAAAAGTAGTATCAGAAATGATCTAATTGTTGGTTGAACGTGTTGCAAGTTTTATTATTTTATTTAAAAAAACATTTATAATTAATCGATCTGTCTTTTTTGTGCGCAATAATAAACCTTGACTTTGTATTGTTTTTTTCAATGAAGATTTCAAGTTTGAACTGGTTTCCTACAGCGATTTCGACATATTAGGAAACCAAAATTTTGCAAGTTGTCAAATCTTACCTAATAATAATTATTCTAAGAGGCCAAACGCCATATAGTCTTCCCAAATTGGACACAACTAAGCATGATTTTTTTAAATAAAAGTTGAAAACTGTTTGATAAAAAAAATAATACTGTAGTATTACCAATAATTGTAAATAAATTATGAAAGTTATATCTACATAGAGTCGCATATTTTTTTCCAGAATTATAATTGTCATATAATAATATACATATTTTAAAGTAAAAGTTTAATTTGACCGTGAAACTGAAACTTCTTTATTTTGAAGACAAAGTAATAAACAAAATAAGAAATCCTTCTCCTAACGTCAACGCTATAAAAAGAGTTATGTACATACCAAATCCAAGCAATTAACACTAAAACACCGTTTAAGAAACAAATAGCACTGTAACGCCACCACCACCAGGTCCACCACATCACCGAAGAAACAACAGCGAAACCAAACACGAAACCAAGACGAATCCACACCGTCCGCAATCTCATCGACGCCTCTCCGTCTCTTGATGCGATATGACCCTCGACAGCCATCTCGATCGCCGCCTCTTTTTATATTGTCCCTGTGTTATTGCAATCTGTCGAACGTCTAGCGGGCAGTCTCCTCCCTCTCTCTCCCCGCATGGCCGACGCCTCCGCAAAGTTCGGGTCGCCGGCGGAGCTCCTCCCCTCTTCGATGGAGCCGGCGGCTGAGGATCTCAGCATCGCCCCCTCCCACGACGGCCTCGACTTCTGGCAATTCATGGTGGCCGGCTCCGTCGCCGGCCTCGTGGAACACACCGCCATGTTCCCCGTCGACACCCTCAAGACCCGGATGCAAGCCGGCGTCCCTGCTTGCCACCCTCCCTTGGGACTCAGCCATGCCCTCCGATCCGTCCTCCGCGCCGAGGGCCCCTTTGGCCTCTACCGCGGCATCGGCGCCATGGGGCTCGGCGCGGGCCCCGCACACGCCGTCTACTTCTCCGTCTACGAGGCCGCCAAGGAATTCCTCTCAAAGGACAATCCGAACAACCCGGCTGCTCACGCCGCATCGGGCGTCCTCGCTACCATTGCGAGCGACGCCGTCTTCACGCCCATGGACACAGTAAAGCAGCGGCTGCAGCTCAAGAGCAGTCCATACAAAGGTGTCGCGGACTGCATATCGAGGGTGCTTAGGGAGGAAGGTTTCAGGGCGTTCTACGCATCATACAGAACGACAGTTGTGATGAACGCTCCTTTCACGGCAGTGCACTTCGCTACGTACGAAGCCGCCAAAAGGGGGCTCACAGAGATCTCCCCAGAGAATGCGAACGACGAGCGGCTTGTGGTGCACGCCACTGCGGGGGCAGCTGCGGGCGCCTTGGCGGCGCTAGTGACCACACCGCTTGATGTGGTGAAGACGCAACTGCAGTGCCAGGTGAGGCTTTGAAACAAATTAGTTTGATCTTTCGAGTAAAAAATTAATCTTAGTTGTTAGTTTTCTTAATTCACCCTTATGACTGTTCTCTCAATTGGATATATCCAAAGTAAGTATTTGCGAATAATATACTGGATAAGGTAGCAGATGTTCCATTTGGTTAGATGATGAATTCGATAGAACTTTTGTGCTGAATATGGATTCATATGATAACGAAAGAAGCTGATAAATATCAACTTGGTGAAACACAAATTAGAAACATAGACAAAAAGGATAACATAACCAAAGGGCTGAATTTCTTGTTATACAGTGCAGGAAACTTTCTGCCTCTCAATAATTGGACAAAAAGGGACTCTTAAGGCAACTATTGACTTGTCTTCTCCTCAACAAACAAAAAAAACTATTGACTTGTCTAGGTGGCTATGGTATAATTTCCATCTCAAAGGAATAACTTTACGAGATCTTACCTTTTATAAAAGAACGAACTTGATGATCTTGAACTGATGCAGCTTAGAATACCTAAAGGGCATGTAGTGTACACCTGTACTTGCACACACATATTGTGCAAAATATATTCAGCTCTAAAAGAAGATATTTCACTGTGTTGAATAAAAAAATTCTGGCACAAGATGAAGAAGGTGAACAATAAGTGGCAGCTATCTTTTGTTTCATTTCATGAAATGGATACTTTTTCTCACATGTTTATTGGCTTTAATGTGTTTTTTTTTTATACTTATTTCTGGACTTCCATAGGCTCTTTCCAAGGCAGGCTTTGCTATTGAGCATTCCTGTTTGGACGACTCGGACAGTGACTCACCAGTCAAATATGACTACTAATTGACAAGATTAAATAACATATTCCATTCGTACTTTTGAACATTTTATCCCATTGTTTAAATACTGGCTTAGGTAAAGGTATAATTCATGTCGGCTTGAGTTTCCCTTATGAAGAGCCTCAAAAGTCCTTGAAAATATTGCTATCAAATTTGAATATAGATATCTACAAGGTGATAATTAGCATCATGTCCTATAATTCCTGATGTCGACGTAAATGAGTTCTTAGAAACAATTGGGCACTTGTCAGATATAAAAGAATGACCTGTGATGGATTATTCTTAGGAATCATACAAAATGTTTATTCTTAGCTATGGGACATATTATTGCAGTTAGTTAAAAAATGCAACTTGATATGCTTTTAGGTTTTGTTGTTGTTGTTGGATAAGGCTTTGTTGTTGTTGTTGTTGATATGCTTTTAGGTTTAATGAGATAACCAGATTCTTTGGCCGTTGTTACAAATTTTGACATGTTATAATCATTGCATGACTCAACTGCAAACATGATACTAGTTATATTCTTAGGCCATGTATACTGGCATGATGATACAGGCGGAAGCATGGTGCAACAGTTTATTATTCCTCACCTAACTCTCATCATGGATTGCATGTGTCAGTAGCTCTGAGGGATCCAAAGATTGTGGACATCATGATGAACCTGTTTGCATGTGTGACCAAGGAGGTTTTTAATTAGATCCATTTAATTTATCTGTTGTGGCAGATATAGGTGATCTAGTCATGTTTTAGCTTATGACTTAATTCCATGCTTGTCCAGTTTCTCTAGGTGAGTGATGATGCTCAATGGACTTCTATGACCTGATGGAGGTGACTTGGTGTTTTTGTTCCTATTCCTTATTGGAGGGAGGAATAAATTTATCACATACTGGAAAACCACAGCATAAACGTTATTAAACTTCCATGAGAACATAATGTGCGTTAGGAACCTTGAAAGTAAGTTGAATTTTGATAAGATAAAGAAGATACAATATGTTAGTAGATGCATTTCATACATGAATTAGAGCCTGTTATTATTTTGGAAAACAAAACCTATTTTGCAATACTGGGGATAATATCTATATGGAGTGATTCTACTATAATATGTGTCTTGAGTACATCAATTTCCACTTTCTGGAGGTAATAATCCATGTTATGCAGAGTTCTCCAATATCAATGCTGTTAGTTTTTTTTTCTTGAAACTAAATTTGTATAGAAAAAACTTTCCAGCTGTCATTTTGCACAATTGTTTTCACTTCAATTTTAAAGTCTCTGTATCAATTTTAAAGTCTCTGTATTTATCCCATTGAGCAGGGTGTTTGTGGTTGTGAAAGATTCTCTAGCAGCTCAATAAGAGAGGTAATAGAAGTTATAGTACGACGTGATGGTTACACGGGATTAATGAGGGGGTGGAAGCCACGGATGCTCTTCCATGCACCGGCTGCCGCCATTTGCTGGTCGACATATGAAGCATCAAAGTCCTTTTTCCATAGGATGAATGACAGCAAGAGACTATCTTGAGATTGATAAACTTTTTTCTTTCTAATTTCCTGCCAGTCTCGTCAGTTCATATATAATGGTTCATTTCCTCAGCTGATGATACTAGCACCCATCCAAGGTGGATGTTCTTGTGGAAGTCACATTTCTGGACTTAGGTCAACAGTTTTTTAAAAGGCTGGCATCTGTATAATTTTTCTTTTTCTTTTTCTTTTTCAATGGTAAAGACAACAGTGACTTGTTGGGTTGAAGCTGATGGGATCATGTTTGCAGCAAATAAGATGCATTGATTTATTTTGATCTTAGAGATTATATGCTGTGTAACTATTTTATCACAGATTCATGATTTAAGAAAAACAATACCCGACATCTGAATCCCCATTTGTATGATTGAGAACAACAATTCCCAACATCTGAATTTCCATGCAATCAGGGGTTTCTTTGCATTTAGCTTGTCGTCGTCGCACGGTTTGATTCAGACTACCATGATTTGAGATTGATCCTGTTAGTGAATTGTGAGCCAAAGACAAATGAAAAGGGAGTCATATAAAGTGTCGAGTGTGTTAATTTTTGTACACTTCCATAAACTCCTAATTCAGACGAAGTTTTAGAAGTCTGATCCTAAACCTTTTCTCCTTCAAAAGCGGTTTTTCCAAGATCTCTATATTTTTTTTTATGCTTTCCTCCTCAAATTGAATTATTTGTACATTTATCCTTGAATTATTAAAAGATTCACCTACCTCATTAGTTCTTTCACATTTTTATCCTACCGCCATCATCTTTTTGTTAAATTTTACTTCATGATTAGATTACATTTCTAATACCTATTCTATATATATCTACATGTTCGATAGAAAAATTACATGTATATGTATTAAAATTGATAAGAAAGATATGAAAACGTATATACATTAAGGGGGATGTTTGGCATCTTCCGACAACAAATTTGTTCTCATTTTATTTCTACAGAGAAAACAAGTGAAGAACTTTGTGATGTTCCTCTACAAAGCAACACCTAAAAGTAGATATGGAAGCAGGGGCCAAGTAGGCTTGCACTACCAAGGAAATTATATGCATATGTTTATATACGGTTAGGGGTGGCAATATTCCCCACCCCGCGGGGATTCTCCATTCGGGGCCCATCTTCGAGGAATTTTTTCCCCGCAAGGGCGGGGATGGGGGCCAAACTGCCCCCGCCCCCTCTTTCGGGGATCGGGGCGGGGGTAGTTCCCCTCGCCCCGTCGGGGCTCCGATTCTCCGATGGGGTCAAATGTCGATATTTCTTGGCCATTCGATACTTGATCGACGGTCGAGATTACCCTTTTTTTCTTTCAATGACCTCGACCGCAGCCCTCCTCTCTCTCTCTCTTCCTCTCTTCTTCGTCCGCGCAGTCACCCCCTCCTCTCTCTCTTGTTCGTCCACGTCGCCGTCCACCTCTGCCATCGAAGAAGAGATCGGTCGCATCTGAGATCAGCCGCATCCGAGATCCCCCTCCTCTCTCTCTTCCTCTCTTCTTCGTCCGCGCAGTCGCCCCCTCCTCTCTCTCTTCTTCGTCCACGGCGCCGTCCGCCTCTTCCATCGAAGAAGAGATCGGTTGCATCCGAGATCAGCCGCATTCGAGATCCCCCTCCTCTCTCTTCTTCTTCGTCCGCCTCCGAGATCGGCTGCATCCGACGCGGATCCAGCTAGATCCGCACGGATCTGCCGCATCTGATATCCCCCTCCTCTCTCTCTTCTTCTTCGTCCGCCTCCGAGATCGGCTGCATCCGACACGGATACGGCCAAATCCGCACGGATCTGCCGCTCTCTCGCACCCGCCGGCTCTCTCTCACCCCCCTCCGCCGGTCTCTTGACCCGCCGCCGCTCTCGACCGCCGCCGCTCTCGCCCCCACCGCCGTGCTCTCGCCCGCCGCCGCCGTGCCCTCGCCCGCCGCCGCCGTGCCCTCGCCCGCCGCCGCCGTGCTCTCTCGCCCCTTTTCGCCGCTGTTCTCTCGCCCCTTTTCGCCGTCATTCTCTCGCCCCCGCCGCCGCTCTCGCCTCCCTCCGCGGAGATTCGGATTCCCCGCGGGGATCGGTGCGGGGGTTAAAATTTCCCCCGAACCGAAAATTCGGGGCGGGGTCGGGGGCGGAGGCGAGTTGTCGGGGTCGGGGCGGGGGTGGTGTCCCCCGCCCCGAACAGCGACGGTTGCCACCACTATATACGGTTATGAAATTATAATTTATTCCCAGTGTCTAAACTATAATTTTAATGGACGCTTTGGAAAGTTATAATTGATGTAGAAAAATAATTCGATTTGCATTTTAATTTTCTTTAAAGAATTCTAGCTTTTCATACTAAATAAATATGGGACAAGTACAAATCTAAACCCTTAACCTCTGTATCATAAATGTGCCCTTTGGTCGACACAATTTTAATCTCTTTTGAAATTATTTAAAAATGTGTAGACTCATAAATGGATCCGCAGTGGAATCATCATTGATTTATATATAAATTAAGGGTTCATTGATTTAATATATAAATCAATCTTTTTAGGTAAGTTGTAAAGTACACATTGACAACTTTTTGCTTTTGGTATATACACATTATTTATAAAAAAAATAGAACTTATTAAAAATGATTGATTTACACCATGTAAATCTACATCTCCATTAAATTTTATATAATGATGATTTTTTTATAAATACTTTTAAAATGAATTTATATTAAATTTTAAACTATCATACGATAGTACGCATGCGTAAATCCGTTTTGGTCAACACATTCCTTTTTCCAAATGCTAGTAAAGGGTAAAATTTTTAATTGAAATGAAAATTGAAGATGGAAATGAGAAACCATGAGACCATCTTTGTCTTTCCACGTTATATCTCCGCTATTAATCTCCTTGGCACTTGAGAACGGTCGCAGGGGTCCAAGTCGTAAACCATGTCCAACTCCAACGGCCTCCATCACCACCAAGACGGCTCCGACGAAGACGATGAAACCTTCGACTCCGCCGCCCACGACGCCTACTACCGCCCCATCTCCCCCTCCTCCGACGCCGACGGCGAAGATGACTCCGACGATAAAGCCTCGGCCTCCTCCGACGAGGCTTCCGGGGGATCCCGCCCGGCCGATCAGATCCGCCCCAACGGATTCTTCTACCACCATGCCGAGGATGGCGTCGCCGCTTTGGATCTGGACGCCGGAGTCGCAGGCCCTAATGTGATTGCGGTGGAGGAGGAGGACGAGGAAGAAGTGGAGCGGGCGAGGGAGCGGGAGGCGTCGATATTGAGGGCTTTCAGGGAGGACGCGAGCCGGAGGAGCGCGCCGCTGACGCCCGAGAACGCCGCGAGGGTCGTCGAGGCGATGCGGGGGGTCGATTTCCGAGGAGCCCCGCCGGACTGGGCGGATCGTGTGCCGGAGGACCAGTGGGTGAATCGGCTACGATCGCTCAGAGATGAGCCCGGAACTCGTGGTTAAAAATCAAAAATCAAAATCAAGGTGCCGCCCGCTTTCGTGTCAAAATCAAAATCTTTCTACAGTTACGTACTTGCCTCTTAAAGAATTGGATCTTGGAGTCCATATTGTTCGCGTTGTAAAATGGGAGAACTTTGGGGACTTGGTTATCGTTCTTTTGTCTGACTTCATTCATGGCAAAACTTTCTAGAACGTACGCATTTGCATTTCCTATTTCATGTACTGGGATAAGAACTGTTGTTGGTGTTGATCGTTTCAGTTATTGGAATAACAATATTAATCAGGCCGAGCTATTAATCTAGAGAGGAAGTTGGATTCATCAATCAACATTTCATGTCCTTCTCCTACATGCAGGATCTTTACATACTTTTTGGAATTATATTAACAAAGAAATGTCCTAGAAAATAAATCAGGAGTATTCCTATTAGATGAGTTTCCTGAAACGCACACACAAGAACTTCATATCATATATACTTGGAACTGGCACCGCTGGTTAAAACACAAAATGAAATGTTATATCTATCTCATGATATTTTAGTGAGCAGCTCTTTGGTTACCTGAACGTAACAAGTTTTGTGCTCATTGCATTTGATAACATGTTTGAGCCGTTCTAAGTAAATTTGTCGAGAAGAATAGATGAAAAGAAAGAAGAAAAAGGAGGCTGATGCTTCTGACCTTTTTTCAGTAGATTAGTACTTAACTCTGCCCCTATTGATGTAGAACACTCAAATAATTCATGCTACAAGAAAATCGCGATTTTCCGACGGATAATTTTCGACGGTTCTAAATCCGTCGCAATTTGCGACGGATTTTTCGACGGTTCCGCTTTCGACGGATTTTTCGACGGTTATGACCGTCGGAAATAATTTATATTATTATTTAATTTTTTGACGATTAGGAACGTCGATATTTTCGACGGATATCCATCCGTCGCAATTTTCGACGACTTTTCCAACGGTTATGACCGTCGGAAATAAAAAAAATTAAATTATGTATTTTTTATATTATTATTAAATATTTTCAACGGATTTTCCGACGGTCAAGACCGTCGAAAATAAAAAATTAATTATATAATTAATTATATTATTATTTAATT
Organism: Pontederia crassipes; assembly: GCA_030549335.1. Taxonomy (NCBI): domain Eukaryota; kingdom Viridiplantae; phylum Streptophyta; class Magnoliopsida; order Commelinales; family Pontederiaceae; genus Pontederia; species Pontederia crassipes. The sequence continues at coordinate 9,222,536 of CM060188.1, read as the reverse complement.
TTTCGACGATTAGGAACGTTGATATTTTCGACGGATATCCATCCGTCGCAATTTCCGACGACTTTTCCGACGATTATGACCGTCGGAAATAAAAAAAATAAATTATGTATTTTTTATATTATTATTAAATTTTTTCGACGGATTTTCCGACGGTCAAGACCGTCGGAAATAAAAAAATTAATTATATAATTTATTATATTATTATTTAATTTTTCGACGATTAGGAACGTCGATATTTTCGGCGGATATCCATCCGTCGCAATTTCCGACGACTTTTCCGACGGTTATGACCGTCGGAAATAAAAAAAATAAATTATGTATTTTTTATATTATTATTAAATATTTTCGACGGATTTTCCGACGGTCAAGACCGTCGGAAATAAAAAATTTATTATATTATTATTTAATTTTTTGACGATTAGGACCGTCGATATTTCCGACGGATATACAACCGTCGCAAAATTCGTCGCAATTACCGACGGTCAAAACCGTCGGTAAAATAAAAAATAAATATTATATACAACTAAATATATTTTCGACGGTCACAACCGTCGATAATTATAAAAATATTTAATATTTACGTTTTCGACGGCCGCAACCGTCAGTAATTAAAATTTCGTTATCCCTCTTTTTTTTTCCTTTTTCCCGCCTTCTTTCTACTTTTTTCCTTTATATATATTCCTCATCCATCTTCTCTATCTCCCTCTTCCCTCTTCTCTCTCTCCCTCCTCCCTCCACTCCTCTCTCTCTCCCTCCTCTCCTCTCTCTCTCTCCCGGCCGCGAGCACCCCTCCCGCCCGTCGGACGCCGACGACCATCCCACGCCGGACGCCGATGACCCTCCCACGCCGGACACCGGCGACCCTCTCCCGCGCCGGCGTATTTCTTTCTCTCCCGCTCCGCGCCGGCGTCTCTCTCTCTGCTGAGGCCGGATCCGGCCGCCAGGCGGCCGATCCAGTCGCCTGGCGGCCGGATCCGAACGCAAAAAATTATTTGCGACGGTTGCGACCGTCTAAAGATCGACGGTTGCGACGTCCGTCCAAAGTTTCGACAATTGCGACCGTCGAAAAGTTGCGACGGCTCGAACCGCCGGTCTTTTTCGGCGGTTGCAACCGTCGGAAATTGCGTTCCCGACGGTTTTCGGGTTGATTACCGACGGTCCGGACCGTCGGTAATTCACGTTTTTCTAGTAGTGATCAGCAAGTAGGGATCCAAAAACTAAGTTGCATTCGTTGCGAACATTGAAATATATAATCCATCTTTTATAATCAAGCCTTCGCCTCCACCGTTTGTGCATTGAGGCTTCCAAATGTTACCACTTCCTGCGCTCTCCTACCATATTGAATTTTATAGTTTATATAGCTCAACTTTCTTCTCCCGATATAACCAGACTAGTTACTATTGTTCAGTGAATGTGATCATGTTTTGTTTGATCCCTTGTTCAAAAAGTTGAAACGTTGCTTACTGTATAATAAAAGGTTTATGTAATAGGTGCATGGGAAAACTAGTACATCTGTATCACATTTCATCTCATGAAATATTGAAGTTCAACAATATTCTTCTTTGTTTGGTCAATCAATCACTGTAAACAACTATAAGTTTATTGTGGCAGGGAGCAACACAGTTACAATCCCGGGACATAAGTGATATTTTTCCTTAGGTCCAAGGTGCCATGCCTATTTCTTGATAAGGAGCAATCTTTTTTGCTTAAGTTGTCCGAACATAAGCATAGAATATATGCTATATCACTTAAAGAAGTTACCATTGTGGTACAGAAATCTGTGACTACATTATAGCACATGCATGCCAAAATTGGAACTTATCATCATTTCTAACTTTGTTAGGAGATGGGAAATGCCTTGTCTTGCAGTAAGCTGTGACCGTCTTATATTTATCTGTAATAAATGGTGTAGACGTCCAAGCAGTGTGATTCATATTCACTTTTTTTTTCCTTTTCTGAGACGGTGCATTCATATTTTTGGCATTGACATGGAACAATTCAATTGCTAACTGTCAGTAAGCACTAGTCCATTCAACAGTTTTATGTCTGAACTGTTTTATCTAGGAATCTGTAATGCTTAGGCACCAACTACTCAGATTTTTGAAGTCATTGCTCAGCTACTTCATTGTCTAAATATAACTCGTAAAACATGCAACCGCAACTTGGAATCCTGAATGGTTGCTGAATCAACTGAAAGATGTGCAGCAGGATAATCTTCAATCCAATTTGCAAACTATTTTTACATGTTGATCTTGTTGTATTCCATTTCCTAAACTGCGCCATTCTGAACGGACACATGCCGAGGTCTAATCCATCTCGCCAGTGATTCTGGATTTAGAATTTAGGGTTATTTTCTTAAATCATCTCAAAATTATCACGATTTTTTATATTTAATCTTAAATTTATTTTTTTGAATTCTTAAACTATTACGACTTTTTCTCTTTATTACTCTCGTTCACTTATGTTACATTCTCTGTTAATTTTTCTTTTTCTTATTTATGAAAAAAATAAATTACTCCTTCCTTCATAACACATCAAATAATAAATATAAATAATAAAAAAATATTGGAACACTTAATTTTTAGGGCGGGATTGGAGGGGGACGATCGAGGCAAGGAACATTTTTTTCTTTTTTCCTTTTTTATATTTATTATTTGATTTGTTATGGAGGAAGGGGTAATTTAATCTTTTCATAAATGATAAAAATCAAAACTAACACGAAGTGTAATAGAATTGGACGGAAGGAATGAAGTGAAAAAGTCACAATAGTTTAGAAATAAAAAATAAGTACGTAATTTAAAGTTAGATATGAAAAATCATGATAGTCTAGTTTGATTGTATTTCATTTCTTTGAAGAGCTAGATAAACGTAATGTCTCGTAGACTCTCTATTTACTATGATGGATTCTTTTTTTCTCTCTTTCTAGTTTTTTTTCTTTGTTGTTGCAATAAAGACAACCGTTCTTGTTTTATGATTTCATAAAGTTCTAACTTTATGTTCAGTTGTGATAAAATTACACCAAATGTTCTTTAATTTTAAAGTTTACTCCGCGATGTCCTCCAACTTCACTTTGAAACACCAATGTCCTTTATCTTTTAACTCGTTTCACTCGGTGCCTCTTTACTTGTCATAACCCGTCTCCCGATCGTGAAACTGACGTGACACAAATGACACTGACAAGACATCTTCTTTCTTCTCCACGTTGATGTGGCAATATTAAAAAAATTTAAAAATGCCATGTGGAATCTCTCGCCATCGTGTGGGAGGGAGGCCTCGCCCCCCTCTGAAGTCCCACTCGCCGGCGAGGTGGGGGTGGGGGAGGCCCCCCTTCTCCTCGTCGACGTAATTCGTCCTTCATCGTCGAACGCCAATTTGAGTGTTCCTAGAAAAGTTGCTTTGATACCAATTTATCATAGGGTCATTTTTCGCTCGATCGACCCGTGCGGTACCTAGACATGTCCAACGTCTAGGCAAGCTCTTTTGAACATTTTGTGAAAGCTTGCTTATGTCACTTGCTCGAATGACATAGTTTTGAGACGCTCGATCCCGAGCGGCCGTTTCGGTGGAGGCGTTTGTGAATAAAAGGACACCTCAGCACGATGCTTGATCGCTCGGGATGCTTTTGTGGGTTGTCATCCACGCTCGAGGTACAATGCTAGGTTTTGAAAAGCTTAAATTTTTTATTGAGTAAATATGAATGATTACAATGCTTCGAAGGAGCACTAGCGGGTCTCCCTATTTTACCACCGATTCAGGTGGTAGATATGCGACGTGTGATGTGGAGGACAAGCCAATGGGGTGCATTTTTCTAGAGTACAAATTACAAAACTGCCACTATCACACTTGAAAAATAAACTAAGTACAAAAGTGGGTTGCAAAAGAAAAATACATAGAAGTAAGATAACTCGACGGTCCACGAGAAAAGCTCCCGGAACACTCTTGGGGGTCCCCCTCGACGTGTGCTACTGCTCTTCTCCGGTGATTATTTTTTTATTTTTTTAATATTACCACGTCAGCGTGAAGAGAAAAAAAATGTCATGTCAGCGTCACATCTACGTCACGTCAGCTCCGCGATCGAGAGATGGGCTATAACAGGTAAAGAGGACACAGATGAAATGAGTTAAAAGATGGAGAACATTGGTGTTACAAAATGAAGTTCGAGAATATCGCTGAACAAACCTTAAAGTTAAAGAATATTTCGTATAATTTTTCTCTCTAATGCTCCGAGACGAGACTCGTAAACAAATTAAGATGTGATCATGGTTTTGATATGTTTCAATATGATACAAATTAATTGAATATCTGTATAAACTACCAGTTATTTAATTAAAAAATTATCAGACATGTTTCTTGGTTTTTTTCTTAAAAAAGGTATCCACTTTTTCGAAAAGAACCTTATTAAATAGTTTAATAGTAAAGATATATATTATGCTGTTTAATATCATAAATGTATATTTTACATAATTTTTTTACGATTAATACGTAAAACAAAAATAACCTATATTTTAAATAAAGCTTCTTCTGGGTCTTAGGTTGATTTTTTTAATCCAAGAAACAACTAATTTTTCCAGATTCTAGAAAAATGTAAATTTTTGTGTCCAAATAGGATCAACTTTTTAAGTTTTCCCCATCTTTATATATTTTCGTTTACACTAATACAAACGAAAAAATAATTATGAGCACGTGGTCTTCGGATTCACCGTCGAGAGTAAAGTGAACCGATCTTCCAAGTGATTCCGCATAGTAAGGACAGAGGATGAAATTATAAAAATTTGACACTGACAGGACAGAACAAGAACTCAATAAACCAGCATTTCTCGTGCTTGAAAATATAGCAGAGGTTTTTTAGAAAGCACTTGTGAAATAAAAAAAACTGTTATTACACAATTTATGAAAGGAACTTCCAAGTGGCTAAACTGCCCACAAATTGCAAATTACTGGAACTGGTTCATGAATAAGACCCACAGATCAAATAGCAAAAATGTCATGGTTGCATGAGGACATGGCCCCTACAAGCTTTATTTCACAAATCAGCAACTCCTGCTTATGCCTTCTTGCCGATTCCATGAGACATATTGTAGATACCTCGTGCCTGCAAACAGAACAGAAAGAAACAAAACATATTGGTTAAGCAGACAAAATTAAACAGAAATTATATTCTGCCAGGCATAGTAGGAATTTTGGTCTTACGATAAGAGCCAATGAAGAGGCAGCCAGTGCAAGAGGTATGGCGACTGAAGTGATCTTGTCAGCTCGGCCTTTCAAGTATGTGTGCTTGTGCATGTGCTGGAAATACTGCTGATGCTTAAAAAGTCTCTCCTTTGGAAGGAAAGGAGTTTCCGTCATTCTGCCTAGGCAACAGCATAATGTAAAAAGGTCAACAACTGAAAGTGTAATTACATTTCCTCTTGCACAACATCTAAATATTTGTTATTGGGGAAAGAAAATTATCTCCACCCATGATTAAAAAAATATGTTGATCTACTAATAGACTTTTCATTTATTATATCCATGCGACCACCTATTCTCAACAAAGCACTTTGACAATAAAGTTCACGTTTACACCAAATAAAAGACATCATACAGTTGCAATAGGATTCATAATTCAGATATATCACGAGTATGCATAAACAAGAGGATTTTCCTACTCACCTGCAAACCCCATAGCAAACAATAGCAAAATTCACCAATTAGTTATTAACGGTCATAAGTCAGTATTAAGATGCAATATTTCGCTCAAAACAAGTAACACTAGTACTTATAAATTGTAAGTGTTTGAGGGAAAAATTGCAACACATCGCTACAAAAAGAATCATGCATGGAAAGACAAAAAAGACAAAAGAAGTTGGATAGTTCATCCAAGGAACATAAAAGATGAAATGGAGGTGAACATGGCGACTGTCAATATGTTTTCTTTTATTTGAGGGAAGAATGTCAATATTTAATCAAAATAACCTAGTTATAAAAAAAAACTTAGTTATCAGAACAGACACCAATATGTTGTCCAAAAACATTACATAACTTGGTTCAGAAAGTTAACAACAGGCAATAGCAATCACCCTTCAAAAAAAAAAAAAGCAGCTATCAATGAGATACATATGATCACACATAAGTGTTCAAGCTCTGCCCTTTTACCTTGATGAGTTTATCCTTCCAAAAAGAGACACAAATCAAAGGGCTACAATCACCACTGGACTAAGACAACATGGTTTGGCTGATGGATATGTTTCTATGTAATTTTAACTTAAACATGCACGTGTGATGAGTAGACTCTGGGTCTCTTTGGTTTAGGAACATCTAATTCAACCAAATAATATGTTCTCTTACAGAACAGTTAAACGCAAAAGTCTCACTAAAAGAATTATTTATTCCAAGCACATGGATGAATACAAGGATAAACAATAACAACAACAACAACAAAGCCTTATCCCACTAGGTGGGGTCGGCTATATGGATCATACGACGTCATTCCGCTCTATTAGTAACCAAACCTTTCGGTATATTATTCACCAATAGATCTTGCTCTATTAGTTCGTCAAGTGTTCGCCTTGGCCTCCCTCTCCCTCTTTTAATCGGACTCCAGATTATTTGATCTACTCTTCTTACTGGCGCATTTAATGGTCTTCTCTGAACATGACCAAACCATCTCAAACGATTCTCTACCATTTTCTCACTAATAGGAGCCACTCCGACTCGTTCACGTATATGGTCATTCCTAATCTTATCTAATCTTATATGACCACACATCCATCTCAACATCTTCATTTCGGCTACCCCCACTTTACGTTCATGTTGTCCCTTCATAGCCCAACATTCACTACCATATAACACTGTTGGTCTTATAGCAGTACGATAGAATTTTCCTTTAACTTTATTGGGACAAGGATAAACAATAAAGGACAATAATTGATTATAATCAATTTTAACCCTAAAGGACAAGCAATCTTTGGGATTTGCAGTCTCTCTTGGATAATCTTTTTTTAGAAGTTCTTGGGATAAAATTTGCAAGACCAAACAACCCAAAACAAGTTTATGAAACTGAATATCATGGCATGGGCCAACTTGATTGCGTCACTGGATTATCTTTGTGAACATTAGCATACATGAACATATGTATTAGCTTTGTGCGACTAATATCTCCCTGAATCCCAAAAAAAGTAGAAGATGCCAATCCATCTCTAGGGCAGAAATGTGCAAGTGCCAAATAGAATCTCCATCAGCTCAAATAAAGCTTGAACACATTATCTTTGGTGGTAACTGTTGCCAAATATCCTCGATACCAACAAACCGTTGATACCGATGTCACGGAGAAATCGATGAACAGATAATGGAAGAGTATTAAGAAATCACATAAGATAAAGACACATAGATTTTATATAGTTTGAAAATTGTCTTCTACGTCCACGGTCATCACATAGTTTCACTCTATTCAAATGTCTTTCATGTGTCAGATATGTGCTTGAGTAACAACATATCTTATCTTAATTCTAACAAATAAGTTAGTTATGATAACCACTCAATCTTCCTAGATAATGGTTAAAAGTTCCATAACTAACAACAAATTAATTAGGCCCAAATAAGGCTCTACCTAACTAACTCCAACAGTAACAAAGATACACTTGGATCAACTTCGTTGACTGACAAGAAATCAACGATACGTTGCAGCCTATAACTCAAGTAACGTGCATTAAACACGTTATGAAATTAAACTTTCCCCTATCAGAATCATGGCATCTAAAACAATGAACACAATCATGCAACATATGCTTGCATGTGCAATTTAGTTACTGGAAACAGATAAGTATCTGGAAAAAAAAAAGAGAGCATCATAAATTCCATTACCCATCTTATTTACAGAACAAAATAACAAAAAAAAAAAAAACACAACATTGAGAATGGAAAAAAAAAACGTCTTCGATTTTAGTCTTTATGTTTATTCGAGATTCGCAGTCAACACTAAAAAACACAAATGGATAACCAAATGCAACTGCTTTTTCTAGGAGACCAAATGGAATTGCCGTGGATCTCATGAAAACAACCAGACCCAAGATTAATAAAAAAAAAACTATCGCAGACGATAGAGTAAACGCGCATCTGAATGCATGAAAGCAGGACGAAACCCTAGAAATTAACCAAGTTCCGACATAAGAATCTAGAACGGATGTTGATAATTTATATTAGGCAGTAGGATCCTATCAGATGTCAGTGCCGATCATGGAAACTATCGATGGAGATCGAGATATACCTTTACCGGAGAGGGAAAGGGGGGCGATTGTAATGGTTCGGCGGCGTCTGCTTCGCTGTCTTCTGGCGACTTCTGACGAACAGGAAGCAGGAGATGCCATTTCTACGTTTGCTTCGTCTTTATACAGTGGGCGGAAGGGCAAATGGAAACAACCCGGTCCATCGAGTAAACCGGAATAATTCTTTTCCTTTTAAAAAAATGTAAATATAGGCTCTTTTTAGCATCAAAATTAATGTTTTAAATAACATTTAAGAGTTCAAACATTATTTTTTTTATTTGATAAATGAATAAAAGATTGGGGTCTTCATCATACGCCTGTTGCGCTTCTGGAACACCATCCTCTGCTGAAGCAACATTCTTGAATACATTTCCGAACGTAGATTGAGAAAACTCTTTTAGCACCTGTTCGAGGTCGATTCTGCCTCCCTCACCGCTTGGGAGGCCCTCAGCTTGTCCAGCCAGTGGGTCACCTTCATTTCCGGCGCAATAGGCAACTACGGGCATTTCAGAAGTGTGGCACAGCCAGAGGGTAGGGAGGAGTGTGAAGCCTAGAGAGACGGAAGCGACAAATCGCTTCTTACGAGTTCCCAACACTTCGCTTAGTAGCTTAAGACTTTCTACTGGCGTGGTATATTTAGCATTTCTATCCAATTTAATCGTTATTCAAATATATTATTTCTTTCAAACTTATTTTATTATTTTCTCATTTTTATTTTATAATCATTAAATTATATTTCTTTTTATATTCATGCTTAATTAATTAAAAATTATTTATATGTTAATGATAAATGAAAAATAATTTAATAATTAATATTTTTATATCATAAGTGCACTATATAAAATTTATTATCAATATAAATTTTTATATATTTTAACAAAAAAAATTAATTGTAAAATTTTATTTTATTTAATTAGGATATAAATTATTTATTTATTGTTATGTATATTACTTTAATTATATAATTTATCATATGTCTAATTATGTTATTCATAAGTTAATTCTACTCTTAAATTTATTAAATATTTATTTATTATATTTAACCGCTTATTATCACTTATCTCCTAGTTAAATTGTTATTCACTATTAAATCACTATCAGATAATTAAATCGCTAATAATGTTAATCAGGACCATAAAATATGATAGGGAAATAAATGAAAAATATAAATGACATTTTAATAGAGTGGACGCCGACTCTTCAATAGCACCCGTTAGATGCGGGATCAACGGTTGAACGAAGGTTCACCGAGCGGTTCAAATTGAAAAATCGACTCGTGAACTGTTCCAACGCGAACCGCCGATTCAACGCTGGGAAGATCAATTGCCGTCGACGCGTCCTCCGCCCTCCTCCTTGCCATCCTCGCCGGCGGCGGCGTCAGTCATGCCGAACCCTTTTGCTGATCTGCTGCTAGGATCTCCGTCTCTGAGGTTGACCGAGTAGTGATGCCACCGCCACAGCTGCCGATCTGCTCTTGGATGGTCGCGCGGCGCCATCGTCTCACGGTGGGGGACGTTCGAAGTGGTGAGGAGGGGAGGGAAGCGGGCAGAGATGTTGTCGGGGTGCCTGCCCTCCTCACTGCCCTCGCCATCGTCGATCATCGCCGCCAGCCCTCCTCCTTGACATCCTCGCCGCCGACGGAATAGTGATGCCGCCACCACCGCCGCAGGTCCGCTCTTGGGTGGTCGCGAGCCACCGTCATCTCCAAGGGATCAGCGCTCTCAACTCCACCGATCCTCGCTCTCACCACCGTGGATCCTCGTCCTCGTCGCTGTTCATCTTTGCCCTCGCGGTGCTCGATGACCGGTCGACCTCACAAGACAACCAAGTCTCATGGTTCACCCGCCTGAACCGCGAATCTCAATGCCTGAACCGTCGACTATTGCAATGGCCGTTGATTGCCCATTCAACGGCTGCGATTATAGGGTGGAGCGTCCTCCCATTTTAATGCGGTCGACGCCCATTTAATCCTTTAAAAGGAAAGAGAAAAAGGAAAGGTCTTCTCCTTGCTCGTCCCTTGACGCCTTCTCGATCGAGGAGGAGGAGACGTCCGAATACAGAAGAAGAGGAGGGATGGATCAAATCATGAACAAGGTTGGATCCTATTGGCTCAACAAGAAGGCCAACAAAGAGATCTCATCTGTCGGCGACGACATCAACGTACGGGTCTTCTTGCTCTGATCTCTTTGGTCACATCTTCAATCTATTTCGATCTGATTTTAGTTTGTTTTATCGTTTTGTGTTTTTGGTGAAAATTTTTACTTTGAACGATTCTCGTCGGCCTGAGTAAATGTTAATTTGATTCTTCTTGTGGATAGAAACGTACCGGAGATTGTTTAATTAGACATGGCAGGGATTGGGTCGTGTGACATAATTTGATGGAACTTTATTTGTCGATTAGGGATTTAGTTGCTCGCAGTGGAACTAACTGAGCTCAGAAGATAGAAACTCAGAACTGTTTTTTGGCACTTGTTTTGAGGGCAAAGTTTGAAAAGGAGTATACGCTGTGTCCTAATTAAGAGTATTCCCTCTAAAAAATTAACCAATTGTTCCTGTAATGAGTAACCTTTGATATGATGGCTGGTTTGTAGATTTATTGTGATGGATAGACAAGTTCTTTCCTTATGTGTTGGTTGGAGTTATGGGACTTGAGCAAGTGTAGAAGTCATTTAAGAAGTTGTTGTGTCAATATAAAATAAAACCATATATGCATCTTGGCTTCTGGAATTTGACAACATCAATAGGCTTGCAAGGGTTTCAAGACCACTCCAGGAGAAGGATTCTGCTATAAGAAAGGCATTATTGCTAGTGCATATTTTTATCTAGCCATATATACTCAAATCACAATGTTTATTTTCTTTAAAAATGTTAATTTGGTTTTCCTTCAGAAAGTTGCCAGACCAATAATTCTCAAATTGAGAATCTAGTTTCCTGTTTTCCTTTTGTTGCATTAGAAATTATAATGTGTTTTTGGACTCAAGTTATGACTTTTCACGTTGGGAATCATATGTGAAGATATTAATGTCCGAAAACTCGTCACTTTAATCTATCATTATGGTTATAAACTTTAATCATATGTGAAGATGTAGTGTTCTTAGAAGCAGAATGCTTGCAATCATGAGAGTCATAGATATAGTGGAACGGGCTAAACTGAACATTTTGTCCTTGTTTCCTGTTTTTAATTTGACTTTCATGTTTCTGCATCTCACTTCATAGTAATTTCCGTGGAATCCTTGTTGCTGATCTAGAAAGCATTCCTACATTTGACTGGATAAGAAACACATGTTACCCGAGATATTCTTGCTCACTTGAAGAATAGCTTGCTATCGCAATTCTCTCAAGGATATTTAGTGATTATTTGACATGCATATTTCCTGTGATATGCTGATTTCTGTATATCTTTGTGCACATTCTTGGTAATGCTTTTTTTTTACAATCAGAGTTTCCAGGTAAATGCAGTGTACGTGCCGAAATTTGTTACACATAATTGGAACTTGGAACTATGTTTCTATTCCTAAGTTTTAGTAAAAGCAGTTTTACTGCACAAATATTTTGCTCTATCTGATTCTGATCATCTTTGTAACATGGAGGAATTATATCTTTTCTCAAAAAAAAGAGGAATTATATCAAAATCTGCCTTTGCACTGACATGAGCCTTTTCGTGTACAATCAGTCACTTTCTAGCAGCATTGAAGGAGGAGCAAAATGGTTGGTCAATAAACTAAAAGGTCCATTACTCTCTTTCATAATTTGTCACATTATGTTCTTCCATCTTTTTCTTTTTCAGTGACAATGTTCTTTCATCTTTTAATGCCTTTGTTTCAGGTTGTTTCCATTATCCTTATTGGAACTCGATTCTATACCACTAATTTGTTTCGAAAAAAATCTATACCACTTACCCCTCCCCAATATTTATCTCTCTCTCTATATATATATAGCAAATGAGTGACACTAGGACTACTGTTGTGTTTTATTATCATCCAAGGTGGAGCTTTTGTCTGCTGACTTCCTTTTAATCTATTTTACCAACTCCGTCTTATGGCCTTCCTAATGTATTAATGAATTTGGCTGTCCGCTTTACTGCTTTCTCTATTAAACTTATTGTCCATCATGGCATGGAAATTTTCCAAAGATATCATGCATCTTGCAAAAATTTCACACTGTTTTGATTTCACACTGGTCCCAAGCCCGAATAAAGGAGGAGGGTTGTGTTAGGCCCCAACAGCCAGCGTAAAACTTTGTCGAATCTCATGAACATGGATCAACGAATGCGGAATGGCGTCGTATGATCCATGTAGCCGACCCCACCTAGTGGGATAAGGCTTTGTTGTTGTTGTTGTTGGTTTGATTTAATGCTGAATAAAAATTAAGCTAATAAGTTGGATTTTTTTAGAGGTAAGTTGGATGTTTTTTGTTTTAGATCTCTGGTATTGTGCCTGTTAACAGTTTTATCTGCTCCTGTTCATCTACTTTACCATGATTTTCTTTTCATTTTTAATTACTAGAAGTTTAAGACAAAACTTTGCTTGTTATCTTCATCATACGATTGTCATGTTCCATTTTGTCGTTTATGAAGATGGGTGCTTCTATTAAAACGGTAACTTTTGTCTAAATTCAGGATGATATCAACAATGTTGGAAAACTTCTTTTCAATGATACATTATTATGTTACATCAGATTTTGTTATGACCCTTATTTTTCTTTTGTGCATGTTCTTGTTTCCTTTTTCATCATGTGTTTTTATACAAACATTTTCTCTAATAATTTGTTAGCCATGGTTTTACACATTACCATACGTATTGTCGAATTTCTTTCCTTGACATTCATTAATATATAATTGCACAGTATAGCTTCTCTTCATTTTTATAAAAAATAGGTAGAATAAATTTCAAGGATGGTCACCCAACTTATAGGGTGTTCCCAGTAAGGTCACCCAATTTTATTTTGTAACTGAAAGGTCATCCAACTTTGTGAATTCTTCACTCGCGGTCATCGCGGCATGCTGTTACCGGTTTACCGGTAGATTGCCTACGTGGACGTCTCGCTGTCCGACGTGTCATCTGTCAGAAATAACTTAAATGTACTTCTCTCCTATGTGTCATCTTGGATGGCTGATCGCGCTGGCACCGAGGCAGACGGCGGCCGCGTCGATGATGACGCCCACGCCGCCACCCTAGAGAGACGTGGACCGCTTCCTGCATGAGAACTTCAACACCGGTAAACGGGCCATTTCACCGACCAGATCCATCTGCCCCTGACCAAATCCGTGCCTCGCCAACCATTTCCATCCGTCGCCGACCACATCTGCGACTCGTCGAGAAGATCTGCAAGTCGCCGACCTCGCGCACGCCTCCAACGCGCAGCGGCAACCCGCGAATCCGCAACCTCACCGATCTCGCACAGCGGCGACCCCCTCGCCGGCCTCGAGAGCAGGCCCGACCCCCTCGCCGACCTTGAGAGCAGCCGCGACCCTGCCGACCTTGCGCAGCGGCGACCCCCTCGCTGAACTCGAGCGCGGCCTCGACCTTGCCGACCTCGAGCGCTGCCGCGACCCTGCCGAGCTCGCGCAGTGGCGACCCCCGAACTCGTAGGAGCAAGTGGATGAACATGGAAAGTTCCATCTTGGAGGCGCTGGACGAGGAGCCCAGAACCGCAGGGGTCGTCGTCAACACCTTCGAGGAATTGGAGTCCTTGTACACAAAGAGCTATGAGACCACAGGGACGAAGGCCTGAACCATAGGGCCAATGTTTCTGTACAACAGCGATGCCTCCCAGTCCCAAACGATGGCCGACAGAGGAAGCAAGGCCACTGTCAACGAGAATCGGTGCCTGTCTTGGCTGGACTCCATGCTGCCGAGCTCAGTCCTGTACGTCAGCTTTGGTAGTCTGGCGAAGACCGGCCAAGCGCAGATCGAAGAGATCGGCCTGGCCCTGGAGGCCTCAAATCATCCGTTCATATGGGTGATAAAAGCCGCGGGGGACGAGTCATCGAAGGTGGAGAGATGGCTGGAAGAGGGTTTCAAGGAGAGGACGAAGTTGAGGAGCCGTGATCCGAGGATGGGCGCCTCAGGTCATGATCCTCTCGCACCCAGCAGTCGGTGACTTCTTGATGCACTGCGGATGGAACTCGATGCTGGAGAGCATGGCCGCCGGCGTGCCGACGATAACATGGCCGCACTTCGCCGACCAGTTCCTGAACGAGAAGCTATGGTGGAGGTGCTGAAGATTGGGGTCAGCTTGGGCATCGCCGTCACGTCCTCTGCGCTGTGGACCATGGACGGCGGCGGCCTGATGGTGAGGAGGGAAGAGATGACACGTAGGAGAGAAGTACATTTAAATTATTTCCGCATGGCAGATGATACGTCGGACAGCGGAACGTCCACGTAGGCAATCTACCGAAGATTCACAAAGTTGGATGGCATTTCAGTTACAAAACAAAGTTAAGTGACCTTACTGAGAACACCCTATAAGTTGGATGAAATTTACTCGAAGTAGGTACTTCGCATTTTTTTGGAGGATGGCTGCCTCTGCAACCATCCAGATTTTATTACTGAATGATATATGAAATATGGTACCGATTAGATTTTTTTTACTCTAATGGGCACTATATTGTTTGCTAAAGGCACAATATGTTCAACATAGTATATGCGAATCTGCATTAATAATTGTGTATAACCTGTGAATCTGGCAGGAAATATTTTGTTTTTTAACTATTCCTCTTGGAATGGATGTTCACCATGATAATGCTATTTCATACGTATCTTATACTATTCTGATAATTCACCATTGCTTTCTTTTATCTCATCCAAGTCTAGGTATAGTGATTCACTATATGCCACATTGATGCTAAGCGACTATGAACAAGAAGTAATCACAGTGTTTTTAGTTCATATTGTAGCACCTCTCAAGGGATAGTGTTGGTCTAAGTAGTTCATATTGTAGCTCACCTCAAAGGATGTTTTGATATGTGAAGAATGTAAAATGCTGTTGCTGATCTGTGATTTCTCTTAGCCCAGAGATGGGTACTCATGTTTCTTGAAAGCTAGTATGTTTTTTTCTATAGTATAGCAACATTGTGTAATTCCTTGACTAAAATTGGATCATCCTTAGCGAAATTAACTTTATTTATTTGAACAAGAAAATGTACCTTATTTGGAAAACATGATAATCGATGACACTACTTATAAACTCTTTATAAGATTAATTGAGAATATTCATGAAATATTTCATCCAACATCTTTCAATGGAATTAAACTAGAAGAAAACAAGCGAGAATAGAAGTACTTAATTTACAATTGGAAGGCCTTGTAGGATGTCATATCTATCAAATGATAACATCGACATTTTCTTTGTTCACATAATTTTCATCAATACCATTGGAAATGCTTAAGTTACCGCTGGGATCCTCCCAAAACAAGTTACTGCTGGGAAAATTTGCCACAAGATCATTCCACTGTTTAATAGTTTTATTCTTGTGCTGTTGATCTTGTGTGGTGCGTGATATGATTTCACCTTTTCCAGGGAAGATGCAGAAAGCTTTGCCTGAATTATTGAGGGAGTACGATTTGCCAATAGGACTTTTTCCTCAGGATGCTACCCATTATGAGTTCAATGAAGTTACGAGAAAGCTTACGGTTTTCATTCCATCCATATGTGAAGTTGGTTACAAAGATTCCTCGGTGTTGCGTTTTTTCACCACCGTGACAGGTTATTTGGAGAAGGGTAAATTGGCTGAAATTGAGGGAATCAAGACGAAGGTGATGATTTGGTCAAGGGTAACATCCATCTCCACAGAGGGATCGAAGATCCACTTTGCCACAGGCGTAAAGAAGACAAGGAGCCGAGATGTATATGAAGTTGTTAGAGGCAGTATAGCTGTAGACAAATTTTAGGTTTGCCCGTTGCTGAAGGCTACTATAAGGTGTCATATCATGAGTGGAATCTATTATCATGAACTGATTTGTTGTGCAGTTTTAGATGGTTCTCATGTGTTCAAACACCGCTATGAAAGTCATGACTTCAATTGTGAGTTTACGATTATCATTAATAGCTGTTAGGGGTGTTCACGAGTCGAATTTGATTCGAATTTGATCCGACCCAAACCCCAATTCGATCCGACCTACCCAATTTCATTCGGGTCGGGTCGGGTCGGATTAGTCTTGTTTGGGTCACAAAACCCGAACCGACCCGACATTGAATGGGTCGGGTTGGTGGGTTACCCGTTGTTTTTTTTTTTTTGAAGAAAACCAAGCAATGTTGTAGCATATCCATCTATCCAAATTTGATGCTGATGCTAAGAAACAAGAGAATATGCTAATCAATGTTGTCCGGCCCAACCGGTCGGACCGGTGTCTGGACTTAAAACGGCCCGCGGGTTGGTCGAAACTCTGAGAAGGATTTGACCTACTTTGATCCGGTCAAATTCGAGTTCAACCGGTCGACCCGACGGGATTAATCGGCCCGGCCGGGTCAATTGTTGAAATGGATAAAAAATTGAAAAATAATTTTTTTAAAAAATAGTTAGACATATTATATGTATATATATATCTTGAAATTTATATTTTAATGCCCTCTTGTCATATATATAATTTTTTATTTTTTATTTATAATTACATCACAAGAATTTTTTATTTACGTTGATGACTTAATTTATGTTACTTTATTATATTATTTAATCTGAATTATTTTATTTTACTTTATTATACTATATTTTATACTTTTGTTAAATAAAATATTATATATTAACAAGATTTTAACAAATTCTTTAACTTATTTTATTCTTTTATTAATTTATATTATCTGCTCCGATCATCCGATTCGATCCGATCCAATCGGTCCGACTTGACTCGTTGATCAATTCGGGTCGATGGCCGGGCCGAATCTTATAACATTGATGCTAATGAAAGGGTCAAGAACACAAAAGGCAACTAAACTCTAAACATCCATAAGCTAGAAATTTGGTAATGAATTAAATTATGCTTCAATTCTAACTAAGCATTAAAAATTTAAAAGGAACTGCTGTGTACATATCTCTTTGGTGTCAGATTTATTCACAAATCACATATGACATTTTGACATTTCTGATTCTCCGAATACAAATTTGGACATTAAATTCTTTGATGAACTGCATCAAATACACTCTTAATGGAGGCAGGATTGCAGTTCCGTCTTGAGAAAAAAATCATTATTTTAATACAATAAACATTTTAACTAAATAAAATATCATATTTTTCTTTGAAACCTGCCTGCAATGTGAATGCAACGGGTAGCTGTCTCAAACAACTGAAAATTCAAGTGCATTGGCTTTCCCATTATCCAACCCATCGCTACACAAAAAGGAATCTGCACCAGAGCCAAATATCAGATGTCATAATTGTTGTATCAAAACTAAAGAGAATTAAACCAAGAAAAGAAAAAAGTAATTGGTTCACGTTACCAGGAATTCAGAATTTCTTCACAGTAAATAGAAATAAAATATGTTTTGATTTAATAGCAACATACCAGTTAATTCTTTTATTTACATTTTTTTTAGGGGAGGAAGTCTTTATTTTCAAATGTGATAAGATAATCATATTGATGTTGTATTCAAGTCTGCAGCATATTAAACCTGCATGTATCATGAAAGTTAAAGTAACTCTAAAGTTAATACTGTTCTTTAGGGTAGAAACCTAAGGCACACGCTACAGAATACAAATGGTAACAAACCAATATCCTCCTGGACATGAAGACTATCTTCTTTTGTCCTAGTTAATTGAAGAACTGAAGAATATAAATGGATAAACCAGCATCCAACTTGCCCCTGTACTGGAGATTTTCTTGTTTTCCTGATTGACCTGTACTGGAGATTTTTTTTGTTTTCCTGATTGACTGAGGAAATTAGATTGCTAACATAAACTAAGACCAAAAGGACAGGGAAAGCAATTACCACAAACATTGATATTTGTGTGGATGATCTAATTGCAACCCCCAAAGTGATGTCATGTGGTGAAAGCCAAAAGTAAGATAAATAAAACAATTATTAGACAAGAGCTACGTCAAATTAATATTCCATAGCTCACTCACAAGCTTATCCTTCATAGCAAACATAATTGCACTCGCATGCTCAGCAGCATTTCCAACAATTGGAAGCAAAATGACACTAATAAAGGCTACAGACAAATTGAATGATTTCGAAGCGCCCTCCAAAATATACAGGGTACAGACGTAACAATGGCATAATTCTATAATGCAATCAAGAAATGAGCAATAAACTCAAAATCATATACATAATAAAAGTTTAATACTTGAGATCATAATATAAGATGAAATAATAAATGTAAATGTTGGTAATACATTGAATCATAACATAGTTGTCATTCATCTATTCCACGGTTGTTATTCATCCTTAAATGGGTTATTGTAGAGTTTTATTCTGAAACAAATTCCAGTCACCTGTGAAGAGAGCATTCATATAAATTACCTTGAAGTTGAAGTTAGGGGACAATTTGATCATCATAATTCTCTATGTATGGTGCCAAATATAGCTTCTCAGGGATGCTTTGTTGATTATTCTATATAGCTTCTCAGGAATCATATTGCATTGCAATAGCATATCTGCAAATGATGCAAACATACAAGAGCTCATGAAAATGTATATTATTCTATATGAAACTAGATGACAAATGAGATATATAAAATACATTTCACCTACGCTGAGATATCTGAATTCTGAAGCCTAAAGGGATGCATTGTCTTCACTCTACACTCTTCAGCCATGGCATGAGGTTCCTAGGTTAGGAAGGCCATGGCCCGTATAAATAGTATGCAAGAAATAGATAGAACATAAATGCTATATAAAGTATAAATAGAGAAATTTAAATACTCACATTAAAAAGAAACTTACCATGAGAAGATTCCACATCCAAAATCAGATCAAGAGCTAGCATAGTCATAATAAACTCTTCAATCTTGCTCACTTACCTTGAAGTCTTGGATCCCAGCATTATATCTGTAACTTCTAATGTTGAGATCTATTAGTCGACAGATCTCATTTTATAACTAAATATTTATAATGCTAACAAAGTCTTATAGATTTTTATTAAAAGGTATAGTCGTGTAAAAACTAAAAGGGAGGACTATAATTAAAATTGAACAAAATATAACTAAATATATAAATCCCACATCATGTCTTCAACTCCAAGACTACAACTTCCATAATAATTTTGCTATCAAGTTTGTCATCAAGAAAACACTAAAATGGAGCAATACAATAAGTTTGGCATCAAGACACAAGTACACACTAAATAGCCAACTTCAGTATATCCTGCAAAAAAAATATAAAAAATATTATAAACATAAAACATTTCCAATATGAGTACATAAAATATAAAACAAAAAATATCTAACTCTTAACAAAAATATCACCTTTCAAAATGTACTTAACTAGATTATGCACGATCCTCTCCAAGTGCAAGCAACTCTACATTAAAAATGACATAACTAAAAATATAGTGAAATGGCATTATAACAGCATTAAAAAAACACTATAATTTATGTAAGATTTTGTTACCTTCTTCAATTTTCTCTATTTCATCCAGTTCTACGCGAAAATCAGTTAACTTTACAGGATTTCTTAACCAATTCTGAGTGCAAATCAAAGCCTCAACGGTGGTAGGAAGCAAGCTACTCCGAAATGGGTCAAGAACTCGACCCCCCGTGCTAAATGCACTCTCCGATGACACAAAAGATACAGGAATAGCCAATATATCTCTAGCTATACGAGAGAAAACATAATATTTTGAAGATTTTGCTTTCCACCACTTTAAGATATCAAATTCGTCGATATTTTCCTCCACATCATCTTCGATGTACCTATCTAATTCACTCTTCTTTACTTCACCTTATTTTCTGCTAACTTTCAATCTGAATTCATCCTCCCAATCAACATCATTCTTGCAAGCATTAGATGTTGTTCATGGAGGTTAAGCAAATAGATTCACTCCTATCTAAAGGTGTTAAAATTTTATATTGCTCAAACAATAGGTGTATGCAAGTTCTTAATTTTTTTAGCATTTCCTTACTTCTACCTCCATTGTACTTTCGAGTAAAATAAAACTCAATATATTCCAAATTGTAACGTGGATCGAGAAAAATTGCAATAAATAATTCAGCATTTTATCATCATCCCAATATTCATTGAACTTTGCTTGCATTGCTGTTGTCATCGCTTGTAGCACTGTCATCAATTTGTCCCCATCTTTTCAATTATTTTTTAATATCAATGAAATTATGAAAGAAAGAATTTGAAGTGACATGCAATGACCCTGAAAATGAGAGAGTAGTATCATAAAATACCTTCAAAAAGTGCACAAATACTCGAACACGAATCCAATCTTCACTTGTGGGAATTTCTTCTTTGGCATCCTTAAAATACAATATGTAAAATCCATCGTGCTCAAGTCTTTTAAATGTTTTTTCAAACTTTTCAGCAACTTCTAACATTAAATAAGTGAAGTTCCACCTGGTAGCTACATCCATGAGCACCTTCTTCTTACAATTTATATTTGCCATTTCAACGTACCTATTAAAAGTCACAAATCTATTAGGAGAAGATTTAACATACTTGCAAGTAATCCTAACTCTTTTAATAGATGCATCGATTATATTCATTCCTTCATGAACAATTAAATTCAATATATCAGCACATCTCATATGTGTCATCTCTCCATCTAAAAATATAGAACCCCCAATCACTCATGCTATCAACCAAATAAGTAATAGTCGGCTTATTAAAATTTGCATTATTCAATGTAACACAACCTATTTTCAAAATATCACAATCCTTCATGCATGTTTCCAAACATTTCCCGATGGTATCACCTTTGTGATCTGCAATCAAATCAAAACTCAATATCTTCTTATGCAATTCCCACCTGTCATCTATGTAATGGACAGTAATACACATATAATTCATATTCTGAATTGAAGTCTAAGTATCCGTTGTTAAAGAAATCATTTAACGATTTTCAAAAAATATTTTTTTTCAATTTCTGCTTCTCAATCATAAACAATTGTATAATATCCCTAACAGCAATGATACGAGAAGAAAGTTGAAGTCTTAATTAACATTCAGCCACGACTCTCTAAAACCTTAATTTTCAACAAACTTGAATGCAAGGTCATCAACAACAAGCATCTTTGCAAGTGCTAATCTACACCTTTCTTGATTAAAGTCAACTAATTTCATACTAATACAAGTGTTAGGATCATCCTCGCTTTGCTTGCCAATAGCAATGGTTTTTTGTTTTTTATCAAGGCCTTCTCTGAATTTTTATCACAAAGCTTGATATGCTTTAATAGATTTGATGTTCCATGATTAGAAGTATTGCAAGCATAAGACTTATGACAATAATTGTATATAACTCTATCTTTTTCTCTTTTAAAATGCGCCCAAGCATTAGAAGGAGGTCTAGATTGTTTTCTTTTAAGTACCTCTTGATCCTTTTCTGAAGTAACCTCTTCTGGTGGTTGAGCTTCAAGTGATGATTGGTGACCATGTACTTGTTGTAAGTCATGAGAAGAAGTTGCATGTAAATTTATCGGGATAGGTGTACTTCTAATTTGAGTTCCACTTGTATTTTGGGTCGTCATTGTTATAATCCTACAGAAAAGGAAAAGAAATTAGAAAACTATAAACTAGTGATCCTAATAAGTTACTAAGTAAGAACAATCAATTTGCATATACATAGGCACATAACATACCTCAGTTTGATTTTTGATCGACGAGCTGACGAGGAAAGGAATTGAGAATGTTTCAAATTTCATAGCAAGGAAAGGATCAAAGGAATAAAGCTGGAGAAAGTGAACTTGAGATTAGTAAAGATCAAATCATTTTGGATTAGCAAAGAAAGATACTTAAGAGAAAAAAAATCAAGATTGTTCAAATTTTCATGTTAGAGAAAATAATGCTTGCTGCCTTGTCTCGAAGAGTGGCACATGCATAATATGTTCAAACTTCACAACAATGTTAATAATGTGAATAACAATCATGGAACTATTGACAACATTTGATTCACTACTCACAACCTCCTCCTGATCACTTATAATTTATATGGTTCAAAATAAACACAAAAGGCCTATAAATAAAGCCTTTTAAATGTATCAAGAACCAAAGAAGTTTCCATTCGACTTTGAACCACAAAACCAGACCAGTGAATTAAAGAGGAAAGGCATGTTGATTGCTGAATGAAATAAAACTAAAAAGAGAGAACATTGGGCATTTCAGTTTTGACGTCAATCCTAAGAACATCAAAATATGACCCAATGATGAGATGACATGGAGATGGGGATCTTTTTTTTTACCAATAGGAATGTAATTGAGAGAGATGCTGATGTTGTGGAACGCCTGCTTAACGAGTTCTTGAATCTGGTTGCTAGTTGTGGTTGGTGTTGCCTCGCCGAAGGAGGAGATTGAGACCGACAGACTGATGATGGTGAAAAAGGGCAAGCAGCGACGGCGAGGGCATGGGGCGAGAGGACCAGAAGCGTGAGAGGATTAGAGGTGGGCCAAGCGGCTGTCGACTGATGACTTGGCGGCAAGCAATGATGGTGAGAGGCTTCCTGCCACTTCCAAGCTTTTGTGGCTCTACCGTTATGCGAGGTGCGACGATCAACGACAAATAGGACCGGCTGTCGGCAGATGCCTTGGCGTTTCTGTGAGAGGGCCAGGCGGCCAGACGACCAGGGGCTGGCTAGCGACCAACAACTGGCGAGAGGAGTTAGGGCTAAGAGTCATGGCAACTAGTGACGAGACGAGATGAGGTCGGCGCTCGCCTGTCGACGAGAGGAGTTAGGCACTTAGGGGCTTAGGGCACGCAGTCACGCACTGTTAGCGTCAATATCAAAATTTCAAGTTCGGGTCCAATGGTTCTAGTCGGGCCCATCCGGGTCGAAAAACACAAACCCGAACCTGACCCGATATCAGTCGGGTTGACATCAGTTCGGGTCGGGTTCGACCCGACCGTGAATCTAAATCGACCCAAACACTAACGGGTCGGTTCGGGTTACTGGGTTCACCGGGTCGATCCGACCCGGTGAACACCCCTAATGGATGTTCACTATCTTCATTTCTTTGTGACCTATTTATGTTTAATAAATTTGTACTTTTTATAATTGTATGTATATTTAATGTTGCTTGCGTATATTATGTACTATAAATCTTTATTGATTCATGTTAGGGCGTTTGGTTATGAAATAACAAGAGAATATCACATTATTCTCGGAATAAACATCAAAATTCATGAAACCACCTAGAAATCGTCGAAACCATTATGTTTACACCCTTCATAATAATAAAGATAAGTACGAAGAATAGAAATATTCTCATTTTTTTACTTTTTGAATCGTTCTTTTATTTTTAAATTTTTTAACCTTTTGCTTTTATATTATTATTATTATTATCATTATTATTATTATATTAAACATAAAATAGTTTAATTAAAATAATATATTTTAAAATCTTTATTCTCTTCGATCCAAACACAGATAAGAATAAGAATATCTATACTTTTTTAAGAATACGATATTCTACTACTTTATTCTTCATAAAAATATTTTTCAACCAAACGGCCCTTAGTATTTCTTCATATGGAAGTTAACATCGTTTAAAAATAATTATAAATATTTCATATTACAAAAAAGTATAATATTTCAAATATCGATAAGATATATGGTCATATAAAGTTATATCAAAACAAGATCAAGAGTAAAACTTTCTTATTCCTAAAACAACTATTTATTAGTCGAGCCCAAATATAAAAGGATAAAATGGAGGTTCTATCTACATCATGCGTCCTAATCGCCTAAATCGTGGTCCATCCGATTGAGACGGAATGCTAGATCTTGCATCTATGTTGAGCCTCTTTTTTTTATGTCGGCTCGGGTCTACTGGAGGTCTCCGGTGTCCGTGGCTATTAGCACTCGACTAATTCGGAGCCGGAAGGATAGAGTAGTAATGGTTTATTCCCTTGTCGAGGTGATGGTTCCAAGACTCGAACCTGGGCTACCAGTTGAGCTAGCCATCATTGGTTATCTATGTTGAACCTCTTGAATCGTTGATTTTTTTCTCACAATTTCTAAAAAAACTTATTTTCTCTTTGTATTTTCAACCGTGTCAGATCCTTGCCCTAGCGGGGCACGACATCTCTAGTGGTATTAGGGATGGCAATATTTCCGCCCCCTGCGGGGCCCTAAACTCGGAGAATTTTTTTCTCGCAGGGTCAGGGATGAAGGGGAAATTGTCCTCGAATCCTCTTTCGGGGTCGGGGCAGGGGGAGTTGTCCCCGTCCCGCGGGGCCCCAAAATCTCGTACAAAAATAGTCTCACATTGATAGTAACAAAGCGAGAGTAAATAGACAAGTATAAATGAAGGAGGATTTCTAATAGGTCACTATTGAATGTTTATGGAGAAAGCCCATTTTTTGATATTTTCTAAATTTATAATAATAAATTTTATCAAATTATCTCTTAGTAAAAAAATTAATAAAAAATTTGAATGAACCAAAAATTGCAGTTCAACTCATTTTTTTAGTTTTGACCGATTTTTTATTGGTTCGATTCGGTTTAATCCTGTCCAAATTAAGGTCGGGTCACGGGGTTCGGGGTCCCCGCGGGCCCCGATGTCATGACCCCGATTTAAACCGGAGTTCGCGATTTATTACGGACGATCAAATAAAATTAAGAAAGATTGTGAAAACGTGATGTAATTTTTCTTTTTTATAACATACATAAGAATGAAAATATCATAAAATAAACTACACAATTTATGATAATCTTTCAGAGCAAACTAATAATCCTTAATTTTTACATTTCACAAAATGTCTTTGCCTTCTTACAAAATAATACATATGAATTATACATAACTAAACCCCTCAACATTCTAATAGAAGGATACGAGGGACTCAAATCTCTCCATCTTATCACGAACCCTTCAAATAATATCACCTCGCATGATTTCCAAGAATTATCTGAAAAATGTTAGAAATAACAGGGTGAGCTAAGCTCGGTAAGTTGATAACATATAGTCTATGTGTTACCAACTAATCAATTTGGAATGACATAGAAAAGCATGCAATAATCATAATAGCAAAATAGGCATTTTTATATATTTGATAATTACATATATAACATACTAATCAGAAACATCACACTCAACTTGCAATCAATATCATATAAATCATATCAAACATATATATGGAAATAAAACACTATCATATGAATGCATGGATCACCAACTGACCAGTGGTCGGTAGGTGGACTCTAAAGGTGGCTCTCATCGTGATCAGCGATATAGCACTTAGCTCCATTCTACATCATCCCTTTCAGGGAACAAATCATATAGCGATAGGTGGACTCTAGAGGTGGCCCCTACGGATTCTAGAGGTGACCCCCATCGTGACTACTCACGATGTGACACTTAGCTCCGCATGGCACTTAGTTCCAGCCTATCTCATCCTATTATTGAGGAACAGAATGATGGATTGAGATCTAGAGGTGGTTCCCATCATGATCAACGATGTAGCACTTAGCTCCAACCATCACATATGCAGATGTATGCAGATGAAGATGCATGATTCATTATATAACAATTTCATATCAAAGATCAAAAGATTAATCATATCTTGTAACTCAAATATCAAAAGATGAATCATGTCCAACACTGATTCAAACGGAATATGATTGCATTTTATTAAATCAATCCTTAACATATCACATATGCTTTTCAATTGTACCATCACTCGATCAATCATTTCAAACGGAACAAGATTACACTTCTCGTAATCCATTCATATCATATATGCTTTTTCAAATGTGCAATCATACAATCATTCATATATATTTTTCATAGTTGCATTTTTTGAAATCAATTCATAACATATCTGAAACATATTCAATACTATAATAATTAATATTACACCAAATTCAAAAGGGATGAATACATAGAGTAGGAGAAACCAACTTACCTATAAGAGCTACAAAAAGGTTTTTCCTTTCCTTTTTCACTATTTTACTTTTCTACTCCTATATAATAATAATAAGAAACACATCACTTCTATCATCTGAACAGAAGTCTATCACACATGAAACACAAGTAATTGAAGAGGTACATGACCCTTGAGTATTTACTCTTATAACTTAAGTAATTATTTATCATAAGAGTTAGCCTACTATTAAGATAGATTGTATACACAATGAAAGAAAAATTTGTATCTACTTGAATTGATAACAAAATTTATTCATTCCATTTTTTCTTGCTTCCTGCTTTTAATATCTTAATATATAAAAGTTTCAAATCTTATTTCATTGTGGGATGTTCACAGAAAAAACAAAATTCAACTTAACTTTCAGAGTATTTCTTTGTTTTGACAGACTGAGTGACCTTAATTATACTATTTATATAAAATAAGAAACATGTCATATTTGGATAACCTAAATTTTTTATAAACATACTTCATAAGTTGCAAGTCATAAAATTTCTTGAACTTATATCTATCTGTACTGATCATAATAAATTTAACAAATACTAGCACAATCTGCCCTATGTTTCAGATTGAGTGCGGCTCAGTGAAACATTTATAACTTTCCCTAAACATATCATTTTAGAGTGATTCTAATTTTCAGTGAAACCTAACCTCAATGTTTATAACACCCTAAATTATCAGATAATTTCATAACATTGGATTTGATCCATAATTTAGAAAATCAGGTAACAATTTTAGAGGATAGAGTGATAGTACCTTAAAAATAAGAACATAACTTTCTCTACCAAAATCATATTAATTTGATTCCAAAGCTCAATGAAAGTAGACTCAGAGGAGATCAATCAGAGTAATTTTCATAATTTTTGTACCACCCGAAGGTATGAAATTATATAGCTAAAGATTAGGGAACCAATTGAACATGAGTACAGTTAATTTTGATCATGAAGAACATGAGTTTTGCCCCATGATTAGCTAAAATTCGAAAGTGAATAAGATAGAAAAGGTTCAGAGAAACTCTAACTAGGAAGTTATGAAATTAAAAT
This sequence comes from Pontederia crassipes, assembly GCA_030549335.1. NCBI lineage: Eukaryota > Viridiplantae > Streptophyta > Magnoliopsida > Commelinales > Pontederiaceae > Pontederia > Pontederia crassipes. The sequence goes on along the minus strand of CM060188.1, from coordinate 9,195,233 downwards.
CAAAAGAATGTGAAGTATGAACTCACCACATGCCAAAACCCTAATTCCCCTTCTCTTCTTTCAAATTCCTTCACTAGAAGCACATTATCCTTTTTTTCCTCTTGGTTTTTCGGATGGGGCAAGTGAGGAGGTGAAAAGAGGTGATAGATCATGTAGATGGTAAAGATAAGGCATGTGGAAACCGACCTTAAGTCACCAAATATAGAGGTAGGCAATTGACCTTAAGTAAATGGTTTTACCTTTTTCTATTTATTTATTCATTTACTTAAGACATTACATGTAAATAAGGAACTACTCCCTATTTGGATTCAAATAAAATATTTATAAAAATAAATAAGCAAGGAATCGAAATCTAATTTTTTGTGCGAATAACAAAAATCGTGATTTCACAGATTTTTTGATTTTGCATCTATGTTTTACCTAAGTAAAACACCTCCTAGAAATTGTTAAAAATCACATCTATAATACTTTGATATATAGGAATAATTACCGGAAATTTAATTTTCTTAATTCTAATATTTTCAAACCTTGGTCAAATTTTCGCCAAATTTCAGCCATCAAATCGTATGAGTTATAACTCATGCCTTAACACATATATCAATTTTCTTATCAATAATATGATATAATCTTAATCCATGTGATTACATGTGAATTAAATTTGGGATATTACACCTGAACCCCGCGGGGATCGAGCGGGGGATAAAATTCCCCTCGGACCGGGGATTCGGGTCGGGACTGGGGGCGGGTCGATGGGATCGGAGCGGGGGGAGTGTCCCCCGCCCCGAACAGGGTTGGGTGCCACTCCTAAGTGGTATCCTCCTTTCACTGCCTTGTTGTTGCCCACGCCCCGATCTGACACCACTCGTCGTCGTTGCTGCCCTGGCGATGCCCTAATCTCATTCGACGATGTGTCAATCATCATCATTGCTGCCTTGATGCCTACTCGCCCCGAATCCTTGTGTGAGAGCACAATCGATTGTCCCGACGTCGCTGGAGACGTCATCGTCCGCTCCGATCATCGCGAGATCCGACGCTCGTAGGGGTCGACTGCTCGCCCTGATGTCCTAACCCCCCACGCTGCTCGTTTGTCTGGCGTGTGTTCGGCTGACAAACACTGCTCGCCCCTCCGACACTCACCTAACCACCATCGCTGCTCACCCTCTGTCGTCATTACTCGCCTGACCGTCGTCGCTCGCCCCTCCACCGCTCACCTTGTCATTGCTCACCTGACCACCAACACTCGCCCTCCGCCACTGCTCGCTTGACTACCGCAGCCCCATTAATCTCATGGCAAGGTTTGCTTATGTGATAATTGTTAGCTATAATGTTATATTTGTAGTGACAAATGTTGTTTATGTATCATTTAACATCTATTTAAGTGGAAATTGTTAGCACAATTGTAATGGCTCTTTGAAGTCTTAATTAATTATTACCATCCACCTACTTAATATTTTTTTCTCAATTGTTAGTTGTAATATTATTGGAGATACTTTGATGTCTCTATATGAAGTCATGATGTTATCTTATAGCAAAAAGGAGCATGCATACTTCAAATAGATGAATCCATATTTTGAGGAAAGACCTATACATGCAATAAATTGATTATTGCACAAAATTGATAGGTTGGAAGCTCAAGACGATGTTAGGATAAATAGAAATGGAATATTGTTATGTTGTAAATTTCATATTTTGTATGTTTGTTGTTTTTTTTGTTATCACATGTTTGCATGTGGAACATTTATGGACACTATGTTTATGAACTAAGATTTGCTTTTATTCACTCTTATGTTATCATTGTGATTTGCTTCTATGTGTATATATATTGGATGTACCTTGATCTGTGATTTGGCACTGCTTTGAACTGCCACACCACGTGGAATATGTGAATAAAGAATTAAGCACATGCTAGAAATGTCAGCTTTGGATGTTTGAGTGTTGCTCCACTTATATTCATATTATACATGTATGAACTCGTAGTCATGAGGACTAGTTATATTGCTTTTTTGTACAGGTTTCCTTCTTTCTTATCGTATTTTATCAAATATTGCAACTTTAGATGTTGATGATTCGAATTTGCACTTATAATAAGTGTACCTGCTCCTGGTATGCTTCTGCGGCCACTTCACAAAACATCGAATCAAGCGCAACACTTCCGATCCACCAAGTGTCAGAATCGCTGAAGATAGCATAAGTGCGTCAGCAGTCACCCACAAATCCATACACATAATACAAGCACAATTCTGAAGGCATAAAACCATCGTAAGCCACCATAAAGAGAATGGAAGCCTCTTTTGCAAGTCCCTGTAAATTCTGATTGTGTAGCCTTCTTTAACATTTAATTAAATGGAAAGCAAATAGTAATAAGGTACATCCAAATACTCTAGTGTACATCCAAATAGTAATAAGGTCACAAAAGATAAAGATTTAAGGGAAGTTCATTTGAAAGTTGATGAAGTGCATATATAGTTTAGACAACCTATGGTAATTGAGAAGTGCATACATAGTTTAGACAACTCAACATATGAATCAAAGTGGAATAATCTTTATACATAAAGATACGAAGCCCCAAACTCAACATGTACAAGAGAGGAGGTATAACTATTGGAGATGCATTTTTCTGAACACCAAGGATGCCGGAGGCCTTCATCCATGGCTCCAAATGCTTGTCCCATGTATATTACGACATGAAATCTGTAATTCCTATTACAAGTTCCTTTTGCTCTTCATGGAATAATTCCAAATGCTTGTCCCATGTTGAGGAAAGAGATGAAGTGGACAAGAAAGAGATGAATAAGATATATATGAACATGGCATAATTCTTCATGGAATTTGTGGTTTAACCCAAACTTTTGAACATGGCACCATGGATGTGATTACGAGGTTTAACCCAATTGTTGATCCCACCTGCATGCTTTGTGATTTGGCCTCTGAGAATACATCTCATCTATTTTTTCACTGTACGTTGGCACATCAAAATTGGGATAGGTTACAATTCGAACTAAACTTCACTTTTGTTAATACTAATACTTGGGAGGATGGGAGTTGGATTAATGAAGGTGCATGTTTGGATTAACAATCTAGGAGAATCTTAACCTCATTTATGGCTTCATAGTATCTGGATCTTCACAATAATGTGCAATCGCGACATGCCACCGTTGGGGCATGGTCGAAGGTGCTTGTGGTGTTTCAGGATTATGTTGAATCTCATATGCCTGAGATTTCTTTCCCTTCTTACCCTTCCCCTCTCTTGAACCACCTTCATGATCACCCTCTCTCATCACATGTGGGAGCCTCCCGGCGCATCCTCATGTTGTCTTAACACGGACCACGTTCTCACGGAATCCTGTGAGATGGGAGGTGTTGGATACATTCTTAGGACTCATTCTGAACTTTTTCTTTTTGAGGGATTGTGACACAATCGACAAAATCCACTCTTGAAATAGAGGTGTGGGTTGTACTGTTGGGACTCCAAGCATGTATCGATGATGGAATCATGAATGTCCTCATCTATTTTGACTCCGATGTCCTCACTCGTATCATCAATCGACAAATCACATACCCATGGTGCATAAAAGGCATGATCATGGACATTGGAACATTATGGCTCACATACAAATAGTTCAAATAGAACATTATTATCACGAGCAAATCACATTGTTGATTTTCTTGTTATATTTGCTCGGGACACAATTGCGATTTTTTTTGGATGAATGCCCACCCCTATTATTGTTCAATTTTACGCTTGAATCGTGACTTCATGATCCACCATCTATGGACAATGTAATGCGTGATGATTTAGGGAGCAAGATGTTACCTGCCCTTTATTCCTATGAATTTGTAATTTTTTGTTCAATTTTATTTTGTACCCTAATTATTTATTTTTTATCTTACTACCTTGTTCAATAACTTTTTATTTTGAATACATAATTTTACTTTAATATATTTTCAAGAATTTAATAATATTTTTATAATGTATTCATTTTTTATTAAAATAATAAATTAATCAAATCGAATTGAATTTTTAGATTAATCCAAATCGATTAACCGTTTTTTTCGATCGGTTAAACTTTTTTTGATCGATTGGGTTAAAAGTTAAATAACCGAATCAGCCTATCTATTAATTAACCGAAGCCGACCTTTATTTTTTATCCAATTTTAAATGTTATTGAATAATGTTATTTTCGACTTTTCGGATCTGCTCCTCAAAATTAAAAAACGGGACAATATCGTCATAAGCCCAGAGCCCTACAAAAGATGCTCCAGGTTTTCCACTAGAAACCCTAGCGCGCCGCTGAGCTCCCATCTCTTCTTCCTCTTGCTTCCAGGTGCGATTAGAGTTAACTTCTCTTTCGTATTCGAAACTGAACGTTTAGGTTTTGTTTTGTTGTTCTGCTGCGCGCTTGACGGAGATCTTATTTTCCTGTTTTCGTACTTCGGATTTGTTTGGTTTTTTTTCTGCTATTTCACCTTGTTGCTTAGCATCGATACAATTTCTATTTCAGTTTTGGTTGGTTTATTATGATGTTTTTGCGTTGCTGTCTTTCTTATGCAGATGATATGTTGAATTGTTGTTATACGTGTAAGATTGCAGGTTTTGGGTGTTTTCAACGATTTTTTTAAAGTTAAAATACCTATCCAGTATAACATAAATCATGTGTTTGTTTTCAGTATGAAGGTTGTGGTATGCGGCTTCTCTCTTTGTTGCATTGTTGTATAAAAACGACATTCGTAGCCAATGTAAATTTATAATTGTTTGCACTTACTTTTATGATTTTTTTTTGTTGGCGACGTAGTAATTTTTCATTTTCTATGTTCATTGTTTTTTCGCTAAACATGTATGATTTTACGCAATAAGACAACCTCTTTCTACAGGTGAACTCTTGAGATAATCAAGATGTTTACAGCAAGGAAGAAGATCCAAAAAGAAAAGGATGTTGAGCCATCTGAATTCGAGGAGAGCGTTGCTCAGGTTGTTTATTGCGAATCGATCAGTTTGCTTTGATTACAAACTATACGAATTTTATCCATTATTTTTGGGTTATTGCAGGCCTTGTTCGATTTGGAGAATGGGAACCAGGACTTGAAGAGTGAGCTGAAAGATCTCTACATTAACTCAGCAGTGTATAATCACATTTCTCCAAACTTGATTACCCCAATAGCTGTTCCTTTTTTGCCATGTCATTTTTCCGCATTCTTTTGCAGGCAAGTGGACCTCGCTAACAACAGGAAAGCTGTTGTTATTCACATTCCATTCAGACTACGCAAGGCTTTTAAGAAAATTCATGTTAGGCTAGTTAGGGAACTGGAGAAGAAATTCAGTGGAAAGGTAAGATAATCTTATGATTATTTTTTGTTGTGTTTCTTATATTTAACTTCTATGCCTGATGCTCATAAGAATTTAAATATTCAGCAACTTCCACCTCTTTGTAGTCACATTGTTTCTATTATTCCAACTGAACTTAATATTTAGATGATTTGCTGAATCAAATGTGTGGCCTCACATGGATACTTTATATAAGTTTAGATTAACATTTTAATCTGATAGTCATCAAACCTGTACTGAAACCTGATCTTTTGCATCAAGAAAGCCATCTTTCATTACTACATGCATAGACCGTTGAATTGTTTTTTATTTGCCAAATATTTCATTCTGTTTCCCCTGTATTAGGAGATAAAGAGTAGTTGATCGATGTGACACTCCTTGAATTCGCTGTGGTTCTACACAGATTGTTTGCAAAATCTTGTTCTTTTGGCATTAGATATAAAACTTAAATTTTAGGGGCTGCTTAGATGATTTCTTGTAATAATTCTTTTGCTGTTTTGTTTTTCTCTTCCTTGCATTATTGATGAAAATTGTTTATTTATACCTAATATATAATGTCCACTTGATTGGAATAAGTCTTCCTTAACTCTTCATATCTATCTCTTTCTGATGCTTTTGCAGGATGTGATTATAGTTGCGACTAGGAGGATTTTGAGGCCTCCGAAGAAGGGTTCTGCTGTAGTGCGACCTCGCACTCGTACTCTCACTTCCGTCCATGAGGGTATTTTAGAGGATGTAGTTTACCCTGCTGAAATTGTTGGGAAGCGCATTAGATACCGTTTGGATGGCTCGAAGCTTGTGAAGGTGAGACATTTTTCTTGTCCATTATGGATTTCTCACTTCTAAAATATTTGCTATATTTCATGATATGTGGAACAACCAAACAGCCAAAGGTAATGGTGTTCCAACCATCAGCATTAGCATGAATATGTACTTACATTGCCATCTTCTTGCTCTGCAAAGCCTTGTCATGACTACTTTATAGTGAACTAATCTATCAAACCAATTTTTTAAGTCTAATTATTACATTTAGTTTCAGATAAATAAAAACATATTAATTTATCAACTCAACTATTCATTGGTCAAACACTATGTGAACTTTATCGCAACTAAGTTACAATTCTTTAAGTATATTCTGTTCATCCTTGTGTCATGTACATTAGAGCCCTTATACATGATGATATTTTGTGATTAAAGACAAATCTTATACCGGATTTTAAAATATGCACTTTTGAATTCCTTGGGCTTGGCCTGTTACGAGGGTTCTTGATTTGGGGAAGCTAGTGGAAAATTGTGAAGGATGCGTGTTGTAGATTTTCGATTTGATTCTGTCACTGTTGGTATAACCTCTGTGCACCTTTTCACAGATTTTCTTGGACCCAAAAGAGCGCAATAACACAGAGTACAAGCTTGAGACCTTCAGTGGCGTCTACCGGAAGCTTTGCGGGAAGGATGTTGTGTTTGAGTACCCTGTCACTGAGAATGCATGAAGACGTCTCCCTTATATACTTTTATGCTGGGAAAGACCTTTTTCTTGAGGAATTTGTGGTAGTTCGATCGTTCATGGTGATATTTCAACAATTTCTGCATTTTGTGTTGTTTAGGTGACTTGACATTTTTGTCATTGAAGTGTACTGCGAAGATGTCCCATCGCTCTCTAATGAGATATTTTAAAAGTTTTTTTTATATCTATCCGATTATCATAATTTGTCTCACTTTCAGTCTCTATGCCCCTCTCTTTTGGTTACTGTTCACACAATTTTATTCGATTAGATCGTGTAGTTCATCTTGATATTCTGTTTTATGTCATACATGTTTATGCACAGAACTAATGTTAATGGTGCATAATATTATTCTGTTTTGTTGGCTGATGTGTTGCTCTTATGTTGGTGACTTGGTTCTGCCTTTATCCTTACATTAACTCAAAAAAAGGGGGTATTACATAATTTTGATTGTATGTAGACATGTACACATTTCCAAGTGCATAAAACGTGTGATACAATTCTACCCTGAAATAAAAGGGCTAAACATGAAGTACTCTTTTGTTAAAAAAAGATATTTGGCGAGTGAAACGTTAAGCACAATGCATTATTGAATTGTTAATGAATAAGCAATTCTATTTATTAGGTTGAATTGCTTGATTTAAATTAGTTTTATTTAATTTAACCGATATTCGTATATATCATAATAATACAAGAATAAGTTTGATTAATATAGATTCAGATCTTATTTCAAGTTTTACTCAACCAAATTTTTCATCGAACTTTTTAACAATCACATGAAATCGTGTACAAAGGGCATTGAAAGTTTCGGTCCTCTTTGGATTGAAGGGATAGAGGTAAAAAGAAGGGGAGAATTTTTTTTTTCTATGTTAAATTACTTATTTGTCATCTTAGACGACATAATAAAAAATATAATAAAGAGTATATTATCTATTTAAATTATTATTTCCTTTTTTTTATCAAAGTAAACTTTTTATCTGACTTTAACCTATATCCTCCTTTTCCCTTATTTAGCCTTAATAAATAGTTTTTTATACTCTAAACTAGATCAGTTATATAAATGAGTGTGTTAATTAAAATATTTATTATCTCTTAAATACAATGTAACACTCTTGCATTTGCGTAGGATATTGTCCGCTTTGAGTCTAAACCCATACGGTTTTACTCAAAACGCGTCCTATCAAGTCAAGATCATGCTCCCATATATACCCAACATCTCTCCCATGACTTATGCATGTGGAACTAATCCAAATCATGCCTCATGCATGAACAAGTGAAATAGAGATCTCCCTTGCTATTTCACCTAGCTCTTCATTGGTTGACGAATCCTTGTTATTATGTTCACGTGAAATAGGTGCTAACTCATCTAAGTTGATGCAATAATTAGTTTTTTTCGTCTCTTCTGGTATACGATAATTTAGTGTGCAAGCAGTCGTGTTTAAGCAAGAACCAAAAAGAGCAGAACATCAACAAAAAATAATACATACAATTACCTTCTACTCATATAGAATTAAAGATTTCACCATTAATAAATTGCAGAGGCCTTTTGCACATAACGAGCAACTCAATCTATTCGAGTATAAGAGAATTTGTCTTGAGAAGAAAATAAAGTATAAATTATAAGAGTCAAGAAAAATGAACTTCAAAAATGAAAATTTCCTTTAGTATTTGTGTTATAGGAAAAAAATCATTCAAGTAAAGAGAAAGTTGGAAGTGAGAATGATCAAATAAGAAGGAAGTATTCATTCTTATCCTTCACAATATATATCTAAATTTCGGGGACGAAATTTTTTAAAGAGACCGAACGTGCTCCACAAATATTATTTTAACATAATCTTATTTTTAATTATCATTTTAAGTAAGTTTAAATGCTTATATAATCATGGTTGCGTGTAACAACTAACCTTTGTATTAAAGCATAATCAAAATTAAATTATCGATAAGCATTATAAAGAAATTATATAAGATTATTAGGAATTAATTCTAATATTTGTAAATATTATAATAAACATGTTTAATTATTATTAACTAATGTTAATTAGAAGTTTAACACTAACTTTTAACCAAATAATATAATTGGACATCCATTTCAACCAATAGGGTTTCAAGTAGTTGAAGCAAGCAGCTCACCAGCTGCTTAGAAAATGATTTTTTCAAACCGTCATATGACGTGTTAAAATTCTGAATAAAATATAAAAATTATTTATTCGTATTATCTGCAAGCCGAATAGTTTCCAAGATCAGATCCATTGCCAAACAGCCTCAGGAAATTCGACAAGTTTGCTGGGTTAGGATGAATTAGCGGATCCGAAATCGATCTTTAACTTCATATGATCATATTTTCGTAAGTAGTTCTTCATAAATTCTAAAACTTTTCATGGTTCATCCTCTAGATGATAGCTTTCCATGACCACAGAATCATATAAAAAGGACTTCTTTAGAGAAAGTTATGAATCAAGCACCGTAGGTCGCTCACTCTATTCCGAATCAGAGACAAGTCCGCCTTGTAGATTAGGATATGATTATGATAAATAGAATTAGAGTTTGAAATTTACACATGTTAAATTATACTTTACAAGAGTTCTGTGAGAAGTGGAATCATCCAATTTGGATGTGTAGATGTGGAGAAATGAATTTTTCATTTCATAGTGAGTTTTTTGTCAGTTTCCAGAAAATTAATAGAACACGACTCGAATTGACTATTTTTGTTATAGAGTTATACAAGGAGTTAAATTCTCTAATTTTTATGCCAAAATAGTAAGGAAGTCTAGTTTTCAGAAAATTATGATATAGTTAAGTGGACAAGTATGAATAAACATATAAATTAATCTTTCTATAATACACAATCTGTCAGGGCACAAACCCTAAGTAAGATTGTCTTAGATGTTATGACTCAATTACTTGGATTTAGTTAATGATATTTTGAGGTTGGAAACCTTAGTAAGTGTAGTTTCTAATTTATCTAGAATCATGAGATTTACTTTTGTGTTAAGAAGTTATGAATTATTCATTGACAAGTACTCAGTCTGAAATTCTAAGACAACATGTCACACCCCACTCTGTGATTAAGTTTTAATTCTAACTATTATCTTTCTTAATTATGTTTAGCAATTTTAAAAATAAAATCAACAAAACCTTCTTCCCTTACTTCCTTGTGTTATTGGCTAACACATACAAAAGTCACATATATATTCATCAAGGTCAAATAAATAGTTATAAGATATATCATTCACATATTATCATTATAATTTTTTTCCACTAACCACCTCACATATAACACCTCACAGGATCAAGTTTTATACAACCTTATAAAAATCTCTCACAAACTTAATTACAACATCTAGGATTATCTATTACATGCATATTTTAAAAATAAAAGTGAAGGAAAAAATAAAAGTGAAAGAAAAATAGCAATGCTCCGACGATTCGATCTCTTCTCTATGCATCAAACCAAGCTTCGAGTCAACTCAACTCGAGAATTATAATCATCTGAAAAAAAAAAAATCAACAAGGGTAATGTGAGCAACAATCGTTTGCTCAGTGAGTGGAACAAATGTACAACATAGGGGAACAATACGAGTGCATATAATATTTAAATAATCATATTTCTTTCATATGAGAAAACATTTAAAGCATAATTCATTTCACATAACTTTTCAAATCATATGAACTTTTATATAAATACAAATTGTTCAAGATATCATCATATTCACAGTTAAACTCCACACATGTGTCATTACATATACTCATCATGAGTCAATACATATCCCTCTATGATCATGTGCCATACAATTAAATAGAACTTCATAATTAAGAGTATCAGATATACAGAGCAAATCATGGGTCAATAAGTATCACTCCATGATTGTGTGTCATATAGTTAAGCAGAGCTTCACAATCAAAGAGTCTCAAATACGCAGAGCAAATCATGGGTCAATACGTATCCCAATCATGATTATGTGCCACCCAATCATGATTCTCAAATACGCAGAGCATATCATGGGTCAATACGTATCACTCCATGATTGTGTGTCATACAGTTAAGCAGAGCTTCACAATCAAAGAGTCTCAAATACGCAGAGCAAATCATGGGTCAATATGTATCCCAATCATGATTGTGTGCCACTCAATCATGATTCTCAAATACGCAGAGCATATCATGAGTCAATACGTGTACGCAGAGCAGCCCCCAAAGGGCAAAGACACACGATATACGCCCCAAAGGCTTCATGTATATCGAATGCGATCCCAAAGACTTCTTTCAAACAGTATGACTAATGAACACATGGAGTTTAATAATATCAAAATACACATATCATAATCTCATATCATTAACAAGTAAAACTTATTTTCACTTAACAAGCATTGTTCCCTAAAAATATTTTTATATAAGATGTTACTCCATCTCACATTAAATCCTTAGAAACATATCATAAATACTTTTCATAGCTCGAGATATGTTTCAATAATAACAATAATAATCTTTACTTAAGGTAATACCATAAATAAAAGAATTAACATATAATATTTTACTATGTTGTAAATTTACCTAGTCAGCTTGTGCTTTATGTTTTCAAAGAAGTTTACTAGATTTTCTTCCTTCCACTTGTAGCTTGTTGGTTTCCTATAAGCAATGATGCTATTTTATTTTTTAATTAATAATAATAACAATATGCAATGCATATAATTCCCTTAAAATGCATATAATCCCTTCTAATACTAATGTGTAATTTCGGATGTTTATGTTCATATGCTACTTCACACTCCCAACTATTTAATTTTCCCAAGTTTAACTAGGTACTATCTTAAGATTTCGGACTGAGTACTTGTCAATGAATAATTCATAACTTCTTAACCACAAAAACAAATCTCATGATTCTGGATAAATTAGAAACTACACTTACTAAGGTTTCCAACCCCAAAATATTATTAACTAAGTCAAAGTAAGTGAGTCATAATATCTAAGACAATCTTATCTAGGGTTTGTGCCCTGACAGATTGTGTGTCATAGAAAGATTGATTTATATGTTTATTTATACTTGTCCATTTAACTATATCATAATGTTTCTGAAAACTAGACTTCCTTACTATTTTGACATAAAAATTAGAGAATTTAACTCCTTGTATAACTCTATAATAAAAATAGACAATTCGAGTCGTGTTCTATTAATTTCCTGGAAACTGACAGAAAACTCACTATGAAATGAAAAATTCATTTCTCCACATCTACACATCCAAATTGGATGATTCCACTTCTCACCGAACCCTTATGAAGTATAATATAACATGTCTAAATTTCAAACTCTAATTCTATTTATCCTAATCATACCTTAATCTACAAGGCGGACGTGTCTCTGATTCGGGACAAAGTGAGCGACCTACGGTTCTTGGTTCATAACTTTCTCTAAAGAAGTCTTTTTTATATGATTCTTATAGTCGTGGAAAGCTAACATCTAGAGGATGAACCGTGAAAATTGTCAGGATTTATGAGGAATTACTTACGAAGATATGATCATATGAAGTTGAAGGTCGATTTTGGATCCGCAGATTCACCCTAACCCAGAAAACTTGTCGAATTTCCTCAGGCTGTTCGGAAATGGATCTGATCTTGGAAATTTTTCGGCTTGCAGATAATACGAATAAATAATTTATATATTTTTTACAGAATTTTTACACATCATACGACGGTTTGGAAAAATATTTGTCTAAGCAGCTGGTGAGCTGCCTGCTTCAGCTGCTTGAAACCCTATTGGTTGAAATGGAGGTCTAATCATATTATTTGGTTAAAAATTAGTGTTAAACTTCTAATTAACATGAGTTAATCATAATTAAATATGTTTATTATAATATTTACAAATATTAAAATTTATTCATAATAATCTTATATAATTTCTTTATAACGCTTATCGATAATTTAATTTTGATTATGCTTTAATCCAAAGGTTAGCTGCTACACGCAACCATGACTATATAAGCATCTAAACTTACTTAAAATGTTAATTAAAAGTAAGATTATATTGAAATGATATTTGTGGAGTACGTCCGTGACACAACACCTAGTTAAACTTGGGAAAATTGAATAGTTAGGAGTGTGAAGTAGCATGTGAACATAAAATACCTGAAATTACACATTAGTATTAGAAGGGATTATATGCATTTTAAGGGGAATAAGTGTTCATACATGAGCATGCATTGCATATTGTTATTATTAGTAATTGAAAAATAAAATAGTATCATTGCTTGTAGGAAACCAACAAGCTACAAGTGAAAGGAGGAAAATCTAGTAAACCTCTTTAAAAACATAAAACATAAGGTGAATGAGTAAATTTACAACATAGCAAAATGTTATATGTTAATTCTTTTATTTATGGTATTACCTTAAGCAAAGATTATTATTATTATTATTAAAACATATATTGAGCTATGAAAAATATTCATGATATGTTTCAAGGATTTCATATGAGATGGAGTAACATCTTATACAAAAATGTTTTCAGAGAACAATGCTTGTTAAGTGAAAATAAGTTTTATTTGTTAATGATATGAGATTATGATATGTGTATTTTGATATTATTAAATTTCATGTGTTCATTAGTCATACTGTTTGAAAGAGGTCTTTGAGATCGCATTCGATATACATGAAGTCTTTGGGACGTATATCGAGTGTCTTTGCCCTTTGGGAGTTGCTCTGCGTGCACGTATTGACCCATGATATGCTTTGCGTATCTGAAAATTATGATTTGATGGCATACAATCATGATTGTGATACGTATTGACCCATGATTTGCTCTGCGTATTTGAGACTCTTTTATTGTGAAGCTCTGCTTAACTGTATGACACACAATCATGGAGGGATACGTATTGACTCATGATTTACTCTACGTATCTGATACTCTTAATTATGAAGCTCTGCTTAACTGTATGACACATTATAATGATACGTATTGACCCATGATGAGTATGCGTAATGACACGTGTGAAGTTTAACTATGAACATGATGATATCTTGAATAATTTGTATTTATGTAAAAGTTCATATGATTTGAAAAGTTATGTGAAATGAGTTATGCTTTAAATGATTTCTCATATGAAAGAAATATGATTATTTAAATATTATATGCACTTGTATTGTTCTCATATATTGTACATTTATTTCACTCACTGAGCAAATGATTGTTGCTCACATTATCCTTGTTGAAACTTTTAGATAATTATAAGTTCTCGAGTTGAGTCGACTCGAAGCTTGTCTTTGATGCATATAGAAGATGTCGAGTCATTGGAGCACTTTTATTTTCTCTTCACTTTCATTTTTAAAAAAACATGCATGTAATAGGTAAACTCGAGAATTGTACTAGAGTTTATTAGAATCATTTTGTAAGGTTATGTAAAATTTGATCCTGTGGGAAGTTAAATGTGAAATGAGTTGTGAAATAATAGTGATAATATGTGAATATGATGTCGTATAACTGTTTATTTAAATTTTGATGAATATATATATGCATCTTTGTATGTATTGACAAATAACACAAAATAAGTAAGGGATGAGGTTTTGCCGATTTTATTTATAGAATTACTAAACATAACTAAGGAAGGTAATAACTGATATTAGAACTTAGTCACAGAGTGAGGTGTGACATACAATCTCATAATTTAGTATAATTTATTATATTATATTTTTATAACAATATTTTCATCTAGACAGTGATGAAAACTAAATTAAGGCCTGTTTGGAACCTTTGAAACTTAAGGAGTTGAAGCTAAACTGCATAATTTTTTTGGTTATTTTCTTCAACATTCCTTCAATTATAACTTTTTCTCATGTCTAATCTTAAATTATAAACTTACTAATTTTAGTCCCAAACTTATCTAAATTTAACAAACTTTAGATTAAATTTAACTGAATCATTTAAGTGTCAAATTTAAAAAAGTTCGGAGATTAAATTTTATTAATTTATATTTTAGAATTAAATGCGAAAAAGTTATATTTCATTAAGTGTTATAGGGAATAATCCTAATTTTTTTTCCAGAGTTGGAAATATTTAAAAAATAATGTTTGGATGTTATTTTTTTCTCAATCTAAAACTATGGTATAAGATTAAAAACGTGGTAAAAACTGTGGAGACTTTCTTGTATGGGATTAGACATAGAGCAATTGTCAATGATTATTTTATTGTTATTTTAGTTTTCATTTCGTGGGAGATCATGCATCCATATGAAAATTTTTCTAAACCATACACTTTTCAAAATTTGACATACCATACTATTTTATAATCCGACAAAATATTTTTAAACCAAAGAGGGTCTAACTTTTTTCCATTTCTATCATTACAATTTTACGGAAGCGCGCGTGAAACAAAATGTAGATATATAAATATTTACTTAACAATGTGTATATTTATAACTTAAAATTTTTTTATTCATACGTATAGATCTACATCAACAAACATTGGATATCGTTTGTTATATTTATATTCATCTGCATATCATACTAAGAATTAACCCGATTCCAACTTTATGAACTAAGCATTAGGCTCATTACTCCTTTTTTTTTCTATACCCACTTGGACTTTCGGTATTTAGAATTATTAATATACGATTAGTACTCATTTTTTATATTTAGAATTATTAGTATCTGATTAATTTAGAGTGAGAATAAAGAGCAGCCTATCATCAAACGATTGACTAATTAATTGTGTTAATAAAATTTGATTATTAGGCTCATTACTCTGATCGACCTAAAACAAATGAAAATAGATAAAACAGCACCCACGTTTATGATCTTTGCGCAACCAAATGCAAGTTCTGCGGTCGGGCTCCCCCAACTCGTTTCAAAATTAAAACCACGAAGGCTGCGGGAATGCTTCATTTCTCGCTCTTTCATTCCGTAATAATTTAAACAAATTGATTTTGATTCATTCAACTCGCAAAGAGAAAGGCGGTTCCACGATCTCCCACCAACTCATTCCTCCCGTCTCCTCCTCCCCGGCGATATCGTTCCCCTCTCTTGCGTCCAAATCGTCTTCGGATTTGCAAATGGCGATGTCGAGGCTGCGAAGTCGACGAGGCGATTTGCCACCGTCCCAAGATGTGCGATCTCAGTCTCTCTTCCTTTCTTTTTCGATTCGCTTTTGATCCGTCTCAGTATGTGATTTTTCTTCCCCTTTACCTTCTTCTTGAGTCGGAAAAGAGGAGTGAATGAAAACTCATGCGCTCGACATTTCGTGGAATCAGTATTGTATCACAATGAATACGAGTTCGAAATCGCAAATTTGATGCTGCAGAACATTGGAGATGTTTGATGGTTTGCTTTTAAAATGAGCTTTGAAGATTGGACTTTGATGTTCCATTGATAAGGAATCATTGCATTGTTTTCCCTTTTTATTGGTTTCTTTGAAATTTTGTTCATTTGTTTGTATAATACGCTAAAGGAATTTGCTTGTGCATTGATGCGAACGTTTCATGATTGCAGACTATAGACAAGTTGGAGAAGATGGTAAATTCTGGGGAATCTTACACAGCGCAGCAGATGTACAAGTCAATGAGCGCGAGGTATCGTAGTCTCCTATTTTGGGTTGCTGACCGTTTTTAATAACAGTATTGGTTCGACATGTTCCATAATAATTACTATAATTTTACTTTAAAGTTTAAAAATTGTATCATTCTAGCATGTCAGCAGTTGATTACAGGGTGTTTTGAATGGTAACATATTTTAATAGCCACATTCATATGGAGAATGAAGTTGGAAAGAAAATTTCATACCTTAGCTATTATGATTGTTATCCATTATGCCACTTGAATTATCTAGAATATAGATATCATATTTTTTCGCAAGGAGTTCGTGAATTTTTTTTTACATCTACTTTCTATGTTAGAACTGGCAACATATTCACTGATTAACAAGTACATCATTTTTGGCATCAGCTTTTAGATTGATAAATTTACTTGTTGCCCCAATCATTTAGTGTGGAAGACTGCTGTTACCTTCGGCTGGCTTTATGCTTTGAATTTTTGTTTCAAGCCACAATTCCCTTGTACGTGATAAATGTTTATGCTGACAGTTATGCATTGCAACAGATATACAGCTACAGAGAAATATTCTGAAGCCTTGGATATCCTTCACTCAGGCGCTTTAGTTCAGCTGCAACATGGACAGGTAACTAGTTTAATCATTTTTTTCTTTGCTTAGAAACTCTTGTTAGTAAAGAATTAGAGCTCTTTCACTTGCATTTTTTTTGTTTTTCATCGAAAGAATTAATGCCCATGATATTGTTATAACATATTAAAAGAAGGCTAAATTTTCATTTGCTGTATGATGTTTTCATTTCTTATTCTGCTGTTGAATGTTACTATTTGAGAAAACTTGCTCAGTCATACATATTTTGATTAAATAAATAGTTCAGTTTACCTTTTTAAATATAAATGATCACACAAAAGTAGCTGTAGTTACCACCATTTTGCATTTAGCATAACAAACAATTTTATTAATTTCTCATATTTGGTTGGTTTGCAAACTTCATGAAGAGTGAAAGAGAAATGGAGGAACGCCATTTTTGTCCTGAGTATTTTCAAGTGGTTTCTAAGTTCTATAGGCAATATTTCATCTTTTTCTATTGGAGTATACACGTTTTATCTGAGCTCAACATGTGTTTTTGAGATAGGCCCTTGCATCGTAACAGTCGAAATTATATGTTTTAGCAGACTACACTAGAAAGTTAAAAAAATTTCCTTTTATTTATCTTTTGTTCTTTCTTATCTGTCCATCGGTTGTTGTAATCTTATAAAAAAAGGGAAAGAAGCATATTTTACATATCTTTTGACATAACGAGATAGCATCATTTAGCATCATATGCTGGCAAGCATTATCTGACCAAGAGGTTAAGCCACAATATATCTCGATTGTGACACATGAACTACAGATAGGGCTTTTAGATTGCTTGTTGCAGCCCATGCCAAACCTTTCCTGATCTGTATCAGATTTCGGTGGCATCATTTCTCTTTTTGTCTTTTGTGCATCTTTATTATTTTAAATTGTGGTATGTTTATGGTGCTTTTTGGCATTGGACTTGTGAATTTGATCTTCCATTATGAGCTACCCTTCCTCTATCTAAGTTACACAACATTCAGCTGGGCTCTGGTCTCACCTTTAGCTGAATTAAAAAAAAATGCTTAAAATTATCTAGACTTCATGGAGAAATTTAAGAAAATAAACATGCCTAAAAACTAAATTTTTAGAATTCCATTCATTTTGGGCAATGTTCTTCAAAATTTCTCTATATGCCCATTCAGGTTACTTGTGGTGCTGAACTAGCGGTGCTGTTTGTGGAGACACTAGTAAAAGGAAAATTTTCCTACAATGAAGAAACTCTTGGTCAGTTTTGTTTTGTATTATGTGTTTCCTTTTGTTAACCCCATATCCAGTTGCTAGGGCTTGGTAAAAGGTAATATATAAGTTCTGGTATAGCCTTCTGAGTTGGGCATCTTGAAAAGAAATAATTCGTCCATCATTAGTGGTCTACCTGGAAAATATTTAACTTTTCTTCAAGCTTTTGGACCCATTAACAAAATGATGTTGCATGGTTTTCAAGGACTGTGATGGAGAACACATGGTCTGACAGATCGCAACATTTGTTATCAAATATATTTTTATATAAATAAATAAGAAGTTAAAATAAACAAAACAAGGTTACAATGGACCCTCATTCATGCGCTTAGTTTCTCCAATCTTTCTTGCCATTTTCATTCTTTGCATTTTGTAGACTTCTAAGTATTCTTATCGGACTATAATGTTCAATTCAGATCGTATCAGGAAAATCTATGAGGAATTCCCTAAGATACCATTACCACACCATTTGAATGATCAAGGTGATGATGATGACATACAGAAGCTTTCAGAAGCTTTGGTGGCAGCTAAAGTACGTGCTGCAACTTGCTCATCATTTCTGAATGCTGCAATTAAGTAAGTTGCCTCTCATCATTGTATAAAATGCATAAGTTGGTGTTAGAAATTTCATCTTTTTAGGGTCTGTTTGGCAATTAACTAATGGAGGGATGGGATGGGGTGGTGTAGTGAGAGATGGGGTGGTTGAGTGTGGTGTGTCTTTAGAAAGTTCATGTTTGGATAGTAAGATGTAAGATGTAAAAAATGATGGTATGGGGAATGAAAGTTTTATTTACTAAAAAGTCATTTTTACCCTTTATTGTATATAACCTATTTATAATATCAAATGAGTAATAAATAATTATTTTACCACTTAATTTATTTTATTGATCTTTTAAAAAAATAAAAAATGATAGATAAATATATATATTCATATGAGAAAAAAAGATAATTTATCAATGAGAGAGAGGTGATTTAATTTGGTAACAAGAGAAATGATTTCATTTTGTAATAAAAGAGGGGTTAATTTGGTCTAAAATTATTTATTCCTCATCATTCCATCAATTTGGTGGCGGAATGAAAAAAATGTGGTGTTTGAAGGGCTTAGCCATAAATGATGTCATTTTTAACTAGTTACATGCCACTTGGCTTACTTGATTTCTACAGAATGAGACTTGTTTTGTGCATCACACTACTGATGAATAAAAACCACAATCATGACCCTTCTTAGGGTTATTCCAGATGAGAGGGAAAAAAAATGAAGTTTTAGATAGATATATGATCCCTTCTTGTATTGTGGATACACATCCACTTCCAGAGAAAATAATTGAAATATGAGATGAGTTGACCCTTGAAGAATGATATGACTAAGGAACTTCCTGGAAGTTTTATGCAAGGTTGTAAGACCCGACCCGGCCTTCGACCCGGATTGCTCAACGGGTCAGGTCGGACCGAATGGTCGGACCGGAGTGTAATAAATTAATACAACAACAACAACAACAAAGCCTTATCCCACTAGGTGGGGTCGGCTACATGGATCATACGACGCCATTCCGCTCTATTAATAACCAAACCTTTCGGTATATTCGTTGATCCATGTTCATAAGATTCGACAGGGTTTTACGCTGGCTGTCGGGACCTAACACAACCCTCCATATATTATATGTAATAAATTAATACAATTAATAAAAATATGTATAAATTCAACATATATTATATCACTAATAATAATGACATAACACTAATCCATATATTAATAACATAACAATACTAAAGAATTAAATGCAAAGTACCATAACAACATATAAATGTTCACAAACACAAATTCATTTCATAATTCTTCCACAAAGCAACAAAATTAAAGTAAACACTTTTCTTCAATACTCTTCATCTTGAGGAAAAGAATCCAAATTGACTTCCAAATCTTCAACATTATTTTCTTCCACATCATCTTCAAAAAAAAATATAAACAAAATGAGTTAAAAATCATACTTGACAATTATAAACATCTTACAAACAAAAAGAAAAATATATTTACCTTCTTGCATATGAAGTTTTGGTCCTTCCAAATAATTATAAAGCATCTTCTCCAACTCATCATAATCAAGAATTGGGCTCTCTTCCTCCTCCATAATCCAATATTCAATCTTGTCTATACTTTCATAATCAATAGGATCAAGAAGTGCTTCTTGTTTAATAAGGTATCTACAAAATAACGAAACAATGATAATAAGAGTTGTCAAATCTAGATTCTAAATTAGAAAGTTATAAAGGAAAAAATGAACATATAAAATTTTCATTTTACAAACCTATTTTTCAAGCCCAAATTGTAATGCACATAGATAAGATCATTTAATCTTTGATGTTCTAACTTGTTTCTTTTCTTTGAATGAATTCTTTCAAATACACTCCAATTTCTTTCACAACCAGAAGATGATGCAGTTTGACTTAAAAGACGAATTGCCAATTGTGACACTAATGGAGCACTAAATCCAAAGCTACGCCACCATTGATCTATCACAAAATTTACATAAAAAAAAAGGTTAAGTAATTCTTAAATACATAAAATTAAATGTAAGAACATAATGCAAAATATAAATAAATCTCACCGGGTCTCAACTCTTTAGCAGTTGCAATAGCAAGTTGTTTACCAAAACTTTGCAATCTATCTTGATACAACCAACTTTGCTTTAACACTTCAGTTTTTCGGCTTGTAACAATTGTATCCAATACATCAAGCCATCATTGTTGAACTTCTGGCTTGATGCAAAAGTTATCTTTATCATAATAGAAAACTGGATTCAAAAAATATGCAGCACAATGAATATGTTTCCGAAGTTGGTTATCCCATCGTTGCTTGATTATTCTCGTGTAAGGTTTGTACAAAGTTTTCTTGTGCATGAAAGTACTCTTGATTGCCCTCTTTGCTCTATATATACCATCATACACAACCAAGGGAATGTCTATCATCTCCATCAACAATTCTTAATAAGCGTACCAAAGGAGCCACAATTTGCACAATAATGCCGCAATCATTCCAAAATCTACTATCTAACACAATATCAATGACAACTTTAGCTTTCTTATCTTTGTAATATCTTGAATTTGTAAAATCTAAACTTGTCACCAAAGCTTGTAAATCAATCTTGTGATCATGGATGCTTTTCAATGCAATGAAGGTTGTTGCAAATCGGGTTGGACCAGGGCATAATATTTCAGTCCATTGTGGTCTTTTCCTTAACCAAGCAAGCAAAAAAATATGATTATAAACAAACTTTGTTACCTTTGATGCCCTTTCAGTTAAGCTGTTCACAAGAGTCATTTTTCCAATATCTCCTAAGATTAAATTCAAACAATGTGCAGCACAAAGAGACCAATAAATGGATGGATACTTCTCATTCAACAACCTGCCAGCAGCTTTATAATTTGAAGCATTATCTGTAACTAAATGTATAACATTACTTGGTCCAACAAATTCAACCAAATCAACAAATAAGTTGCAAAGAGTTGTAGCATCCTTCACAATGTCAGAAGCATTGATTTAATAAAACAAATTCCTTTAGGAGAATAAACAAGAAAATTGATGAGTTGATTATTCTGATCCTGCCAACCATCTCCCATTATAGCACATCCAGTTTCCGACCAAACATTTCTAAATGTATTAACCAACAAGCCAACTTCCTTCTTAATATCATATAGTAGTTTAGTTCTAATTGCATGATAATTAGGACCTTTATATCCTGGACCAATAGCTGCAATAGCATCTATCATAGGCTGATAATAAACTGAATTTGTACAATTAAATGAAATGCAACAATCATAGAAGAACCTAGCAACAGCTAAATTAGCTCGGTGAATAGCTTCTTTACCTGCCAAGACACTTCTAATTGAATGTTGTGCACCAGGAGTAGTTCTTGGAGCAAAAAAACTAGTTGTACTTATTTCTTTTCCTTTCCCCTTGACTTCCTTTGGATTCCTTGTGACAAGTGCAACTTGTTCTTGTACACCTATGTCAACTTCCTCACTAATATTTGTTTCTTCATTTTCCTCATGTGCTCGTTTCTTTGATGTAGCAACCGATTTTAAATGTTCTCCAAGTCGATATTTGACTTCATAACTCACTTTGGGACAAGACAATGCCTCTCCTTTTTTTCCAGCAAGATGTAGTTTCATTCTATATATTCCTCCACCTTTTAAAATTTTTCCACAATACAAGCATTTCAATGATCTTTTCCTTGTGCATCAAAACAAATCTGACAATGCTCCCATGCAGGATCCATCTTTAATCTTACTGCTTGAGAACTTAGCGGAGCAGCTACTCCCTCCTGATGCCATTTTCTGAAAAATAATATATAAATATAATTAGATATATGACATTAATTAATCAAAAAATAATTAATAAACGCATGTCATGCCCTTGGCTGTGCTGCCAAGGGCATGCCATGCCCTTGGCAGCCAAGGGCCAAGGGCTTGGCTGCCAAGGCCATGGCATGCCCTTGGCAGCCATGGCCGCCAAGGGCATGCCATGGCCTTGGCAGCCAAGGGCATGCCCTGGTGGCCGGCCAGGGCATGCCCTTGGCAGCCAAGGTGGCCATGGCATGCCCTTGGCGGCCACCAGGGCATGCAATTGCCAAGGCCATGGCATGCCCTTAGCAGCCAAGGGCCGCCAAGCCTTGGCGGCCGGCCAGGGCATGCCCTGGCCGCCCTTGGCGCGTCCAGGGCTAGCCCCTGGCCGGCCAAGGCACACCCTGGACGCGCCAAGGGCGTCCTGGCCGGCCAAGGCGCACCCTGACACCGGTCCGGTCCGACCGGGCGGGGTTTGACAGCATTGGTTTTATGTTAACAAGGTTGTGTTCTTTTTGTTGACTATTTCACTATTGTGGCTGCAACATGAACTTTTGATGTTAACAAGGTTGCGTCCTATTTCTCAAAAAAAAAAAAAAAGAACTGTCTAACCCTCTAAGAATTAGTTGATTGTTATACTTCATCTGATATGATAGGTATGCTATAAGTTTATTGTATGGTATGCCATTCTTCATATCCATCTATCAGTTATTATATTTCAATGCGATGAAATTTGAGATCTGGCTCTGCTGTTGAAACTTTGCTATTCTAATTTCTGTTACTAATAGCAACCACTTGTATTTTATTAGATGGTCAGCAGACTCTGGAGCCCCCAGGAGTGGGTCTCCTGAGGTGCATGTTATGTTAGCTGAGTACCTATATTACGAATCTCCGGATTTGGTATGTTATAAACTGTTTCTTAGAAGGCATGATAGTCCCAAGTTCTGATTTTTTAATCATCCAATTACCGCATTGATTGTTATATGAAAAATATTCTGTGCATGCACATCATTAATGTAACAATATCCAAGAAGGCAGAAAATATTATGAAACTATAAATACAGAACTCTTTTGATCCTCTTCTCATTAAAAATCTCTCCATGTTTTATTAAAAGTAGATCACGGCTCTCTAAAAAAAGGTAGAGCATAGCATGGTAGGCAGAATATTCTCATAGGATAAAGTTTTCAATAGAATTTCCTGCATTTATGTCAATAATATGGATAGTTAGGGTATTTTGGATACTGTTGGCAGCAAACACTTATTGCATCCTACATTTAAGGAGTTAATGACATCATTTTTTTAAAAGAGAATTGCCTGCCCTTTTTAGCCATCTTAGACACAGGCGGCCTCCATTTACAACCAGATAATTGTAGTATAAATTAGCATCTTATCCATCTATTAGCCAAGAATAGTATTAATTGTTGTCTGTACAGATCTTCACTTGTGGCATGAATCCTAATTTTTTGTACATAGGAAGTTTCTTTTTTCTTTCACGAGATGATATGCTAGAATTTTATTTCATTATCTTCTCAACTATTTTGTTAGGCAGACACCAAGTTATTACACTTATAGCAGACCCTTAGCTGTCTGTAAAGTGCTTGGGCTCTCAACTTCGATTAGTCATCATGTACGGTTGTATTGTTTTTACCAATCATAAATTTTTCTTACATCTAGGCCCAGAATGTGTAATTTGAAATGTTGGTTCAACCGTACAACTTCAAGCTGTCACCTCACCCATTGCATAAGAGAAAATCATGAAGCTGAATATCCTGGTCTTCTCTTATCCAAGTGGAGGACATTTTACTCACCCAGCCTTACTCAAAGAGAAGAACTTGTGTCATAGGGTCATGTTGTATGTGTGGGAATTTTTGGGTTGTTTCCTGGACACACTTGTTTATCCTTTGTTATCCCATTCTATGTGGATGACTAACTCAGCATATTATTCATCCTCTCTTTGGAAAAAAAGGAAAAAAGGTAAAAGATCTTCATTGGAATGTGAGAAGTTCAGCGTGGGATTAACAGAGTGGGTCCACAATGATCTTGCATAAATAGGACATATGAACTAGAGAGAGAAGACTGCTATATAATCTGAATAGAATTGATGGCTCAGAGATTAAAAATGACATTGATATGATTTCTTTTCTTTTATTTCTGTCATCATTAAAGGCAATTAAGTTATTGTATTTAATACATAATGGGAGACTGTTGGTTCCAGAACTGCTTTACCTCCAGCTGAATGCCATTTGCAAAGACTGGGATGACATTTGCTTTGTCATTATTCGTGAACTGTTGGATCATCCAAAACTTTTTCTCTGTTGTAGCTTCAAAATCAAAGTAGTAACTTTCACCCTTGTAATGCTATTTTTTTGGGGCTTTTCTTTAATGTATCTAGTATCAGGTGCGAGCATGTTGAAATATCTTTGTTCTTTGACTTTATCACTAGTATTACACGATCTTTGATATGATTAACAGGACATGGCCAAAGTTTCAAGTCATTTTGTTCGTGGAAGCGACCTCCAGAAGTTTGTCTCTGTCCTTGTTAATTTTATGGGCAAGGTAAGGTTCCAACTTCCGACCTATTTAAATTGACGTCTTAAATTAATTGGGGTTACCAGAAGTCTCATTTTGCATTACCCTATTTCAGTTTGTTAGTTATGAACTTGAAATATGGGTAATGTCAAATTAGTATGGTAAAAGGTTGCAAGTATTCAAAACTTCGTTAAACCAAAATTATATTTATTTACATGAGCCATATATCAAATTGTATTAATTAATTCAACTATTTCCTTCCCTTTGTTCTCATTATGTTTATTGCAAAATGGAGGTAATGCAATCCAAATAATGTTGATATTGGTGCAGACTCCAACGCCAAGAACAAATGTCCAACAACAACAACAACAAAGCCTTATCCCACTAGGTGGGGTCGGCTACATGGATCATACGACATATATTCGTTGATCCATGTTCATGAGATTCGACAGGGTTTTATGCTGACTGTCGGGGCCTAACACAACCCTCCTCCTTTATCCGGGCTTGGGACCGGCTATAAAACATAGGCGGAGTTTGTTTAAGGAAACAAATTTTGGGAAATAGGAGGAACACCAAGATCATCCTCAACTTTGTGGCAATCGCATAATAAATCATGCAAACTCAGTCTCATCTCTCGTGCTGGCTCCAAAGCCACAATTCAGACCCATTTCTAAACGTGCAGTTTCCTTCCTTGCCAAGCAAACCTTGCATTGACGTCTACAAGAAGAAATATTGGACAAGTAGATATCTGTATTCCTTCTTTCCCTTATGAATGGAACCACAACCACTTACTATCTCACAGAAACTTTGTACCAAAATATTAGTTTTAGAAGAGAAAGGGGACAAAAGGCGAGTTGGAATCTACTTGTTATGGCCCAAGTATTAATGTGTACATGAAGCTGACAAAAAAGAATGATACGGTGCTTAATTATGACTCCAAGGAGGATATGTAAGAATCTGTTGGAGAGATGGATTTTAAGCTGTGCAAGGACAGTTTTCTAATGGTTTGAACTACCCAAGGTGGGTAAAATCTATGCAAAAGGAACACATCTTATTTTTGCCTGCAAAAAAGAAAACATCTTTGATAAGAATGGCAACTGAACGGGAAGCCGCAGACCCTTTGTGACCGCGACGAACACTCTTCACCACTTCCTTCACTCCACGTTTCAAGCACTTCGCCAAGAACAAATGTCCAATGAAGCAAAATTAAATGAGTTTTTTAGGTCCTTTTGAAAAAAGAGTAGACTTAAGCATCTATTGCCAAACTATTTTGGAAAAACAAACAAATTTTGGGTTTTTCAACAACAACAACAACAACAAAGCCTTATCCCACTAGGTGGGGTCGGCTACATGGATCATACGACGCCATTCCGCTCTATTAGTAACCAAACCTTTCGGTGGATAGAAAAATCATGGGCTTTCCTTTTAAAGCCTCTCCTTCATGAAGCTCCTTGGAAGGTGGTGAATGCTGGAGATGTTGTTCCAGCATAGTAGCATGTAATGGAATGAGTGCATAGAACACTTTGAGGACAATTAATGTAGGCGGTAGAAAGTGCAGGCAACAGTTGGTTTTACAATTCTCCCCTTTGTCTCTTCATGTAGAGATTTTAATTCTGGACATAATTATTGTTTATTGCTCATTATCAGTGCGAAATGATCTATAGTACTTTTCCTGGCATCCATTTGAACATCTCCGTTTGTTTACTTTGTAATTTAAATATTCATTTTCTTCTCTCTGGACAGTGCTATCCCTCGGAAGATGATTTGGCAGTTGCTCGTGCTGTGTTATTGTAAGTTGACATTCTTGTTTATGGTTATGTTTATATAACTTGATCATGGCTGCTAGTATAGTAGTTTTGTCGATATATTGTCAATTTGTTGGCTTATAAAAGTGACACACTAACCTTGTTTTTTTTCCATCATCTATCACGAGTACAACCACCAATTACCACATGTTGTCTTTTAGGTACCTCTCGCAAGGAAATTTAAGAGATGCAAACAACCTTATGGATGAGCTTAAAAAGGAACTTAAACCTGAGCAGCTTGGAGTCCTAAACTCAGAGCTCATGATGTTCACTGAGCAGCTTTTGTTGACGTAAGCTGCCTTAAATTCCCTTATGTTTTTTCTTCCATTTGATAACTGGAACATATCCAGGTTAAAAATAGAAAGCTTAGATTAGTTTGGTACAAACTCTTGTAGACATTTGACTATAGACTATTAAGTGAAGCCCTATCTCTATTGGTGTTAATGAATGCTTTGATTTATATTCTGAAAGAATAATTAAGGGTGTGATGTAATTGAATTGCTGGATTTTGATTTTGTATCGAGTTAACCCATCATTTTAATTTGTCGATAAATTTGTTTTATTTCTGTTTTCCGTGAATCAGATTGGAAAGAGATGCTTTTCCACTTTTTAAGACGTTAAGACAGAAGTACAAGGAAAGTATAGATCGGGAGTCATTATTTGATGAGGTAATATGTTCCCTAGTTCTTTGTTTAAACATGCAAATCTGATTCTGGCATTAGAGCTTCAAGGTCAATGTCACTGTAAGGTTTGTTATTCACTTATTCTCCTCGAAGGAATTGTGGGGTAGTATTTCCTTCGGGACATTTTTTCTACTGTGTTGATTCTAATAGGATAATTAACTTCATCTTTGCATCTTGTTATGAAGTGTCTAGGATTTTAAGACTAATTTCCATTCAACCTCACCTGCCATCATTTTGTTATCTGTAGCAAGTATCTCACCTGCTCCAGTGCTTTATTTTTCAATTTTCTTATTAGTTTGGTATCTAAATAGAACATTATCAGAAGATTTGCTATTATATCCAATGTACACCAACCGATTGATTTGCCTATGTGTTATTTTACTTCTGTTTTCAGTTTATTTTCAAGAATTGATGAGTTTGTTCCCGTTATTTTACATGTTTGTTGGCATGTGGCACTCTTGTGGCCTTTTCCCTTCCTTTTTTTGTGTTTTCACGTTTATCTATCTTTTTTCCGTTGTATTAGTTTTGTTTTTGTTCTTCTCTACGTTTTCTTTTCTTTTATTAGTTTCTCTGTAATATTTAAAAAATTTCCTGGTCAATCTAGAATTTGACAACCACTTGATTGTTTTTGGCTTTATTTTGTTGGTTATCTTCTAGAGTTGGAATGAGTTTGGGAACCATTTCTCTAAATAGTTGATTTGCATTGTCTTTTTTTCCTTTCCTTTCTCTTGATGTGTCATATTTCTTCTCCTTTTTCTACTGAATCAAGATTTCTCATCTCAAGAGGCTTTTGAAGATTGAATGTTACAACACTTTAAGGACAACTTGTTTCATCCAATCAACTACTTAAACAAATTGATGCAAGTCGTTTGTGAACTCTTTCCTTGTGCCTAATAAAAGAAAATGTCAAATATAGCTCAGGTTTACATCAAAATGTGCTCGAACATTCACAACATTAGTGATTTCTAGTGGAAATTTGATTTGTAAGTTAAATTGATTGGAGACACATCAACATGCATGCTTGGTTGTGGTTTATTCTGAATGATGTGAACATTAGCATAACCTCTAAAAAGGTGAAGTGCTACAATTAAGAAAATTATACAGGGATTTTGAATGTTGGATAATTTTACCTTGTTAAAGGTGCACTGTTAAGGGGGATGATGGAGAAGTATCGAAGTAGGAGAAGAGACTTACATATGGCTTTCATTGACTTAGAGAAGGCGTATGATCGGGTACCAAGGGATGTACTTTGGAAAGTCTTGCAAAAGAAGAGGGTGAGTGTTGCCTACATTAAGGTAATACAAGATATGTACGATGGAGCATTGACTAGGGTTAGGACACCCGGAGGTGAGACAAATGAATTTCCTATAGGAATTGGCCTACATCAAGGATCAGCTTTAAGCCCGTATCTATTTAACTTAGTTATCGATGCTATAACCGAGAGTATCACAGAGGAGGTACCTAAGTGCATGTTATTTGCGGATGATATAGTACTTTTAGCGGATTCAAGAGAAGAGATTAATACAAAATTGGAAATATGGAGAGATACGTTGGAGTCAAAGGGTTTTCGTTTAAGTAGGGATAAAACAGAATATATGCATAGCAATTTCACAAATAAACAACTTAGAGACGATTTGAAAGTTAGGCTAGGGGAGGATATAATTTCTCAAGTGACAAAGTTTAAATATTTAGGACCAATTGTAAGACAAGATGGTGAGATTGATGACGATGTTAATCATAGAATTCAAGCTGGTTGGTGTAAGTGGAGGAAAGCCACTGGAGTTCTTTGTGATAGAAAAGTACTCAATAAAGTTAAAGAAAAATTCTATCGTACTGCTATAAGGCCAGCAATGTTATATGGTAGTGAATGTTGGGCTATGAAGGGACAACATGAACGTAAAGTGGGGGTAGCCGAAATGAGGATGTTGAGATGGATGTGTGGTCATACAAGATTAGATAAGATTAGGAATGACCATATACGTGAACGAGTCGGAGTGGCTCCTATTAGTGAGAAAATGGTAGAGAATCGTTTGAGATGGTTTGGTCATGTTCAGAGAAGACCATTAGATGCGCCAGTAAGAAGAGTAGATCAAATAGTTTGGAGTCCGATTAAAAGAGGGAGAGGGAGGCCAAGGCGGACACTTGACGAACTAATAGAGCAAGATCTATTGGTGAATAATATACCGAAAGGTTTGGTTACTAATAGAGCGGAATGACGTCGTATGATCCATGTAGCCGACCCCACCTAGTGGGATAAGGCTTTGTTGTTGTTGTTGTTGTTGTAAAGGTGCACTGCGTTTTGTTTCATTGTCGAGAATATTATATTGTTGTTCTTGATATTGTTTTATTATCTCATATCTATTTTCAAACTTGTAGTTGTTGGATGTTATAGCAGCAAAGTTTTATGGCATGCAGCGTATAAATGGGCTGCAAGGCATTTTTGGTGATCTCTTCAAGGTTGGTCAATTCTGGGGCACTAAGCTATGCTGTTGATTGTTCTCTTGGCCCTATTTACGAATTACATCCAGTAAATATGATTGACAGGACCTTCTATTTTCAGTCTTTAATTATATATTAAACTTGTTTGGTCTAACGATTAAATTGTTACCACAGACAAATTCAAACGTATTCTATTTAAGTGGCCAGTTTTTATGAGACAGTTCCTTGGTTTTTTGTCTTTGTGATTGAGAAAACTGTACATTTGTTGCAGATGTTGTGATTTGCTGTGAAGCCTCGAAAGCAAGTTTCGCATGAACACATTTGAAAAAAAAGAGACACCGTTGGATTCTGTCACTATCAGGAATCAAGTTTGATGCCAAATGAGGATGGAATGGGATGCAAGGTAAAATGCATAAAGGCGTGATTCAGAAGAGCATATTGAACTCTTATAGATTGAGCAGCAGCTAGAAGGCAACTATTCTTTACGGGCGCAATGAAATGCTTCGTCTTTCACACTTGTGATTGACGTGTAATTTTCTGGGTTGCGCTGAAGTGAATATTTATTCAGTGACAAGTTTTGAAAAGTATCAGGATTTTTTGTTCAAGTTGTCAATACTCC
This sequence comes from Pontederia crassipes, assembly GCA_030549335.1. NCBI lineage: Eukaryota > Viridiplantae > Streptophyta > Magnoliopsida > Commelinales > Pontederiaceae > Pontederia > Pontederia crassipes. The sequence goes on along the minus strand of CM060188.1, from coordinate 9,164,611 downwards.
TATTGCAGTTTCGATCTTCAGCGTCCCAGTTTGATTTTGGCATTTCATCTTGTTTGGAAACTTGTAGCCTTAGTCTGCATTTTAGACTAATACCCGAATGAAAAAGAAAATTATAGCAAAATCATGATTTCTTTGGCCCTTTAACTAACAAAATGTAATTAAAATTTACTTAACCTGCAAATTTCCTTTGTGGTAATTATTGTTTGTAAAGCGTTAAGCATGGTAGTGTATCATATATGGATTCTCATGTAGATTTATTATTAGATGAAAATGTTAATGTACTTTGATGATTTTTTTTTCTATAAAAAAACTAAATTAATTTAATGACGTGACATCATGAAACTACTTCAATCAAGACACCAGTGAATATTTCTGGACTTGCACGCCTTCACTTTATAGTACAACTTGGCCTTTGTCTTTTGAATCTTCAACGTTTTATCCACTGAGCCGACCTTAGAACTAGAAGTTAGAGCAACAGAAGAGAGAAGCGTATGGGTGATGGGTCCTCGACCTCTCTCACCTTGGAGAGTTCGCCCTCCCACCGATAAGGGATGACAACCTCAGATTTTCTCCTTTTTCAATTGTATACTTTGATTTTGTATGTTAATTTATAATTTTATACTATTTCATTTTGGATTATGTGCTACTTTCATTATTTTTTGAATAAAGTGGATGAATACATAAATCAGCAAAAAAATCTATAACACTAAATTGCAGGGACGACTCCCAAGATAAAAATATCAAATTTTAAGAATCCTTAATGCAAGATAGACACAAATAGATTATTACTCTTGAGCATCGTGTAAAATTTACTCTAGAAATAAAAGTAGTCTCGTATCACGATCCAGGTACGAGGAAAGTCTCCGGATGAGGTTGGACCAGTCGAATCGATTAACCTGGACGGTCGAACCGATTAACCTGGACGATCGAATCGAATAGTAATAAAATAATATAAAAAGATAAACTATAATACTTATATATTCTTATCAATAATTAATATATTTCTACATCAAAATACATATGATTAAATCATTTTAATTAAAATTAAGAAATCAAATGTGACATATTTAACTAGTTTTATATGATTTTAACATATTCAATTATAATTTACAAATTCATATTTCTCAAATTTAACTATTAATATTTACTTAAATTAGAAAGATTATTGTAGTTTCTATTTTTTAATTTAATTAGGTAACTAATCTTTTCACATTTAATATTTGACATTTAAAAATATTACAAATTTTCTTATTAAAAAGAATAATTTGATAAATGAGGGATGATAACCATTGTATAATATAAAATAACTTAGCATTCAAATAAATAAACATAGCATAGTGAAATGTACACATTATAATGTTTAAGATGTCATTGGTTCAAAACCCAATGCTCACATTATTATTCTAATCTTTTCCAATTTTTGAACAGGCCGATTGCCCTAAAACCACCGGTTCAACTGTTTTAGCCGGCCTTGACCGGTTCAAAACGATTCAAATGTCAGTCCGGTTTTGAGGTTGAACCAAACCCATCCCAAGTGACGGTTGGACCGGCCGGTCAAAGAACAAGTACCAAAAAAGCTACACCTAAAGAAAATGGCCTGGCTGTAGCTAGAAGATGAAAAACTGCCTTAACTGATCATGGAGAGCCACAAGTTAACCTATTTCAGGTTTACATTCTGAAGGTTCAAGCACCAATATTCTCAAGACTAGCTGTTTTGTCCATCCTTTTCAGGATTCCTGCAATAACCTGTTAGAGATACAAACAGTCAATGATGAATCCAGAATAATTAAACTGTTATTGACAGTGATTTCTAACTACCAATAACAATAAATCCAAACAAGGACATTAGTCAACAAGATCATGTCTGTTTTTCACCTTTCCAGGTCCTAGTTCATAGCTTTTCTTCAATCCCTTGCTTAAGAGAGTTTTCACTGTCAATTCCCATTGAACTGGTGAAGTAACCTACATTGGAATGGAGCAGTGTGATGACTCTACTTTCCAACTGTCACAGCTAGAAAAGAATAGAATTACTACAAGCAGCATAGCTACCTGCCGAGCTAAAATCTTCTTGATTCTCTCAGGATCAGTATGTGGTTGTGCATCAACATTAGATATAACAGGTATTCTTGGCTGCCTGATTTCCGTTGATGCCAATGCTGCTTCCAATCTCGAGACAGCTGGTTCCATAAAACTTGTATGGAAAGCACCAGCAACAGCTAGGCGAACCTAATGCAATCAACACAAGTATATCAAGAATGCAGCTGGTTCGTCCTTGTGCTATGACTTGCTACAATATCTAGCAGATGGTATCTAACCTTCAACCATATAATCATGCTATGTTATATTGTTGAGAAGTATCTCAAGTTCTCAACAGATAATTTAGATGCAACACCGCACTAGGAACTTCAAAGTTGTGGAGCAAAAACAGAGAATATAGCTAATTGGAAGTTAAAGTTCCTATAATCACAACTAATGTAAAAAGATCGCAAGAATATAGGCAACTGGATGATATGCCAGAACATGAAATGAAAATATAAAGAATGACAGAATATCTAGCACTTACTGTCATCCGAGCTTTAAATGACTTAGCCTTGGCTTCAACAGCTTCAACTCCTTTAACACCACCAGAAACAGCATAATTACCCTATAAAATAGAAAGCATTTACAGGATAAGGACATGAGTTTGTATGGATATAGAGAACATACTACATATGTATATTAGAAAATATAATTCGCATAAAGAATGATAAGAAATAAATTCACTGTACAAAAGACTATGATATAAAGTAATCTTACAGGGCACAGGAAGTTTGCAATTTGGACTTTGTTTTGCTCATCTACATCTTCATTTGCAGCATCACATAATAATTGAACCTTGTCTGCATCCAGCCCTATGACACTGACCATAGCACTATTGGCGGCATCCGCAGCATCCTGAAGGGAAGACAATACATGTATGTCAATCTATTAAATGAAAAAAAATCAATTGCATACTTCAAGGAAAAGTTAGATGATTCCATGAGTGAGATTACAGAGTTGCAAATTACATTTATACCACTGGGAACATATCTTTATGGAGAGGAATATATCAATTCAATAAACTCTTTCCTCCGGCATATGTGATATATCAATCCATTCAAACTTCAATAGGAAATAAACTTCAGAATAAGAGGATATTACGAGAATATAAGCACAACTTACAAGAAGATTATCTTGGTCAAATCTATTTTTTTTTAAAAAAACTGCCTGGAAAAAAAATTTAACCCCAACACAATAATATAAATAATCTTCCAAAGGGCAAGAATATTATTAACCATATTCTATTTTTTTATTATTTTAGTCATACTATTATAATAAAAATGTTTTATAATACAATATCTTATTTATAAAATACTATATTTTCAAAATTTATTTTCTTTAAAACTTAACATGAGGTAGAATAAGTGATGTAGAGAAATTATATATACTTTTCACATATGTTTAGCATGCATTTATGTCATGTTTTGATATGTTTTCATGCTCGAACACATGCTTTATTGTTGAAATGCAACATTTATGACTTCTCCACATTTATCTTATGATTCTTAGAATATTTTACTTGTTTTAATTATTTTTCATACAAAAATTTCAGCCGGCAAAATATGGGAGAACACAGGTGAATACTCCCAACCTATAAACACTTAGACAAATTTGAAAACAGACGACGAGGATTCACTAGGACAACTGTCCAAGGCAGCAAACACCAAAGAAAATGATGCTTTTCCACATCAACCTAGCACATCCTTTGCACTAGAGGAAAGAAGCTTCCTGTACACCTTTATAGACAGATGTGGACAACAAAAAGGTTGTTGGGACAGTGGACATGTGGCAAACTAATAGGGAGCCAACTATGAAGGACCACAAGAGAGATTCTTTTTTGCTAGGACAAATGGTCAGTGGCAAGGAGAAAGGAGCCAGACCACAAGAGCATCTTCTTTTAGCTGGAAAAAAATGAACATGTGGCAAGCTAAAAGGAGACAACATGAAGGACCACAACAGAGATTCCTTGTTGCTAGTTGATTCTGAACAGGTGGCAAACCAAGAGACAGGAGGGACCACAGGCATCTTCTTTGGCTGGAAAAGAAGAATATGACAAAGCAACTGAATAGTAGAAATGTGGCACAATCCCTTGGGCTATAAAAGCACAAGAAGGTTGTTGAAGAAGGGGTTCCAATTTTGGCTAAGTTTAGATCCATTGCTGCTGGAAGGAGGAGCTGAGGAGGAGGCTGCGGCTAGCAGCCTCTCTTCTTCCTTTCTTTTTTTTTTCTTTTCCTCTTCTTTTGTTTTCCTGATGTGCAGCCAGCTAGTGGCTGGGAGGTGATCTGTGATAAAACTTTACATTTTCTGTTCTTTATCTCTTTTGATATTGTTTAAAAGATTGTCGAACTTTGCTACAGTTTTATTGAACTTTGCTTCGTTGTTTTGTTTTATTGAACATGGATCAACGAAGGCGTCGTATGATTCATGTAGCCGACCCCACCTAGTGGGATAAGGCTTTGTTGTTGTTGTTGTTGTTGTCCTTTGTTTTGTCTTGTGCTAAGGCGTCGTGATAGATTAATGTTTGGATTAAGGTTTTGAATCGTCTTCGTCTCGCCCCCCGATCGTAGGGATATTCTAAGCACTTTGCGATGGAATGCAGAGACATTAAGCACTGACAAAACAATTCTTTATTTGGTTTCTTCAGTTTCCTTGCAGCTAGAGTTAGTTGAAGTTTTGAATCACTATCGCCTTGCACCCCCATCATAGGGATATGCGATCGAACATAGAGACATCGAGCATCGGCGATAGTGATTTCTAGTTTGAATTGTGTGTCGCATCCACAATGGTAGTTCTCTGTTATTTAGTTTAGGCGTCATGCATTCTCTAGCCCGGAAACGCGTATTCTGAGGCTCCGACAATATATGATCGTAGTGAGCCAGAACTCAAACCATCCTAGACGAGCTTGAAGTGTGTGCGGGATTCTTTCAATTTTCCATCTGCTTCACCATTGCTATCTCCGATTCTCTTTTGATTATAAGAGTTTCTGCCCGAGAGGAAAAGTCTTTAATCCTCCTTCGTCGTCGGTGACCCGAGAGGGCGTATGGTGAATGAGTTACGTCTAAAGAACTCCTAGCAATCCTAAGCTTTGTTTCCGAATTTGTTTTCTCCCTTAAATCGTCTAAACACTCTTCTCGACATCTCGGTTTCCGCATTCTACCCGAGAGGGTTATCCTTATTACTCTGAGGGCCTGTTTGGTTCAAAATTCATTAAGGGGAAGGGAAGATAAAGAGTGGGAAGGAAAATGATGGAAAGGGAATGTAGGAGAATGAAGGTGAATAGTTACCCCCGTTTAGTTGATATCATTAAAGGGAAGGGAAGGGAAGGGAAGGGAATGAATGTTAAGTGATTAATCTATTTAGACGATTTTATCCTTTACATAAATAATTGTATGTTTAATTTATTTGATCAAAATTGGAAACACATACTAAATGTCTTTCCCCTCCTTTCCACCCCGATTTGGAGGGGAAAGAAAAATGGAACATTGGAGGGGAATGGAAGGTAAAGGAGGGGACTTTCCCCTCCAACTTAAACTCAACCAAACGAGGGGAACGGATTCTCCTCCTTTCCCTTCCCACTCCTTACCGTCCTTTCACCCCCAACCAAACAGACCCTGAAACGGATGCAAGCCGATCGTAGCTATCTCGTTCTCAGTTTATTTCTTTAAAAACACCGAGGGACAGCAAGGGCATGAAGGCTTAGCTCAATCCAAAGAGAAAAGATCGATTTACATGTTCAAGCATCGTACATGAAAGTGAGGACATGTGAATCCCTTTACGTGTGTTAACTGGACACGCCGCGAGCACGAGAGTGTCTCGGACAAGTCGAGTGTTCTTTATCACGAAGCTATCCTAATACACACGTTAAGGGGCAATCTATCGTTTTTACCTTAAACTAAAGTTCAAAAAACGTAAATCATAAGCAAAGACACCTCCCCAGTCCTAGCATTTATCTACATTGATCTTTGTATGCATTTATCTACACTGATATTTGTATACTTTTGCATTAGAAACCCATAAAAATTAGTGTAGACTTATTTGTTGTGATTTTTAGTTTATAGCATTTCACTTTTTCATTTTGAACAACACTCATAGACTTTACTTTTCCTTCAAATAGTTTAATTAAGTGTGAACATTTCAACTTTGTCCCCGTGGATCGACCCTCAAGCATTGCAATGATATGCCGTATACTTGCGGTTCTCGTAGTAATAGTGTAGATGATTTATAAATTTTAATACTTCATTCGACATTTTCTTCTGTGTTTAAAAGTTATATTCTAGTGTAAGGGATAGATATACATCTCGAGGCCCCTCGCCTCTCATATGTGTCTTTTTTACCCTAAGCACGTCAGTTCCATTTCACGCTGCATTCTCTATACACACTTTATGCGAGTCAATAAGAGAGTATCTAGTATCTAGTTTTTAAAATACGATATTCTACTGTTTTTATTCAGTTCAAATTTATTCTCCAACCAAACTACTATTCTTGTGACTGCTTACGAAAATAAAGTTGGGATATTGGGGACAAAAGCATCCATAGGAACCTTGCATTGTCCTATCCCCGAGGTGAATCAGAATGATGATATATGGAGTATATGACTGTGGCAATGGTAGTGTTTTTTAACTATATGAATTTGGATAGGATTGAATTTTGAAACTTAGATGTTTTCTCATATCCTATTTTGGGCTGGCATACATGTGAAAACCACTCCAAATATAAATATATAGAAAATTAGCAGGTTAATCCTACACTTGTTCACTAACCTGCATTGCTTCTCCTCTTAACTTGACAAGCTTGAGACCATCCTCAAAGCTAGTAAAGAAAAATATCAGAATGACATTAGTTTATAGTACTAACTAGAAACCAAGGGCGTGTTCATCAGAATCCTACAAAACCCAGTAATAAGAAACAAAGTTGCCAAAGAAAAAAATCATCTTTTCTGTAGATACAAAATACCTGAATGCACCAGCAAATGCAAGGGCTGTGTATTCTCCTAAGCTGAGACCACAAGCGACATCTACAGAATCAATGATGTCCTGCCCACCATCACGAGCTCGTAATACTTCTACTGCAGCCAGACTGGTAACATAGATAGCTGGCTGCAAATTATGTATTCACATTTCAGTTGTTACGATAACTTCCATTTTTATGATGGATACCATGAAAATTTTCAAGGAAACCAGATATATGCGTATATCTCTATGATAAAATATTTTGAATGACAAGTTTCTATCAAATCCTAAATTTCTTGATTTTTTTTAGAGGATCCTAAATTTCTTTATAGGTTACATCTAGTGTAAGAAATGTGATAGTTGAGCCAAAATTCAGTCAAATACTCAAAACTAAAATGACAATTAACAATAGTATGAACCAACTTCAAATGCATAATTTGATGGATAGTAACCCCTTTCTTCATTCAAAAGATTCTGCATAAAAACTGCAAATCCTTTATCCAATTGAAAGTTAAGAAAGCCACTTTGATATAAGGATAGAAAACACTAACATACAAGAAAAAATAACGACATCCTGTGTCATAAATTTTGTGTTACCTGACTAATGACTGTTGAATCAAGTTTCTCCTTGGGTCCATTGGTGCAGACATCCAAGAGATCAAAGCTAAGATGGACAAAAAAGAAAAAAAAGTAAACTATTACTCTAGGATCATGGTAATATACAAACAAAGCGAGAGGAAAACAGATCATATCGCTAGTGAAGTAGAATCATGCGAAGTGCATGTTTTAGTAGAGGATTCTTTTAACATTCCATACCCAAGTATATCATTAGCTTTCGTGAACAATTCGGAAGCTGCTGGCACACTCTGAGCTTCAACTCCCATTCCAACAGTTTGTGCACCCTAAAAGGCAAGCATAAAATAGATGGTTGAACAATAGACACCTAGAACATTCAGAAGTGGTAAACTTCACTAAGAGCTACCTGCTAGAAGGGAAGGGGAAAAGATAATGTTTGTGGATCCTTCTAGTGCTTTATACGAGAGGTTAGTTCAATGGCTCAAACCCATGTCCTCTCAGTGTTAACAACGAGAGTTAAAGTTCATCCTCAACAAATTTAATCGGTAAGATACACGAGAGTAGAGATCATCCTTTTTGTGCTCCGGGAGTTTAAAATCTATACTATCGTTCTCAACAAACTTAGTCTTTGCAATAGAAATCCGAGTGCTTTTTGTGCTCCACGAGTCCAATATATTTGTCTTTCCATAATTCGTTTGTGAAGTTCAATTACATAACTAGTCTATGCCAATCAAAGATTTATAGGGGGCCGTGCTCTGTAAAGTAAATAACAACTTAATAAGCGCTGATTCTTTTCAGCCAACATCTAAAAAATCATCTGGAAAGGACAGAAACTCTACTTTGTCATGAGCCATATGATGTGCGTAATATATAAAGAAACATTAATGTAGGTACCCGGTCATCAAGCTGCAAATGAAGCCTCATAGACTTGGAAAGAATAGAAGGAAACAACCAATGGTTAGTTCGGCTGACACTGATCATCTCAAAGTGGTTTGCTTGCATATGAAACGTCCTCGTTAACTATTATAACTGGAACTAGAACAACTTATCTAGACACCTACATTTCCCGCACCAAGCAAATAAAAGACCGGACATTTAGAAGAGATCACACCTCGATAAGAAAAAGAACGGATATCTAGTAACCATCACTTCAACTGAGTTGCACAAATACATCGAGAAATAACACGGCTCGGAAGGAGACATCAGAAATGTCAAATTTTACCCAATTACCTGACCGGGGAAAAGGAATGCGCATGAAGCCTTGTAATCTTGGAAGAGGGCGTCCGGCATGGCAGAGGCCACTTGAGATCCGACCGAAACGCTCATGGAAATCTTGGATCTCCAGGAGCTCTTGGAGGCGAAAGGCAACAGCGAAGACGATGAGGAGGAAACGCGGGCACCATTGATGGAGAGAGGGGCCGCGGGAAGCAGGGCGCACGATGAGGTAGAGGACGCCATGGAGAGGTAGGAACCGGAGGAGGCAACCGGCGCCCGGAGGGCAAGAGGGGATCGGATGGTCGCCGGTGATATACGCGATGCGACGGCGGAGCTCCCTAAGAAGACGGAGAGAGTGGCGAGTGCGCGAACGAGAAAAGTACCCACGGGGGAAAAATAATTTCTCCCTATTAACTGAAAAACAAAATCCAGTTCAACGGCAACAATAAAATATTAAAATTGAAAGATAGTGTTATATTTAATTAACATATTATTATTCCGGCGTTGATAATGCGACTTTTAAAAGGGTTTTATTTCAAGAATATTATCTTAGGATTTACAATCCCATTTAATGGAGGAGGAGGAGGGCGCAACCTCCTCTTCTCCGATCTCATATTTCCCACCTCCCCTTCAATGACAACCTCTGCAATCTCCTCCCTTAATTCCCTCAGAAGTGTCATCGCCCCTCGTGAGCATCCGAGCATCGACCGATCTCTATAAACACCCAAGTCCTCTGCGAGCGCCGACTGACCTAGGATCACCGCCCCACCCTCCACTCTCGTGCCCCCATCCTCCGACCCCTCTCTGGCTCGATCCTCCAATTGCCGGACTCCACTGCCAAGAGATTTGGCGCGTCATTCATCATCTGATCTAATTGGACGGTAGGCGTTAATGCGTATAAGGATCATACGCCATTAAATCCATTATTTTATGTATCTCTTTGTTTTCGATAAATTTTATTAAATATTTTGACTTCATTCTTTTTCACGACTTTTCCTCCAAATTTATTTTGAAATTAAATTGTCCTCTTAACTATTAATTTATTTCATCAAATTTTTTTAAATTGGGTACAAATTATTAGTGAATAATTTTGCACGTGACACTTTTTTAAAATAAAAAATATAAATAATAAGATAAATAATTAAAAAGTAAAAAAGGAAGAGGGACAATGACTTCGGGTGCCTCATCTACTTTTGAGAATAATTAACTCATTAAAAAATATAACATCTCTTTGCTTTTAAAATAATTACGTAAAAAAATTTATTATGATGTAGTTTTTAATATCTTTATATAAGTTTTTATTTAACTTCTAATGTAATATCCCAAATCTAATTCATATGTCTTATATGTTTTAATATTATAACTTATGATTGATGACAATATGATATATGTGTTCATTGTAATGTCACTTATCAAGTTTTTAAAATTTTGTTCAATTTAAATAAAGTATTAAAATATAATTAATAGACATTCTATGCTATAGTATATACTCATATCATTATGTATGCATATAATTATTAACATGTATATTAAATCTCAAGAGCCAATCAAATGTTGCCAAGTGGTACCTAGGAAAAGTATGTGTAAAAATATTTAATATAGAAAATGTATGAATAAATTATTGAGTTGTATTATCATAATATATACCTAATAATGAATAATTACTGTTCATTAATAAGTTATTTGGATGTCAAAATTCTATTGGACAAAGAGTTGCTCATATGCAAGCTGTCAGCAAGGTAGCAACTTGCCACCTCATGTTTAGTTGATTTTTCCAATCACCTTTCTCATATGATAAAAATTCGAAAAAAATTCTTCTGTCTCCTTTACATGTTTAGAAACGACACCTAAATTATCAGGATCCTTTCTGTGGAGGGCGGAGGAAATTCTACAACACCGATCACTCAAGGTAGAAATTCTAACCCTAAGTTACTGGTCCTTTACATGATCATCATTTATTCATCAAGTCTTCTTAAAAAATTATAAAATTTACATTGATTAATCCACTCAGAGTCTACTTCCATTGAGCTTTGAAATCAAGTTAATATGTTTTTTTGTAAAGAAATTTGTGCTCTTATCTTTAAGGTACTATAACTCTGTCCGCCGAAATTGTTATTCGAATTTGTAAATTATATATTAAATCCAATATGTCGAGAAATTAATTGATAATTTATGGTGTTATAGAAATTGTTGTTAGGTTTCATTGACAATTGTAATCACTATAAATGATGTGTGTATCGAAAGTTATAAATATTTTACCGAGCCTTACTCAATCTGTCAGGATGGAGTTTAGAGTAGATTAAGCTAGCATTGGTTAAAATTATTGCGCTCAGTACAAATAGATATAAATTCAAGTAATTTTATGAGTTGCACTTTAGGATGTCTAATATTTGAGAAAATTAAAGGTACCAAAATAGGTAATGTTTATTATTTTATATAAATCATAAAGATAAGGTTACTCAGTCTGTCAGAACATTGAAACAACAAAAAAATTAGGTTGAATGCTGATTTTCATGAGAACAAATCATAATGAAATAAGATATGAAACTTTTGAAGATTAATGTCTCTGTAATATGGAACTAAAAAAAATTAAAATGATATCATTTGGTTATGTGTACCACAAGATATTGATTTTTCTTTACTATGTGTGCAATCTGTCATAATATTAGGTCAATCCTTATGTAAATAGTTAATTAAGTTATAAGAGTAGATACTTAAAGTTTATATACATTTGCAATTAATTATGTTTCATGTGTGATAGGTTGTGTTCAGAGCATAATAGTAATGTGTTTCTTACTATTATTTTTATAGGAGTATAAGATTAAAGTAGTGAAAAAAGAAAGGAAAACATTTTGTTAACCTTATAGGTAAGTTGGTTTCTCCTACTCTATGTATTCACCTCTTTTAAATTCGGTGTGACATCAATTCTTATGTGTATTAAATATGTTTTGGATATATTATGAATTGATTTTGATAAATGCAATTATGAAAAGTATATCTGAATGATTGTATGATTGCACATTTGAAAAGCATATGTGATATGATATGAATTGATACAAGAAATGCAATCTTGTTCGGTTTGAAATGATTGATCGAGTAATGGTACAATTTAAAAGCATATGTGGTATGTTAAGGATTGATTTAATAATATGCAATCATATTCCGTTTGAATCAGTGTTCGACATGATTCATCTTTTGATATTTGAGTTACAAGATATGGTTGATCTTTTGATCTTTGATATGAAATTATTATATGATGAATCATGCATCTGCATCTGTCTGCATTTACATCTGCCTGCATCTGCATATGTGATGGTTGGAGCTAAGTGCTATATCCCTGATCACGATGGGAGCGACCTCTAGAGTCCAATCCATCATTCTGTTCCCCGGGATGAGATAGGCTGGAGCTAAGTGCCATGCAGAGCTAAGTGCCACATCGTGAGTAGTTGCGATGGGGGCCACCTCTAGAATTCGTAGGGGCCACCTCTAGAATCCACCTATCGTTATATGATTTGTCTCCCGAAAGGGATGATGTAGAATGGAGCTAAGTCTGCATCACTGATCACGATGAGAGCCACCTCTAGAATTCACCTATCGACCACTAGTCAGTTGGTGATCCGTGTATACATATGAGAGTGTTGCATTGCATACACATGTTTGATATTTTAAGTGACAATGAATGTAAATTGAGTGTAATGATTTTGATTGGGATGTTATATATGTATTAGTAAATATATGAAGATATTGACTTTGATATTATGATTAATGCTTGAATTTTTATGTCTCTCCGAATTTATTAGATGGTAAAACATAACTTATGAGTTATCAATTTATTGAGCTATTTTAACTCACTATATTGTTTTCAATATTTTTCAAATAATTCATGGGAATCATGTGCGAGTGATAGTATGTGAAGGATTCGTGGTAAGATGGAAAGATTTGAGTTCCTTGCATCCTTCTATTAGGATTATGTGTAATGGATATGTAATATTTTTTTATGTTGTAAAAAGGCAAAACTATTTTATGAAATATAAAACTTAAGGATTATTGATTTGCTCTGAAGGATCAGTAATTTATTTAATGATATACTTTTACTCTTATGTTAAAAAAGATTAAATTACATCACGTTTTCGCATTTTTCTTCATAATTTTATTTGATCGTCCATAATGAATCGCGAACTCTAGTTTAACTAGCAGGTTAAATTGGGGTCGTGACATATTTACTTTTTTAATATGAAAGCAAAAAATATGAAAACCTCAAAAAAAAATTTGAACATTTATATGTCATATTCTTTTGATATCTTTACATGATTTTTTATTTACCTTCTATTTATTTTTTAATATGGAAGCAAAAAATATGAAAACCTCAAACAATATTTTAAAATGATTGGCTCAACCATTTTATTATTTTATATATTAGATTACAAATATTTATATTTTAATATAGATATATTCTCCAATCATTTGCCTGCTAATATTCATTCATAAAAGATATGAATATATAAATTATATAATATTATTATAAATAATATTAAAAATTAGCAAAAGAATTTTATTCTTTTTTCATAAACATTAAAATCTTTATAATTTTTTTAATTTTTTAATATCTTTCTTGGCTCTGCCATTGTGGCGGGTGACAAGCCACCTCTTGCATCGTTGATGAGAAAAGGGGGTGCCACCTTCTCCCCCTCTCTCTCCGATGCCTGCATATACAACAGAGGGAGAAGGGAAGAGAGATATCTCACTCCCTTTTTAATTGTATTATTTTAATATTCTTGTATTTTTTATATTTATTTCATTTAAAAAATGTGCCAAGTGTGCAAGATAATAGAATAATTGTCTATACTTGACTAAAAGTAATATTGATGAAATAAGTTAATAATCGAAAGATAGTCTATTTATGTTAATAAAGAGGATAAAGTTGAACTATTTATTAAAATTGACCCTTTTCATATAAAAAAAGGTTGAAGGAGTAGTAGGAAAAAGAAAGATAAATTTAAAAATAATGACACTAAAATTTTACCACAATTTAAATTCAAGATCAATGTACGCTTATGTTGTCGGATCGACCAAGTGAACTCGATGACTCGACTCGGTGGTCGGGTTGGATTTGGATCTCACCTGACCTGACCATGAGTCAAGTCGAGTACGGGTTGAATTTTTCGAACTCGAGTTGATCCGATCAGACTCGATTTTTTTTTTGAACTTAAGCTTATATTTGATTTAAAAATTTAAAATTGAAATAACATATTTTAAGTGCAAAAATAGTATTACATAATTATAAAATTTTTGTGCTTTAAAATGCATACTAAATAATTTTTTATATTAAATATATATCATTTTTATATTAAATATAAAAAATTAAAAAAAGGGTGGTCGAGTAACTTGACCCTACCCGAATCGAGTCGAGTTGGGTCGGATTTGTCCCCAAAAAAATCTTTTGACCCGACCTGACTCGAGCCAAGTATGCTCATGGGCTGGTTCCAATCCGACCCGTAAATACCCATATACCAGGTCGGGTCGACCCGGTGAACCCGACCCGACCCGAACCCAACCCGATGAGGGTTCGGGTCGGTTACGGGTTGGAAAATCCTAACCCGAGTCGACCCGACCCAACCCGATGACCCGACTTTTATTATTATTTTTTAAATATTTTTACTTTTTTACTTATTTTTAGTCCTATAGTTGATTTAAAATGGAAAAAATATTAAAATAAATATTTTAATTATGAAAATAATGCTCAAATATTCAAAAAAGCATATTTTATATTTTATAATAATTATTAATTATTTTTTATATTAAAAATAAATATAAAAAACTAAGATAAAAATTTTAAAAAAGAAAAAGAAAAAAAAAGGGTGGTCGGGTGACCCGAAACCGGGTCGGGTTGGGTTGAATTTTCTGCCCCCAAGGGGCTTGACCCGACCCGACCAAATTTGATCGGATTGGGTGGATTTGTTCACGGGTCGGGTCCAACCCGACCCGTGAACATCCCTACACCCCTATACTTGATGATTCTTTTGACGGATGATATGCACGTAGGACATGCAAATTAACAAAGTTTCTCATAACATTATTGAGGTTGTCATCGTATTGGAGCTCGGGGGAGCTACCAAGTTGATAGAGGTGTTGCCACCACCCATTGCTAAGCTTCTATTACCGTCTTCCACTGCCCCACCGCAGTCAGCACTGTCGAGATCTAGTCGTCGGAGTCCCCAAAAGCTTCACGGACGAAGGGGTGGCAGCCGAGGTTACAACCCTTTCTTAATATGATGTTATTACATTATATCAATTATATTTTATTATTTATTAATGTTTATGTTATTATATTATTTTTATTACTTTTTAACACTTAGTATGCTGCCATGAGAACAAAATTGAAAAATCATTCATAGTAAAATAAAATAAAAATTGAACGATCTCATTAGAAAGTAAAAATTGAAAACATAATTGAAGAGAATACAGTTCCAGGGTAAGTATTATATACTGTGAGAGCAAAGCCCATACATGGGTCTGTCGTCTTCGTAAACCCTGTTTGGTACAAGAATAATTCTTAAGAACAAGATCTTACACTATAAGAAAATGGCGAATTTGCGATGGACATTTTTCGAAGGAAATGAATCATTCTCATTTATTGACGATAGTTGCGACGGATATGAAACTCCTTCCGAATTACTGAAGGCCAAAACGTCCTTCGTTATTACAAACGAAAAACCCCCGTAGATAAATTATCGACGACTATAGCCTTCGGCATTACCGACAAATTTAGATCCGTCGGTAATTTCGAAGGAAATACCCGTCGGTAATTGTATTTATAATAATATATGTGTAGTATAATATAAATATATATTCAGTATTTTATTTATCAAAGGATAGTGCTTTCGAAATTATCGAAGGATTTGAAATTCGTTGGTAATTTTGAAGGATATTACCCGTCGGTAATTACCGAAGGAAAATGCCTTCGAAATTACCGAAGGATTTGCATCCATCGGTAATTTTGAAGGCATTATCCTTCGGTAATATATATATAATATTATTATTAAATATTAATAATAGTATATGTATTGATATTAATTATATATATCCTTCTACATATTATATTATATTATAAATATTTTATAAAAATGGAATAAAGAGATGTGTTATATTATAAACATTAATAATATACTATTTTATTTACCGAAAGGTGGTGCCTTCGTAATTACCGAAGGATTTAGCATCCGTCGGTAATTTCGAAGAGCATTACCTGTCGGTAATTACCGAAGGAAAATGCCTTCGAAATTATCGAAGGATTTGCATCCTTCGGTAATTTTGAAGGCATTATCCTTCGGTAATATATATATATATATATATTATTATTATTATTAAACATTAATAATAGTATATGTATTGATACTAATTATGTATATTAATATATATATAATTACAATCATTAGTAACATTATGTTATATTATAAATATTTTATAAAAATGGAATAAAGAGATGTGTTATATTATAAACATTAATATTATACTATTTTATTTACCGAAGGATGGTGCCTTTGAAATTATCGAAGGATCTAGCATCTGTCGATAATTTTGAAGGACATCACCCGTCAGTAATTATGAAGGGTATTATTCGTCGATAATTTCGAAGGGTATTACACGTTTTTAATTTCGAAGGACATTACCTGTCGGTAATTACTGAAGAAAAATATCTTCAAAATTACCAAAGGATTTGCATCAATCGGTAATTTCAAAGGCGTTATCCTTCGGTAATTAAAATAGTATAATTTATTATCAATATTTATATATAATAATATTATTAAACATTAATAATATTTATAATATAATATTATGATTATTAATATTTTTAGTCGTATATGTTAATACATATAATATTATAGTGTTTAATAATAAAATTTCTTATATAAATATTGATAAAAATACTATTATTTTATTTACCGACGGATATTTCTGTTGGAATTACCAACGGATACTATATCCTTCGATAATTCTGAAAAAAAATATCCGTCGCAAATTTTAATATTTTTCCATTCAATTTTTCCCCCTCCGCCTTCTCGCTCCGCGCCCTCCACTCTCCCTATATTACCCCCTTCACTCTCCCAATTTTCCATTCTCTTTCTCTCCTCCTCTCCCCCGGCGGTCTCTATCTCTCCCCCTCTCTATCTCTCCCACGACGGCGGCACCAACTCTGGCGGCGGCACCAACTCCGGCGACGGCAACTCCCGACTTCGGCGATCCCGGTCGCCCTCACCAACTCCCTCTCTATCTCTCCCTTCTCGCTCTCGACTCCGGCACCCAGTGCGGCCGGAGCCGGCCGTAGGTGACGGATTCGGCGCGCAAGTGTCGGTTCGACTGCATGCGATGGATCTGACGCGCAGGCGCCGCTTCTGATCGCAGAAGATTGGGTTCACCCCTATGCGTCAGATCCGACCGCCTGCGAGCCAGATCCAACGCAGGCGATCGAACCCGATGCCTGCCGTCGAATCCGATCGCAGGCGGCCGGACCCGACGCCTGCGACCGGATCAGGCTCACAGGCGGTCGGACCTGACGCCTGCGATTGGATCCGGCGTAGGCAGGGATCGGGCTCGTTGGCAACAAATCCGGCCGCCCACCCGCGTCCTAGGCCTCCTCCCCATCTGCTGCTCTTGATCGGCCACCAGCGCCGATTCGGTAGCAGGCGGCCTATTGTTTTATATTTTTTAAAATTTTTTGACGCACGTGTCTGTCGCACTTCGCTGGTGCGTGCAACAGAACCGCCTGTCGAAGCCTTCGACGAGTGTGGTCCGCCAAAAGTTTCGATGGGTCGAACCCGTCAAAGCCTTTGATGGGTCCTCACTCCCCGAAGGTTTTGACGGGTCAAACCCGTCCGCTGAAGGTTTCGACGGATGTGACCCGTCGATGGCTTCGACGGGAGTCCTTCTGTTGGAACATTTGATGGATTGTTCGTCGAAGTCGGTCGAGACTTGGGAATGGGGGAACACTCCTGCCTCTGGCGCGGCAGTCGGATTAGAAAGGACATCCTTCCCTTCAAAACTTCTGATGGATTTTATTCGTCACAAATTGTGAAGGCGATTTTTCCGTCGGAAGCGTCCGTCAAAACTTTGGAAGGGTTATTTGAGGACCATCGATAATTTTTTGCGACGATAAATTTTCCAACTAATCATATCCGTCGAAAAATCCGTCGCAAAGACATACTTACGACGGATTTCAAAGGTTTTGCGATGGATAAATCCGTCGTAAAATCACAATTATTCTTATCTTTTTCCAAACATCAATTTTAAAAATATGTCGATCCCATATTAATCACTGTGGAACAAAGAAAAAATAAAAAACAAATTATTCTTGCCACATTCTAAAACATCCTTATTTTCATCATAAGAACATAGTGAAAATAAATATAGGTTTGTTCTAGAATTTATTAATTCTTCACCAAACGGGCCATAGGGTCCTCTCATCTCCATACACAACATTTTGCTAAATGGCCCGGTAGTTCCCGGTAGGTCCTGCCATGTATATACATAACATTTTGCGAGGTGGTTGGGCGCAGTTTGGCATTACGCCAAGCCTACCTGTCGAATAATAAAGTTGTGGTCTGGTTAAGTCTACATGTTTTATCAATTTGTTCAAAGAAAATAAGGATTGCGTTTCTATTTTCATTAATTAAATTATCACGTCTTAAATTATCAATAATATTACAATATAATGTTAAGTATACTTGCAATATAGCTAATAAACTAGTTGGTAAAGACAAAATCACTATAATAATTTCACAACTAATGGTCAATGTTAATCACATATTACTATAGATAATCAAATGAAAAAATGAAGCGTGAATAAAATATGAGATTTTTAGATTATCAATTATTCGTAAATAATGAATCAATGAAATTGAGAAGATGAAGTTAAATAAATATGACTTTATACAAAATAGAGAATTGTAGGAGTTTAATAGAGAAAGTTAAATCCATTTGACTCAATTGGTAATCTAGATGTTCATCTTTTAAAAGTGTATCTAAATTATCAGCGCTTGTAAGGATTACTTACCAGTAAGGACTTAATAGTGGTGTCCCTCTTGTCCCTTAACTTTTTATTCATTAAATAAAAAAATCTTACAATTAGCAACAACGATCGTATTTTTTTAACTTCTTTTTCATAAGTCTAAAGTTAGGTGGAATTACTTTTAAACCTATAACTTATTATTTTAATAATATCATTATATGTATATATTATATTATATATATATATATATGTGATATTTATTTATTATTTATACATTATCATATTTTTATAATTTATGTAGGTATAATAATAAAAAAAGTACATTTATTATTTATTATAATTTACTTAGTGTTATAATAAAATAAAAAATTTCCATTATTATTTATTATGAAAATATATATTTTATTTTTTAAATGTTGACGTAAATATATTTTATTTATTTTACTGATCATATATCAT
The DNA here is from genome assembly GCA_030549335.1 of Pontederia crassipes. Lineage (NCBI taxonomy): Eukaryota > Viridiplantae > Streptophyta > Magnoliopsida > Commelinales > Pontederiaceae > Pontederia > Pontederia crassipes. The sequence goes on along the minus strand of CM060188.1, from coordinate 9,145,327 downwards.
AATAAAAAATCAATTAGTATGATATTAGTACAATTATTAATTATGGTATTCTAAATAAGTTATAATTATATAATTATTTTATATAAATATGATGTTAAATTTTTACATTTCATTTTTTTAGTTATTAATTAGTTTATCTTAATTTTTTTCTTCTATCTAATTTGCTAATTATAAAAATATTATACAATTAATATTATAGAAATAATCTTTATTAAATAATAAGATATATATATTTACTCATTACTTTTCATCCAAATACCGACTAAAACTTATTTATCAAATCAATTTTTTAAATTCTCATCGTTATAATTTTTCATTCATACATCAATCTAAACTTTTCTATCTAATTAATTAATTCTCGAAAACTATTTTTTTTCAAAATTATCGTACCAAATATAGCCGAAAAAAAAGACGTCCGTTGATCGAATTTTGCCAACGATCAAGGGATCACAAAACACGTTGATTAGTTAGTACATACTACATCATATCATCATTATGGTGACAGCTGGCTTTACTTCGTTTTAAAGTGACAAGGGTTTTAAACTACATACGGGTCATCGTCAGCTATCATCGATTGCTTACTTTTCAGAGTTAGTCCTAAGGTCCATTAGTATTAAATAAAAGAGGACTAAAAGAACTAAAAGTCCAAAGTCTTTCTTTACTACAGTTGTTCAATATCGTGGGCCATGAGATCTTAACATCGATTAGATATTCGGATTAATGGAAAAATGATACTAAATACTCTTCAACTTTAAAATTTGCTCAGCGATATTCTTCAACTTTATTTTATAATATAAATGTCCTTCATCTTTTAACTTATTTCATCTGATGTCCTATTTATCTGGGACAGACGGTCTCTCAGTTTTTCGTCGACGTGGCGTCCGCGTGGTCATCTTCTCTCTCTTCCACGTAAATAGTCGTCTGACGTGGTATATTCCGACGTGACATTTAAAATTACACCAAATGCCCTCCAACTTTAAGGTTTGCTTAGCGATACCCTCTAACTTCACTTTGTAACACCAATGTCTTTCATCTTTTAATTTGTTTCACCCGATGCCCTCTTTACCTGGGACAAGCGGTCTCTCGATTTTTCGTCGACGTGACATCCACGTGGTCATCTCCTCTCTTCTCCATGCAAATAGTCATCCGACGTAGCACCACATATTAAATCATCTTTCTTATCGTAAGTTGACTCACTCATTGTCAAATTATTTCCTTATTTCCCCTTTGTCGTCGTACGCATGAAACCTCTTTCGCCGTTCGCTCTCCTTCGTCGTTCATCCCCTTCATCATTCGTCGGCCGTCGTCTTCGCCCAAGCGTCGATGTTCGTTCACGTTCATCGTTGTCCACTGTTAGGATCCATCGCGCAAAGGTTGTTGAAACACGGGAGGGAGAAGAAGAAACGCATGAAGGGTCACTGACATCCTCTGTTTTTCGGTATGTAGATTCGTTTATATACTTTCATACGTTGAGTATATATTGTCGAGTTTTTGTGGTATATAACCAGATCTACATACCGGAAAGCAGAGGACGTCGGCGACCCTTCTTCCTCACGGTGTTTCGTCTTTCTCCCTCTCGTGTTTCGACAATTCTTGCGCGATGGATCCTAAAGTTAGGTGGAGCTACTTTTAAACCTATGACTTATTATTTTAATAATATCATTATATGTATATATTATATTCTTATATATTATATGCATGTATTATATTATATATATTATATACATATATATGTGATATTTATTTATTATTTATACATTATCATAATTTTATTATTTAGGTATAATAACAAAAAATTACATTTATTATTTATTATAATTTACTTAGTGTTAATTATTTATTATGAAAATATACATTTTGTTTTTTTAAATGTTGACATAAATATATTTTATTTATTTTACTGATCATATATCATAATAAAAATTAACTAGTATGATATTAGTATAATTATTAATTATGGAATTCTAAATAAGTTATAATTATATAATTATTTTATATAAATATGATGTTAAATTTTTATATTTCATTTTTTATTTATTAATTAGTTTATCTTAATTTTTTTCTTTTATCTAATTTGCTAATTATAAAAAATATTATACAATTAATATTATAGAAATAATCTTTATAAAATAATAAGATATATTTACTCATTACTTTTTATTCAAACGTCGACTAAAATTTATCTATCAAATTAATTTTTAAAATTCTCATTATTACATTTTTCATTCATACACCAATTCAAATTTTTCTATCTAATCAATTAGGTATCGAAAACTACTTTTTTTCAAAATTATCGTACCAAATACAGCCTTAGGAAAAAAAGAGACGTCCGTTGATCGAATTTTGCCAACGATCAAGGGATCACTAAACACGTTGATTAGTTAGTACATACTATATCATATCATCATTATGGTGATAGTTGGCTTTACTTCGTTTTAAAGTGACAAGGGTTTTAAACTACATACAGAAACATATGTTCTAAAAAAAATCCTCAAGAAACTCATTCATTGTCAGCTATCATCGATTGCTTACTTTTCAGTGTTAGGGGCTGCTTGGTTAAGTTTATAAGTCATTTATAAGTTGATTTAAAAAATCTCAGCGTTTGATAACTTAAAAATTATACTGATAAGTAGATATCAAATCTACTTATAAGTAAAAAAAATAAGCAGGGGGAGGGGTGCTTATTTTGTTTCTAAAAAATAAGTCAGTTAGTTATGAGATAACTAACTAATTGTTATTAATATAAGTAGTTTTATCCAAACGCATAACTACTTATTTTTAAAAATAAGTTTCAGCCAATAAAATACTTATCAGCACTTTAACTTATCAGTTATTTTATATCAACTAAGCCAAACGGGCCCTTAGTCCTAAGGTACGTCCATTAGTATTAAATAAAAGAGGACTAAAAGAACTAAAAGTCCAAAGTCTTTCTTTACTACAGTTGTTCAATATGGTGGGTCATGAGATCTTAATATCAATTAGATATTCGGATTAATGGAAAAATGATATTAAATGCCCTTCAACTTTAAAATTTGCTTAGCGATATTCTTCAACTTCATTTTATAATACAAATGTCCTTCATCTTTTAACTCATTTCACCCGATGTCCTGTTTATCTGGTACAGACGGTCTCTCGGTTTTCCGTCGACGTGGCGTCCGCGTGGTAATCTTCTCTCTTCCACGTAAATAATCGTCTGACGTGGCATATTTTGACGTGACATTTAAAATTACACCAAATGCCCTACAACTTTAAGGTTTGCTTAGCGATACCCTCTAACTTCACTTTATAACACCAATGCCTTTTATCTTTTAACTTGTTTCACCCGATGCCCTCCTTACCTGAGACAAGCAGTCTCTCAATTTTTCGTCGATGTGGCATCCACGTGGTCATCTCCTCTCTCATCCACGCAAATAATCGTTTGACGTGGCACCACATATTAAATCATCTTACTTACCATAAGTTGACTCACTCATTGTCAAATTATTTCTTTATTTCTCCTTTGTCGTCGTTTGCGTGAAACCTCTTTCGCCATTCGCTCTCCTTCGTCATTCATCCCCTTCATCGTTCGTCGGCCGTCGCCTTCGCCCAAGCGTCGATGTCCGTTCGCGTTCATCGTTATCCACTGTTAGGTTCCATCGCGCAAGGGTTGTTGAAACACGGGAGGGAGAAGAAGAAACGCAAGAAGGGTCACTGACATCTTTTGTTTTTTGGTATGTAGATTCGTTTATATACTTTCATGCATTGAGTATATATTGTCGATTTTTTGTGGTATATAACCAAATCTACATACCGGAAAGTAGAGGACGTCGGTGACCCTTCTTCCTCACGGTGTTTCGTCTTTCTCCCTCCCGTGTTTCGACAATCCTTGCGGATAGATCCTAACAGTGGATGACGAAGAACGTGAACGGACAACGACATTTAGGCGAAAGCGACGACCGATGAATGATGAAGGGGGCAAACGACAAAAGAGGTTTCACGCGAACGACGACAAATGAGGAAATAAGAAAATAATTTGACAATGAGTGAATCAACTTATGGTAAGTAAGAGGATTTAATATGTAAACTTACGGTAAGTAAGGATTTAATATGTCAACTTACGGCGAAGGAGCTTTCACGCAAACGTCGGAGCATGCTACATCAGAAGACTGTTTGTATGGAGGAGAGAGGAGATGGCCACGTGGATGCAACGTCGACGGAAAATTGAGAGATCGTCTATCTCAAGAGGGCATCGGGTGAAACGAGTTAAAAGATGGAGGGCATTGGTGTTACAAAATAAAATTAGAGAGTATCGCTGAGCAAACTTAAAGTTGAAGGGAATGTTGTGTAATTTTAAGTGTCACGTCGAAGTATGCCATGCCGGACGATTATTTGCGTGGAGGAGAGATGAGATGACTACGTGAACGCCGCATTGACATAAACCAGGAACCTCCTCTCCCAGGTAAAAAGGGCATCGGGTGAAACGAGTTAAAAGATTGAAGACATTTGTGTTATGAAGTAAAGTTGAAAGGTATCGCCGAGCAAACCTTAAAGTTGAAGGGCATTTGGTGTAATTTTTCCTCGGATCAATCTTGTGGATAAATTTGCATATGACGGTTTAAAATTTTATATGGTCCGTTGATCAAATTACTCCTCTCAATTTTTGTAAATAATAACTAACTTATATCATTTTATCATCTAATTATATCGCCACTTTATACACATGCATTTGCGTAGCAAGTTTCTGAAGCGCTATATATATATATATTAAGGTGCTACCACACTTTTGTGGTAGCACTTTGCGCCTCCACTTTTAGAGCCGTCGGATATGAGATGGATGGCTCTGATGATGGCGCGTTCGGCTCAATGGTTCTCTCCTCTCACATTCCAGTTCGCAGCGGGTTCGTCTCCACTCCTCACCCACAGTTCGCAGCACATCTCCTCCTCCTCCTCTATGCACTCTCCTCCTCACCACCTCTCTACGTCTCCTCTCTATCGCGCCAGCGACTACAAAAAAGGGGGGCGTCGGCCCCCTCCGTGAGCTCGCGGAGGGGGCCGATACCCCTCTTTTTCATTGCCATGCTAGCGAACAACGAGGGAGGAGGAATGACATGCAGATTCGTTGCATAGATCCCTTCATTGCACTGATCCATCCATTGTGAGCTCACCGTCGATCGTCGAGGGAGGAGGAACGACACATAGATCCGTCCGCCGTGCAAATTCATCCATCACTTATATCTTTCCATCGGTTGCGCCGTCGTAGAACCTTCGCCTTCCTTCGGTCACTGCCAAACCATCCTCGCCTGCACATCTCAGATTAGAGGGCAACGACGCGTCGGACGGATCGGCATTCGCAGATCCTTCGCACCGTCCATCGCAGACCATGTCTTCGTAGGCCGATCGTCGTCGCCATCAGCTCAGCACCGTCGCAGGTCATCGGAGATCGATCTCTGCCACCATTCGCCCTCCGCCTTCGCAAGACATCGCAAATCGGTTCACCGCTGCCCTCCGCCCTCGCAGGTCGACCACCGCCGCGCTCTGCCCTCGCAGATCGATTGCTACCATCTGCCCTTGGCTCGCCATCGATCGATTGATCTATGACTCACCATCAATCGCCATCGTCCTAGCTCACATGTCGTCGCACGTAGATTGATTGCCGCTGCCTTCGTCGCATCACTGAAATACCTTCTCGCCCAATGCCACCGCCGTCGTCGTCGCTGGCGTAGAGAAGGGTTCTTGTGAGAATGGAGGAGATGCGTGGTCTGACCTTGCGTGAACCGATCCCCATGTGTGAATCGGACGCTTGAACATGCGCTGGACTGGCGCGCGTTGATCAAGACCATTCATCTTAGATCCGACGATTCTAGATATGTGGGCGCAGGGTGCTACCACAAAAGTGTGGGAGCATCCTAATATTCTTCTCTCTCTCTCTCTCTATATATATATATATAGTGATAAGTCTCAAGTAAATATTTAAATATTTATGGGAACTTTCATTCTATTCATCAAATTTGGAATATATATTTTGGCTTACGATTAAAGCTATTCAAATATAAAGAAATATAAATAATCTTAATTTGACTCACATATTTAAGTTTTGATATTTATAAAACATTATGTCCATTTATACATTTGTGTTCATAATATGATGTCCACTACAAGAAAATTGGGATTTTCCGACGGACAGTTTCTGATGAAAAGATATCCTTTGCAATTTGCGAAGGATTTTGCGATGAATAGGGATCTGTCAGAATTTTCGACGGCTCCAATCGTCGAAAAAAATTTATGAATTTTATTATATTATTATTTTATTTTTCGACGATTAACAATGTCAAAAGTTTCGACGAATAGATATCCGTCGAAACTTCTGACTGTCAGACCCGTCGGTAAGTGAAAAATAATATCATATAAGTAGTATTTTATTATTATAATTATCGACAGTTCAGACCGTTGAAAGTTTCGACGGTCTAGACCGTCAATAAATTTAAAAATAATTAAATATTATATAATATATAATATAAGTAGTATTTTATTATTATAAATATCGACAGCTCATACCGTCGAAACTTTCGACGATCTCGATCATCGATAACTTTAAAAATAATTAAATATTATATAATATAAGTAGTATTTTATTATTATAATTATCGATAGTTCAAATCATGTTTCGACGGGCTGGACCATCGGTAACTTAAAAAAATAATTCAATATTATATAATATATAATATAAATAGTATTTTATTATTATAATTATTGACCGATAGTCTGGATCGTCCGTAATTGAAAAAAATAATTAAATATTATAACGATATATTTCATAATATATATATTAATATTTTCGACAATTAAGACCGTCAGAACTTCCGATGGCCCAAGCTTCGTCGAAAGTTTCGACAACCGTGGTCGTCGGTAATTAAAAAATAATTCTCTCCTTTTTCCTTTTCCCCTCTCACGCTATTTTTTTCCTTTTCCCACTTTCCCCTCTTTCTACCCCTATATTTCACCTCCCCCTCTCTCCTCTCTCCTCTCTCTACCTCTTTCCCTCTCTCCTCTCTCTCCCTCACCTGCCATGACCAGCGCGATGACCTCCGCCCGGACGATGACCTCTCTCCCCAACTTCGTCTTCTTCCTGCTCGCTCGGTCTCTGGGTCCGGACACATCTCCCTCTCTCTTGATCTCCCTCTCTGATCGGGCGCCCACGACCCGATCTGTCCGCATCGGCCGCCTGGCGGATCGAATCTTGCTGCGGCACCAGGTGGTCGATCCGTCCGCCGACGGCACTAGGCAGCCGGCCGGATCAGCCGCCTGGCGGTGGGCAAATCAGCACCAGGTGGTCGATTCGTTGTGACTGTTGCAGTCGCCGAAATCTTTCGACGGTTCTCCCCACTGGAACTTTTCGACGGTTGCGGCTATCGAAATATTTCGACGGTTGCCGCCGCCTAAATATTTCAACAGTTGTGACCGTCGGAGTTTTTTGATGGTTACAATCATCAAAACTTTCAACGGATGTTTTTGAGCCATCGAAAATGGTTTTGCGATGCCTTCTTTTTCGACTGAACCGATCCGTCGATGAACCCATTTGAAACAGAAGTTTCAGACAATTTCTTCAATTTTTTGACGAACGAAACCATCTGAACAAAGCATTTTTCTTGTAGTGGTATAAAATAAATCACTACAAGAAAAATCTCTATTTTTTACGGGGCCTGAGCTGTCGAAAATTGTAAAAAATCCATCGCAAATGTGAGTTTGCGATGGATTTTCCAACGAAAGATAATCATCGAAAATTTGCTCGTCGCAAATATTTTTTGACGGCTCTATCACAGTTGTCAGAAGTTTCCACAATCCGAGTCGCCGAACACACTACGGCCAAGCTGTGGGAAATGGCTCAGGGCGTGGGAACTTCTCATGGCTCGGCGTGTGGGAAACATTTCTCACGGTTCTGACCGTGGGAACTTCCCACGGTTGTGGCCATGGGAAATGTTCCCATGCCCGTGGAAACTTCTCATGGGTTGAATCATGGCAAATGTTTCTCACGGCCAAAGTCGTTGGAACTTTCGATGGATATATGATTTTTTGATGGCTAAGATCGTCGAAAAAGTTTTTTTAAAATATTAAAAAAATGCTCGCCAGTCGGAGAAGGCCCCCTGTAGCCAGATTTGACACCTGGCGGCCGAAGAAGGCCACAGGGCCGGATGAGGCAACGAGGCGGCCGATCCATCGCGAAGCGATCGTTCTAGGTCACATGCAGCCACCAGGCGGTCGTTCTAGCCTGTGCGCGGCCGGAGCCACTAGGTGGCCAATCCATTGTGAGGCGACGGCTTGATCCGGTCGTCAAGCGACTGTTTGAGCCCGCGCGCGGCCGGATTAGACCGTGAGGCGACCCAATTAGGTTGCAAATTGCGACGGATTTCTATCCGTCGAAAATTGCCTGTCGAAAAATGATAATTTTCTTGTAGTGCAAGTCGTCGATCCATCACGAGGCGGCCGGATCTGCCTGGCGACCATTCCGGCCATGGGCGAGAGAGAGAGAGAGAGGGGGTCGCCGGGTGCATCGCCTGTGAGAGAGAGGGAAGAGGGAGGCCGTGCATGTCGCCTGCGAGAGAGAGGGATGAGGTCGTCGCCCCGGTCGCCTGGAAGGAGGGAGATGGCCGCGCCGAAGAGGGAGAGAGAAAAGAGAGGGAGAAGGTGAATAAAAAGAGATGGAGAATCGAGGAAAGAGAAAAAAATAGATGGGCGAGTTTGGCAAAGTTTTTTATTTTTCAACGGTTTAGAACGCGAAAAACGTCTTCCCACGGTCCAAGCCGTAGAAAAAGTTTCCTACCGTCCAAGGCGTGAAAAATTCTCATGTCTTGAGCTATAAAAAATTTCGACGAAAGGTAATTCATCGTAAATTTCGTCGCAAATTACGAAGAATTTTCGTCCTTCACAAATTTTCTGTTGGAAAAACGTCATTTTCTTGCTGTGAAGATGTGTATATCATACCAGAAACAATTTAAAGGATATATATTATATCATATTCGCACTATGAATTAACTCATGCAATTTTTTTGGGTTATGCGGTCTTTCTTGACTAATTTCATGTCCTTCTAAATCCAAAGTAAGACTTACATTTTTCTTAAGCACAAAGAGACTTTTGCATTAAAAATGTACAATTCATATCCACATAGCATGATCAACGTTGACACATATATTGGTAGATATAGGTGAATGCCTTGATCTGCGTGGTAACATGCTACTAACATGCACGTTCCGCATGATTTGTTTCCATTACAATATTAGGGTTCCACTTTTTCTCTTTTACGCAAGATTTATGTATTTATTTATTTATATGCATGATGCATTATATTAATTATCATCAGGAAGGCTTCTGATAAATATTATTTCTGAAACATCTTACCGTGCATATATATCATATATGTTACTTCCTATATATGTAGTAATAAACACATAAAAAAACTTTACCAATATCGCATGCTGCGCAATATTCGAACGAAACGCACGCAGCAGAAGGCGATCAGTACTGATAGCCATTCTGCATCCATCAGCACACAGATGAAGCGTTCCTCTTTCTGCGTGCTCACGGCATCCACCATCGTGTTCCTAGCCGTCGTCCGTGGCCTAAACTTCTTCACCTCCCTGCAGACGCAGCAGTCTCGGAGAAGATTTCAGCAGTTCGACTTCCCGACGCGGTGCGAAGACGAACCGTCGACGTTTCGTCCATGCGATGGGACGTCGGCCTCGGAGAAGGAAACCGGATACGTCGCCGCCCCCGGCCGGATGGACGGGGTCGCGGTGGTTGTCAGGAGCGGCGGTCCGGCGCTGAAAGTCGTGGATCGTGAAGAAATGCCGCCGCTGCTGGTTCAGGCCAGTAGAACATCGACGGAAGTTTACGAGGATGCGAATGTGGAGGAGAAGGACGAGGCCGAGGGCGCCGGCGGCTTGCCATTTGCCGTGGGGAGGACTGACGAGAACTGCGACGTGTTCAGCGGCAGGTGGGTCCGTGACGAGTCGTCGAGGCCTCTGTACACCGAGGAAGAGTGCCCCTTCATCAACTCGCAGATGAGGTGCCTGGCTCATGGCAGGCCTGAGAAGGGGTACCAGTTCTGGAGGTGGCAACCGCATGGATGCTCTCTTCCAAGGTATATATAAACTACGAACTGCTTTAAAGCTTAGGAAAAAAACAAAAGAAAACAAATATAATGAACATTAGAGGACATCTTTTCAACATGACAATCAATTCGGTCATATAATCTAATTCATTTTATGATATGGACCATATGTTTCCCAAATAAGTTTATAATGTGTAGTAACAAATATTTAAGAACAAAGAAATTACACTTGTTTGCAAGAGATTTTTTTTATTCTTATATATAATTACTTAGTTAATTCGTATTGTATATATTCATGAAAATATCGGTTTACTTCTTTTTTATATTAGTATTTTGTATTGTAAGCAAACAAAAAAAAATCTTGCCATATATTCTAGGAGGAGTTCGATTTTTTCTTTCCTTCATTTTCCATTGATTTGGAGAGAAAGGATGTGACTGTAATTGCATTTAATTGGATCAAAGAGGCTATTATTTTGTAGTATAAATATAAAAAAGAGATACTCAATATCGTCCTAAATAACTTTTATTTTCAAGAATTTTCTTTTTCAACCTTTTCCTGAATTACATTTGTAATAGGAAAAGAAAAGGCTTTGACCACGATCCACATGTTTCCTTATTATATTTTGCATGACCTCGTTATAAAGGCCTTTTAAAAAGCTGAACAGTTTCAATATTATGATCTTTCTCGATCTGACTTAATTATTTGGTTTTCCATTCAGTGCAGGGGGGATAAATTTTGATCGAACTAGAATTGTAGGAATCAAACCTTGGAGTAATAACTTTGATTATCAATTAGAATCCCTGCCTGACAACTTAGTTTAAAGTCAGAATCTTAATTACATAAGCAAATTAATTTGGCCTAGGCCGATTAGTTGTTACATGCTGGAGGAATGAGCTACTTATATATTTCATCATCAATAATTTCTCTCATTAAAATGATTTCTTGAATAATAATAATAATAATAATAATAATAATAATAATAATAATAATAATAATAATAATAATAATAATAATACAGCTGTATGGATCTTTAATATTGGGAGCGAGTTAAATTTAAAATAGAAGTGTTCTACTTCTAACTGAAAAAAAGACAGGACACTAACCTGGTTCGGTCAAGTCCATCTATTCATATGTTAAAAATTTTAAGTTCAATTTTCAGGCTCCACTCTTTATTTACATTTTTTTCATTTTTGTACTAGGTTGTGGATTTCTGGGGCAATTGAATAAATAAATATAGAAAACTTCAATTAACGATGGAGTAAAAGCAATTGTGCGTATAGGTACAAAAACCGTAATCCAATTAGCAATATGAATGTTTTTACCTGCTCTTATGAATGCATGCATGCAACATGTAATTTTATCGTTATGTTTTTACCTGCTCTTATGACTGCATGCATGCAATATATGTACACAGCTTCGACGCCACCGTCATGCTCGAGAAGCTGCGAGGGAAGAGAATGCTGTTCGTGGGGGACTCACTGGGTGCAAGCCAGTTCTTCTCCATGGCATGCCTTGTGCACAAGGAGAAGCCTCTCAGAAGCGCGAAAACTAAAAATGTTGCATCACTTCAAACCCTCAGATCCGATGTATATAATTTTAATTAAGCCGCCATTGATCAGTATAATTAGCTCGCTTCAATAAGAGTATTTCTGCATGTTTCCATTATAATCAGTGCTCAATTTATATACGAAAACATCAGGAATACAATGCAACTGTGGAATTCTACTGGGCTCCTTTCCTTGTGGCGTCGAACTGTGACAACTCCGGGGAGCACAGGGTGACAGAGGGAGATCGAATGATCCATCTGTACTCAGGAGCCCTCGAAAAGCATGCGGATGAATGGAAGGACGCTGACGTTCTAATCTTCAACACTTATACCTGGTGGAACATAAGAACATCAAAGATTAAAACTTTGTATGTATATTGAATATTCCTTCCTTCTCCATCTTATAAGGACCAAATTTTATTGAACATCAAAGCATACGGTGCAGGAGATCCGAGTCTAACATGACCCAGATCAAGGAAATGGATGCGACCAAGGCGTACAGACAGGTGATGAAGAAAATGGTGAAGTGGGTGCAGAAGAACATGGATCCCCGGAAGACGAGAGTCTTCTTCACAAGTATGTCGCCAACTCACTGGAGGTACGTACGTCGTTAAAAATTAACATCTTCAATGGTTAATTCACTGTACCATGAACTCTTGTTAGTTCTAGTGCTATTAGAGTTATGCATTACATCAGTTTCTGCTGTTTAATTTGTTCTCTTAAACATCGACAGCTTCACTAAGATATATAGCAAGATTATTGATTGAAATGCGATCTAATACTATGTATGCAATGCTGTGACAGGAGTCAGGAGTGGGGAGGAAAACCTAACAGGAACTGCTATGGCGAGACGACTCCCATAGAGAACCAAACCTACTGGGGTTCTGGTTCCAGCAAAAGGATAATGAGGGTGATCAGGAAAACTTTGGGCGCGGCGAGGGTTCCCATCGGCGTCATCAACATCACGCAGCTCTCCGAGTACCGCAGGGACGCGCACACGACCATCTACAAGGAGATGTCGAGGAACCTGACGCGCGAGGAACTCGACAACCCGAGAAGCTACTCGGACTGCGTGCACTGGTGCGTTCCAGGCGTCCAGGATACCTGGAACGAGCTCTTGTACACCAAACTGTTCTTTCCTTAGGAACTCGACACTCCAAACCTTTCTCTCTTTTTAGAACAGTTGATAGTACATGTAATTTAATAAGTATGATGTGTGTAAAGTTCCGTGTTTGCTCTATATATATATGTTGCTACCAAAAGTTCTTTGGCTAGTTTAATCTACTAATTTAATGTAATTAACTGTAAAAAACTAATTATACAGTATGGATGTAGAGCCAAAGAGAAGATCACAGCTAAAATAGTACATTAAAATTTGTGAGACTTCATTGTTACATCCTAAAACAACTGTGAAGATTTATTCACATTTGAAGAATTACATACATAATATATGAATATACCGTAGCAAAGATCACTATGAATATCTCGTTAATCAGACAAGTCATCCCAAATGGATTATTAATGGTGGATACAGATGTTAGCAAAAAAATCATACAAAGATTTCACTTGAGGTCACGTATAATTTTTTAATTATCAACTCCATCGATCTTCAACTGGGAAATTTTAAATTTTAGTGATAAATATAATCAGAACTTAATCCTAACAAAATAGACATAATTCAAATAGGAAAATAGAGTCATAATCAAGTCGGATACAGGTAAAACTCCATATTTAATCTCCAATAAAAATTCTAATATATATTTTTAGGATGCTTATTTCCTAATGATAGATCCTCGTTATATGGTCTTCTCATGTTTGCATTGTATGCGTACTCATTAACGAGAAGGAGAAAATGTATAAATATTTTAGAGTTTTATTAACGATTGACTGATCGAGGACATTGTCAAATGAAGTGTCGTTTTGAAGCGCTACATTACATGTATGAATTACATGATAACAATTAACATAACACAAACAAATTTCAAATTAACGGCTAAATTATAATTATGCAAATTAAACCTATTAATTACTTAACGTGCTTTTAACTCGGAATTATATTGCATGGTTGAATCACCAAAGTATAATACTTGAACAAGAGTTAAAAATAATGCTTCCTTCCATAATCTTCAATTGAATTAATCAGGATGTTGATATTTTATTTGGAGTTAACATCGGATTTTTTTTAAAGTTTCTGATTCGTTGATATTCCCCTTTTTTCACACTGAAAATAACATAGCAGATAGATAATGTAGAAACTAATTTTATGAGATATTATCTTTCTAATTTGTTTATTTATCATGCATATCTCTTATATATATATATATATATATATATATATATATATATAATTTGGTCCGCATAAGTAATTCATATCGAGTTTAACTTCTTTTTGGGTAGAAAATTTCACAGTATGCAATTATTCAAATTAATCAGAAATTTTGAAATTGCCTTTCTGAAAATTTTTTAATCGAACAGATCGATGATGCTATTTTTTTAAAAAGAGTAGCACAACATTAAGCCAAAAGAAAATTGGGTGTTGAAACTTCCAATGTGCAATAATTTATAAGTTTTTATTTTTCAAAATTCTCAGACCCGTAATTCCAAACCACTCCTCGCGTTCTCAGTTCCCTTCTACAAATCCCGTCGGCGATCGGGCGATGCCCTGCTTGACGCGTTTTTGAAGGACCCGATTCTCGATCCCTTTCCCGTCTCTCCCGTTGGCGCAACCGAACGCCTTCCTGAGCTCGCAGGTGCTCTTACTCTCTCGCCAAGACTCCCTACCTCTTCGGTATGAGTTTGTATCAGTTGTTCAACAGCGTGATTACGCATCCTCTATGTGCTATGATTTCTTTTACCCAAATTATTTTAGTTCGGTGTCCATGTTTTGATATGCCAGTTGCCCTCTTGATGTTTGAGGGAATGCCACAAGAATACGCTTCATTGCATTTTTTCTCTCATTCTGTTAAGTACACGTTTGTACATTTGCTCCAATCTTGTGTTCAGTATACAAAATGACTTCTAGCGGTTTGCAATTTTCATATATTTGTCCATTGACAGTGTATATACATCGGTTTTTTTAGGGTATTATTGTTATGTATCAGTTGCATAGAGGGAAAAAAATTTGAACAAGTATTAGCTGATAAGATATCGCATCAAGAAAAAAACACCACCTTGTATGTAGGATCGATATGGCATCAATAGTGGATGAATTGTGTGATGGAACTTTTTCTCGCTAACTTCATGCATGCATATATTCTATGAGCCCACAATGCAGATTGCATATGAAAGGGGTGGGGGTGGCAATCTAGATTGCCACTTGAGTTGCAATTTTTTTAATTTCACTTTCCTACATTTGCCCTTTGAAGTTTTATTTAAATAAATTATGAAAATAATTAAATAAATTATAAAATTAATCAAATAAATCTTAATTAATTATTATGAATATATTAATATCATATTATTAAAAAATACAGTAACTATTTTATAAATTTTAATTTTATGGATAAAAATATTTGTTTGGATTTAAGTTTATGAAGTTCAAAATAAAATATATATGTATATATACTTAATCATGATTATTTTGATTAGGGACATATTAGTAAAAACTATATATTAACTCATAAATATTTATTTTAATATAAATAACTAATATGGATTGTGAGATAAATTACTTATGCATACTAAATAAAGTAATGTACATTGCTCAAAATTTTTTTAGGGGCGCATTGCTGGCAATTTGATAAGTGACAATTTTTTTAAAAGGCAAGGAATCCACATTGTTGAGTATTCTTGAATGGCAATGCAGTGAACGCAACATGATGGCTACTCTCTCTCTCTCAATAAAAAGGCACTGCAGGATAATAACAACAATTGCAATATAATACAACAAATCACCCCAAGGTATCACACTAGAGTGACTAGATAGTGTCTGACATGATAAAGTATGAAAATATCCAACCAACTACTTTTTACACCTAAACCTAGGTGGAACCTTCAGTTTCTTTGCTATTCTTTTTTCATTTTTTTTTTAGGGGATATTCTTTTTTCTTTTTGGAGAGAGAGGGAGAGTCCTTCCCCTTCTATGAGCTGGCACTCCTCTCTTTTATATGTAACACATTGAACAACAGTTGCCCAGTTCTGTTTATTACTATCATTCACACTGTCTCTGAATCTCGCTATTCATATCGAGTTCAGTTTTCCAGAATTCCTTTTAAAACTCCAAACTACACACAAGCCTCTTCTTGTGAAGTCTCGGAATCATCACTGCTTCTACTTGTTCACTAGGTTGTCAGTCTTTATAGTTCTTTGGAATTCTATCCACCTTGAGACTTGTTTCTTTGCATTCTTTAATTTTTTACATGTTTAACAAAACAAAGTGAGCAATCGACAAGCAATGCAATACAAAAAGCGCAAAAACAATTTACATCACTTAGCTATGGAGGGATTACGTGTAAATGTACACCCTACACTTTGAGGACACAAGTTTTCCTTAAGCGCAGATTGACTTATTTTTGTCTAAGAAGGTCTAATCCCGTTTGTGAATTGCTCACAATAACCTAAGTTCATTGCATTCTAGTATTCTTGCATTTGCATTTCTTTTTCTGTTTTACTTGTTCCTGTATTCATGGTTACAGTTTAATGATGATATGGAATTTTTTATGTTTACTCTAAGATCTAATCCCAGATAAAGGAGGAGGGTTGTGTTAGGCCCCGACAGCCAGCATAAAATCCTGTCGAATCTTATGAACATGGATCAACTCCAAGATCTAACTCAAGTTTTGGTGATTGTTTTCAAGTTGGCCAAAGTTTTCATCTACCTGTCTGTGCTTTAGTTCATTGTTGGAGTGTTTGCATGTCCATGTATCAACAATAAACAGTGTATGCAGCTTTGTGTAAATGTAAGTATGCTTGTTGACATGCCAGGCATAATATGCAGGAACGAGACAGTAAGCTTATGTCGATTTTGGCAGCTAGTATTGTACAGATAAAACACGAACTTTTTCTTTGGGCTGTGGTACCCTGTTATATGGCAGTATAGCTCCATACAAGCAGGGAGCATTCAAGTACCACTTCAGATTTATTGTTTTTGAGGAATACAGCTTCAGATGCTTAAAGACTGTCTGGAGCATCTGCTTCATGGTTCAAGCAGTAGCATAGAAACAAACAACTTTTATGGATTTTTTAGGACTTAACATTGTCCTTTTATTTTATGATGTTTTACTAGGTAGTTGCTCTAGTTCCTTTGCATTGTGATACAGATATGATGCTTGTTTGATGTTGATTATAGCGGTAGCAATGTCCATTACCTTAAAAAATGGGGCGATTAGTTGTGTTGCAATGGAATTCCTAAGTTTTCATCTTATCATTCAGTTGGTAGGTGGAAAGTAATTCAGTCTGGCATAATTATGTGTTCTATGTTTAGTTTTTTTTTTCAAGGGAAATGCTCCATTTCTAGTTAATAAATGTTTTTCTTAGATTGGCTGGAACAAAATTCTGCTTCATGGCGACTTTTGGTTCTCATATATATTAATATGAACTTTTAAAAAAATCTATATATTAATATGATTATACAACTTCATCATTCTTTTGTGTTTCCTCATTCTTGTTTACATATCAATCCAACTAGTACTGCATATAAATATGTATATATAATACAATGTCACGATGAAGTTCTACTGGTCTCCATTTTTTATGCAGTCTAACTGTGATATCTCTGGCAAGGCAAGCACAGGGAAACAAACTGATCCATTTCTATGCAAGAATCCTCACTAAGCATGAAGATAACTAGAAGGGAGTCATGTAACACCCGAAAAAAAAATGAATAAATAAATAAATAAATAAATAAATAAACAAATGGATAAGATCAAATAGAATGGACAGCTATGAATGGATAAGGCTCTAGATAAGGGTATCAAAAAGGGGCAAATTTGGAAAGTTCCTCCCACCACAACCCCTATAAGAAAGGCCTCCCCCTTGGACAGCCATCTTCCATTTCTTTTGCCTCCTTACCATCACGTATGCTGCCCCTTACCTTCTTCTCCAACCGGATTGCCTCATAGGTGGGGAACGACAAGGGGAGGACGACCGTCGGTGACCGGAAGAATTTCGTGCAAGGGTCGACTAAGGAAAGAGGTGAGTGAATTTGAAATCCCCTTTGCATAACTTAAATAGAATCGGGCCAGAATGATATTTGTACCAAATCCTTCAAAAGCTTCATTGCCGAACAGAAAAGAAATTGAAAGGAATGGATTGATTGATTGTATTCCTGTTCTTTGATTCTTGATTTGTTATTGGTTACTGCTAAGTAGACGTTCCTGTTAATTGCTCCATGTTTAGATGAATGATTAGAAGCAATGATTCCGTTTAGAGTTGAAATATCCCGAAATTATGTTGTCTGTCCGAATTCTGATGTACGCCGACTGGTCGACCGAACCAGAGATATCGGTCGACCGGTGAGTTCTAGTCCAGCCGTCTGTGGAAATCGGTCGACCGACCGATAGAGACCGGTCGACCGATTATTCCTTTAGGGCAGCATAGTTCGGCCAACCGACCGGCCGAGACCATTGCATGGACCCAGACCCATCGGTCGATCGATCCAGAGATATCGGTCGACCGGTGCTAAGCAATCGGTCGACCGATCAAAGAGAACCGATCGACCGAACCTTAAGCCAGATTTCATCTTGTTTGTTAATTGATCTAGATTCCTTCCATGTTTATGATCTGTTATTCCCTGTTGATTGAATTGTTGTATGACTGAATCATTGTCTTGTTATTGATCTGTACTTTCAGTGATCCAATCCTTCTTGTAGAACAAAAGAATGACACTGTGATAAAGAGGTTAATAAAGAAAGGTTAAAAGATAAAGAGAGGGTGGCCAGCCCATGCTAAGTGCTATAGTGAAGGGTCGCTCCCTTAGTCATGACTTGATTACCCATTGGCTGCACAAGGCTGTATTGTTTTGCTCGGCATAAAACCCCAAAAGTTAAAGACACCTAAAGTCACTTAGGTTAAGAAAAAAGTTCAAGAATACAGAGAATGTATGAATGATATGAGTATGAAGGTAAATGATGTAAGATTGTTAATCCAGAATGATAACTGCATCCTTTTCATGACTATAAGATTGATACATGATTTCTCTCCTCTTTCATTCATTAATGTTTCTAATCGAATGATCTTATGTTCTCTATCTGATTTTGATATAAATGATTACTGATTCTGACTAATTCTGTTTATTAGTTATGCATTGAGTACTATATGAATTTCCCACTAGGCTGAATAGCTTACGGGAGGACCTCCTCCCCTATGTTGATTTTCACAGGACCAGGTCAGTGATGGTGTTGAAATCGTGTGCCGCGACCAGTTCGAGCGATAATAAAGCACATAAACTGAAAAAGGGCCTAGTTATCATTTCTTTCAATTTTCGCGTTTATGAACTTGGATGTAATTCAGATGTTATCATGGAGATTTTGTATTAATTCAGACTTCCGCTATTTTGATATTCTATTTTCCTCTTTATTTCTATTGCCGACATGCCTCTATTTTAATGAAGTTTTGATCAATCTTTAGTCAAAGTTATAGTTTTTCGTAGCGCCTTCAGAGATCCTCGCCACATGGCGTTGGTCGATTTAGGGGCGTTATAAGTCATATGTTCTAATCCTCAACACATGGTGCATCACAAGAACAGAAAATGTTGAAACTACAAATATCCTTTCTCATCTTAACATCATACTAGTTTCTCCTTGGTTTGATTTAATCCATGTTGCCTCAGTATTAATTTATACACACTTAAGTTTGTCAAAAAATTGTGGTGTGCAGGATATTCAAAACAAACAAGACCCAGATCAAGGCAATGGAGACAATGAAGACGTACAAGCTGGTGCTGAAGAAAATGAAGTTTGTGGGCATGGGCATCAATTCCTGGCGGGCGGACCAGACTCTCGCTTCTCAAGTATGTTGCTCACTCAATGAAGCAAGGATCCTTTTGTGTTCAACATTACTTGATGAATAAACACATTCTCTCCTTTGAAATTGGTTTATTGTGTCAATAAATTCTTTAAATATATATGGTTCAAATAGAGGACATGATGCATCTTTCCATTTGATTAACAAATAGTATAATAGATTTCGTTTGTACTATAATATTTTGAAGTAAGACTATATAAAACTCTTAGTACTGAAACCTCGAGTCGTTAAATGCAATATATGAATATATACAGTATAGTGCATGCATGTAAGATGATGTTAGTCACTATCTTTTATATGCAATTTCAGCGTCCATGATTCATCTCAAAATATTTTGATTTTGACTTCTGAAAGCAAATCAATCATGAAGAGTGCGGTGTGTAGTGTACTTAAGAAAGTTGTGATCTTGAGACATAGTTCATGGGATGATGAGCATATCACCCCACTTCTTCACTGACATGCACGCAGAAAAGTTTGACCTGAATAAAGTAATGGAGTCATGCATTAGTTAGTCAAAGTTTGCACTAAGTAGAATAAATTTCATTTATTAATATAAATAAATGGTGAAAAATGATCCTTCTAAGAATTCTTTAATGCATGTCAACGAGTGAAATTTTCTTAATGGACAAAGTAGATTCATCTTCCCTTCTCAGGTTAGTTGCAGCTCTCAATTTTAGTAGCTTTAATGCTTTAGTAGCTCTCAATTTTGCAGCTCTCAGGTATGTTGTATTTATTCAAATAAAATTACAAAATATATTAATATAATAATACAGATACTTGGATTTCATATGCAAAGTATACGAATAATCTGTTTCCTTCCTCTAAAGCAGGCCATGCAAATTGTTGTCTATCACTTATATATGTATCTCGAATATGGATCATTAGATAAATTATAGATGCAACTATTACATCACATGCATTGATCATATGTGCTACACATATCGGATGTCATACATATTGTTTTTGGTAACTTATGCATTATATATGTATGTATTGTTAACTGCACAATGCTCCACCTTTTATTTATGCTGTATTCTTTAGGGCAAGAGTGGTCGCAAAGATTTGACTGGCAAAAGGAACAATAGTCACATATGAAAGGCGTATTGTTAGCTAGAAGAAATAGTATAATAGTATTTCATATCCATCGTATGATGTAAAGCCGGATGCATTATTGGATCGAATGGACCACATCCATCAATACCCCCTTCCCCTTTTGGCTGGAAACGAACATAATTGTGATTGGTGTGTAGCTATTTTTTCCCAGTTTTTGAAAACGATGTGCTTCTTTCTTCTTTATAATTTTACTAATATGCATGAAAATTTCCCAAGATCTTGGATTCAGAAAGTGATATGAGCCATGGATAAGCGAACATTAATTGCAGAAGAGTCATCTCTCAAAATTCGATCGTCAGGACCAAAGTTTTTGGAAGGCACGAAGGTGACACAGCTTCATAATGTATGAATTTCAACTCTTTCTTCCCAGAAATTTCTCATATATGTATATATATATATGTATATATATATATATATATATTTCTTTTTATGAATGTATGTATGTACATAATACTGTGTTGTGAATCTAGCAGAAGAATATTCATAGTTACCAATCAAGTAGTGAAGTCTAAACCTCATGCTGTGGTTTTACATACATGTGGAAATGCTTTTTTAGAGTAGGAATCTCTATCTTTTCTTATTATAATAATCAAACGTTTCTAATGATTGGCATAAGCATGTGTTCCCTTATATTTACCGATCAATCCTTCAACTTACTAATTGAGATTTTAGCTTGTCTTAAAGATATTTCAAGTCAGTAGAATATTTAATATCTTTTACCAACTCATGAAAATTTGTAATGTAAAAGAAATACTTATTTTTTTTAATGTTTGGTTCAAGATGTCGTACAATTAAGATAAATTACACGATTGGACTCTCAACTTTGAATTATTTTCAAATCAATCTCTCAATTTTAATTTGTAATTAGAATGTTTTTCATCTTTGATTTTTTTTCACGATTTTGACTGGTGATCGTGAGTTTTTTTATTGTCTTACTTATGTAGCCGCCAAGTGAGTCATTTTTCTCTCATCCACGTCAAGACAAAACGTAAACAAGACAATCGAGAAACTCACGATCACCAGTGAAGAGAATTAATCATGCAAGAAAATTAAAGACGAGGATGTTCTAGTTACAACTTGAAGGTGGGGGACCGATTTGAAAATAACTCAAAATTGGAAACCAATCATGTAATTTATTTCGTTCAATTGAATTAGACTTATATTAGTGCTCTCGCCCCCAAATAAATCAGTTATGCCCGAAATCAGTGTGCTTCTGTCTGTCAAAGAAATCATAGTAATTATAAATTTATAATATGAGGAAAACATTAGTTCATGAGTAAGTTGATAGCATCGACTCTCATGTATCTGCGTTTTACATCTCTCGACTTTTGTTCTAGTATCATAAAAATTTATCTCAGAAACAAAAACTTCAAAATAAAGTCTGAATTACTCATTCGTATATGCAAATAATATCAGGTATCGGTGATGATGCGGAAAAAAAATCACAAGTGTGTTTCCTTGAAGAAATCAAATTTCCACATTTCTTTTTCCTTATATTCGAGAAAGAAATTTTAATTTAGAAAAAAAGGTACTTTGCAATTGACATTACGTTTATTGATATATTGTTAATTAATTTTAACTTATTTTTCATCATGCAATGAAATAGGACAATTATTTTTTATTATAATGTTTAATAGTTTATTATTTCATAACTTATTTTTCAATTGCGCAAGAAAATAATGAGTTGGCATAAATGTGAAAATTTTCAATTCAATATACGTAGTTGAACGCCTATAATGTCAGACTTTATATCGTCGAATACTTCAGAAATCAGTGTCTTATTAGTTAACGAAGATAAATGTTGTTAATTTACTGTAACAATGTTAAACGTGCAAATATAAAAAAATATTTTTTTCCTAAAAAATGAAACTGAGATTGTTGTAGATAACTTAACAAATAAGAACACTTTTTAATATCTTCACTTGTAATCTTTGCTTTCTTTTTTTACAAAGACGAAATGACTCAAAAACCACTTGCATCTTTTTTTCAACCAATTCTTGAATATTAGATATCTCAATCATGACAGTATGAGACTACCATCTTCAAGTACCCACATTGGGTGGTAAAGAAGGCATTTATTATTCGCACGGCTCATTTTCTCTCTTTTAAAGTGGAAAGATGTTAGGGTTATAAGATCTGGATTTTGGTTCTTTATGAATGTAAAAAAAAAATTGTCAAAAGATCTCATTTGTTACAATTAGACGTTGGAGATGAACGCCAAATTAATCGAAGAATAGCCGGATTAATCCTCACATTTTTAGTCGCAAGACTAAAAAATCACTATCTCCGATATTGGGATGACAATCCAAAAACAAAAGGAAGACTTTTAACTTTATTTAGCTGTAACTCCCCTGTTTTGTAATAGTCATGTCAATATAAAATCCCTTACAATAATAACTTTAACTAGATGGATAACAGTGAAACAACTTAAGGGATAATTACAATAGAAACGTACAAGCTCCCTACGGTCAATTCCAATTGATGGGTTTAAGAAGGTGGTGCATGGAGAGATGAGAAAAAGGTCCCCTCTGTCCAAGAGAAACAATAAACAAGAGTGATTTCATGTGGAGAGTCATTGATGACTCTCACAAGGCCACAGCAAGTTGCAAGTCAAGTTGCATGCCATCCTACTCCTGCAAGTAGTTGCAATTAATGAGGGGGGAAACAACAAAACATTAAAAAAATGAAGGAAACAGCAAATGGGAAAGATGACGAATATATATATATATCACATATATATACAGAGAGAGAGAAATATAAATACTGCCTCCCTCCATCCAACTTGGCTTTCTCTTTTAGCAAGTTGAAGGGGTGGTGTTTGTGTGTGGTGGTGGTGTGCAACTTGCACAGGGGGCCACTTCCAGCTGCTGATTCGCCATCAATCAGTACAGTGCCATTTTATTTCTTCTTTTAAGACCAACTTGGCCTTGTCTTCGAATGTTTAATTGGATGTGTGCTTCCCAACTTGGGAGGGCTACGTCCAAATTAAGAATCGCCACAAGTTTCATAATTTCATTAGCTCAAGGAAAGTAATTAGAAGCTTAACTCACGCAAAATCCACCAAGCTTTGGTTAAATAATGATTAATTAATAACAACAATGCCTCTGTCAATTGTGTTTTACAAAAAAAAATGTTAGGCAGACAGGCAGAGCAGACATCAGCAGAAGCAGACTTATCCAATAGAATAGTGCCACATGATCCTAATACGATTGAAATTTCATATATCATCCGTGTTTGCACTTGTCATTTCGATCTGAGGGTGCAACTAATTGATCACCACAAATGTTCTGTGATGAAAGGAGTCACTAAACTTATCATTGTTAAACAGAAAATCCTAATCCTAATAGCCTGAATGTTAATCCACATTATGGCATTATCCACTACACTTTTGTTCAAGGCCACATCCAATAAGGAATAAATTTAGTAAGAAGCCACCAAATGAGGAACTATGTACAAGTGCTAGAGAAAGAGGACAAGCAAGTTGGAACTACTATTCAGTACAACTTTAGCATTTTGCTATCTTATTTTTCTCATTGTCCATCTACACAAGGATTGAAACCTTTAGAAACAGTGGCCTACCAAGTTTTGTATTAATCTTTGCATCAAGAAATAAATGAGATGTACAAATGAAGAACTGAGAGAAGAGGGAATTAGAAAGATATTATCCACAAGCTTTCAAATTATTTGCTCCTATGTTAAAGAAAAAAAGGCAATGGAAGAAAAAAAAACATAAAATGATGAAGAATGGAAGCTTAGTAACATCGTTGGATGTTTATTATAAAGATTAAAAATAAGAACCACTCCAGCAAACTAAAAGGGACCCCGGAACAGCAAGCAGGTTAAGAGATCGCCCTCACGGCGGTGCCGGAGGCCGCCACTGTGGCGCCGACGCCGGCCGGCGCGGCGCCGCGTCTGAAGAGGGCCTCGGCGGTGCGCGCGAGCGACTGGAGGTTGCACCTGACGATGGTGTCGACGAAGACCCGCGTGTCGTCCCGCGTGTTCCCCGGCGGCACGTCCACGACGTACGACTCCACGACCACCGTCTCGTCGGAGCGAGCGCCGCACTCGCCGGCTTGGTCCTCGGGGGCGTGGAGGGTGGTGACGGAGCAGTAGTTGGCGAGGCGGTGTTCCCCGCCGATGACCCGGAAGCTGAGAACGTGGCGCTCGTCGTCGAGGATCTCGAGGCGCTCCGTGCTGGACGCCGCCGGCAGGCCCGAGACGACCCGCACCTCCCGCAGCGTGCCGACGGCGCCGTCGCCGTCGATGACCTGGCAGCTCTTCACGAAGTGCTTGTACGCCTGCGGCTTGTCGAAGCGCCGCACCACCGACCACACGGTGGCCACCGGCGCCGACACCCGCTGCACCACCGTCGAGCAGCACTGGTTCGCCCCCGTCGAATGCTCGTGGTGCCGGGCCACCACCACCGGCACCGCATGCGCCGTGCACTTCTCGGCTGCTCCGGTCGCCAGAGCCCCGCCACAGCCGCTGGCGGTGACCCTCTGGAGCTGCACGCAGGCCTTTGGCGGAGCAATAGCTGGCATTGTTGTGCTCCTCTTCTCGCAAAGCTTCTTCTTTTACCTCTGAAAACAGAAGGCAAAGATTGGATTTTTATTTTTTAGGGTGCGGAGGAGGAAGAGGAGGAAGTATAAGTAATGATATGGTGAGAGGAGAGAGGAGAGACAAAAGACTCCCTACTTAATTACTTATGAGTTGAGAATGGTGAGGGGGATGCATATAAATATATTAAGGCAAGGAGCTTAAAATAAAATGTCAGCTGAAGATATAAATAATTATTATATTATTATTTGTGGAGAACATTGTGTTTGGGTGCTATTTTTTGCTACAGAAGTTTGCAAATGGAAGCTTTTTAGAGGGACAAAATATTGCAAAAAAAAAGTGCGAGCAAATTGAGGGGTAGTGGTAGATTTCCGAATCTAGCCATTGAAGAAGGTAATTGAGGAGGGAGAGAGATGTGGACTTGATTGATGTCCATGGTGGGTGATAAAATAATGAGGCAACAGGGATTCAAGCTGGTTGGATGAGCTGGTGGGTACACACAACTTGAGGTCCTGCGTTGGATCTTGGATTGGACAGGAGTTCTATAAATAAATAAATAAATAAAAAAAAGAGAGAACATCCATTTAATTTGACCACCTATAATTTGAGTTGAGCACATAATTATGAGGTTTAGTTTTATAAAATAAATAAATATATATATATGCTCTATTTGACATTATTAATGACTTATGAGCGGACAACAATTTAAATAACGGTTAACAATTAGTGATTTATTTAAAATATTAATAAATAAATATTTGATATTTAATGATAAAATTAGTGGATGAATATAAAATGATATAATTGGACGTATAATAAATTATTCAATTTAATTACTATACAGATTTTATTAAAATTTAATAAATAAATAATTAATATCTTAATGAAATAAAATAAACTTTCACAAGTAAATTTGTTAGTAAAATATACAAAAATATATATTAGAATACATTTTATATAGTTCATACATCATCTAAAAATATTAATTATTAAATTAATTTCTATATCCATTGTTAATAAATAAATATTTTGTAATTAATTAAATATGAATATAAAAAGAATATAGCTGAATGGTGATAAAATAAAATTAAAATAATAAAATAAATTAAAAAAGAAATAATATATTTGAATAATGATAAAATCGGGAAAAATATAAATCTCTAAACATTTAAAGCTAAACGATTGAAAATGTTAAAATCAACTTGATTATGTCTGCTATCAACAGATAAAATAATATTTTAATCTTTAAACGTTGTTTTTGTTAGCACCTCCAAGAAAAAAAAATGAATATATGTAAACGGATGGAGAAACATTTATGCTTAATAAATAAAAAAAACAAGAGAGGTGTTAAATCGTTTTAATCTCCCTCTTAAAAATTCTGGTAACAATGGCGATGACAAGGTGATAACTTGGGGGGGGGGGGGGGGGGGGGGGGGGGGGGGTATAAAAATTATGAGCATGAGTGATTTTTTAATAAAATATTGTTCACATGCTGTCCTATCTGTTTGGTTAAGCTTTTTGAAGAAAATCTCACAATAATGGATTTTAGGCCAAATAGTTTAAAATGAATGCAAATATTATTAGCCTCCTAGGTCTTTTTCTTTTTCCTCGAGTGACAAAAGTTTGTCACAACTCACAAGTTGCTTCGATTCTTTTTGGCATGTTGGTACTCAAACTACTGCGGAGTAGGTGCAATATAGGGAAGGATTTATGTCCATCCATAGCTTCATTGATGGGGCAGATGCATTCGAGTTCAGCTACAGATAGCTCTCTGGCTCGATGTGCAATTTGCTATTTGCTTGGGTAAAATAACATTTTTCACACTAAAAAAAAGTTGTATTGTAACCTCGTGGAACATCCAATCAACATTTTCTTGGATCAAGTGAGTTTGTGATGTCACAAATTCCAAACTACTTACTTTTACAAGTGGTCGTTTTACGACATAAGTGTTATGAGTGAAAGTAGTTCTGATGGATCAGATTTTCGATTTTAAAAAATTAATTATTATTTTTTGGAGTGATTTCTAAAATTAAAAAAGTTATTCTAGAATCATTTTGAAAAAAATAAAAACCATTTTTAAGTGGGTGGATTTTTTTGGAACCCTATTTTTATATAATTATATTTTTTAAAAAATATATTTAATAACTTAAAAGTAATATAAAAATATTTAAGTTTATATTAAATATAAAATATATGATTAAAATTTTAAAGTTATTAAATTAGAGTTTGATAATGTAATAGAAAATCACGAATTTTTATACAAAAAATATTATATCTATAATAAAAAAATTAATAGCATATGTATTAATTATATAAATAAAAAATCATAAATAGAAAATGAGGTCCCTATGATTTTTTTCGGGTGGACCCTAATTTTAGCGAATGAATTTTAATTTATTAAAAATCACTTTAAATCATTTTCGAATCCCTAATTTTCGATTTTTTTCGATTCAATTTTTTAGGGTTGGATGAGTTTTCAAGTTAGATAAGTGTTGACCAAATTTATAATTCTAATGATTGATATCGAAATTACTATCACCCCTCCAAGTATTTTGAAGTAAAGATGTCAAAACATCGATTTGAATTTTAAAATTTTAAGATTTTATAATTTTTATAATCAATTAAAACTCATAATCCTCGATTTAATTTAATGAACTTTGATATTGTGATCATGTAAGATTTTAGCTTTGATAATCTTGTTTGGACCCAATAATCAAGTGCGCCTATGTTGGTTACTGACGATCTCATTTTAAAAATAAAGATCATTTGGTGCATTATCGATTTAATTAATCGATAATTTAGATCACTACTTTAATAAACTATCACTGTTTAAATTAGTGATAATATCACAATATAGTATTTGATACGTACTGATAATATAAATAATATTTAAAATAGTTAGAGAAAAAAATATTAAAATATCTCTAAAAATTATTTCATATCTTAATCACATATTATTGTAAATAAAGAAAATAAAAATATATAAAAATGAATGTAGATAAAAAATGTGACAAAATTTAGAGTTATTCGCAAAAAATTTCAAATAATAAAGACGATAAAGTATAATGACATTTATTTAATAATAAAATATTTAAAATTTAAAAATTTGATTGAATGATTTTTTTTCATGAAAATACATTTTAACCAACTAGGTAATATATAAAGACACATCTCCCGCTTGTTATTTGAATAACCAATTAGGTGATATTCAAAATTATCGGAATAATTAAAATTATCGATAATTAATTAAAGTTAAACAAAAAATAATGTGACGAGTTTTGAATATTTTAAATAAATAACCAATAATATATCTTAATTATTTCGTACCAAATGTCAAGTTTTATACTACCTCTCATTTATAAGTTACTTTATTCATCCACAATCAATTCAACAGGTACTATTATTTGAATTTCAAATGAGAAAAAGAATAAAAATGACAGTTCTCTAAATTAGTAATTAAAAAAATGAAATATGTGACTACTAGCTCTCATTACTTTTAAAATAAACTTTGATAGTTGTAAGGGTATTCAGCGGATCGGATCAATCGACGAACCCGATGACCTGACCCAAACTGAATTGGATCGAGTTGGATCCGTGGTCGTGTCGACCGAGTTGACCACCCAACTTTTTTTATTTTTTATAGTTTTCAGCCTATATTTTGTACTAAAAAATTTAAAAATAATAAAATTGCGTGATTAATCATATTTTTTATAGTTTTCAGCCTATATTTTGTAAATTAATATATAAATATTTAACAAATTATTTTATACTTTTAAAATAAATATTATATCATATTTTTATATTAAATAATAAAAAAGGTAAGAAAACAAATTTTTAAAAAAAAGAAAAAATGATAGTAACCCGACCATCAGATCCGATCCAAGTCACTAATTTATGTCACAAAATGTATCTAAACTTTGTTGGCGTGATTAATTACTAAAATTGCGTTTAGTATAAATGACAATATATCGCACTTTGGAATTTGATTTCCACACTCATCATTTATTTTAAGTCACTAAATGACAATATATTTATTCAATAAAATATTTCTATGAGCAATCAATATTAGTTAGGGGTGAAGTATTTTTGTGTCGGATCGTGTTTAGTCCAAAAAAAATAAATTGCTATTTTTAGGTTGGTTTTTAAAATTTAAAAAGTCATCCTAAAATAATTTTAAAATATAAAAATCACCATTTAGCAAGTCAATTTTTTTGGATGATTTTTTAGGTTCTTACTTATATATATATAATATTAAAATTAATATAAAAATATTTAACTTCATATTAAATATAAGATATATAACTAAAATTTTAAAGTTATTAAATTAAAGTTCGATAATGTGATAGAAAGTATGTCATTTCATACAAAAAAATTATATCTATATTAAAAATTTAATAACATATGAATTAATTATATAAATAAAAATAAATTTCACCACTCATGACTTTTTTGGGTGGGACCTTAATTTTAAGTTTATTAAAAATCATTCTAAATTATTTTTGGATCTTTATTTTTTTTATTTTTTAAGTTGGATAAATTATTTTCAGATAATTTTTTTCTTACACCCTTAAGATTAGTAAAGTACTTGTAGTTTTAAATATCATGGTCCGAGTATAAGAGAAAAACTACATCTGTTCTTTTTTTTTTGGGTAACAACACTATTTGAGCTTGTTTGTTGTTAACGGATTATTTAATCGGTGAAGTTATTTGTTCCCCTTAGAACTACATATTGGAATAATATGATAATAAAGTCCTATATATTTCAGGGAATGCTTTGGTTCATAATTATTATCCGACAAATAAGAACTATTATTTTATAAGATTCGTTGTTCTACAAAGATAAAAGAAACAGTTTATTCTCAAAGTGCGTTTGGCTGCAAGGTTTTATTTTATTTTATAAGTTCGTTGTTCTACAAATGTTTTATTGAATATGTGAAAGGATTATTTACGATTCATGAAATTAATATTTATTTAAGATATTTGAAGTTAAATAAATAAGCAATCTTCCTCGAGGTAGAATTGTTTAACTTAATCCGACATTAAAGAAGATAATTAAAACTAACGGACAAAATTCTAATCTAGTTAAAATTTTAATTAAGATATTTGATAAAAAAAATTTAGGATTATTTTCTTTAACACTTCCTAAACTATAATCACTTTCAACCAAGGTTGTAAGACCCGGACCGGACGTCGACCCGGATAGGTCTCCGGGTCAGGTTAGACCGGTCGAACCGGTTAACCCGGACGGTCGAACCGAATATTAATAAAATAATATAAAAAGATAAACTATAATACTTATATATTCTTATCAATAATTAATATATTTCTATATCAAAGTACATATGGTTAAATCATTTTAATTAAAGTTAAGAAATCAAATGTGACATATTTAACTATTAATATGAGTTTTATGTGATTTTAATGTATTCAATTATAATTTACAAATTCATATTTCTCAAATTCAATTATTAATATTTACTTAAACTAGAAAGATTATTGTAGTTTCTATTTTTTAATTTAATTAGGTAACTAATTTTTTCATATTTAATATTTGACATTTAAAAATATTATAAATTTTTTTATTAAAAAAATAATTTGATAAATGAGTGATGATAACTATTGTATAATATAAAATAACTTAGTATTCAAATGAATAAACATAGCATAGTGGAATGTACACATTAAATTGTTTAAGAGGTCATGGGTTCAAAACTTAGTGGGCTCATATTTTTCTAATTTTTTCTAATATTTGAACCGGCCGGTTGCCCTAAAACCGGCGGTTCAGCGGTTTTATCCGGTTTTAGTCCGGTTTTGACCGGTCTTGACCGGTTCAAAATGGTTCAAATGCCAATCCGGTTTTATGATCGAACCAAACCCGTCTCAAGTGGCGGTCGACGATTGGACCGGTCGGACCGGCCGGTCCGGTCCGGTCCAAACAACCATGCTTTCAACAACTAATTTTAAACTATAAATTTTAATCCTTGAACTTATCAATTTTGACACTTAAATCCTTTTAAGTTTAATTAAACTATGCTATTTTTTTCTAAAATAATATAAAATATCATTTTGTGATTAATTTTAAATATGAAAAAAGTAAGAAAATTAAAGAACTAGTCACATAGCATTATATTGCACAAAATGTTATTATTAACCAATAGGCTTATTCGTATTGATTATTTTTAATTTTAAAATATTTTTATTGTAACAAGAATGTAAGAGTAAAAATGATAATGCACAAATATTAGAAGAGAAAATTAATAGAATTTATATTAAGTTTAACTGAAGAACTTAAAAGTGAATAATTTCCAAATTTAGATAAGTTCCAAGACAATTTTTAAATTTATAATTTAGAATTGCTCGTGAAAAATGTTACAATTTGAGGTGTTGAAGAAAACAATCTAAAATTTTATAAGGATAATATAGAGTAAAGGAATTTGGTATTTTATTTGTTATATATTCTTATTTCTCATAAAAATGTATTTAATTTTTAAAATTATGTATTTTTTATTTTAATCACATATTTACTCTAACATATCAACATAATAAGCTTTATTTTAAAATAATCTACATTTTTATATTAAAACAGCAGTTTTAAAAATCTTATCATTTAAAATAAAATATTACAAATTAATTATTATGAATATCATATATTCATATGTATATAATATTGTGTGCAAGTTATATTATGTTCATTTTTATCATTGTGTTGTTATATATTAATTCAATAGTTATATTACTAAACAAATTTTGTTAAAATTTCAATCAAATTGTTAGTTGTTGTCCACTAATATCTTACCACTGTTATTTTTATTAGATCATTGACCTTTAATTAAATTAATATACTAATTTTATCAAACAAAGCTTTAATTATCAAGGCAATCCGTTTACAATTATCTTTTTGTATTGCTGTAAAAAAAGCTCGACTAGACAATGCAAAAATATTTTCCGTTGATAATTTTCATTTTTATAGAGAAACAAAAAATGTTATTCGTATATGTCACTGATTGATTTCAAAATAAGAGTTACACGATTCAAATTACATGTGCTCAAGAATACAAAAGAACTTATGTGGAGTGCTACTGAAGTTTTCATTTGATAAAAATGATATTGAATTACTTGAATCTTTATTATAATAGTTCTGGATTTGTAATTTTATTTATTTAACAAAATGCATGTGTCGGAAATGTTAAGTAGTCCCACCACAACATGTTTACGGAATTCGTCAAAAAATCTATGAAATTCGTCAAAATTTTTATTTTTCGATGGAACGTCATCGTTGGAAAAACACTCGTCGGAAACTCCGATGAAAAATGACATCGCAAAGGCGCCCTTCAAAAGTTAGATAGGGGTAAAGTCACCTTTCAAAAGTTCGACGGGAGTTAAAGTTACCCTTCAAAAGTTTCGACAGGAGTTACTCGTCAGAAATTTCGACGAGAAGTGTCGAAACTTTTGATAAGTACACTCGAAAATTTATTTTAAGAAATAACAAAAATTCGGCCACCTATGGCCAAATCAAAATGCTAGCAGCCAATCAGAGGCCGAATTTGGCCAGAGCTAGTGGGATTCGGCCGAAGTTGGTCGAATCCAGCCGACTATGGCCAGATCCAACTAGAGCAGGTCGCATGGGATTCGATCGCGGGTGATTGAATATGGTCGGATGTGATAATTCATGTAAAAATGGATTTGGCTTTAATGAGTTTTTGCACATTTATTCAGTAATGAGGTACATATTTATAACTTATGACTAAGTTAGATTACAACAAACATATCATAACTAAAGATGAATGCCATTGAAACCGCACATCCGAACATATCTGGAGAAGATTTGATTTGCGCTAACAATAGATCATAACTGAAGATAAGTGCACATCAGATATATCTAGACGAAATTTGATTTGTGCTAACAACCCCCCACAAGCTAGGGCGGTCTGCAAGTGAGCCGGAGCTTGTCACGCAAATGCCGAAATCTGGTGTTGCCTAAAGCCTTAGTCATGATATCAATGATGATGTCTTTAGAAGAGATAAGCTTCACAACTAGACGACGATCAGAGACTTCGTCATGAACGAAGTGATAGTCAACTTCGACGTGCTTAGTTTTAACATGAAAAGCTAGATTTGCAGTGAGGTATGTAGCGCCAAGATTGTCACACCACAAGGTTGGAGGTACAATCGAGGTAAGTTTGAGATTATGAAAAAGTGAACATAGCTAGATGAGCTCAGCATTGGCATCTGTAAAAGCCTTGTATTCAGACTCAGTTGAGTAGCAAGAAACTGTGCGTTGCTTACGTGTTGACCATGATATGAGAATGTTGCCAAAGTAAATAACAAAGCTACCAATTGACTTTCGATCTTGAGTACAACCAGTCCAATTAGCATCAGAGAGAGCATGAAAAAAATTTGGTGAGCAGGCAAAGACACACGTAGTCCTATTGCTTTAGTGCTATTCAAATATTGAAGAATGCACTTGATCAATTGCCAATGTTCTTCAAATGAGTTTTGCATGAACTGACACACATGATTAACCACATAGGCAACATCTGGTTAAGTGAAAGTGACATACTGAAGTGTGCCATGTCTGTAGAAACTGGGATCATTAAAGAGACTTGTTTGGAGTTGTCACAACTGTACAGAGAGGCATGAACACTACCTTGGAAGCGTGCATCTTGGTGCGGCATAGTAAATCAGATATATATATATATATATATATATATATATATTTATGTTGAGACAAAATGAGTCTGCCATCCGATTGATGTAAAACTTATATGCCAAGAAAGTAGGAGAGGCATCCAAGGTCGCGGACAACAAATGAGGCTGCTAGGTGGTGCACAACATCTTCAATAAGAGAGAAGCAATCATGTTATGCAAGATCGTTGACGTGCACCAAGACATAGGAAGAGAGGAACTTGTGCTGTAGATAAAAAGAGATGAGTCTGCAGGAGAAGAGATGAAGCCAAAATTGTGAAGGGCCTCATGGAGCTTGTGAAACCAAGCGTGTGGAGCCTGCTTTAGACCATAGATAGATTTGTGTAAATGACACACATAGTCAGGATGATCTACATCAAGAAAACTCGGAGGTTGTTCCATAAAAGTAGTCTGCTACAAATCACCAGGAAGAAATGCGTTTCCTATATCCAGTTGTCGAAGATGCCAATGTCGTGACACAACTATAGAGAGCACAAGACGGACGGACAGTAGTCGATTTAACAATCGGACTGAACGTGTCAAAGTAGTCAATGTCGGGTTGTTGATGGAATCCCTTGGTGACAAGGCGCACCTTGTGGCATTCTAGAGTGTCATCTGGATTATACTTGTTTTTAAAAATCCATTTACAACCTATGACAGACATGGACCGAGTTCGAGGAACTAGCGTCCATGTGCCATTATGTATCAATGTTGAAACTTCCAAAACCATTGTTGTACGCCATGCCTCACTTTTGTTGGCAGATGTAAAGCAAGTAGGAATCGAGGATGTAGAGAAGGTTTGAACAAGGAGAGCTTTAGTAGGTCGAAGACTGGCAAGAGCTCTGTAATCAATTGCGGTCTTGAAGCGAAGATGAGAATGCATTGGAGTTGACCGAGGGGTCGGGACAAGAGTGGATGAAATGGGCTGTGAAGGAAGGGAGGGTGGTCGATGAATAACTACAGGCTGGATGGAAAGTGAAGGCGAGGAGATAGCAGGGATGATGGATGTAAAGTTCCAAGTAGAGGGAATTAAGATCCATGTGTTGTTGGAGGAGCAGGGCCTAAAATGGATGGAGAGGTTGATGACGAAGACGAGAGAAAAGGGAAAGAAGCTTCATCAAATGTGGCATGAGGTTGAACATATAGACGATCAATTTTGGGGTCAAGGCATTTGTAACCAAGATATTGTGAAGGATATCCCAAGAAAACATATTTGGTTGAATGGTAGACAAATTTGTGTCGATTGTAGGGACGTAAAAAAGGATAAACAACACAACCAAAGACCATAAGAAAAGAGTAATCAGATTGTTTATGAAATAAAAGTTTAAATGGTGACTTGAAAGATAGAGATGCAAAAAGTAGTCTATTAATGAGATAAAGGGACGCCTCTACTACATATTGCCAAAAATGATGGGGGACATGAGAGTGAGCAAAAAGTGTAAGCGCAGTTTCAACAATATGCCAAATTTTGCGCTTAGCACATCCATTTGCTCATGTGTGTGGGCATGATAAGCGATGATGAATACCGCAATACTCAAAGTGAGACTTGAGAGTCATATATTTGCCACCGCCATCTAATTGGATAGCTAAGATTTTGCAATTAAATTGGCGAATAAAAGAAGAGCGGACATGTGATTTCTGTTTGAGAGGATAAATCCAACAAAACTTTGAATAGTCATTAATAAAAATTACAAAATAAGAATGTCATTCACTAGAAGAGGTAGGGGCAGGACCCCATACATCACTATGCATTAAAGCAAATGGAGCACAACTTGTTGTGAAGGTTAATGGGAGATGGTGCCGGGCGGATTTGCCAAGCTTGCATGCTTCACAGGCTGAAGTGGAGGAAACAAGACCAATGTGATGGTAACTAGCTAAGTTGTGAAGTAGAATACTATGAGAATGACCAAGACGTTCATGCCAGAGAGACGACTTATTGAAGATGATACTAAGAGAGGAAGGATGAAGGTGATGCAGCTGCAACTGAAGATGGTACACGCCATCTTTAACAGGACTGTGGAGCAAAACTTGTTGCGTGACTCGATCCTTAACAAAAAGGAATTAGGATGAAATTAAAATAAAGCAGTTATTATCTTGAGTGAATTTATTAACATAAATTAAGGAATGAGTAACTTAAGGAAAATGTAGGTTATTAGATAAAGAAAGAGGACGACAAGCAAAAGGAAATGTAGAACTACCAACATGAGAGATAGCCAAAGGTGCACCATCGCAGACTTGTAGTTGTTCACCATGATATGGAGCAACCTATTGAAGGGACTGCAGATGCAGTGTTGTTTGGTGAGTCGCGCCAGAATCAGGGATCCAATCGATGTAGCTTCCAAGATCTGGTAGGACATCAAAAGAAAATTACGCATAAGCAGGTGTCGAGGGACCATGCATTGTGAAGGCATGTGCACTATAAGAAAAATGGTATTTTTCGACGATCAAAACCATCGGAAAATCAAGAAAATCTGTCGAAAATAGAGGTTTTCGATGAATTTATCGACGAAAATGATCGGTTGAAAAAAGTGACATCGCAAATTGTTTTAGACAGTTTGGAAAACACCCGTCGGAAGTTTTGACGGTTGCGACCATCTAAAACTTTCCACAATTGTGACTGTCGAGGCGTTCTGACAGCTACGACCATCAAAACTTTGATGGTTGCAACCGCTCGAAACATTTCGACGATCGCAGTCGTCGAACTTCGGACGGTTGCAACCGCCAAAATGTTATTGGTGATTGCAACCGTCAATACATTCCGACGGTCACGATCGTCGATAATATTGGCGATTGCTAAACTGTCGATAAGTTTCGGTGGTTGCGACCGTCGTAAACATTTTTTAAAATATAAAAAAAATTTCCAACTGGCGACTCGATCGGTGATTGGCGACCGGATCAAGCTGCCTGGCGACCGATCTAGCCGATCTGGCCGGATCAAGTCACCGACTGATCGAGCCGCCTGGCGGCCGATTGACCGCAGTCGTGGTCGGATCAGGCCGCCTGGTGGCCGATCTGACCGCAGTCGTGGTCGGATCAGGCCGCTTGGTGGCCGATCTGGCCGACAGCGGTCGATCTAGCCGACAGCGGCCGGATCTGGCCGGCAGCGGCCGACCTAGCCGACAGCGGCCGGATCAGGCCGCCTGGCGACCAATCTGGCCGGCTGCTGCCGGATGAGGCCGCCTGGCGGTTGATTTGGCCGGCTGTGATGGGATCAGGCCGCATGGCGGCTCGATCGGTCGTAGTTGGCCGGATCGACCGCCAGGCAGCTTGATCGGCCACGAGAGGGAGAGAGAGAGATAGAGGGCTCATCGGCGATGGGAGAGAGGGGGTCGTCGGCGACGGGAGAGAGAGAGAGGGGTCGCCGACGGCCAGCGGTTGGCGAGAGGGTTCATCCTTCGGTCGTCGTCCGAGAGAGAGGAGGTAGAGAGAGTGAAGAGCAGAGAAAATAGAAAATAGAAGGATAAAATAGAGTGAAGACGTGAATAAATAGAATGAGAAAGAAAGTGGAGAGCAGGAAAAGGAAAAAAGGCGGGGAAATGGGGCAGGATTATTTTTTTAATTACCGATGATTTTGACCATTGAAATATATAATAATAAAATAATATATTTACATTAACGATGGTTCGGACTGTCAGAAGTTTTGACGGTTCGAATCGTCGGTAATTATAATAATAAAATACTAATAATATTATATGTTATGATATATACGCTTACAATATTTAATTATTTTTTCGTTACCGATAGTCCAGACCGTCGAAACTTCCGACGGTCCGAACTGTCGATAATTATAATAATAATTTACTAATAATATTATATATTCTGATATATATGCTTATAATATTTAATTATTTTTTCCATTACCGACGATCCGGACCGTCGGTAATTGCAATAATAAAATACCAATTATATTATAGATTATGATATATAAGATTATAATATTTAATCATTTTTACGAGTACTGACGGTCTGAACCGTCGGTAATTGTATTAATAAAATACCAATTATATTATATATTATGATATATAAGATTATAATATTTAATTATTTTTTAAGATTACCGTCGGTCCGGACCGTCAGAATTTCCGACGGATTGGGAGCCGTAAAAAATTCCAACTTTCCAAATAGAAAATAAAATAATATTATAATAAATTCTATAATTTATTATTTTTATTTTTGACGGAAATTATCCATCGCAAAATTGGTTATGAACGTCGAAAAATAAAATAACAATATAATAGATTTGATAATTTATTATTTTTATTTCAGATGGTTACAACCGTCGAAAATTCCGATGGACACCTATCTGTCGCAAATTGCGACGGATTTTTTTCACCGAAAATGGCCCATCAAAAAATCGCAGTTTTCTTGTAGTGGTGGATGGCTAAGAAAAGCCTAGAGGAGGAGAGCCGTGACATCGATGACTGTGAAATAGGATGTCGTCGATAGTAACATCTGTATGGGCTATGACTAAAATGATCACAAACATGGCATGCATCGCGGAGATCTGAGGTTGGTTTGGCATGTCCACGTCTTGAGGTTGCCCATTGTTGCAATTTGAATGAGCCAAATGAGCACTTGGCGCAATAACATCACGAGCAAGTGGCATTTTGTGCAAGTCGAATTTCGTGGCTTAGCAATATACTGTGAAGTTCAGTGAAGGACATAGGAGCAGAACGAGCAGCCAATGAGGCAACTATGTCTCCATAAGAAGCCCCTAGATTATTGAAAATAATTTCATTAATGCTGGCAAAAGAGAGAGGATGTCCTGTCACATTGAGTTCATCAACAATAAATTTTGCATCGCAAAGAAACGTATGTAGTGATAGACGCATCACCCTTCTTGGTATTTTGTAGGTGCATAGAAAGTTACAGGATGCGGGTATGAGAAGGAGCACCGAATGCAAGGTGCAGAGTCTTCTAAACATCAAATGAGGTATTGAGAGTGATGATATAAGGCATGACTTCTTCGGAGAGAGGCTAAAAGGCAACTTAGAAGAACTCGGTTTGTGTGTATCCAAGCACTATATGCAGGATTGATCGCAGTAGATGATGCTTCACTGTAGCTTGAGGAGCTCTGTGGTGCATCGATTGTGGCAAGATGATATTGTGGCAGACATGGCACCAATCCATCGACAAAGCCTTCGAGATCAAAACTTCGAAGAAGGGGAAGAAGTTGCGTACGCTATGGTAGTTTGTCGTTGTGAATTTTAGGGACAGGTTGTGATGAACCTGATTAAACGTAGGTAAAACTGGTGATGGAGATGGAGCAAAGGTGGAATGTTGAGAAGCATGTGTAGAAGAGGTAGACCGATGCCATTGGGAGGTATGAAAAAAATTCATGTATTACTACGTTTGCTCTGATACCATGATAATTCATGCAAAAATGGAGTTGACTTTAATAAGTTTTTGCATATTTATTCATTGACAAACATATCATAACTAAAGATAA
This sequence comes from Pontederia crassipes, assembly GCA_030549335.1. NCBI lineage: Eukaryota > Viridiplantae > Streptophyta > Magnoliopsida > Commelinales > Pontederiaceae > Pontederia > Pontederia crassipes. The sequence goes on along the minus strand of CM060188.1, from coordinate 9,105,929 downwards.
ATGTCATCGAAACTGCACATCAGATCATATATGGAGAAGATTTGATTTGTGCTAACAATAGATCATAACTGAAGATAAGTGCACATCAAATCATATTTGGATGATATTTGATTTGTCCTAACAGGATGCAATAAGATTTGGCCACAGCAGGTCGAATCGGAACGCTGGTGGTCGGATCTAGCGATCTTCAATCGGATTCGGCCGCCCGGCCAAATCTGATGAGAAAGTGAGTGAGGGAGAGGGTGCTTGGCGGAGTCGGTGCTCGTCGTAGCACCAAAGTCAAGGGGGGAGAGAGAGAGAGATAAATAAATTCAAATTGAAATCTATTTTAGTTTTTATTATAATAAATTCAAATTTTGACAATCGTAGTCATTAGAACTATCGACGAGCGGTTGTATGTCGCTATTTGAGAATGAAAGTGAGTCATCAATAATCTTTTTTTGATGAATTTATTTTGTGTTGCTATTTGAGAAGAATTTAATGTTCCGTTGCAAAATCCTTTTGAAATTGTCAAGGATAGCACACTGTCGAAAAATCCGCATATTCTTGTACTGTCCTAAAATGAGTGATCTATTTATGAATTTTAAGAATTATTTTCAAAAAACTTCCCTAAACTATCACAATTTTTTGCATCTAATCCCAAACTATGAACTTATTTTTTTGTATCCCTAAATTATCACGATTTTTTCCACTTTAATCATTCTGTCTACTTCTATTGCATTTTTCGTTACTTTTGATTTTTCTCATTTATGAAAAGACTAAATTATAACTAAATTACCCTCCCTCCATAACACATCAAATAATAAAAATGAAAATGAAAAAATCGAGGGGAGGATAATTTAGTATTTTTCATAAATGACAATTTTTTTTTGTTTACCACTTTAATCATTCCAATAATTTTTTATTTTATTTTTTATTTCATATTTTTCTAGAGGGGGGTAATTTGATCTTTTCATAAATAAAAAAAGTAAAAGTAACGAAAAATGAAACAAAAGTGAACGAAAGAACTAAAGTGAAAAAGTCATGATAATTTAAAGATAAAAAAATAAGTTTATAATTTAAAATTAAATATGAAAAATCATAATAGTTTAGGAGAAATTTATGAAAATAACCCTTGATTTTACTCGGTTGCACCTTACGAGCCTGTTTGGTGTAAGAATTAACCAAGAACAAAAGCTTTGTTCTAGAACAATTAGCCAAACAATATTTTTTGGTATATGTGGGTCCCACCCGTAATCATGACGAGAACAACAAAATGCAAGGGCAACTAAGTTCATGGTGATGCTTAGAACTCACTTGCTTCCGCCGGGTCAAAGATGAGGGGCAACAGCGGGGTCAAAGCAATAATATTCTGGGACAAATTTTTTTCATCCAAACAGAGCCTACATGTCTTGTGTCAACTGGGAGAGGCAGATGGCATGTGCTTGATTTTTTTGTTAATTTAACTTTTCATCGTTCAACCATACCCTATTTTTATTTTATCTCTAAACTTTAATACTATATTCACTTACATCCCCTTTTAAGACGCTTCCATTGATGATAAATGCCTAAAATTATATTTATTTTTAATCATATATTTATACATTTAATTTTAAATTTTTTAAAAATCCAATGGGACCATAACGAAAATGAGGTTAGGAAGTGAGACCATTTATTATTGATTTGTTGCGAATATATATATATATATATATATATAAGGATAAAAAAATAAACGTGTAAATTAAATATATTTGAAATATTTGGGGTGAAGTGAAAGTGTTTCCAACAATTAAGATGATGTAAATAGATAGTATTAAAATTTAGTAGATAGAGTGAAAACAAGTTATAGTTTTTTAGTGCTAATTAATCTCTATGGGACTTGGATTTTAATAGCAATGAGATGTAATGCTCCCAACTTGTCCAGGAGCACTCACCACACGTTAGTACATCATCCTAATCAACTTGGTCCTCTTGCATTGTTTTGGTTTGCAAATTGCAAGCAAATGGATGATCCGAGTGGCATTAGGAAAATTGCAACACAAATTGACATGCCTGTCTCCAGCCAGCCTTGATTAATATGTACTGATCAGATCCAGGTCACTGTTTGTTGTCACAATTTGACACCCACGTTACATTGGCATAAGATATTTTTTCCCCCGGCATATTACTATCAAAATAAGTTTAAAATCTTAAATATCTTGTGTTTCCCCCCTGAAAACAGCTCCCTAGTCAAGCTGAAAATCCAATAGGAGTGGGAACAAGAGTACCTCATGTATGTTTCTATCCAGCATTCCTCTCGGTGGTGATATATTATACTTCGTTAAATAGATGGATTTTTTTTTCTTTTGTTGAAATCTTTTTTTTTTGGAAAGGACAAGTAACTTCTCTTAAGAGTGTTTGGTAGGAGAACATTTAAAAGAATAAGGTGCAGGTTAGCAATAGAATAATCTTAAATTTGATCATGTAAGCCTTTTTTTTGTCTTTGAAGAACAAAATGTTCTAGGGAAAGGTGGAACAACATGCTATCAATGGGAGCAACAATTAAAAATAGGCAAATATTCTTGTTTTTTTTGCATCCAAACACTTTATAAGAAAAAGTACACATATGTTATCATCTCTTACAAAAAGAAAAGGATGTAAGGAAATATAAATATAAATAAATGAGAACATCGAAACCTATTCCTAGCTAGAACAAGGTTGAAGCATTCAAATGGGTCTTTGGGACAGTTTGGTTGCCCAATAAAGTTAGAAAGAATGATAATATAATATCATATTTCTAAAAAAGTAGATATATTCTTATATTATCTAGTGTTTAATTTGATAAATTTTAATATTTTATAGCTAAAATATGTTATTATACATAATAAGTGTTCAATATAATAATAATATAAATATGATTAAATTTTCAAAAATAAAATACGGTTAGCAAAGTTGAAAAAATGAGAATACGAGTAAAAATGACAATTTCACATTTTTTTAAGTGGTTAAATATTTTTCAACGTTTGATCCAAAATAATCTTAAACTCGTTGATATTTATTTATATTCTTGAACTCAAACCAAACGACTTCTTATTTTTTATAATGTGCCGGCTTGAATTCACTTTAAGAAAGAATTTCTTTATTTCTCCTAAACTATGTATAATCCTAATTTTTTATCATGATTTTTTTAATTACACAATTTAACTCAAAATCTCGTTCGATTTGATTCAATATGTAACAAAAATAATGACTTGAGTTGAAACGTGGTAAGTGAATGATTCTAAATTCTAATCGAAATTTGAAATTCTATAAATACATTAATTACTATTCTTAAAACGAATTATTCAATACACTAGATAGCATTTAGATGCAAGAACTTGAATTCATATTACTTGTCAATAATTAATTTATTTATGCCGCTCCAAAATTCGCTCGGAGAACGCTACAAATTTTCTTTACCACAGTATTGATCAAACCGACCACATATACGTTAATGGCCATTTTTTCTTTTTCTCATTTAAGAATATAAAACTATTAATGTTGCTTTTTCTAATAATTTAATTTTTTAAAAAAATTGATCAGCACATAAAATTTAACATAGTGTAAGAGTTCAAACATCATTAAATTTTTATTAAAAAATTTCCTCTCTTTGTTGTCGGGCACGATGGATGAGAAAAACATAAATAAACTAGAATTTGATAAAGAAACACATTGGTGGCTGTAGATCTAGGGATCAAAAGATGGAATGCTGATAGATAAATCTGATATAAAAATTTGCAACAAACGCATGATCCGTATATATGTACGTAACAAACATATATATCTTTGATTATTTAATTCATGTACACATCTTCAAGAGATGAGATAATGAATAACATATTTATATATATTGAGAAGGATCAATCCATCCATCGATTTCACTTCTTTGCAGGAACCAAACAAAATGTTGCATGCTTTGCCTGATATACACTGCACTGCATGTATTGTATATGCTCCCAAGTCTGCCCAGCATCATTCAGATTTCAGAGGGGAAACAAAGCATCCGGCAGCTTTTGTCTCCGGATCGCTCGTTAATTGGTTGGGGGGTACCTTTTTACAGGAGAAAGAGATTGATCATATTCGATTGATTGGGAGGAGATGATGACACTGACCGGCGGCCAACCGAGCAACAACAAGCTGGAAGACAGAAGCAAGAGGAGGGTACTATGCCATGCAACTTGCTCTGCGATATAACGTAGTATTCATGCAACTTGCCATGCGATTCACCATTAGTATTCCTTTCACGAGTTAATGGCATGATTCCTCTGCACACTACACTACACCACAGTACCACTGACATTTTTGCATGTAGTCCCCCCCTCCTCCGGGTCCTCCTTTTAATCACCATGTCAAGGACGAGAAGATCCCAAAGTTTGGCAAGAATTATCATTATCGTCATCATCATCTCCATTTATGATCTCTGAGTTATAAAATAATTCAATTTTTATTCTGAAAGAAAAAAAATGACACACACACAACACAAGACGCACATAGATGTATATATAAACGAGTGACTAAGAAGAGCTCTCCTCCTCTTCCCATCCATACATGCACACGCGGAGTTGATGTGCCGGTTCAATGCATTGGACGCTAAAATGCATGAGAGTGCATGATGGCAATGTTGGGGACCTCGGAGCTCACGAATGACGGGGACTAGAACGTTTTGGGACATATGTCCAAGGAGTTGTACTAATCCGTTAATTAACTCGATAATATGATTTTTACCCTCCGTTTTGTTATGATGACTTTTAGCAATTGAGAGAGTGGCCTCGGTTCGATTTCTGTAATCAATAATTTGGTTATAACCATATATTAATAAGAGTTTAATTAGTGCATCATCAAGCATGAAGATATTAAGCACATCTCAATTGTTAATATCTGGATCTAACACATTTGTTAATTTGTGTTACTCAACGCGGGTGGCCATTTCAAGTTGTGATAAGAGAAGACCACAAAATCGAATCTGCAACGATTAAATGATATATATTTGACTCTATCTAATCAAGTTGAATTAACACTAAATTATTTGGACAAGATAAGTAAATGTAAATAAAAGCTATCTTTATATTTAATATGTCATTAATGATATGAAGAAGCCCTAGCTTATACTTATTACCAAAAGTGTTGCCTGAAAAGTAATATTACAATATAAAAAATCATCAGCAATTAGCAATAGTTTTATTTATTTGTATCATAGTTTTGAAAAACTTATAAGCATCTCCATGATTTTTTTTATGTTACAGTATCAGTTCCCCAAATACTGTCAAAAACTTTTGAGTTATAAATAGTGAAACGTGTCAATGAAGATAAAAAAATCAACCATATATAATTAATCTACTTACTTGATTTCACAGGAGATATACTTTATGCGTTTATAGATTCTTTATGGTCAAACTTATCAAGACAATTGTTCGTCTATGTACAAAAGAAACATGCATATTCGATACGCTACTCGAGCAACACTTTACAGAAGTATTTGGATATATAATTACACATATTTTGTAAAGGAGGTAAAGAAATAGTTTGTTTGTAGTATTACATGGATCCAAATCTATCTATGTATATAAAAGGTGAGTCACCATTTCGATGCCATAATAAGCACTGTGGATCAAAATAATATCAGGAAGTGGTGGATTAAAGGAACTTTTCATAATCATAATAGATGCATAGATAGATAAATAAATAGAACAATTCATTAATTAGTGGGGTCGTAGGGCGGCCATCTGTTTCAAGTAGCTGTGACGACCGTCGGCAGTTTGGTGCAAGCAACGTAGCCATGCCAAGTCGCCAATCGCCATGTCGTCCCCACTACGTCCACCACCACCGCGAGCTACTACGAGGGACGACGACCCACTGTACCTTTTGTTACCCTGCACCCGTATCCGACCAGGTGCGCGTTACAATCTGGTCCATCGACCATCACTCCAAACCCACCCACCCACCCCTCCTCCTCCTCCTCCCTCTCCCTCTCTCTCTCTCTCTCTCTCTCTCTCTCTCTCTCTCTCTCTCTCTCCCTCCCTCCCTTCCAAGATTAGATGGGGGTCAAAGCATGCACATCTCAGGTGTGTCCCCCCCTCGGATTACATTGTGACTGAACGAAAGCTAATTTGACTGGCAGTTTTCCATCTAATTCGCATGAGATGCTATTGACCTACATATTGTTACTTTTTGGCAAATTAATTTTGGGAATTAAATTCGTTTATTTCAATAAGGATTCAAGAGATGTTTTTTTTTTTTACTTTCGTTGTTTCAATGGTACACTTTGGGACCTTGTCATCTGATGAATATCGCAGGAGTGTTATGTTAAACTGATTAATCAGCAAACATAAAAGAAAATAGTGGATTAAAGTATTAAACCCATAAACATGGAAGTGAACAAATAATAAATTTCAGATATAAAAAATGGCTATCCGTTGAAAATATTTTTTGGGAGAGGCCTGCATTCGTTAGTACGGGGAGATCGGCCCACTAACAGCCCAATTCTAGGAAATGGAGGGAGCCCGTTGAAATGTAGAAGTCCAATATGAGATTATTAAGCTGAACATTTTGACGGTCAGATAATAAAAGTCCATAATTAGTGACGATGTATTATATTGCCACAAGCAGACTTGAAACTGTTGAAATGGCCTAAGCTAGAGTTATATTATATGGGTTTGATGTTGGTGTAGATTGATCCGTGTAAATCAATTTTTTTAGATAAATTATAAATATACATATTTTAAAAAATTATATATCTTGTTTTAAAAATTTTGTTCTTATTTAAAGGATTACACCTCCATTAAATCATGCATATATACATATATGTGTGTAATATATATTGCTACACATTATGACATGAAGGGAAAAAATCATGAAATCATGCTAATGTGTTAAATCATTTACGGGCAATTTGGTAGTAGAATAAAATAGGATAAAATAAAATGATGAAATATCCTATTCTTTAAAAAGTAAATCAATCCTATTATAATTCATGCTTGGTTGAAAGAGAATAAAATATAAAAATATAATATTTTATGACTAAAATATTTTATTATAACTAATTGATGTTTGTTATTATAATAACAATAAAAATACTAATATAATAATATATGTGTAAATTTTTAAAAAAATACGATTTAAAAGTTGAAGAAGATGATATTATTGTGTTTTTTTAAGAATAGTGATGTTATGTTTTGAGGAATAAAAAAGATGATATCACGTGTATTGAGATGATTCTAATTTCAGCTTGTGTTTGGTTGTATTCTAATAATATAATGATATTCTATCATTTATTCTACAACCAAACAATCACTCTGAATAAGTATTTAATTATTCGATCGAATATCATCAAACGAGTAGGGCAATAACGATAAGCCAATCAAACTTCATTTTTTTTAAACTACCTTGAAAATCAAGATATCATCCTTTTAATTCACAAAATCTCAATATTTGTATTCCATCCAAACAAATGAAAAAGTTTATTCTCACAATTTTCACATTTTAACCATTTTTTAATTTTTTTATAATTTAGTCACATATTATTTTATTATTATTATACTAATTAATGTCAAGTATTTATAATAAAATATTTTAATTATAAAATATTGTATATTTAAAATTTATTCCTTTAAAACCAAATACAGATAAGAATAAGAATATAGCAAGAATATGTATATTCTTGTGAATAAAATTTATTATTTTCTATAAGATATTCTTGATCGAAATGGCACATATTTGATATGAGAATAAGATTCATAGGAATTATGAGAAATATTTTTTTTCTTGTGAAAAGAATAAAAGTGAAAATGTTCTTATAATAAAAGGTAAATAATGTTTGGATACACCAAGAATAAAAGAATAATATTTGTTTTTGCCATTGACAAGAAGGTGATTTCAAAATTTTGAAAAGTTGATCAGGATAATTTGTTCTTAGAGTGTTTGATAGAAAAAATAGAAATATCTCCTTGTTCTAACTCTTGATCTCATACCAAACATCTTGACTCATTTGATACGGGAATACAACTAGAACAAGGGTCTTATTCTCGTGATTTTATCCAAACATTATTTTTTAAATTTTTTGGGCCACATTTGTAATGATGACAAAATTTGAGAATTATAGGGGATGTTTGATATGAGGTAATCTAAATAGATTATTTGTCATTTTATTTAAAATTTTTAAGACCCACCACATTATTTCGTTTGACTGCGATTGATTACCGATAATTTTAATTGCTCTGGTAATCTTAATTACCACCTCACTGATAATCTAGATAGCAGGCAGGGAAGGTGTCTTTCCATATTATCACTTGGTGGGAATACATTTTGATGAAAATATCCATTCAATTAAATTTTTTCTTTCAAATATTTTATTAATAAATAAATATCATTTAACTTCATCTTTTTTATTATTTGAAATATTTTATAAATAACTCTTAATTTTGTCTCATCTTTATATATATATATATATATATATATTCACTTTTCTATTTTTTTCTTTGTTTATTTATAATAATATGTTATTAAAATCTGAAATAATTTTTAAGGGTATTTTGATAATTTTCTCACTATCCATTTTGACTATTATTTATATTATCATTACTTATTAAACGTTGTAATGTAATATTATCGATAATTTAAATAATGATAATCTATCCAAGTGATAATTTAAATTACCGGTTATTTAAATCGGTAATACGTCAAACGGCGCCATCATAAGTCTTTGAGAGGTCGAGAATTTGATTATTTTTTGTGAGAACAAAAAAATGAGATCAAAGTAGAATTTTAGAAAAAATATATATTTTGAAACATTTGTGGTGTGCATCCAAACAGGACCTCGTGGGACGAGCAGTTGAATCTTTCATAAATAATTATTTTTATTATTTGTCCAAGTGGAGAGTTGAACTATATATGTTGGGGCAATATAGACATGAGAGAAATTAATATGGTTGTGATACTCATTACACAACTTATTCTTGTCGCAAGACAGGAAGAATACAACAAATCTGCAAGACACGCAAATCCGCCACCAAAAAAATTTTTCAAACTCGTTCTTTAGTTTGTATTTGTTCGTATGCAAATATTTTCGGTAAACATGAAAATCTGGGTGGAACTGGAACATATTTTCCGGTTGGAGAAAAGTTTTATACAATTTTGGAGAAGATAATTTATCTTCCGAGTTCGTGTAATTCTACTACAAAACCAAATGTCGATTTTTTTTCCTAGGCTAGGAAGATATTCTTTTACTACAGTTTTATTTCCATTGAAACAAATACAGCATACTAAGGTGAACTAGTTTTCAGATGCAAATTGATGCTAAAATGTAAAAAGCAACTGCACTGGCAGGAGGGCTTTAACAAGAAGATTAATTAATAACACGCACACCACCATCGATTTGTCACGTACGTGCCATTTGTTTCGCTTAAAGTTAAAAAGAAATTTTTTATTATATACTTTTTAAATAATATATATGTATTCATTAATCAAATTTCGGTACGAGGTTATTTTCTGAATTAGAAGTTAGAACAGGTTTCTTCCATGCACATCTCCCAGATTCTATCAATCAAAATTTATTATTCTTCGGACTGATATTTATTCTCACAGTAATCAATAGAAGAAGTAGAAAAAAAAATTTCGATTGAAATCCACGAATTTATACAATTATTAGCACCTGATTAATTTGATGTATAAATCATATCCTAAATTTGTCTATCACTAATATCGGTAGTAAATCTTCATAGCATCATCATGACTAACTAACAACACCAATCCACAGCCAGAGAGCAATTAGCAACTCGTTCGGATGGTTACCACAGTGAAGAGAAGGCGTCCAAAGTTAAGTAGCACTGCATTTGCTCTGGTTAAAAAGGAAAAATTATAAGAAAAACGATAATCTTCTCCGTGATTTTTATTAAGGTTATTTCTCTTAAATCTCAAGCTTATTTCCATCCTCACCCTAATTTAAGAAAGAAGGCACTTACATTTCGCGACTATTAAAATTTCAATTTACCGTCATCAAACTACTTGATCATGTAACGAACCTTGTTTGATTTAACCTGTAGGAGAGTCTCAAATGGTAAGTTTCAAATTTTGAAGTCATCACGTTAATTGGATAATAAATTATTACTGTTCTAGATTAGTCGAACTTGAATAATCTCAAACACCGAGACGTCACCTAAGCGTTAACTGGATAATAAATTATTACTATTCTAGATTAGTCGAACTTTAATAATCTCAAACACCGAGAAGTCACCTAAGCGTTAACTGGATAATAAATTATTACTATTCTAGATTAGTCGAACTTTAATAATCTCAAACACAGAAGACGTCACCTAAGCTCGGGCCGGCTAAAAAAAAACTAATTGATCATGTTTATTTATCCAATTATTCTTTTAGACCTCGCTGATATTTCCAAAATTGTTTTTTTAAAATAAAAAACCATTTTTATACTCGAATGTATTTATAATTTTTTCCTGAATAAAGGCTAAACAGATAGTTTCATAAATTAGAAACAAAAATTTGACACTCGACATACCGTTTGGATCAAGAATATCTTAAAGAGAATAATAAATTTTATTCAAAAGAATATAAATATTCTTATTTTTTTCTATATATGGTTTAAAAGAATAATTTTAAATATATAATATTTTATAATTAAAATATTTTATTATAAATACTTGACATTTATTATTATTATTATTATTATTATTATTATTATTATTATTATTATTATTATATGGCTAAATTATAAAAAATGACAAAAAGGTTAAAAGGTGAAAATAGTGAAAATAAACTTATTCATTGATTTGGATGGAATACAAATATTGAAATTTTGTAAATTAAAAAGATGGTATCTTGATTTTCAAATAATTTATCCTTATTCCTCTACCCGTTTGATAATATTCGACTGAATAAATACTTACTGTGACTACTGCCTTACTTTAGATGAAGGTAAAGATATTTCACGGTTCTAGGAAAGCGACGTTTTGAATAAATCTTTAAACTACATTCCTCAACGTGTCCTAGAAAACACCAAAAAAGTCAAAAAAATAAGGTGCAATCATACATCATGATACTTCAAAATTGTACAATGCACATCAAAATGTAATTGCAGAGAAGGGGCCAAGAATGAACTTTGGTTCAACAGGTCCAGCGCAATGAGCAGGAACATATTGTCCAGAGAAAAAGTTTAAAACACTGCAAGAGCACGGATCAGTGTTGATATTGCTACAGGGGTCAGATAGCATTTAGACCCCAGTAAGATCCAAAAAGAAAAGGAATTTGTCTACCAAGTGATGTACAATGATTGGTGCATCATACAAAAGAGGCTTACAAAAGTTCCAGACTCCTTTTTAGAACCGTCTGAATTGTTTTGCTGCCTTGATCTTCCTCCACCACCTGCTTCAACAACTCATCATTGATATTTTCGACTTTTTCCGAAGGTGAGAACTTGATGTGTCGTCCCCCTTGCACCATCTTAGCCATCCAAGCTTTCCGAGCATTACTTTCATGCTTTTCCTCTTCCCATGTCCCAGATGCCACGAGCAAATATACATACACGACTCTCTGTTGACCTGGCCGGAATGCCCGAGCGATAGCTTGCCTTGTTTTGGAATGGTTCCATTCTGAGTCCAACATGACCAACCTTGATGCTGCAGTCAAGCTAATGCCCTCAGCGCAAGCTGTAGTTGAGGCAATTAACACCTTGACCTGTCCACTGGAATCACCATTAAACTTATCTATGATCATAGAACGAGATTGGAGATCTAGCTCCCCTTGAAGAACCAGTACTTCTTCTCCTTTCTTCCACCCAAAAACATGATCAAACAATTCCACAAAAAAGACTATCGGAGAAATATTGTGGCAAAAGATCAGAACTTTCTCTCCTTTTAGTGCCGACTTGCGTACAATGTCAATGACAAACTTTGTCTTGCAACCACTAGCAATATCTCCCTTGCACTTATAAACAATATTGAATTCATGGGCATTCGGGAATTTGTTGATGCATATTTCTTCTGTCAGCAGTGAAGGATGGACAGAAAGAAGATTGACTGGCAATTCCATTTCAAGCGGCCATATTTTGTGCACTATAGAATTATGCACTTTCGTCAGAATTTTTTGCTGAATCTCTGTTAGTGTCAACATAAGAGTATAAACCTGCAATCCAGGAAGCTTATCTGCAAACTTGGCATCATAGAAATTGATAAACTCACTAGTCATTCTATGTAAGTATTTGAAGCCTTGCTCTCTGTCAGTTGCTTCACTTGATTCAATATTTTGCCCAACTTTTTCTACAAAAAGTTTTCTTGCCAATTTTTCTGGATGAAAATTTCCCCTAGTTTGTTTTAGAGTGTCATGCATATCACAATCCAACTCAGTTACAACATCACGAACAAAGCGAGGTCGCGCCAAGGCCAAGGTGTTGAAATACTCTTCAAAGTTATTCTGAAATGGCGTCCCAGATAGAAGAATTCGCAATTCGGTCTTCACATTCATCAGGGCTTTTCTTAACTTTGACTTGGTGCTCCTTGGATTATGTCCTTCGTCTAGAATCAGAAGGCCTGGACTATTGAGTAAAACGCCTGCCACGAATTTGCTGTATTCTAGGTTTCCATTCCTCTTACATAAGGAGGCAAAGGTTGGATAGCTCATAAGAAGAATGCTTGGCTGCTCATGCCATTGTTGTAACTTTTCCAGCGTATCCATAAGGTAAAGCAACTTCAGGTTGGGCCTATCATGCTTCCTAGAAGTCATTTTAAATTTGAAACGAAGCATTTCACCATGGCCATCACACCTCTTGATATAATGCACAGGAAGTGAGATGCCCCACTTTTGGAATTCCTTCATCCATGTATCCATAGCTGATTTTGGGGTGAGAACCAACGGACGGCTTCTAGGAAACAATCTCAAGTAGCTGGACATGAATGAGATCATCAACATTGTTTTCCCTGCACCAGGAGAATGCGAGATCACACATCCGCCAGTGGATTCTGACAAATAGCTCATTTCTTTAGGGTTGAGAGACCCAGCAATCTTCATCCAAATAAATTCAAAAGCTTCTTTCTGATGAGTATACAATTTTGACTTTAAATCAGGTATCAAGGACCATATGTCGTTGCATCCCTGTGGTGACATCTTCATTGAGGGCATGTCAATTGTAGAAAAATGATCCAGATCATGCTTCCTTGGATATTTAAATTTCTCACCAAATCTCTTATTGCGTGCAACCCGACCACCGACTGCCAACTGCGTGATGGAAGAATAAAGACTATTAAAGGTCAAGAGAAATAAACACAAGAATTATTAGAAAGTCTAATCGGTCAGTATTCCAAACTTACAAATTGTGGTGAAATGTCTCTTATCTCAGTGGACACAAAGTTACATAACCGACATATCAATCCAATCTCCTCGTTCAGCTTGAAATCATGGTTGCACGTTTCATTGTCATCTCTTACTAAACCGAGAGTACTCCCATCAGACAACTTTGAGTCCATTACCTGACAATTTATCACAATAATTCAAAAAATTATTGAGAGGCATTCAAATGAATATTTGTATGAATAACACTTGAAGATCATAACTTCCAAGAACATTAACTATCTAGTGTGTGGATCATAAAGATGATTCTTTGAGTCCATTTTATCTGATTATTTCTTATATATTTACGCTAAAGATCAAGTATTTCATTTTCTCCAAAAATCTTAAGTCAAAAGGATAGCTTCTCTTTTTGAGCATGCAGAATATTAACAAATATCCCATGTTGTTAATACCTGATTTTGCTCCTGAAGATAAAGTGTGGTTAAACAATGTTCCATTTCTTTCCATAAATCCTCGTGCTCGTCCTTCCTTATTTCTGTATCAGGAGGAGATGGCCAGTGAAAGTCTTCTGGTTCTTCTGGTACAATAATCTGTGGGGGCACTGTTGTGGGTTCAAAATATTTTTCCACCACATTTTTTATGTTTCCTATGCAATTTTCTATCGTTTCTTTGCAATCACTCGCACAACTTTGTTTCCTTTTATACATTTTACCTTTAGAAGCTTTTGACCAACTCGAATGGAGATGATGAGATGGAGAAAGTCTATTTTCATTTCGTCCACTTCTACTCCAGTATTTCGACATCACATGAGGCTGCTTGAACTGCAAGTATACGTCTTTTTTCTCCGATCTTTTTCTTGGTTGTCTAACCATGGAAGTTACCTTTTCTTCTACTACTGAATCTGAGAATGAAGAATTACATGTCGATGCCTGAAGTTGTCCACCTCTTCTCCTATCTAGATTGTGGTCCTCAATCAAAGAATGATATGAACTTGGTGATTGATTACGAGAAACATGATCATGCAACAATTTTAAGCGCTTTGAGTGCCTCAAACTTATGTGGCTATACAATATCTCAACGTCTGAGTCCTCACCAGCATCATCACTGCAATTGCAATTATAGGCCTTAACAGCAATCTCTGGTGTTGCTACTTCCTGAAGAGATTTACAGGCAAGAGATTCGATCCTGCACAGCCTTCTCTCATTACATTCTTGGAAACGTATGATCTTTATCTCGTCTTGTGAATCTAGACAAAGTGCATGCCCAACATCCATTTTTTGATAGGCAACATTGGTTAATCTGTGATAAGTATTGAGAATGCAATAAACTATTTTATCTTGTACCATTTTCAACTCAAAACTCATTCCTCTAAGAGAGGATAAGACCATCAGATGTGCAACTTCAGAGGAAAAGACGCCACTAAGCAGCTTACTTTTACTTGATGAAAGGCAGTCCACCGTACAGCACCATTGGTGATATCCATCTATGACACGATCTTCTTGGAGTTTCTGGAGTATTGCAATGTTTTCAATTGGAACCACCTCCATACCTCTAGCACACTTTGACTTATGTTTGGTAAACGGGAACTTGCTTCTATTTATGAACACAGAAAATAAGCATGAACATCTATTGACATGGGGAAACCTCTTGACTGAGATAATTTTAGCATCAATCCATGACAGAAGCTGCACACAAGAAACATAAAAAACGAGAAAGGTACAACATAGCTCTAACAGAAAAAAATATAAGGATACGTATAAAATTAAAGATAGCGAAGTCAAACGGAAAGATTCCAAGTCTAGAGAGGACACTGGATCATACCGGTTTCTGTGTATCCCCATGAGAAATTGTGGTAGCTTGATGAGCTGAGAGTACACAGATATGAGCACCATCCTTTAGGAGCTCTGAGCAATCAGCTGAGATTGCTCTCCTTGATCGCATGCGCAAGTGATCACCATTTATTCTCTCTTCTTTCACAGAGCTATTGCCTTTTATTTCGATGCTCATATGGCCATTCTTAATATGAATTTGATCTATTCCATGCCAAGATCCATCATGAAATGCTTCAAATGCTGAAAAGAAAAATTAAACTGAGCAATCAATCCAATCTAAACTCAGCGATGGCAAGGATTTAAGGCATCTTGCACTATGCCTGCTAGTGAGCACACGAATTATCGTTGTTTCAGTCTTTATCAATTCTGCACAAGTAGACATGATTACATAGTTCATTAAATTACTTTGTTTTATGTTGTTATAGAATTTTTAAGTAAAATGTTCTAGAAATACTTCTTTGTAACATGGAAGGTTCGGAAATAGTTAAATATCTCACACATAAGGAAACATCAGTTTTTTATATTTAGAATTTAAAAGTTAAATGACAATTTATCGATCTAATTCAGGAAATAAATTTTTAAGGTGCAATTCACTCATTTTTTTTCTTGAAAATTTTCAACATTATATCTTGTAATATCTTTGGGCAAATTAACAATAGTTGTTATTATGAGTCAATCACTATTTAATATTTGTTTACTAGTTAGGGAATCCATAACAAGGTTTCGCAGCGTTTGGCAATTAGAAATAAAGTTCTTAGTAGGTCATGAGAACTAATCGATAAAGCAAATAAATTCTTGTTTTATTCTTGATTAAGTTATCAAATGATGAAGAACTAAAAAATTGATTTACTATTTTAATTCGGAGGGTATCTGGACAAAATACAAGAACTAAAATTTTTTTAATTTTTTTTAAAAATTACAATTTTAATTGAATTAAAGTAATATGATGAATGTTTGTTATTTAAAAATGCATTTGACATAATCATAAAATTATTTCCAAAATCCGTAAAATTAAACAATATCAAATTTAACTTACATGGATAACCTGACATTTTAATTAAATAATTTATTTTGTTATTAAATTTGTATCTATTTATTTATAAAACATAAAACTATTGCAATAAAATGCCATATTTACTAGCATAATTATTAAGCAACATCAGGCAATAACAATTAAATTTATTACATAGTAATAACAAAGGTAAATTAACATTTTGTAAATTAGTTGTCTGGCATAATCAAACAAATGCATGGACTGCTTAATAGTATGTATTAAAACAATTAAGAAAAAATGAGTATAATTTAGATAAACCATTAATTAAAAAAATATGTAATATTAAGAATGAAATAATTATGAATTGCATGCATTTTTATCAGTAAAAAAACTAATTTTATTGAGTATTAAGAGAAATAAATATGCATTGTGACATAATGTTACTGAGCAATTAGAAAAGCTATGTATTACTAATATTTTCATTGTGAATTAATTATATTTGTAATGTAATGTGAAAAAATATTAACTATATTTAAATTGAAACTTCAGCTGGTCCTATCTCTGATTCTCAGGGCCGTTTGGACAAAGAATAATTTTTAGAGAATAATAAAACTTATTCAAAAGAATATAATATCCTTATCATATTCTTATTCTTTCATTTGTTTGGTGTAAAAGGAATAACTTTTAAATATATTATATTTTATAATTAAATTATTTTAGTATAACTAATTGACCTTTATTATTGTTATTATAATAAAATAATAATATATGGTTAAACTATAAAAAATTAAAAGAAATGATAAAAGATGAAAAAGGTAAGAATATGTCTATTCATTTGTTTTGATAGAATAAAAATCTTGCAGTTTTGTGGAATAAAAGGTTGGTATCATGAGTTCCAAGGTAATTTCATAAAAAACGTACATTGACCGAGTTAATCTTAATCTGTCACATATTTGACAATATTTACGAGAATAGAAAGCTATTCCACACTTTATCCACGAACCAAACGGCCCCTTAGACTCTTGGTGCCAAGCGCAACTTTATTCTTTTGACAGGTTATTCCATCGTCAATGTAATTATCTTTTTCAATTGTATAAATTCACTACTAACCAAATTAATAGGATTTATGAATTATGAACTTAAAAGATTAACTTCAAGATAAAGGAGTTACCCTCTTATTTTATCAGGGCTGATTTGGTATCCGAATAAAATAAGAATAAATACATGTTTTTTTCATCAAACACTCATTTTTAAAATACATGGATCCCACAATAATAATTATGAGAAAAGTGAAAAAATAAAAACAAATGAGGAGTTGCTGCTCCACCTAAGAAAATCCCAGCTGTGTTTTTATTGGAATTGGGAACAAAAATTATTTGTCCTGCATTGCATTCCTCGCCAAATAGACCCTTTAGTCCCGTTTGGATAATTTTTTTTTAAACCCAACATAAAGGTTTTCTAACCTTGCCTTTACTCCCACCCTCTTAATCCACCGAGAGCAGGGTATTCGTTGCAAAGCAAGGAACACAAAATCCTCTCCTTTTGATTACTTTTGCAATCATTACTAATGGATCCCACTAAATTATTCTAAACATGTTTGGATAAAAATGTAGAATCTTTATTCCCATCCAATTCTTATGCCAGACGGGCCTTAGTTTGTAATCTGCTTATGCCTCCTTTGCAGTACGAAAAGAAAGATAAAACATCTTTCATTAATATCTATAAGTAGAGTTTAATGTATACGTTTCAACCATCATTATCAGTTACTCCAGATGCCATACATCCCCTTCATTCGCATGCATCTAATCAAAAAGAAAAAAAAAACAGAGAAATCTGGAAGATAACCGAGTTTTAGATACGCACATATAGAACTCGAAAAAAAAAAACAAATACATTTAGTTACTAGAAGAATCGATGCAAGATATATATTACTTACTAGAGGAATCAATGCAAGGTCGGCGGGAGGACAATGGTCTCTTCGGCATGCCACCGGTTCTCGACGACTGTCCCGCCCCGTTAATTAGCTGCTTCAGAGAGAGAGAGGGAGAGAGAGACCTGAGACCCACTAAGTTAGCTGCAACTGTGTGAGAGAGAGGGAAGCGGCGGGATGGTGATCGAGGGACGGTTGGAAGTTGGGACACAGATGTTTCAGGATGGCAGAGAGGGTTTTAGGTTTATGGAAGAAAAAACTTCCGATATTTGGTATTGTATATCTTTATAGATATTCGAGCGTATCTGATTTGTTTCCTGGCATAAATTGATTTGATATTTATATCAAATTTCAAAGTCTATAATTGGATTCTTTCCATGATCGCCTCCCTCCCTGTATCGAGAAGAAAAACTCTATAAATTGATTTAATATTTTCTTCGTGTTTTAAATTTTGGGAAAAAGATAGTGTTAATGAGGAATTTTTTAAAAAAAAATTATGAGGTAATAAATTATCTTTTAATAATTTAATTGGAAAAAATTATAAAGAATTTAGATTTGTGTTAAATATTTGTGAAAAGATTTTGAGATTCGGCAAATCGTTCCATCAATCATAAAAAATCTTCTGGCATACATATTGCAATATGTTACGATGAACCCACCCAAAAAAAGTTACTGTGATTTGAATCAATCAGTTATTAGTAAAATTATTTATTAGTGGTTAGAATCCATGGGAAGGTTCTTGAACAACATTAAAATTTATTGCAGCACACGATTTCCATTTCGGTCGCTTCATTATTTATGAACTTAATTTTATTATATACTTTGTTTGTTAATTATCTTGTTTTTTTTATAAATCACCAAACCAGATATTAAAATAGAGCACTTGAAGATCGCTTTTTTACTTTATTATCTTCTCCAATGTTTTTCATTGTTTTTTTAATATGCATATGCCTCCTTTCTAATTTCGACTACTCAATAATTAAATAAATCATTCAAATGGTAGAAATTTTGGTATTTCGCTCAATGAGATTGCCACGCCAAAGATGTTACCACCAATATATTATAGATTTTGTGAACCCTATTTTGAGCCATCCGATTATAGATCTACGACGATGAATGGATGTCTTGAAAAAGTTATGGATATCTCATTAGCTCGTCCTGCACGAGAGAGACTGGCCGCCGGGAACGATGTTTCTCTCCTCTCACGGGGACTTCCCGACCTTTCTCCGGCGAAGCCCTCCTTTGTTTCCCTCTCCTCGCGTGAGCAGTACGCACTACGCACGACGTCGATACTCGAAACGGCGTCTCACACTTCTCTCCTCATGCACACATAACATCCATCCGAGCGACGATATTGGCAGTTGGGCTTCTCCAACGTCTCCTCGCCCAAAAAATATAACTTGATCTAAATAAATTTCATTAAACAATAGCTGTAAAATGAAAAAAAAATTATATAACTAAATCAGTGTTAGATATAATCAAATGATCAATAAGATTAAAAGTTAAAACATAATTAAATTAAATGCGCTCTTCATTTTTTTCTTTTTTTTCAAAATTATTTTTTAATTGACGGATCAGATTGGATAATGTCACAATGAACTTGATCAAGTTTGATTGCCTCAACTGATCCAATTTTACCATCTAATTAGACCAAATGGAGCCAGCCTTCGATTATTGCAATATGGGTCGAAAAGAAATTACGGATGTTCATAAGTTTATGACGTGGTGACAATGGAAGTGCTTAATTATGATCCTTAATCTGAATTAAATAATTTCGTTATATGTATTTTTGAAATGATTTAAATATATTTAATCTGAGTGTGAATGCATTTATAGAAATCTCTGAAAATATATTAGATGTTAACATTTAGAGGTGTGTTGTATTGGGATGCATTTAATATTACATTTTGGCGGTAATCAAATTCTTGTCAAATGAGTCGATCTCATTTATTTAAAAATAAAAAGTACTTTACATTCCAAATGAGGCGATAAATGTACTTCACTACTACTTGCATACAAAACTATTTTGAGACTATTATGATGTCCTCTTTATCTAATTAGTTATTTTTAGAGTCATAAACAAATAGAAATATGAGTCTGGCTCCATTACTACGTTAAAAAATGCAAGAAACTCTTTGAATAGACATATATTAATATTTTTAGTTGTTATTATATAAGCATCTAATAGGACATTATTATTTTCTTAATGATGAGAAAAAATTTCCTTAGAAAACTTTTTTTCTTTGTAAAAAAAGAAAATATCACGAGATTTTTAAATCATACGAAAGGCCCAAAAAGTTTGCCCCTCCTTGTCAAAGTCCAGGTCCAAGTCAAAGTCCGCGAGGAGCCCGACCCAATAACGAACCCAACCGCTACACGACAATACCTGGAAACTAAAGGGAGCCAGCCAGAGACTTCGCGTGCAAGCAAGCGCAGGACCAACCCGCCGCGCTTCCCGAAGCTTCGCGCGCCACGTGTAATAGGCGACGTCTTGGAGGATGCCACGTATTCAATGCATCATGTCTCCATCATCCGAAGTCTCTCGAGGAAAACCCCCTATAAATATCATCCTGGTGCAAATCGTGGCGCCTTTCCTTGGATGCTAAGAATCGCAAGGGATTGTAAAATATCTCCAGACGCAAACCAAAAAAACTGCGATCGAGCGAGAGACATCGCGGACCGCGAGAGATCGAAAGAGAACAAGTATTAGGAGAAAAATCGCAGGAGAAGAAAGAAACAGAGCGGAGAGGAAGAACAAAGGCCGACGACATGGTGATGGTGGCGGAGCAGCAGAGGTATATATACTTTTTTCTCATTCGGCGTCTCGTTAATTCCATCTCGTTTGTTGTTGATTCTGTGGTGGCCTTGTTGTGATTTATGTTCGTGCTATTTATTTTTCTTCTTTTTTGTTGGAGTTTGTGGTTTCTGAGGGTTTTTGGAGGAGTATCGATGCTTGAGGATTAATTATTTTCTTTAGGGGTGGGAACCAATCTATCGGAAAGGTTGTAGGAATTTCTGTTAGTTTGAGGTAGAATAAGGGGCGAATTTTGGTTGTGTTTATATAGGTGAAATGTGGAATTTGATCCGTAGTTAGTGAGTTGAATGAGTTTTTTGTGAAGGGCTGGTTCGTGAAACTTAGATGGTTGATTATTTTTTCCCTGGAACACTTAAATATGTTATAAACGAAACTATGTGGTACAAGTATGGTTGTTTATGGTGACCGTGTTTGTGGGTTCAATTCAGTGGAGACTTATTGCCTGACCGCTTTTGAGTTCGTAGTTCGTCCCTGATTATGTTCTTTAAATTCTGGCACCGTACTCGTGCCCTGTCTAAAGTAAATTTTATTGTGTCGAGGTGGAGTCATTGTTTCCTAGATTGTAGTGGATCGTATGAAGGGGATAAACTTAGTATTTTTTTTTCCTTGAAATTTCTTGTTTTTTCTTGCTGCGATTTAAACAAGGATAAAAAATTGTATTGAGTCGATGTAATCGAAAAAAAAATATTGAGTCGAGGCGAAGGAAGCTTCGGGGGTTGCATTGGATGCTACGAATGGAAAGATTGCAGTTGATGCTATGAATGTGAGCTGAGTATCTTTCATGGAAATTTCTTTTCTCTTTTTTTTTTTGTCACCCGATAAGCGACGATAAAATGTTTCGGTGGTGTGTGTTTTTTTTTTTTTGGTTTTTCGCTCCCCCTGTAAGTTGTGTCTTGTCAGCTGAAGACGTTGCTTGCTTTGTTTGATGAAACGTACACTGATTTGCCTTATCTCGTGTTTTGATTTGTGTGGAAGTTTTAGCTGGGGGAGCGGCAGGTGCTGTGATCATTTTGCTTGCATCAGAGCCTTAGGTATGGATATCAGCAAACTTGATTACTGTTTACCTTAATGTCGTCACCTTTCCGTAGTGTCTGTGGAGAGTTCTTCTGCCCCACAAACTGCGTTCATATGTTCAGTTCTAGCTGGGTTCTCGAACACTGCCTTGTCTTGGCATTTCCTCCGGTGATGTGAACTAACAGTATCCTTTTGGATTATTGAAAAAATGAGGTGTGGGGGTAAAAGGATACTTAAAAAATGAGGTGTGGGGGTCAGGGATGAGGTGTTGGACTGGATGGTCGGAAGTAGTATGTAGCGTTTTCGAACAAAAAAAAAAAAACTTGTGTTTTGTGATTTCAAACTCGTTATTTGATGTTTCTTGAAGTTTGCAATTGTGGCTTGACTGGTTCTGATTTCTGATACGAGTGAATGCACTTATTATTTTGATGAACATTGTCTTGGAAGTTGAGCATTTACTTGTCACTGAATTGATTCGTTGATGAAATTCTTCTCTTCTCGGGGAACTTTGAGATACTCATGGTCTTATTATTCTTTTTTTGTCCTTAGGAAGAAGAGGCCACGCAGGGGCAAGGAGGGGCCAGATTCTGTGGCCGAGACTATTGCTCGATGGAGAGAACACAACACCCATTTGGACTCTTCTCCGAATGGACAAAAGCGCGTGCGCAGAGCTCCGGCAAAAGGTTCGAAGAAAGGGTGCATGAAAGGAAAAGGGGGGCCAGACAATTCCAATTGCAGATATCGAGGTGTGAGGCAGCGGACCTGGGGAAAATGGGTTGCAGAAATTAGGGAACCTAATCGTGGGAATCGCCTGTGGTTGGGGACCTTCCCCACTGCTTACGAAGCTGCTATGGCGTACGACGGTGCTGCGAGAGCTATGTACGGCCCATATGCCCGTCTCAATCTACCGGAACGCTGTGGTTTCAGCTGTTGCCCAGCGACATCCGAGTGCGAGTCAACAACGACCTCGCATCATTCAGACACTTTCTCCAGTTCCGGTGCGACGCTCGCAGTTGGATTCCCAAAAGTTAAACAGGAAGTGCCGGAACCTGTAAACATTGAGAAGGTAGAAGAACAGAGAGAGGAGTTTGAAGTGTCGAAGCTACCAAAAGCTGCACAAGAGGAGGATGCCAGGGGGGAATTCAAGGACTACAAGACTTTGCTTTCAAATGGTTCACCTGATCCGTCAGCAGGAGCTCCTGCGGCCTGCTCGGAGCTGGCATGTTCTGATCCACAAAACATTCAAGCGCTGGCTCCAGTCCCCGAAGATGTATTTTCTATTGAAGAGATGTTGAAGATGATGGATTCCGACCCTATCGGTAGCCCAGATCAATTTGGTGGTCTTGACCTGGACGACAACTGGCATTTGAATCTGATAGAGTCCGAGAATAAGATTCTGGGGGCTATACGTCTCAGTCGGGAGGGAGCTACGGGTGGACAAGGTGCAGTTGACGTTGTCTCAGGTGATGACATACTGAGGCAGTTGGGTCAGGATTACGACTACGGCCTTGGTGGTGGATTCACTGTTGCCCCGGACCTGTTTGGTTCCAGTTTTGAACCCAGTTTCTATTAGGGTACCTCGTGGGGACGAAGGTTTCAAGTTCAGGGTCTCCTTTGGTCATAGCGGAGTTCCGCCTGGATGGATTATTTATTGGTTCTGCAAATGTAGCGAGTTCTCCTCCAGCTTTTTGTTAATGTGGGAACTTGGCTGATCTGGGTTTTTCTTTTTGGTACGCACAGGAAAAAATTATGATTACTGTACAGTAGATACAAGTTTCTTGTCTTTGTTTTTTATTTGCTAGGATCGTCTTTGTTAGCAAGTGTTGTGTGGCTAAAGATACAGACTTCCTTATTCAGCTTCATAACAGTGAAATATGAAATTCATCAGCCATGTTTAGCTTATTGTCCTGTCCTCCCAATTGTAAGCAAAACTTCATGCAAGATAATCTGTTGTACTCTCCTTGTCAGGAACAGGAGGATCTAGTTGGATAATGAGATAACGTTAGCTCTTACAGCTGCCTAAATCTCTTATACCATCCTTTTTTTTTTAAGAAAAAAGTGAAATTAATTATTGATAAAACATTCAGAGTTGTCAAAATATAATAATTGGAGAACTTTTACAAGATGGGTATACTTGCCTCCCTCCAAGATGGCCCTTGCTTCAATCTCCAGTGCCGAGCTACATTGTCTAGCGAGAGCATCGTGAGAACGAATAATGAAACTTAAATCGCCAGACTCCCACTGGGCCAACAAGTGCCCTTGGCGTGAGGTGTCTCAAATACTTAGCATCTAGCGCATTCATCAAAATTAGATAGGGCTCTCTACCAGATCGACCTTACGATTGCCAGCTTGGATCTGAATAAAAACTCATTCTGGGTAGATCAAATTCCTCCCCACGCCCCCCCCCCCCCCCCAAAAGAAAAAAAGACCACCATAGATCTCAATTTTAGCTTTGATTACGGTTCAACGTGGAGCCTTCATTAAGGCAAGAGTCAATATGCCACCGAGGAAGAAGTTCAAATCTAAAATTGAACTCAGATTGGACAATAAACCAGAGGGATAAAGAAAAAGGACATGAAAAAAAGAGGTGCTCAACAGTTTCTGAATGATAATCACAAAGTTTGCAAGAAGGATTACACGAGGGAATAAAATGTAAAATAGCATCAGAGGTGGGGAGCCGCTTGTGTATTAATTTCCATAGAAAGATGTGAATTTTTGGTGCAACTTTGATCTACCACAGAGTATTCCAAGCTGGCCTTCCAGACAAGGTGGGTGGTAAAGAGTTATCTACAATGAATCTTTTTACATTGAATTTTCCTTAGCAACTCCATGAGTATCCTTCACTCAATGACAGGCTTGAAAAGATAAATAGATTGCAGTAATATAGTTCAAAAGATCAGGACCAAACATGTCAGTAAGCACTTCAATATTCTAATAGTTGTCACATATGAGTTCATTCACTTTCATAGAGTAATATGAGATATCATATTGACATTCATATAGGTAGGTATCCATGCAAGGGGATAAAAAAGATCCATGATTGCTTTCCAACCCCAAACCAAAGATTCAGAAGGGTGTGGGGAGGTCCAGGAGTGCACATGACCATATTTATGTGTAAGTACCCATGGATTGTTCTTGTTATCCAACAAATCAAGAGTCCTCTTAGCTAATAAGGAGGTACTGATATGTGTTAGATTTTTAATACCCAGGCCGCTACACACTTTTGATAATTGGATAGTCTCCCAATTTATAAGATGAGTCCTCCACTTACCCCCACCCGGGTCCTAGAAGAAGGATCTGTTATGCTTTTCAATTGCCTCCAGGATGCCATTGGTCATATATGTGGAACTCAAGGCATGCATAGGGATGTAATTGATAACTGAGTTTATAAGGGTAGCTTTGTCGGTCTGATTTAGGAGTAATTATTTTCAGCCAACGATTTTTTTTGTGACTTTATCCATAATTGGTCTCTGATTCCTAATGAGTATTTTAAAATTGAGAATATTTTGAATGATGATAAGAAGAGAAGTGCAATGTGATGAATACACAATATATATATATATATATATATAAATTCTGCTTATATAATTAATTAATTATATATTCTGCTTATATGATTAATTAATTATTTAATCGTCGGATAAAAATTTTAGAGACGAAAAGTGGTGTGCAAAAACCACATATATATACACATTCGTCATCATTATTTCATATACATTTCATTATACATTTTTTCATTGAAGTGTATGCATATTGTTAATTTTTCGAGGGATGTGATAAGTTGGAATCACATGGATGGGAATACAACATTCGGTTAAATCAAATGAAGTTCCAAAAGAAACACAAAAACATAGCTCAAGTTCCCCTTTCCCAGTCGTCTCTCTTGCATATGTCCCTTTAGATCACCCCAAATTCTCCATGCTCAATAACACATTAACATTGTCCTCACCAAAATCCATTCGTGGCCAGCTCAAGCTCCTTGTAAGTGAACATCTGCCTTTTTTGTTCCCAATGTGTTGGCATATCTACGCAATGACAACAACAAACAAAGGACAAGTAAAGCCAATTATTGTAATGCCTATGGAAGCACTCCATCTTGAAGGAGTCACAATCATCGGTGCAGCAAGTGAAGACTCTGCCAGAAGCATCCATGGAGCAAAGAGACCAGCTCCATAGGCATCATTAGGAGGAAGGGGCGCTCACACCCCTGGACAGGGACACTCACACTCCTAGATAGGTTGGACTCGCCTTTGTTGAGGCGAAAGGATAGTGAATGAGGATAAGATTCATCGGCGAGCTGTCGAGAGGTGATGACACCTTAGCAAAGCCATTGGCAAAAAGAGAAGAAAGGGAGATTGAGAGAGAAGGATGAGATGTCGATTGGAATATGAGATATCCATATGTTTATATAGTAAGTGAATTCCAACAAAATGTCGGAAACATATTCCGAGTCGAACGCAACATTAACAAACACATTACCTTTTGTGTGTAACCTAACATTGAAATTAAATATTACATTGAAGATTCTAAGGCATCTGTATGAAAAAAGCTTGAACCAAACACACCCTAAGACTGCATTTGGAAATAGAATTATAATTTCTCTTAAGTTCTCAGTGAATAATTAAATTAACATATTAGTTCGAGATGTGTTTGGATAGAGTGAAACGTAATGATGATGAACTAGGGAGTTGATGTAATAGAAAAATATTGATGTGATGGATGAATTATTGATGGATTTTGAATTAAAAATAATTATTATAATTATAAAATATTTTTTATTATTAATAAAAAATTATGGAAAATTTTTTGATAAAAATATAGTATTCAAATATAAAAAAAAATATTTTTAAAATTCAAGATAATTAATAATATATTAAATTTTTTAATAAAATAATAAGTAATAAATAATATTTTATTAATATTTTTAATAAATATCTTATATATAATAAATAAGTTATTTTATGGTTAAGGTGTGCGAGAGAGAAAATAAGAAAAGAAAATAAATCAAATACAAAAAAGTCACGTAAAAATAACATTTCGGACGTAGAATAGCTGAAACCGTGCAGAATGAAACCATGGCACGTCCGTGCTCATGGTTTCACGATAACATTTTTTTTATTAAAAGTTTAAATTTTTCATTATACACTGGCGCAATCCTAAATTTGAAATTTTAGATGTATTTTTAATTTTAATTTTGATTTGTTTTTTTCATGGATCTGATTTTGTAACAGTAAAAAAATAATGTTTTTTTCTCGATGAGTTGCTAAATCTTTCTATATCCAACTTTGACAAATCCCATCTCACCTTGCATGCATATGTTCATACGTTCTTTTGGTGGTACATTCATCTTCCAAAGCCGAAGTGAAGTCCTTTCCTTTCATCAAGTTAGTGTCGATATCTCAACTCAGGTTGTCTGAAATTCTATTGAAAGTTAGCAAATGGCTGAAATCGACTGCCCATACGGTAGGCTCTGCACTCCTTGTTCACATTTATAATTAATTATCAGAAAATGTATACATAGTGCGAACATTTCATTCAAAAATGTATTGCACTTATAATTATTCAACTTCAAATTATTATCACTTCAATAATTCGTGACCTCTTCTTAAGATTTGTTTGGACATTTGATGCAGCAAAAGGTCGGAGCTGATGGGCAAGAGAGACTTAGTGGCCAAGACGGTCATTGTAGCAAAGAATCAAAGCATTGTGTCATCTGCCCATTTATCTTTTTCCTAGTTAAGTTTTAAAATCGTAATTTAAGCGGGATCTACGTTTAGAAGTCAATAAATATTATTTATCTCCTATACTAAATAAGTACTTTACTGTGTATATATGTAGAAAAAGGAGAGGGCACATTTTAATTTAAAATAAAATTTATATTATTTTTTTTATGTTCTTTCACATGGATTCTTAATGTCTTTTTTACTAACCGAGAACGGTGGAAGATGTTAAGAAGTGTATTTTCCTAAAATAATAAAGAAAAGAAGTGTATTTTTTGGATCTTGATATTTTAGTTAAGCAATTAGTCTTAGGCAGTCAAGTCCTTCCACCGTCAACTAAACAAACATCCGAATCAAGGACGGACCCACGTACTCAACTTTTTAAAATATTATTAATTTTATATGTTAATATGAAATTTTAGGATTACATATTAATTTGGCCCTCTTAAATATCTTTTAGCATACTAGCTTGACATCAAATTTGCCTGATGGTAGACGATCCTTAAGAGGTACTAAGTTTGAAACTTTGGCCCCTCATATTTTTTGTTCTAGGTCCGCTCTTGATCCGAACTAACCAATAGTATTAGAATCCAAACGTATGAATGAGTGGTAAACCAATTTCGCCGTTGATCAACGACATCGATAAACATTATGCGTTTTCATGTTCGAGCTACTTTTAATTAATCAAGTCTGCAAAATAAAAACGCTGTATGAACTACTTCAACTTTCTTTTATTTTACCCATTATACTAATTTATATAGTTAAAGCTCCGACTTTGTTGATATTATTATTATTATTATTATTATTATTATTATTATTATTATTATTATTATTATTATTATTATTATTATTATTATTATTATTATTTATGGAGGTGTAGATCTACACGATCTAAATGAGTCTTTTTTAGATAAATTATTAATTTTTATAAATAAAGTGTATATAAAAAAGAAGCTGCCAATACCAACTTACTTTAAAAATTTGATTTACACGTGTAGATCCCACATTCATTTTGAATCACTCGGATAAAAAACTATTGATGAAATACGTGCTTATTCTCTCCTACCTCCCTATTGGGTCCGGGAGGAAGAAAATAATGTATAACTTGTTTTTTTAATAATAAAGGTGAATATATACTTAAATAAATAGAAAATAAAAACGAAATTAAAAATGTCGAAACAATATAATTATAACTCAGACAAGGAAAGTTAGGGAATTTTTTCCGGTTGTCTTGGTTCTAGCCTTCAGTTGGTTGTATTTATTTGAGAATAAACATATAACATTGTTAATTGACAAAAGTGCATATAGGTTGTGTTTAGGTATATTGAGTTCTTGTTAGCTTCGATAATTAATCAATTAGATAAAAAAAATTTTAGTAGGTGTTTGAATAGAAAGTAAGAAGAATATAATTTATTATTTTATGAAGTATAAAATTATACTAAATAATAGTATTATATATAATTATTTATTTAAATTTTACATAAATTTGAAGATCCAAATATAATATATTTTTTAAAAAAATAATTGAACATTTTAATTAATAAAATTCTATTATGATAAATATAATAATATAATATACATTTTAATTTGAAGATTTACATTATTTTTTAATTAATATTATAAAAAAATACTTTAACTAATTAATAAAATATTTTTAATTATTAGAACTAGGTAATTTGTACTTTTAATTAATAAAATTGAATAATTTAATTTATAAGCTGAATAATAATGTATTAATAAATAAATAGTATATATTAAAAATAATTAAAGTAAAAAGAAAAAAAAGAAACAAACAAAGAAAAAGAAAGTAAGTTCTTTACTTAAAAAGTCCTTGCTTTCTTGAAAAATTCTTACTAAAAATAAGAATTTTTCAATTCTCGCAAATAATGCATGACGATGCTGTTTGCTAAAATTTATTGAAATTTGGACAAGTTTTCGCCCAAATTTTAATAGCCAAACACATTCATATGTTGTGCTTGATAATGGATGAAGTTGAAAGACATTCTAGTCCATTCCTCAAACACAATAGGTAACCTGACTTTTGAGATGGAATATGCCACCTTTTTTAAAGTGAAACTAGAGTCATTTATTAGAAAAAATTAATATTTTACTAAATATAATTTATTTTAAAAATGATTTTTTTGATATTTAAATAATGTTATTTTAACAAATTTTTTCCATAAAAAAGTTACTTTATAATTTTTGTTTTTATTAATAATAAAATTATACTTTAATTCAAAACTCACTAAAAATTAATTCATCATAACTATTTTTTATCACATTAACTCTATATTCCATCATCATTATTTCACTACTTTTAAACATACTTCGAATTAATATATTCAAACTCAACCATAATGTTGAAGATTATATTTTCATGATAAAAATATAGGCATCAATTATTAGGCCCAAGTGACCACTTTATAACATTATTGGGCGGTGATGAGCTCCAAAGGATACCGGCTTCTCGTCGCAGTCATTTGTCTATTCGCATGCAACAAACAGCACAGCCAATAAAACATGAATGGCCTAATGTATGTGGGTCCCGCACACAACTTTCGACCACGAAGAAAGCAGCGTACAGCTATTTGCTGTCCCAATTCCGACATCCGATCGTATCGTATCTGACAATTGATACCACCAACCCACAAGGGCCTCACGCTTCACAGACACAGTTATCCAAGTCCTCGTCGTAATAAGATAGCAAGAAAATAAAAATAAAAAAGAAAGAGAAGAACCAAGTGCAGGGGCGAAGAGAAGACGAAGATGCCGTGCCTTAACCTCTCCACCAACGTGAGCCTCGACGGCGTCGACACCTCCGCAGTCCTCTCCGAGGCCACCAAGACCGTCGCCAGTCTCATCGGCAAGCCGGAAGCCGTGCGTCTTTGATCGACCCATGGCCGTCTACTAATTTTCCTTTACTGCTATTTTGCTTGAGCTCGAGTCGTTCGATTGAAATGACTGTGAGGATGTTGTTGTGTTTTTCTTTTTCATACTGGTTCGGCAGTACGTGATGATCGTGCTCAAGGGGTCGGTGCCCATCTCCTTCGGCGGGACAGAGCAGCCAGCGGCGTACGGCGAGCTCGTCTCCATCGGCGGCCTCGGCCCGGACGTCAACAAGAAGCTGAGCGCCGCCATCGCTGGGATCCTTGAGACCAAGCTTTCCGTCCCCAAGAATCGGTTCTTCCTCAAGTTCTATGACTCCAAGGCAAGCTCTCATCTTGCCCTCACAACTTTTCATGTGCTTCAACTTGGGGGAAGTTCTCTATTCATAGCATTGAAGTTGCCACTTATTTATAGTGATTTGATTCTGTGTTCCAGGGTTCAAACTTTGGATGGAATGGATCTACGTTCTAGGCTTGGCGTAGCTGCGGCAGTCCTTTCGCAGAGTATTATTCGTGAATCCTGTAGCGTGATTATGATATGACCAGTTGTAATATGTGCTTCACATTTTACTTCATTGTGAAAATCCTATCACTCTTTAATCAATTGCTGTTGTTGGTCTAGGTAATGCATCAATAATCATCATATTATCCTCCTTGTTAAGCATGTTCTTTTTCTCTCTTGTGATGATATTGCACCGTGCCTAATACCTAAGCTAGAGTTTGAGTCATGCCCTTCTCTTTGTTTGGAGTTTTAATGATGGAGGGATAGCTCAGGATGGGGGAGTAAAGGTTGGTGAGATGAAGAGCGATGAGTGTTTACAAAAATCATATTTGAATATAGATTCATGAGTTCGGTTGGGTTACTTTAATTTATTATTTCTTTGGATGCAAATTATAATTCATAAGTTAGGGAGGGTTTATTTCAAAAAAACAAGTTAGGGAAGGCTAAGTTGGATAAATGTTTATCCTTAACAACAACAACAAAGCCTTATCCCACTAGGTGGGGTCGGCTATATGGATCATACGACGTCATTCCGCTCTATTAGTAATCAAACATTTCGGTATATTATTCACCAATAGATCTTGCTCTATTAGTTCGCAAAGTGTCCGCTTTGGCCTCCCTCTCCCTCTTTTAATCAGACTCCAAATTATTTGATCTACTCTTCTTACTGGCACATCTAATGGTCTTCTCTGAACATGACCAAACTATCTCAAACGATTCTCTACAATTTTCTCACTAATAGGAGTCACTCCGACTCGTTCACGTATATAGTCATTCCTAATCTTATCTAATCTTGTATGACCACACATCCATCTCAACATCCTCATTTCGGCTACCCCCACTTTACGTTCATGTTGTCCCTTCGTAGCTCAACATTCACTACCATATAACACTGCTGGTCTTATAGCAGTACGATAGAATTTTTTTTTAACTTTATTGGGTACTTTTCTATCACCAATATTTATCCTTAAGTAGATTTTAATTACTTTTACTTTTAATTTGACTGAAAAGAATAAAGGGTAGAATAGGTGTATTTATTTCTAATCCCTGGAAAGCCACTAGTTTGGTGAATTTTATTTTAAGTCATGTGATGAACTTATAATTCTCAACTTAACCTTAATTAAATTTTTACAAATTATATCCAAACAAGGTGTAAGCTTTCTAAGCTCATCCTACTCTAATTAAGTCTAACACATGCCTGCTAAATCTTCCATCCAAACAAAGCATTAGGCAAGCACAATACTTAACGTGTTGGTGGTTTTTTATCCAAGGGACCTGCATACCCTTGTGGAAGGCATACATCATAATTGATGGAAAATAAATGATTAAAAAAGAAGTGATATGGAGGTTTTTTGGAATTTAAAAAAGAAGATATTACATGTCACGAAGGTTGTTAAGATTTCAAAAAGTCATATGCTTAAAGAACATTCAATATTATGCATGAGTTTAGAAGATACATCGAGAGATGAAGCATCATGCAACTTAAAGAATATTGAAGAAGTCTAGAAGACAAATTGTGAGGTGAATAATCATTTTGGAAAGTGAAGAATCATCTTGAGAGTTGAAAAGTTTTTTATTTATTATGTTATTTAATTAGAGCTAATATAAATAGGGATGAAGGTAAGGTGTGAAACACGTTATATTTTGTTGAATTATGAATTTTGAGTTCTTATATTTAGACGGTCTATTTTGATGGATTTCTTGATATACATAATTATTTTCTTGTTATTTTTTGAAGTTTCATTCTTCTCAAAAAACCTATAGCCCAGTGTTGGTACTGCTGTGTGTTTCTTTGTTTTACTAATATTTTATGCTTCATATAATATTTCTTTATCTTATTTGTAAAATTGGCATGCTTGGTGAAGTTTAGTACACTGGATACTTGATTAGAGCCAAATAAACTGTGGCTTAATCAAACAAATGTGGATAAGATTGCTATGCTAGCCCACTTGTCCCATTTCATCCACACCGCAACAAGAAATTCATCCCGTTCACTTGGTATTCCTTTAAGTCTGTTATCATAACAGGTCATGTTTAGCACTCAAGTGCTCTAGAATCTAGACTCATGACTATTTTTGGACATAGATATTGCATTTTTTCATAGTCCACTTATAGAAGTGGCAACAACGAAACCTTATCCCACTAAGTATGGTCAGTTACATGGATCATATGACGCCATTTCGCTTTATTAGTAACCAAATCTTTCGGTATATTATTCACCAATAGATCTTGCTCTATTAGTTCGTCAAGTGTCCGCCTTGGCCTCCCTCTTCCTCTTTTAATCGGACTCCAGATTATTAAATCGGACTCCAGATTATAAAAAGAGATATGAAGCTTGAACTTGGCTAGAGCAAGGATCGTGTACCCTATACATTGCACTTCAAAGTTTGATCTTATGTACCTAAATTGAAGGTTGGGTACTTCTTCGTCTCCTGTACTGATTAATTCAAAATCTGAATTGTCTACAGACTATATATCATAAGGGCGACATGTTGTATTGTTGACAAAGATGCCCCTTTATTCTTCATGCATAGATTGCCAAAAAAGTATTCTTTAGTTGGATAAGACTTCGGTCCAAAAAGGATCATGAACACCGCTAAGATATAGAACATAAATGTTCCGGTTTAGGGAAAGGACAAGTTTAGATTATTATTGAATTAATTTCAGTATGTTTTACAATATAAAACGAGTAACTCTTCAAACAAGAAAATAATGCAGAACTAGAACCTTGGAAAGCTAGAGAAGTCAAGTGGGCAAGACTTTGGTCCGAGCTCCTTTTCTCTCTCTACCTCTAGCTTGGAAAGTTGCATGAGCCAAAATTGCAGAGGCATTACAAACTTCATCAGTCCTTTTCTACAAATCTTAATTTTGTGCTATCCTTTTTGTTTTAATACTATTATGTCCCAAACTAAAATTATGCATTGAATTATTAGCAAACTCATTCCTAGATGCCCTACTATGTAAGTGTTATGTTCAAAGTGATCATCTGTTTAACTTTTAGTCCCTAGTTTGTCTGAATGAGATGGTGGAGTCCAGAATGGCGGAAAGGAAGTATATGTCCATGAGCATCTTTTGCATTAGTCTTTTAGGGCGCAATGTGCAGAGCTCTCTGATCTTCCATGTCTCTTTTGCACTCTAGATAAAGCATTTCTATTTTTTGGGGTTGATATTTTGCTTTGAAGCAGCCCTGACCACTGCCTAGTTATTTTGCTATTCGTTTTCTCCATTGCCTTGTTTTGATATGTAGCGTCGTATGCATCTGTAATGTGCTCTCTATGCATTTGAAAGATGAGTTCAATACATGTGCATTTGTCCGCAGTTAATGTGCTCAAGACAGGTCCTCAACCTTTCCAATGTTACTCATAGGAACTGTAACTGTCGTCAGCAAATTTCTTGAAACTGGAGTAAACCAACGCTTATTGACAATCTTAGCTAGCTAGCAGAACACACATAATTTGAAGACAATGAGGTTTTCTTATTTCTTTATTTATCTTAGGTTTTTTCTTGTATGTAGCCAATGAGCATAGCTTTGTAACAAAACTCGTTTGTTTAACGTTGGTGGGACCTTATTTATCCTATATTGTATATGTACTTTTGAATAGCAGTAACTCCGTTATATATATATATATATATATATATATATATATATATACTTTTTTCCTAGGAGCATTCTGTAGACTATCAAACTTGTTCAACGTTGGCATGTGATGAACAAAGGCCTTCCTTGCATCCTTCAACGTAAAAACAAGTCTCTCTTAAGAAATCAATGTAAAGTCTTTATCGAGCTCAAAATTCTTATCGTTTATATAAACTTATTAAGAAGTCAGAATTAGAAATTTTATTTAATTATATTTTTCTGATTTTTTTATCTAATAAAATTTAGTCATCATGTCGATGCATAATTTCTTGAAGTTTCTAACAATTTATAATAATTTCGATAAGAGTATATACATGCTGTAGCAACTTAAACTGTGTTCCTAAAATTTACATCCCCATTTTTACTTTTTTTTTTCTCTTTTCTTAATTGTACATGTGCCAGAAAAAGTCAAAAATACGTCCAAAAGACTGAAATTTAGGGGCTCGTTAGAT
The DNA here is from genome assembly GCA_030549335.1 of Pontederia crassipes. Classification (NCBI taxonomy): domain Eukaryota; kingdom Viridiplantae; phylum Streptophyta; class Magnoliopsida; order Commelinales; family Pontederiaceae; genus Pontederia; species Pontederia crassipes. Next base: position 9,070,858 of record CM060188.1, on the reverse strand, counting down.
TTTAGTTAATCTTTTAATAATAAAATATGTGACCTTAGTCGAAAATACGTCCAAAAGATTTTAGGGGCTCGTTAGATTTTAGTAGAGGCCTTAAAAACTCTTTTTTCACTTACAATTCCAAATGATTCCTACTCATCTTTTTTTATTATTAATATAATAATTTTATGTGATATCATGTTCCATTGTAGAGTATATGTTTTACGTGGCTGTAGTAGGGCTGAGCAAATCCGGGATCGGGTCCGGGTTTCCGATCCGAATTATGCCGGGTCAAAAAAATTTTGACCTGGTACCGGATCTGAACCCGGCCGGATCCGACTCCGGGTCAAATCCGGGCCGATCCGGCCGTCAGTGGCCGAATGTAGTAGCCAGGCGTCGGATCTAGCCGCCTGACAGTTGGAGGAGAGAGAGAGGGTCAGGAGAGGGGGAGACATGCCGGAGGAGTGTGGTTCGTCGGAGTCGCCGCCGCCGTGAGAGAGAGGAAGAGGGTGTCGAGCGAGGCGTGAGACGGTGAGAGAGATGGGAGAGAGAAAGTCATGTGTGAAATGAAAAAAAGAAATGGCCGGCGGGTTTAATAGTGAATAATAAATTGGGTCGGGTCCGGATCGGGTATCTGCACTGCAGACTCGGTTCTGATCCGAAACCCGTCGAGTTTTTCACTCATTAGACCCGGGCTCGGACCAGATCTTGTCCGGACTAAATTTTTTACTCGTTTTTTCGGGTCGGTGAGGTCCGGATCGACTCGGATCATGCCCAGCCTAAGTTGAGATATTCAAATTATATTATAGTTTTTTCGATCCGACCCGTGAACAAATCCGACCCGACCTGACTAAATTTGGTCGGGTCGGGTCAAGCTGCCCATGGGGGCGAAACCCGACCCGATTCGGGTCGGGTCGGGTCGGATCGGGTGGCCGGGTTACCCAATTTTTCTTTTTTTTAATTTTCTTACTAATTTTATATTTTTAAAATATAAAAATATTATTAAATATTTATTTTAAAGTACAAAATAAGTTTTATAACTATTAAAATATTATTTTTGTATTTAAAACATTTTATTTTTTAAATTTTTAAAACAAATATAGACCTAGATTTAAATAAAAAATAGAAAATAAAATAAAAAAAATCAGATCATCGGATCAGGTCGGGTCGACTCAAGTTGAAATTTTTCAACCCGTACCCAACCCGACCCATGTGGTCGGGGTCGGGTCGGGTCGAGTCCACCAATCCGACCGATTGGATCGGATCGTCGGGTTCATCGAGTCGACCCGACCAAGTGAACGCTCCTACGGAGAGGATCTCACTTATAGGGTTTTCCTAGGGTGGTCTGCTCACCGGTGGAAAAGGGGGTGTGGTTGGGGGGATCTCGTTGACATGGGGGCGAGCGTCACTTGGCAGCAAAAAGGAGGGCTATACAAACTCATCGATGGAGTGTGCAAGGTAAGCGCACACGTGGGGGAGGGGGATCTCGCCGACACGCGGGTGGGCGTCACTCGACGGCAAAAGGAGATCTCTCTGGCAGGGGTGGTCGTGAGGGGGTAGGGATCCGCTGGAGGATATGCAGCGTGTCGTCTGCTCCAAGTCGTCGGACGCCAAATTTAAAGATAGTTACCTTGTAACAATACTCGATATCAGTTAATCTGATTTAGTTGATATATCAGTCAGTTAGTAGTATAAATAGGGGGTTCGGTTGGTTGTAATAGTGGATCAATTAGTTGTAATTCATTCTCATTTTGAATAGAGTAGTTTTTTTCCTTCCTCTGCAACTTTGGCCTTCTCTCCTACTTTTCTTCTTCTACTCCTCCGTCTTCTCTTCCGACAAGCAAGCAGCAAGGCACATCGGAGCTCCAAATCTTGATAGGATCACTCCAGCAATGTGGCGAGGGGGGATCTCCTGCAGGGGTGTTGCGAGGAGGGCTATTCACCGGGGGAGGGGTTGGGGGAGGGGGATGTTGCTAGCGGCATGGGACGCCTGGAAAAAATTTTAAAAATGAAAAGTTAACAAAATTTATATTAGAATTAAGGCTCTAATTAGAATTATTAGTGATTTGATATGCATATAACCATTTCACAGTAGTTCAACTAGCGGACAACGAGTTGTTAACTATGATTAGTGGTTAGAGGTCGTAATAAATAAGTATTTGATAAACTTAATAATAAAATTAATTGATAAATATAAAATAACATAATTAAACATATAATAAATTATTTAATTTAAGCACTATATAAATTTTATTATAATAAAATAAATAGATTATTTATTATAAAAATTTATATTGGCAATAAATTTTATATAGTATACTTATGATATAAAAATATTAATTATGAAATTATTTTTATTTATTGTTAACATATAAATAATTGTAATTAATTGAGCATGAATAAAAATATAGTTAAATGATTATAAAATAGAAATAAAATAATAATAATATAAATTACGAACAAATAATATATTTAAATAAAATAAAATTTAAAAAAATTCTAAAAATACTAACTTCTAATCGATAAACATGGTGAGAAATAGCTTTTCATTATTTTCAAACATTACTTATTTTTGTTATTTATAAAAAAATAGTGTTTGATCTGCTAAATAAAATATTAATTTTGATATTGTCAAATAAAGCCTTTTTCTTAAAATTAAATAAAAAGAAAGTAATCCAAAGTAAAATCATTCCAAATTAAGACTTCTTCGAAAAAGGGAAGTCAGGGCTTTAATTTATTCCCGAGCCACTCAATGATTCCATTTGACGCCTATTAATTCGGTCGTCTCTTTCGTTTCTCTCTCAAGTCCAAAGCAAACAGCAGCAAATCCATTTACCCCCTCCGAAGGAAAAAAAATAGAAAGAAAAAGAAACAGCAGCAGCAAATCTGATATTCCATCTCCGATGGCATCTCCGCCGCCCCTCCTCCCGGTCTCCTCCGCCACCGCCTCCGCCGCAGGCGGCGCCACCACAACAGCGACCCCTCCGATTTCAGTCCCCGCGCTCCGTCTGTTTCTCTCCCGGCTTTCCGACGCGGCCCGGCGTTCCCTCGCCAACCGCCGGCCCTGGACGGAGCTCCTCGACCGCTCCGGCTTTGCCCGGCCGGACAACCTCTCGGATGCCGTCTCCCGTCTCCGGCGCAACCTCGGCTATTTCCGCGTCAATTACGTTGCCCTCCTCGCCGCCGTCCTCGCCCTATCCCTCGTCTCCCACCCATTTTCCCTTCTACTCCTTGTCGCTCTCCTTGCCGCCTGGTCCGTCCTCTACTTATTCCGCCCTTCCGATGCCCCGCCCGTCGTCCTCTTCGGCCGAACCTTCGCCGACCGCGAGGTGCTCGCGGGACTTGTGCTCTCGACCTTCCTCGTCGTCTTCCTCACCTCCGTCGGCTCGCTCATCGTCTCCGCTCTCTCCGTGGGCGCTGCCATCGTCTGCGTCCACGGAGCCTTCCGCGTCCCGGAGGACCTCTTCCTCGACGAACAGGATCCTGCCGGTCCCGCCGGCGGCCTCCTCTCATTTCTCGGCGGCAACCCTTCTGCCACCGGCATTCGCGTGTGATGCGAGATCCAGCGTCGACCTTGATTGTGATGCGACATTCGTTGGTGTCAAAATAGCATCGGCTAATTACGGTACAAGGAAGAGGTATTATTGGATCTAGGGTTTGTCTTTCCTTAAAAGTAATTGATCTCTCACGCGCGGACCATTAGGATTTCTGGATCGTGTGTTCAAGATCTAATTTTGAATGGTAGATGATTAAAAAGGATGCCTGCTTCTGTGTTATCTTGAAAACGTGAGCTTGTAGATCTACGAAGATTGTTAATTATTCATTATCAAGTTATTTATTTCATGTCCTTAAGATCTTTTTTTGAGAAGATGTCCTTAAGATGTTCTTCCGCGTTCAAGTACTTTATGGAAAATATCTTTTTTTTTTCTGTCTAATACGTTATGGAATGTTTTCATGTTCAACGAATGTGAGCTTGTCTCAAAAATTAGATCAGGTACATAAAGTGCGGGATGAAGTTATCGTCACATGGAACTTGTCATTGATGACTTTTAGGTAAATCTACATGGATAATTTACTACTGGGGCTTTGATGCAAACATTAAGTTTCTTCAAGAACTTTGCTTGATGTGCCAAAAGTCTGGCTGATTTTATGAAGTGATCAAAGTGGCTTGGGTTTCTAGATTTACTAAGTCTCTCCATGATGAATGGTGTCCTAATTTGTAGATTGTAACTCAGCAATATCTTTGAACCTAATGGGTTTAAGCCCACATTACTTTTTTCAATAGAGTAGAGGACAAAGTCCTGCATTTTGTGAGGAGTTAAGGAAGCCCACATAAAACGTCCAGGTGTGCTATTATGTTCTATTTGATTTTTGTTTGTATTCTCTTCATTGGCCAATACAAATAAGTCTCAACACTCTCACACAAAAAAAAAAGTCTGGACACAGATTTTGTGAAGGTGCGTTGCTATTGCTTCTAAAATTTTGCATCAGAATTCTGCTACTACTTTGATCAATGGATGACCATCTTTTCTTTTCGTTTTTTAAAAATGACAGAGACAGAAAGGAAAAGAAAGTGATAGATGTAGTTTCAGTGAAACTGGGGGAATGCAAAACATTGTTTTCTATTTGCTGCATGTTGAATATACAGTCGGGTTGGATTGGGGTATGTCAGCCTTATCTCGCTTCTAGTGATAAATTGGATAGGGTATGTCACAGGTCATAGAAAAAATATTATGTGACAATGTTTTAGTGTTTTCTCATTTAATTTGGTACTACAAAGTAACTTCTCAATTGAAATCGCAGCTTGTGTACATTTTCTCTTAAAATCATCTGATCAATTGTTTATCTATTTCTCAAGCAGGAGGATTGCTATAGCATATTATACTAGATCTGACTAACATTATCTCTTCGGGTTGTTTACTGGTTAAATTGGTTCTATTTTTCTCCCTTTACTGATTCCTTGTTAAACACTTAAGGATTTTGTAATTATACGTTGCCAGATGTTTTTTGTCTTTTCTTTTTTTTTTTTTTTGAGTAAAGAGGATTAACCAAACAATGTCAGATGTTAAACTTTCAGTAAAAATAACAGGCATCATAAGCAAGCAATATGTTTCTTTATCACAATTATTTTGTGTTCCAATACTTCAACCAAGGACGTCGGTGCTAGATATGTTTTGGTTTTTAGGTTTCAGGTAGCCTAGCGCATCAGCATTAAGTTGTTTAGAGGCCTTTCTTCTTTTTGTCTCCGAGGCTGTTTGCCAGGTACCTAGATGTGAGTATGGCAAAGTAATAATCCTTAAGTTTGCTTCTCAGAATCCATGTAGTGACAGAATATAGGTTTGAGTTGATGACTGATCTAATAATCAGAAGTAAACCATTATTTTACCTTATTAGTTATTAGCTTGACGTTGTTGATGTTGATACTCCATACATTTTTTCACTGGGTAAAATTTTGCCCTCAGATTCAATGCCTCATCAGCTCCTTGTACGAGTAGTTAGCCTGAGACTCTGAATGGTTCAGATCCTGGAGTTTCTTGGTACCAGAGTGTCAAATGCTTGCCTTTTATAGTTTTTGTTTGATGCAGTAGTAATAGAACAAAAAGAGGGGCAGCCATCATGTTGAATATGTTTCATTTGGAAACTGTGCTTCCAAATTAGTACCCTTAAGATAGTTTACAAAGAATACCTTGTGAAACGCTTTACGCTTTCACATTAGTACCCTAAAGAAGGACACTTTGCCCTTTTATGTTTTCCTGATATCAAATCTTTGTGCTCTTGTTATTGTGTTCACTGGGGTTTCAAAGGAAAATGTTCAATGAAGTGCAAAACGAAAATTTGAAAATTGTGAGTTAGGTGCTGAAATTCAAAGTAGAACAGGTCCTTGTGATTATTTCTCTCTCGACTAAATAAACTATTCCCAAGTCTGGCTTCAACAAATGACAATATAAGACCATGCTCTTTCTTTCCCATGTTTATTTTGCCATTACCTGGAATTTGTGCTCATCATAATTGCAAATTGTCACTTGGACCGTTACCGTTTGAAGAAAAAAGATAGATCTTACGTGATACAATAATTGCAAGTTGTTATTTATGTTTTATTTCATGAGACAAATCATCTACTTGTCGGTTGGGTGCTTAACACAATCCTGCATCGCATCTTCCTTTGTATGACTTGGCATGGAAACTTGTTTCACCTTTTCCTTCTCTTAAACGTTTCTCATGATAGAGTGAGGCTGCATCTTCCCTTTTTTTATTTTCATATTATATAAAAATGTTGAGACAAGTTGTTTACGAGTCCCAAGGCGATACTGATAATTTTAGAATTCAAGGTGTTAATTCTTTGCCCATCAACTGGTTTAGAGATTCCGTTAGATGATCAATTCCACGTGAGTAGTTGTTCATGGGCCTAGAAGTAACTGAGTTTGTTTGAAAGAATGTGCTCAGTTTTTTTTTTTTTCTAACAAGTGTAGACCTTTTTTTGGGTAGAAGGGGCAAGGCCCCGGGTTACAGGAGATTGGATAAAAGGAAGGGAGGTGCGGGTATGCCCGCGACATTGTAAACCATAATGGTGCTCATGAAAGCAGGGGGCACGTGATAGAGGTTCGCAGAAGTCGTTCTGACTAGAAGATGAGCCGCTGAGTTCGCTTCGCGGTATATGTGCATGAGACTATGATATTTCACTTCCTAGCCAATAAGCGGTGGATGCCAGTGACCAGGGAGGAGATATGAGGACCAAGGGCGATGTTCCTGTTGAGTAGTTGGATCACAGCTTCCGAGTCTGATTCAAGGATGACCTTGGTGAGTCCCTTGTGCCAGGCTGAGGTAAACGCTATGGAGTTTCACCGGCGGGAAGAAGGTGCCACCGGGGGGTGGGGTGGAATTGTTGGCGATGCATATCGTGCAATTCCATTGTTGAAGACGAAGTGATTCCTCCATGGACAAATTTGCCAGCATCCCACACCGAAGGTAATAGGCCAGTCAGCGAGGTGGCAACTTTCGCGAAGGACCTGCATGTTAAAATTAAGCCATTCAGTAAGGTTGGGGGCGAAGAAACGAACTTGGACGCCCAGTCAAGTCCCAAAGCATCTGGAGGATGGCTTCAGGATGACTTTGGCAATGAGGGCAAGTTGTCGAGAAGGAAAGTTATCGTCGAAATTGGTGGACGTTGATGAGGATCCTTCCGTGGGCGAGCAACCAGAGGAAACATAGGGTCAGGCCATCTCCAAATCATTCTCCAGAGACGATGGTTGACATTGGGATGAAGTCAAGTGATGAGCTGGTAGGCCGAGCTTATGCTATATTTCTTGGAGGCTTCATGAGGCTAGTAGATGCTATCCGTTTGCATAAGGTGGCTAGGGGGTTGGATGCCAACGATAGTAGCAAGGTCTAGAAAACCAAGATGGGGAGAGATCACGTCCCAATGCCAATCGATCGGGGTGGTCATCACCGAGACAATAGTGTTGAACATTCCATCAGGTTGCCTTGTGGTAATCCTATTTGAGAGGGAGGTATGGTCGGGGATCCACGTGTCTTGCCAAAATCTGACGTGCGTGACTACCAATAGAATTCCATGAGGACACAATTTGCTTCCAAAGCCATGAGTCCGCAATGTTGGCCAACAAGACTCTCTTGGGCTGGAAGCGGTTGTCATACTTGACCTTGAGGATGCGGCAGGCCTCAGGGTAGCATGGAGGCCCCATCCGATGTTGGCGAGAGAGGTGGTGTTAGCTTAAGCTAACACCGCTTCTAAGATAGCGAAGACTGAGGCCCGGAGTCCTTTGGCAATGTGAGGGTGTCCTAGTTAATGAGGTGGATGCGTCTTCGAGCTTACAGCCCAACCACATATCTTGGATTGCACCCTATTGAGAACTTGGTCAAAATGATTTTTCCTTACTCTCCCATGAATGATTTGAACACCGAGGTATCTGTCTACGGAGGGCGCATGTTTAAAGGCACAAAGAGCAAGGATGCACTCACACAATTGAGGAGGTGTCGACTTAGAGAAGATGATCGAGGATTTTTGTGGGTTGGCGCGCTGCCCGGACGCGGCCTCAAAACGGCTGAGGATGTGGAGGATTGTAGTGATTTGATTTTCAGAGGCTTTGTCAAAGAGGATGACATCGTTGGCAAAGAAAAGGTGAGACACTTTGGGGCCACGCTTGCCGATCATGATAGGCGACCAGCTCCTGTCCACAACAGCTTCCCAGATCACATGGTTGAGGTGCTCAATGCGGAGGACGAAAATATAGGGGGAGAGCAGACAGCCTTGCCCGATGCCTCTTTTCAAATGGAATTCCTCGGTGAGGCACCCGTTCGAGAGCACTTGAAAAGATGTAGCGGTGATGCAGTCCATGATGATGGAGCGCGTCCTGGTAGGGAATCCCACGGCCTCAAGGGTGTCAAGGATGAATGCCCAATTGAATTTGTCGAAGGCTTTGAAGATCGATTTTGATAAACATGAAGAAGTTGTTTTCATGCATTTTGGTCATGGTGTGAATCATTTCCTGCCTGACAATTATGTTGTCATGGATGTTGCGCGGGGGCACGAAGCTGGATTGGAGGGGTGAGACAAGGTTTTCCTGGTGTTCTTTGAGGGTAAGTTTTGTGATGATATTATAAGACGTTGCACAAACTGATGGGACGAAAGTCATTTGTACATTCTGAGTTTTCAAATTTGGGGATAGAACTAGGAGGACTGCTAAAAAAAAACTAGGAGGGCGCGATTTAGCTGCACTACAGAGCTACCATCGTGGAAGATGGAGGTGATGAAGTCTGTGAGAACGTTGGACTACACTCAAATTATGTTGAAAGAAGATTGCTTGAAAGCCATTTGACCCCGCCGCCTTGAAGGGGGACATCGCGAATAAAGCTTTGTGGATTTTCAATTCAGGGACCATATGATCGAGTTTTTGGAGCAGTTGTTTTGCATGAATTGGAAAGATATTAGGAAGAGAGGTTTGAGAATTCCTCTCTTGATAGAGGCATCGCCGAGCGTCTCGATTTTGATTCGCCTCTAGTAGACAAGAGTTATAGTTTCTCACATGAGTTCAACAATGCTAGCCATAAATGCTATTGCATCCAATCGAATTGGGATGCCACGTTTACTTCAAGTTCACACCGTACCAATACCAAAGATCGAGTGCATTGCAAAACAATGAACGATCTGAATCCCAATGTTCGAGGAATGCTCTCATCAATTGTGTAAGCAAGTGATGGGAAAAAAAGAGAGTACGCCGTTCTACTAGGCTATGTTTGACTTTAGAACCTAGGTTAGAACTTAATTTTAGTCAAACATCTCATGTGACGGGAACTTGAAGTACGGCGGAAACTTTTGGCTAAAAGTTACCGTCGAAAGTTTTTGCAATTAGCAAGAACTTTTAATTACAAGGACAATCATATTTTTTTTTATATTTTTTCATAGGTTTAAAAGTAGGTGGAGATAATATCATTGTATGTATATATTGTATTCTTATATATTATATGCATATATTATATTATGTACATATATATTATATTTATTTATTATTTATACATTATCATAAATTTATAGTTTATTTAGGTATAATAACAAAAAAAGAACATTTATTATTTATTACAATTTACTTAGTGTTATAATAAAATAGAATTTTCCATTATTATTTATTATGAAAATTTCTCATATATTTTTCTTGTTTAAATGCTGACATAAATATTTTTATTTATTTTACTTATCATATAGCATAATAAAAATTAGCTAGTATGATATTAGTATAATTATTAATTATGGTATTCTAAATAAGTTATAATTATATAATTATTTTATATAAATATGATGTTAAATTTTCTTTTATATTTCATGTTTAGTTATTAATTAGTTTATCTTAAATTTTTTCTTCTATCTAATTTGCTAATTATAAAAATATTATATAATAAATAATATAAGAATAATCTTTATAAAATAATATAATATTTATTTATTTTTTACTTTTTATTCAAACACCTACTAAAATTTATCTACCAAATCAATTTTTTAAATTTCCATCATTACATTTTTTCATCCAAACATCAATCTAAATTTTTCTATTTAATCGATTTGTTCTTGGGAACTAACTTTTTTTTCAAAATTCTTATACCAAACACAACCCTAATGAAATTTGAAGAGATCGGAAAAAATAGAAAAGTTTTTAGTATTTTCATCATCGGCTTGGATTAATTATTATTTAATCAATTTTAGTAAACGTTTGAGTTCAATCGGTTAATTTGAATGACCTGCTCGATGAAAACAAGAAAAAACTATTTACAAAATAATTCTTTTCAGCCAATTTTTAAATTTTAAATTTCTTATGTAAATTGTTGTTCTTTTTTTCAATTTTTTTCATTCATAATAAGTGTATTATTTTACTTTTTTTTCCAAACTCGTGCACTTTCAATTTAAAATATGTTTGAGAGATGAAGTAATTGAATTATTCTCATTTCCTTTTTTACTATTCATTTTCAAAGTTAAACATAGAAAGCATAAAAATATATCACTATTTATTTAGCTACCTTATATTAATTTATTTTTATTCGATTTGACTATCCGGTTTAATTCATTGATTAATCCGATGGCCGGATCGCATCGCGATAAAGTAGATTTTCAATTAGAAACGGTCAAACATTATACCAGGTAATCATACAATCAAGCTTCATAAAATGAGTAAAACTTTTAATGCTTTATGTTTGATTGTTTTCTGCATAATTTAGATCTATGTGATGTCTCATGTGTCAATCTACTAGTCCATGATTACTGCATAAAGTGACGCATTCTTTCTTTTCCCCTGTTTTAGTTACTAGTTGGTAGATGTCGGATTTAGCATCCCACTCATATGTTTTACGCATCTAAAAACTGTAATTTGTGACTGAGTTATCTAGTTAACCAAGAGACAAATCACCTTGGCTATTTACCGCTTTCTTTCCTTCAAAGTCTCCACAAACATAAATCGACAAAACACAGTCCATTGAACTCAATCGTCAGTCATCACGCCGAGCAAAAGAGCAAAAAAAAAAAAAAACAACCGGGCCAATCAGCAAGCAACTCATAATGATTGTTTCGTTCCAAGCTTGTCAAGACAAACTATTCTTCTCTCCCTTTCTCCTGGCCCTGCTCAGCGTCAGCCTGTACAATGAAACTGGTCAAGCTCTGATTTCTCTGTCATACATCATGAGCCTGAGGCGGTCGTTCTTTTACCAAGCATGGTGAAACTTATAATTGCACGATTTTATCTCCACATCGTCTCTCTCGTATTATTATTTGGATCTCTGAAGAAAAGTTAACCGTTCTAGCAACATGTTATTGGTCTCCCAGTTCTTGCAAGAGATGGATGTTTGCATTTACATGAGAGTGAGGATATTGTATATGTTTAGTTAAAGGTGAACAAATGCTAATTAAAAATTATTGTGATGTTTTCCTCTTGGGTAAAAAATACGCAACTTGGGTTGACAAATAATTAATTTCCTCTTAGTTCGATAATTCATCACACTGGCAAAGTTTGCCTCCACTCTGCAGAAAGCGTACTCGATAGTTTGAAACTAGCTTTGAAAATTTTGTGGAATAAACTTTAGAACATGTTACATGTATGAAGGAATTTTTTTTCTATCAATATTTTTTTTTCCACAATGACAGTAGTTGTGAAAGATGATTAAAAAACAATTAAATATTTTCAATTCCCTTGTAAGATCACATACCTATAAATACCTTAGAATTCCGGAGTCTCAAATTGGAATGATCACAACGTGGAGCATTGTAAATCTAGAGTTCGATGCTTTTTTGAGGAAGATCCACCAGTCCTTTATTCTGTAATGTTATCTACTTTTCTGCGGGGCAGTTGAAAAGATGCAACTCCCCCAATGGTACTTATTGAACTATCGAGTCTTTTGTTTATGACCATGATAAAAGTGGGTATTGATGACATTCTTCGCTGCTGGGACCAAGCGTTGTATGCTTGTCTTTTTTATGTATTTTCAGAGCCAACATAAAGCATACTGTCAATGGGTCGTTCGTTCGGCCAGGGGCGGATGGAGCTAGTTACCTTCTTTGATCTTCTTATTCCCGTTTTATTGTCATAGAGCTAGTTACAATATGTCACGAGAGGGAAGCTTGAGATCTTCTTGCCGCAGCCGCGGGATCCGCTATATTGTCATAGAATCGGATTGCACTGTCATGTTTTACTGTCCTCACTCAGTTCATTCAGTTTGATTCTACTATCATGTGCCCTTGACGTTCTCGCTAGCTTATTGATGACATATGCAATCTCATTTTTGAGTTTGATGATATAATTTGTAATAACATTGCTCCATCGACTGATAGTATAGTTGATTTTTTTTTTGTTGGACAAAGCCAGCAATCACGTTGCGATTCTCTTTGGGAGAATGATTCTCTTGGCATTCTCAATATGTTATCCTCAAACAATGTTATTTCTCCTACTTAACTAGTGGACTCTTCCTTAAAAAAAAAAAAAGATAAAGCATTCTGAACAAGAGATGATTCTGAAGAAAGAAATAGAGAGAAAATCTCTTTTTCCTAAGATAATTTTAATTTGTCTTGCAACGCTTACTGCTTCACTGAAGGACAATAAGCCTGGTTCATGACCTGATGAATTAAGGATGCGTTCACTGCATTGCCATTCAACATTACCTATCAATGTAGATTGTCTCTCAGAAAGATTGACACTTGTTAAATTACCTTGTTTACTATGCATAAGTAATCTATCTAGCAATCCGTATTAGTTATTTATAAGAAAATACAGATTTATGAGTTAATATATAGTTTTTACCAATATACCCCTAACAAAAAAATTATGTTTAGATATATAAATTATTTTAACTTCGTAAACTTAAATCACAAATATATATTCTCACCTATAAAATTAAAATTTATAAAATAATTAATATATTTTCAAATATGATAATAATATAGTCATAATAATTATAGTATTTATTTGATTAATTTTATACTTTATTTAATTATTATTACAATTTATTTAATATATTTTAGAATTTATTTAAATAAAACTGGAAAGAATAAATGGGGAAGTAAAATTTAAAAAATTATAACACATGTGATAATGTAGATTGTCTACCCTTCCATAGGCAATCTGCATTGTCACTTCATAGGCAATGTGAATTGTCTGGGCAATGCAGATTGCTCATTATTTATCATAAGTGAACAAGATAATGTGATGGGTCCAAATAATTTAATACAATATAACTTGATAATCTACAAAGTAATCCTCTAAAGAAACACCCCCTAAAAAATTTGCTGGAAGATATGCAAGAAGGGCTTTCACTTGATGATGCAATCATTGTGACACATCTTATCTAGTTATCTCTAAAGCTTTGAAGTTATTGAAGATTGGTGGTTCTTCTCTCGGTATTTATCGTACTACCATTAGTATAATTGCATCCTAGAAGTTCCAGAAAAGATCTTTATGTTCTGGTTCATGTCATGTATTTGATTTTCTGATTCATTTGCTCAGTTGTCTAGCTTCCCTCTCCCTCTCTCTTCCTGAATGATAAGTTGGTTTTGGTGTGGTGTTGGAAAATCTAGAAAGAGACATCATAACACAAAACAAAGTTTGCACCGAACGAAAGGTATTGTTGTGCTATATTTTCAATCTCCCCAGCTAAACTCTGAATATGATGAAAATACTCGGTTTGTGCGGGTGGCAAGGTAGCATTATGTGTGGACTGTGGAGGCGATGGGGCAACAACTATAGACAAATTCAAAGGAAAAGTGACGAATGACAGAAATAAGGTGTCCAGTATATATTTCATTCATTTTGCTGTGGTCGTTGACTGTGAGAACTGCATATAAGCCCCCAAGTGGCGATGGGGGAAAAGGAGATGGCATTTGTGACTTGCTACCAGCAATCACGCTAGAAAAAATATATAAGATATTTGTTCATTATTGTGAAAACTGGTTGACACGACGAGCAATGTGTGCCCCATACAAAAGTGACTATAATGTGATTGCGTATGGCAGGAAGACTACTCACGTATACAGTGTAATACGTATTCGGCCACAGTTTGCGATCACTCGACAATTTTCATAAATAAATGAGGCCAATAACTAAGGTTACTGGATGTCATTAAAGCTCAAATCAGAATCGTAATCAATGGTCCATATCATCCTTACATGAGTTCTCTTTTTCTTTTTCCTAAATAACTATTTTTAGAAGTCATTGCCATCCAAATTGTCTTGTGAAGTTAACAAGTCACAATTGCTTTTTATTTATAATGTCATTTTTTAGTTGATGTCTAGTTATTTTATTGAGTGCTTGTCATGTACAATGGACATTATGGGGTTTGCGTACTATGGCGATCAACCTAAATTTTTTCACACGCCAATAAGTCATTTGAGTTCTGCATTTGCTTGAAGATATTTAAATCTGGTGTTTCTTTAGTACTTGTATGCTTTAGAAAGGAAAACTTCAAGTTCAAACCTTTTTTTTTTATATCCCCAGAATATTTTGTATTTTCCTCTGTAGTGCCAATATTATACCTTTTCTCCTTCAGTGTCTTATATATCCCAACCTTATTGGACAAATTTAACAAGAATTGGATTCAGATCCGATCAACTGGATAACCTTTGCTCGCCGACAATGTCCTCAACTTGTCTACTCACCGTGCATCTGGAACTTCTTGGTGAAGACAAAACGAATGCAATTTTATGGCTGATTGTAGATAATTGGATCACGTCTTGCAGACTTTTTATTATTCCGGTTGAGCATATTTTAGCATTTTCTTGGTGTGCGTGACGTTAGTGATCCAGTCGTGTCAAAGATCGACCCACCCATTTGGGAAGAAGAAAACGAAAGGTGGTTCAATCGAACAAGTGAACTCTCCACATATGCAGGCTGTACGTGGTCCATGCCAAGCGTTTAATTCTCTGCTGTCATGTCTTCCGAAAAACGCTGACCAAGAGGACAAATACACTTTGCCGGCAAAGCCGCAAGTCAACTTTGGGTGAAAGGTTACCGAGAGCCCCCTCGAATCTTGGAGTTCTGTCAAATGCCAATGTTCGTAGAAAAACGACTGTGGCACGGAGAAAATTGCCATCTATGACTGAGGTGAGTCAAGCAAATTAACATGATGAGGTTTTATACTTCTTGGCTGCGCTGCATTTTTCTTTCAGGTTATCATTCTTCAGATATTTTGTAAAGTTTACTGATTCCTGATAGTTAGCAAACATGATGAAAATGCATCTTCAAGTCTAAATCTCGGCTGCTATTGTCAAAGAAATGACAAGTAACTTGTTATGACGCTGAAATGACAGAAACATCACTACAGTTGCCCTTATTATAGTTGATGCTTTCGAATGGGCAATTCATCTGGTTCTCTGAATTTATTTAAGCCCTTGGAGATCATACTTGCCTTGTGTAGGTACTTGTATCACATCATTGACATTGTAAATTATCAAGGCAATTTGGTTTGTCTTCATGCTGTTTGGTCTCCCCACAATGCCTGTCACGTCACACACACACACAAAAAAAAAAGAATAACGATCAAGGTCAACTATTTCGAAACCATATAGTTGTTACGTTAGAAGTTGTTGGATAATGACGTACCAATTGACAATTGTCTTATGAACTAATTAACTTTGATCCGTTTACGTTGCAGTGTTTGTATTTTATTTTATTACATTTTTACAAACTGATTCATAAACAGTGTGCTCTGTTTTGTTTCCCTCTTTACTACTTTGGCAACTTTTATTGGAACCTTGTGGTAGTTATCTGTCTGTTGGAATAGGTTTTCATCTCTCTTTTGGGGTGTCAACTATTGTATTTGGAGCTAGTTGTCTTAATATGGAAGCAATGATTTGTCTTGTGCGTCAGCCTTTAGATCAAACTGCATCTGATTGAAAAGAATCAAAGATGATTGGAAAAATGCCACTGTTGCCATACAAGGTCAAACCCAGTAAACTACCATTGTTTGTTTCAAGAATAATAGACAGAATAACGTCATATTTCAGAAATATATTCAAACACGAGGTGGGAATAAGACTATTTTGATCGAACATTGAAAGAAGTCACGAAACCAATCTCAAAATTCGTAAAATCATCATTTTTAATATCATAATAAGAATATATGTATTCCTTCAACACATTAGAATATCTCTATTTTCACATTTTAAACATTTTCAATCGTATTTTATTTTTTATAATCTATTCATATATTATTATTTTTAGTATTATTATAATAATACAACATCGATTGTGCGTAAATGAAATATTTTATTTATAAAATATTATATTTTCAAATTATATTCTCTAATAATCAAACACAAGTAGCAATAAGAATAAACTTACTTTTTCAAAACTATATTATTACTTTAATTTATTCTATCTAAAAATAACCTCTTACCGAACGTATGCATCACAAGGGAGTCCTCCATTTTGCGTCTTTAATTATTATACGGAGGAGACTTGGCGTTTACATTACCGAGATAAGGCAACCTTCTGACACCACCAGTAGGTATAAGTATAACAAGTTAACAACTCTTGCAGTGGAACAGCTTCGGGGACGTGCGAATTTAAACATCAACAAGGAAATTGTGGACTCAGCTACCAAAAGTAAAAGCCAGTTATGCACCGTCTCCACAAATCAAAACCTAATCTTTCCGAGCTGATCAAACAAACCAAACCCCAATACACCCCCTCTACTGCTCCTCTCCTCCAACGCCTATACACATACATATATACGTTCACAGGGAAACTCATCAGCATTCACAGTTAGCCGACGACGACATTTCCAATCAGCAAGAAGAATAGCAGAAAGAACGGGGGATTCAGAGATGATGGAGTTCTCGGGCAGGAGTAGCATGGGCATGACACGTCTGCTCCTCGGCATCTTGTTGTGGTTCTCTTTCCTGCTCGCTTGCAGCAATGCCAAAGTTCACTACCATGAGTTCGTGGTACGCCTTGTACTGGCATGAATTACTTGTTCAAATAAATATCAATTTGCTTCATGCTCGCCGGTCTTATATATGCCGGGGAATGGCATGCAGGTCGAAGCGACGCCGGTGAAGAGGCTGTGCAGGACTCACAGCGTGATCACAGTGAACGGCCAGTATCCCGGCCCAACCCTGGAGGCCAGGAACGGAGACACGATGGTGATTAATGTCGTCAACCGTGCAAAATACAATGTCACTCTTCATTGGTAAGTACTACAAAATCCTATGTTTATAATATCAACAAAATGGCAGATATTTGGTTGTAGAAGTTGAAGCTTATGCATCGACCTTTTATTACTAGGCATGGAATTAGACAGCTGAGGACAGCATGGGCAGACGGCCCCGAGTATATAACGCAGTGCCCGATAAGGCCAGGGGGCAGATACACGTATCGGTTCACGATCGAGGACCAAGAAGGCACATTATGGTGGCACGCTCACAGTTCCTGGCTTAGGGCAACCGTCCATGGAGCTCTCATCATCTATCCCAGAGAAGGCTCCTCTTATCCCTTCTCCAAACCTGGCCGAGAAATGCCTGTGATCCTTGGTGAGCTCTCTCTCTCTCTCTCTCTCTCTCTCTCTCTCTCTCTCTCTCTCTCTCTCTCTCTCTCTCTCTCTCTCTCTCTCTCTCTCTCTCTCTCTCTCTCTCTCTCTCTCTCTCTCTCTCTCTCTCTCTCTCTCTCTCTCTCTCTCTCTCTCTCTCTGCGCGCGCGGCGCACTTGCACTCATGCGAGCGCACCATTAGTGTGCAACAAAAACATGATAAAATTCTTCACAAAAATGATAAAATTTGAGAAAACATAAAAGAAAATTGTTTTGACGAAAATGATATTAAATATGAAAATGTTGCTGATATCAACTATCAAAGATTTTAATTTTCTTAGTATTATTCTTAATCTTAAGGTAATATACAGAAAAAAGTGTTGCTGATTGGTTAATGCGTGTTATGACTTATGAGATAGGGGAGTAAAACTTTTTTTTTTTCGATTAAAAAAGGTAAAGACGAAAAGTAAAGAAGCATATTCGAATTCGAATTTGTGACTTCTCGCCTCTCCAATGCCCGTTCCCAACTTTTAATTTTCTTATTAAGCAAATAACTTGAGTGGGTGATAAAAAAATTGTGTTATGATTGGTTCATTCGTGTTATGGGACAGGGGAGTGGTGGAACAAAGATCCAGTCACTGTGGTTAGCAGCGCTGCCAAACTTGGAATCCCTCCAAACGTTTCTGATGCCTTCACCATTAATGGCCAACCTGGTGATCTCTATCCGTGCTCAACCAAAGGTGCCCGACGTTTCGTCTTCACGTCAATGCCAGCATGCATTAACAATATGTGATATTGTGATTAACATTATATATTCACAATATTCTCCTATTTTGCATGGCAGATACGACCGTCTTCCCTGTGACGTATGGCGAAACAAACCTCCTCCGGTTCATCAACGCTGCCCTCAATCACGAGCTCTTCGTCAGCATCGCCGACCACTCGATGACAGTCGTCGGCGCCGACGCCGCCTATACCAAGCCGTTCACCACTTCCGTCCTCATGCTGGGCCCGGGCCAGACGACCGACGTCTTGGTCACCGCGAACCGCCCCGCCGGCGGCCGGTACTACATGGCCGCCCGGGCCTACGAGAGTGCACGGAACCATACCTTCGATAACACCACGACGACTGCCGTCCTCGAGTACCAGGACAGCAGTGTACACCCTACTCAGATCAGGAGACGAGCTCCGACGACGACGCAGCCTACAGCGGCGTTCCCGTTCCTTCCAGCGTACAATGACACTGCCACCGCCTATGCGTTCTCCTCGAGCATCAGGAGCCCGGGACCCGTAAAGGTGCCCGGACCGGTAGACGAGCACTTGTTTTTCACCGTCGGCCTCGGCCTGTTCAAATGCCCACCGAAGAAGAAGAAACACTGCTTAGGGCCAAATGGGACTCGCTTCGCCGCCAGCATGAACAACGTCTCGTTCCAGCTGCCGAGCACGCTCTCCATTCTACAAGCCCACCATCTAGGCGTTCCCGGCGTCTTCACCGCCGATTTCCCGGCCGTCCCCCCTGTACGGTTCGACTACACGGCGGAGAACGTGAGCCAAGCGTTGTGGCAACCGACAAGGGGGACAAAGGTGCTCAGGCTCAAGTACGGGTCTGTCGTGCAGGTGGTGTTCCAAGGCACCAACATCATCGGCGGGGAGGAGCACCCCATGCACATCCACGGCTACAACTTCTACGTGCTGGCCACGGGCTTCGGCAACTTTGATCCGTCGAGGGACGCCGCCAGGTTCAACTTGGTGGATCCGCCGCTAAGGAACACCATCGGCGTGCCGGTGAAAGGGTGGGCGGTCATCCGCTTCGTGGCCGACAACCCGGGCGTGTGGCTCGCACACTGCCATCTCGACGTGCACGTAACTTGGGGACTCGGCATGGCGTTCCTGGTGGAGAATGGAGTTGGAAAGTTGCAGAGCTTGGAGCCACCCCCAGCAGACCTCCCACTGTGCTAGAAGCTTTTGCATTCAAGAACGAAAAAAAAAAGTTGTAATTTAGAATTGAGATGTTCTTTTTTTTTTTTGTAATTTGCATTGTTTACTTTTCCTTTTTCGTTTGTTGTTATTGGTTGTGCTTGACGATTCCATGGGAAAGGCGTACAACAAATTAATGTAACGAACTACAAAGTTAGAAATATATTTTTAATTTATCTTTTCTAACAATAAGTTCATGAACGGTGGCTTATAATATAAAATAATTATTCCTACTAATTTTTATTCAAAACTGCAAAAAATTGCTTCACATTTATGAGAAATTGAGGTATTTTATCAGATTCAGGTTCTCAAGCGCATGTATACCACCTACCAAAATATTCATAAATCCCTTTACCGAAAAAAATATATATTCATAAATCGTCATTTGAGAGGTCGTCATCAGTATGATCCAGAGAAGCAACCATTGAGAATCTTCTTTTTTTTTTTTTTTTTGCAAGTTGTCGTCCCATTGTATGACAAAAGTATAAAATATAAATAAAACAAACAAAATTAACCAAAACAAACCGTCAATAGTGTTCATCAATGACCCGACACTAGGGTCGGATTGAGTTGATGAGGTATGAATTGGAGAAAATTCAAACCCAATACAAACTGCTCTAACTTATTGTTTTATATTATTTTAATTTATAATAATATTCTATCCATAACGACATTTTTAGCTATTTTCTTGCTATTTCTTGGTTTTATTTAAATATTTTATTTTATTCTGTTGTGTTCTCTGATTTTATTATTTTTTCCATATATTTTAATATTCAAAAATAAAATTAAGTCATCCGACTTGGATAGATCCAACCTAATTTAGATAAGGTCAAGTCGGGTCCCAAAAACTTTTGAACCCGACCCATCTATGAGTTCGGACTAGATCGGATTTTGGGTGAGTGACTTTTGAAAAAGGTATATATTTCGTCATATATTGGGGGAAACGACTTTGTTGAATCATTTTTTTTTTACATGGTAACATTCTTCCCTGTTATAACTGTTTTGACTTTTGGACAAAATCTGCCAATTTTAATGGAGTTGGCCAAATAAAAGCTGGTTTATTCTTTGGAGCGAAATCCATGGTCATGATCAAAAGAACAGCTGATAGGAAACTCCTCTCCTTCTTTGCCTAGAAAGGACAAATAGACCAGACATCCCCTCTTTATATGACTATACCTGCCATATCATAAAATTGAAGAAAAAAAGGAGATTAAAGTGATGCAAACATCATAATCCAAGAACTAGAGTGAAAGAGAACAAGAGAAAATACAATGTCGTCATGATCAAAGAACAACAGCTGATAGGAAAGTCCTCTTCTTCATTGACTTGAATGGACAAATAGACCAGCCAGCCCCCTCTTTATATGACTCCACCTGCCATATCATAAAATTGAAGGAAAAAAAAAGGAGAGATTAAAGTGATGCAAACATCATAATCCAAGAACTAGAATGAAAGAGAACAAGAGAAAATACAATGTCCCAGATTTCTTCTCCAGTTTTAAGGCCACCAATGACAAATAAAGTATTGTCGACAACCCCCGCGGCAGCATATCCTTTTGGAAGATTCATAGGCTCGGTAAGCATCCAATTGGTTAAACGAGGATCAAAGACCTCAACACTTGAAATCATTTTCTCATCATTATAGCCTCCCATAGCATAACTGAGCTAAGAATCAGGAAAAAAAATCTGAGAAGCTAGTGATCCTTGTCCAATAAAACTCACTACCAGTTTAAATTAAAAAAAAATCCCATTACTAAGAGGGCTGTACATACATTTTATTGTCCAAGCATGCAAGCGCGTGACATGCCCTCGACATGTTCATGCTTGGAATCCTTGTCCAATAACCCTCTCGTGGATCATATCTTTCAGCTGACCTGTAAAAGGAGAGGATCATCCAATTGGCCATGCAAGTACTAACAAGAACTCATATTAAGCAGAAGTAATTTTCAAAGTCGAGATCCACGAAAAGAAAGTGATTCAGTGTAAGGAGATCTTTATTAATGTGGATGATTTAAGCAATCTGTCTGATAGCAATGAGTGTCAATATATGAGATCTTATATCACTTACAATGAGGTTCCATCAAATAACATCACACAGGAAATAAATTATAAAACCTAGTACAATCATATCAGTGCTTCATAGACAAATTTGATATCTACAATCTTAGGCAAGATCAGTTCAGCATCATGAAACCCTTTTCTTACAAGTAGGTTGTTGCACAAATTGAAACCCTGACAATTGATTCTCCAGAAGAAAAATCATGAAGGTGACTCTTATTTGAATAAATATAATTTCAACAAAGGAACAAACGTGGAGGAACTAATGATACTTTTTATTTTAACTTATGACTTCCTCCACTGGGTTAATCATCCAAGATATTGATCATGACCCCTGTTCGTGAAAATGAATGGCCAATATTCCAGGATCTAATAAATATTTGGGCATAAAATTGGATGTCTTTCTAGAATCCTGGAGCTCCCAACCTATGCATGTGTCATCTCCAAATCTCAGACACTCAAATCAATTAAGAGGGCCTTACAATGAAAGTCAAAATAAAGAATTCTTTTTTGTCAAACAATAAACAATTCAGGATGATTATTAGACTTGCTGGCCATCCTTCTTTATCTTCGAAAGAAAGAAAAAACAATGAAAGGAAAGGTTAAACATTACATGTACCAGGGGTTACTCAATATTTTATGCGTTCTTTAATTTCTGTACAGATCTCCGTTAGAGCTTCGTAAAGAATTTTGGATATGCAGTGAGTTTCTCTTCATACTTTCACTTCAGATGCCACCAATAGGTTGTCCTATCTGTAACCTATTATTTTCCTTGAGAGAAACCTGCCATTAAGTGGCAAGGCGGAGCTTCCATGTATGGACTAGGTACAAGTAACCTTCCCACCAAGAAGTAAACTAATTCAACAAAGAATGAAGATCTTCTCAATAGGCAAAATGCTGAAAAAGTATGGAGGTTCAAAGAAATGGCAACTCCGGAGAAACATGTGAATCTTTTAGGCAAAACAATATATTTTCCAGTAAGAAAACAAAATTTTCAGGGCTTTGATGTTCATGCATCCAAGCTAAAAACAAGCTTATTACCAAATAATTGACTGCTTTCTACATGTTACCTTTTGGCAAGCAATGTAATCCATTTCAAAAGAACTATGTTTAACATCTTTTCATAAGTTCAATGTTCCAGATGATTTACCAATGATCACAAAGACTAAAGGCTACATATTCTTAGGTAAATCACGCTGGTTAAACAGTAATAAATAGTCCAAAAATATGTCCCCATAAAACCAAATATCGAAGCTGGGTTTATTTCTTACATCAGGTAAAAGCTTCCATCATATCCGCCGACAGTATAAAGTGCACCATGAAGCTGTACAGAAGTAGTCGAAAACCTCTGGCAGAGTAACAAAGTAGAATGAGAAAGGAATTCAACACAATGTTCATATAATTGTACAAATCTCCTCAAAAAAATAGGTGATAAAAATTTACATAGATTGGCATTACAAGAAAGAAAATAATCCATATCAACATATTATTGAATTATGAAGTAACATATTCCTAATATCCACCCTTGAAGTTAATCCATACCAACATATTATTAAATTATGAAGTAACATTTTCCTCATATCCACCTTGAAGTCATGATCACGACAGAGGATGCAAAAAAGCAGCATATCAAGAATAGAATGATAGAAAAGGAGTGAAGTGTACCCTCTGGATCGTTGAATGACAGTAGATCCACTTTCCAAGAATTGGATCGAACATCTCAACATCAGCTAGGCATTCAATTCCATCCCCTCCGCCAATTACATATATTTTATTGTCTAAAGTAGCTGCACCACAGTTTCCTTTTGCACGATTCAAGGAGGGACACAAGCCCCATTCGTTGTTACTCAGATCGTAACGGTCAACTTCACAAATACAGTATAACAATGTCATTTCCTTTATAGATAATGATGTAGGTTAATGTTAAAGACGACGTGAAGGATGACACCACAATAACTAATACCTGTAGGATACCAAGAGTTGTTAGCAATATCTTGACCACCAAAAACAAAGATATTGTCATTTAGTGCAGCTGCCGAGGCATAAGGCCGAGGATAACTCATTGGCTTAAGATGGATGAGCTTGTCCTCAGATGGAGAGAAGGAATCGAGTGCCGACAACCATGAGGAGCCATCATAACCACCTATGAGGTAGATTGGTTTTGGAGATTCCGAAGCAGGTATTGTACTATGGTCAAATGACAAACAAGTAAGTTGAGACTCTAGTTCTTCCACTCTTTTGTTAAGTTGTTGAATTGTTGATTCCGAGTCCTTTACTTCATTCCTTAGCTTTTGTATTTCTTTATCTGATTCTACCTGGAAAGTAAGAGTTATACAAAAGCTAACCTTAGCAAATATCATAACCATGGAAGTCCCAGTAGCCAATGAAACAAGATAAATGCTAGAGAAAAAATAATAGTTTTCTATCGTCGTTGGAGAATGGAGATACTTGAGATGCATCATTGTAATACAATGAGCAGCACCTGTTTCTTCTCCAATATTGTTGTGTTATGTACCAATGTTTTAATAGCTTGTATCAACTACAAAAAAGAATGATGGAAAGTTCATCACTTATTAAATGACATGAGATCTCATATGATCAAATATACAACAAGCATGACATAGTATATTCAATCAAAGATAGCAATACTCAAGCACCTTGTTATTCCCTTGCTCAACAACCAAGGACACTTTATATAGATCTTCGGACAATGTAGAGGAGTGCTCCGCATAAAGTTCCTTGAGTTTTTTTGAAATTCTATCCATCTCATTATCTGATACTTCACTTAAGGAAGGTCGCTGACCCAATGGCCCTGCCCTATTAAGAATGTTAGTACCAGTAACTGCATTGTGTCCAACAATCAAACCCGCCGGATTATCCAACTCCTTAGTTGGCTCCTCTGCATTACAATGTTCTGAAGCACTCATTGATATTCCATCAGTGCTTGCTTCTTCATTGAGAGCATAGCAACCATCTGATTCAAGTGTATTCATGCTAGAAATCTCGGCGTAGGTTTTGGTCAACTTCGCTTTAACAGGAATAGCATCCGCATTTTCCATGTTACTCGTTTCCTTCCATTTGGTGTTCAGGGATTGTGTCAAAGGTCTTACTTTCCATGAGCTGTCAGGTAGCTGCTTGATGCTGGCAGGAATTGACAAAGGCCTAAACAAAGTTTCTAAGCTCTTTGCCTGCACATGGTCAAGCTCAAAGTAGAAATGACTACGAGTGTAGTAGTTATCTTGGATTACTTTCTTGAACTGATCCTCGAATAAGGCTTCACATTTGGTCCTGACACGAAAGTGAACCTTGAAAAGAAAAAATGGGAAAACTGAATACACAATTGTCTCAAGAAAGGGCCTTCATGTTCCATGCACGTGAATATTTTTTTTCTGTAACTTGGGCTTTGGCTTTGACATGGCAAATGTTGGAGAAAGAAAAATAGAAGATACCTGAGCAGGAAAGGCAGTTCTCTCTTCACCATCATTCGTCCATGCATAAGGGTCAATGTTCAATTGGCCAGCAGTGACTGCCTCATAAATGCCATGCATCTTCCTATCACTATAACAGAAAAGAAACAAAGGCATGCCGGGTTTGATGTTCTGAACATATAAGAAGTGCGAAGAAGGCAATCCTGCGAAATAATTCTGGAATCAGCAGATTAAAATTGACACCAAGATGATGCATGCTCAAGCATTTATCAACACGAACCAAATAGTTTCTTGATCATACACTCCTTCATAGTCGCGAACTTGCAGCCAAATATCACGCCCCCGAGGTCCTTTTCGCGCAACTTCCTAGCCATGACTTCCTTAATGGACATCTCGCCAGTCAAAGATACTGGTGACCAAACCGAAAATATGACAGTAGGGGTTTGGTTTCCTCCTGGGCCCCGGACTCAATTAAAATTCTACACGAACATGGACATCAAATTATACCTTCTCATGCATTACAAACATTTTAACTCATACGAATAATCTGTATTTTTTACATGAACATTCCACTAACAATTGTCAATATGAAAGAGCTCGAAACCATGTTCACATCAACATTGATATGTAATTACAAAGAAAAAAATAACGCAACTAGGAAATAGGGAATTATCGTTCTACCCTAGAAGATATCATTTTCTTTCGATTGACCCTAGAAGATCTCATAAAAACATAAAGTTGAATCCAAACTGAAGCATCACAAAAAATTTTAAAACAAACAAACAAACAGCTTAATCTTTACGCGAAGTAGCGGAAACATCGTAACATCCATCAAGATTCCAACATAATCGCAACAAGTCACAGAGAAGCTACTGCGACAAGTCTGCCAGTCTTAGTGCCATTATGATTCGAAGAGTGCGCCCAACAAAAGAAGAAAAATAAATGGTCCTAAATCGCGTGACTAGTTTACTTACCGAGATTGTGATGCAATGGGAGTGATCCGATGGAACTATGGCCGGAGAGTAGCAAGGGAGATGGATATGGACAGGTCTTTTAGGGTTTATCGAGAGGGATTTGGGAGGGAGGGCTTCCGGTTCAAAAGCTCGCCATCTGGTCGTTCCACCTTGGTACTCACATTGTTTGGTCGGGGTGGTTTTTATAACGAAGGCCATCAACGTCAGAGTTCCAAAATCGGGTTCTCCATCGAGCAAATTTATCCATCCTTTCCCCTTCACGGAACTATAATGCAGACAACTGAAGGATTTACCTTCCAGTTTTGATACGTTTCGTGGTATCTCCGGAGTTAAACCAAAAATTATTTCTAAGTATAAAAAAATGCATACTATGCAACGAGGAGAAATAATAAAAAAATCAATATTACGAATAGAGCATCTTCAAAAAATATTATTATCACTAAACGTTATCTCACATGAACTTTAAGCAAAAGTGACCATAGTATTTTTTAAAGTGCAATAATGATACCCTTACGCATATTACCAATATATTATAATTCTAGTAATATATAGTGACCGACCCAGAATTTTTGTTGAGAGGGAACCAAATTAGATTATAAAATAATAAATTATAAAAAACATTAAATATTTATAAATATTCTATATTATACGTTGCAATGACCTTTATTTAATTTAGGGGGGGGAAATTACAATTAAAAGTTAAAATATATAATAAATATACTTATCTAGTATATAATTAGTCAAAAAATTGGGTATATCAAAATTATACATGACTATGGATGTGCAACATATTTCCTGTAAAAGTTATTAATTAGGAATTGAAATGTCGCCAGAAGTTAATATCAAAGAAAAAAAATGTGTTTTAAGGAGGGTGTATGATGTACAACTTGAGTCTCCTGTGTTATAGCTTCTCGGTTATTTATATATGCGACAACGACATATAAATTTTAACTTTGTTTTCCTAAACTCCTGGAACGAGGAACCATTTGTTCAAACTTCAAAGAGAGGAAGCAACTAGATCATGATTCACACAATGAATTACATTTTAGATCAACAATACAAAATTTAAAATAATCATATATAAGAAAATTAGCCAGAAAAGTTTATAACAAATTCATGTTTGATCAGGAACCCATTACATAAGAAAAATAGAAAAATAAAACCAGGAAGAATAACTGAGCACTCCTCATCAGTAGCTCCAAATAGTAGCAGTGTAGCACCCTCCAAGTCCAAGCTAACGAGACTGAATTGACGCAGCACGCAGGACCGTGAAAAAGACAAAAGAAATCGAACCCCTTCATCATTCTCAAAGCCAAGAACCCCTTGCTTCACAATTTTCTTATGCTTTTGCATCCTATCAAATATTTGGTTAGCCACCGACGAGAGTTAAATAAAAGTCTAGAGTCTGAATTCGGACAATGTACCTAATCATTAGTACTTAGTATCGCATGAGTTGAACCGTGTTTAAATCAACAAAGTGATTTATCATTGGATTCATTGCCACAATGTCCCCTCTTGAAACTCCGGAATTGATCTTGTTCTCTCCTCCATTGATATTATGAACTCATATTCATTGTCGGTCACGCCATTACTCACAATTAAGAGTAGCTGGTCTACTTCAATTCCACTTCTGTCTGATGGCAATTGGAAATGTCTTGCGAAGTAAGCAATGGATGCCATTATTTGAGAGCTACTTGTTCGCTAAAATGTTCTAAAGAAAAGAAACATCATGCTGTTCCTATGAATGTAAAAACGGGTGTGCAAATCCAAAAACAATTCATATTCATGGTGGCACTGTGTGGAATGCCACAGCAGTAGGTGATAAATCAAATGTTGGGTTGGAACAAGTCAGTAGTCGACTCGCCTATGTATTAAAACTTTTACTCCATCTTGCCTTAACCCGATTATTCAATTTTTTTATTTTAAAATATATTCTATTGAAATTAAGATTTTTATAATATATATATATATATATATATATGAAAATGAAGTATCTAAAATATAAAAAATTTTAAGACTTGTTTTAGTCTTTAAAATGAGATACTAAGGTATTTTTACACAAAAATGTAAAAGAAACAAAATTTAAAATGGTCATCAGATGATTCGTTTTAAAATTTGATCGTTCGGATTTGATCTTAAAAAAGAATAAACCTGACCAAAATTAGTTGAATACTAGGTCGGATTGTGCCGTGGACGACTAACTTAGTGTTCTTGGATCATCTAAATTAAAAGATAATTCAATAAAATATAATTTAGTAAAAAACTCATAACTCTCGTATCCTCAAATTAGTGTTTAAAAAATTTGAACATTTGTTTTTTTTTTTGCTTTTTAAAAATTATTAGTAAACAAAAGTTTGAGAACTTGGTATAAATAATAACATTTTAGCTGCTTTTATTTTGTGCCAATATCAATACAAAATGTTTCTTAGCAATTGACGCTTTTCCAACACTTTATGCAATTTTAGTATACTCCTGACTTCATGATTTTCTATAGCTTTTTAGAGCTGATCTTATTTGCTTTTCTTGAGCTATAACATATTCTTATTTTCTTTCTGAAAAAAAACTAAAAAATGAGTTGGTTATATTTTTCAAAATGTTAATAATGTTTTGAATAAGAATTTAGTTGTAGCCCCACATGGATAACAAATATTTCTACGGGTCTCGCTACTCGGACAACGAGTCTGAGGGAGTCTAGGGGGGTCTCCTTCGGAGGCAATGCTCTTAAAACCTAAACAGTTTTAGGATTTGATTCTTATTTTGCATTAGAAATCCCTATATAAATTCCATGACAACTAGGTTATTTTGCATCTTAATCATCATTACTTTATAACAAAGAGAGTCGTCGATGACGTAACCTAATTTTGGATGAACCTCGTAAATCTTGTCTAATCTTACGATTTCTCTTCATCTTCTCGCAACACAAAGAAAATTACCACTTTACCCACTAACCCACTCTTTTTAACTTTTCTATAATTTCATCTTATAATTATACTTTTATTCTTTATCATCATTCGGACAATGATTCAGAGAATCTAATAGATTCAGTATGCCATTATAATGCTTAAAGAAAAGAAAAAAAAACAGTTTTAAATTTGTAAAATATAGTACTGTAAACCAATTTGTTGATTTAGGAGTAGAAATGACAACCATTAATAATTGAGAAAATAGATATTTTCTTCAATTATATTTGATTTTGTAAAATAGTTATAAATCGAGATATAAGAAAGCATTGAAATTCGGAAAGGAATATTACTTTTATGCTTTATAACTGTACTTGAAAGAGTAAGGACACTGAAAAGTGGAGTAAAAAAAACAGAAAGTAATCTTTGTTAACCTAGAAAGAGATCTAAATCGTCGCAATTTCCGCTGTGCTCATCGTGTGTGTGTGTGTGTGACTTCATCCTTCAACATGCAGGAAAAATGACGAAGAAGAAAATATAAAAGAAAGAACAGGGAAAAAAAAGAGAAAAAGCCATAAACTTTGCCGTTTGCACCGAGAAAGTCGAAAGGCCAAATACTAGCCTCCACTGCACAGCACGCGAGTACTGTAATTTTCAGCTTCCACCCTCGTGAACTTACTTTTCTCTCTATGTACTAATGTACACCGTAAATGTGTACCACTTAAGCACCACAATCTCTCTCTCTCTCTACCTGCATAATTTCCATTCAATCATGCACTAAAGTTTTTTTTTCCATTTTCAGCAACAATTCAACAAAGCTTAAACATATAGATTCTTGCTAGTTTCACGACTACTCACAGGTACTGTAGAACTACAACTCTCAGATGAATGAGAAATTTTTACTTGCATTCAATTGTAAATGAACACGAGCAATCGGTAGCAAGGAGATCCAATCTACATCATACCAGTGGCCTAATTATAACTCTGATCATAAATTAGCAAGAGGAAGAAATTTGTAGCTAACTTCTTCTATTATACATCACAAGACTTGAAACTCCAAATCAGATCAATGTTGGGCAGGAAGCCGTGAGCAAGAAGAAGAAGGAAGTATATAATTAGCTCAAACTGACAGTGCAAATGGAAGTCTTTTCTATTGCATTAGGACACGGAGGGCTTGCGGACAAAGTATCTGTATGCAGCCACCTTCCTCCTCCTGGAGCTGCTGTTGTCTATGGACAGCACCATCTTTCCGGCCTCTCTGGAGGTGAACATGTTGTGGATGGGATCGTCGGCGGTCGCCGGAATCCTCCTCGGCTTCTCCACCAGCACCGTGTAGCTCCCCTCGGCGGCGGGCACGTACTCCGCGCTGTACTCCAAATCCCACCCCCCAACCACGATATCCCAAGTAATGGTCGCCCCTCCCTAATCCACAGACAAATTCAATTCTCAGAATAACAAACTTTAAAAATGGTGAGCAATTTTTTTTTTCTATGCTCTGCTTCATTCTACATTGTGACATATTGTAATTTGACATCAATGGCAAGTAACAAACAAATGCAATAACTCGAGTATATTCATATATTGCCTAACTAGTGCATACAAGCTGATGCCATTTCGATCTAAGCACAAAGCATATTCTTTTTTTTTAATGTCCCATTGAATTGGTTCACTATATAAGAGTACTGTTTATGCTTCAATATGAAGGAAAGCTTTCTGAAATTTGACACATGTTACTACGTAACATCAATGGAGCAAAAAAGAAAAGACATTTGTCCCACCATGTGAACTTTTCCCAAGGAATTCTTTGGCCCTGAAGACTTTGTATGCATGTATGAATGTACACACACAACTCGTTAAATGCAAGTACTAGTTAGGCAATTAGGATTTGAAATTTGAACGCACCTCAATGCCATCAATTTCGAGGTTCACCTTTTCCCCACCCTTGACGGTGAACTCAGAAGCCGGTTTAGGTGGCCCACTCTGCAGCTCCCCTGCCCGGCTCAGCCCTCCGTACTGGACCGGCACGAACTCCGGCCTAATAAACCTGCAGAGGCACAGCACAACCCACGCACCCCCCCTCATTAATTGACCAACTCGCCTAACATCACAAGCATCCATTAATGCATGCACCAAGATAGATAAATGTACCAGATATGGGAATCTTCTCAATATATATGCAAAGACATATACATGCATAATATATATACATAGAACTGTCGGAGATTAAATTTAATTAATTACTTGTATAGAGTCTCGGCCACATTGCCTTCTCTTGCAATGACAAACTTGCTCTTTGTCCTCTCCGTCAGAAAGGGACTGATCATGGCGTAGAGCATGCTGAAATACCATGGTACATTTATGAACACCTACAACAAGAACAAATGATTAATTCGAATCTTACCCAGATGGGCCAGATCAAACACAACCTAAACAAACAAGATATGAGCTCACTTTTCTAGCAACGAGCTCAGGGTAGTTGTCCTGGAACAGGGACAAGATTTGGTTGGAGGCCACGCGCAGCTCCCTCTTGGGCATGTCCTTGAGGTCTGTGACCTGAATGATGGAGTTGATGCCACCCGGCGTCAGCTGCAGCAGACGCACTCCCCTCTCCATCACCTGCGAGTTCATCCAAAATGATGCACGCATCTTTAGATCATTATTCGCTCTAAAATACATCTGTCCTTGGGCTTGCTATCAAACACCTTAATTTGTGCTCATGGAAGTGTTCGAAGTGTTAGCTTCTTGTTTTCTACCTGAACACGCCACCGGAGGAACTTGGAGAGCTTCTCGGGGTCGCCGAATACGCGGTCGTACATGTCCTTGTTCTTGAAGACGCCGTAGGCGTTGTAGCAGACGGGGTGGTCGTCCCGGTCCCAGCCGTGCATGTAGGCCACGACGCCCTCCAGCTCCTTGAAGCCGAGATCCTCGTCGACCACGCCGTCCGCGCCGAACTCCTTGCGCCACTCCGCGCAGCGGAGCAGCATGGCGTGCGCCTGGGCCACGTTGAAGTCCCGCGCGCGGAGGAACTTGAGGAGCACGACGTCCGCGCGCTGCTGCTCGCCGTCAGCGACGTCGGGAGCGCCGCCGTCGTCCGCGAGGTGGACAGGGACGGACCAGATGGAGATGGGCGCGGGGTGGGAGGACAGCAGCCGCTTGAGCTCCTGCAGGGCCTTGAGCTCGGCGGGCTTGAGGTGGGAGGGGAGGTAGGAGTCCTCCTTGAAGGAGGCGGACCGGTGCAGGGCGGTGGCGGCCGCCGCTTCCATGAGGGAGCCCATGAGGCTTCTCTTGGTGCCGGTGGACTTGGAGGCGGTGCTGTTGCTGCTGTCCGTAGAGCCTTTTGTGCCACCAGTTAGCGGAGACTTCGATTCCATCGACATGGCCGCCGGGAGAGCAAGCAAAGCCAAAGAGCTCGTAGCTTGCGAAGTCTTCTTGGGATTGAGTGGTGCCTCTGTGTGTGTGTGTGTGAGAGAGAGAGAGAGTGAGAGTGAGTGGGTCAAATATAGATGCTTACTTGTTGTGTGGTTTTGTTCACTTTGATGCTAAAAGGTTTCCTACTTAGCAGTGCATTAGGCCAAAGTTTGAAAGCGTGCAGTGAGTTTGAAGTATGGAAGGAGGGAGGGCCAAAAGGGCACAAGATAGAGGAGGAGAGAGAGATAGTGAGTGAGGGAGAAATAAATTATTGCGGTGTGACAGATTAATGATGATGGAGGGGCGTGACGGATGAGGAAATTTATTCGTCTGAAAGCCAGGGTGAGTTGTATTACATCTAAGAGGGTATGACTAAGACCATAACATTTAATTAAGAGTTAAGACTTCAAATTTAACTCGTTGTTTCCGGCATTCTTGAGTTGAAGACAAGTGTGGGACATGGATGGTCCGTGACTCCGTGCACCGAAGGCTCTAAATTGAGGTGATCGGAGTTGGTAGGATGGAGGTGGAGATGGAGGTGGTGGTCTTGCCCCCGTGGTGTTTATGATCCGATTGATTGACGCGATGATACCTATCAAGTTTCTTGTACCATTTTTTAATTTAATGTAATGTAATTCTAATTTTATCTTTTTATCATCATTTTAAAAAGAATCTAAAGTCATACATCAGCATTAATTAAGTTGCAGGAAATGTCCGGAGGCTGAAACATCGTTGCAAGGTTTTTCTTTGGGAAGACTCGTCAACTGCTTCAGACTGTTATCATTAATTAATTGGGTAGAAATTATTGTACAAGTAGATTTGTTGTTTTTTTTAACGTATTTAAAAATAAGAAAAATTTGATATGATTGGAGAATGAGTGAATAAAATAATAATGAATAATGAATTAGATAAATAGAAAAGAAAAAAGTTATTCTCAATATTGAAAAACATAGTTAAATTACGCTTTTGATTTGAATGGCCTATTCATCTAATGTTTTTTAATATGATTGAATAATACAGCTTATTATTCTTGCAGTACTTAGAATAAAGAACAATAAATATGTATTTTTTTTCTCAGACCTTAACAATCACTAGAAACACAACCCATTATGCCATCCAACATTAATTACTCTTATAAGTCTCTAACTGAATGTGTTCAAATTCATAATTTTAAAAATCTCATTTGACAACTAAGATCATACTAGAATCATAGCTTAGTTTCATCTATTCGTCAAACGATGTAACATTTAACAAAATTATATTAAGAATTATTCTCAAGATGAGAACAAAGGTCATTATTCTCATGCTTTGATCTCATCGTTGGAATCAAAGTCACAATT
Source organism: Pontederia crassipes (assembly GCA_030549335.1). Lineage (NCBI taxonomy): Eukaryota > Viridiplantae > Streptophyta > Magnoliopsida > Commelinales > Pontederiaceae > Pontederia > Pontederia crassipes. Next base: position 9,037,287 of record CM060188.1, on the reverse strand, counting down.
CAGTTTCGACTTTTTTCCCAAATTTTTAATGTGACCGTTTTTTTTTCAATTTTTTTTCTTTCCTTATTTTCTCTCTTTTACTTTTCTCTCAGAAAATAATTTATTTATTAATTATAAAATATGTATTATAAATTATTAATATAATATTATTTATTACTAATCATTTCATAAGAAAATTAAATATTTTACTAAGCATAATTTATTATATTTAAATAATATATTTTAACAAAATAAATTTAATAAAAAATACTTTATTGTTTTATTCTTATTAAGTAATAAAAATATTATATATTTATAATACCTTTTTCTATTCAAATACTCATTAAATTTAATTTATCAATTTTTTATATCAGATCAACTTTTAAATTCTTTATCATTAAGTTTTACTCTATTTAAATATATCATAAACTAATTAATTAATTTAACTACACACGTAGAACTCGAAAGAATTACGATAAAACTTTGATCTCAAAATTTGTAGGCTCCTCGTATCCACTTCCGACGGACTGGCCCTCAAAGAATTTAGCAATCGCTTTGGTTAATTAAGGTGAGGGTTCATTTTAATCAAACGCTTACGGACGGAAACTAATTAGAAATGGAGGAAGGCAAGGGCAAATGTTGGAAGAATCACTACCGTTTTCACTGTTCATCCACGGGCACCTTACCAGCTGCAAACTTTTGAAGAAAAAGCAAACTGTTAAAAACGAAGCACGGACATGGGAGAGGGAGAGGGATCCCCTTTTCGTGCTCAAATAAGAACATGAATTTGAAGAGAGAAAAAATCAAAGAAAAGTTGTTGGCTTTCGATTGGTTGCATAAAGAAACTTTCTTTTCTTTTCAATTTTGTGTGGATGGGACAAAGATACATGATCGCTCATGCGTCTTGGATTCCATTGTTCCTTGTAGTACTGGATGATTATATTTTATGGTTAACGACATTGCATTCGATAAGATTAACTTTATCCTAATTGTAGATCTAACTAATCCTAAGCCAAGACAATTAAACCAGCATTGGATTCCTTTTACATATAAATATACATATATATTAAATATGTGTGCGTGCATGTGTGCTGATTTAATATTATTTAAAAGTTGATAATTTATTTTGTTAATTAGATATTGTTGGGAATTAAGCACCGAAGAATTGAATAATCGAGATAATGAAAATAGAGAAGATGAAAAATATAAATTTAACGTAATAAAATTTTTTTGATTAATATGAACAAGAGAAAAACCTGTGGACAAAAAGAAGTTCATTCTAAAAAAATATTCAATACGCGCAATATAGAGTACATGAAGATAAAACTTTTCGTTTTCGTGACATATTCTCATTTTTTCTTTCACAATTTTAAGTACAAAGTTGTGGGCGCCCTTCACAAGTGATTTACGTTTGTAAATCATGTCAATTTGTTGTCCACATGTAACGCCCCCAAATCGACTAACGCCACGTGACAAAGATCTATCTGAAGGCGCTACAAAAAAGTACAACTTTAATTAAAATTTGACCAAATCTCAATTTAAAATAATGACATGTCAGCAATAGAGGTAAAAGTGAAAAAATGTCATAATGACGAAAATTTCAAAGTACTACAAAGTCTTCATAATAATTATGAAAATCGAATTACATCAAAGTTCATGAATACGGAAAGAAAGAAAATAATAACTAGATTCTTTCTGGTTCATATGCTTTATTATCACTTGAGTTCAATCGCGGCACACGATCTCAACACCATCACTGATCTGGCCCTGTGAAAATCAACATAAGAGAGGAAGTCCTCCCTTAAGCTATACAGTCTAGTGGAGAATTAATATAGTACTCAATGCATAACGAATAAATAGGATTAGTTAGAATTAATAATCACTTAAATCAAGATCAGATAAAAAGCATAAGATCATTCGATTATACATATCAATGAATAAAAGAGGCCAGATATCATATAACAATCTTATAATCATGAAAGGATATAATAATCATGTTGGATTAATAATCATACTTCATTTATCATCATACTCATAACATTTGTACATTCTCTCTATCTTTAAACTTTTGCTTAGCCTAAGTGACTTTAGGTGTCTTTAATTTTTAGGATTTTACGCCGAGCAAAACGAGCAAAATAATACAGCCTTGTGCAGCCAATGGGTGATCAAGCCATGGCTAAGGGAGTGACCCTTCACTATAAACACTTGGCATGGACTGACCACCCATCATTTATCTTTTCATCTTTCTTTATTAAACACTTTATCAATATATCATTCTTTCGTTCTATAAGGAGGATTGGATCACTGAAGGATAGGTCAATAACAAGGCATAGGATTTAGTCATACAACAATTCAATTAATAGGGAATAACAAATCATGATCATGAAAAGAATCTAGATCACATAGCAAGCAAAATGAAATATGGCTTAAGGTTTGGTCGACCGGTTCTTCCTAATCGGTCGACCGATTAATTGGTACCGATCGATCGATATCTCTAGATTGGTCGACTGATGGTATTAGATCCGTTCAATGGGCCTCGGTCGACCGAACCACGCAGTTCAGAGAGGGATGATCGGTCGACCGATCTTTACAGACGGGTGGACTGCAACTTATTGGTCGACTGATATTTCTAAATCAGTCGATCGATCAGCGTGAATCAGACTTCGAACAGGCCTTAAAATTTCGAGAGTTTTCAGTTCTAAATGGTATCACAACGTTCAGACGGTCATCTAAACATAGAATCACGAAAAGAAACACATATTTAGTAGCAAACAATAACAAATCATGAATCAATAACACATCTCAAATCAAAAGCAAACAAATATATTCCTTTTTCATTTCTTTCATTCGAAAAGGGGTCACATTTCAGAATAATCACAGTCTTAATTCTGTCCTAATACTATTTAGGTTATGCAGAGGGATTTCAGGTTCACCCACCTCTTTTTCATGTTTGGTTCTTGTTCGTTCCTCTGTCTCAAATGCCTCGCCCTTCCTGTGGTTCGTGTGCCAATTCTCCTCTCCCTGGCCGATCCCCACCTGCAGATCGATCCATATTGTGAGGTTGCGGTGACGGGAAAAATATTGATACAAAGAGGTGTGGACTCGATAGTATAAATCGTGGCTGATCTTTACAAGGTGAAGGCAGCAAGTAAAAATCCTTTTTCAAATCCTTCTAGCGCGTGTGGAGCAGTCACGATGGGGAAGAAGGATGTATTTTGCTTTTCTGATAATGGGGTGAATGAGGGATTACTCCTAATTATTTGATTCCAAGCATTAATGCCAACAGTTATGGATCCCATGATTTCTGGGATTTGAAATGGGCACTCTTATCTTATCTTTAGTTGGTCGTTTCAATTCAACTTTATTTCTTTTCTTTTTTTTCCGGGTGTTACATCACATGTGTGTTAATGTTATGGGTGTATTGAAGTCGTTAATACTATCGATTTAAACTTTTTAAAAGATAGCACGCTCTCAGAATTAGAGGTCCTACGTGCGGAAGTCAAATCATAATATGAACAAGTTATTTACTTAATGAATAAAAAAATACTATTGTTGCATTATATTGTGCATTATGCTCAACCATAGAAAAAGAAGGAGAAGAGTTTTGATAGCTTGTCTGATCTGGTTCATCTGTAAGGATAGTGTGATTTGGTGTTCATATGAGCCAGGAGTGAGTTACTTTGCTACTTTACTAAGGTTAACATATGCAATTGGTGAGATAATAAAAAAATGGGAGTAAAGTTGTGACGCCCTACAACTTCTTTTGGTGTTACAAGGGGCGAAACTGGAAAATCAATCATTTAAATTTGAATTCAAAACTTCAACGAAAACTAACGTTTCAAAAATAAATTAACTCTGAAAATTTCTAAAAATTTCGTCATGACGTATGCGTAAATTCGTCTATACGTCATATACAACAATTTATATATTTCTCATTTCAACAATTAACTTCAAAACTTTAATCATCACAGACAGTTATAAGGTCATTACTGGAAGTTCATCGTATAGCTAAAATCGTGGGACGCATGCCCAAAATAATGAGTCTCAAGCTCACTCTCGAATCAAAATCATAAACCAGATGTTCGTAAATCATATAATGTGAGCGTCCTTCACTCCACCCAATTATCCAATATTTTTAAAATCTTTCAAAACATTCATCAAGTAATAAATCTGTATAAGAAAACTCAATGAAACGCAAAGTTAGCCATTCAATAACCACGTCTCTCACACATGCTCATTTCATAACCCCTTTACATTTATTATTTCATGCTATGCAAGATTTCATTCATTACTTGAAAAAAAAGTGAACAAAAGGAGTGAGCATTAAGAGGCTCAGTGAGTAAAACGACTATCTCAAATATTAAAACAACGAAGGAAAAATCAACCTTTTCATTTCCAGAAATTATTTCAAACTCTTTTCATTTCATCAAGAAAATCCATTTAAATAATGATCATACCGAAATGAATGCCATGGATGCACGTGAATGATAATAAAATAACATCATAAGATTTGGGAAAACATCATTAAACACGGATATCCATACTACTATCAATCAAGTGCTTCTTCACACACCCCTCGTGTCACATATCGCCACAGAGTGGTTGTTCTAATTACGTTTCTCGTATTACTATATTGCCGCAGAGCTTATTTCTTTTCTTTTTTCATTCCATCCCTCGTGTCACTATATCGTCACAGGACGTTGAACCGCTCCCCGTGTCACTATATCGGCACAGAGCTTATTTTTTTCTTTTTCATTCTACCCCTCGTGTCACTATATCGTCATATGATTGTTGTTCTAATTCCACTATTCGTGTCACTATATCGACACAGGGTGTTGAACTTACACCTCATGTCACTATATCGACACAAAGCAAACCGGACCCCAACCAGTCTACTCGGAGTTGGCCAATCCTCCGAGGTGAAAACACTCCGCCTTATGCGGGTTTTTACATGTAATGCACATGATGCATGAATGCAATTTTCAAATAGAAGTTTAGGATTGAAACAATCATATAAATTTTTCTTTCAAAAATCAAATATTCACTTTAATTTCACAATAATAAACTTCGACGGATTTCTAAAATTCATAATAAAATGACACAAGTCATATGATGACACACATATGAAGCATACAAACATATGAATATGCATGAAAGAAATTATCACAAAAATTCATTCCACATCGGATGGAACAATGTCATCACTCCGAAGAGCTTAACAATTCATATCAATTGAGATAAGTTCCCTCACATTGGATTCTTCGAGTTCCAATTTATCTCTTCGTCTGAATCCAATCAAAAGTAAACACAACATATCACATTCGTTACTTGATTAATTAATATTATAAAATAAATTTGGTCATTCACGATTCACAATTACTCGACGTGCTTATCATAAATAAGTCCTATTATGGATTTACTATAATACTTACCGAAAAAAGAAAAGAAGGCATCGTCGTCTAGTAACTGTAACATCTCAAGATTTTTTTAGGTATTTAAGTTAGGAATTTCTTTTATAATATTATAAGTTAATTAATTTATTATAAATAATTAATTAGCTTGATTAAGTATTTAATAAGTGACTCTTTGATCCAAGTTTTGTCAAAATATTATATTGTAATACTAGTGTATGCGAATTAATTATTAAAATTAATTAATTGTCGTGAGGAAATTTTAAGATAATTAGTCGCTCATTTAATGTGCTTTTAACCATAATTTTATTAGTTAACTAACTTATATAAATACTTCGATAAACTAAAGATTATTAGTTACTTGATTAATTATACCAAATAATTTAATGTTCTCTTGCCTATGCTTTACCTCATATTGGAGATATTTGATTAGAATAAATTATTTAATACTTGTTTTAGTTTCTTGCTGGTGATCAAATCATCTTTTACGTGGCCTGATGCATACACTCCAAAACCCCACTCACCTATCACCTAAACCTTATCTCACAAGCCACCTCACCACATCTTGGATAAGTACGACCATATTAAGAACCCACGTACACAGTAGGTCACCACTTAATTGGTAATCATAATCCTACTATATATATATATATATATATATATATATATATATATATATGCGTGTGATATACTTCCACCTCAAGTAGCCGACTTACCGCCATACATACAGAAATATATATATACGTATATAATTATAGAAGAGCATACTGGCCGAGTGAGAGTGAAAAAAAAGAGAGATAAGAGAAAAGAAAAGAAAATCGAGATGGATGTTGTCGGCGGAGATTTAACGAAAGAAGGAAAGCAAGAAATAAAAAGGAGAAAAGTATGCGAGATGGAATCAAATAATTTATTTTATTAATCTCTTTATATTTTAATCTCACGAAAGATTTAGTGTAATAATTTGTTTACGATATTGATTGGAGCGATAAGGGAAAAAAACCCATTGTTAGAGTTATAAAATTAATTAGGAAAAATTATCTTCGCGTTCCAGATTTTTGCATTTAATGTTTATCTTGTTGGAAAAAAAAAGATGTCGCATAGTAATTTGAAAAAAAAAGTGAAAGTTGTTTAGGATGATATTACGGAAGTCTTTTTATGCAGAGGAAATAATTAGTACAATAAGAAATACATTTAGAAGTTACATGTTAATTATTGCATTGTAAATTATTTTCTTAGCAACAAGATATGAAATTTATTAGTCTAGTGCTTGACTTGAACATGGTTGCTAAGTATGTAAACATTTCAAAATGACATATATTCGGCTCTGTCTGTTATGTACCATCCAAAGAAAAGTAAAATTTCAAAGAGAACTATTTACACAGTTATTGAAAAATCAAATAAATAGATAATTCAATGGAGAAATACAAAATAATTTACATCTGAAATCAAATTATTGGGAGCTTTGTATAAAAGTTATGTCCTTATCTTCTAGGTGTTATCTCTTTGCCCTCCGAAATTGTTACCTAATTTTATAAATTATGTATTAAATCTAATATATCATAGAATTATTTGATAATCTAGAGTAGGAAAGATGAGGATGTTAGAATTCATATAGAGTTGAAATCATAGGAAAAGTTATGTCTAGGGAAAGTTATAAATGTTTTACCAAACCTCACTCAATATCTTAGAACGAAATGTAGGACAGATTATACTAGTATTTGATAAATATATCGTGGTCAGTACGAAATGATATAAATTCTAAGAATTATATATGGAAAACCTTATGAAGTCTAATTTTAGAAAGAAATTGAATGATCTTAATAGGAGTTGTGTACTAATTGATATAAAATCTCTATGTTGGCATGGTTGCAATAGTAATATGGATTTATATTATTATTATAGGGTTAAATGAATGATAAGAAAAAGAAATGAGGAAACACCTTATGTGATCGTTTATGTGAGGTAAGTTGATTTCTCCTACTCTATATTTTCACCTCTTTTGAATTCAGTGTGGCATTGATTGTGATATTATTGAATATGCTTTGGATATGTTATGAATTGATTTCGAGAAATGCAATTATGAAAAGTATATTTGAATGATTATATGATTGCACATTTGAAAAGTATATGTGATATGATCTGAATGGATTATGATGAGTGCAATCTTGTTCCGTTTGAAATGGTATTTGATATGATTTATCTTCTGATATTTGAGAGATGTTTGTTATGTGATGAATCATGCATCGACATTTGTTTGTATTTGCATATATGATGGTTGGAGCTAAGTGCTACATCGCTGATCACGATGGGAGCCACCTCTAAAGTCCAATCCATCATTTCTGTTTCCCAATAATGGAATGAGATAGGTTGGAGCTAAGTGTCATACGGAGCTAAGTGTCACATCGTGAGTAGTCACGATGGGGGCCACCTTTAGAATTCGTAGGGGCCACCTCTAGAGTCCACCTATCGCTATATGATTTGTTCCCCGAAAGGGATGAGGTAGAATGGAGTTAAGTGCTACATCGCTGATCACGATGGAAGTCACCTCTAGAGTCCACCTATCGACCACTGCCCAGTTGGTTATCCGTGCATTCATATGAGAGTGTTGCATTTGCATACATCTGTTTAATTTGATTTGAATGATATTGATGCAATTGGAGTGTGATGATTTTGATTAGGATATTGTATATATTATTTTCAAATATGTGAAAACATCCATTGCGATATTATACTTATTTAGATGTCCCTCTGAATTAATTAGATGGTAATACATAGCTTATGAGTTATCAACTTACTGAGCTATTTTAGCTCACTCTGTTGTTTCTAATATTTTTCATATCATTCTTGAGAATCATGCGAGGTGATAGTATTTGAATGGTTCGTGGTAAGATAAAAAGATTTGAGTCTCTCGTGTCCTTTTATTAGGATGTCGAGAGGTTTGGTTATGCGTAATGTATATGTAATATTTTATATGTTGTAAGAAGACAAAATCATTTTATGAAATATAAAACTTAAGGATGATTGGTTTGCTCTGAAGGATCATCATAAATTGTGTAGTTTATTTTATGATATTTTCATTCTTATGTATGCTATAAAAAAATTTACATCATGCTTTCTCAATCTTTTCAAATTTTATTTGATCGTCCGTAATAAGTTGCGAACTCCGGTTTAAATCACGGTTTAAATCGGGATCGTGATAGTAACAGCCTAATCAAATCAAAACAACTCACGAACTATCGCTTTCCGATTAGCATCCTCCTATAAGCAAAATTCAATCAAACTTTAAATAAAACGTAATTAGAACCTTAACTATATTATAATGATTATTTTTAGCTGTCCGACATTCATACCACAATCACTGTAGTCACCGCTCTCAAAATCACCATCGCACTCGTCAAAATGTCAAAAGGTTGTCGAACGCTAATCACGATACGAGAACGAATTGCCGGAAGGTCGTCGGAGAACAATCGGACGTCGAAACCTTCGAACCTAAAAAGAATTAACGACTAATTATTATATGGACAACAATCTCATTTCTTCTTTTCTCACGTATGCACCCACCAGAACGTCATGGTGAGCTTGATCAGAGTTTCCTGTCGATTCGCCGAAAAAGTTCATCGAAAAGCCCTAATTTTGGCCCCCTAGGTGATTTGGACAAAAATATGATTAAAACCCCTCCAAATGATCCTAATCAATATGAGAATGATGTACAACTCACCAGGAGAAGGATCGGTGCGAATCTGAGCCGAAATCGTCGTCGACGGATTTTTCATCATCCTCGCATTTTTTCCTCACTATGTCGCGCACGATGAATCGATCATCTCATACTATATGTCAAAATGTTGGTCTCATCGTCCTCTTTCCATCGATATCTCTCGTGCGAAAAATGATGACCGAACGGAGGAGATCGGACGACTGAAAAGGACGACGGCTTGAATGTGCTATAGTGCCGCCGTGTGCACTGTAGCAAGTCGGGAGGTGGGGAGATGAGCGCTTTTTTTTCACGTTGCTTTATTTTCTTTTGTTGTTTGTCCTTTCTGCACAATGACTAAAGTGCCTCTATTTTTAAAAGTATTGACACCTTTCTTTTTTTTTCAATACGTTACAAAAATCCTACGTAAGAGAGTTGTTATATCCTCCTAATTTTCAGCTTAAAAATCTTCCTAACCCCTCACAAGGGCACCCATGGTAATTTCATCAATTTTTAAGGAGAGTTTATTCATGTGATTATTAGGAGGAAAATTAGGTTGAAGTTTTAGGAGGCTGAAGAATTTTTCAAATTCTTATGTTAGACATATAGGTGTATATATTTTCGAATAACGAACCCTGGAGAGTTGGAGAAATCTCCATGATCAGGAATTCCAGGATCTATTTTATTCGAATTAAAAATGAATTTGGTTTTATATTTTGTGATAAATATCTTGGTGAGAACTATTATATAATAAAGAGTTATGCTTAGATTAGATTTATGCCATTTTCGTTTAGATACACTGTGTGTTAATCTTAGGAACATTTAAATTATTGTAATATTTCTTTTCTAAAATTCTGTCGTTTGATATATTTTTTGGTGATTCGTGAGTGGATCAATCTTCTTAATAAATAGTTGGTGCCGTCTTTGAATTGGAGATCAAACTTTCACATTATCCACCTGAAAGAGAAGTCCAACTTTACATACAGTTCAAATCTGAATTGCAGCCCTACATCAATGGACGTGAAGGTGTTATCTTAATTATGTCTTCGGTTTCGTTATAATAATATCATTATATCTTTAAATCATTTAAACAACGTTTGGATAGTGAAATGATTATTTTTATTTTATTTTATGTGAATAATTAAATTGATAGATTAATTTCGTATCTATTTGAATGGAGTAAAATTTAATAATAAAGAATTATATGATATGAAAAATGTATGTGATATTTTAATTTTAATGGATGTTTGAATAAAAAATATATATTATAAATATAAAATATTTTAATAATTTTTTTCTAAATTATATTTAACTAAATATTAATTTTTATATGAAATAGTAAGTAGTAATAATTATTTATAATAATTATATAATAATTAATAAATATAATATTTCATATATATGAAAGGTGAGAGAGAGAAAATTTTTTAAAAAAAAGTTTGGAAAGAAAAAAAACGTCAAATAAAAAAATCTCAACGATCAATTATGGTGTGATTTCAATAAAATAATCAAATAAGACCATGGACATGTGTCCTCACTCCACTCTAATTTTAGTGGTTTAATTTCATTTTGAAAATTAATTTTTTGGTCTTTGACAAAACCAGATGAAATTATTCTTTGATTTCACCTTGTTCCATATCATTCAATCCCTTATTCCTCGGAAAATGAAAACTTCGTTTCTTTTACTAAAAGATAAAATTTGATTGAAAATATAAAATGTATCAACATGAAGTGCCAAGTGCGTTGTTCTCATCATTTAATTTAAATTATTATCATTCCATGAAAAATTGTGAAATCACTTGTGTTTTTTTCTTCTCTATATTGCCTGGCAAATTTAATGAATTAATGCTGGTCGATGGTTAATTATTTTTTTAATCATCTTCATATTTGAAAAACGTATCCACGTATTCAATCATTATCAAGTTTAATTAGTTCTGTTACGAATACAGAGGGAAAGAGATTGCACAAAGAATAGGCAAGATTTATGTGGCTTCTCTAAAATCAAGCTACGTTCTCGGACGGCGTGATTTTCTTTATTATATAATAATAATAATAATTATAAGGATACAAAATAATTAATCGTCATGAAATTTATATTAAGAACTTCAATACAAAATAAAAAATAAAAACCTAAAATCGTTTTGATTTCAGAAACTCTTCGAGGAAAAATCTGTTGAAGCGTCTGACTATATAAGGGGACCACATAAATTACGATTGAATTTAGATTCAAAATATTATTAATAAATTTAATTATATTTATTCAAAAATAATTCGAAATTTTACTTAATGGAAGAGTATTTTATTATCTTATTATAATTTTTGTTGCTATTTTCATTTTAAAAATATATAAGAAGAAATAATCACATTTTCTCCGGTTCCTTAATGTTGGGTGAGCTGATGATGTTGATAACGAGATGACGACGACTTTATTTTTTTAGCCAATGATATTTGAAAAGCGGTGTCATCAGTTTAACTCATAAGACATTAAAAAATATATTGTCTATAAATTAAACATTAAACTTTATTAATTCAATTAGATCATGTCGTATATTTATCAGCTATAGATAAATGACTCTCGATAAAAAAAATAATATATCTCATATATATTCGAACTCCGATATCTATGAGTGGCTTATCAGTCCACTTAATTTGTGATTGATCTCAATGTTTGAATGGCCGGAAAGAGACGGGGCAGGACGGGAGGGGAGAGAGAGAGAGTGACGCTCGCATAGCGAAAAAGCTGACCAACGACGAAAGATCAATGTTGACTACGACAAGATTCTTTTCTTGAAATCCAGGTCGGGGACACCGCTCTCACTTTCTTCCAATGCCTTGGTTCACTTGGTTTTCTTTCAAGGGAACATGACTTTCCAACGAGTCATTAGTCATTGACTGGTCACCCGGACGAATGGCAACGTCTCCTTACCAAAACTTAAACATGATTTCGAGGTAAAAAAACTCTCATCGTCAATTTCATGATTTCCATCTCCTACTAATTATCTACTAGTTATGCGATATAGTGGTAATTTTATTAAATTAATTAAATTCGACGGTAAGTAAAATTTTTTATTTATAAATAATATGCATAATTATTATTATCGCGTGCACGCCAGAGTGTTGACAATAAAAAAGTAGAATCAATTAATTACCAGCTAACTAATGAAGTTGTCAAGCTTGAACAAAGTGGAAAAAGTATGGATAATAAAATTATATATGCAACACATTTTTGCGAGCAATAATTAATATATCATTTAGAATTGTGCATTATACTTAAAATGAAAAGGTTAAAGAAAGAGCACAAATAAAAGAAAGAAAGAAAGAGTGAGTGAGATTCGCCTTAGACGATGCCAGGATGAGGGAAAAATAGATAAAAAGAAGAAAAGAGTATTTGGTAAAATATTTTAAAATCTTTGAAGATTATAATAATAAATTAGTTAGTTTGATCACATAATTTATAAATCAAATAAATATAAACTGAAATTCCTTATAAAAAATCTTCTTAGAAATTCATATTTAAAGAAAAAATAGAGTAAACTTGACAAATATATAAATTTAGCTGAATATGATCATTATTGAAATAATCAATAATTTTTTTATTGCATACTATTTTTTATTTATTTAATCCTCCAGACGACGAGAATGAGAGAAAGCAAATCGAGGAGGCTTCCGGTCAAAATCGAATTTATTTTATTTTATTTATGCACTCTGCACCATTTGCACTAAATAAGTGAAAATAATTTCTTAACGGCCCACCGCTTCTCGTTTTGAGCTCCCTCCGGAACTCCAATGAAAGCCCAACTCGAATTTGATTTAATGAAACAAATATTACAAGATAAGTATTTTTCCACTACTTTTGTCAAATAATTTTAGAAAAAAGGTATATATTATTAGTTATTATATGAGACAAATTTGGTCAAGACGTCACGTGACTAAGTTCTTTAAAGTTTTTATGTGATTTTGTTTAATAGGTTAATTAAGTGAATAATAATACATTAATAAATTAACATCTTCAGAGAAATATAAGATAATTACTAATTAATTTTTTGGCTGTATTTATTTTACGCACATATTTTACTAAGAGGACACTGAATATACTATATGAATTATAATAAGTCAATCGACCTATTTATTATTCATGACAATCACATTTATATAATAGGTAGATCGACTTAACATTCAATGCACTATATTATAGCATATAAGCATGTAATATACTCATTTTATCCTTTAATAATTATAGGGCGCGGAATATTCTGCACGGATTATAGTAAGTCAATTGGCTTATTGTACATATTCCTTTCATCAAAATCACATTTATATAATGGGTAGAATGACCTATCATTCAACGTGGTATACTTCATCATATAAGCATGCACTATATTCATTTTATTCTTTTATAAATATGGATAATTAGATGTTAATTAAGATTTACATAACAATTATTCTAAACGTGGTATTTTTTTCAAAAATAATGAACATCGATATTATTTTTCATTTAATAAATAAAAAATAAAATATTAAATGTATTTTGATTTTATTAAAAAATATATTAATTTTAACTTGTTCTTTGTGAATGAGTTACTGAAAAAGTCACTACACTGTTGTCAGTAACTAAGCTTTTATTTCTACCAACAAAAAAAACAAAATATTCATTTATTAATAATTTATTTAATATAAATAATTTATCTTCATAAAAATATTATATCTTTAATTACGTTACTTCCCCATCATTTATTATACTTTAATTGTCTCATACAGTTATATCTTTAAATTTTTAAAATTTTTCATCATTACACATTTCATTTAAATATTAATTAATTATTGATAAGTAATATGAATTTAAGCATGCAAGCATTTTTTTGTTTTAAAATATATTTGGGTGGTTTCATCTATCCAATATTACTTAAAAATCACTTTATTAGTTTTGATTAGATTAAATTGCAAATCTATTTAAGAATAGAAATTTTCTCTTATAAGTAAATATCTATCATTTAATGGAATCTCTTTTGTCTTATTTAGTGGGACCATCTTTGGATTTCATACTTATTTCTCCCATAATGTTTTATTATTTCACAAAAAAGTTGTAATATGTATTTTCTCACATGCTTCCTCTTGTCTCATTGCTTTATCATTCGTATAATATAACATTTTTTCTCGCTTAAAAATATCAATTTTCTCCTCTAATGTCTTCACTTTTTTCATACTTCAACTATTTGTATGTTCTCCATCATTTAGCATTCCTCTTTTTCTCTCCCATATAATAATTCACCTTATCTCTCCTACAAAACATTGTTGTCTAGACTTTCTCTTCTACATTTTTTATTTTATATATTATCCTCACTTTGTATGTCTTCCAATATTATAATAATTTCACATATTCTCTTACTTCCTCTATCCTTCAATATTATAATAATAATTCATATAGTTGATCACTAGCTGATCATATTATATTTTTACTTCATTTTCAATTAATTTCATATGTATCGAGCTCTAAATTTGCTCTACATTTGATTAATTATGCCTAGAATACATATATTTGTGATTACTAACTGACCATGCTCATATTATACTCATTTTATATTCAATTCCATGTGCACAGAAGTTTTGAATTGCTTATATTTGCAAAGTTATCATTTATGTGCCAAATTATCATTTTTGGGTAAAGTTATCATCTCAATGTGCAAAGTTGTCATTTCTACATAACATCATTAGGCAATTGAGTTGAACTCATTTAATTGTTGTCCTCTTCCTGACTTGTTCAAATTTTATTTGAAAACTTTGATGCCTGCTATTCTGAATTACTCATATTTAGATAATTTTATCTCAATGTGCAAAGTTATAATTTCGGTGCACAAGTTATCATTCCTGTGAAATATTATCAACACTTAATAATTGACCTCATTTATACGTCGTCCTAAATTCTATTTGTTTGATTTTTATTTGCGAACTTTGGTGTTGTTGTCTTTGTCCTTCTAGCAGGTTTTACAATGCCTGCAACAAGCTGGAAAAGGAGGGGGGACCACTGCATTGCTGTCCAAAAAGATCGCTGGAATCTATAGGAAATTCAGGACCATTGGACAGATGGCACAATCAAGTGCTATGCAAGCTTTTTATTTGCATCAAAGGGTGAGAGAGGACCATATAAAAGCTGAGAAAACCTGAAGAAGAGGGGGGGGGCTCCATTTGCAAGGTTACTGGACCGGGAGCTGAGGAGAGGAGCTGGAGAAGAAAACTTCACTCTAATTCTCTTGACTGAATTCATATTTCTGATTTTAGAATGTTTAGCATTGATTCTTCTATTTGTTTTGTATTAATTATTGTATCTATAATGAGCTAAATTCCAGCTCTCCTATGATAGGATAATAATCTAGTTCTAGTTATGGATGGAGTATGAACAAATTTCCTTCTCTGATATTGATACTATTCTGATTCTGATTTTCTAATTTCTAGTGAAATCTATTTTGTCATTGTGGAAACCCTGATTTCTTAGCATCCGAGAGGTTGATTATAGATTTCTTTTTTGTTCAGAAATGAATCAAGATGCAATGATAACTTCTTTGATTTCAAACTGTAATTACACGCTTATTGTATTCATTGAACTAATGTTGATGTGGATTTCATTTTCATTTGCAGCCGAGAGGCTATTTTTAAGTCCATTGGATGTTTAAAGATAAACCAAGAAGTATTAGAATTAATATTAAATTAATTACATTTCTGTTTAATTAATTGCGTCAATTGTTCCATTATTATGAATGTGTATTAGTTGTGGTGCAATTTCTAAACTTACTGATTTGCCAAATCTAAAAGGATTTTGACAATATCAGTAATGGGCTAAAACTTGTGCTTAATGATAATCCAATAATCTTTTTTCTAATTCAATTTGGCTAATCATTCATATGAGGATATGATAATTAGCCTTGATTTAATTATGATGTGATAACAACCCTTTTTAGGTTGAATAAGAATTGACATTTCATTGCTGAATTATTTCAATCCATTCATAACTGAATTAGATGAACCACATTCCTATGAGAATCCCTCAATGATTGTTAATCCCTTTTAGTTCTTAACTTAGTAATTAGAATTCAATTCTTATCAATCACTAAAACAGTCACTTTTTTAACCATAGCTCAAATCTGTTCCCACTTTCCTTGATATCACTGATTTAACTACTTAACCTACGATTAGTCTAGACTAGATAGTGAATCTTTAGCCTTCAAATCACTGTGGATACGACACTTGAGTCTATTACAACTGACCTCTACACTTGCAGTAGAGTGGGTTAGGAAGTTTGATCAAATTTTGGAAAATTTCATTCTATCTCAATTCTGTCATAAAATTCAGCAAGTTATCACTACTCCACTTAATTCACATCAATAGTATCTCACTTTTTGTCTCCTCCAATATTCTCATTTCCTCATTCCATAATATCCCTATTTTCTCTTTATTATAACAATATCTTTACTGTCACTCTCTCCTCTAATATTCTCAAGTTTCCATCATATAATATGTCACTTTCTCTCTCCTAAACATTTTTAATAATATTATTACTTTATCTCTCCTCTGGTATTCATATTCTATCTTTTCTACATTATACTACTTTCTAGCTTCGTTTGAGATGACTTTTTCACACGATAAATTTTGTTGCTTTTTCACACAACAAGATTTTCCTTCTCTGTAAAAAATTGCAAAAATCACTGTAGATTATGGTTGATAGCAAATAGTAGATAAAAGCAGTGTTTTTTGCGGCCTCCATCTACAATAAAATTTTCTCATATCTTCATTTTCCCTCGCTTTCAATATTCTTATTTCCTCTCTTCGATAATGCCTCATTTATTCTCTCTTATATTTTTTTATAATATCCTCACTTTCTCTGCCTCCAATATTTTTTTTCTTCTATAGTATTTTATCTTTTATCTCCTGTAATACTCACTTCAATGTTGTTATAATATTCTTACCACATCTCTCCAACAATTTGGTTTTCACTCTCCTATAATATCTCGCACTCCCTCTTAACATTCTTTCTATATAATATTTATATTTTTGAATAAATTTTAATTATGGTGATCCAACTTAGGAATATTCTCAATATGATCATCCAACTTCATTTTGTAACATCACAGTCATTGAATTTTAAAAATGTTGCACCCATGATCATCACAATCGGTTATAGTTGATTAACCGATATATGACGTTCACATAGATGCTTGTGGCACCATGTCAATATTATTTATGATTTTAAAATTTTAAAAATGTCATGTCAATCATTTTCTCTCTGCATTATTCAAAATTTCAAAACTTCGGATCAAGGTCATTCAACTTTTCAAATTTTCAATCGTGATCATCATAAAAAAACTTAAAATAAAAAATAAAAAATAAAAAATAAAAATGGAAGGCATTTATATTCACTCCGTACATAACCCATTCGAATCGAGTCGCACAATTTTTTTAGGTGTATTAAATACACATAATATTATGGTAATTGATCATTTTTAATCAGGAAAATAAAAAATTATAAAAATAACATACTAATTATATTTTTGCCCTAATTTTTGGAATAATAAAAAATACTATAATAAAAATATAAAAAAATATGCTTGAGATTTTGTCGGGATCGAACAAAATTGTATTAGACCATCGAGAGAGGTGTAGGGTACGGCCCGATATCTAGTGGATTGCTAAGCAAAATCGTAATCGTGATATTTTTATTTTTACATATTTAAATCTTTATCTGTACATTATAGCTATATTATATATGTATATAATATCATTATATATCTAATAATCATAATATCATATATTACAATATTTTTTTATTTTTTTATTACTCCACATTTTAGAGGAAAAAATTGACAGTTTTCTCATATATTATAACCATGGACTATAAAAAAGTATCACATTTTGTGTGCCCTAAAGAATATGATTTAGCGATGTTAGGCGGTGCCGAACACCTTGTTGGTATGGCTCGACCCGATAAAATTTTGCGTGAATTTTTTATTTTTCTAATTATAATATTTTTTTATTAAAAAATTTAGGACAAAAGATGTAATTGGTAGGTTATTTTTCTAATTTTCCCTAATTAAAAAATTGTTAATTAACATAATACTATATATTTAATACACATAAAAAAATTGGATGATCCAAATGGTGCCAAAAAAAGAAGTGTCTTCAATTTTTTATTATATTTTTATTTTGTTATTAAAACATGGTAAGTTTTAAAATAACTTTAAATTATTCAGGAGACAAATAAAAAAAAGTGAATGAGAATTTGTGATGTCTATATGGCATATTTTTATCAAAAAATGGTTCCTAATGAAATTGAAATTAATCATTTTAATAATTTTACATTTGATAAGTTTTTTGTGGTACAAATTTAAAATTACTTTATCAATAAAATAATAAAATTATTGAGAATTTTCAAGCATGACATTTTAAGATATAAATATAAATAAATTGTAAGACTACAAATATGTCAAGCATAAAATCATATTTTTAACAATGTATTTTTAAAAAAGGGTTAGTTTCATAAACCTTCCATGAACTATCGCGAATTTCCACATGTAATCCCAAATAACGAATTTTTTTTTGAATCTCTAAACTGTCGCGACTTTTTCACTTTAATCCTTCCGTCAACTTCTGTTACATTTTCTATTACTTTTATTTGTTTATTTATGAAAATACTAAATTACCCTCGTCGCGTAATATATCAAATAACAAATATAAAAAAGTAAAAAGAAGAAAAACCATTCTGACATAGGTCAATATACGTCACCGGCAATAGAGGAGGGAAAGTTTTCCTTATGTCGGAATAGGTCTTTTTTTATTTTTTATTTATTATTTGATGTGTTATGAAGGGAGGGATTAGTCTTTTTCATAAATAAAAAAGAGCAAAACTAACAAAAAAAGGTAATAGAAGTGGACGAGAGAATTAAAGTGGAAAAGTTGCGATAGTTTAGGGATCCAAAAAATTAAGTTCATAGTTTGAGGTTGGATGTGAAAAATCGCGATAGTTTTTGGGTGATTTATGAAAATGACCCTTTCAAAAATTAAGAAAATGTTAGTATAATTAATTAAATAGAATGATTTAATGTATATCCTCCTCCTTAGGATGGTTCTCCCCCATCCATGGCCGTCGAATATGCATTTGACGATTGTAGATGATGTGTGTCATTGAGCTCATGGAGCGCGGTTGAGACGTGAAAAGCCACTTTGGAGTCAAATTGATGTGCGGTTCAACCATGAAAAAACTGAAGAGAGAGGAAGAGACAACGATCGAGACAATGGATGGGGGGAGTGGGGGGAGGAATCGTGACTGCGATGACAATCTAGTGGCGGTGGCGACTTCGCTGCAGCAACGATCTCGCGGTGGCCATGAAGATCGTGTGATGACGATGACCGCGAGGCATAAAATGAACTAGGGCGCGAAGACTGTGCAACGATGACCTCGGGAAGTCGAAGAGACCTCGGCGTGGCGGCAGTGATCACATGGCAACGATGAACTCGGGGCGACGAAGATCTCCACGCAGCGGCAACGACCTCACGGTGGCAATGACGGGGACTACGATACTGATCATGGCTGGGGCAATGATGACATTGGGCACGGCTAGGGCAACGACACCCGGTCTCGTCGCAATCATCGTCCCTGCCATGATTGTCTTCCTCGTCATGAAAGCCTGTGTCCTACTTTGTCCCCCCCCCCCCCCCCCCCCCCCGAGAAATCACCAACCACGTTGTCATCCCTCCCGCAGATCTGGGATCATCGTCGTCCTAGCCGTGTTGTCATCATCCCTACAGCACTGAGAAGGAAGACTCGCGATGGAGGTGGCGACAACGTGGCATCTGACCTTGCGGTGGCAACGAGTTCGCATTGAAGAAGGAAGAACTAGGGGCATCCAACCTCGCGGTGGCGGCAGGTAACTTGCGGCATCGTCGCGGAGCGGGAGACACTAGGGCATCGTAGATCTCCCGACGACGAAGTAGGGCATGTGGTGAGGAACACAGTGCGGTAGGGACGACGACGGTCGCGTGGTGGGGGACCCTCTTCAATTTTTTTCCACGTCAAAACTCCCTCCTTTTTTTCATCGCGAAATCAAACCGGCCCGCCTGAAACCGAAAAAAAAAGCGCCCGTGGGATAGAGATGGGCGCGGATGAGGGAGGGGGGCCATTGAATCCTTAATAGAATATATACATGGCGGTAAGAATCAATATCTAAGAAATAGTTCTCAGAAGGTTTTTAGATTTGTCATCTATTTTTATTTGTATGAGTAAAAAAGGTGACATTAAGGACGGTTTATCGACTAGAATAAGGTGAAATTAGGGAAAATAGATGACAATTCTCAATAATCCAAAATCTCATCAGCCTGGTTCCGCGAAACACAAAATCTCGACCTGATTTCCGAAGTTCAAGAATCACAGGTCTAATTTAAGTGGTTTGGTTCCATTTTTATTTTTTTCAACTTTTTGTTTGACGTTTCTCTTCTTTTCTTTCCAACATATATTTTTTTATTTTAAAGATTTGTCTTTCTCGGATTTCTCATATAAAATATTATATCTATTATAAATGATTACTTTAATATTATTTATTACTTAACATTTCATGCAAAATTTAATATTTTATGAAATAAAACTTATTTTAAAAATTATTTATTACATCTAAATTATGTACTTTTATAAAAAAATTAATTTATACTTTTATTTTTATTAACTAATAAAATTCTATTATATATTTACAATACTTTTTCTTATTCAAACATCTACAAAATTTGATATGTCATATATTTTTTATATCACATTAACTGTCTCGTTCTTTATTAATATGTTTCATTTCATCCAAAAAATCTCAAATTAATGTATCAATTTAACTATTCGCCTCAAACTTGGAATCAATTTAACTATTCTACCTAAAAAGGTAAAACATCCTTTGTATGAATGAAACATATATAAAAAAATTAATACAAACTAATATAAAAAAAACGACTGCCTCTTCTCTCTAAGCGGGAAAAAGACATTGTCTTCTCTCTACACTACAGTGGATCTCTGTTAAAAGTATATATAATGAAAGTCGTTAAACATTAAAAGACGGCCTCGTTAGAAAATTGGGGGATAATTTTTTGTTAAAAAAAGATAAAGTTCAAGAGTAATTACATAAATTATTGTAAAAGTTATTGAGTAAAAAGAAAGAAATAGTTTAAATTTGAAGTTCATGTTAATAATTTTATATGTATTCATCATTAATAGATAAAAAATATATATACTAATAAATAAACGTTGTCCTCTAATAACTTGTCGTTTAGTATGCTAATCATCATATATAATTAGGGCAACAATATGGTGTGAGGGGGCTAGCCCCCTTAAATTTTTTATTTTTTATTCGTTATATATATTAAAATATAAATTTTAAAATAAAAAGTTTCATTTGACCTTCCTTAAATAATATCATATGTTGTTTTGATTAAAGATTTTCCTTCACCTAATGGTAGCCTTGCTTGTGAGATTTGTTAGAGGTCACTGGTTCAAAACTGCCTCTCACTTTTTTTGTCTGGATCCAAATTATTATTATTACTAGAATTATGGATATTCTTATTTTTATTAAATAATAATATTTAGTTTTTCGGCACCACATTAATGTGACTCGTATAATTAAATTTAAAGTTAATCCGCTGCACCCGAGGCTCCTTTTGCGTTCTCACTTCAGAGATGGGTCCCGGTCGCGTATTTGACCATTGGGTGGCGTTGGCCGAAGAAGCTTCCGGCCTGGTCGTGTCGCACGTGCGACTTACGACGCGGTCGCATCGTACCACTCATCCGCTCGTGCAATACATTTATTTTCAAGTGTTTGTTATAAATATCTCGTAATTTATTGCACGGATAAAAGAAAATTAAAGTTTTCACCTCTCAAAAAGTTTCTTCTTCTTCTTCTTTTTTTTTTATAAAAAAAATTCGAACTACGTCTGGCAAATTATTTCACTTTTTCCTTTTAATAAAGACGTTGTGATCCTTTTCGTGATCCAACGCGTTTACTAATTAATCAATCCATCTCTGATCTATCCAACGTTGAAACTATGGCCTATCTCCAAAATTTAATTCTCATATTAGTTGAATCAAAAGTGATTATTTTTAAATCGTTACAGTTACATGTTTAATAAATATTGACAAAAATGCATGTCTGATAAATATTAATAAATATACATTATTGATCGAACAAACGTTTTAATGATGAAATAAGAGTGCCAATAATTAGTGGATCGCTGGGGACCAATTAATTAAAGAAAACAATTTAGCTTGTGTTATCTCCACGTTTTACACGGTAAAGGAACTAAAGCGCAAGACTTTGCTACAACTTAGGCCTAATAATGGGCATTATTGTTAATTAATGCCAATCAATCAGTTCGCGAACTTGTTGACTAATTAATTAGCTCCGCCGTAAGCTAAAATTATTTGACATACCTACCTAATTAGCCGCATGTCGAATCTTAACGCGGAAGCCACACAAATGCTACAGTACGTATACCCGTGCGAAGATCCAATCATCCAACCATGCATGTTCATGTCGTGTCCGTTCCTTATTTACTTTAATAGAGCTCATTCAACTTGATGATACTTATCTACGCCTATAACATCTTGCACGAACAAGTTCTTTATTAATCGTTGGTTGGATCATTAAAAAAATGATAATTATAGATTATTACAATCATAATGGTGAAAATGAATGCCAGATACATTTAGCTATTATATAAGGGTGTATAGCTCAATGTTGAGCAAGATGATGCTACTTTCAAGGGTGTATAACTTAATGTCGAGCTCTACGTCCAAGGATGTATAACTCAATGTCATGTCGAGCAAGATGATGCTACGTCCACGTCCAAGGATGTATAACTCAATGTCGAGCAAGATGATGCTACCTGTGGCGCCGACTGACGAATTGTCCGTGCTCACAACAGCATAGTCGCTGTGCCCGGATGTTCTCCAAATATTTTTTCCGATTTTTCGGTCAATGCTCATTTTGATTAAATGTATCACAAATTTCATATGCTTCTCCGGGGTGTTTAGTTGTGGGCTTTAATTGAGTACTGGAAATATAATCTTCCTGACAAAATTATCATCGCAGGTAATCCTGGAAATATTACGATTTTTGAGATGACCATATTTTGACATTGTGTTATACTGTCTGAAGTTAATTAATTAAATCCTTATGGATGTGTAAATATTTTTTTTAAAATACTCTACCCAGCATACATATGTTTTTTTTAAAAAAAAAGTTAGCGATTTGTAAATTTCAAAACAATCACGCAAGAGATCTGACGAAATTTTAAATGATTAAATTATTATAAATCTAATATTGTTTTTCGAATGCTTGTAATGCGGACAAAATCAACTCAATTAATTGACACAGTCATGTAAATACATAGTAAGAAATTTGTATTAAGAAAAAAACAGTGGTATTAAAATATATAGTGTGATTTATCTTAATGAGTAGAATAAAATACTTATTAATACCATCATATATATAAAATTAATAAAACAATGTTGACACATAAGGTGATAAGGCCACAAAAAAATCAACCGAAAAATCAATAACTTTTTAAAAATTTGTTAAGAAAAACAATAAAAACAAATATATACAGGATAAGTATTTGATCGGTAGCACTTTCATCCTTGTTTGGAGAATATTATAGAACACCGCTTTCATGATTCGAATTGAATTATCAAGGATATATCTTGGATCCTACATTAAAATGATCGGCCCTGTGATTGAAATGTAAATAATACAAATGATTAGTCTTATTAAATACTAATAATTAAGTAATATATTATGGAGATTTTGACTGTTTTTCAAAATGTTAGATTTTTTCAATGTTTTTTAATCTTTTTCATTCTCTTATATTCATGCTATTTATAATATTTAATTATTTTTTAAATTTATTTTCCCTCTTATTCTAAGTGTTCTTGAATAATATTTGCTTGTCAATCTTTTTATACCATTTCAATTCTACATTTTCTTATACAACAAGAAAACACTGATGAAAAGGGAAGAAATTCAAAGTTATATATAAATCTAATATTTACATAGTTTTAAATCTTATAAAATTATCAACATGTTTTTCTAACCATACATATATTTTTATTAATAATTTTAAATCCTGCTGATCAATTAACAAATTAATATAATATGCATAAAATCTATTATAAAAAAAAGATAAAGATAATACCTGCATAGTATACATTTTATTTGGTCCTAGATCCGCCCCTGAGATAAATCATTATTACAGATAAATTTGTATATTACATATCCTGATACAAATTATAATATTTTAAACAAGTCATTTATTCGTATAGTTTGCTCTTTTTTTTCCTCTTCCAAATAAATAGAGTTAATTAATAACTTGGAACTCTGAGTCAACCCTAATCGATCGAAAAGCTATTAACACGTGAATAATCGAACTTAAAATATTAAAAAAGCGAATAGAATGTTAATTTTTCAAATTCTAGCTGATAAATTCCTCTTTTTAAAGATGGATTGGAATCATATGTACATGTAGCTAAGTACTGCCTGCATCACATCACATCACCTCCACCATGTCGAAGCAAAGGGAATTCGTAGTCCTTTCTGCAGCATGTGACATGTCTCCTGCTTCCCTCGCACCTCCCCATATATAAATATGCACCGCAGTCTCTTCTACGACTCACCCCCCACATTTTATATACGCGCCCAGCAGGCAGAGAAAGCAAACAGATCGCAAGAACAAGGAAGAAGGGAGAGGCGATCAGAGGGGGGAAGAGGACACCGAGAAGGGAAGATGGGCAACAGCCTGAGGTGCTGCCTGGCCTGCGTCCTGCCGTGCGGCGCCCTGGACGTGGTGCGCGTCGTGCACCTGAACGGCCAGGTCGAGGAGCACAGCCGCCCGGTCCTCGCGGGCCAAATCCTTGCCGCCAACCCCAACCATGCCCTCAGCAAGCCGTGCTCCCGGGGGGGTGGAGGCGGCGTCTGCCGGATCCTGATCGTGTCGCCGGAGTCGGAGCTCGAGCGAGGGCAAATCTACTTTCTGGTTCCGGCGACGGCGGTGCCGAAGAAGGAGGAGCATCAGACGACGAGGAAGGAGAAGAGGAGCAGACGCGCCACCAGAGCGACGGCGTCTACGCAGACGCACGTCGCTGCTGCAGACGACAAGTCTCTCGGCGGCGGAGGCTACTTGGCCGAGATCATGTCGGAGAAAAGAACGAGCCATCGCCGTCGCCGGAGCGGCCGCGTCGGCGTCTGGCGGCCGCACCTCGAGAGCATACACGAGCTGGACCCGTGAGGGCGTGAACCGATCGATGGGCCCGTGGAATCTTGTAGTTGGAATTTGGGTAGACCGAGAAGGGGGGAGAAATGGGGCCTTACGATGCAGATGGATGTGTACCGTTGCATGCATGGGTAAATTCTTACTTTTTACGTCCAGCAGTTGCCCTTTATTCTACCTTCTTTTTTTTATACGCCATGTAATATGCACGTAGATTAAAGATAGTTGAGATTGAGACTTTTACTTAAGTAGAATCCTGAAGGGAAGTTTTTTTTTTACCTATTTTATATTATAAAATATAGAATTATGTACTTTTAAAATAAAGTTATAACGATATATATAGAATTATATGTATAAATTTAATATATATATATATATATATATATATATATATATATATATAATTCTTCAGTTCTAAAATACCAATGAGCAATATCGTCTAAAATAGTGTAGTCTTCATAGTTCATATAGTGAACTTTGAGGTGATTCTTTTTTATACATATAAAAATAAATAGATTTGCTTAAAAGTTCACTTCTTAATAAAATGCTACGGAAAGGTGAAGAAACAAATGCATTTTATCCATATATTCATTTAAAAGAAAAATAGAAAAGAAATATGATGATTTAAATTAGGAGCCAACTATTATTTTAAATTATATTTGAACTCCTATTTTTTATTAGGAGGAGTCGAGTTTTTCTTAGACCTCCCACTCCTCCCCGTCGTCCCCGAGAACTTAAGGAGACATTTATTAGTTGAAGAGACGTTTTAATTGAAGGATAAAATTGATTAGAATAAAACGCAAGAATAATTTGATAAATGAAACAGTATATAGATGAAATAAGACCATTATTCTTGTCGAATGTCATATCAGACGACACCTTTGCTGCGAAATTAATTATGCTTTAATTTTGAGATAGGAGCCGAGGAATTAATAAAATTTAAGCGCACCTCACGAGTTATATGTACTAGGGATGAGGTTTTTGGGACCTTGGAAAACTCAAATTTCGTTGATGTCAATATGACATTTTGGGGCGTTTGAATAGTATAATCTATTAATCTTTCTTTCAAATTAATTCGAAATGTAATAATAAAAAAATAATATGACAGAAAAAAATAAATATGATAAAATAATTTTAGTGAATATTTAAATAAAAAATTAGTATTATAAATATAAAATATAAGTTTTTTAAAAAGAAAAAAATAAATAAAAACATTTTAAAAGTTATTATTTAAATATAAAAATATTTTTAATAATTTATATTTAATTATATAATAAATAATATTATATTAAGTCTTTTATTATAAATATTTTATATGTAATAAATAAAATTTTTTATATAAGAAGGTAATTAAAATAAAATGGTAAAAGAAAAAAGAGTTTGTAAAATAAAAAGAATCACATCAATCAATAAAAAAAATGTGAAGCCACCATCTGGTTCATCAAAATGACAGAATCAGATAGGAAATAATTCGAGTTTCATCACATTAAATACGGCCTAATTTACTTTGCCGCAAAGAGACATTTAAAAAATTTAATAAAACCAGAATCTAATTCCACTTCATTCCAATCCAAACGCTCCATCAATGTTAATTTCTCGAATGAGAACTCCATATCTCACATTTAATTTTTGAATTAAAAGGGAATTAAAATCATTGCTTCTTTTTTTTTAAAAAAAATGAACTATTACGGTCAAGATATTGTGCACAATTGGCCATGTGTATGTGCGACTGTGTTTGCAATTAATGCACACCACTTCCCGTGGCGATGAACTATTGGATATGATTTTCTTATTATGTAATTCATATATACATCACAATAATAGGTTGACTAGCCTTTAGTCGTAAGAAAAAAACAAATCAAAAGAAGCATGGCGACTACTTAATAATATCCAATTTAAAAATGCCAAGTCATTACATATATGTAGTATAATTAATACCATCGCAATCGATTACATTTAACGATACTCGATAACAAAGCCATGGTTGCCAATTAAAGTATTAAACTCACCAATTCCTAATCATTATCACATTGCACGAAGCCATATTATCGATATCCACTAGGATTTAATGTCAACTTCCATCTACTTCATATTAATTAAGTTCATGACCACTGTTACTAGGTGCCAAAGTCAAATATTTAGTTTGAATTAATGTTAAGGAGAAATATTTTCTCTCAATCGTGTGCATGTGACTATATCAAATACATCACCAACTAATTTCAAATACATCACCAATTAATTGACACATAAGAGAATGATAATAATATATAAAGATAAATATTTGTACTTTAGGCATTCAAACTGCAGCACCCAAACATTACAAGGATATGTATTATGTTTTATTCCTTGTCGGCAAAAAGAAAATTAAAAAGATAATAATATTTTTGGATTCTCACGAATAGCAAAATCATTTTTTTCTATGACAATTTAATTCCCAGAACAAGAAGAGTGTGTTTGTTAACCAAATGAGGCCTTAGTATTATTTTGGAATTGATTATGAAACTCAATATCAATGGAACAGCAAATATTGGTGTCATATAGAATTTTAGTTATACACAAATTAAAAGCTAATAAAAATGATAGTAATAATAATAATAATAATATGAAGAAGTTATTTTCTAGATAGAGAAATATCAAACGATCCTTTTTTTTTAAAACAAAATGCAAGTGCTAGATATATTGATTAGAAGAGTCTTGATACAAAATATGTTGGAGGTCCGCCGGGGGTTATCCTCCCAAAAAATATCATGTGCAATAGATCTTCCAAGGTGAGCAAGATAGTCTACAACATGATTAGACTGTATACGACAGTGATTACATTGAGAGTTTACAAAAAAATATAAGAGATTATGTATTTCTTTCATGAGGTTCCAAAGCTTCCAAGGTATTTCCAGTATGCCATTGATGATATCTATCAAAGTGGAGGAATATGATTGAAGAATGATGTTCTGCAATTCAAGACGTTTGTCAGCACGAAGTCCCCAAAGAACTCCAAAAGCCTCCGCCTGTAGCACAGAAGTAGCTTTGCAAGCAATGGAACCTACACATATAAAGATGGCATTAAAATCTCGTAAAATAACCCTGCGCCGCTAACCAAGGTCCGACGGCAAAAGAAGACGTCGAAATTAATCTTGGTCAAAGAAGCAGGCGGGGTTTCCCAGTGGGCAGAAGGTGTGCCCTGGGGTTGGAGGAGTGCAAGTGTGTGGGCTACCTCAGATATATGATAATCTTCAAATTTCGAGTTCCAGGCTAGTATCTTCACCCACAAGGAATCAGCGGTTGCCCGTTTAGAGCCAAAATGGAAATCGTTTCTCCGCCTCCAAAGCGCCCAATGGGCCAGAGCAATCAACGAAAGGACGAAGTTTCTGGAATTTGGGGTAAGATCTTGACCCTCAAGACTCCAATCGCCCAAGTTCCAAGTAAGAAAAAAGTGGAAGGAATAGCTAAGTTTGAATTGAACTAAAGACCAAAAGGCCGAGGCATCAGCACAATTATAGAAGAGGTGATCTATCATTTCAGGGTATAATCCACACATAAGACATATAGGATTCAAAGTGGGAATGAAAGCAGCAAGCCAAGCAAGAGTGGGAAGGCGGCGATGGGCAACTTTCCACACGAAGAATTTAATTTTCTGCGGAGTTCTGAGTTTCCAGATAAAATTCCAAACAGGCCGTCCAAACTGATTCGGCAGTGAGTTAGTATGACGGCACAAGGAGTGGTAAACATATTTAGCAGTAGCATTTCCATTCAGATCATGCACCCCGCACCAACTATCATCATTGACAGCAGGCGTGATAAACATTGAAGCAATAAGGTCAGCGAGAGTAGGACCAAAGCATAATTGTAAAAGATCAGTGTTCCAACACATGATATCAGAGATAAAATCACTAACACACATATCTTCCAGATTAATATCAACGTTAATATAAGTAGGCATAAAGAGTAAAGGTATGTAAAAGATCCAGGGATCACTAATGACATTTGTAGAGGAACCATTGCCAATATGTTTTTTTGAGCCCGTGCCTGATTTCCTGATAGGTTTTAATCATTAGTTTCCAACACCAAGATGGATTGTGGTAAGCGATAGGAGATGTCCAAGGATGATAGTCAAGATATTTGGCTTTAATTAATTGCACCCAGGGCGTGAAATGGTGGTTTAAGAGGACCAGAACACGTTTGGCCAAAATGACATATCTAACTTTATGATTATTTCCAACCCCTAAGCCTCCATCCTGAAGGGATCTTTGAATTGTAGCCCAAGAGATGAGATGAGAGCCCTTATTGTTATTGTTGCTCCATAAGAATCTCCTAGCTTTTTTCTCAAGGGATCCAAGCAAGGTATCAGCAATATAAGTGGAGCCAATAGCATAATTAGGGATGTTGCAGAGGACAGATTTGATTAGGATCATTTTTCCAGCCGAGAAAAGAGTGTTTATTTTCCAACCATCAATACGAGCGGTAGTCTTATCAATTAATCCTTTTTGCTGAGAGATAGGAATATACTTGTTTGAAATTAGGGTACCAAGATAGATGAAATGTAATTTGTCTTGACTAATTCCCAAATAATTGAGAATTTTGTGCTTCCTGTTGTTACTTAAGGTTCTCGGGAGATAGACTTCAGACTTTGAAGGATTAATGAATTGGTTTGTAAGCTAATTATATAATTGAAGGATCTCCTTTAGGCATTTACAGTTTTTGAGATTGGCCCCAACAATGATTAATAGGTCATCTGCATATAACATATGGCTCATGAAGAAACTATTAAGAAAGAAAGGAATGAGATGGCTAGTGTTGACAACTTGATTCATTTGAGAGGTGAGAATTTGGGTTACGCCACAAGTTTTTTCACACTACGATCTTTTGAGGTGACTCTATTATTGTCCATTTTATTTCACGAGAGGAAAATATTCATATAACCCACATGATGTAATGATACGATTCTAATGATATCCCAAAATTTGAAGTTATTAAGAAAATGGCTAATAAGAAGGCTAGTTTGATCGTAAAGGCTTACGATTAATATAATGCATTCTTTAATATAATTTAATGACGAAAGGTCATTGGCAAGATACACCCAAAGATTTGTAGCTTGGTTGGATGATTATCGAGTGGGAGCTATCAATTGGATTCTACTTAATCTTTTGCTTCCTTCAAGTATCAAACTAATTATGTATTAGCATGACTATGATCAAAGTTTAGAGATTTGGCAGGCGTTATCAATTTGTTAGACTTTTATTTTTTTTTCCTTGCACTCCAATATCGAGTTAATTTAGCGTTCAATAACTTTGAACAACAAGAAGAATGACCTTGTTTTCATAATTTCATTCAAAGAATTTTTTTTTGGTTCCATTTGTAATGATGGTAAAAAATGAGATTTATAAATTCTTGAGGAACTAGAAGATGATTGTAATTTTATTTTTGGAACATTTGCTTGGCATCCCAAATAGAACTACTTAATAATACACGGATGAATCTAAACAAGCATGGCTTATATTTTAAAAGTTCGACACGATTCCACAATAACTTTTTTATATGTCATATACAGTGACAACTAACATTGAATCCATACACGTAATTTGGAGAAAAAACTAAGTCATAGGGGGGACATGATAGGATAGGAAGATGCATGGCATGTAATGGAGACCTCCATGGAAGGGGGCACTAACAGTTTAATATTTCCCAATGATTGGTCTCGATGTCTCTTGGTTCAACGGTGGAAGGACCTCAAAGAACACATTAATTTTAGAGCGCAATTACATGCTAAGATTTCATGATGCACTATACGATGATGCCAACTACAACTAGTTGTCATACATCTCAATTTAGATACAAAAATGTTGTCTACTTAACTTAAAGACTTATTTTTTCCCTAAAGTATCATAATTTTTTCACTTTAATATTTCCTCTAATTCTCTTACATTTTCATTATTTTTTTATTTATGAAAAAACTAAATTATTTCTCCCTCAAGAAAAGTATGAAATAATAAACATAAAAATGAATAAAATCGCTCAAAGAATTAAAGTGATAAAAAAATCATTTATGAAAAAATTAAATTATTCTTATCCGATTTTTTTCTTTTTTTCATTTTTATATTTATTATTTGATTTGTTATGAAGGAAGTGATAATTTAATTTTTTTCATAAATAAAAAAATAAAAAGTAACGAAAAACGTAAAGTGAAAAAATTGTGATAATTTAGAGATGCAAAAAAATTAGTATGTAGTTTAAAATTAAATATTAAAAATTATGATAATTTAAATGAGATTTATAAAAATAATCCTTAATTTAAAAATCAATGATAAATATAAATTGAGACATCTCAACTTAATTATACATGTTGGTGTTTTAAAAAATGAAAGAAGCCTAGTGTAAGTAGAACAAAAACAGAATATATATTTATTGAAAAATGTTATTTAAGAAAAATGAATGATTGGTGCTTTGTAATTGCATTAATATAAAACTTGAAACTAAATTTGAAAGGTGCAGTAAAAGATCGAATCGAGAAATTTAAAAAAAAAGAAGGAAGAGACAAGTACATGGCGTGCTTGTAGCCTTGTACCATATGCATGAGATCTGATCTAAAGGGAAAGGACAAGATCTTTAACTCGGCATGTAGCAATTCTGTCCACGGGAACAAAATTCGTACCCTCCCCATTCCTTGGTACTCCTTGGAGCATGGCAGAGGCATGAATTATTTCAAGCTGGCACAAATGTTTCTATTTCTAATTCGTTCGTCTCTGCCATGCCACATTTAATTTATCCGTACAAAACGAGAAATAAGATTATATGTATTGCTAGGAATTTGGAATTATTAATTGCAATTATTGGATATATCTATGATATATGACACATAAAAATTGAATATTAATTTTCTGGCAGAGCAAAATTTCATCGAGTCACTTGGATCTTTTAAATTATTTCCAATAGTTCATCTTTTACATTTACGTAATTTAGTTTATTTAGAAAAAAAACTCATATGTTAAGGTCAATTAAGTTGGATCGGATTCGGTTATTAAAAAAAAATAGCTGAAATGATTTTAATTATTATATGCGTCTATTTGATTACGAATTAACCGTAGCACGTGCTAATAAAATTTGAATATCCTTGGGCCTAACTTTAAAATGGCATTTAAGAATTATTGCTAAGAAATACATAAATTTGTATAATGTTATGAATAGTGATTTAGTTTAAGATTTTTGCCAGAAAAAAATTGTCACATCATTTTAATGCTTTGGAGTTTTGAATATAGTTTTTTTTTGCTTCGAATCCAATTCGCGTATCAACTGGTTCAATTATTTGTTTTATCACACATTATCTCAGTTCAGTAATCCGCCATTTGATAATTAATGTATATCATACATAAAATAATTAATGACGCATATCTCGGAATATATACATATATAATTTTTATCAACCTCCGATTTATAAAAAGCGACATCAATAATTTAATTCGCACAACGCTAATAGTTATGTACATTGTTGACAGATTGAAAGTACCATCGAGTCCAATTAATTCGATAAGATCGCTCCTTGTCGAATGCTTCCCTAAAAATAAATTCACAAATCATAGACTGAGTACACTGTTGAGCTAATTAATTAATGAATGCTGTGATCACTTGACCCACAAATTTAGGCTATATATACTTATAAAGGTAGCTTAAGTAAGTAACTACGTACACGTGGCAAGGGATTAGTTAATGTAATCATCGAACCCACGACTCAATTGAGCCATGAAGTTTGTGCCCAATCCCTTGTTTCCCTTCAATTGGCAATGAAATATAATTTGTTAGTTAACAACAAGATGCAATGAGTTCATCATGATGTACAAGTAATTGCTTGCTCTCTTGACCAAGAAAACTAAATAGACCCATCACCCCATTGACCGAGATATCCATATCAACTATTGATGTCATTAGGACTTGTGCAAGGGGTACCGTATGTAACCTTTCTTTGGTGATCATGGAATCCCTAGTTTCATGCAACAACTTCATATAAAAGTACGTGAATTTGTTCATATTTATTAGTTTATTATTGTGGATGGCACAACTTGACTAAGCCATGTCAACTATTACATAACAAATAATTAATTCCCAAGGGTTCTACAACAACGACTGTGAATGAAATTTAGAGGCAAACTCACCAACTTAGGAGATAATAATTTATCTGCATTTTCTATAAAATAAAAGCGTTAAGAATACAATTTATTGATGATGCTCTTGTTAATGGTTTAAACTTTCAGAAAAATTAATAGTACATAAAATTTAACATAATATCAGACTTAGAGGTCAAAAGTTTAAATTTTGTTAAACTCTTAAAAAAGAGTATTTTTCTTTTTTTTATTATCCACGTGATGAGTTGAGTAGATAAAAAATTATCAACAGTCCACGTATAAAAAGTGTTAAGAATATAAAATAATTGATGATGCTCTTTTTAATCACTTAAATTTTTAGAAAATTTGGTAGTACATCAAATTTAAAAAGAGTCAATTTTAGTCGAAAAATTTTAGCCAGTAGAAGCTATTACTAAGTACTCAATTGTATTTCTTTTTTGTCGATGAGAAAAAAAATACAATATGATAATCAAATAGAGAAAATATGCAGGCTCCAAGAATGAGTCAGTCCAATACAACGAACTTTAAAATTTGTCATGCTGGCCCATATTAGAAATGGGCCTGTTTGTAAGTAACGCTACCCAAAGCTATAATTTTTTATTTTCTCTCATGAACTCTAATATGACATATTCTTGCGTCATGGTCTTTAGTATTATCCATTCCCCTTTTACCCATCCACTTTTTAACATTTTTTCATTTAATTCCAAAGTACCCAACACGATTACTTCTCCGTTAACTTTAAATTATGAATTCACATTGTACCATTATTTTCAGTATATATCTCCAGAAAAAAAATTGGGATACATCGTAACCTCATCTTTTTTTGTTCACACTCCATTTATTATTTTATATTTGTTAGATAAAATTAAATACAGAAAAAGGTGTAAAATTAAATACAGAAAAAGGTGAATGTGCATTTTTTTAAAATAATTAAACGATTTTATGCATGTTAGAATAGGTTTATAAATATTTAAGTTGGGGGTTGAAGTGAAAATGGGGCATACTTTACAGTCTTTGCTAGAATCCAATTACAAAATAACATGTCATTAATCTGCAAAAAAAAAGAATATGTTTGGAAAAAAAGATATTAGTAATGTCTTTAAATAGTCTATTTGATTCAAAATTTATTAAAGGAAAGAGAATGTAAAAATTGAAAAGAGAAATGATAAAAAGAGAATGTACGAGACTGAATGTGTCTGTTTGGTTGATATCATCAAGTGAATGAATGTTAAATAATTAATTTATTTAAATAATCTTATTATTTATGTATATAGTTATATGCTTAATTTATTTAATCTCCTCTTCTTTTCATCTTAATTTGAAAAGGAAAAAAAGAAACATTAAATAGAAATAAAAGATAAAGCCAAAACTTTTTCTACTTTTTTTTCCAACTTAAATTGAATTTTTTTTTCCACTTTTTACCGTACTTTCATTATGCGGTGTCAAATGGTAAAGATTTTTTCTTTTTCATCTTAATGAGATTGACAATTTATTTCTTTTCTTATAAAAAATTTTAAAAGAAACGCTGAATCAATATAAGAAACGATGAATAAAAAAGAAATAAAAACATGTCCAGGGAGTGGCATTAGTATATTTAATTATTTAAATTAGAAAAGTGGGGATTATTTTCAAATTATTACTGCATACAAATATTATGCATCATATGTTATTTTATTATTTTATAAATGGAAAGGTCCCCATATAAAATAAATTTGATGCTCCCTTTCCTTTCCGCTAACTTTTTTCCACTTTCCCACAAAAAGAGGAAGCAAAACATATTCGCACACTGTTGTCCTTCTCCGTCGCCGGAATCCCAAACGCCATGACCGCCGTCGCTGCTAACGGCAACGACCATATGGCCATCACTCCGTTGGAGGTTCTTCCCGCGCCTCCGCCCGACATCGATAAGCCATCCACCAACGCGCAGCACCCGGCCGCAGCCCCTTACGCCGGGGCCGGCCTCGGCGGCGCCGCAGGCGGCGGCAGTACCGTTGTGAGGTCGGTGGTGCGGAAGTGGCGCCGGGAGGACCTTCTGGAGCGGGCCGGCGTGCTGCTCCGCGGCCTGGCCACGGTTTTCTCGCTTGCTGCTCTCGTTGTGCTGGCCACCAACAAGCACGGTCACGGAGACTGGAGAAACTTTGATCTCTACCAGGAGTACAGGTGCACCTTCTCCGTTCGTTCCTTGGTTATTTGAGGAGTTTAGGGTTTCAGTGTGAGATTAGGGTTTTTGAGCTGGTTTTAAGCGTATACACTGTGGTCGTAGGTACCTGCTGGCTGTCGTCGTTCTCGCTCTCGCGTACTCCCTGGCGCAGGCGTTGAGGCATGCTAATCGGTTCCGTGGCGGCGGGGATTTGGTGTCCGCGAGGTACGCGGCATCCGTGGATTTCGCCGGGGATCAGGTTGGTCACTTGACTCACTTCGTGACCTTCTTGTTTGCTAATTTGTAATGAATGAATAAAGCTCATGGAACTCTTTTAGTTGCTTGAAATGAATGAACTTGGAGAAGACTAGAAGAAAACAGAATGGCATTAAAAGGAACGTTCTTGGGAGAAACCTCTGTTGTAGACCCAAATATCACGTATTAAATCCGCTGAGTGTGGTTCCATCACAAGTTTTGTAACAGATTAAATCATAACCTTTAACCCAATCCACCCGTTTGGTTTGAGATTAGGAAATTAGGAAAAGTTGGATCTAGTATAATGAGTGTAGAACATGCTATTCTCCTGAAGAATTTGCCTGATGGAGCATGTTAAAGTCCGAAAGTGCTAAAGCAAGCATTGCCAGGAACATAATGGAAGAATGACAACAAGATGTGCTGAAAGTAAGCATACTAATTGATTATGATTAATTCTTATAGTTTAAATTTAGATCTTTTGAGTAACTCACAACTAAGATGATATAATATTAGATCATTGCCATTTATGTAACAGACGGAAAAAAACACGAGTATAGATAAGGAAAAGAAGTTAAGTAGAATGCTCTATAGTTAGTTGTACAGTCTTTTACTTTCAGAACAATGGAGAACCTAATATAAGATATTTCAACGCATTCTTCATAGATCATATTTGTTCCACAATTACAACTGCAGATAGTTAGTAGGTGTAATACTTCTCCTAAAAAAAAAGGTGTAATACTTTTATTTCTAGTATCTCCTTGTTTTCCTACTCTATGATTATTTCTTATGATGCATAAATTGAGGTTATTATTTCATGCAGATTGATTGATTAATTGATAAGCGCAATCATGGTCCTTAGATTTTGTGTGTAACTGTTGATACCTTCAGAATCATCAACTTACCGTGCTTGCTTTTTTGAAAGTCCCCTTAACTTTCCTTTAAATATTTGGTTTGCATGTTCTGTTTGCAGTGAAAATTATACAGTCTTTCATTAATAGCTATTGAATAATGGTTAAATCTGCCTAATTCATGAATCTTTGAATCTTGAAGCTTTACTAGAATTTTAAATGCCTCATTACTTGAGATAACTTTACAGCATTCTACTGTTGGCAAATATTATCAACTTGCAATGTTGAATTGTCAAAATAGATGGAACTTTGCATTTAGATGTGTTCTAATAGATTGGTCAAATATAGATGGCCCCCTTTGCGTCTAGAGTTACAGAGTTCGGGAAATCCTATAAAGGATTGATGCAATTTTTTGCCTCTTTGCTGTCGTGAGTTCTAGTTGCAGCTATTCTTAAAGGAACTTGGATATAATAATTGCAGACTGGCAAAGCTGCTCAAGCAGCTGCTTGAAGCCCCCTATAATTTAAGAGCCCTAAACTCTTGGTATAAAATAGTAGTAATTACTTATTGATAGAAGTAATATTAAGTTATTATAGTCAATTAGTGATATTACAGGCCATTTTAAATAAATATTATTCTCATATCTCATTAATTTTGTATTTAAATCATTATTAATTCATGATAATTAAATATTTTCTTATTTTTCTTTCAATTTTCTTTTTTTTGTAGGTTCTCATTTAGGTGCGTAATAAGAAGAATTGTTTCAAGGCGATACACTTGGACAATAATTCTGACAATTGGGAAAAATATCGTTTGACGAAAAGGGAGGCTAAGAAGGCAGTTAGTGATGCTCGTGCTAAAACATATGAGGGGTTTTATAAGGAGTTAGGGACAAAGACTGGTGAACAAATGATTTACAAGATTGCAAGGAATAAAGAGAAGGAGTCGAGAGATTTAGATCAAGTAAGATGCATAAAAAATGAAGTTGGCAAGGTTTTAGTTACTGAAGGAGATATTAAGAACAGATGGGAAGAGTATTTCTATAAGCTATTTAATGATGGATGTGAAGGTTTCCGTTATGATTTGGAGGACTTGACAGTTAGTGAATGTGAGCTTAATAGGTCATTTTATCGTAGAATTAGAGTCTCGGAGGTTAGCGAAGCTCTTAAGACAATGGAGAATGGTAAAGCCGTTGGACCGGATGGTATACCGATTGAAGTTTGGAAATGTTTAGGAGAAAAATGTGTGTTGTGGTTATGTAAACTATTTAATGAGATTTTACGATCGAAAAAGATGCCTGATGATCGGAGATTAAGTATATTAGTTCTTATTTACAAAAGTAAAGGGGATATCCAGAATTGTGCAAATTATAGAGGGATTAAACTTATGAGTCACACAATGAAATTATGGGAAAAAGTGATTGAACATAGATTGAGAATGGAGACTAGTATTTCTGAAAGACAATTTGAGTTCATGCCAGGAAGATCCACTACAGAAGCGATTTATTTATTAAGGAGGATGATGGAGAAGTATCGAAGTAGGAGAAGAGACTTACATATGGTTTTCATTGACTTAGAGAAGGCGTATGATCGGGTACCAAGGGATGTATTTTGGAAAGCCTTGCAAAAGAAGAGGGTTAGTGTTGCCTACATTAAGGTAATACAAGATATGTACGATGGTGCATTGACTAGGG
This sequence comes from Pontederia crassipes, assembly GCA_030549335.1. Lineage (NCBI taxonomy): Eukaryota > Viridiplantae > Streptophyta > Magnoliopsida > Commelinales > Pontederiaceae > Pontederia > Pontederia crassipes. The sequence continues at coordinate 8,998,878 of CM060188.1, read as the reverse complement.
TTAGGACACCCGGAGGTGAGACAAATGAATTTCCTATAGGAATTGGCCTACATCAAGGATCAGCTTTAAGCCCATATCTATTTAACTTAGTTATCGATGTTATAACCGAGAGTATAACAGAGGAGGTACCTAAGTGCATGCTATTTGCGGATGATATAGTACTTTTAGCGGATTCAAGAGAAGAGATTAATACAAAATTGGAAATATGGAAAAATACGTTGGAGTCAAAGGGTTTTCGTTTAAGTAGGAATAAAACAGAATATATGCATAGCAATTTTACAAATAAACAATTTAGAGACGATTTGAAAGTTAAGCTAGGGGAGGATATAATTCCTCAAGTGACAAAGTTTAAATATTTAGGATCAATTGTAAGACAAGATGATGAGATTGATGACGATGTTAATCATAGAATTCAAGCTGGTTGGTGTAAGTGGAGGAAAGCCACTGGAGTTCTTTGTGATAGAAAAGTACCAAATAAAGTTAAAGGAAAATTCTATCGTACTGCTATAAGGCCAGCAGTGTTATATGGTAGTGAATGTTGGGCTATGAAGGGACAACATGAACGTAAAGTGAGGGTAGCCGAAATGAGGATGTTGAGATGGATGTGTGGTCATACAAGATTAGATAAGATTAGGAATGACCATATACGTGAACGAGTCGGAGTGGCTCCTATTAGTGAGAAAATGGTAGAGAATCGTTTGAGATGGTTTGGTCATGTTCAGAGAAGACCATTAGATGCGCCAGTAAAAAAAATAGATCAAATAATCTGGAGTCCGATTAAAAGAGGGAGAGGGAGGCTAAGGCGGACACTTGGCGAACTAATAGAGCAGGATCTATTGGTGAATAATATACCGAAAGGTTTGATTACTAATAGAGCGGAATGGCGTCGAATGATCCATGTAGCCGACCCCACCTAGTGGGATAAGGCTTTGTTGTTGTTGTTGTAGGTTCTCATTTGAAATGCCCATAATTCCATATTTATCTGCCTCTTTTGTTCCATCTATGATTGCACTGTATGGAATTATGGACATTTGAAAGAATTAATAAGAGAGGACTATTGAAGTCAAGAAGATTATCAAAGTAATATTAGTTTCTCCTGAAGTGCAACTTCATCTCAACCTACTTGGAACAAGTTCAACAACTCTGCATTGTTGTCCTACCCAAATGTTTTTTTTCCATTTAAAAAAAAATGTTTTTTTTTGCTTTTATACTACGGTCACTTTGCCATTAACAATGTCCTGGGAGGGAAGATTGTAACTAGTATAATTTAACAAATACTTTGCATAGTGATAAGTTTATGTGTTTGTTTACCTTGATCTTTTAATGAGAATAACCGTGTTCTCATTGGGAAACTAAGCAATTTTTTTCTCCATATAGGTTATTGCATATCTATTGATCTCTGCGTTATCTTCAGCAATCCCAATTACGAATCGTATGCGAGAAGTAATAGTTAACAGCTTTACAAATGCATCAGCGGCATCCATCAGCATGGCATTTGCTGCATTTGTGGCTCTTGCATTATCTGCTATACTATCTGGTTTCAAAGTCTCCAACCAATCTTATATATGAGGGCCATTGTACACGATGTCTTTTACTTTCCTCTTACTTGTGAGATACTGTTCAGCGCAGAGAATTATCTGTAGGTTCATCCTGTGGGTGTGCTGTAAGGGAAAATGACAGTCTATTTTCCAAGGTCTTTTTCCTGTCCTTGGGAAATTTGGTTTTATGTATTGTACGCACTAGTGTAAATTAATTTGACATTCATGTGCTATCCGTCTTCAAAATGATGCTTATTTATCCTCCTGCTCAATGCTGTTGACTCGTAATTGTCAGGGGCTGACGTCTCGGACTTGAAGGTGTTAACGCATGCCTTCCTATTATTTTCTCTTGTAACTTGCAATCATATTTACGTGGAAACATTATCCTATATTTTGAAACTTTTATGTTTCTTTAGTGTTAAATTATAAACAAATTTGGGCCAAATGATGGTGTAAGCCCAAGAAAGGTTTAGAGACCCATCTGGATCAAGTATAGTGCTTGGTATTGCTATGAACTATGTTATTAACAACATGCAATTGATTTACTATCAAGGTCTACTATTGAATTAGTTAAACGACAAAATTGTGTGTAAATCCATTTTTATTTCGCACATTTATTTTATCTAGAAATTCACTGTTCATTCCTCTAATTCTATAGTAGATTATTTTTCATAAATAATCTTTAAGTTATCGTGATTTTTTAAATTTACTTTTTTTGTCGACTTCTGTCAATTTTTTTTTGTTAACTTCATTTGTTTTTCATTTACAGAAATTTGAAATTATGCCTTCAACATAAAAAAAATAAATAAATAAGCACACACGAAACTCATTGACGAAGAAGTCTCTACGTCCGACGATGACGATGGAGAAATAATTTAGGAGTAGTTTATTAAAATAGCCCATTGACAAGAAATATTATTTTCAAAATCGGACCAGGCTCATTACTCGGTCGGCGGTCCGATCAGGTTCGACTTGTTTGAATTAGATTTTATTAAAACAATATTATTTATAATAATTATGAAGATATAATATAAGTTATATGATATAATATATGAATATTGTTAATAACCTACTAATAATATTAAAAGTTAATATAATATAGTTTGTGTTTATTAAAAGTTTTAATAATGATAAATAATAATGGTTAACATATAAATATAAATAGATTATTATTGATTTAGTATCTATTATTTGATAATGATAGATTTTATATTAATAAATTTTATTTTATATTAATAAATATAGCCTACTTCTTTTTTTTTAACACTTCCCTTTTTATTTTCTTTATTTGTGTTATTTGATAATTTTTCATTTTAACGTTATTCAATTTTAAATACTTGCCTTTTTTATCTGAATTTCTAATTACTTTTATACATATTATTTTCCCTCTCTTTAACCTTCCTTATATTCCTTTATTTTTTTTCTTTTTAACTTTCCCAATTTTGTCGTTTTCTTTTTATTTTTTCTAAATTTAAATATAATCGAGTTGAACCGATTCAACTAGATTTTTCTTGTTCAATTCAAAACCAATTTTGACATTAACCCAGATTGAATAAACGGTCGATTCGTGGTTGAACCGTCTCATCCGATTCAATTTTAATAATATTGATTTTCTTTCATTGATCGGTGTTCAGCTTCAATTGCATTTAGAATTGTAGTTCATTCCCCTATTGCATTAAACATTTCTTGGAGCTGTCTCTAAACCATTTTGACTAACTTGACCTTAATCTGAATCTCCTTTATCTATGACCTAGTATTATTAAGGATGATTGGAGACGTAAATTATTGTGTAGTAACCATATGCACAAAATTTATACAATATTGACTTGCACAAGGTGCATGGTTGAAGTTATCATCCACATGGTACGTGGAACATACTCTTGGTAAAAGCAGGCATCTTGGAAGCTGCGAAACTTGATCCTCGAAAATTATTGGCAAGTACTTTTTATCAATGTTTTAAAATTCAGATCAGTCAGTCCATTTGGTTCAAGCTCAAAAATGTTTTATCATTGAATCAGAAAAAATCGATTGACCATAAAAAATCAGTTCAACCTAGTTCACATTCAAATTTAAAAAAAAAATTAAAGAAAAACAGTAAAATATGAAAGTTAAGAAACGTAAAAAGAAGTATTAAAAGGTAAGTGTTAAAAATTAAATAATATTAAATAAGGAAACTACTAAAGGGCAAAAAAGTGGGGAAAAAAGGAAAGTGTTAAAGAAACATAAAAAATAATGAAATAAGAGTAATTTAAAATAGAATATATTAATATAACATTTATACTCATTAAATCATAAATAAAAAATCAATAACAACCTATTGATAAATTAAAACTTTTAAGAAATAAAATTAGCTTCAATATTCATATATTTATGATAGATTTTTATTATTAATACATTTACTATACAATATTCATATATTACATTATAATTAATACTATATTTTTAAAATTACTATAGATAATATTATTTAATAAAATTTGATCCAATTTGATCGAATTTGATGGGATCAATTCAATCACGATCCAATAGAAGCTTCCGTCCAATTATGAAAATATTGTCAATTAATTAGTTGGTTCAGACTCGAAACACTTTATTGTGACTTGAGTACCTGACCATTGGAAGTCTATTTTCTTTTTCGACATATTGCACGTTTACTTTGAGTGTATCATTCAGTGCACTCATTGACCAGCAAAAGAAAAATAAACTACAGTGTTTGCTACTTGTGCAGTCTCATTTTTGTATGACGATTTATGAGAATAAAAAGAACACCAGAAGCCCAGCACCAATTTTCCAACTTTGCGGTCTTAGCTTCATAATAACTCAATCTAATAAATTGTTAAGCCCAATTTGACGAATACATGTGGACAAGTGAACTTGAGTGACTTGACAAATGAGTATGACTTGTATATAAAATCTATACAAATAATATTCTATATCTGATGCCTAAACATGAAACCAAAATGTAGGTTTAAGTTTTTTTCTCCAATAAAAAGTTCTAGACTAAATTTCATAAAATGTTAGAAGTGGAATTTTGTTTAATATGATTAGTAATTAGTTATTATTAGTAGTAAATAGTAATTAGTAATGCCACATTATTTAATATTATTAGTAATTAGTAACCATCGACACAGAACTTTAATAATTTAATTTAAAGTTATGACAATTGAAACAAAAATTGTTTTATTACAAGAAGTTAAATAATGATTTAATATTAGTGTGCAAACTTAGGGGATTTATTATCAAATGAAAAGGTGAATAACTTTGAAAGCAACTAAATAATGAACCTTATTTTAACCAAGAAAAAACAATTATCAGAATATAAAAATTAACAATTCTGTAATGATAAGAAATGGAATAATGTTTATGACACACAATTCTTTTTTTTTTAAATAAAAATCCTTCAATGTCTATCATGCAACAATGTTTTGGGTTATGGATATGATTTACATCATAGTAAAATGGTTTCAAAATTATGTTCTCGCAGATACAATAAAATATATTGGGAAAAACACATCAAATTTCTGTGACACCTATGAAAATATTTTAATCACTAAAATTATATCAATTAAAAAAGATCCATTATTGATGAATATGGTACCACAAAACATCTTTCTATTCCACACTTTTTAAGTTTTAAGCATACATTATTCATCTTCTTATTTTGTGTGTAAAATTATTCATCAGTATCTTAGTTTTAAGCTTTCTGTGGTAATGGCTACATGCTCTGTACAGTACTATAGTTGTAATATTAGGATGCAACCTTTGAGTATCAACCACACTTTGCACCAGAGAGATAGGGGCTCCACATTGTTAGAAGCTTAGAGCACACAGGGAGAAGAAAATAAAAAAAATAAAAAAAAACAAAACTGGGGGCTTTCTAATTAAATGTGGCACGCATCGTACGTTGGGGATGGACTTTAGGCACTAAATCGATCCGCGGAAGTCAACAAAAAAATTTAAATCTTTTGCACTCTTGGATAGACTTTGGGGAAAAGAACAAAAAAACACAAACGTGTGGTCGAGACAAGTGAAAGATGCTCCCTATAAGATTCTCGCCCCCAACTTCTACCAAATCTCTGACTTGTCAAACTTGGCGTTCGGATCATATTTTTATCGATAATTTAATGCTTTTTTAATCTTCATTCTTGCCATAATAATATTTTTATAGATAAATTTAATTTGTTTTATCTTTTTCATGTCTGCTATATATATTTATCTCGTGTCAGATCATTGAGCCTCTCTCTGTGTATATATCATGTGTGCAAACAAATTATAATCCCATACATGCAAATGAAACAATTAAAGCAAATGGAATTCAACCAAACTATGCGTGTTCCACATTCCATTATTACAGAGATCTATTATTGGCTCAAGGAGGGCTCTTTAAAACTAATGAAATGAACAAATGGAACCAAATCATCTGCGCTACTTCTGAATTTACAGCAAAATACCAGCACGAGTTCTACGTTTCTACGTCTTCCTCTTTTCTATGAGTTCAAGCTCCAAACTAATATAACAAAGACTCAAGAAACAAGTCGTCCCTTGGTTCGTCCTTCGTGTAGGAGTGCTGGGCAAATGGCGGCTGGCCCACATTGAAGTGGTTGCTGGGGGAGAAGCTGGCCATGGCGGCCGCCGACGATGGATGCACCGGCATGGGGACGGAGGCGATGTTGTTCTCAGGCCTGTTGCTGACTGCTGTGCTAATGCCGCTTCCTCTGGCCGCAGGGACGTCGTGGTTGTGCTTACCCTCGTACGTTGTTATGACCGATCCCGGATCGTTCGATGCCCTCTCCACATGCTTCCTCACCGGGCACCCCGTGGTCGTGCATTTGTAGTAGCTCCTGTGGATCACAAAAAAATGACGGAAGCAGATGTGAGCAAGAACATCACGTAGAAGAAGTAAGATTTGATGTGTGCTTGGTGTGAGCACTGAGATCCAACCTTGGATTTGGGTTTCCCTTCACCACCTTCTGCCCGTATTTTCTCCATCTGTATCCATCGTCGAGGATGTCGATATCGCTGGGCGTCTGAACAACCACTTTGGGTTCCCTTACTGCCTTGTTTCCGGGAGCTGAGAACGCTTCGGTTTCGCCTTCTCCTTTCCTGATCAGGACAACGGGCATGGGGTCATGAACATGGACCAGGTAATCGGAGTTTGAGGTGCTTGAAAGAGTAGAAGATTACGTACCAGCGCTTAGCACCAGGTTCCTCTTCCTCGTCCAAGTCGCCTCCGCCGGGGTTCCGGCTCCTCTGTGAGGTCATGTCGACGTCGTCGTCTTCGAACGATAGAGAGGAGTTCTCTGGCGTCGCCGATCGCCCGCCACCGTAAGAGTGGTCGGATGCCTCGGAAGGCGCAGGGCCCTGAGCCGACTGCGACGAAAAAGAGCTCGATTTCCTCCTGGTGGACTGAGGCTTCGGATGGTTGTGCGCGCCCTTGTAGACGATCTCTGCGATCTGTCCATCCAAAGTCTTCTCGATCTTCTTCTTCACAGGGCAACTCGGATGCGTGCACTTGTAGTAGCTACGGGGGTTTTCGCTTCCTTTCACTTGCTTCTGGCCATACTTCCTCCAGTTGTATCCATCTTCTGACCTCCTGCTGCTGTGAGCTTGAACAGGTTGGATTGACTGATTGCAGTCCGATGGCAAGCAGTTGCTGTTGCTGCCCTCGTAGGTGTTCTTCAGAGTGGGCGCAATAACTTCCACTTTGACCGCAGATCTCTGAGCTCCTGTTTCATGGTTGCTCCTTGCTGCTACAGGGTAATTATTCCACTGTTGTTTTTGTGCTCCCTCCTGTAACGATATGAAACCTAATTAGCAATACATGAAGTACGGAAATAATCTATATGATCTAGATTTCTTCTTAGATGTGTTCAAATCGTTCGGAATTCAGTACCTGTACCGCAGAATTAGCTGGAGCTAAAGGAGGTCTAGGGGGCGTCTCCCTCTGGGACTCGAGGGGCTTTATGTTAGTCTGGAAGGTGAAATCAGAGTATCCTCTATTCTCCGTGTTTCCATGTTGTGTGGTGGTGAGAGAGGGGAGCCTCCAGTTGAGGGATTGAAGAGTTCCGGTTGTTGGCGAAGGCAGTATCTGTTCAAGATCAACTTATCATTAGACACCAAAACATCCATCTAACAGATAGATCCAGATCATGAAACAGAGTTTGCTTAATTGCCCAGAAATATACTGGTAGCCTGTAGGATTGGAACACTCACGTTGGAAGCGGACAAGAGCACCGGAGAATCCAAAAGCTCGGCGGGGCTCAAGCCAGCGGGGATGGCGAAGAAGCCCGAGGGCGACATGGACGGCGGTGAGATGGGCAGAGAAGGAGGAGGCATGGACTTGAACTTGGGCACGCCGACGTCTCCCGAGGGCCTCGCAGTGAGCCTGGACCGGTCTTCGCCGTGGTCTTCGCTGCCAGCTCCGGCAAGGAGCTGGGAAAAGGAAGTGGCGTAGGGGGAGATTGAAGAAGCCATGAGGAGGTGGAGAAGGGGGAAGAGAGAGAGAGAGAGACTGAGAAAGAGATGAAGTAAGTTGAGGAGATAATGTAAGTTCTAAGTTGTAGGTGGAATGGAAGCAACAAGGGAGAGGTTGGTGGTAGTTGCTTTCATGGAGGGAAATGAGAGGGGAAAAAGATGTCGAAGGGACGTGGAGATGGTGGCGGATGGGTTTTAATGCATGTGGAGGGGTTCGGGGATAAAGATGGCGAGGCCAATGGGAGGGAGGGGAGGCAGCTTCTAAGAAGGAGAACTGGAGAAGGGCGCATGTTGGTCAGCGCTCCTTTGGTTTGACCGTAGGAACGGCGGCTACAAAGTTGCTCTTTTTTTTTCTTTCTTTAAGTATGTTTTTTTCTTATTTTAATTAATCAATACTTTAGACGATAATTATTGTTTAAATATTAGTAATGTAAGCTATTCCCACCGAAAAAAATGTAAGCTATAAAGTGAGTTGTCACGTTTATTATGAGGCAAAATAAATAGTAGCGCATCCTCAAGATATACTTTAAACATATGTTTTATCATAAATAGCTTTCGTACCTGAAATAGAATAACATCTAAAAATTAAATGAATTAATTTAGATGCGTGCAATAATAAAAATATCCTATGGATAATTTAGATGGAAACTTTTATACTATCGACAAAGTAAAACTTGATCAGTAAGCTGTTCCAATTTCCAAGCTAATATGATGATAGGATAGAACTCTGAAAATTTTAAATAACCTCTAATATTCCTTTTAAAACCAAGGAAACATACTACAACCTTACATCATATTATTATTATTATTATTATTATTATTATTATTATTATTATTATTATTATTATTATTATTATTATTATTATTATTATTATTATTATTATTATTATTATTATGTTACGTGAACCTAACATAGTTGCATATGCCTTGTAGCCTACGCTTAAAAAAAATATATGTTAAAATATGCAAAAATAAAGTCTTTCTTAAGTTAACTTTACGGAAATTATTTTAACTTAACAAATTTATTCGTTCTTTGCCCCGTATTTAATGAAAAAAAAAATTAGTTTTTCAATTTGTTTTATGAAAATAATAACAAAGAAGTGGAAAATCACAACAGGTTTGTGAAGACTAGGGGTGTTCACGAGTCGGCTTTGACCCGACCCGACCCGGGTCGGTTCGGGTCGGGTGGTCGGATTTTTTCATTTTATTTTTTTAATATGCAAAGTATTTATTATTTTATTTTTAATACAAAATAAAGTATTTTAAATATCAAAAATATTGTTTTAAATATCTATATACTTTTATACATTTAAAATAATTTATTTCATTTTTTTAGATTTTAAATGATATAAAACTATAAATATAACTAAAAAATAATTAAAAAATAAAAAAGAAAAAACCGAGTCTATCGGGTCGGGTCGGATCAACTCGGGTTAGAAAATCCCAACCCGAACCCGACCCAAACCTTGGTCGGATCATGGTCGGGTCGGTGGTAGACCCGACCACCGACCCGACTTTGGGTCGGGTCGAATTTCCGGGTTCACCGGGTCGACCCGACCCGGTGAACACCAGTCGACCCGGTGAACACCCCTAGTGAAGACCAAAGCATGCAGCAGGATTCTTTAAACCTACAAACCTTGTCAATTTGATTATTTTTAATTGTTAATATTCAGGGAAAAAAAGACTTGTATGCATATATTCTATTATCAGAGTATATTTGTCATGATTGAATAATGAAAACATGTGTACCGATTTATACTTGACGTAGTGAAAGCCATTTTGTTTGAGCTAAGCAAAATTTTTTTTTTTTTGCTGAAAAAAGAAAACAAATCCTCGCTGAAATCAGATAACAGATAGGGGGTTAAGCACGGGTCCGAGGAGCACAAGAAATGAAGAGACAATTAAGATACCTAAACAATAAATAAAAGAAGATGAGTAGTAGTAGCCACTAGGCACGTAATTAAACATCAGCTGCATCTCAGTTATATAAAAACTTCTCTGAGAGCCGAATAGTATTATTATGAGGCAGAGTTCCGGCCTTCTTGGTTACATTTTTTTTTCATATGGTACATTTCACAGGCCATTTGAAGTTAATTTATAAAGAGAAAGGTATCTTAATTCTCTTCTCTTATTCTTAAAAAAGCACGATGCAATCAGAATTGAACATTAATCATGCCATTAACCATTAATCTTCGGGAGCAGCTTGTCAAAGTGGAACATAAGTTTTCTGACACTACAAACAAGGATAGTATACGTCAGAGCAGCAGAGCCAATTCACCAAATTCCTGCAAGAAGCATGAACAAAAGAAACGCAATGTAAAATAATTTTATCGCATTAGTTGGACTCAGGAATGAATCAATTTTTAACTTGAACCGTCGCCATCAATTTCCTGATAATAGGGACTGGCTATATAAATAAACCCAGGGCCTTCCATGATATGGTTAATGAACTCAATCACACAATTCCAGAACTAATAGGATGATGTTGCCACTATTAGACACGTCACTGTAAACGTGTAGGAAGGGCTCATCACAAAGGCAGAGGAATCGCTCCATGTCCGATACTTCAGCACAAGGCCAGCACTTTCTCCACTCTCAACTGGTTGTAAATTGTAATCCATTATTATCAGCAGAGCTTGTCCTTCTTGTATTACTATAAAACGTTGTACAAATGAATTGTTTTAATCATCAAAAGTTATTACATTACACTACAGCCACACTGCTCGTTAGCATCCCAGCAGAAACTCCAGTTCTGGATACGAATTGAAACGAAACAAACAATCGAGAAGAACCTCCAGAGAAACAACAGAAGATTAGTTTCCTCTCTGATCAGGGGTATTATAAAAATCGCATTCCAGTTAACATATCAATAATAGACTTTGAACAAAATGCTCAGACAAAGGCAAGTGCAGACAACTTTTCAACAATCCTAGTCTTCTAATAAGAATTTCAGACATCAGATCCTCCAGTGGCAATTTCATCATCTCCACTAATGCTATCACCATCTAGAGAATCTGTTGAAAGAACCAGGCAGATTACAACGACCCCTGCGATCTAGAAGATTGACAAAGAACCGGACAGATGCATGTTTTATATTATCCAATCACCAAAGAGTGGTCATGTACTTCCAAAATGAACACGATCGGTTACTAGTAGACCATTTGACAACAATACAGCGCGCCGACGTGCTCTGACTGCCATCCATCACACTATCGCACTTGGGAATTGAAAGAATCATGCAAAGTATACTTTATCCTAAAAAATACGAAGTAGAAATAACACGTCTTAACCCCTATAAGGAGGATTTTAAATTGTTGGGTTCAGTATGTCTTTGAATCAGCTTAAGAAATATAATTGTCAAGTGAAATACAATACATATAATTATAGTTTGACCGGGAGTTCTTCAAGTGGCTCAAACTGTAGGTCTACTTTTAAGACCGTGAACAACAGTGGGTAACTGGGTTACCTGACATGGTGAATCAAATGATGTATTCTGAAATATAAACTTCAACACACATGCACCAGCAGTGAGCTAACAAAAGTTGCTTGCTTGAACCTTGACGTGTTGGGTTTGCAGTACGAGAGAGATTACACACCGTATGAACCCACTAAAATTTTAAGACGACTCAAAGTTTTATTAGATGAAAAAATAAAAAATGATTACAAATCAAATTATTTTTTATTCGGATTCTTGAGGAGTTTATATAAGTACTCCATTCGTAAATAATAAAAAAATATATACCGATTGAGACTGTAAATTAATTTTTCAAAATTAAGATATTTTTTTGTAATAAGCAAATAAATCAATTCTCGATCACAAACAGAATTCATTTTAATATTTTGACGAAAATCCGGTAGTACGAGGACGTCTTTTACTTTAAAATGTCTTGGAGATCGGCTGAATTTTTAGTTGAAGTAAATTTCAAGACATTATTAACAAGGTGGAAGTGACCGCGGACGGAGATGAACGTAACAGTGTTGAGGATAGACAGCTGGCTCGAGGGAATCAGCAGATGTCCCCTGAGGAGTGCATGAAGCAAGGATGCAGAGGGCACAGGCCCGGGTCAAGGACTACAAGAAATTTGATTCAATTCAAAAATCGAAAATGTTAATGAACTAAATCCATTCGATGGAGTAGAATTTGTTTATGCGTGATTGAGCATGCTAAGATTCAGTTTCCTGTCTCTTACAGGTAAATTCCGAGAATCTAGCGCTAAAATACCGAATGGATCGAAGTTTAATATGAGATTCTTGTCCACTGACGTCTCAAGTGTTCACAGGTCAAGTCAAACTCGACCCGTGAATAAACTCGATCCGACCCGATCAAGTTTGGTCGAGTTGGGCCGGATCAAGTTTACTTTTTTTTTTGTTATGACTTGACCCAGACCAGGTCGAGCTGGATTGGGTTGAATCGAATTGGGTAATCGAGTTATCCGACCACCATTATTTTTTTAAATTTTCTTTTAATGTTTTAATATAAAAAGTATTTATTATTTTTTTTGTAATACATAATAAAGTAATTTTAAATAACAAAAATATTGTTTTAAATATTTATATATTTTGTACATTTAAAAAATAGTTTATTTTATATTTTCAATTTAGAATGATATAATACTCTTAAATTAATAAAAAACCATTTAAAATTAAAAATAAAAAATCGGAGACATTAGGTCGGATTGAAAATTTTCAACCTGAACTCAAGAACCCGACCCCAAGTTGAGTCGGGTTGAATTCACCGAGTCGACCCGATGAACACTCCTGGACCTGTGCTGTGATCCTAAACATGCATTGGTGTCTACACTCAAGTAAGAATGTACGGTTCAAGATGACAACAAAATGCATGTCCTGTGCTTATTGAGTTGTCATAGGAACAGATGCCGACGAGAGGTTACCCTATGATCCTATGATCAAATCAATGTCCAGACCATGCAAAAGCAAAATTCAAACATTTCGGTCATGTTCTTTTTTGCAAACGCTGTAACACTTCCAAAATCAATCCTCCTGTCACGTAGACAGTCAGATTGACCACGAGGACGCTACACTGCTTATGCTTCCTTGACTTTGATCAATCAACACATGATCACGTGGCAATAAAAATAATAGAGAAACAAATGAAACAAAGAATTTTGCGAAAGAAATATCATTGGAAAAATCAAAGGATGTCACGTTTAATGAAATCATTCAAGAGAAAGGGAAATTCAGATAATTCAAATAGTTCGAGCAAATATTCACATATGCGATATCAAAGGAGAGAATAACAATATTTCAGGAATACAAGAACTCATAATTCAAATAGAAAAATAAAAGAGCGGAAAGCTTTTGGTTTCGGCAAGTCATGTGCGACTATTCTTGAGCTCTGCGCTATTCATCTCCTTCCTAGACAGGGTTCTCACCTACAAAATCTCAATACATGAGCATGAAATATCCGTGAGCTAAACGTCCAGTACACATAGATACATAGACGATAAAATGATAATCTGATTAAGGTCAATAATAATAAAAGAGAATCAATAGAATGCTTGCTCTTTGACAATGGTCTCAATACCTAAAATCACTATGGGCTATGCACAATACTTATCCATATTTATGCTTTGTTCATTACCATATCAATACTTTGCTCTGTACTTTACTCTGTTATACATTACCATGCTTTGCTTTGTTTTGTGTAATGTTACGTCTTTTACATTACTATAAAATTCTTAAAGTTCGTTATCCTATGCGAGCTCGATTTAATTAAGTGGGAAGCTAGATGTACCTTTATACATTGTGTAGCCAGGATGCCCATAATAGGGAAGGTGTATGCTAAGGCATACCCTTATCGAAATACAGGTGGGAGAGGGTCTGCACTCAGAAACAGTGGTCGTTGCGGACCCGTAGTTTCACTGTCTCGAGCTACATGTCCATCTGACACTATATTTTGTAATTTATATATTGCTCCCGTGTGTGACACCCTTAATTCCAGCGAACTAAAGACCCTCGGTGTGCGGCCTGAAATCCTTCCTACCCGACGAATTTCAGCAGCCTCCAAGAACTCTACTGGAGAGAGAACATCTTCCAGCAAGCCAAATCACAATGTAAGAATAGAACACACAAAGATAAAGGAGGAAAGCATGGAACTCTATTCCAAAAAAAAGAGATGACCTAATCGCTGCTCCGATCGGTGAGTACACAAGTCGGCCAAGGCCTCCTTATATACTCGTGCCGAGCCGGTCGACCGTTCACCTTGAATCGGTCGGCCGATCGAAATGCGTCGGTACGTTATGGGATCAGTTGACCGTCCCTTTGGAATCGGTCGATCAATCTTACGCGAATGGCCTCGACGGTGACAATTCTCCCGAAGTATGCGGAGTCAATATCATAGTATATAAAATATCGTCCCACAGGGAAGAGTTCAAGTACTAGAATTATATGATTCTAATTGATATCTAAACGGTTAAAAAGGGGTGAAATAATAATAAAAACTAAATAAAAGTGAAATGCCGAAATGAGTGCAGTAAACGATGAGAAAAAACGAGAATTGATTATGAGAAATAAATGAGAATAAAGGTTCTCGGGTTTTGAATCCACCTAGGGTGTTGATCATATGGAATTTAGAGATAATAAAATCATTAGTGTTCCACTCGATCTTCAAAAGTCATGCATCTCCTTTTCAGGCAAACACAATTCTAATTAAAATAATAAATGCCTATTTTCGTGGTCATTTAAATTATCTTAATTGCATTATAAGCCAAGATTCATAAGTAAAATGATTATCCTTATTTCTAAGAATAATACATTTCATGTCATTCATCTGAACTAATCTTGATGAAATACTTTCGTAATCAGAAAAATCTTCGGTCGCTTAACTAGGTGGCCAATCTAATATAAGCATTACATGAAGCACATGAAAGACAAAGAACACATCAGATCCAATAAAAATATTTCCTAAAGATCAACCCTAGGTTTCATCAACCCGAGAAAAGAAATTTAGCCACGCATAGAGAAGGAAATCATCATTGAAACATAAGAGTTCATAAAAAGATAATGAGTTTAAGTCTAGAAAATGTACAGAAATGTAGAGAGAAAATAAACGATCGTCCCAGCCGTTTTGATCTCCCCAAAAATAAAGTCTGGACCCTATTTTTATCTTCACAAATCCCTTTTATAGTCCCCCTAATTTAGGGTTACAAACAGGCCCAAAATACTTCAAAATTAGCCCAATACGGTTGAAGTCGATAAGATATGGCCCGGTCAAATGTGCTACAATCTGGTTGTAATTTCCTCAAGACGATACTGTTCAAGTCGCTTCAATACGGGCGCCACACCTCCAATACGGACAGGTCGTATTTTTCACTGCGAGTGTAATACGGTCTGAATTTGCTTGATATGGTCTGTTCTCCTTCAATACGGTCGGACCGTAATTTCTGATGCGAGTGAAATATGGCCTAGAGACGTCCAATACGGTTGACACGCTGATAATACGGTCTGGCCGTATTGTACTCATTTTTTGGTATTTTTGCACCTTTTCGTCGATATTCGGAAGTTCCTGAAACATGTAAAGAAATGATGTAGACTCCGAATTCTTCAACATATATAGTCTAATAATCAGAAATATAACTTTAATAAGTTGATAATTATACCACTATTAATGCATAAATACTCAATTATCAGACGGCTTGCGCCCAATCGTACTGAATCGGTCGATTGGCCATAAGGTCGACATGAGATGTTGAAGATTGGTTGACCGATCTTGCGAAATCGATCGACCGATTCTTCGAGGCAGACAAGGCCACCGATCGTCTTCCTCATTTCTGGCCAACTTTCGGCCGTCGGATTGCGACAATGTCAATATGAAAAACATTACTAATAGTTTTAGGATCAATATGGAATCATAAAACGCATCGAACGATCTACATTTTATCGTCTAGGGGATTTCGACATCTACGGTACCTTTTTTGAATATTTCCGTTCGCCGGCGGTTTTAACGTCGTCTTCACTGCCTCCGATCGTTCCTGATTGGTGAGGGAGTGCGGCTGCCTTCGCGAACTCGCCGAGGATGGGCCTGTGTGCATCGGTCATTCGTCAGATCGCTTCGTCGTCCTTGTGTGCAGTTCGCCGTCGTTAGTTCGTTTCCCGCCGGAGAGAAAACAAGGGAGAGGAGGAGCTTTGATGGTGGCGGCCGAGGAGTCCAAAAGGGGTAGGCACCTCTCCCTCTTGCTACGCGCTGGGCCAACAAAAAATGATGAGTTTTCGCACGTCATAATGGGAGAAATGATGGGTTCTGAGTTGCTTGGAGAAGAGATCGAAGCAATGCCACACAAAAACTGTATTTAGACGCAGTTAGGGAAAGCAAATAGAGCGAAAGGTTTGATTACTAATAGAGCGGAATGGCGTCGTATGATCCATGTAGCCGACCCCACCTAGTGGGATAAGGCTTTGTTGTTGTTGTTGTTGTAGGGAAAGCAAAGTTGACGTATAACAAGATAAATACAGATCATTGCTAAACTATTCAGGCCAATGAGTCGGGGTCGAAAAGACCTCTGTCCTCCTTGAATTCTATGGATTATTCACTCTTTCCACCTTTCCATATCATTTATGGTAATGATAAACAAAGACATAAATTTGTAGACATCCAACACTGTACATTCGATTCCTCTGGTTGAACTAAAGCAGAAAAAGAAAATTCACATCACGGAAGGGTAGATCTTTTGTTTCAGGTTTTAGCAAGAAACAGATTGTTCTCTGGCATAACAATCTTGCATGAGATCTATCGAGTCAATTAGTTTGCTATAGCACCTGCAACCAATTTCATAAGATGCCCGAGTTTTATTGTAAGGTCAAGTTGCAGCATAAACTATAACAATTCGGTTGACCATCTTAGAAAATCATACAAGACGCACTTGCATGAATAATTTTATCAGATGTCTATAGAAATCCTGTTTAACTCATGTCTGGCACACTAATGAAACATCCCCCGTGTTTGCTCCCATCAGAGCATCACAATATCAGCGGGATCGAGAATGGAAGACAGAAAATGGCACGGACAAAAAAGTAATGCATTAATTTTGAACTAGTCTTTTGATCAAGAGCATGTTAATGTTGATAAACTTCAACAGCTAACACAACTGAGCTCAATGTCAGTAACCAAATAGGACAAGCCTGGCCAAAATTGAGCTTTCATTCGCCAAAGTAGAAGAATTACATAACTTTTTTCAAGTAAATAAAAAAGACTTTCCAAGACGGGCAACAAACACAAACTCATCCCTAACTGCGGACTTGAAACAAAAAATCAAGAGATGAAAGAGAATGTCTCAGTTCGACACACAATGGAACAGGCATTAGAAGCAAAACTAACATTCCACCAACCACCAAATTTTGAATTAGTCACTGAGCATGCAAAAACTGCAAACCACAATTACACAAGATGAGTTGCTTTTTTTTGAGCCCATGAATCCCTGAAAAGATAAACATATTTTTGAGAGGAAAAAGATAAACATATGAATGGAATAGCACAAGAACACACGTACATAACCAGATTAAAAAGACAACATGAAGCTCTTAGGCTATTCTTTCAAAAGAAAATCAACAAGTGTACACAATAAATTAAGACATCCATGTCCTCCTGTGTATTTTATGTATATTTTGTAGAAAAAAATGAATATTTCAGGTTTTAGATAAAGCAAGTTACAGCTTTATAATGACAGAACGTTGAGAATCTTGTATTTGCATAGAGATACACACAGACCTATTGATAGACGAACATATCAAGAACTGTTCATTGCTGGGACTTTACAAGATCATTTAGGATTATGAAAAGGGTCTCGAATGTTGCATTATGAAAAGGATCTGGAATGTTGCAATACAAAAGCTCAAGGATATCTGGGGTGCAGAAATCTTTGCCAAAAAAAATGTTGTCTACCACCCATATTTGCAATACAATCTGCTGGTATGTCACCTCTTGTCTCACATCAAACATGCACACTTCTATTCTTTTTATTTCTCCAGGGACTATAACCCTCAGCAAACAGCATTGTTTGCATGAACACATATAGGCAAACCTTGAGTTTCTAAAAGGACACAATAGAATATGAATACATGCAAACTCCAATAATTAAAGACAACATGAAACATGAAAAGTTGTACTAGTTCACCTTTAGATTATTCAAATATAACAATTATCTATCCTGAACTATCAGCATAGTGTAATTTGGCTCCTGGTAATCTTTCTAGTCCTGAATGTCTTCTTTTGACAGGAACATAAGCACAAGCACAAATGTCTTTTCATATTACTTTGTGGAGGCTTAGAGCTACAAGTTTCCCATCAACGCGTTGCAACACAATAAAGTCCATTTTGAAGAAATTCACCCTCAAAAAATTTTGAGGAAAACATCCTCCTTTGTCAGTTGAGTGAGAAGCGTTTTGAATGGAATATAGATTATTCACAGTTTAACTCACCTGATATGGTTTCTCATAATTCACATTGCATCTGATCATGACTTCAAGTTATCCTTCTTTTCATCAGAATCTGAGTCACTAGCATTATAACCTAAACAATACATGTGAATTCATGGAAAATAAGATTTAGAAAAGTTAGTACATTCACTAAAATCAAAAGTGAAGGATGATACATTTTCATCCACTTTGTAGAGAAACATGAGGAAATTTGATGCAAGGTCCTAACCTGGACGTTTGCCGCTGACCTTCCAAACTGATGATCTATACTTGGATGCTTTTGTTATCCATGCATTTGCCTGAGAAGGAAATCATTTTTAGTTCTTCAAATTTACGATTAAAGAACATAAAATTTGAAGAGAAAACTGAAACGAAATATAATATATAAGTGACAAGTACCATAATTGTATTTTGAAAGATAAATAGGTGTACACATCTAGGTGACATTGGTACAATTGATCGAGCTGTTTAATTATCTTGGAGCATATTGAAGTTTTTGGAAAGTTTGAACCATGTACTGCCACCTTTATGATGTTAGCAAAGACTTGGTTGTGGTCTGATTACTGATTTTAAGCATATAGCTTTAACTGAGAAAAAAAGCATATTGCTGATAGTTTATCCATTCATGATTATAGTTAGAATATATGATAAACATTACTCAAATGTCACTGGTTTGGAAATACCCAAGCAATTGCATCAAATGTGTTCCTTGTTACAGAAATAAACATATTTGTTGATGAGCAGTTGTATCCTGTATAGTTTCTGAAACAGAGAAAGGACTTTATGCAATGATGACATGGTAGAAAAAAGACGGCATTTCAGGTATGTTTGATGGAAATATGGCTTTGATCTGTGTGAAACACCTCCTATAGTACAATGTTGAAGTCTGTTTACTTGTGCAAAGTAGTTCATGGATATCATATAGCAATTTTGATTTCATTCATAGTTGTCCTGTTAAGAAAATAGAATATCGATGAACATTTAATATATCATGACATTTGAATACATATTACACATTCCTATTTAGATTCTGCATTTGAGTAGAGGAAAATGTTTCATTCCTCTGCAACCTAAATTGCAATTTTCTATTCCATCTTTCCTATATATTTAGATGCATAATTGTGGCTTTTACATCTCTTTCTTTTTGTGTCCATGGCAATAAAATTATTAGAGTACGCATCTTTTTGTTAAATTTCTGCTTCTTATTTTCACTTCAATATAACAGATTTGAGCTGTATTGTGATGCATGACACTGCATATGTATCAAGAGACTTTGCTTTGTGACTAGAGGCTGTGAACTGTGGTTCTTTTGCTTTTCAGGCTCTTGCCATTATTCTTATATAGGAAACCTGATGATGTTTGGTATTTTGTAACTAGTGAATTACATGCTTTACACAAGAACTGTGATTGCAATTTGTGCGCCTAACTGTCCCCCGTGATATGTAAGAAAGTTTGATAACTGCTTCCAATGTAATATTCTATCACTATGGTTTTATACATTAATTCCAAATTATCCTGCTTGGTTGCATTTCAGAGATCATTTACCAAGGTACTTGTATTGGACATTTACCATCTTTTAGATAAGCCTTCTCCTTTATATCATTTCACATAGCTTTCTGTGTATTCAAATAATTAAAATCCTAGAACCCTTACTTTTTAATATTCTAGAGCCTTAGGTCCATGGACAACAAAAAGTTGGTTTTCATCTCCATTTCTGATCTGATCTTTCTTGATCCAAGCATCAATATTTCGTCCATCTTATTCAAATTCCTCTTAATTAAATAAGGATTCATAAGCAATAAATGATAACATGGGCATCTGATGGATTTCCTTTTGAGCATGCATAAACTTAATTGTTTTGAAAAAGTAACAATGTATAAATTAATTCTTCTCCATTTAAACTCCGCCTATATGCACTGGCAACTATCGCACTGGCAACCCACAAGAACGCAGTCGGAGTTGCCGTCGGAGCAACGATTGGCCACACTATATGCACCTCGCTTGCGGTTGTTGGAGGTAGCATGCTGGCTTCAAAGATCTCACAGAAGTCCGTGGCAACAGTTGGCGGTCTTCTATTTCTTGGATTTTCCTTGTCATCGTACTTCTACCCTCCATTGTGATTGTAAATTTTTGTTCTCATTTGGAAGACACTTCCACATTACACCATTTTGACTCGCATGTATTCTTTGTAACAAGGCAAATCAGCCTCTAATTTGATCATTTGTTAAAAAGAAACTAAACTCCGCCTATGTTTTATAGCCGGTCCTAAGTCCGGATAAAGGAGGAGGGTTGTGTTAGGCCCCGACAGCCAGCGTAAAACTCTGTCGAATCTCATGAACATGGATCAACGAATGGCGTCGTATGATCCATGTAGCCGACCCCACCTAGTGGGATAAGGCTTTGTTGTTGTTGTTGTTGTTGTTTAAACTCCGCCTATGTTTTATAGCCGGTCCCAAGCCCGGATAAAGGAGGAGGGTTGTGTTAGGCCCCGACAGCCAGCGTAAAACTCTGTCGAATCTCATGAACATGGATCAACGAATATGGCGTCGTATGATCCATGTAGCCGACCCCACCTAGTGGGATAAGGCTTTGTTGTTGTTGTATATTGAAGTTTTTGGAAAGGAATTTAAGTGTACAAAACTTTGCTTCGAATGAGAGCAATTTTTCATCCTCAAATTTTATTGGTACTTCTTAATAGCAAAAAGTGAAATATGCAAGAAGGCACATCCATTTGCTCACTCACATAGAACTCGAAATAAATATTTATTTCACTTTACCATGTAGGCAGAGGAAAATAACATAATACAGAGAATCTTATCATAAGGGCATATCTTCGAAGTTCTATGATTCAAACACTCTTCCATTAGAAGCTTCCTGTTTTGAGCACAAGCTCTTGCAGTCACGGACCTAGGTATTCCCCAGGGGAGACCATGCCCATTCCCCAACCCCGAACTTTTCAGACTTTTGCGTATTACAAAGGAAAAGTTACATAATACTCTTCTAAAAATAAAGTTACATAATACTAATAATAATTTTTTGAAACGAATAATACTAATAATAATTAGCCCAACTTCTCACACTTTTACGTTTAAAAGTATATATCCCCATGAAGTATATAATACTACTATTACAATTTTTCAAATGATGTCCTCGAACTTTTATAAGCATAATTCAACAAAATTATTTCTCAAGTATCCATTATTTTTTTTCTAGGTTCGAATAGATGTCCATTACTTAGAGCCAGTGGAAAGTAAAGTGAGGCAAGTCAGTTAGTTATATACTCAAAGCTATTTTGCTAGGATTAATCAAAATAAAGTTTGAAAATTAAATTGGAGTGATCATGATAGTTAATTGATTACATTACAGAACTAGAAATAATTAGATAATGGATATCATTGGGCTAACTAGTCATATTTAAGTAATAATTAACAAAAATGTGGACTGGATGTACACTATTTATTTTACTAATCTTAAATTCTTATTTAGAATATCCTATTTATTCTCTTCTCTCTTCGATATTTGTATATCTCCTCCGGTCCCTCATGCATGTTTATGAGTTGTTGGCAGAAAACATTTGAATTGTTGCATGGTTAGATCCATCACTTAACCACAAGTGTTCTCACTAATAATGGGCCTACTAACATAGCATGTAGAAATCAAATAGAAGTGAACCCAAGAAAACATATAGTTTAATTCAATATAATGTGTTTATTATTTCCTGGCTTTGATATTTCGTTATAGATTTTTTATTACTTGTTCTTTATCTCGAGATATCTTCATATTTCTATTTGACCGAGCAATTGAATATGCTAATAGATTGAAATTAATCTTTCGCTAATGACATTTGTTATCATAAATTATTTCTAAAAAGCTTTCGGTTCTGTATACATACGTCATCCTAATGTTGAATCCTGACTTCATCACTGAGCTATTGCTAATTCTACAATTTCTAGATTATGATCCTTGCCTTGGACCCTTGAGCACGTTTTCAAGTAGCAACCAGATCAGTTACGGACTACCAAAAGCTGACAGTTCATAAAATATCTTTAAACCCTAAACTACAATTCCAACTTACTTCTCGTTCTCTTAAGACCAAAAATCTAAGAATTCCTAAGCAAAGAAAACCTAAACATAGAATTATAATGTTCTTTGAACAGATATTACCTTAAACCCAACAGAAAACACAAAACATAAGCTCCATATTCAATATGTTAACTTTACTCTGTCAATAGATGGTAGAAGTTATAAATTCACAATCAAGTAAATCTCTAAGCCACCAATAAAAGAAGGAAACATTATCTTCTTTCTGATGCCATCAACTCAAATAGCGCTTCTTAAAAAATAGTTAAAGTCTGTAATGATGCATCGAACATATCCTGTGACACAACACTTACTACCCTTGTTCTTAAAAAAAAATGGACCTTTGTCAGGGCACTAGGAACTAGGTCTTAAGTAACCAACACCACGCTTCCAAAAAGCCCTGGAAAGTAAATTAATAATCGACGTAAACGTTGAAATCATCAAATAACTCGCAGATTCCCAGAAAAATCGAACCTTTTGATCGTTCTTGGTGACCCCATAGCCGTTATGGTACATTTGGCCAACGAGCACCTGCATCGCGGCGTCCCCCGACCTGGCCTCCTTGAGCGCGTCCTGGAACCACCGTTTGACGCAGTCCTCCACGACCTCCTTCAGGGGCAGGCGTTCATCAAGCCGCTCCCCTCCATCCATTGCCCGAGCGAGGCCGGCGGTGCCGGAGTTGGAAGCCGATGCCACCTCCTTGTTCGACGCCAGCGGTTTGACTGCTGTTGCGGCAGTCTTCTTGGTGGCCTTCGCTCTCTGGATCCTCTCTGCGACAAACCGGCCGTAGTAGTCTAAACTCGCCGGCGAAGGGAGCCGCTTGCCCATACAAGGGAGGGGCAGCGGTGGCGGTGGCGGCGGCAGAGGCGAGGCGAGGGATTTGGACGCAATTTTGGGATATTGCGGGGAGATTTTGGGAAAAGTAGTTACTTTTTAACACGACCGCGTGAACCGAATGATATCGCGACACCGAGCCAGAATCAAGCATGAGAAAGCCTTGAGAGGCGGTGAGTGGTTTCTTACAAATACGACGTCGTAGTGGAATACACACAAATCGAATCGAGCACAAAATAAGAATAAAAGTACACAATAAGTTAACATGTTTCATTTAATACATAATTTATTTACCATTACATATCAATTTAAAATTATGAATCATCTTACACTATGAATACTAACGTTTTAATTTAAAATATTTAATTGTATTTTCTTTCCTATTTTGTATTTTTGCGTATATAATTCCGTAGTAAAAACTAGTATATTACCTGGCACAAGAATGATATAAAGATAAATTGCACGTTTGTAAATATATAATTATATTTTAATTAAATTTTTATATTTATACAGTAACTAAATAATTATATTTTAACGAAAAATGATGTAAATATAATCCAATGTATATTGATTATATTGCATTTTATCTTTATTCATTGCCTTCTTATTTTCTTTATTATTTAAGTTTGATTTTGGGTTGGAATTCTTTGTTTTGAAATGTCTATTAAATGATAATTTTTATTATTAATTAAAATTATGAAATCATAGATAAATTTAAAATAAATAATAAATAATATATTAATCATTATACGATGAATAAAAAATATATGAACTTGTTATCTTTCGTTATATTTGTCTTTGTTTCTTGTTTAACTTTGATTCAGATTAGGATTACGAATATATATAGATTAATCATATTTTTAAAATTTTCTGTAACTTTTTAGGGTAAATAAATTTTGTTATATAAACCCAAAAATTATAATGACAATATATTATTATTATCATCAACATCATAATCATCATATCATATGGCACAAACCAATCTTCCTTAAATCTTATCTATGATTAAAAACCAATTTTATAAAATGGAAATAATGAACGAATTATTAAAAATTATTTTGAAATATCGTGTTAATTAATAAATTATGTAGTTCTTATATAACTATCTTTAGTATATTGTAAAATTGTATAATTAATATTATTTTGTAATGATCTAATTAAGGCCAATCAACATGTCATAAATTAATTTTTATTTTTTAATGGTATATGGCCGTTCTGCATTTGCCAAATGGCATCAGATCCTCCTTGGATATTATTTCATTTTTAATATAACGTAGATATAAATTATAGTTAATTTATTAACTTGACACATGATTAAAATATTAATCATAACTAACATTGATCATGATCGTATTTAAACCTATTTTAATCATTCATTGAAATATATTCAAAATTTGTCACTTGAGTATGGGCTGGGAATGTTTGGCAAATGAATAAGTTGAGGAGTAATCCATTATTCTAGACATAATATCAAATATTGTTAAGAATAAAATTAAGTTGACTTTAGAACCACCTAAAAAATTATAGTACCAACAATCGAATATATTATTCTTACTCATAGGTAGAATAACACTGTTCTAGTCTTTATTTATTTTTTAATAACATTTTGGGAGAAAAGTGTTATGTTGATACTAATTGCAACTAGAAACTTGATCAGGACAAGATTATAAGATATTTTGTAATAGATATAAACTTTTATAATGAATAAAAAATTATGCTTGCATCCTTAAAAAAATATTTAATAATTTATTTACTTTAATTGAAATACTATACAACTACAAGAATAAAAACGTACGTTCTACTCTATTATTCTTACAAAAGTTATTCTTAAACAGGACATCACCCGATGAAGTTCCATATATCAACATTTTTATAGTTACTTTTCAATCAAATATTTTTTTATCATTTTATATTAGTAAATTAATTAAAAAAATGTTCAAATATTTTTTTAGATAATCAGCCTTCGATATTTAGGAAACGATGCCGATAACTCAATTCGCGTGATGTTAAATAGTGCATTATCCAGGTTGATTCAAAATGTTTAATTATTTTAAGTATAATACTTGTTTCATTTATAACATTATTCATAATATTTTTAATAATTTCTTATGAATTGAAATATATAATTACTATTCTTAAAAAATGTGATCATGGTCATATATATATTCTAATGTGATTTCGATTAATTTATATAAATAAATCATTGTTCGGTGAATCCATGTTTATCTTGGTCTAGCTTTTAAAATACTTACTCGCATAAAGTCAAACATGGAGTGATAAATGTTAAACAAATACAATTTTGAGATAAGTAATAATTATTTGTGGTCTGATATCAAATAAGGATGTGTGCAATAATTTTTTTCTACCTCAAATACAAAATTTGTCTTCGTCAAATAAGAAGTATATATATGAATAAAATTATTAATCACAAAAACAAATATGGCGGGGGAAGAATTTTGATGTCTGTATCAGGTATCATAATATTTTTATAGGATGATATACTTTTAACATTCTCAATTTTTATAATCTAATATGAACTAAATGACAAAATGTGATAAGATAGATGCATTAAGATTTTATGTAACGCTCTCAAAATCAGCCTTTTATTACGTTAGCAGTCAAATTGATCAAGGAATCGCTACACTGTCTACTACTTTTTTTTATCTTGATCAATCAAAAATATGTGACAATGAAAATAATAGAGAGACAAATGAACGAAGGAGTTTGCAGAAGAAATATTATTGGAAAATTAAAAAAATGTCACATTCAATGAAATAGTTAAAGAAAAAGAGAAATTTAAATGATTCAAATAATTCAAGGAAATATTCACATGTGCAAGATTAAAAGAGGAAAATATTCAATATCTTTGGAATATGAATTCTGATAATTCAAATGCAAAAATAAAAAGGCGAAAAGCTTGTGGGTTTTTTTGTAAGTTATGTGCTGCTATTCTCGAGCTATGCATCATACATCTCCTTCCTAAACATGATTTTCACCTGTAAAATCTCAATTCAGGGGCATGAAATGTCCTTGAGCTAACGTCCAGTACACATAGATACATAAACAATAAAATGATAATTTGATTAAGGTCAATATTGATAAAAGAGAATCAATTGAATATTTACTTTAATCACTGATTTTAATACTTTGATCTGTGTAGGCTATGAATCATACATATGTATATCTGTACTTTATTCTTTACTTTAACAATACCTTGTATTGTACCATACTTTGCTATACCTTACTCTATTTTGTACTTTGCTCTGTTATACATTATCATACTTTGTTATGCTCTGTGTGGTACTACGTCTTTTACATTATTACGATGTCCTTGAGATTCGTTATCCTATGCGAGCTCGACTTAATTAAGTGGGAAGCTAGATGTGTCTCTATACCATATATTGTCAGGATGCTCATAAAAGGAAAGGTGTATGCTATGGCATACCCCCTTCGAAATACAGGTGGGAGAGGACTTGCACCCCAAGAATAGTAGGTTCACTGTCTCCTCAACTGAGCTACTTGTCCTTCTGGCACTACACATTATAATCCATATATTGCTCGTATGGAGGAAGAGTGCGTCAATACGTCACTCTTATTCGGAACACAGATGAGAGAGAGTCGGTGGTCCAGGTATAGTGATAGTTAATATTAGTAGGTGCACTATCTCCTCAGTACAGTTATCCGCCCCTCACTATACCATATCTTGATATATATCCTGGGCGACACATAGCTATCCCATTATGTCATTTTTACTTTACTTATTTCTTTAACATGTGTGGAGTTTGGAATCATAGTTCAGAGAAGGGGTAAAGTCTGATCTCCCTTTCTGCGGACGAAAAGTCCGTTACTTGCTTTGATGTATTGGACATGGTCTCAGGTGGACCAGTCCAAGGTTTAGGCCTGATTCTAAAAGTTCTGACCATTCAAGGGGCATTTCAGCCATTTTACATCAAAATTAATGATTCTTCTTCTATGAATCGATCGACCGTTCCTAGAGGACCGGCGACCATTATTGTTGGACCGGTCGACCGCTCCAGGTGGACCGGTCGACCGATCATATGTTCGGTCGATTACTCCTTCGCGATGAGCCAGTCGATCGTTTGCTTTGAATCGGTCGGCCGGCGGCACGTCGTGGGATCAGATGATCGTTTCTCTAGAATCGATCGACTGAGCTTGTGCGAATGGCCTTGGCGGCCTCTTGCCGGATCGGTCGACCGATCAAGTCGAATCAGTCGATCGATAATGCGGCTATTACTCTGTATGGATCGGTCAACCGTTCTCGCAGAACCGATCGACCAATACCCTGGTTAAAATAGGGACGCCAGTCTTGTTCCTTATTTTCTCCCGACCTCCGGTCATCGGATTCCGACTAGCTTAATATGAAAAATGTCGCTAAGGATATCCAAGTCATAATGAAGTCAAAATGCACGACTAATGATATACATTTTATCGTCTAGGAGATTTTACGTCTATGGTACCTCTGTTCGTCGCTGGGAGTTCGTCGGAGGTTTGTTCGCTGATTTCTCCACCACCGGTTGTCCTTGTCCGACGAGGAGAGTGCGGTTGTTCTACGTACATGACGAGGAAGTGCCATTGCATGCTGGATTGTCAGATAATCTCGTCCTTTGTACTCGCAGTTTGCCGATCGTTGTTCGCTTGCTCCTTCACCGGTTGCCGAAGAAGAAGAAGATGAAAGGAGAAGGAGACGGCTCTGAGGGGAGTGGAAAGGTGTGGGAGTCCACCTCACTCCCCTCCTTATACCCTCTGCTGCACTCTGTCTTGAGAGAGAGTCGTGGGGGAGTGGGGGTGAGGGAGGAAAAGGGGATCGATCCTGGGATGACCGATTCTCTCGTCCTTTTTTTTTGGAATTTTAATTTTGAAAAGAGAGAGATATGAGCCGGGTGTTACATTTTAGGAATTGAAATAAAGGCAAACCAAAAAAATCTTGCTCGATATTTTTTATGGATACCTCTATTAGGAAGGGAATGACAGGTTCATTTTGAATTAGGAACATAAAAAACACTCAATTCAGGTTGGTACTTGATAATATTAATCGCTCAAGTTTTTTTTAATATTAATACTCTTGGGACAATAAGAAAAGATCTTGGTTGATAGTAGTTTCTATTTAAGAGTGGGCATTGAGATTGAGTAGGAACCAGAAAGATTTTTTTTTTAAAAAAAGACTCAAGTATATGATTAAAAATAAGTTAATTTTGTTATATTTGGTCATTGAGTTTTAAAGAAAGAAAATGTATTAGCTAATTATTACTTGCGTTATAGCTTACGCATAACAAGATGTTATGGATAGAAAATAGTTGTGCTCTTTAGTCATGACTTATAATCTTGGATTAAATGTTTAATTAAACTCTAAGAATGCATGAAAAATTGAAGTCTTTAATAAATCAATTTTAAAAAACGAAACTTAGATTTCTTTATATTAATTTAAATTGAGATTCATATTTTACAGTAAAAATATTATTAGCTAAAAAATCAATGGCCTATTTTTTAGATGTTGATCCGAGTCGACGAGATTTTTAGTATTCGATGCTTAGCGTCCGAAATCGAAAAAGATAAAATAGTAATAGTTTATTTTATAACTAATGTGATGATTTTAAGACTCCGAACTAATCACTTGATACTAATTGAGCCAATCGCCGTTGCTTAATTAATAACCTATTTTGATTAGATGAAACACCAAGTCATCATACATATCTATTACTTATGGAGGATTTCTTAATCGGACGTGCTGTACCAGCACAAGCCATTCATACTATTTTCCATGAAAAAAAAAATCATCATTGATTGAGACTTTGAGTTAGAGTATATAGTGAAGCTTAATTAATGTCGAATCTTCATCTACTGCATATTCTCTTCACCAAAATAAAAATTCTTATTTCAAGTTTTGTTTATGTCTTTAGTCTATAGGATTTTATTTAGAACCAAATTCCGAACTAGAAAGAGGTATGGAAATAATTTTAAAGATGCGTCCTGAATTTGAAATAACATTTTTAATTTGAAATAAATACTACACAAGGCGTATCATATATGTGGGTCATTAATATATATGATACAAAAGCCCATCTATTATCTACCCGATGATATTACATGAGACCCAACATGAGGCCCCATCAGAACTCCTCTTTTTTTAGTTTTCTTCCCTTTGAATTCTTTTTATTTGATTATCTCAACTATCTTTAATTCATCCAAATCCAAGTCTCTACCATTTAAATCGATTGACCCCTATTTCGGTAATAAAGAAATAATAAATAAGCATATAATTGCTTTTAAGAGCATTAATACCCTAAACATTAAGGGGAAACTTATCCGTGAGAGATCTTTATGCATTAATATCTAGCTATTTTTGGGACTACTTATTGACTTATTCGTTTGCAAAAAAAATGACGTTTGATTTAATGATCTATCAAATTAGATAAGGCACAATAAAACATAAGACATTAGAAGGAACAAAAAAGAGTTAACTTCATTGATTATCTTATCATATCGAATAAATATGCTTTGTAAATATATAACATGGATTAATTAGTTCATAAATGCAAAGCTATCTTATTGGATTTAAGCTAATAATTTATAGCATAAACCTTATTCTCTTTGATAATTTTTTATGATCTAATTAATTAAACTTTAAGTAATTAATTTTTATTAAAAATTTTCATTTAAATATCAGAAATACTCCCACAACTTTATCATCTTTATGGTTCTCTCATATTGTAAAACTTTTGTTGTTGATAATGTCGTGAATGTTAATCCAATTGTAACCCTATATAAATATGACGTTTAAACAATGGGGATGATGAACGCCCAACTTATAGGGTCTTGTTAAACAATTTTAAATTTTTTGTTTCCTATTATGTATTACAATTCTTTATATAAAATTTATAATGGTTGAGTTATTTTTTATTCTTATAATCATCAATAATTTATAACAAAGAAAACTGTCTTGAGGAAGTAATTTAGTTTAAGGTGAACTTCGTAAATTTTGTGTTCTTATGTGTGTGTTCTTATTGTTCTCAGTTTTCGTAACATTTGAATATAAGAACGTTTGTATTTTAATAATAAAAAATGTTTTTTTATTCAAGGAAAATATGATATATTGATGTATTAAGAAATTAAATGCGTGTAAAATTGGAAAGAGAAGTCTCGCTAATTGCTTTGGTCATGTAGAGTTTTTGGCTGATAACTTTGCCGTCAATGTGGAACGCTTCACATTATTACTTATTAGCATTTGGCTGCTGTGCATGGGGCAGAAATAATCAACTTCTCAAGTTGGTATGAGAATTCCAAGTCGATGTGTTTATCAAAACAACAATGATAATTAAAAATTACTTTTAGTTATTGCATTATTCATTCACTATAAAAAATTATCATTTTCCGACGGGTAATTTTCGATGGATAGAACTCTGTAGCAATTTACGACGGATTTTACGACGAAAATTTTCGTCGGAATTTTCGACACTTATAACCGTCGGAAATGAAAATAATAAATTATATAATTTATTATTTTATTTTTCGACGAGTAGGAACGTCGATATTTTTTATGGATATTTATCTGCCATAATTTCTGACGATCGTGACCGTCAGGAAATGTAAAATAATATAATATAAGGAGTATTTTATTAATATAATTAGCAATAATTTAAACCGTCACAATTTCTGATAATTCCGTCCGTCGATAAATGAAAAGTAATATAATATAAGAAGTATTTTATTAATATAATTAGCGACAGTCCAAACTGTCGTAATTTCTGACGGTTTCGACCATCGGTAATAATTAGTAGCAGTTCAAACCGTTAGTATAATAAAAAATAAATATGATATATAACTAAATATGGTATTTATTTTTATAATTAAATAATTTTCGACGGTCACAACCGTCGGTAACTTTAAAAATAATTAATATTTACTTTTTCGACGATTCTGACCGTCGGTAATTAAAATTTTATTATCTCATTTTTTTTCGTTTTCCGCTTTCTCATCTTTCCATCTATATATAATATATATATATATAATTTTTGGCGATTGTTACCGCCGATATTTGTGGCGGTCGTTGTGACCGTCGAAAGTTTCGGCGGTCGCGATCGTCGAAGTTTCGACGATTTCGTCGACCGCTGCTAATATCGGCGGTCGTGACCGTCGGACTTCTGTCGAAATTTTCGACATTTTTTTTCGACCGTCAAAAATTAATTCGTGACGACCATTTTTTGAACGACCGCCGAAATTTACGATGGTTGCTACCGCCGATATTTGCGGCGGTCGTCGCGACCGTCGAAAGTTTCGGCGGTCGTGATCGCCGAAGTTTCGACGGTTTCGTCAAAATTTTCGACATTTTTTTCCGACCGTCAATAATTGGTTACGACGACCATTTTTCGGACGAATCGATTCCGTCGAAAAAATAGTCGAAAATGACGATTTTCGAAAAATTACAAACGGTCAAAATCGTCAGTACTTTTCATATTTTTTGTAGTGTTTAAGAACGTATAACTATTTACACTTATGAATCCCAAAAGGGTAAATTTATCGATCTATATAATTATTTTATAAATATATTTGCATAGCATATATATAAACTTTTTATGACTTTGATGTACAATTTTTTTATTTGATTACAAGGACTGAAGGACAACAACCGAGTTCAACATCTCGATGAAGGATGTTTACAGAGAAATAGGCTTGGTAATATTCTCTCCTTTTTTCTTTTTTTTTTTTGGACACAACATTTCTTATCAGCATGTGGCGATCTTTTTAAAAGTTAATCAATCTAAATTTCTAGTTAATGTTTAAGGCAATGGAATGAACAAGGGGGTTTATTGGAGATATCAAATGCATTAGAAATGGAAAACAAAAATGAAGAGAAGAAAAGCCATTCCTCTAAATATTTAAGGAAAAACGTAGTGTGAAACCCTTAAGAGACTTTTTAAACCCTTCATTCCTTTCTTTATATAATTGGGTTACCTATCCCTTAACTTTTTACAAGAAAAAGGAATGTTGAAATAATTTGTTGAGGTCAAATGTCAAGGACAGAAGTTTAAGTTTGACCCTAAAGAAAAGTAAACGTTCAAAAGTAAACGTGTTTGAACTTTGAAGGGCGCCTCTTTCTTAATTTTCATACCTCAAAAGAAAATAAAATAAA
Source organism: Pontederia crassipes (assembly GCA_030549335.1). Classification (NCBI taxonomy): domain Eukaryota; kingdom Viridiplantae; phylum Streptophyta; class Magnoliopsida; order Commelinales; family Pontederiaceae; genus Pontederia; species Pontederia crassipes. Next base: position 8,966,373 of record CM060188.1, on the reverse strand, counting down.
AGATAAAAAACTTGAGAATAAACACGAAGCCGACAAGGGTTGTTTGGCTCGTCAGTGGAATAAGTAAGGATCAAATTAGTTAATCCAATTTTTTAAGAAATAAAGTGACTATTCGTTGAAATAAAGTGAATAATTTTTATCGCACCTTTTATTCTGCTATCAAATGCCCTCCTCATGGTGCATCCATAAAAGCATAATTTGCCTATACGTGATTTATGTACGTCACTGCTATAAAAATAAATGACAATTTGCTACAAATTTTTTCACTCCAAATCGTTCCTAATCCGCTAAAGGATAATTTTAAGACGGACTTTAGACTTTTCTTGAGATCTAAATTAGAGATTGATGTGTGGAAAATTTGGCTGGACAGAAATTATGCATAAAGCATAAGAAAAATTAAGTAAAGAATTATAATTATCCTAAGCCATAAAAATTTATATAGGTATTCTCTTTACAAATAAGTGAAATTTGGATTTGATTGGAACTTTATATTATTTCCTTTGAAATATGACACCTATGTCATTGTTTAGAATTAAATCAATTTCAAATTACAATCAGAATTCAATTACAGAGTGTCAATCGTAATTTGTCTTAATTGTAATTGAAGACAATGTTTCAAGGCATTATTGACAATGTGAATTTTATTTTTATATCTCTTTCGAGTAACAAGTAAAATTCACGAAGCATATTTTATTTACAATTTTTTATGTAAGTAATGTATGATCAAGATTGATATTGTTCTCTCTCTCTCTCTCTCTCTCTCTATATATATATATATATATATATATATATATATATATATATATATATAACAAATGAACTATGCATATAAGCATATATTTACATATATAATAATTTTAATTAATCAAATAAACAACTACGCATTTACACATAAAATATAATAAAACATTTCTAAATTTATTAAGTTAACATTTAGGTTCCTTTTGTTAACTTCCATCCTAAATTCTGTTAAATTATTTTTATGATAAAATTGAAATATCAAATTTACCCTACTTATTTAAGATGCAAATAATTGTGAAAATAACAATGTGACTTTCAACATTATTAAAATATTATTCTTTAATAAATGTACCCATGTAAAGGTGAACTTGATATTTCATAAATATTCAAAAAGCAACTTAATACAATTTTGAACGAAAGGATTTAAATATCAAATCAGTTTAAAAATTAAGATATGTTAGATGTGAAAAAAAAATAATTGGAATGGCGTTAGAAGAAAGAAGGTTAGGGAAAAAAAAATACAAACCGTAGACATAAACATAAAAAATATTGTTACATAGATAAAAAAAGGAAAAACAACATTCTAAACACACTATTCTTGTGTTTGTTTAAGAAATGAGACATAAAAGTTTGATGTCTTGTTCTTTTTCCTTATGTGACTCGCCATGTGGAAAATATACATAAATTTTTTTTTCTATAAATCTACTAGTAAATTTATTCAGTTACTAGCAAATTTCCTTTCCAAACAAGAAAAACGAGTGATTTAATTAATGAACACTAAATTAAGAATATATGGAATATTCTATTGCTATCCTAAAAAAAACATTAGAAGAGCATTGAAAAAAGATGGATATTTAATTAGGGCTTAATCGCATGTCACAAAATGTCAATATGTGAGCAATAGGTATCCCTCCCATGCAATGCAATTTCTTTCTGTTTTCCTTATCCGACAACATATCCGATAATTTTTAAATCAATTTATTATATATCATTAATTCTCATTTTAATGACTTCCAAAAGATAAAGTAAGGAAAGAAAAATATCAAAGGGAGAAAACCAAAAGATCGATCTGACATAAAATATACGTTTTTAAAATAATAATAGTATAGACAGCTTTTAAGTTCTAAAAACATTCAACAAATCCAATGAATACTTGCATAATTCAAATTATATATTACATAAATCATTATTCTTTAAACACATTTAATTCATATATAATATATATAGAGATGTAAATAAGAATTTACTCATCCGAAAAAGCTAATCAATATTAAAAAAAACCAACTCAAAAGGATTAAAAACTTGGACGAGATATATATTTTAAAAGATATTATAAGGCATGCTTTCAAATAATATTTCATAATTTTGCTTTTTCTTGCTCATTCTCATCAGATTAAATATTATTACGTTAAATTATTGTAATATAGTTGAATTTGAATACTATCATATTATTAATCTATCTTAGTAAACTTGAATTTGAAATTAATTAGAATATTTTGAATTAGAATGTGATAATATGTTACTTTGATGTATTTAAATAAAAAAATGAATTTAGAGTTCAATTTAAAATTTAAAAATCTAACGTGATCAATTTAATATTTAGTTTTTAAATTATTATTTTAATTAGGGTCCCCTATTAAAAAAATCTCTAGATCACATAGATTGGTTTCTTTCTTCTTAAAAACACAGGAAACTTTTATGCTTTTAAAAAAGTAAAAGATACATTCTTTCATGAAAAATCACCCGGACGGAAGTACTTTCACCTTCAATGTATATCTAATATTATTTAATTAACATTAAAATTACTTGATCAAATATTGGAGAATATTAATTACTTAATTACTTATAACACACTGACACGCTAATGGAATTTTTTTTCTATATATATGGGCGCGAGCACACATTTGCTCAACTTTCGAATAGTCATATTCCTCCAAAGCATGCCAATGTATGTTATGTATTCGCTTATTAATGGTTCCTTAAGATCTGAATTATTGATAAAGGAATCAATAATTAGAAACACTCAAAATCCTTCTAAAATTATAAACAATGCGTAGGAAATATACTACTTAGACCTATTTTTTGACTGGGCAACCCCAAAAAATAATTAATACAATATTGATGCCAATTCGTAATGTTTTTACTATTATGATAAATATAAGCTTTACAAAAACATAAAATTCTATTTTAAAAATGGAAAAGTCATCCGAGGAATATAGGATGATTTGTTTCTACACATGAAGAACCACTCTGCCGACCACTTTCATCTTTAAAAAAAATAATTTTATAGAGCTAATTATTTCATCATACTTTTTTATTTAATGTTTACTTTTAACGTACGTACCACTTTGAACACGCACACACTAATATATGTGTGTGTAAAAAATTAGGAAAAAAAAAAGTCAGCCGCTCGGCTGCGGCTGCTTCCGCAAGTAATTGACTTTGAAAACTTCAAAATGTGGATTGGAAAGGCAAGTCAGTAAAAGCCTCTTTTTTTTTTTTTTGCGATTGCAGAAGGCTTTCATGTCGCTACTAGATAAACGACATCTCGCTACGCTGCCAAAGAAAGAAGAAGCCAAGAAGGCATCACTAATTCATAGCTAAGGAAAATTCTAATAGGATAATACATTTTCTATTCGACTAGAGAAAAAAACAATAATATACGTTGTAACGTTGGTATTAATATAATAATCAACAAGAAAAAAGCCGTCTCTCTCTCTCTCTCTCTCTCTCTCTCTCTCTCTCTCTCTCTCTCTCTCTCTCTCTCTCTCTCTCTCTCTCTCTCTGCATGCATGTATAAATATACCTTGGGTTGGGTTTTAGGCTTTCAGCTATCTCCAACGCATATCCTTCTTCTCAGACCTTCCATAGCCTTACCACTCTTTTGCGTCTCCGTTGGAGCCTTAACGATGCCATTCATTGAGGTGATGCCCGAGAAGACCCGCCAAGGGATGCATGTTCTTGGGCGGGAAACTGGAACTCCTCTCCCTAAAAGGTTCATATATGATCCATTCTTCTCTTCCCTTCCTCTTTTTAGAGGCAAGAATGATCACTTTGATTGCGTGCTTGGTATATCTTTCTGTCGATGGTTATTATACCTTAACGCTCTGATGATTTATTCTTCTGTAAGGATGATGTTTATAATTTATATAGTTAAATGTGTGGTATTTGGGACTGGTACCTTCGTAATCATGCATTGGTCATGCAAGCCACAACAGTGTTGATTTCTAGCTTATATGTTCAATATTAAGTGGAGGACTGATTTCTTACCATCGCCACGTGATCTTAACAGGCTCGAAGGCAAAGTCGCCATAGTTACGGGCGGCGCCCAGGGCATTGGAGAGGCCACCGTGCGGCTATTCGTGCGGAATGGAGCCAAAGTCGTCATCGCGGATGTCGAGGACGTGGCCGGGGAGACCCTCGCCGCGCTGCTCGCGCCGTCAGCGACCTTTCTGCACTGCGACGTCAGCGTGGAGTCCGACGTCCAGCGGCTCGTCGATTTGACCGTCGCGCGGTATGGCCGCCTCGACATCCTCTGCAACAACGCGGGGGTGCTTGGCCGGCAGACGGCGGACAGCAAGAGCATCATGGCCCTGGACACGGACGAGTTCGACCACGTCTTGCGCGTCAACGTGCGGGGCGCGGCGTTGGGCATGAAGCACGCGGCCCGCGTGATGCTGCCCCGGAGGTCGGGCTCCATCGTGTCCGTCGCCAGCGTGGCCGGCGTCCTGGGAGGGCTCGGCCCGCACGCCTACACCGCGTCGAAGCATGCCCTCGTCGGCCTGACGAAGAACGCGGCCTGCGAGCTCGGGGTCCACGGCATCCGGGTCAACTGCGTCTCCCCATTCGGGGTGGCCACGCGCATGCTGGTGGACGCCTGGAGGGAGGGCCACGGGAGCGAGGACGATTTGGACAGCGGGTTTCCGCCGAGCGAGAAGGACGTTGAGAGGACGGAGGGGTTTGTGAGGAGCTTGGCCAACTTGAAGGGCCCAACTTTGACTGCAAGGGATGTTGCCGAGGCAGTTCTGTATCTTGTCGGCGACGAGTCTAAGTACGTCAGTGGCCATAACCTTGTGGTGGATGGTGGAGTCACCACCTCAAGAAATATGATAGGATTGTAGACTGTAGACTGGAGATGGACACCTCCTAACTATTTGTTAAAAATTATCCACACATTCATCAATAGAACAATGATTTTTTTCCCTAAATCATCGCTTCATATTTCTGACACCAAATTAGCACACGTTATCTTTAATTCAATGAGAGCATTAACAAGGTCGCGCAGAAGGAATGGAGTATGTTTGTAGCTTGTGGGCATATGCATCCTCATTACTCAGATAGTTCAGAGCTAAATTATATGAATTCTGGCAAGTTAGTTCCTACTTTTGTCTTTGTTTTATTGGTGTTGCATGAATGTCCTCTAGTTCTGAAAGCACTGCACTGTGCAAGGCAGAGTCCTTTAACTGATGAAACTTCGAGAGTCAGGCATGTGGTGCCCAGTAAGTGAAAATGCATGGACAGATATTGAGAACTTGATCTGTTCATAGACATATATTTATCATCAAGCATATGAAAAAAAAAAAACTTTTGAAGTGCTCTACTTGGTTCGGGTGAAGACCTTGTGTAGTCTATAATCAATGGACAAGCATCTCCTAATCTTGATCAATCTTTAGGGGGTCAGCGCTTGTTTTAATACACATCTATGTTCAACATATTCTTAATTTAGTCAATCTTTAGTAGTGTGCACTGCTTTGTTTTTTTTTCTTCAATCTTAAAAATCTGCATTTTTTTTCTTGCGAGTTGAGATGAAATGCCTGCTACCTACCACTATATGTAAATGAAGGGCTAATGCTAGATGCAGTTCAATTGTCATAACTCATAAACCTTCCAAAGTTCTAATATCCACCAATTACAAAGCTTGGTTTTTTAAATATCACAAATCTTAAATCCTCAGTTTGTAGGATTCTACATTAACTGTTCTGATACTAATGGAGGAATTATTTGTATGAAACTAGTAGTTCTGATGAGCTAATTTTGAGCCCTTTATAGGAGGATAAATTTGTCTGCATATTTCTCAAAATTGACATATCAGTTGCCTATTTACCAAGCTGTATTCTATATGGAGCTTATTCCAGGCTCTATTCTGACAAGCAATCGCCTAAATGACATTACAAGTCTGTCACGTTTGCTAAGCAGCATCTTTGTTAATCTTACGTCAATCTGTCATCGACGGCAATGGCATTGAAGCTGGCACTGAACTGGGCTGCAACAAGCCTAAGAAAGAAATGAAAGCCAAAAGCTGATGCAGTCAAAGTAAATGATCTGTATCGTGTAAAATCTTATGGAACTAAATTTGAAGTGGCATCCCCCCTGAGAGCACTGTCTGAGCTTTGGAGAGGCCTAGAGTTTGAATGAACTGTAAGCATGCACCTAAAGCAAAGATGCCAACACGGTTAACAGCGCTTCCTAACTGTCAAAAGCCACTAGCTACTAGGGCGGGCCTTGAGGTTGAAGGGCTACAGATTGGTAGAATATTTTATCCTTGTTTACATCACGATCACATCTTGATATACTTTTATTCAACACCATCAGCTAGAAGCTGATTGGCACCATGACTAACTTCCCAATTTCTAATAGAAAATATGAGTATCAGAGTTGCATGACACCAGTGAGGAAGAAAACTACATATCTGCTGCACCATGCACTGGCATGCGATGTACCTCTTTGATTTGATGCAACAAAAGGTGGAAACAGTATCATTGTCCAGCTCAAGCTTCATATATATATTTCAAGACTTTAGGCAACAGATCAGGCAAAGAAAAAGTGAGAGAACAGATCTGCAGGGATGCTTGGCTGAAAAAAATAGTTAATTACACCATCTTGACTGAAGATAACATTTTCTATTCCTCGACAATCCCAATTATGTATGCTACACGTTGAACTCCAGAACAAAGTACAGTGCTGTGAATCAAACATGTTACTAACTTTTTTGGGGTCTATAGAGGAGGCAAGAAGGCCATTTAGGTGAGATCTGTCTGTATAACCCTCCACACCTACCAAAGCACTTGGAGACTAACCAATGAAGAATGCTAGTAATCTCAAGTCTCAACTTTGCTGCCAGCTATAAAGGAGCATGAATAAATTCAGAGAGGTAGGTGAAAAGACTCAAACCAGATCACCAAAACTAATGAATTGTATGCCAAACTTCGACGATTTCTCATGAATTCAATGCCTCGAGGAGGTTTCTGCCTACCAAACCGGGGCATGGTTTTAATAAGGTAGCCTTTTTCATGTGTGATGTGGGCTACAACTCATCAACATTTTGCAAAATCGTGTGCTTCATTACTTAAAATTTTAAAATTTTCCAATACATTTTATTCTATTCATTCAGGTCTCAAGTGGTGCAATATAGTGACATTGTAATGCAATGACATAAATTTTGTTTACATATTAAAGGTCTTTCATTTAAGTGTGACACCTAGGAGACCTCAAGGTATGGTAATTAGATATATGTATATATAGCTTACACTTTTTTCCCCAAAATTCATTACAGTATTTCCTATAATATTTGAGTTGGATCAAATGAAGTCACTTTTCAATCCCTGTTTCTTTTGCATTTAGTAATTAAGCCATGAATTCTCATGATTGAAAAAAAAAGCTAAGGCATATGATACACCTTTGATTTCAAAATGATATGAAGGACAGCAAGAGGCATTTGTCAAAGCATATTTTCAATTTATAAATTATGCACACACTATATTTTTATAATAATAATAATAATAATAATAATAATAATAAATGCACAAAGTCGATAATAATTATTAATCAATAAGAATTTCAGTTATTGGCAAGCCCAAAAGTTCATGTCAACTCAGTTTCAGCCTGGCCCAAAAAGACATATGAGAGGCAGAAGGCCCAATCAGCAATCTTTTGATGGATCAAGTTTGAACATTTTCTTTTGAATTTAATGTTGGAAGGAGGCAAGAGGGTCCTCCCTCCTCTGGACGCCAGAGGAATCCGCAGTTCAACCAGTGCGGTCAGGCGGTTAAGTCGTGTGCAATTGATTCAGTCATTTGCGATCGGTTCAGCCGTGTGTGTTCGACTTTCTACAAATTAGGAACGATGAAACTTGATTCTCTTTTCCTGTGATTTGCCCTAGCGAGAACACGTCTTCGTGCTGCCCTATCACATTGCTGTCAAAACTCGGATCCCGTCACTGGCACTGACCTAGCACAATGCCTTTCGACCGTCGAACCACCTTTTACCAATCGCCCTACGCCCTTCGTCCTCTGGAGCAAGTTGGTGCCTCTCGACTTCACCGACTCGGCGTGGGTATCACGGATGGCAATATCCCCCACCCCTTGTGGGGCTCCGCAGGGAATCCCCGATTGGAGCTCCGAAATCGAGAAATTTTTTTTCGTGAGGTCGGGGATGAGGAAAAATTATTTTCGAACCCTCTTTCGAAAATCGTAGCGGGGGAGTTGTCCTCGCCCCCGCGGAGCTCCGAATCCTCACGAGAATCGGGCGCGAGGGATAAAATTTTGGCTGAACCAAAAAATGCAGTTCAATCCGATTTTTTTCAATTTTTGACCGATTTTAATCGGTTTCGATCGATTTTTTACTGGTTCGATTCGGTTTAATCCTCCAAATTGGGATCTGACTTTTGGACTTAGGACGCGGTGCTCGTTTAAGGAAGAAAGCGACGATTCTTACTAGAAGAGAGCCTCGGAGTTCGAGGAATCGGTGTCCCGTGGGGCCCCGAACCCCTGCGATGATTAGGGCGGGGGATAAAATTTCCCCCCAAGCGGAGATTCGGGTCGGGGTTGGGTGCGGGAGTCAATCAATTTGATCGGGACGGGGGAGTGTCCCCCACTCCAAACAAAGTCGGATGCCATTTTCAGTATCGCTCCAGCTGAGGTCGAGACTCGAGACTATCAAAGGATTTTCGGCGCGCAGCCACCGAAGCGGCGGACATGTTCTGGCCACCATCCCGCTCTGCACCGTCGTCATCTTTTTCTCGAGCCCGGGATCCCCCGGTCACTGCCTACAGGACAAGGGATGAAGAAGATGGCCTCGCGGCTGTGGATGATGTGTCATTATCATCATCGTCGTCTGCGCCGATGGCATTCGTGGATGAGGATGCGCTTGAGCCGACCGAGACAAAAAAGTGACGGGGGCAGGTGTTCCTTTATGTCAAAATAACATACAATTTTTATTTGAGGGAGGCTCAAGATAACTTTTTATGATAAAATTTAAATTTTAACATATATATCTAATAAAAATTTAAAAGTTTGAGGGGGCCTATGGCGTTGCTAACCATGGCAGAGCTCGTGGACGACATGGCCGAGGGGCTGCTGATGACGCCTCGAGTCAAATCTGTTAACCCATGGTCGCGAACCGATTAAACTGTCCTTTCCACTTTAACAAGTGCTTGTGTTCTCCATCAGCTGCACATTTCACATCAGACCATCATAGGGAAGGAGGAGGATGGTCTTGCCTTTTTTAGGCAGAACCAACGTTAAATCCTTTTCTTTTCCATTTAGAATTTCGTCTTGTCCTGTACACAAGCAAAATGTACAATCTTCCTGGGTGGTGTGAAGATTTTTAACTTTCTAATCTTAACATTCTCTTCAGCAAAGAAACTTTTTTATAATACAATAATTATTAAAATAGACATGTTAATTAATTTTTTTAAAAAAATAAGCGGTAAAAAATAACATCTTTAATTTTACAATCTTAACAGTATAAATTTAAAAATATGAAAATGTAAATGATAATCATAATATAGCATAAAAGATGAATATAATTGTCAACTCATCTGATTTAATATAATATCGTAGTAGTCGACGGTCCCTAATTGAAATACGGTTCAGGCCAACTCCGTTTTGCCTCGGTCCGTAAGACAATTTGGCAGGCCGAAGGCCTAATCAGCCATCTTTTCATGGATTAAGTTTGAGCATTTTCTTTTCCATTTGGGTCTTGGGACCCGTATTATTATTATTATTATTATTATTATTATTATAGCACGAACTTGACAACATGAAATGATGAAACTGTACAAGATAATCGTGATCTAACATAAAAGATGAATATGTTTGTCAGCTCATCTAGTTTAATACAATATCAAGTAGTTGAAGTATAAAAGTATAGCATGAAAGTATAAAAAATATAAAATTACGTACTCCCTCTTTAAATATCCTACTTTAAATATCCTTCTTTAATAGTACATGCGTACAACGTTTTCTTTTCCATAATAATGACTTATAGTTAAGACTTAGAGATCAAATTGTCAGGATAGTTTTCGAGATAAAATCGAAAAGAGTTCAATTTCACCTTATGAATAAAAAATGTATTTTTTTAAAAAATAATATAATAATTTCAACTTAATATTTTACTTTCAATAATTAAATATTTTGTAAACATTATACTTAATTAATATTTTATGAGATCCATAATAATATAAAATGATAGAAAAAAATACTAGTTATGAACAATTAACAATATTAAATTTCCTCATCTGAATTATAAAATTTTAGATGATTTTATTTAAAATATTATTTTTTCCACATAAGTTTATTAATTAGAATTAGATCATACATAAAAAATGAATAAAGAAAATGAGAGGAATCTTATCTACTTCCTTGCTATTTTTATTTTTAATATTATATTTTTTAATTTTCTCAATTTTAAAATTAAATAAAAAATTTTAAAATAAAATCATAGGATTCGCATAATAGAAAGAGAATCTCAGATCTTTCTTGCCATTTTTTTAATATTCTATTTTCTTAGTTTTTCAGTTTTAAATTAATAAAAAAAATAAAAATTAAAATAATAGGATCGTTAGGATCTTACGATCCAACGATAGACTTGCATACAATCTTATATTTTCAATCTTTATAATGAGATCGAGATTGCTAGTCAGCTCTTGTATTGTAGAATCTTACAATATTTGATCCAAATAACGATCCTGACAATCATGGTAAAGATTATCAACGCGACCATGATTCAAATCTCGATTTCATAATTCTATCTCAACTTCATTAAAATGTAATTGATGTTAATGTTAATCGTTAAGTAATATTAATATTATTTATACATGTATAGAACTATTAAATATGCATTTACTAATAATTATTAAATTAGTTTAATAGCTAATTATATTTAATTATTGTCCTAAAGCAATTACTTTTATCTAATTTAGGACATAAATGAGTAAACTCTCCGAATTTCTGAATAATTTTTTTGGTCCCGGAAAGAGATATTATTTTATATTCTTAATACTTCCCCTCACGTGTGGACTGCTGACAACTTTTTATCTAGTCCAAGTTCAACACGTGAACAACTAAGGGAAGAAATTACTTTTTAATAAGAGCTTAACGAAATTCGAATTCTTGACCTCTAGCTCTGATACCATGTTGAATTTGATGTGCTACCCAATTTTCCTAAAAGTTTAAGTCGTTAAGAAGAGCAACATCTATTATTTTATATTCTTAACATGAACCAACCAATATTGATTTCCAATAACTACTTTTAATCTGATAATATAAAATAGAGATAATATATATCACCGAATTAAGATAATATTAACGTAACGGTTTCAAAATATGAAACATATATGGTGAAATTATAATTTATCTGTGTCCTAATATAACTTTTCATTACTTTTTAAATTATATACCTGTAATTAAAGGCATACTCGATGCAATTGCAATAAACATTAACAAAATGAATTGTTCGGTTGATTTTATAGACAAGATAGGTTAAATTTTAAATTTAATTAGGTTTAATATAATTTTATAGGTAGAAGAGGCCGCAAGAGAAAATTCAATTAAAATATTGTTCGTTTAGATATAAACTTATGAGAGTATGAAACTATCATTGATATCCTTGGTTCGTAAACTTGGATTGTTGCAGCAGACATAAAAAAAATCTAGAAATAATGTTTGGCTACCAATTAGTTTTTTCAATCTCACATTTGTTGCTAGGACCAAACATGAATTGTGATAGTGCAAGGGGACCACATATTTGGTTGTCAGCAATTTGTTTTCCATTCAGCATTGCCATAATTGCTTTAGCCATTAGTGATATTCCAAGGTCTGGAACAATTAATTGATTCTCTTTATTCCATCTTGTGTTGGTGAGTCAGATACCACAATGCCATTTGAGATGTGAATGACCTGAAATCTATAAGATCGATACAAAATTGAGTACATGCCCAAATTACTTGACTTTTTATTTTTTTTTAAGAAAAAAACAGGAGAGCTAAGTTGATTGAGACCTTATTTTTTAGGACCATTTGATATGAGATAATCTAAATAGATTATCGCTTATTTTATTTAAAATTCTCAGAGCTCACTACATTACCTCGTATCACTAATTATCGGTAATTTTAATTATTCTGATAATTTTAATTAGCACATCGTTAATAATCTAGATAGCAAGCAGGGGATGTATCTTTTTAAATTACGTTGATTGACATGCATTTTGATAAAAATATTTATTTCATAATTTTTAATTTCAATATTTTATTATTAAATAAATATCATTCAATAGTATCTCTCTTATTATTTGAATCTTTTATAAATAACTCTTATTTTTTACTCATCTTATTTTATCTATATTCACTTTTCTATTTTTTAATTAATTTATTTTGGATATTATATGATGAATGTGTAAAATAATTTTTAAGAATATTTTAATAATTTGCTCTCTAACTATGTTAGCCATGATTTATATTATCAATGTTTGCCGAACACTATAATGTGATATTACCGATAATTTAAATAGTAGTGATCTATTTAAATGGTGATCTAAATTATCAATTAATTAAATTGATAACGTTCTAAATGGCCTCTTAGAGCTATCCAAGTGAAATATTACTGATCGAAATCTTGATTCTCATTTCCTATGGCTGATTATGGCAAAAAATCTTGATTCTCATTGTAATTATGGCAAAAAATCATTAATGTCACTGATCTTTTGAGACATCACACGATCCATCCAATTAACTCATTCACAAAAATCTATCAGGTGCCCATAGTGTCACTCTTAAAAAAACTTAACTTCACTCCAAAATGATAATTTGCCTTTCATTTTTATTTTAAACTTTAAGTATCATTAATGTACTCTGCCTCTTCATCTTCTATCTATTTTTTTTAATGACACATTTTTTCCCTCAGTTGCTGGCCTCTGCCCTCCATCTTAAATTTTAAATTATTAGTATATTATCTTGCATCTTCATCTTCCACCTAATTTACACTAATCTAATATATTACCATTTTTATGTATTTCTTTCTTTCTTTATCTTATTGACCCCAGCCAACTTATTAAATATAATAATATTGTATAACATGAGATGAAGACATTAAATTAATGTAATATTGTAATATACATATAAAGTAGTATTGAAAAATAGAAAATATATTAGCTCATAAAAGATTATGAAACAGTTCACCAATAAACTAACATATGCAAAGAAACTTTCACTTTATTTTTTATGTACGATAATTTATTTTCATTTTAATTCATATACTTTTGAATATTATATGTATTTAATGTGATTTTGTATTAATTAAATTTATATGTCTCATATATTGGTATTGTATTTTTTATCACGAAAAATGAAAATGCTAACATCTGGAAGAGAATGCTTAGAATATTAAGAAAGGAAAAAGTTGGATAGAAACTAAATTTGAAGAAACGAGGGAAGATAAATTAAAATTAAACGAAGGATAAAATAAAAAATTTGGAGTGACATTAAGTATTTGAGAAGTGACATTAAGAGCAATGTTAGCATATTAATAAGAACATCCTAAAACCAAGACATATTTCCCATCACCGCCACAAAAAAATGTTATAAATTAAATAGAAAGTTTTTTTTAGTGTGGCCAGCTCTGGATGTCTGAGAAGTAGTGCCGACAACCCAACAAAAATCAAATAGAAAGTTTTTTTTATGTGGTCAGCCCCCGGTTTTGAAAAATTGTGTCGACGATCCAATTCGTGCGACGCTACATAGTGTATTGTCAACAAGTTGAAGGTCGGCCCCACCATCGAGCTCAATTAATCTGGTTAGGTTCGTACTGTGTCACTCCCAATGTCTGAGAAGCAGTGTCGATGACCCAATAGAAATCAAATATAAAGTTTTTTTTGTGTGGCCAGCCCCTGGTGTTTGAAAAGTAATGCCGACGACCCAACTCGTATGGCGTTACAAAGCGTATTGTCAATAAGTTAGAGGCATGTCCCATTATCGAGTTCAACTAATTCGGTTAGGTTCATCTCGTGTCACGTACCTGATATGAGACTTCCAACAAAAATATTTTACATTCACAAGAATTCGAACTCAGGATTTGCGCGAGGCCCGACTCATAGTAAATCAAATAGAAAGTTATAATGTCTCCTTGCAAACTAGTTCCCCCTCTTATGACTTATGAATAAACATGTTGAAGATGCCAACCCCAAATACACGGGTGAGAGGAGAGTTTTTTTTCTCTGTTCTATTGATTTTTTTTTGATGAGGAGAATGAATGATCTTAATATGGTCACATTTACAAGTTTAGGGGCACCGCCCACCGACTTGGTATGCAAAAGAATACTTAGGACGATGATAACGATGTGTACTTAGTCGCTATGGAATATATCCCATTGCCTCACAGTGGATCTTCTAGTTAAATTATTATTATTCCGCTATTTAGCCCTCGTACTTATGGGTTGCTCGTCACCTAAAAAGTATTAATTCCCATTTCCAAAGAATTAATTTTAATATTCGTAAACTTAATGAATATCACGTTAATATGCGATCTCATTAATTTCTTCTAGTACTTTGTAAGACACTAAAGTCAAGCACTTGGGAAAAGAAAATAATTAAATGAATATATATATGGATTTAATGGGGGTCCTCCACCCGTCCTCCATCCGCGCCCGACGGATGGTGATCCGACGGGCGCGGCTTTGAATTTTGATTTTTTTAATCCGTTTTCTTTTTTTTAGTTTTTTTGTGGTTTTGTTTCGATCCGAGCGGTCATTGCCCGTGCCCTAGTTCTCTGCAAGCAGCCGATGTCCGCATCCACCGTCTACAGCACCGTCCGTAGCCGTCCATCACCGTCGGGAGCCGTTCATTGCCGCTCCTTGCAGGCCATTCGCAGCTGTCCATAGATCCGTCCGCAGCTGTCCGTAGGCCGTCCGCAGCCGTCCGTCGCCGTTCGTTCGCCATCCTCACCCGGTGATTCGCCGTCCATCGCCTTCCGTAGGCCGTCTGCAGCCGTTCGTCGCCGTCCGTCCGCTATCCGCGCCCGGTGATTCGCCGTCCGTCCACAGGCGTCCATCGTCGTCCGTCCGCTGTCCGCACCCGGTGATTCGCCGTCCGTCTGTCGTCCGCAGGCGTCCATCGTCGTCCGTCCGTCGTCCACGCCCGGTGAATTGTTATCCATCGCCATCCGTCCGCAGCCGTCCATCGCCGTCCGCGCTCGGTGAATTGCCGTCCATCGCCGTCCGTTCGCCGTCCGCAGCATTCTTCGGACTAGTCGCCATCACTCGAGATCACCCGTCTATCGCCCGAGGTATTCTCCGACTAGTTCTCCTTCTTCACTTCAATTCCGATTGGACGAGTACAAAGCTAAACCTTCATTGTATCCTCTCGTAGACTCGCCCGAGGCATCATTCGTCGAATTTGTGGCTCTTCGTCATTCGTGATTGGCGTCGGGCGAGTTGGTGTATGGTCTTCCTTGATCCTCTCCTTAAATTTAATTTGAATTTTGCTTTGAGAATTTTGGACTGTTGAAGTTATCATATGCCACTCAGTTTTCGTTTTGGTGAAATTAAGATTGGAGTAGAAAATTGCATGTTAGATCTTAGTTCTCTTGTGATACGCTCTCACATATTAATTATTCCTTAGTTCTCTTAGTTCTTAGTTCTCTTATGTGAATACAATTGCATGTTAAATCTTAGTTCTCTTATGTGAATACAATTGCATGTTAAATGGTAGTTCTTTTATGTGTATGCAATTGCATGTTTTTAGCTAAAAGGGCTTGGAGATGGAGGCACACTCTTATCATGATATTACTATTGATGATGATGAGAATTCAAATAATGATGAAGTGCACATAGATTATGTGAAATCCTACGAGGTACCGAAACCGTATATTGGCATGACATTTGACACCGATGAGGAAGCGTACAAATATTATAACATGTATGCCAAATTAGTTGATTTTTCTATTAGGAAATAAGCTTTGCACAAGTCCAAGAGTACGAAAAATATAATTAGCCGGTATTTTGTTTGTTCCAAAGAAGGACATAAGAGAATGAAGGAAGGTGCTGAAAAAATCCCTACACAAAGAAGAGAAATGTCATACGTGATCCAGTTCATGTGAAATCTAAAGGTAGGCCAAGAAATGTTGGAAGGATTAAATCCGGCATTGAAAAAGAATCTAAGAAGCATAGCTGTGGGCCTGTGGCCATTGTGGAAAAAATGGACATGACAAAAGAACATGTTCACTGTTGAAGGTAAATTATTTTTCGTAATGTTCATTGTTTTACAGATTTGTATTCAACTAATTGATTCCAATTCATGAATAGGAATCGGAAAGTCAGATTTAGTGCAACATTGACAGTGGAGAGAGTGATTCTTCCTCTGCGTAGATGGTATTTTCTTATAATTCATTTTCCTATTGGTAGAATGTATCCATTTTTTTATAAGCTACTTCAACTCAGTCACCTAAGCATTCCTTTTATCTTCATTCTCATATAGCAAACAAGTTGTTTACAATCTAGTCCACTTATCATGTTGTTTTATTATGAGTTTAAATCTAATATGTCTTGTGTTTTTTTCATGTGCAGCCCATGCATCAATCAGTGAGTCTTTATGGCTACATATCAGTGAATCTATGCATCTATCAGTGAATCTTGCTTCTTTGTTGCAGCTGTATAATCAAGTTGAATTTGTTGTTGGCCAGCTCATAACTAGGATCCATGATGCAAGTTATTCCTCTGAAATTGTTGAATTGGTGTAGCTGAAACTAGTGTTACGAAAAATTGATAGAATGGAAGCTGCAAATTTAAATGACGATGAAGTTAGAATTAATAGGAATGAAGCGAATGTCATGTGTAAATTTGTTTGTTTAATTGTATTGCTATTAGCTATATATGTCTTGGTAATGTAGTGGATGTTACTCTAATATGGATGGTTGTATATGCCTAACTTTTGTAATATGCAATTCTCTAATATGCTCTAATATGGATGTTTGTACATACCTAACTCAGTGAAGTGGAAAGAACAACAAATTAGGGGGGGGGGGGGGGGGGGGGGGGGGGGGCTCCCTCCATCACAATGCTACAACTACCTTAGAATCTTTACAGCATTAGAATCTACATATCGGATGAGAATTGATTAACAACTAGTAGGGAATTGCGCACTTTAACTAAAGCTTTATCATGAACTCTCTAATCCTTCACTCTCCCCCTCAAAATATCGGCTTTCGGATGCTTCATATTTTCATTATTTCATAAGACAATCATATGCTGTATAGAAGCCAGTATTCCATAGAAACCTTATCTCCCTGTTTTTCTTCCAAGTTAGTGCACTGTGATACAATTGAATGGAGCATGTAGAACACCAAAAGTAAAAAGGGATTCCCCATAATGGAAAGCAGCGTGAAACAAGACCTTGAAACACCTTGAAACAAGACCTTACAGTTATATGCAGTTTGTAGAACGTACTATTTGTCACCAAGAACTAGTCTCTTTTTCTCTTAACGTATTGACATCATCAATATAGTTTGTCATCATTAAAATACTGATCCTATTTTCCTTCACAAGATAACTGAATAATCACAAACAGGTCTCATAAGCAATCTCCAAAATCGTCCTTAATACGAATTAACTATACCCAAACACTCAATCACCAAAGTTAGGACTTATTTATTGAACTTTCCGATGTTTAGGTTTCCTAGTGACAATAAATAGATCGCCCAACCTCCAGTTCTATCCATGGAAGCCATCAAAGCATCCGATTTGTTGAGTTACATTGAGAACAAAATCACAATTTTAGACTTATCGAAATAGAAGATTTAAAATTGTCCAAATAAGGGGTCTGAACTAAAAATGTATGTCAACTTTATTACAAAGAAAAGGACTGCACCAATCTCTTGTTTGGCTTCATATTGACAAAGAGGAACTACTGGACCAATTACTTGAACAGAAAGGTATACATAGATATCAAGATTCTACAACATCTAATAACTTGCGTATGTCTCGGTTCAAATGATGGATCTAACCATCTGAAGTACGTGCAAGCTCGATGTTGCTGCAAGATCAATCACAAAAGACAATATTAGATAAGGAAGACAACATTTGAACTAAAAGCAATCAACCAAGCAATTATCAAACTAACCTCGTAAAATGGACAACCGTAAAACCGAGGTCCGGGGTTCCATCATAACAGTGGACATATTGGATCACGACGTCATAACACTAAAATTTCATAGCAACAATGTCCTAAAGTAGCTCACCCAACCAATGGCGGAGCGGGGCGGGGCGGGGGGAGCGCGGCGTGGCGGGGGCGGAGCGCAGCGGGGCGGGGGCAGAGCGCGGTGGCAGAGTGCGTCTAGGGCGGTGTCGGGGCCACGGGGCGGGGTGGAGCGTGGCGGGGCCGTGGCGGAGCGCGGCGGCGGAGTGCGTCTGGGCGGTGTCAGGGCCACGGGGCGGGGTGGAGCACGGCGGGGCGGTGGCGGAGCGCGATGGGGCGGTGGCGGAGCGCGGCGCGGCGGGGTCGGAGCGTGGCGGGGCGGTCGGAGCGTGGCGGGGCGGGGTCGGAGTGCGTCTGGGGCAGTGTCGGGGCCACAGGGCGGGGGCGGAGCGCGGCGGGGCCGTGGCGGAGCGCGATCTGGGCGGTGTAGGGGCAACGGGGTGAGATCCCGACGATGACGAAGCAAATCTTGCAAGGACGACGCAGATCTTCGCGGCTCGGATGGAGATCTCGACGACGATGAAGCAGATCTGGCGAGGACGAAGCAGATCTTCACCGCTCGAATGGAGATTCGGCGAGGATGAAGCAGATCTGGCGGAGACGAAGCAGTTCTGGCGAAGACGAAGCAGATTTGGCGAGGACGAAGCATATCCCAATGACGACGAAGCAGATCTGCGGCGATGAAGCAGATCCCGACGACGAGGAACGGCTGCAGACAGCCGGCGAGGAACGACGATTCAGGACTACGGACGGACGGCGAGGAACGGTGATTGACGATTGCGGACCGACGATGAGGAACGACGCAGATGGCTGCGAACGTCGGCTGCTTGCAGAGAACTAGGGCACGGGCAGCGAATGTGGGAGCTTATCCGCTCGGATCGAAACAAAACCACAAAACAAAACCAAAAAAAAGAAAATGGATTAAAAAAAATCAAAATTCAAAGCTGCTCCCGTCGGATCGCCATCCGGCGGGCGCGAATGGGGGAAGGGGGAGGCCCCCCATTAAATCCTATATATATAAGAAAGGATTTAATGAGGTCCTCCCCCTGTAAGGGGGGAGGAACCCCCTCCCCGCATCCGCGCCCGTCGGATGGAGATCCGACGGGCGCGGATGATGAGCGTGGTTTAAGGGTAAAAAATTGTTCGAACCGATCTCCTTGAGCCATGCTCATCTCCTTGAACCGTGATCATCTCCCTCACCCTCTCCCTCTCTCTTCTCCCTCCCTCTCTCGCTCTCGCCTGACGTCTCTCTCGCCCGGTGTTTTCTTCTCCCTCTCTCTTCTCCCTCTCCCTCTCTCTTCTCCCTCCCACTCTCGCCCAGCGTCGACGGTCAGATTTGGCCGCTCGACGGCCAGATCTGACTGCGGGCGACTAGATCTGGCCGCTCGGCGATGGATTTGGCATGGGCGGCCGGATCTGGCCGCCCAGCGGCTGCCCGCGTCAGATCGGCCGCCTTGGCGGTTGGATTTGGCTACGAGCGGCCAGATCTGGCCACTCGGCAGCCGATCTGGCATGGGCAGCCAATTTTGGCCTCTCGACGGTCGGATCATGCTGCAGGCGACCAATCTGGCCACTCGACGGTCGGATCTGGCTGCCCACGTCAGATCGGCCGCCTCGATGGCCAAATTTGGCTGTGGGTGGCCGGATCTGGCCGCCCAGCGACCGGATCTGGCTGCCCGCGTCATATCAGCCACCTCGACAGCCGGATCTATCTGTCTACGGGCGGCCAGATTCGGCCGCTCGACGGGCGATCTGACGAGGGCGGCCGGATCAGGCCGCCCAGCAGCCGAATCTGGTTGTGAGTAGCCAGATCGACCGCTGATGCGATCGGATCTGGCTGCGGGTGGCCAAATTCGGCCGCTCGGCGGCCGATCTGGCTACGGGTGGCAAGAATTGGCGCAGGCGGGCGGCCGGATCTGGCCGCCCGATGGCCGAGACGCGACCACGCTCCGACACCACCCCGCTGCGACCACGCTCCGACATCGCTGTGCCGGATCCACGCTCCGACATCGCCGTGCCAGATCCTCGCATGACGTCGCCGCACCGACGCCGCCGGACCCTTGCATGCCGCCGCCGCACGCCGTCTGTCGTGTAATTTTTTTTATTTATTTAGGATGAATATTGTCGAAGTTTGTAATTGATTCATATCGATGTAATTGATTCATTGTAATGTGTTTATAATGTGTTCATGTCGATGTTGATTCATGAGAAATGTGATTTTATTGTAATGTGTTTGTAATGTGTTCTACATTTGGAAATGTAATTGATTCATGTCGATGTTGTAATGTGATATAAACGTACGTCATTTCGAGGGTTATGAGCTCGATGTCGTATCTGAAGGTCATGAGCAAGATGTCGTTCCGAGTATGTGATACAAACGTCGTTCCGAGAATGTGATACAAACGTCCCGAGTATGTGATACAAACGTCGCTCCGAGAATATGTGATACAAACGTTCGAGATAGAAACATCATTCCGAGGGTTATGAGCTCAACGTCGTTTACGAGATACAAACATGTCGTTCCGCAAATATGTGATACAAATGACAGACGAAAAAACATTAAAGTGTATCAATTCCAAACAAGCTTAACTAATTTACGAACACTTAGGATTACAAGTGACTATGTCGGATTACATCCAAATCATCTACGCGGCGCGGCGGTGACCGCGGCGAGTGGGAAAGGCGGCGGAGGCTATGAGTGGGCGAGGAGGCAGCGGCGGCAGCAGAGGCGGCAAGAGGGCGGTGGCGACGGAGGCTGCGAGTGGGCGAGGCAGCAGTGGCGGCGAGAGGGCGGTGGCGATGGAGGATGCGAGTGGGCGAGGCAGAGCGGCGGAGGCTGTGAATGGGCGAGCGGCGGAGGCTGCGAGTGGGTGAGAGCGACAACGGCGAAGGCTGTGAGTGGGCGAGTGCGGCGGCGGCCTCGGCGAGAGCGGCGGCGACGGAGGGGGGCGAGAGCGGCCGACGGGGGCGAGAGCGGCGGCGGCCTCGACGAGAGCGACGGACGTGGGCGAGAGAAGCGGCGGCCTCGGCGAGAGCGGCGGCGACCTCGACGAGAGCGACGGACGGGGGCGAGAGCGACGACGGCCTCAACGAGAGCGGCAGCGGCATGCGTCGGGAGCGGCGGCGGTGGGCGGTGTCGAAGCATGGTCGCGGCGAGGCGGTGTCGGATCGTGGTTGTGGCGGGGAGGTGTTGGAGCGTGGATCCGATAGGGCGGTGTCGGATTGGGGAAGTAGAACCGACCGATGACGACGCAGATCCAGTGAGGAAGCAGTCGGGGAAGTAGATCCGACAGACAATGACGCAGATCCGACGAGGAAGTGGCCGGGGAGGTAGATTCGACCGACGATGATGCAGATCCGACGAGGAAGCAGTCGGGGAAGTAGATCCCGGTCGACGATGATGTAGATCCGGCGAGGAAGCAGTCGGGGAAGTTGATCCCGGCCGACGACGACGTAGATTTCCGGCGAGGTAGTAGCCAAGGAAGCTCTCGGGCGACGACGACCTCGGTAGCGGCAGCGCTAGAGAAAATTGAGCACAGACGAAGGAACTCGGGAGAAATAGGGCACGGGCGATGGAGCTCGAGAGAAGTAGGACACGAGAAAAACAAAAAGCCGAAAAAAATCGATTTTGACAAAAAAAAATCGAGTTTGTTACCCTAAACCATCCAAAAAACCCGCGCCCGTCGGATCTCCATCCGATGGGCATGAATGGGGAGAGGGGGTTCCTCCCCCTTTAAGGGGTTGAGAACCCCATTAAATCCTGTAAGAAAATATTAAAGTACATGTAAGTATGCGTCGTGCATATAGACGTATAACAAAACTAGGATTCAAGTACCCCCCCTTCCCCCTTACGTGATATATTTTTTTTATGCGTAAAAAATATAAAATATACGAGTGATAAATTGAAAAAGAATTGTGAAGGTGTTAAGAAAAAGTGGAAAACTATAATATGGTGTGCATACATCCACTATTTTCTCACTTTACATGCTAGTTATTAAAATTAGACCGGACCAATCGTGTTCAAGTAATTCAATCACGACCCATCTTAAAAACTAGTTTGAGCCAACCTAAAAAAATGAGAAGATGAATTAAATCGAATTCGACCGGATTGAATCGCTAAGAAACGGGAATTATCTGATCGGTACAAATCTGGTTAAGCTTAATTTTACTTTATCTTGGACATGTGATTAATGTTGAAGGGCAATTTTGAAAAAAGGATAAAATTCTAAACCTAAATTCTACTTGCGGCCACAGATAGAAAAGTAAAAGGGTTTTTGTTGTAGCCGATTGCGTTGAGCAGTCTTCAACCGCATGAACACGAGTTTCGTCTTCATTCGTTGGGCGTTTGCATACAAGTTTCATCCACCGACAGGTCCAACACTAAAGTTCCATACGAGTTTATAAATTGTTTGATATTTGAACTTTTGATTTTTTCTTAATTTCATAGTCAACAATATCTCTAATGTCTTGGTAATGATTATAAATAATAATTTATGTGAGTGAAATCATCTCTATCTCATCGCCACATATTCAAAAGAAAGATTACATAATAATATTCAATTTTTTTCTAAAGACTTCTTATAAAGTTATAAACTTATAATCACTTATATAATAAATTAATAATCAGTGCCAGTGGACAGAAGACACACATCCTGCACTTATTCTTCACACAATCACACATCCTGCACTTCATCTTCACACGTCCTGCGCTTCTTTATCTCTGACTATACCTATTATATATATAATCATAATTTATGCCCTATGTTGAATTTCAATTTATTAAGCATGCATTTTTTTACTCACAAAATAATTTGGCATATCATGTGCAAGAAGCCACAAAATAACAAATATAAATATATAATTATATTTTAGGCATGTTAATATAATAGCAAGCATTAATTATTTACTTTATAGAATATTAATCAATTTGCTTAATGTCAAAAGTTATATAAAGAATTTATTAATTACCTGTTATATTAGAATAATTCATTTTTTCATAGAATGTTATTCGAATTGCTTTAACATGCGGCCATCGGTTCTTATATTTTAGTGATTTTTTATTTTGAAATCCACTGAATAATTGTGCATTCATCGCGATTGCATAGAAAAATTAGAAACTTTTTTTTTATTAATTAACAGTAATCATTTTGATTGCAGACATCAATAATACTTATCACTTTGATTAGTTACTTTTAATTTTATATGATTTGTTTAAGCAATTAATTAGATATACATATAATATTTGATGTTAAACGCAACTATTTTGATTAACTTTGAAACTTGTTTGGTATTTAATTTATGATATGGGCGATTCGAATTAATTAATGGCTAATATATGAAATGTTTAGAACTTATTTTACACAATTAGAACTTATTGTCAATTGGTATTAGTGAGTACATTTAGATTGATATTGATTTTAAATCATAAATTTATAATTTATGAATAAGTTAAAATGTTAATTATTTATTATCTACAATAAATAATAATATATTATTAAAAATATGATCGAACCCAGTTGAACTTGATTGAGCCAATTCAATCACGATTCACACCGATTTGGCCAGTCCGGTTATAATAATATTGCTACTTATCATATGTAACAAAAAAAATTAGTCAATGTTGATATCATTTGAAGTGTTTTGAATTGTGAAAATATTTTTATTCAATTTTTTCTACATTCTTTTTCCCTTTGAAAATTTGCATAGGAGCGAGAAGTGGACACCTGGAACAATAATACCAAATTGCTCATCATCTCTGCCTATAAATAAGATATGCTTCCGCTCCATCTCCATGCACTCGTTCAATTACCACCACTAAGCAAAAAGTAATCACTCGCAGACTCCATCCATCCATCCATCCATCACTACGCCTTGCCAAAGTTTTGCTAGCATCTCCACCGCTCATCGGCCTCCAGTTCTCTTGCTCACCGGCAACGATCGCACACATGGCGTCCAAAGCGCTGGTGGAGTCGCTGTACGAAGCGCTGGCCAGAGGGGACGCGCAGGCGGCGGCCGCCATGATGGCCGAGGACGTGGAGTGGTGGTTCCACGGCCCCCGGCGCTGCCAGTACATGAGGAGGCTGCTGACCGGGGAGGCCGAGGGGCGCCAGGACTTCCGGTTCAGGCCCCGCGCTGTGGCGGAGGTCGGCCGTTGGGTGGTGGCGGAGGGGTGGGAGGGGAAGCACGCCTACTGGGTACACGCCTGGGAGGTCGAGGGCGGCGTCATCGTCCGCTTCCGGGAGTACTTCAACACCGCGGTGACGGTGCACGGCATCGCCTCCGGCGGCGGCCCGGCGCTGTGGCAGAGCAAGGTGATGAGGACGCACCAGGGCAGGTCGCTTCCGGGCCTCGTCCTGGCCATTTAAGCCGCGCGCGCGCGCACCGGCGGACGAGCTTGGAGCAGCGAGTCCGAGTTGCTTGTTCTAATTAAGCGTCTTCCGATATGTAAAAATTTGCAGTACAAAACGAAGCTTGAGGTCTTCATATGAATGAGCTACTTTTGATCAAAATTTATGAACCAATGTTGAATTAATTAATTGATTAAGTGGAATAAGAAAATTGTTAAAGATCCCATCGATTTCTGTCATGGCCAGATAAAATTATTATTATTAAGAGATCTTAACCAGCTCTTATAATTACTTGAATCGAGGTCAAGAATCCTATTCTTTTTCATATTAAATTAATTATATCACTTCGTAAGGAAAAAAAAATATATTTTGTTGCACGGTAAGTGAATTAATATTATCGCAATAGAAAATTTCTATTTCCCAAAAAATATAAATACTAACGAATTAAATTTTTGATAAAAATTTAAAATCAAGAATGACTGTCATTTGATGATTAAATTGTCCACTTCCATTAAGTTAATCAAAATTCTCATAACAAATGAAACCCTGTGTTTATTTTTTATTAAAAAGGAAATCACACTTGCTTTTATTTAGAATAACTTGTAAATTTTCCATTCTTTTAAGCTTTGAAGTCTAAATGCCTAAACGAACAAAGAACTCACCAAACGAGGAAAAAACAGAATATGTCATGACTCGTCTCAATGAAATTGCATTAGTGTCATGTATGCAAAAATACGATGCATATCTAATTACAAGTAATTAGGTAGATATATAGATAGATATAAATTAACCTATCAATTCAATGTACGACAGAGATTAATTTTAGTGGTCCTCTAATGGCGGGCATGGTGGCAACATGGCGTGATCATGGCGCCTCGTGGCCTGACACACCTTCTTTTGGTGGTATTCTACGTGTTAATTAAGTTGTCGTTCAACTCCGCGTTCCATGAAGTAATATGCAACACTACGAGGAAGGAGGACAAGGTGACATGACCATATATACTCTCAATTATATGATGTCATTATTAAGTTTTGGTGGTGATAGATACACGAAGATTCCCTATAGGAGGGCCATGCATGTTTTTTTCATCAATAATAATAATAATAATAATAATAATAATAATAATAATAATAATAATAATAATAATAATAATAATAATAATAATAATAATAATAATAATAATAATAATAATAATAATAATAATAAGCACCGGAGGGGCCTTAGCTGAATTGGTTTTGATTGGCCTTCCAAGTTCCAACGTCAAACAATTAATAGATGTTACAGGACACAACTTAAGTTCCACACAGCAATCGTCTTTCTTTTGTGGAAACAAAATATCTTTTCTTACCAAGGGAAAACCATCTTTAAATTATATAAATATATCCGAAATTTTATATACGAATATTTTGCCTGCCAATAAATACTAACACATAAGTTTAAACATTCAATGTCATTTAAACATAAACTGATTGGTACAATTTATATATATATATATATATATATATATATTATCGTATTATGTATATAGATTAAAGGTTTGATTTTTAGTTTGTGTGTCATTCTTAGTTTTTTTTTGCGTACTTTGGTTCCTAAAAGCATTTAGGAACTGCTTTGCTAGAGAATATTTTTGAAGGAATAGTAAATTTTACTTTAAAAAATATAATATTTTAATTATATTCTTATTTTACTAAGTGTTTGATTAGGAAAAAAAATCATATTTTATAATTAAAATATTTTATATAAACAGTTTACATTTGTTATTATTATTATTATCATATTAAAATTATACTATAATAATAGTATAGTTAAATAAGAATACAGATATTATTCCGATTGGATTATATATAGCGGTACATTCTTCAAGACGATTTTGCAAAAATCGAAATTTCACTAAGTTAATTTTATTTCGTGTGATATTTGGTTATATTCTCCATAATAATAAGTTATTTCACATTTTATCCGCAAACCATATGGTCCCTTATTCTCGGATAAAATAAGTTTTTGGGTAGAAAACTTTTTCAATTATTTTTTTATGTCTAAGAAGTAGTGCGAAGACTCAACTCAACTAAAAATAAGTACTCAAATTTGTACTGTTCACAATTTGTAAGTCCATCATCGACTTCAACTAAAAATATTCTGTACACAAGTACTCAAATTTGAGATATTACGAGAAAGGAGCCCTTTACCACTTTACCCAATTTTTTAATTAATCTTTAAAGGTTATGATTTGATAACTTAAGTACTATATGACTAATATATGTTTTTAAAGAGAATGATTTATATATTGACTTGTTTAATTATAGCCTATTTAAATAAGTATGAAATTAATCTATGTTTTGACTTACTAATTATTTCGCCTTGTGAAAGTGACTTTAGATAAGGATTAAATTGATCTAAATGACTATTTAAATACAATTGAACCGATTATTTGGAAACATAAAAAACTAAGTGCTACCAAGTTCCGACAGATTAAGTTTTACCAAGTTTCAACATATTTTACATTAGCTTACTATTGTTTGTATGAAAATAATTTTACTATGTTCGAGTCCTAAAAAATTAATTTAAGCTATAAATTCCTAAAAATATAAGTCATTAGTAGGCCAACATTTTTAAATCTATAATCTTAAAATATTTTGGCTTTCCATGAACAATAATTTGTTTTCCTGTACACAGATATGCATAAGAAAATAATTAAAAAATCAAAAGCATATTTTGAATAAATTAATTTTCAAGATTCCCCACACTTTCAAGTTTCTATTCGTTGAGTTTCTTTGTAAGCAAAGTGTTTCAAACGTACTACGAATATTTAGCCCCATTAAATTAAAAGTGGGCTTGTGATTCATCGCGGTCCAAAAAATATGACATTTATACGAGCTCGTAGTGCCAAATTGTATTTATTTGTGGAGTGTGTGAAGTAAGAATGCGGGAATTGGCGAATTTTTAGCTACAATATTAGAAATCAAGACATTATAAAAATGCGTTAAATTAAAACCTCCATATAAATGTCTATGAAATGCTATTGAGTGTTGTTGAATATAAGAGACGATCGATTTCGGTTGTTTCACATTTTTTTCGAGACTCGTGCTTAACGCATGACTAATATGATGTTCGTGCTTAACGCATGACTCTGAAATATTAAATCTATTCGTTGAGTTTCTTTATTTTTTTCCTTAATTTTATCTGATTACAGTCGTATCCTTTACTTATATTTGATTTACAATAGAAATTTTTGAAATATTAAATAACTATATATATATGTTTTTCATTTAATTTGTTTTCTTTCTTCCCTTATTTATTTATTTCTCGAATATTAAAGGTTAAAAACACAATCAGATTAATTGCAATAATTAAAAAGATGTTACCGTGAAGTGGAAATATTTTAATAATTCAAAAATGGTAAATGGGTATTTCAATTGGTTAAGGATAACATTGAAATCCAAAATAAAATTTAATGAACATAGGACTCCTAAAATGAAAAAGAATTGAGAGTTTTATGATTTTGAATTCTTTCGGTCATTAAAATAATATTTATTATTATTTAAAAATTAGATGATAAAATATTATAAAATTAAATAATTTTGAAAATTAGAGAAAAAGAAGAAATAAAAGAAAAAGGTGAAAGTAGAATTTAATTGAAAGAAGTTATAAAAGATATAAAAAGAAATTTGAATATAGATGAATTTTTAATAAAAAAGTATGGTTATGGAATAATTAGTATATTTCAAATTTAATTAAATCTGAATATTTAATAAATGATAATTAATAATGAATGGTCATGATTGATGGAAAAATAGTTCAAGGACTAATAGGGATAAAAAATCCTAATTGAGAGCAATAAATAGATTTAAAAGGTGGTTAGAAAGTATTATTTGCCTCCACATAATTTCTGAACGAAAGCCCCCCTCTTTGTCCTTCGTTTTCTCACAAACCGTTTTGAAGCTCCGACAGAGGAGAATAAATCCAAGTGGTAGCCGAGCGTTTTTGGATGTCGATAGGGAGGAATCGTTGACCAAAGACTCGATGTTCGTGCAGTTTTCAGCAGATAGGATATCAGTTAGTTTTTCAACCAACTTAAGGTACGTAGGAGGATCCTCATGGCGTCGATTTTTTCATGACATGGACCCCTAGATTCTTTTCTATTACATGAAGATTAGATATATTATTTGCATCGATTGAATATCGTATGTCATAGATAGGATGATCAAAAGTTGTGTTGAAAACACAATTTCATGACGGCGATAGGACCCGGCCCGAGTTCAGTTCAACATGACCCATGTTTCGTTTGACATGGTCAGAGCATTGCATGATACGAACTGAGTTCTAGAGGACCAAATTAAAATAGACCATTTTCAACGAACATGGCCCGTGTTGAGACCAACATGATTCGGGTTCAACCAAACAAGGCTTGAGTCTTTTGATTTGGACGCGAACCACTCTCGCGATGACGCAAACTGGGTTTTCGGCAACATGGCCCGTGTCCGGAGAACGCGGCTCGTGTCAACCATGCGCATGGATAGGAACGCGAACCAGTCAACCTGGCCCGGATTCGTAGTACACTTGGCCCGAATTTCGTCCGACCGAGGTGGAAGAATGATATTGGGAACACGGTCCGTGTTCCGACTGATGCAGGCTATTTTATGAGAGTAGAAAACCTATATTCTACTATGATTGGGTATTCTCGACCATACATTAGTATGTCTTGGTCTCTTATTGATTATGCTTGTTATGTTGATTGATGTTAATCAATAATTGAAAATCGATGGATAATAATTGATTATGGATTAACGACCTACTCTTGATCGACATAAATTGATAGGTTGAATGATTGAGATTAATTGTGCATCATCTAAGTGATGTTATGGAAAGTTTGTTCAGTCGAGGTTTGGACGTTGAACAACATAGCACCTGACTCGGATTTCACCCACCCAGCCCGGATTTAGTTATAGAAAATGTTATTGTCGAATTATTGATAAGGGTTGATAATCATTATATTGATAATTTTTTTAACATAATAGTATCATAGTCGACCATGAATTATTAATTATTAATGATTGAGTTATTGCTATGGTTGAATATTGATATGATAATAGATTATCATGAATTGTTATATAAAATCTTTGTTAAATTGACTATCGATTATTGACTTATCGATAAGATCGAATCATGGACATGATGACATTGGCAATGGAGATTTGGAATCGATGAAAATCGATTATAGATGATATGTGTATTGATTTATTGATTGACACCTAATTGAGATAGCATGGTTGAGTGATATATGATTGAAACCCAAATTGAAAAGGCACGTAAATTGATAAAGATAGACGTAATAGGTAAACAAAATAAAAGATAAAAATTGTAGGTCTTTATGCTTTGCATATTATGATCTTTATGGTTGATTGGCCCCGCGCGGCATGATATTCCCTTAATAAATGAGAGCTTTCGATATGACTTTATGATTCGTATGGTAACTTTAAAGATTAAACGAATAATTGAACACTTGTGTTGTGACCTTATGGTATTGACAATTGTATTGTAAATCTTAGTGGTTAAAGAATAAATAATAGATAATTGATTGATTGACAATCGTATTGTGACTTTGATGGTATTGACGATTGTATTGCAGTCTTTGCGGTTGAAGAAAAGATAATTGTTAATTAATAATCGTATGGTAATTATTATGGTATGAACGATTGTATTGCAACCGATATGGTTGATGGATAAGTGAATTGCGCCCTAGTGACTAATGGATAGCTGATTTCGCCGTCATGGCTGATGGATAGGAGATCACGACCTTTGCGCCTCATCGATAGTTGATCGATAATTGTTAAATAGGCATCCATTGAGTTTGGCCAATTGGAAAATTGATTAATGATAATTAATAATTGAAGTGATTGATATTGATTGATCATCATTAAATTGATGATATGTATAATTGTATAATTGATCAATTACTTATTGTTAATAGATAACTGTTATAGCATAAATGATTTATCGTTAATCATGACATTGCTTATAGATTATTGATTGTTCATATAATTGGATAGTTCTTATTGATATTGATTCATGATTCATATATATATTATTATGGGTGACTCTACGTACTGAGTTATCTCATTGGACTTTGCCCCTATCTTTGGATCCATACAGATGATGGTGATGGTGAGATGGTTGGTGGCTCCTCTGATGCGTGACATGCTCATGGAAATAGGGTCCATTTTTTTTAGATGTAGATCATAACCCACAGGTTATTATATATGGTATAAATATCTTCCACATATTTTAATAGAATGTTATAAATTAGTTTTTCACTTATGTAAGCTAGTTTATTGATCGGTTAAAATTAAAGTTTAGAATTGAGTGACGACGTCGTTATAATTTTCTGAATATGCAAAAGAAAAAAAAATCTTGGACATTACATGCTAACAACTAAACCAATATAAGCAGATGGTACTGGTCCATCTTTGTTTACTTGGCATGAAAGGACGCATGCATGCAAACAACTGCTTGAAGAGAACATGGTCTGATCTAATGTTTTCCTAATTTGTTCCACCATTTTAACACTTGCCCTACTTTTGGATAACTTATATATCTGATGTGTACCTAAAGAGAGAGAGAGTTTTGACAAATAGAATTGGCATCAGGGGCAACATTTTTAACAGTTTATAAGAATTAATTATGTACATGTGTGTAACACAATAGGGAGAGCATAACATTTAATCCATAAAAATTGATATAATCAGTTCCTTTATAATTGATAAGACTTTCATAGTTCATAAAAATAAGAAGAACTATCTCAGAATATGAAACAAACTGTGGAGATCCCGTAGTGGAAAAATGCTTTAACTATAATTAAAGAATAGACGAATTTTCAATTTGATTATATCAACATAAATTTTAAAAGCCCGTTGCATTAAGAAATATATGATAAAATAACTTCTTATTCGAACACTCAAAGAAAGGTAGTGGAAGCATAAAAAATTACTACAACAAAAATGTGTATTTCTGACGGTCCGAATCGTCGCAAAATGACAAAAATCTGTTGAAAATTACCTTTTAAAAGAGGTAGAGAGAAGAGAGAGAAAGGAGAGTGAGAAAGAGGCAGAGAGAGGAGAGAATAAAAAGAGAGGGAAAAGCTGAAAAAAATAGATAGAAAAGTTTGGTGGAATTTTTTACTTTCTGACGATTTAGACCGTGGGAAATATTTTTCACAATTGAAATCGTGAGAAATTCTCACAGTCAAAGTCATGAAAAAAGTTTTCATGGCTTGAGCCGTGAAAATTCTCACGGTCAACACCGTAGAAAATTTCTTGCGGCTCTGGCCATGGGAAATTTCTCACGGCTCTAGCCGTAGAAAAGTTTTTCATGGTTCAAATCGTGGGAAAAATTTTTTACGATTCGAACCGTGAAATAATTTTCTCATGGCTCTAGCCGTAGAAAAAGTTTTTCATGGTTCAAATCGTGGGAAAAATTTTCTCACGCCTTGAACCATCGAAAATTCTTACGAAAAATAATCCATCAGAAAATTTATCAGAAATTATGATAAATTTCCGACCGTGAGAAATTTTTCGTCGGAAAAAGCCATTTTTCTTGTAGTGAATATTATTAGACTACCGTATTCTATACTTCCAAATTATATAAAACCACCTCAGTTATTTTAGATTTATATTATATTAAGAATATCATATTATCTGAAATGTAAGAAAACTTTTTTTCAGTATATAGAGGAATATTAGTGTTAAATCAGAGATTTTGATCTCATCCTCAAATCAGTGAATTTCGTTCATCATAATCATGCATCAACACTTCACATATCATGAGACTAAATAAGAGGTTGAACCTGGTTTCTTTATCATTTAAATTCGGTTCAAATAAGATATTTTAATCTTCACGATTTTGACCGTTGATGCATGATCATAACGGTTGAGATTCACTAATTCGAGGGTAAAATCAAAATTTCTGATATATATATATATATATATGTATATATATATCTTCTTATTCTCCGATCGTTACAAACGACCCAATTAAGTAACATAGTATTTTTTTATGCCAACATAGCTCAAATATTTTTTTTCTATTTTCTTGTGGAATGCGGTATTAGTCGAATGCATAAAAGTAAAGTGAAGATAATCAATGTTAAATGCACTATCGGAAAACTCCCAGATCAATGAGAAAGAAAGAAGAATCACGATAAGAAAAAGCGTGATTTCCGACGGTTTATATTCGACGGGCAGAAATCCGTCTGAAATATCGATGGATTTTTTGGTGGATCGAATAAATCGTCGAAATTTTTGTCACATATTTTACGATGGTTCTAGCCGTCTAAACTTTTGACGGTTCAGAATCCGTCGAAACTTTTCGTCAAAAATTTCGATGATCGTAACCGTCGATGATGTTAAAATCGGCTGATCAGTTTTCATGCTAGTTTTTCGACGGTTCAGACCGTCGAAAGTTTCGACAGTTCACCTATCCATCGAAACTTCCAACGATCTTAGCCGTCGAAATATTTTAACATTGGTGGGGTATTATTATTTTATTTTTTGACGGTTTCGATCGTCGAAAGTTGCGACGTTTGACGGAACCGTCAATATTTCGGCGGTCAGACCCGTCGAAATGTTAACTGATTTTAATTAATTAAAATATTTTACTTTAATTATTTTCGATGGTTTTGACCATCGAAAATGAAAATTTATAATTTATACAATTCTGTTCAGTTGACATATATTATTATATATATCGACGGCTAAAACCGTCAAAAGTTTTGACGGTTTGGAGAACCGTCGAAAGTTTCGACGGTTCGTCCAGCGGGTTTGACCATCTTAATTTGAATTAATATTATATTATATTTATCTACTTTGCGACGATTACGATCGTCAGAAATTGGCTATATAAATACCTGACCCCACTGTCACTTTCTCCGCTTCGATCCCTCTGCCTCTCTTCGCCAGATCCGGCCGCCCTTCGCATTTCGTCCGCTGACACCTGCATTGCCTTCCCTCGCCGCCTGTAGCTATCGTCCGCCGCCCGAAGCTTTCGTCTGCTGCCCGAAGGTCTCGTCCCTCTCAGATCCAGCTGCCCTCCGCGTGCGACGGCCAGACCCAACCGCCCTTCGCGCGGCGGCCAGATCTGGCCGCCCTCCGCGCGGCGGCCAGATCCTCCGCCCTCTGCACGCGGCGGCTAGATCTGGCCGCCCTCCGCGCGTGGCGGCCAGATCCGGCCACCCTCCGCGCGCGGTGGTGAGATCCGACCGCCCTCCGCGCGCAGTGGCGAGATCCGACCGCCCTCCGAGCGTGGTGGCGAGATTCGACTGAAATGAAGAAAATGGTGCATACCATCATGCGTGGCGAATTCAACGACGAGGACGCCGCGGTAGATTCATTATACTTAATTTTTTAGAATTTGGTTTAATCTGTAGTCTAATATATGTGATGTAGAAGATGCATTAATAGTTTGGATGAAATTTTACTCCTCATTAGATCAGCATGCACTATGACATCAATATGACCTAGAGAAATAAGATGATGGGAAAAGAATTTGAATGTGCATGTAGACATATATTGTTCCTATCTTTTTGGGTGTCACACCACTAGAGAACCTTCCCTAAAATTTACTTCTCTAAGGAAAAAGTAATTGAAGTAATTAAGCGCCCTTTGATGATGTAGGCAGTGTTCTTATGGTTTGAATAAATGCTCTCACTAATACATATATATACATATTTATGTTGGCCTATGCATATGATTAATTAATGTATTAAATATAACTCCATGGAGAAAGATAATATTTGAGTTTTGCTATAATTACTTTTGTCTTCGTAGAAAAATATTTTTCTGCACTGGGAAACCATCATTCAGATTTCCTATCTTGGTTATCTCAGGTGCATGTTTCTTGACTTTTTCACTCATCTTTACTTTTTTGCCGCGAGGATTTTTATTCTGCGATTTAGAGGCGTATGATGGTATTGCTTCATAGCAGAACTTAGGTTGCAAATGATAACACAAGAACTGTTATAATTACTTTTGCTTGTAACTTTATGAATGCAAGAAAATCGATATTTGAGTTATTGAACTTTTCGTGCACTAAAGTGGGACAATTTGATCAACAAGGTATATGGATGCTAAAAAAAGCTGCAACTGATGTATTGTGTAACGAAGTGATGTATTTGAGTGATTGTTCCAGGGTTCGAATCCTTATTCATGTTTTTTTTGCAGGTATATGAGTACTAACTTTCTCAATTCTCTTTGTGTTGTGCAGTGATGTTCGAATTATCTTGCGAAAAGTTCTTCAGATTTGACGGGAAAGGTGTTGGAATGGTGACCAAGACTTCTTTGTTTGTGTTTGGAATGGTGTTTCTAAACCATTAAAATGTTTGTAATATTATGTTTGGATAGTATTGTGTTTGGATAGTATTATGTGATGGTTATGCAAATATTGTGATCCAAATTTCAGCATTACTATTGTATTATTTGTTCGGGCATTAAAATTCAGCATTTTTTTAATATTATTTTTTGTTTCTGACAGTTCTGATCGTCGAAAATAGCTAAAAATTAATTATCGAGAACAGATTTTTCGATACTTATCGACAGTTCTAACTGTCCGTACAATATTATTGACAGTTTGAGCTGTCTAAAATCAGCTGTGGAGTCGACGAGTTAAACCGCCGATATGAGCTTGTCGACGATTTAAATCGTCGATAGTATGGACGGTTCTAGCGTCATATCGATAGCTTGAACAATCATACTATTGATGGTTCTAGCCGTGGATATATATCGACGACTTTAATCGTCGATAATATCGATGGTTCCAGTCGTCGATAATAAACATTCGACGGCCGCACCCGCCAGCTGGGCCGTCTGTAATATCGATAGTTCCGAAATAACCGTCGCAAATAGTTTGCGACGCCTTGTTTTCGCACGGACGCTATCCGTCGAAAGAACCGTCGGAAAACGTCATTTCCGATGGCTTTGGCCAATTTACATACGGTTCGGACCCGTCTGTAATAGCTTATTTTCTTGTAATGAATGTTAAATTAAACATGCTAACTAACTTTTTAAAAAAAGCTGAAGTAATTAGAAACATAATAAAAAAAGTTTCGTATATTCAACTATAAATATATTTTAAGATAAAGATTTGAGAAAAGGTTAGACAAAGTATATAATACTGTTCTAACTCTTCATGTTACTATTCCAATTACAGTAAGTAATCCAAACTATATAACTTTGGTTATATATGGACAGGGTAATAAATATAATGTCATTGGATCAAGGAATAAACGACGCACATTTTAACGATATAAACATATTTATTAGCATATAATTCGAATTATTGTTGTTTTGTTATTTGTTATCACGGTCAATTCGATAGTGCGCTTGTCACGTGAAAATTAAAAGATGTCTTCGTTCATGTCTTCATGAGACATCCTCTAGATCTATTCCTTCTCAGGTCTCAACGGTAGCAAGACGCAAAAATGTAAGGGCTTAAAACATCCTTCATATATGTATACTCGATATAACCAGGTAGAAAATTTTCAGAGAATAAATGAAATTATATTTTTCTCAAATTCTTATATTGCACCATTCATAAAAGTGATTTTTTTTAAACAAAGAGAACTAACTTTATCTATTGATATAAAGACCCATAGCGTCTTGATACAAAAACTTTCGGAGTTCATGAGGTGGCACATTCATTCAAAATACATCAATGTTTGAAATTGTCCCACTATAATTTGGTAAAAAAATTTGCCTGACGGTATATGTGTGAGACTTCAAAAGAATAAAAAAAGCGTGTTGTATTTCAAATGTCTATGAAGATATTCTTTAATTTCTAAGAGCAGACTACATATTTTTTAAAATGCTATGACAGAATCAGTGTGGCATTTGCTTCTCCGATATCCCAGCTCTTTACACTTTAGAATTCCAATTTGCAAGGCTCAAGATTCCACAGCCAGAACCGAATAAAAGTGATCTTGACCATAAATAACTTTTCGGTATCTAACGTCGATAACACCATGCATGCGCTATATCGTAACATATGGTACTCGATCATCATTCTGTCAGCAATTTCATAAACTTGATTATGGAAAAAAAAATCATATAACGCATTAACGCATACAACAACAACAACAAAACCTTATCCCACTAGGTGGGGTCGGCTACATGGATCATACGACGCCATATTCGTTGATTCATGTTCATAAGATTCGACATGATTTTATGTTGGCTGAAAATCACAAAAAATTCCTGTCAAATTTGAACAGAACCTCTTCGTTTAGAAAAATACGTGAATCTTCTGTCAGATTAATTTGATGATGTGATCGCTTCATGCAACTTCTTATCATTTTGTTTAAGTGACTATATTGAAATAACTCGTTATCTTCATAAATGTTTCATCATCTCTTCATCTTTATTACGAGGAACCACACAAGAAACATTTTATTCATCTGCGATTAAACCAAACAAATCTATGCACATGTTCTCGATCATCTACAAACTCCAAAAGCACAAGGCACACGTACGAAACAAATGCATGCATGCAAACACGCACTATATAACGACCACTGAGATCGA
Source organism: Pontederia crassipes (assembly GCA_030549335.1). Classification (NCBI taxonomy): domain Eukaryota; kingdom Viridiplantae; phylum Streptophyta; class Magnoliopsida; order Commelinales; family Pontederiaceae; genus Pontederia; species Pontederia crassipes. The sequence continues at coordinate 8,929,257 of CM060188.1, read as the reverse complement.
ACAGTGATCACTCCAAACCCAGTCACCTCCTTCCTTATATATATATTATACACACACACACATGCCATGGATAGGTTCGTTTGTACATAGCAGTTCTTCTTCAGATTTAGAAGCATTTTGATGCTTGTTGTTAATTTTGTATGGCGAGAACGAGTCCAGGAAGAGACTTCCGGGATCGTTCAGGCACTCGGCTCTGCCACACGGGTCTGCAAGTGGAGGACGTCGACGACGAACTAGCGCCGCCGCCGTCGATTCCGACCCGAGTGACTGTCACGGAAGTGTTGAAGTACTCTCGGACCTGAGTGATCAGCCCATCGCGGCTCACGGTCCAGGCGTGCACCCAGGCGACGGCCCCCTGGCAACCTTCGACCACGACGATGGACCCGAAGACCGCGACGGTTTGGGGCTCAAAGACGAAGCCATCGGCGTCGTCGTCGTCGTCCTCCTCTCCGGAGAGGAGCGAGATCAGGTGGCGCTGGTTCTCCTTGGGGCCGTGGAACCACCATTCGATGTCGTCCGGGGCCAGCAGCTGACGCGCGCGCTCGGCGTCCCGCGCCCTCAGGGCCTCATAAAGGTACAACACCGCCCACCGTCCGCGATCCTCGAGGCTCTCCGGCGACTCGTCTCGTTCGTTTGCCAGCTTCGAATGAGAGGGAGAGCCAAAGCCCTCGTCGGCACCTGTAAGCTTCATAGTTGTACTTGTAAGTGTTCAAAGAGGGAGGAAACGAAGGTTTCAGCTTATGTAGCAAGAACACCATTGGTGGGTCGTTCGGACCCACTTCATTAGCACCAATGAGAAGGAGGAAATGGCACTGGACCCACCCGCCGACCGTGACCAGTGGTTCGCTTTTGGGAGATTGCAGAAACGTAAGATCGGTCAACCCACCATGTTTAACTTCCATGTTTAATTTTTTTAATATTTAGATAAAAATTTATTTTAACTCGAGATGGTTGGAGGAAGTGGTGGTGGTTTTAGGGCAAATGGCGCATTAATATTTATTTAGTGTCAGATTAACGTACGTGTAATGCACCGTAATTAACTGTTGTGGCAATCCTTTATAGTGGTCTACTTTTCATTATTGACTAAATTTGGTAATCTTTTCTCTTTATGCAATATCGTTTTAATTGATAAAGGAATTGTAGTAAAAGTATTATTAAATAATCTCCAATTGAGTGAATTTAATAATAGCCATTAAATGTAGGTAGCATGGTTAATACCTAGTATGTATATCACTCTCGACTTAATCAAAATAAGTCAATATTATTGGTTTTGAGCCGTTGATTCACACTAATTCAATATGCTTATGTAACGCCTTTAAAATCGCTCCTTCTATCACATAGACAATCACTTTGACATCGGGAACGCTACATTGCCTATTGCACTATTGACCATGATCATTCAACATAATAGTATACGTGACATCAATATAATAAAATAATAATAAAAAACTTTAATGCGAAAGTTCAAACGTCAAATATCAAGGAGAACAACGAATAATGTAGCTTATAGAAAAGTACGGAAGAGCTTAATTTGTAGCAAGTTCGATATTGAAAGAAGGAAGTTCAATGAGCGGAATAACATGATGTCTCTGAACAAATTACAATAATTTGAAAGAAATGTAGCAAAGAAAGCTTGAAGCAAAATGTCAATCATGTGCAACATTCTCTAAGCTCTGTGCCCTTCATCACCTCATCAGTTAGTATTCTCACCTGCAAAATTCCATTGCAGGGGAATCGAATATCCATGAGCAAAAAGCCCAGTACAATATCAAAATAGACACTGAAATAGAGATCAATGATAATCATGTAATCAAGATATCAATGATGAACAATACTAAACTCTGATTTTTATGTGTTGACTATAATGGCTCAATACATCATTCTTTGACAGTATCAATATATGTGCTTTGTTCATTACTATAACTATACTTTGTCTTTACTCTGCATTATCTTTACTATACCATATTCCATGCTTTACAGTACCATATGCTATACTATATCATACTTTACTTTACCATACTCTATGCTTTACTTTACAGTACACTGATTTACATTGCTTTACTGTGAGTTGCACTACGTCTTTTACATTACTATAATATCCTTAAAGTTAGTTGTCCTATGTAAGCTCGACTTTATTAATTGGGATGTCAGAGGTGTCTCTTTGAATTTTTGAAGCCAGTAAGCCCATAAAGAAAAAATGGTTGTGTGTTAATGCATCACCCAATTCGAAATATAAGTGGGAGAGAACCTACATCCTAAGAACAGTGGTCATTTAAGAACTTCACTGTCTCTTCAGTTAGTAACTTGTCCCTCTGGCTCAATACTCTATATTCTCTGGAGGAAGGAGTGTGACCAATGCATCACCCTTCATTCGAGATACAGGTGGGAGAAGACCTGAAATATCAGGAACAGTGGTCATCGAAGACCAGTAGCGAGGAAGCTGTCTCATCAGCTAACTATCTGCCCCTCTATGCAATATACTCAAATCTTTGTTCTATGCTTTGGGGGCGACACATAACAATCTCATGTCTTTATCTTTGCTTTATTTATCTTTGCTTATCATGAAATCTATGATTCAAGACCCAACTGAGCGTTATTCTTGTAAAATAGAACTCAGTCAGTATAGGTGAGCTGGGTAGAGTCTCAGAATTATGATTTAAAATTGGAATTAATTCACTAATTGAACCGATCGACCATTTCTGGACCGGTCGACCATTTCTCTTGATTCGGTCGAACCGATCTGGTGGACTTGAGTCGGTCGACCGTCCATTGTGGAACCGGTCGACCATTTTAGAATACCGATCGATCGGTCCTCTTGGATCAGTCGACCTTCTTCTTTGTCGGGTGTCTGTAGATCGGTCGACCGCACACGGTTACTCTAGTGAATCGGTCGATCGTTCTGATGATCGATCGACCAGTCGTAAGGTTTACAAAAATGTGCACTGCACGTAGAATCGATCGACCGATCAGAGGTCCGGTCGGCCGATCATAAAATATATTATGTCCATTAACATATAGATCGGACGACTGCCCTGTTGCGGCCGGTCGACCGATCAGTAAAGACTCATGTGGGTTCTTCACACAGATTGGTCGATCGTTGATAAAATCGGTCGACCGGTCCCTGCGATAAAATAGGACCGTCAGACTTCTTCTTCATTTTCGGCGGCCTTCCGACCATAAAACGACGACGACGACAATACAAAAAATGTAGATAATCATCTCAGGATCACAATGAACTATTCCTATGCATTAAACGATCACTATTTCTTCGTCTAGGGTTTTAAGACACTAAGGTACCTCTATTTGTTCGGTTCGAGTTCATCGGCGTCCTGCGCTTCGTCCAGTCGTCTCTGGGTCGATGAGAAGGAACGCTTGGTCTTGCGCACGTCGGGAGAAGGTTGATCGGTGTCAAGGGTCATTGGGTGAGCCGCTGTTCGTCGTCGATATCAGCCTCTGCTTTGTACGTCCGCCGTGTGAGTGCGTCGGTCATCGGAATCGCAGAAGAAGAAGAGGAAGCGGCGGCGGTTGGCTAGGGCGTCGAAGGGGGGCACGAGTTCGCTCTCGCATCCTCCTTTATAGTATCGGCCAACCAGGGTGGCCGACCGATTCCGAGCAGAATCAGAAGAAAATTTTCCTTCCCTGTCGGCCGTTTTTCTTTCCTTTTCTTTTCTTCCTTTTTTTCCATTTGAATTCTCACCTTAAATGTACATAATTCCCTTGTTAATTATAATTTGGACGTTTCTCCTTTAATTGAAAAGTTGGATCCATTACAGCTTATACTAGATACCTCTTAATTCCTCATAATTCATATCGTTATAATATTTTTCTCTTAAGAGATGTAAAGTCCTCGTTGAATGATATTTATTAGCTCATGACTCCTATTTTTTTGCCTCAAGTTTATATGCACATGACTCAATTTTACATGCGAGTGTAAGCGACTACGACTCATACGGATTTAATATACATCTAAATAGGCGAGGGAAACAATTACATTTAAATCTATGATCATTTTAGTATTTTGCGATTGTGAAATTATGCATTGATGTCTCTTAATCCCTATTCATTAAAATTATGAAGAGGAGGCCCGTATGTGTTGTTAAAATTTTAGTGAAAAAAGTTATGATTAAAATTTAGTTATCGATAGATTCTTATCATGATTGTCCCAAATAGTTTTCAAATGCATACTTTTAGCAATCGAAAAGGAGTTTTAAGATATTCGCCCTTTGACGAAGGAAATTAATTTAATTTTCTTTTCAAGGGAGATTTCCAAAATCTTTTGGATTGCGTTGGTGAATGGTGCATGCGGGCACCACCCAATTGAAAGAACTCAATTAATAATTAACCCATTGCGTCGATGCAGCATAATTTACATGTTTAATTGCTTGATTTGCGGGCACCCGATGACTGTTTACGGCAAAATTTTCTAATTTCTAATGTGGAAACAAACTCTCTGCCATATTGTAAAGGCTATGTGCAAAGTAAGAATATGAATAGGTGTGACTTTTGGATTTAATTACCGGTGTTTTTTAACAAAAAAACTGTTTACAGTTTTAATTTAAAATTTTTGCTTTAAAATATAATCTTCCAACATTTAATATTCAAAACTGCTATATTATTATTATTATTATTATTATTATTATTATTATTATTATTATTATTATTATTATTATTATTATTATCCATTTTAATTTTTAAATTTAAATATCAAACTCTTGATGTAGTTTATATAAATTATTCCGGAAACCATATTGTAGGATTTCATTCAATCAAAAGACAACAAGTTAATTAGCAAAGGCGTGCTTCAATCAAATTTGAAGTCCCGATCATGACACGAATTTCAAGTCCCGACTAATGACATGCAAATGTTGTCGAAAAAAGAAGACAAATGCCTTCAAAATATCATGCGAGTCGCCTTCTTTCTATGATATCGAAGGACTAAGACATTGTGAGATATTTAGCATGATAAGAAGACTAACATATTTATCTAGTCATAAGCCATCTATATATATCTACAAATCGGCAAATAATACACGCTAACGAGTGAATGCCTCGTAGTCCACTCTATCAAATCACGTTACTTTTATGGGACAACAGTTCAATTCGTACGATGTCATACTTGAAAAATTAGCTCATCATTAAATTAACTAATTCGATAATATCGTTTCAAAATTTAATAAATTTTTTTTTTATATTTATAAAAGATAATTCTGTGGGTGTGGGACAAACTTTTATGCTTAATTATATCAGGGTTCAACTAATTATCGTAGAAAAACAGCCGTTAAATATTTTCGTCACTTCCACGTGTGGATTCCTTTTCTATATATCCTTATGATCGAGCCGTGTTATGTCCATACACTTATCAAACTATTGTATAGGCATTTTATTTTTTACGCCAAGTAGTATTTTAATTAGAATTTAAAAAATAAAAACTATCTTAAAAAGGCGAGGTTAAAAATTTAGGAGTGACAATAAGCACACACAAAACCTTATAAATTTACTCTGATGTAAGTATGTGCAAGCACTGAAAATTATGAATAATTTTCGTTTTCTAAAAATACTATTGCCTTTTTTCTCATCAATATACAAACGTTTTTGTTATATCTAAAATTATTAATGATTTCTACTGTTACAGGTGTGAGGATTTATTATTAATAATAAATAGTTTGTGAAGCTTTGATTTTTGACTTATGCCTTTATTTTTTTTTGTATAAAAGTTAGGTGATTGAATCATTTTTTACTTATGCCTTTATTTTTTTTTTATCACATCTATAACGACTGATCTTGTTACATATATATTTTCAAATGTGATAAAATATTAATATTTCTCTTCATTAATAAGAAATGTTTCTAATTTCTTGTTATCTGTATGTATGTATGCATAATAGAATAAAAATGACACACATTCAGCCCTAAAATTACATAGATCCTATAAAAAAAATCCTATCATGATAGCTCAAAATGATCATTTGGTTGGAGCCTCCATTAATAGCTCAAAATGGATTGATGTTGAAGATAATGTTTGGTCTAACGGTTAAAGATGATGGTCGACTAATTAAAGTACATTGTTTTTTCGTGAAAAGGATATCCACCTGATTATTTAATCACAATCAAAATATTAAATTCTCATGATGGTGGATGATAATGGAAGATTTTAAAAAGTTGATTTCACTTTTCAGTTTAATTGTTTTATTTTATTCTATTTGAAATAATAAAACTAACATTAGTGACCTATTTAAAATATTTTGAAATTTAAGTGAGATATATATATTTCTTCAAGCATTCAGCATTTGAATTTGAGTTATATCATAAAGAGGCATTGGTTGATTTATATAAGAAAAAAGGTAACGTGACGTGCATTTTCTTTTCATAATCTTAGCCAAGAGGATGAAAAATCAGTGGCTACACTTTTTAAGGTAACTCTAACATTAAAAAAACTCACTAATATTTGGTTGATAAAGTCGTCATATCATAAAATTTATTGTATCTGCTACATCAACAAATAAAGATAAAAACGCACAATTGTTAATGATCATTTTTTATTCTTGAAAATTAACTTAAAATTGTTAATGATCAGTCAATTCAACTAGAACAAGTTTCCGATTCTAATCTTTGAAGAGGAATTAACTTTTAATATTGCTAGGTTATTATTTGCATGTGAAATTTCAAAGATGCTTGGGTATTATTTGCAAAATGTTAGGGACACCTATTCTAAATTATACCTTTTTTCATGTGGTCTTAATGTCTTTTATCTTATCAGTTAACCCCAATTCATTTAACAACATGAACTTTTCAATTATTTTTTTACCTTAAGGAATAAGATCGAGAAATAGGAAAATCAATGATTAGGAAAATAGAAAATTCTCAATATACCTCCTTCCATTGAAATCCAATATTGCCATTTCTTCGAAGATAATTTGATAATAAAGATATAAGATATTGGTTAATAATTTGGTTTAAAATCTTAAAATAATTTAATGACTAATATTGAAATCTAAAAGTTACTCAAGATAAAATTGATAGTTAAAGTGAAGTATGTGATTTTTGTTTAAAATAATATTCCAATCATAAAAGTTTACATTGACCCATAACATTGTAAAAATAGCATCCATAACCATAAACAACATTCTGAATGCGCAATCAAACTTTAGCCATTAGATGAAAATTTGCTATAAAATAAAGTCGATGCTAGGAATATAAATTAAAATGCCTCCTTTTATTTAGAAAATAAATATTTTGTTGAAATAGTGGTATATCCTATTTCACATACTTTAATTTTTTTTTTCCAAAAAGAGTTAATTGTATTTGTGATTTCAGAAGGAATCTTTCCATCAATTAGGGTTATCATGTAACACTTCCAAAGTTTTATGGAACATTGCTTATCTTAAAATATTGCACCTTATCCAATAATTCCCAACATCTGGCTTCTTATTATATTACTTCTGCAACTGCTCTCTTTCATTTTTCTTGCTTTAAATAAATTGCAGATCAGAAAAATCCTGCTGCCTCAATTGTGTGCAGTTGGATTCAACATCATTTCACTGTCCTCAGATAAGATTTCATTAATATCTGCTGCATATTTGATACTTTTCCTAAAACAAAAAAAGGGGACAAGAGGAATCAGACATATCTGATGACCAATCAACTGAACATAGATTTAAAATCTGCAACTTTTTCTTTTTCTTCTCTTTTGGAAAGTATATGTGACATGCTTGAAACCTATGAGGATCTTTGTCTGATCAAGACGATTTCTTTACTCATGAAATAAACACAAAAAAAAAAAATCTAAGCAGAGGACTGAGCTCACAAGGAATGTTTCCATGACAATGACTTCAACTGAACTCTGCCTTCTTTATAATATCCAGAAGCATAAAAGTACTTCTGTTCAGCACAAAAAACAAAAGGTCCAATTACAAATCGCAAGTTCTTACTCATTCCTGCTTAACATGTCGTGTTTATTATGAAAACCACACAGGAAACTTCGATTCAACTGCAAAGCAAACAAACGTACACACAAACACAAATCTATGCACCAAGCAGAGGAGGAATCCAAAGAAGAAGAGAGACATGTTTCTCCATTCTTCTCCATCATCTCCGAAGCACATGCTACACGTAACTACTGCAAACACACACAGACAACAAGATATTGGACTCCTAAGAGTCCTTATTTAATAATCAGCAACAACCACTACGATCTGACCTCAATCTCAGTTAACAAGGGGAGAGCCACCTCCCCTTGTTTCAGGCCATCCAAGAACAGTGCTTGGATTGTTTCGTTTGATTTGAGAAAGAAAAAATAAAACAGTTCTTTATAGCTGCAGTTTATGATTTAACGACAGTTCCGTGGTGTTGCAATATTTTTAATGTTTGGTGGTATATTAGATGGCGAGCACGAGACCAGGAAGGGACTTCAAGGCTCGCTCGGGCACTCGGCTCTGCCACACTGGACTGCAAGTAGAGGAGGAGGAGGACGATGAGCTCGTGCCGCCGCCGTCCCCGACCCGGGTGACCGTCACGGAAGTGTTGAAGTACTCCCGGACCTGCGCGATCAACCCATCAGGGTTCACGGTCCAGGCGTGCACCCAAGCGACGCCGCCGTGGCAGCCCTCAACGACGACGGTGGACCCGAAGGCCCCGACCCTCTGGGGCTCGAAGACGAAGCCGTCGGATTCTCCGGAGAGCAGGGATATCAGGTGGCGCTGGTGCTCCTTGGGTCCATGGAACCACCACTCGATGTCGTCCGGGGCCAGCAGCTGCCGCGCGCGCTCCGCGTCCCGCGCCCTCAGGGCCTCATACAGGTACAGCACCGCCCAGCGGCCGCGCTCCTCTGAGCTCTCCAGTACGCCGTCTCGCTCGTTAGCCAGCTCCGGTTGAGAGCCCCCTCCGGCTCCTATTGTCTGCAACTACGTTGAAGAAGCTGAGCACCTAAAACTGCGCGCACGCAAAGCAAACAGAGAACGAAGAAGACGGCGGAGTGAGGTGAAGGTTACGAGCGTTTATATAGAAGTTTAGCTGCGTAAGCACCCTGTGGGGCCCAGACGTGTACGGGACCCACACCGTTTTGCCCGGGCGAGCAGCAGGACTATTGATAGGGCCCACACAGGAGACGAAACGTGAGTGGTCGGTCGCTTTTGGAAATGGCACAGAGGTGCGAGTGGTGGGACCCACGTGGCTTTTTAGTTTTAACTTGAGGGGTTGCCTCGAGAAGTTTGGGGAGGGGGGTCGAGGAGGTCGTGGTGGTGGCGGTGTAACTGTGTAAGTGCAAATGGTGCGTAATTAGTTTAGTGTTGATAATTAACGTGTAACGCACCGTAACTAATAACGTTTACTTTTGATTATTGGTCAGCTTTCATTTGCTTTAAATTATTGGATAACTTTTCTAGTTATGTATTATATTGTTTCAAAGACTCTTTTTTGGTTCGTTAGAGTTGGACTATTTGATGGAAGGGATGATTGATTTATGTGTTATTTCTGTTTTACATTCTGATATTTCCATTTTTTTCTTACACCCGAATGTTACAATTCTATTTCACTGCGTCGCCACTTTTCTATTAATTTTTTTAATTTTGTGTGATTACAATTGTAACCTTTATTAATTGTTATTTGATTTACATCATAAATGTTTTGAACTACATTTGAAATCAGAAAATATTAAATAAATAATATATTTCATTAAACTTGTTTTTTCTTTTATTTATTTATTTTCCCCAAAATGATGTTAAAGGTTAAAGATACAATTAGATTGACGAAAAAATATTAAAATTAACTAAAAGATTGATGGGTAAAGTGAAAATATCTAAATATTTTGGAGGAGGTAAACGAGCATTTCAATCGTTTGTTTATAAGTTTTGAAAGGAGGAAAACTGAAAAAAAAACAATTGTTTAAAATTCTAAGTTGTTTACCTCATGAAACATGTTTCAAGGAATTAAAATTCCATATAAAAACTTAACCTGTTAGGTCGAGTATATTTTATTTATATAATAAAAATTACTTGGAGCAATTATCTCAATAATTAACTGTGTTGCAGTCGTTCAATTTGGGCTGTATCAGATGTCTTCACTAGCCTGTCAGCCTATAAACAATAGACACATCATATGCCTGTTTTGTGAAGGACATTGAAGTATTTGGGGGAGGTGGTGAGGAGGCCAGAAAAAAGCGGAAAATATTGTGGGATATCCAAATGTTGTACCACCACAATCTAAACCTTCCAATCGTCTCCAACTCTAAATGCAAATCCAACACATGAATGGTTTGTGCTAACTACTAAACTTAGCTCAGCAGTTGGTACTGGACATCTTTATTTATTTGGCGTGGAAAGAGGGCATGCATGCAGGCATGCAACCACCTGAAGTGAGCATGGTCTAATCTAATGTTTTCTTTTGTTCTACCATTTGGATACTTCATACTTGGCCTACCTTTTGGTTAACTTATATGTCTGACATGTGTACCTAACAATAGGGGGGGGGGGGGGGGGGGGGGGGGGGGGGGGGAGAGTTCTGATAAAATAGTGGAGTCGCACACCAACAATTCCATCCTATGCATGTATTTGAAATCTTAAACGTCCGACTCGACATATGGGAGAGAAGGTGACATCGTGAATGACTTCGAGTCAGGGGCGACTATAATTTGAACACTTTTAAGAATTGATTATGTACAATAATGGATGGTAATTAGGTGAAAAAGGTGGATTAATAGAGCATGGGGACAGGAAAAAGCATCCAAGTCTGGGCTGTTCTAGCAATCTCTCTATATAAGTCAGTGTTGCACCCTTGAGGGAAAGAAATATTGTGCATGGAAAAATTAAGTGGAAAAGAACTTGAGAGAAGATTAATAGATACCGAAAAGGGGAGACAAAAGTTGGCCCTTTGACAAATGTTACAACGTGCCAACAAATGTTGTGGCGAAAAACAAAGGTTCATTAGCTGCAACTTTTGGTGCACGTTATTTATGATACAAATGTAATGTAGGCATCATGTATAGCGAACGACATGTGGTACATCTATATGACGACTCACGTGCATGTTATTATGAGCAATATTAAGGGTGTTCAATGATCGCTTCTATATATCCAACTTTTTTCCCTGTGTTATAATGCATGAACTACCTCTGTTAACAGGGAAAAAGGTTTCTCGCTGTTTTTAATTCTTTTCGATCCCCACTTTTTCCGGTTAACACACTTCAAATTGTAGATATCTAAACTTATTTTAATTTTTGTTTACCAGCACCGTGATTTCTTTTCATATCTTTATCATTCATGTGACCGAACATCACAAGTGTTTAATTAGTAGTAAGATCATTTTCCTTACATTTTCTATTGTTTGAACATTTTTATATTAATTTATTATTTGTCTATATATATTTATTTAATTTGGATGACATGTTTTCTTTATAATAATTATTTAAATTACATGAACAAGAAAGAGAATCGTTGAGCCTGCAAACTTGATAACAAATTTTTGGAACCATTTTCCAACTTTGCACACTACAAGAATTTTGCGATTTTGCAACGGATATATCCATCGCAAAACTTTTGAAATCCGTCGCAAATATGCCTTTGCGACAACATTTTCGACGGATAGCAGTTTGTTAGAAATTTTGTTGTCGAAAAAATTATCGACGATCCTCAAACGTCCCTTTGAAAGTTTCGACGGATGTCTACGACGGATAACTTGCCTTCAATTTTTTCGACGAATCCGTCAAAAGTTTTGAAGGGAAGACCATCCTTCAAAATTTTCAACAGATTTCCCCGTCGGAAGTTCCTAATCGGCTACCGAGATCCGAGGACATGTTCCAACGGGTTTCGACGGGAGAACCCGTTGATACTTCCAACGGGAATTATCCCGTCCAAACCTTCGAGCGCCCATCGAAGGCTTCTGCGGGTCGCACCTGCCGAAGCCTTCGACGGGCCTGTCAAAGGCTTCGGCAGGTGCGACCCGCAGAAGCCTTCGATGGGCGCTCTCCCGTCGACCCATCGAAGGTTTCGGCGGGTGAGACCTGTCGAAGGTTTCGGCAGGTGCGACCTGCCAAAGCCTTCGACGGGTCGCTCACCCGTCGAAGCCTTCGGCGGGTGACATTCGTGGCAGGCACAATCGCGATGGATGCATCCGTCGAAAACTTTTAATTAAAAAAATAGGCCGCCTGTTGCTCGTCGATCCGACAACAGGCGGCCGGAATCGAGATATAGAAAGAAAGGGAGAGGAGGATGGGGAGGCGGCCATGGATGCGAGCGGGATCCGTCGCCTACGAGCCGGATCCGGATCCGGATCGGCCGCCTGCGCGCCAAATTAGCCTCCCGCACGTCTGATTTGGCCGCCTGTGAGCTTGATCCGCCACCTACGACTGGACCCCGACGCTGCGGTCGGATCCGACGCTTGAGGCCGGTTCCGACACCTGTGAGCCGGATCCCGTTGCCTGGGTCGGATCCGGCCGCCTGCATATATTATTAATGTCTATAATATAATACATATCTCCATTCCATTTACTTAAATTTATTTATAATATAATACTATATTACTAATGATTGTAATCATATATATTAATACATATAATTAATATCAATACATATACTATTATTAATTTTTAATATTATTATATATATACATATATTGATAATAAAATATATTATTTTAATTACCGACGGGTATTTTTTTTGAAATTACTTACGGATGCTAATCCTTCGATAATTTCGAAAGCACTATCCATCGGTAAATAAAATAATAATATATTATTAATGTCTATAATATAATACATATCTATCTTCCATTTACTTAAAATATTTGTAATATAACATAATATTACTAGTGTTTATAATCATATATATATATATTAATACATATAATGAATATCAATCCATATGCTATTATTAATGTTTAATAATAATATTATATATAAAAAAATTGATAATAAATGATACTATTTTAATTACTGACGGGTATTTCTTTCGAAATTATCAACGGATGCTAATCCTTCGGTAATTACGAATGCATTTTCCTTTGATAATTACTGATGAGTAATGTCCGTCGAAATTATCGACGAATGTTAAATCCTTCAGTAATTTCAAAGGCACTATCCTTCTGTAAATAAAATAATAATATATTATTAATGTCTATAATATAATATATATCTCTCTTCCATTTATTTAAAATATAACATAATATTACTAATGTTTATATATATATATATATATTAATACATATACTATTATTAATGCTTAATAATAATATTATATATAGAAACATTAATAATAAATGATATTATTTTAATTACCGACGAGCAATGTCCTTCGAAATTACCGACGGATGCTAAATCCTTCGGTAATTTTGAAGGCACTATCTTTCAGTAAATAAAATAATAATTTGATAATAAAATATAGAATATATACTTATATTATATTACATATATATTGTTATAAATATAATTACCGACGGATATTTTTCTCAGAATTACCAGTGGATTTAAGTCATTTGTAAGTCTGAAAGCTATACCCGTCGGTAATTTATCGACAGAGATAAAAAAGTAATGAAGGATGTTTTGACCTTCGGTAATTTGGAAGGATTTTCCTATCCATCACAACTGTCGTCAATAAATACGAAGGATTCATTTCCTTTGAAAAATGTTCGTCGCAAATTAGCCATTTTCTTGTAGTGACGTTCATTTTCAACCCTATCATCAAACTTTATTTTCTAACTCAAAGAGATTATCTAACTTTTCAACAAATTCTCTTTCTCTCATGTTAACTTGAAAATAATAAAATATTAAAAAAATGAAATGAAGCATTAAAAATAATTCGGATAAATTTCATTCAATACCTTTCAATTTTAACTACTTTTTCAAGGTTATTCTCTAACTTCACTTTGTAATCAGACTGATGCGTGTAGAATTTGTAGCAAACGTTAGCAAGTGTACTAGTCGCTCAAGTAATAAAGTGAATGAGTAGAGTTATCATTCCCACGAGGACGGTTAATAACTTAGATTTTATTTTAACCTTGTTAATTGAGAAATTAAGAAAATATATTATTTTAGATGTGAATAAAAAGAAAATAATAAAAATAAAAGAAATGATCACCTGAAGAAATAATGATTTGATGATTAGAGCACCTAATTATCGCCACTAAATGTAATGAATTTTTTCAACTCAAAATTAATTGAATCAATAATAAAGTGAATTTTCAAAATTAGTTAACCAATGTTTCAAGCTTTAACTACTGTCTTATGAATAATTAGAATAAATCAATCCTTTCAATTTTTAATTTACTTAATTAAATCATAAAATACATTAAAATGGAATTAATATTAAGGGCTTTCTCAAGTCATATTGATAACTACACAAATTATGTCTCTTTTGATTTCTCTAATTGTGACATGCAATAAATAAGATCAATCCTAGAAACTATTATGAAAATAATAACTTCTTCTTAGATAGCAATTAAATCACAAATCATGGAATCAAATGAAAGCATTAAACATGAAATTGCAATGCTATTAAAGATTCAAATCAAACTAATATTGAGAAAAACTTCAAAATATAAATAGGGTTCAACTAGAATGACCCTAATAAAAGAACAAATCTGAGAATAATAACATCAAATCTGGTGTAAAAGATGGAGAAAAGTAAACGAAGAACTCTGGCATAGGCTAAGCACGTCCTCTCTCGAGTTTCCGGCAGAGCTTCGCTGTTGTCCTCGCACTTCTCCTCTTTCTAGGCTTCAAAAGTATGCTCTAGGGATGCTTTTCCAAGCCCTCTTATGCCTCATTTTATAGATTTTCTCGTCCTCCAAAAAAAGAAATCGAAAATATATCTAAAAAGTGGATAAAAATAACTTTAAAATGACCTAACAGACCGTCGTCACGGCCGTGACAGAAGGCTGAAAAGACTAAAAAATACTTAGCCAAATTTCTACTGAAATTTATCTGTCACGGACATGACAGAAGCTGTCACAGCCGTGACAGTAATTTAGCCTGATTTTTCTATGCTGAATCTTTCTGTCACGGCCATGACAAGAACTGTCACGGTCGTAATAGTCTTCTAAGCTATTTTAGGCATTTTCTTCGACGTTTTCTCATATTCTGTCATGAATAATTTCCAGATATAGGTAGAAATCAAATCTAAATGAAATTATATGACAATAAATCAAAACTCTTCTTTTTCTAAACATAAAAACATTCTAAAATCCTAGCCAAATGACCTAAACTAATGTATGATTTTTTCGTGCATCACAGACTGCTTCACTAATTATACTTTTGACTTGTGATCAACCGTTCTCGAATGCGCTGTTGAGGTGATGTCCATGCGATAAATTTCTTTCTCCTCTAAGCGAGCAATTAGTTGACATGCCATCATTAAAAAAATTAGAAATGCGATGCCGTAAGAGGACCCCCTTTCCCGACATCGGTGCATGCAAGGAAAAGAAGGGAGGGGGGGGGGGGGGGGGGGGAGGGGGAGTGTGTTGGGGGGCCACCCCCCTCTTTTCCTGCGTGTGTGATCTTTGGTAGAGGAGCCACCGCCCTCCCTTTCACTGATAGAGGGGCCTCGCCCCTCGTGCCGCTGAGCGTGAGGGGGTGACACCTCATTTTTTTATTTTTTATTAATATAATTTTTTAATGATGTCACATCGTCAATTGTGTGATGAAAAGAGAAAATTATCACGATAACGAAATCGAAAAATAGTCGATAGTTGATGAAATAATGATAATTTAATTACAAAATGAATTAAAAAGTAGCGCGAGAAAAATGTCAAAATTGAATGACATTTAATAAAACTTATTTGGCCCGTGGGTTAATCTAGTCGCAGGAGTGGCAGCCTTGTGAAGGAATTATTATTATTATTATTATTATTATTATTGAAGTTAACCGAAGAAAAGAGATTAAGATTGTGAAAGTTAGATGACATTTAAGTTGTGAAATAAAATTTTATACTCGTGTTGAGATGATATGGCAAAAGCACAAATATTCAAGTATATGAGTTGATGGAAAAAATCGAGTGACATGCAAATATATGATGATAGTTGAAGGATCAATCTTAAAATTTACCCTTGAAAAATACAAATATAAAACAGATTCTTTCAACAAAACTGGAAATAGGCCCATGACCATTTAGCTCAGAAGCTGTCAGCTTCCAAGTATCCAAAAGGACCTGGAGAAATTCCAGGGTCATGCCCCTCATGAAGATTAAAGAACAAGAATGATGAACTGACAGCAGTAACGGAAGGGATATATGTAAATCATCGAAGTCCTTGCTGAATTGTAAGGATACATCATATACGACATCAAGCAATGGAAGGATATATGAACTGAAATCACCATTCCATGTTGCTGCAACCATTTTCTTCAGCTGCTTCATCTTCTTTCAGCTAAACTGACAATGGAATAGGTGCTTCCATTTCATGACCTCCGGTGCAGGTAGATGATCTGTCCATGGTAAATGAGATATCATGTGAGCTGCTGCTCCTCTGATCTTCATCAAAATCCATTAGACCAGTAAAAACTTTCGGAGGGCAAGATGCACTTCTCATTGTATACTGGAGCGATCCGCCTTCCCGCGGCAGAGGAAACAAAACCGGCATATCTTCTTGGTCGGAGACCTGCCTTTGGAAGCTGTCATCCTCGACGTCATAAAAGTTTCCAGTCCTGACCTCCTGAGCTAAAGAACAGGACCAACAGAACAGCCACTGCAAGCAGTCAGAGACAGATGGATAATTCAAGCAGAAGGGATTGGGCGGAAGCTTGAATCTTTTCCTCATCTGGATCCTCCAAAACCCTCCATAAAGCAGGCCGAACACAGCAACCACAATGCCGCTGATGCCAACTATGTACCTGATGGTGTCATTGCCTATGTTGAGTGCTGATATGTTGAAGACCCAGAAAGGCGCAATGCACAGGAGCATGAAGGTAGCAATGTGCACGTACATGTTACCGAATCCAAGCCTCTCCATGTTCCAACCAAACACGCAGAATGTGCAGAAGAAGGAGAGATAGAACACTGTCAGATCATCCCAACAATCGAACAGTCCTCCGATCCATTCTGGATTCGTCTCCACCACCCTTTTCTTATACGGCCGAAGCTCGATTCTGTCTTGTTCCTGTCCGACGGTCGTCTGCTGAAGAGTCTCCTCGTCGGTTTCAGAGTACTCGTCATGCTTCCTTCCTAGAGGGCTGAAGACCATGTACACTCCGGCGACGACTGGTGCGGCAATTCCAGTGGCTATGCACAGGGTCTCAGCCCAATCCGGCCTCGTATGCCGGTCGTAGCCCCAGTAGAGGCCGATGAGAACGTATTGAGCAACGCAAGTCAGGTGCAACAACAGCACCACGAACCCGATGTGCGCTCGTTCATGATCTCGAACAGCTCCGTCCTTGCAGTAGACTTGCCTCAGATGCACTCTGTCCTTGGGTTCCCATCTGAGCAAGAGGACAAGATGGTGGAAGAGCGTGGGATGCTGATATATGCACATGACCGTGAAGAGGGCGTTCAGGATTTGGTTGATGGCCTCGTTCCAATCTTTTCTTCGGGAGCTGCTGGGAATTGCACCATTCAGAATCCCGGTCATCAGCAGGAACAACATAAAGAGCCCTGCGGCCACGAATAGCAGCCAGATGAAGAAGGCTATGTTGGCCGGGTTCTTTATCCAGTCCTTGAAGTATCTGCCAACCGCCTGCCAGTTGATCCGCCTGACGAAGGGCACACGGAAGCGCCGTCGTCCGGCGCCGCTGGTCATGGCGGAAAGAGAAGGATCAGCTCCCGGACTCTCATTTCTCCCTACCCGGAAGAAGGCGAAAGGGGACGACGCCCTGCCGACGAATCCGGACCGGAAGAACCAGTCCGTGGCCGGACGAGCCTTGAGGAAGTCCAAGTACCTCCTGTTGCGGGAGCTGTGACTGATCGTTAGCTTCTTGTCAAGTGCCGGGACATAGATCGGGATGCATTCCATGAGCTGCGCAGTGGTGCCGGCGGACGTGCCCTTCTCCTCCTCTTGTATGGTTTTGTCATTGCCTACCTCATAACGTTTTCCACCTTCTCCTGGAAGCATAACTATGCTTGCAAAACAATGCAGCTGACTCGTCTCCTTAATATTACCTGTTCTTTTTTTCCAAGTCTAGCATTCAGATCAATCGAATCTGAGGTGGTAAGCTCCTTGTTCTTACTAATATGCACCTAAGTTGCCTGCACGATTGCAGAATTAGGATCGATTCTAATTTTTGAGGTGCAAAGAATCAATAATTACTACTTCAGGTAGGAAAAAGCACTTCCCTGAGAAGAAAGAACTAATATGATTTTAGAACAGTAATGATTTGGTTGGATCAAGCCAATCAACCCTGTAATGAAATAATCATAACTTGCATGTATTTCCTTTTTTTCACATAGGTCAAGCATACAAAAAATAAACTTAAAATGAGAAAAATTTATAATATTTGAGATCATGGGGATCTAAGTTTCCTTTCAAAACGACCAAAAGTGATATCTCAACAAAACCCTGGAGCTTCATTCCTCCTGGATTATGTCTATACCAGACGCGCAGAAAGATTTCTAGAATAAATTTTGTTTGTCCTGACTTTTACCTTTTCTTTTTTTTGGTCAACAAATGCCGACTGTTGAATCATTTTGGTCAAAATATCACATTTAACATTCCAAAGCCTGCTTTGAGGACTTTGGACCATTCCGCACAACCTATAATCTATTGGCTGGCATTATGGGCTGTCTTCTTTTCAACTTAACTCTTTTTTTTCATTTTTTCCATTTTTTCCATTTTGGTTCTGTTAGGGAAACCCTTTTTTCTTCTCTAACTTTCATCCAGTCCTATCGAAAATATAATATATCTTATTTTCACATTTTGAATGCTTTTAAAGTTTTAATAGATATAATATTACTTAATTAACCCAAAATCTGCATTAATATATATTAGTAAAAATTATATAAACCAAACAATTATGATAAAATATGTGACATGTGACTGATGTTTTATTTATAAAATGAAAGTACTTATTAGCACTTATCGAAAAAAAGTACTTATTAGCATTGCCGTAAATATATAAACTCAATAACAATATCCTGCGCGTCGCAGGTCCAACGTAACTTTTTCTGCAGGATGGATGGGTGAGGAGGTCATAAATGATACTTTGGAGTTACTAGACTTTTGAAAATTCTCATTGAAAATTTCACTCGTTATACGTGTAATTTAAGACGAACGTTAAAATAGCAATAACATCGATCTAAATGTTTAAAATTTGTGATTGCACACTAATAAACATATATATTCTTTTGACAATTTTCGATCTACTCATATTTATCGAAGAAGTCGATAGCCTGCTTGATTCCCTTTGGGAAGAGGATTCATCTTTGAGGCTCTTTTAATTCGATGTTAATGTATGAAGTTTCCTTAGAAAAAAAAGAAACAAATATTGGACGAGCTCCATCATCCCATGGAAATTGAACTGTCAAATATGAGGCCTTAGGGCGATGATTTCCGACCCATCCATTACTACGTAATTCGGATGGGTTAATGATAATCACTTTTAACTAGTGAGCTCCGGCAACAAGTTCACGACACTTTGTAACAACTTTGCCGGTTGCTCTGCACTCCAAACTCACGCGGACGACTAGTTGATTTCTAGTAGTAGTAGATGATTTTTTAGCGTTGCATATCCATTGCCCTCAATAATTAATATAACAATTAATAGTATCATATGGACAACAAAACAAATTTACAATATGTCTGCATTAATCATGATGCTTTTATGTAAACACTAACTATTCATTCTGTTAAAGCATTATAAATACTTTTTTTTTATAACCAACATTTGATTGCTAGTAAGTATGACAAGGTAAAGTGGGCCGAGTGGTAAAGAAAGTATAAAAAAAAGTTGGAACCAATATAATATAATATATATTAAAAGAATAACGTATAACTACACATATTAAGATTATTCTAATTACAATATATATATTTTTATTATCCAACATGTTTTTTTGTGGTTATCATGTCCATCTTACAAATTGAACTTTATGATAAAATAGCATACATTTAACATAATATGAAATGTATCTACTAAGATAGATGCAACTATTTTTCTTAGGGAGTGAACTACCTAATTTGATTTGTTATATAAAAAATAATCAAAACCATTACTGTATATTTTAATTATACTTTTCATAAATACTCATAGTACAGTATAAATCTTTTCGAAAATATACTCATTTATTTATTCTCCATAAAAGTATAATAATAATAATAATAATAATAATAATAATAATAATAATAATATATTATAACTATGTAAAAGTTCATAGGGAATTCGGGGGTGCGGATCAATCTTAAAAAGCTCGCGGAATGCATGAACTGGAATAAAAAAAACAAGAATCGCAGCAGATCGATGTTTCATAAAAGAAAAGAAAAAAACAGAGGACATCATTGATCTGATCTTTTTTACACTTCGAGTTGGAAAATAAAGCAGTACGTACCTTTAAATCATTAAATGGATCCTTCCTGCAACTACTATCAAGCGTCGGTGTTCTTCCTAATCTAATCCTCCCTCGTGCTTTCAGTCCAAGTGCTTGCAGATGCTCCCCATCCCATGCATAGTAATTTGCAGGCAAGCTTTCAGAAGAATGGAGACTTGATATTGTATTTTATATGTAGGCAAAATTGCTTTCTTGTTTTTCTTCATCTTTCCTTTCCTGGACGTATAAATAAATCTCGACTTTGGTTCACGGCGAGGACTTGATTTGTTTGATCTACAGTAAAGGACGTGTGGGAGCCTCCATGAAATTGTTCCGGTGTTAAGGACTTTGACCAAAACTATAATCTAAAAACTTAATGGGCGTGTGATATGTTTTGGCGATTATTCATTGGCTTACTTTTAAATTGATGAATTTAAAACTTATGGACTTAACTTCACTCAATTTCTGTTCTTTGTATTTTTTTTTTAAAAAAATGTCTAATTATATTCGTGCTCCTTTATTATTATTTGCAAAGAAAGATGAAAAAAACAGAAGAAAAATTATACTTCAAAAGATAAAAGGTGATATTTTTTAAAAAAAAAATGACGGAGGTGATATACTTACTTAAGTAGACAGTATATATTGAATATCTTTAGATTTGAGATTGGCAAATCACCATATTTTTCTTGTTCAAAATTATAATTGAATTATTTTTTTAATATTGTTGAAAATTATAATTATTTTTAATATATTATGATTATATAACAGATAAGTAACTTGGTTTTTTTAATTACTAGAGTTAACATTGAACTTTTTTTTATGAATCTGTTAAATTTTGTTTACAGTTATAAAATTTATCCTCTAGGTCATAAACTTTATGGTATTCATATGTGTGAAAATAAGTCAGAAATGTTCACAATTGAGGAAGTTTAATTAAATCAATTTGGAAACCAAAATAACAAAGTGTTAGCTTCTTACCATTAAGTTTCTCATGTGTCCATGCATGTAAATTTTTTAAAAGTGCATCTCTACGCTTCTTTCGTAATATTTAAAATCAGATGAACTGTATAACTCCTCAATATATCAAAAATATGAAAGTTAAGATTTCTTTCTTTTTATTCTAATCACCGAGGAAAAATTAACATATATGGTACATCTCATCGTTAAAACATCCTGCGCCCTGCATATATGACATGTGATTAAGACTCTTTTAAAATAAAGATTGTCCATATGTTTTCTTATAGGTACGAAGGATCGTGTACATTCATAAATAGACCACAGTACACACACTTTCCACTCATCTGCGAGATAAAAATAAGTTCTATTAGATATTTTATATTCAATTTGGTTTTCAGCTGAGATTTGTTTTAGAAATACAAGTATGTGAATTCAAATTGCTTTAATCTAAACATTTTTGTTTGTTTGTTTTGCGTAATGCTTTTCGTTATTTTCTTAGTATAAACGTTTTTTTTATGTTTGTGCACGATGCTTTAAAGAATCTATTTACTATATATTGAGCCACGACATGCATAAGGAGTCAAACATTTTAGTCAACTAGAAACGTCTTGGAGTGAGACATACGACAGGGAAGAAATTTATCAAACCTCACGACTTTATCATTTTTCACAATAAAAGATACGATTTTATTTTATTTTTTTACCAAGTTTTGAAATATTAATTAGGTCATTGGCGACAGTTCCAACCCCCAACTCCTAACCTTTGGGTGGATCGCATTATTAGCGAGGTAAAACGCCACTTCATTATGCGATGTGACTACTGATTTATTATTTATAATAGGAGATCATTTTCCTTTCTCAAAAATTAATTTATTTTCTTAGGACAAAAGACAAATAAATAATGATAATGGGGACTGGGGAGGGAGTCTGAAGTAACCCATATAATGGAGTTTTGATTATCGAAATGTTTTTTTGGGCAGGAGGAAAGTGCGAATTAATGTTAAATAAAAAATATCAATTTTAAAAAATCATCATAAAAGTTCAAAATTGATTTGCTAAATTTTAAATTATGCAATAATAATTAAATCACAAGAAGAGGTTGAGACATATATAGAGGCAAACTTAAGATGCACGTTAGTTGTTAATAAAATTTAATCACACATTGACTCGTGTCTCCTCTCTGACTTCTTAATTTTGAGATAATAAAAATTTTTACAAACATTCTACTTTGATTCCAAATGTGATAAGAAAGAACCATTTTACACCTCACGAAAGAACCTTTTTACACCTTACAATTTTTCTTTATTTTGAGAAGTATATAAGACACTCCTTTCTAAAAATTTCTACTCAAAAGTTTTCCCCATTTTTTTATGTTCAAGAGGTAAGGTATAACATTTTTTCACTCAGGAACTAAAAAATTATTATAATACCATAATGATATTCCCTAATCTCTCTTTACAATTTTGAACCTCACATAAGAGTAAATGAAATCTTTCAACTTGAAACTTAAGTGAATTTCACAACTATTCTCTTTAATTTCAGATAGTATTTGGTTCAAAAACTTGAGTCAGAACTTGGCCAAAATTTTAGAACTTTGCCCAGACGGGACACGTTGGCTATGTTTGGATGCAAAACTTGAGGCAAGAATCTGCCAAACAATAAATGAACAAAAAAAAGTTCGACCAAAATAAAAGTTCTAATCAAACTTGCACGTGATCGCAAGTTATAAAAAAGTTCTTGCCATTGACAAGAACTTAAGTTAGTTCTTGCTAAGACAAGAACTTATTTATTTATTTTTTTCCTACTATTCCCTTTTAATAACATATTATATATTATATATATAATTAGTATTATAGTATAGTAAAATATTATTAATTAATATTTACAGTTAATATTAGGCCTATATGTCTATTAATTTATATATATAATACATTAATTTATTTTATAAGTTTGATAATAATATATTAATAAATAAGTAACTATATATATTTATTAGTATATTATTGTTATCAAACTTATAAAATAAAATTTCATTTTAAATAAATAAATACATAATATTTTTATTTAATATAATTTTATATCTCAAAAATAATAAATGATATTTTTAGTTGTTACTTTTTATCTAAACGCTCACTAAAATTTACCTATCAAATCAACTTTTCAAATTGTCATCATTATATTTTTAATCCAAACACTAAACTTAACTAATCAATTAGTTCTCGAGAATTCATGAGAACTTAAGTTCTCGCATTCAAACATGGCCAAAAGTTCTAGCCGTGTTAGTGATTTATGCAAAATACAATATATAATTAACCATGCATTTAATCACAGTTTGCTTCCTTTTCATATAGCATGCATAATTTTTTGACCTTATTTACTTTAATTTTATAAAAATAGAAATATATCCAAATAATATGTTTTGTTGCAAAAAAATGAAGAGAATTGAATAAGGAATCCACAAAAATAAATGACACTCAAATCAGAGTTAAAACGAAATCAGAAAATGGAAATTAGTGAAGGCTGTCAAAACTGAATCGAATATAACATGCCATTGTATGACCATAACGATCATTAACACAAGGACATGAGAAACCCATTAAGACTCGTTAAAAGGCCCATTTTTGAGTCAGAATCTATTTCGGACACTCTAAGGGCCGTTAAATCCATGTTATGAGTCGTTACGAAGGTTGTATTCGAGATTTATTCGATTTTTCTTGAGGATTTCAAGTCCAGATCAAATACAAACTTTATCCCAAGCCTTATGGATAATTAAGAAATATAATTAAGAAACTTTATCCCGTTAGAGTATGTTGAGGCTCATGCATGTTATGATCCTATCACATTATCTCTATATGTCATGGAATATGTATTTCATCATCATCGTACATAAATCATATGCATGCTATGGCATATGAACATATCATCATGGCAAGATAAGATAAGCATGTAACATCATAATCATTAGGTCAAATCATATCATAGCTTATCATTTATCTTGCTTTACTTTAACATCTTCTTACATAACATCTTATGACAAGAAAACATACATTAGTATCCTTTTTTATGCTTTCATCATCATCATCAATGTCATCTTTACTTTTATTCCATGTCATAAATCATACTTAGGAACACACCCATCATAATAGTGGGGACTTTATTCCAAGGAATACGACATTATGATAGTGAAGACTTTATTCCAAGGAATAGGACACTATAATAGGGAGGACTTTATTCTAAGGAATACAACACTTTATGATAAGAGACATTGTTCCTTAGAAAGTACATGCACGCATGTAAGACCTTACATAAGTGCAAGACTTTACTTTTCATCTTCACTTCATCTTTTCTTCTTCTATTTTTATTTAGATAGCTTCTTATCTTGGTGACTGGAAAGACCATATTGATTCGCGAGTACTTGATTAGCTAGGTTGGAATCTTTTGGTCCCAATGGAAGTACAAACCACGGTGGGTCAGACTTTACATCCCTGGGAATACATCACATAAGCTAGCAAGTGAAGACTTTATTCCCCTCTACGATTACAACAAGACACCTTCATACAAATTCATCTTTTATTTACATTCATCAATACATACAATCATTCAATATATGTTGCATGTTTAAATCCTATTTAAGGTCATACATCTTTCAAATCATGCTAAATGTGGTCATCACAAACATATACATGAGTTCAGGGCTGGTCACGACTGTGCCGAATAGGGTCACGACCGTGCCCGCACTTGGGCACAAGCATGCCTCGGTTCGGCACGATCGAACACTTGAACATTTTCCTGTCGACACTATGTTGCACGGCCGTGCCTACGAACATCATGGTCGTCACAGAAGGGTCATTTTTCGACCATTCTTGAAACTTCGCTAAGGCATGGGAAGTTCTATGTGTCACGACCGTGCGACCGGAACGTCACGGCTGTGACAGAACGCCCAAATTCCACTCGGGATGTTCTATCGCTAAGGCATGAAATCCTTTATACGTCACGGCTGTGCCTCCACTTGTCACGGCCATGCCAGAATATTCGGGCAGAGTTTCCCCTGTTTTGTTCGATTTTCACCATTTCTACGCATACATGTAAACACACTTAAGGGGCACATTCATCCAAACATAAGCAATAGCAACTTTACACTAATCATATATAACTAATAATTTATTAAACCAATCCCCACAACATGTAGCATCTAAAACCTTTAAACTAATAGACATGTTCATATGTAGAAATAAATAAACTACTTATGAACTAAGCACATTAGATTCTAATCATAATTAGCAATAGAATAGTGACTTAAAAAATATGAATCATCAAATGTACATTTCCTAAACCTTCTAAGAACAAAGAGTTTGTTCTTCGTGCCCTAATCTACACATTCAAACATCATTAGAATGAAGATTACGGATTTGGATCTCCTCAAACATACACTTATTAACATTTACACTTGCCTATTTAATCTTAATCTAGTTTAAAAGGATTATAATATCATTCTTTCAATATAAGCATCACTTTCCTACATTATGATTTACATATAGCATTTTTACAAACATCTAATAGGCATCATGCATTCTAATTCTAAAATCCCAAATCTCATCATGTAGGAACCAAAGGTTGTTCCTAAGTTCCAATCCAAACATTCACAATACATTGGGGAAGCAATTAGGGTTGGATCCCCTCAAACATACATTGAGGAAGAGATTAGGTTTGGATCCCCTCAAACATACATTTTTCACTAATCATCACATAGGTTATACATGAACATTTCCACCATCTTAATCTTGAACAGATGAAGAGATTTGCATAAAGAACATTAGGAGTTACTAATCATATTAATACGAATAACTAAAAGACATCATAATGAATTAAACATGGATTAACATAAACATTCTAATCCTAAACATGATTAGTAATGAAATAGTAATCTTAATGAAACAAGGAGCATCTTATTGTAAATATGGACTTTCCCTAATCACGCATTAATAAGACTTAATTTGGTCTTAAAATCCCTTAATTCACATAAATACACATCATTAAGGGGGTGATTAGATTTAGGATTCCTTCAAACATATCTTAATAACAATGTCCTAAATTGAACTTCTTCCTTTCTTTTTTTTCTTTCTTCCTTTGCTCCAACAACACTTTCTTCCTTCTTTTAGTTACTGTTCACACGAGCTCAAGGAAGCTGTCACAGTGACAAAAATGTGAGTGGTTCGACTATTGTAGCTACAGTTCCGAATGGAGAGAGATGTGAGGGTGTGGTTTTACTGTAGCACCATTGAGGTGCTCTTACGGTCTTACCTTTGTCGAGATGCCACTGTGAGAGGGAAAGGTGGGACGTGAGCTACAATGCAGCGGAGAGAGTGGGGTGGGAGTGGGAGGTTGTTTACTCTAGTAGAATGAGGGATTTTGTAAGAATGTCGGTTGGGTAGGTAGGTAAGAGAGAGATTAGGGTATTAGATTATTAGGTATTGGTAGTTGGGCTTGGACCTTCGTGTTGCTGGGCTTTTACGATTGCTTTATTCTTTTTTTTCTCATTTTTACTTTAGAATGTTACACTATATCCCCTCCAAAAACACATCCTTTTTAGTGGCGCCGACGGCAACAATGAGCTTGCCCTCCCAGTGTACCTCGTCAATGACTACTTTGGTGTGATTGTGTTAGATTCCTAGTCCAACTAGGATCCTAATTAGATCACTTCGAGGGGATCAAGCCTCCAATAGACCACATCGAGGGGTCAAGCCTCCAAGATACTTGCTCCAAGCAATTATCAAAAGAAGATTGTATTCTCATATATTTGATTAAAAAAAGTTCCAAGGGTGCCTTATTTATAGGGTAACCCAAACAAGTCCTAGTAGAAGTAGAAATAAAAGAAAAAGAGTGCTACTTAAACTAGGAAGTAAATAATTAGAGTGCTAATCAAAGTAGAAAATAAATAATTAATCTTAGTTAAAGAAAATAAACTAGTCCTATTATTATTAGGGAATAGGATCCTATCATTCTTTTCCTCTTCAAAATAGCCCTGTCCTCAAGGCTATGAATAAATATGTGAGAGAACTTTTCCTTTCGATGTTTAATCGAATGATGTCTCTTGATAATTTGAATAAAATAGAGATCCTTCTTCAGAGAGTAGCTTTGATTATGCATCGATAGCATTGGAGCAAGCTTGCATTCATTGAAGAAAGAGACTTTGAAATTGATCAAATTCTTTTCGCATGAATAAAATTGACCTTGAGCCTTATGAGCATCGCAATTTTTAAATTTTCTTGATGCTGAGTTAACCGTCATAAGCATGAATAAATATTTATTAATATATGATTTTTCAATATGTGATGATTGTATTGCACTAGATTCTTCAAAAGTTATTTGCTCATTTGACGGTAGAACTATAGATGTCTCATCTTTAAAAGATGTCTCAAGAGATGAATTCGAAGCTTGAACTTCAACTGAATTATCTTCAATATTCTTCGCTTCTTGTTGAGATAAAATTTTAGTAAAGATTTCTGAAGAAACTAAAGTCTTGGACTCTTCTGCTTTTGAAGAATTGCACTTGTACTTTTGTAAAACTTTTGTAATGACACGTTAACATCTTGGTCAACGCCCTCATTCCCGTGACGTCGTCTTCTTTAAAACAAATCTTTCGTACACGTAGTGGGATGAACCAAAATAATTCAATGCATAGCTACTTGGCAGTGACAAAATTCATTAACATTTTGGATGATAAAGTTTACATATGAAAATTGTAATCAATTCTACAAGTTAATGACATCTGACTATTCAAAATTTGAGAATTGACCTTGTTGGAAAAGGAGCAATAGTCATTTCTTTTTATAGGGAAATCATTCTACAATTGTACGAAATCATAAAAAAGGGCATTTTAGAGCGTAAGTATTCTTTTTTTTTTGGACTATTTTTTTTTACATTTTTTATCTTCTTAGTTGCATGGATAAATTACATAAAAGAAGTCTCAACTTTAAATTTATTCTCAAATCTAACCTGATTTTTTATTTTTTTGCATAAAAAGTCATTAACTTTAATTTTGTTCTCATATTTAACATAAATATCTATATTTATGTAAAAGACCACGAACTTTAACTTAATTCTTAAATCTATCCTAAATTTTTATTTTTAAAATTTTAAATTAATTATAAATGTATTCTACTTATTATTATATTATTAAAAATAATAGTCAATGAACATTATATAAAACAAGTTATAAAAGATAAAAATAATAATATTAAACTATTTTTCTTACAACTTTGATAGTAAATTTGTCTAAATGTGTAGTCTATTTTATAATTAGATTTTAAGGCAACTAAAAAAGGTCTAATTATAAAATATGTTAAAATTTTAAAATAATTTACTATCAAAGTTCTAAAAACTATTTTAGTTTTTATTCTTTTATGTTTTTTATAACTTATCTACGTAATGATCATTGATTGTTATTTTTAATAATAATATAATAATAGGTTATTTTATAATAAATTTAAAATTAAAAGTTTATGTTAAATTCGAGAATTAAATTAAAATTCATGACTTTTTATGTAAAAATAAAAAAAAATATGATAGATTTGAAAATAAAATCAAAATACTTTTTACACAAAAATGAAAGTTCAGACTAGTTGGAAATTTTTTATGCAATTTACCCTCATTACATTGACTTGAGTTTCTTAAGAACTGAGCTGCTTCATCGAACCTCAGAATTCAAGTCCCTGACATTACGCTCTAACAATGTCAGAAGAAAAAGGAATGAAAAATGACAAGATTTGGATCTTTACTAATGAGAACAGAAAAAAGAAACCCTCAGATATACAAGCTTAAATTGTGCATGATTACACAAATCAAAGTTGACAATTGATAAGATATGCATTCGTGTTTCTTAGAAATTGAACCACGTCAGTACAGAATATGCGACTAAAGACTGCAGCAAAATGAATATTTCAGAGATCACAATTTGGTACATTTTAGATTTATCTCTAATGGCAGGCCGTTTGATATGAGATAATCTATTTTTTATTTTATTTAAAATTTCTAAGAATCATCGCATTAATTTGTTTGGTTACGATTAATTATCGATAATTTTAATTGCTCTGATAATCTTAATTATTACCTCACTGATAATTTAGATAGCAGGCAGGGGAGATGTCTTTTCAAATTACGAACTGTTGGAAATGTATTTTGACGAAAATATCAATTCAATAAAATTTATATTTTAAATATTTATTAATAAATAAATATCATTTAACTTCATCTTTTTATTATTTGAAATCTTTTACGATTAACTCTTGATTTTGTTTCATCTTATATATATATATATATATATATATATCATTTTTATATTTTTTTCTTTGTTTATTTATAATAACATGCTATTAAAATCTAAAATAATTTTGAGAGGTATTATGGTAATTTTGTCACCAGTTCGTTTTTACTATTATTATAATTATTACCAAATACTGTAATGCTGATAATTTAAATAGTAGTAATCTATCTACGTGAAAATCTAAATTATTGGTTAATTAAATCGGTAATGCGCCAAATGGCATCAAAATACATTAGAAATTTTCCATTCACTAATAACCCTACATAAGAGCTAAGAGAAGCATCAGAACATTTGATTGCACCTTTCAGATATATTTGAGACATCAGTATATGATCGTTGTGTGCTCAAATTTTTATTTTTTTTGCGAATTTTTTATGTTTGAAAATGGTGTCAATGACTTAACTCGTACAACACTAACAATTATGTATAATACCCACAAATTAAAAGTTATCCACCGTTGAGTCCAAATTTAATGCTGAGATAGGCAACACATCGTACCAACATTGAGAATGCATAGTTTGGCACCAACGTATGATGTCGCCGAACTGCATTTAACATAGAAAACAAAACTAACATTATAGGAGAACTAAAATTCATAAAATCAACCTACATAGAATATGAAGAAGCCATAAAAACCAATTAAAATGAAGAATGAAAGTTCATGCATGAACAATCATACGGACAATAAAAATGAAAGCATTGGACATACGAAACTGACAGCTTAACCAAAAGACCTGTAATGCCATGTTTAACAACAAAGAGATTAATCAGTTGATCTGACTTTTTATCTCTTTGCACAGAAAATCCTTGCACTCAACGGTTGAGATGCGCTCAACATCCCTACAAAATAAAAGGTGCTTTGTAGGTACATTAATTCCTATATATATATGTGGGTTTAATATATATGTGAAGCATCTACCGTTCAACACCGTGTGAAGCGCCTTGAAGACCGTTCGATCGAGATCTAACGACGGAGATAGAGGCGCCAGTCTAGATTGCATCGCACGATCACGGATCATCTCGTGACATTTTGTTTCATTCAGATCGCCTAGCCATTTTTTTCTTTTCCCTGCTCTCTCTCTCTCTTTCCCCTCTTTTCTGCTGATGCCTCCCTCTCGCCCTAAAAATCTCTCATCAACCGATCCCGATCTCTCTCGCCGATCTCCAACCTATGGTCCATCTCCCTCCGGCCGGTTGCAGATCCACCTCTTATTCTCCGGCGATAGCATTCTCCGACGTCCATCAGGTGCTACTCTTGAGTCCCGACCTCTCTCTCTTACTCCGATACCTCTCTCTCTCACCCTTACTCATTATCCGACCGTTTCAAAGTCGAAAGCTGCTTCGGGTGTGGTGGATGTGGAGAACGATCAGATTGCGCGGCCACTGCTAACTGAAAGAACGATGACGGAGGCGATGGACACGGAGGAAGCAGAGAAGAAGATTAGCTCGCCACCGCGGAGGGAATAAGAATGGGCTGTAGATTGGGGAAGACCACTCCATCGTGGAGATGTTGAGGACGATAGACACTATATTAAAATTAGGATTTTTCGATGGGCAATTTTCGACGGACAGAAATCCTTCGTAACGGATATGGATCCATCGAAATTTCTGATGGTTACAACCATCGAAAACTAAAATATAAATTACCAAATCTATAATATTATTATTTTATTTTTTGACATTTATGAACGTCGAAAGTTCCGACGGATACCTGTCTGTCGAAACTTTCGACGGTCCAAACCGTCGGTAAGTGAAAAATAATATAATATAAGTGGTATTTTATTAATATAATTATCGACCGTTCAGACCGTCGAAATTTTTTTCGGTCTAAATTGTCGGTAATAGAAAATTAAATATTGTATGATGTAAGTATACTTACATAATTTACCGATGGTCCGAACCATCGAAAGTTTCGACGGTTAGGATCGTCGAAAATGTACTGACGGTCGGGACCGTCGAAAGTTTCGACGGTCCGGACCATCGGCAAATATTTCCAATGATAATTAAAAAAATAATTCTCCCACACCTTTTTTTTTCATTTTCCCGCTTTCCCTCTTTAATTTCTACCCATATATATATATATATATATATACCGGACCATCGGTAAATATTTCCAATGATAATTAAAAAAATAACTCTCCCACACCTTTTTTTTCGTTTTCCCTCTTTAATTTCTACCCATATATATATATATATATATATATATATATATATATATATATATATCACCTTATCTCTCCTCTCGTCTCTACCTCTTACCCTCTATCTTCTCTCTTTCCCTCTCCTATTTTGCCGATGCAATGACTTTCCGACGACGACCCGCCGATGACAAATCCATCGCAGCCTGATCGTCTAGCCGCTTGGCGGCCGGATCTGGCCGTGGGCGGTCGGATCGGCCGCCTCGCAGTCCGATCTGGCCGCGGGGGGCCAAATCGACTATTGGCCGCCGGATCGGTCGCCTAGAAGTCGGATATGGTCGCTGGCCACCGGATCGGCCTTCTAGTGGCCGAATTGTAGGATCGAAAGCACCAAGAGGGGGGGGTGAATTGGTGAAATCAAATTTTTCAAAAATTCACTTTCGGAGAAAAATGATAAAATCGATCACAAGCAAATAAAGATAATGCGTAGATGAAGAATAAAAAATAAACACAAGAAGGCACGCTATGTTGACGAGGTTCGGCCCCAATGCTTTGGCCTACGTCCTCGCTCCGACTTCTCGACCTCGAGACCGTCGGAGATTCACTATCTTTCTCTTTTCTTGTAGAGAGAGAACAACCCTCTTAATACAATCACGCCTTCTTCTCCGCTCAAGAGGCAAGGCACACCTCTTTTACAAGGAGCTCTCAATCTCACTATATTTCAGAAAGTGAATGTTTCCCTCTAACTCTTTTCTTTTACAAAACTTTTTTTCACACTCAAAACTAAGAAAAAGAAAAGGGAAGAAATTGCAATTCTATGCTTCAAAAACTTAAGAGGAGCTCTAGGATGTTCCTTCTTGCTTGGATGATCTTTTTTCAGGCTTTGACACTCATTTTATAGGCTCATAGGGGTGAGATTTCGTTCAAAAAGTCTCCCCCAATTTTCTCTTCAAAATTCTAGCCGTTACTATTCATTTGACTGAAGGGTCGGTCGACCGTTGGGATGAGCCGGTCGACCGGTCTTTGTGACCTGTCTCATTTCTTAGCTTTGACGCTGTCCGGTCGATCGGTCCTTCGACCGATACAACGACCGGTAATGTTTCGACGTCGATCGATCTGTCGATCGGTATAGTCTCAACGTCGACCGGTATTTTCTCATCTTTTCTTCCACCGAATATCAGTCGACCGGTGCTTCTGGTCGGTCGACCAATGGGTCGACTGGTCGTGCTGAAAACTTTTCTTCCAACTTTAAATTTGGCGATTTTTTCGACGAATCTGTTCATATCAATTCTACACCTGCATTATCACTACTTGAGCATAGATTAGCAACTTTTATGTCCATTTTAATTTGTTATCATCAAAACGTAAGATTCAACAATCTCTCCCTTTTTTATGATGGCAAATTAATTGGACGATAAGGAGAAGAAAGCGGATCGGAGGGAGGAAAAGAGAGAGATTCTCTCTTTTCCTCCTCCTCCGTTTGTGTTTGTTGAGAGAGATTTTTCTCCCCCTAAATAAGTGACATTTATATTCCATAATTGATATGAACATATGGCAAAAATTAAATATGATATCAAAGTTGAAATAAAAAAGTCATCACATAAGAAAAAGTCAAAAGTCATCACATAATAAAAATTATTCAATTACATAGTTAATAATACATCATGCACTAACAAATGTGACTGAAGTCACTACAAAATGGTCCACGATATGCACGATACAAGTGTAAGCACATAATATACTAAGACACATAACATATGATATCATCATAAAGTTCTCCCCCTTTTGACATCATCAAAGAGGGAGACAACCCAACTACTCGTCATTAGGACTATCATCCTCATGAGCTATAGGCGGAATAAAACCCTGTGATGTGTAGTATGTCTGTAGTGAACCGACAAGGTAACGAGAATCACGCTCCATCCGTCGAACACGTCGATCCATTTGAGTCACACGCTGATCTATGGAAGCCACCTGCTGTAAAAGAGCTGTGAAGTCATAGGTGCCGTGGAAGTCTAAAGTACTGTGCTGAGAAGGACCAAACTGCTCAGCGGGTGTCGATGGTGGCGGGAAGCTGGGGCCAGCCTCCTGAGTGTTCATCGGTGCTGGCTCACCATCTGTGGCGTCATATCTATCGTCAAAATCTGGCGCTGCCTGCTCACTAAACCTAAGTCCCATCCGGTGTAAAGTCTCGGAACCAATGACGTCGGTGGGACGAGGTCGAATGTACTCCTCATCAGCAGGGATGTCGACACCAAAGTGGTGTAAGATCTTCGTGATCCAAGCATCAAAATATAAGTGGTGTTGTCCACGAGCAGCAGAAGAGATCTTCTGAAAAGTGTAGTCCATGTGATAGAACACATAATGATCGAAATGTAGAAAGGATGCATCAAGGATACAGAGATAGTGAAGAAAGAAGAGATCAAAGTGAGTGACCTCTGTATAATGTTCGGCTCGACGAGTGATCATTTGGCTAAGGAGATGATGTGTCATTTTCATCAGTGGATAGCGATAGGCCGTTTCAACAGTATATTGGACGTCTTGTCCAGCAAAAATGGTTTGAATGCCATCTGAGATGGGAAGATAGTCGGAAGGCCAACCATGAGTGACAAATGAATAAAGACCAGGTAATGAACATGCAACCCCAAAGATGCGACAAAGATGGTCTGGATCAAATCGAATGAACATATCAAGGACATATGTAATAATGGACTCTCTAGTGATTGTCATGTTCGCATAAAAATGACGAACAAGAGAGGGTACACACACTCTGTGAGGGAGAGAAGTGGCAGCCAACCGATGGTTGCGAACATTTCTTGAACATCTGGAATGTTCAGAGCGTCCCAATCAATGGTATCCGGACTTCTCGAGAGGCGTACAAGGTTTCGAACCTGACAGAGATGTCTCTAGTGACAAACAGATGACTATCAAAATCAGCAAACTCGGTAGAGGATGGTTGATGAGTACGTCCACGAGATCGTCCTCCTCCACATTGGACAGGCGCGGGTTCAGGTTCGGGTTCTAGTTCAGGTTTTGGTGGGAGGACATGAATGGTACCACCACAACCGGGGAAGCGACGACCACGGTTGCAACTGCCGAAAGTTTCGACGGTTACGGCCGCTGGACTTTTGGGACGGTTACAACCGTCGAAACTTTCGACGAATTTTTTCCAACCGTCAAAAATTATTTTGCGACGACCATTTTTTCGATGGATCGGTTCCCTCGAAAAATAGTTTTGGGCAAATTAGACGATTTTGACCATCTGTATTTGGTTTTTTTTCTTGTAGTGAGACTTTTGAATGTTGTTCGTGTTGTTCTTGTGCAGTGTCGGGATAGGGGATGACGGTGATGAACATCATGAGGTAGATGGGGCAGACGATGGGCTACAACGACGTCTCCATGTTCGTCTTCCTCATTAGCATTTGCAATTTTTTTGGCCGCATCGATTTCGAAACAATGATTCTTCTTGAGATTTCCTAATTATTCTTCTTGAGTTTTCCCATCCTAATATGTGTGATTTGTCATTTGAGTGGAGGAGTTCATTAGTGTAAGAAATCGGACAATAAATTGAACATCTTAAGTTTGACTATTTAATACATACGATTAAAAATATTACATGCACTAGGATTAATTTATGCAATGAACCATGTTATCTTCGGATCTCAACTTCCTCATTATAAGTCGAGGTGCCTTCATTCTAATCTCACATTTATATTACATGATTACTTTGATTAGATATTATATTTTGAAAAGTTTAGATACATAAGATGGGGACAACATTACTCCACCCTGAAACAAGTGATTGGATAGATTCCCTAAATTATTGTTTACTCTCCACCCAACAGGACCAAAACATAATTCACTAGTTTTAATTAATCAAATTGTGCTTCCTAATTTAGTTGTTTACTTTCTTATTAGTATTCTTCACATGTTAATATACCTTTTGTCTCATTGATAGTTTTCGAATTTTTTGTTCAGGAAACATGCAACACCAAGACCTCTATGGAATGCAGCCTCGTGGGACGTAATGGCAGTCGGCTATGTCTTCATGGCCGTCGACTTGTGAGGTCCCTCTACGGCCCCATTGTTGTTGACATATGCTATGGGCTTTGACTTTGCTCCCTTTGATTCTTGTAATTTTTGAAAAATCAAATGTATGTACTCAAACTGTGAGCAGCTCTGCCTTTTCTTGTGGAAGAGCATTAGTAGGCATCATTCTATTGTGGCCCTGATAATAATGTGTCATGATGTTTGCCGTGAGATTATGTTGTGTTTCGAAGATGTTTCTTCTTTTAGATGCTACAAACTCCTAGTTTCAACTTATGACAGGCGCATTATCAAAGTTTAACAAATTTTATCAAAGTTAATTGCTTAGCATTTAAACAAAAATTAATATTCTTTTAAATGACCTCATTGAAAGCAAGTCAATGAATAGTGTCCCAAAAGAATTGGAACATGGAGCACAAACTCGTTAATTTGTTCAAACATCACGTTGATAATGTCCCAAAAGAATTGATAATGTCCATTGCCAGCGAATCAACTATAATTTTTTCATTCATGTTTTGCGAATCAACTAAATCACATTTTGCTATGTACAAAATATACAAACTTATTTACCATAAGTATTAATGTTACAACCCACTTCACGAGAGTTGCCAATAAGATGCACTGTTATCAAGCTAATATATTGAGATGCCAGTCATTGGTATCTTAAATATGGGATCAGCCTTGCTTATGAGTAGAAAACAAAAAAAAAATACTCTTGTGGGCGAAAGGAGATTGAAAAGAAATGTCCTACAAAGGAAATATAAAGTTGGATGAGTCAAACCAACCATGTTCAACAGAACAAGAAATACAGAACATAAAAAAGTTCTCGAGCATGAATAGAGCAACCACTGGAGGAAGCTCTTAGATGAAGTACAATGTTATAACTAATAATTGTGTTTCCTTTAGTGCAAAATAGAGGAGGAAAAACTTTTCAGACACAAAACAAAATAGAGGAATTTAATGTTGTTTTTGTTGTAAGCAAGCAAAATATTAGATGAAGTATTCGGAGATGGTTTTGGAATTGATGCGGCCAAAAAAGCTACAGATGCTGATGAGGGAGATGAACATGGAGACATCATTGTAGCCCATCACTTGCCCCATCTGCCTCATGTTGTTCATCACTATCAGCCTCATCCCGACGTCACACAGGAACGACATGAACAACACCTAGAAGTTTGTCATCCTCAACGCCTTCATGATGGAGTGGTCGTCCCTAATCTGCAGCCCATTCTTCTTCCCTCCACGGCTAAATTTTTCTTTGCTTCGTCCATGTTTGTCGCCACCGTCGTCATTCCGTTGTCATCCCAGAGAAGAAATTAGAGCCGTCGACACCCTAAACCTTGCACTTGTCGGAGGAGAAGGCGAAGAGAGAAAGAAGGGGTGTTAAGGGTGAGAGAGAGAGAGAGGTCGGGACTCGGGAACAGCACCTGGTGGATGCCGAAGAATGCGGTCGCCAAAGAAAAAGAGGTGGATCTGTAGTCGGCCGGAGGGAGGCACACCATAGCATTTGAGCTCGGCATGAGAGATTGGGATCAGTTGATGAGAATGAGATTTTTGGGGTGAGAGAGGGAGGCATCAAAGGGGAAAGAGAGAGAGGGAAAATAACAAAAATGGGTGGGCGATTTGAATGAAACAAAATGTTGCGATATGATCCACGACCGTGCGATGCGATTTGAACGGGCGCCTCTATCTCCATCATTAGATTTCAATCGGACAATCTTAGCGTTTCACACGGTGCTAAGCAATAGGTGCTTCACATATACATTAAACCATATATATATAAGGTTCAATGTTGATGTAGATTTATATGTATAAATCAAACTTATTAGATAAGTTGCAACTTTTTGTTTTTAATATATACACTTTATTTATAAAAAATAATACTTATAAAAAATGACAGAGTTATGCCATGTATTAAGGTGCATACACAAAACCGTGAGATCGCAACTTGTGGGTCGTTAGATCTTAAATGAGTTTGATTCGAGGGATGAGATTATTTGTCAATGGTTTACTTCCACAGCAGCGGTCCACCTTCTCTTCATCCTCGGTTCGATAGCCGGTTCGCCCAATCAATCTTTACCTTTTCCCTATCTGCAAGTTGATCTCCTCTGCTATAATTGTCGCCGAAGCCGCCGGCAAGAAAAGCTTGCCCCACAGTCTTTCCCTCTCAAGAAGCTTCTCTCTACCGTCCAAAAATGATGGCACCATCATTTCCTCAAAAGGAAAAAGAGAAAGAAAATATAAAAAATAGAAACCAAAGGCTACTGCAATCGAGGAGATGAGGAAGGAGATGGTCAAGAAAAAGAAGGTTGGCAACGATTTACCATGGGTAGGGGATGGCCAAGTAACTAGGCTGATTAGAACTTGACTAGCCATTTTTTTAGCTCATTCTGTGTACATTTTACTTCCACCAGGACACAAGTTGGTTTATCCACAACACAGATACAATAAGAGTGAAAAAAAAAACTACAAATGAGTGAATTTCCCTTGAGATCAAGACATCATTGACCAACTTCTTGTGACTAGCTCGAAGGGTTATTAAGAAATCATGAGCAGCAAAATCTTCAGGAACGCATTATTTGCTTATTTTTGCCTCATAACACCTCTTGGCCTGGTACCTTTTCTTCTCACCACTAGGCTGGGCATTTCTAAAACCTGAAAAAAAAAATGCATAGAGAGAGAGAGACGCCTTTCTTTCCTCCTGGGTCTGACTACTTAACATTTTGCTTTAAAGGGTAAAACTATGCGGGATAGACTCTGATTGCCGGCATCTTCCTGTTGGTGACTGGAGCGATCGCGAAAGCTTTCAAATTGTGCAAGGGAGAGTCGTGGTTGTGATTAGAGCGGATGACTGGGTGAACCGGAGAAGAGGAGACGGTGGACCAGTTGCTTGAGAAGTGAACCAACAAGAAATAATCTCGATCCTCAAACCAAATTCCTCATGATCTGACGTCCCTGCGATCGCACGGTGCATACACAAAAGTCAAGGACGTGGAGTTCGGGGAAGTCCTGATCGGCGGTTGGCGAGGGGGGTCACTGCGAGATCGTCAGAGGAGCCGATTTTTTTTTTTGACCAGAATTTTTATTAAATTAATATTATAATTGATAATTAAATCTCAATTATAATTAAAACAGTTTTAATCTAATGACTGAGAGTGAATGCATCCACCATAATATTTCTAAATATATATATATTTATTTATATAAAAGAACATAACTAGCAATTACGGACGCAGTTAAGCCCATTAAGGATGACCGATCAGGGCCACACTACCAATCGTTTCTTTTGCATCTTAAAAAAAACTAAGCTTTAAAAGAAAATATCATCTTTTGTAAAGATTATTTAGGAAAAATAGTTATTGCTTTGCTAAGCAAATCAAGAATATGTTCTATGGAACTAGCACTTTCCTAATCTAAATGTATCAAAAGAAAATAAAATCGTAACACCCCGATATCTAAATTAAATGAGTAGGAATTGATTGGTCAAATTTGACCTCTAACAATGAACATCATAAATCAAGTGCGTTCCACTTGTTATGAAACTAGTCCATCAATACACGATCAAAGTAGCGTCTCATTAACGGGATACATATTGAAAGATTTAAAGAATTAGTAATTTTCGAGATTAATTTCTCTTTCAAACATTAGAGATTTTAATTCCACCCACGAATCTATACCGAACAAAGAAAACTAAAAGAGGCACCAAAAGGCCTCTTCCATACACGAAGTCTGTCATATGATCAGCAATCATGCCTATTTAATATTGTCACCTTGTTGTTGTTGACAAAGGAGAGAACTTTATTAGATCATGCATTACATCCGCTATCATCATTGTGCAATATGATCTAATTTGAGCACTTGGTAAGATATTGGAATTTAGGACAAAACCATTAAACCCGAAAAACTTAAAAAATGAAGCAACAAGCCTGATCTGATATCATCGTATGTGCATCCCTGCTCATCTTTCTTGTTGTAATGATTAACTGCACATTATTAGTCTCTCTAATTCAGAAGCTTTTGTGCCCACTGCTTTCCTTGTATGCCTCTGCATGGAATCGGATTACCTCTCAGTTAACTCCTTTTTCGTTGTCAAATATGTAATCATATATAAATTGAGACTATGATTTTAGCAACCATGATGTATGTTACAGTTGATACAGAATCCACTGGCCATTCCAATGATGCAATTGATACTGTGGACTACCATCGTCAACCACCACAATGAGACAGAAAGTTTGCTAACACTTCTTTTAGATTTTATATGAAAACAGAAATATGCCTTGCTACTATTCGTAACTGGCCATTTATTTTGGAACCCACCAGAGGCATATCTAAATTTGCACCCATTAATGAGGATCCATTGTCATGATCAATGTCTGCCTCTTTTAAGATATCTACTCATGTCCAAATGAAGTCTTGTCCGAATTACCACTCTAATGTGTGCATCCAGGAACTCAGAGGACGCATCTCATTCTCTGATACAGTACAGTACACTACAATGTAACTGGGTGCATGTTACTTTATAGATTTATACGCAGGAAGATGGTAGTTAACTTTATTAGCCTGCATTAGCAAAGTAAAGAGTGAGGTCAAACTCTTTTTCTTTTTAAATCCTTTTTATTGTGAAGAGTTGTACTTCAGAACTTGAGACCTTGAACTGGTGAATGCTCTGCAGGATTCTAGTTATCAGATTTGACAATGAAGTAAAGTAAAGATTTCATTTTCATAGCTAAAAAGGTGTGGAAATGATGGGATGGACCTAAGGCCCCAACCTATGTTGGTAGAATCAGCCTGCAGTGATCCATTCAGAGATGATTGCTCTATTTTCCATGCTGTAAATCTAGCCAAACCCACTATCTCCTATTCCTGAATTTATCACATGAAAGATATGGATGGCTATATATCTAACATACGCGATCCCTTGGTGCCAACCAGACCTACCTAACTTCCAGTAATTAACTCATTACTGAATGCTGATCACAGTAACAGAAGTGTCTGTATGATGCCAGAAATCACTAGCCAGCAAAAGTGAAAGAACAGATTGGCTTTAAGGTAACAACACAGCGAACTTAAAGCTCTTTTTTTTGCAGAAACTGGAAGGAAAGTTTGAGAGTAATCAGGAATCAGCCTCCGAATTATTGAACACCATTGCCGACTGATATAAATAAGACGCCATAAAAGTGGAAAAGGCATTGCACTTGCGATGCACAAGAACAGGAAAAATGTACCATATTTGAAAGACTGCTCCGGAGATGCCTGAGAATTGAATTCTCTTGAGGATGATGAAGGCAAAACAACAAAGTGAACAGAGAGATCAGGACCACCAGGTGACGAGTGGTCCAGAAACCGAGCACAATTGATCTAACACGTGCAAGTCATCCGCTTCTCTTGCACTGCCCCAAGTTGTCCCGCGTGCTAATCAGGCGGCAAGTGTCGCGTTACTCACAGTGAAAGATTCAGATCGAGCTTGCATTTCGGGACCATCTTTATATACCATGTCAATTTACACAATGATGCATGGCTGTCCTCATCGTTTCTTCTCCCATTTATCTTCTGAAAGCAAAAGAATGCCTTGATTGCTCCAGTCACCGAGTTAAGAGACAGCCAAGCAAGGATGCAAATCTGGGAGCAGCCAATC
Source organism: Pontederia crassipes (assembly GCA_030549335.1). NCBI lineage: Eukaryota > Viridiplantae > Streptophyta > Magnoliopsida > Commelinales > Pontederiaceae > Pontederia > Pontederia crassipes. The sequence goes on along the minus strand of CM060188.1, from coordinate 8,887,722 downwards.
GCTACAAACAGAAGATATATCATGTATTGCTGGTCCAATGCTGTTCTGCAGCAGTCATTGATATACTGAAAATTGCAGCTATGATGCATGGATTTCAATATCAAACGTAGCGACAATGTTAGTCTCATGCAGCTTGACTTTGTAAAAAGGGAAGTATTAGCATCAACTACTTCGTGAAAAAATGTAGTGAGACCAGAGTTTCTTTTTTATTACTGTAAACTGACTCGTAATAATCAAAGATGCTGTCTTCGACAAATTATGATCGCCTAATGGTACATTGTTTTATGCCTGGAAGGGGGACCCTGCAATTCTGAGGTTGGTTGCTAGTTTCCGATCCAGCACACCTCTCCAAACCTTCATGACTCCTACCAATTAATACTACATGTGGATTTGGATGGCTAAAGCCATCGTTTCTCTTGTTGTCACCAATGAGATCCGCAACACCTTGTTGGCAATGGACCCTACTGTTCTAATGAGGTTGGTGCCCTCCAATGCCAACTCCCTGCACCTTTTTGTGAAAAGCCATCTCTCTCTCTCTCTCTCTCTCTCTCTCTCTCTCTCTAGGAATCATTCATGAGAGCTAGACGTGCTACATATGGTGGCCAAGGTGGATGAGGCGGTTTCTCAACCACAGCCTTATAAATTTTAGGTGAAGGCATGGCGTGCACTTGGTGAGCTCTCCTGGTTCTGAAGCCTTCAGGAGGTGGGTTGCGCAGGGTGGAGAAGCAGGGCACGTGCACTTCTAGCACCAAGCTGCGTTAGTTCTTCATGTGCCCATCTTCTCCACCATGCGCAACCTATCTTAGTTTGCAGCCCAAATCGTCGACAATGGATGTAAGTTTTTTCTGCTCTTAGCTACTACTCCCCGTTTGCATCCAGTCGATGTATGACTGCCTTCTCCGAATTCAAGCTCTCTACTCTAGGTACGACTGCTAAACTTTGATCAATAGTCAATATCTAACCGATGGAATGTAACGTTGGAAGATTCGCATTCTGAGACGCGTATTATCGAAACTTAGTGCATTAGTTACTTGTTAAAATATCAAGTCTGGTGATCAAAGTCTCTTATATTGACGTCTGAAAATTAGCTAACTGTGAAGCTGTAGAGGTTCACTGGAGAACGAAGGTTAGTACTCTTTTCTCTTTGAAGTTTTTTTGGGTCGTAGAAATTAAGTTGAAAAAGGAGATTTTTTTTTTGTATGTTCTTCGATTTGTATATATGGATGCACTGATGTTCTACGAAATATGTTGTTGCTGTTAGACCAAAAAAAATATTCTGTTGTTGGGTAATGTGTACGAATGATTGCGGCCATCTGCTTCCTAGTAGCGCGCTTCTTTTGGCAATTCATAAAGCTTTCACACAGTACTGCAGAAAGCTACTTAACATGTCTTGGTTTCTTTACTTTCTATTGAAACAACTTTGATTTGTATCAGATAATTGGACCAAGATAGGAACAATTATCTTCTGCTAAGTGTTTTCTGAGAATAGTGCTTCTATAGGACTGTTACTACTTACTGCCCTTGGTCCTGAAACCTTGACAGTAACTTTTACACTAAGGTATAGTTGTTCAAGCCGTTCAGAGGATGTGGACCTTTGTTCTTGTACCATTGGCCATATCTCACTTGTCTTTTGGCTTATACCATCCAACCACCTTCGTACGGGTTGCAAAATACAGCTAAGCCTTAAATGTCACTTTAAGATCGCCTGCAACAGTTATATCATTCTTGCAGCAGATCGTTGGTTAACTAAAGATCCCTATGGAAAGTACATATTCCTTGATCACTAACCTTATGCAGAAGATGTAAATTTTCGCCTCGCAGTAGTTGCAAGCTCAATGATAACTATGAGTTTCTATTTCAACTAATTAATGAGTTTGATATTTCCACAAGGGGAGGCCATCTGAACAACAATCTCTTGAAGAAATCAATACTGCACTAGCCATGAACAGCATGCGTGAAGTACATTTCTAGCATGAGTGGTGTATGCTTGCATGTTATCAGGTTGCTAAGAAAGCTAACGTAAATTCTAACATGTTTCTGTTGAAGTATACAATATACATGTCTGCATGTGTCTTGCATGGAGTGAAAGTTCCACAATGTCCTGTTGAAACAATATATACTAGGGCAAGAGGTCATATGGCACCTAGCTTTATTCTCATTTTTGGTAGTTCTTTATTGGCCTTTCACACTGACAGGTAATCTCTTGATGCTTGGTAGTGTTTCCGATGCGAGTACATGAGCTGCCACGAAGATACTTTACACCCTTGCAAAGGTTTACATGATGTGTAAACGTATATGGAGATTGGTACTGTAATAGCATAATAATAATAAAAGAATATGTGATGTAATCAATAATCATCGAAATGCATACATACGTTTTGATGAAACCGGACATACATTAATAGAGCAGATTTCTCTGAATTTTATCCTGGTAGATTGAGACTGGCAAAATAAGATTTCTGAACTCCAAATATCCTGATAACTGTGTGCTACTTCGTCAGAACCCTGCTTAATGTTGTTCATCTACGTATATGTGTAGTCGCTCCGTGGAGCAAAATCAGCAGATCTGATCTCTATGTCAGCCGAAATTTTCATCTGACAAAGAGTGCATGTGGCTCAGCTTGTGGATAACAGAAATACGATAGAATGTGACTTTTTTTTTGCCGTGATATCTTACTTTTACTTTTGCAATGTTACAATATATATCCCCATTAGAATAGGCATAATAATGCTTATCATTCAAGTTCTGCAAAACATGATAGAGCCCATAACATGAGCAAAGCCAACTCTGTCTGCAACCAGTGGGTTAGTAATCAAATTATTTCTGCTTCGGGACAGGCTCTGACTGCGTGAAGCTGGCATGATTCCATTTACTCCACGCATAAACCAAAAGTGGTTGGCATAATGTACAAATCTCCTTTACAGTAAGATATAACTTTATTAAAAGGAAATAAACAAAGAAAATGCTGTTTATAAGCAAGGTCTATTTATTGTCAAAACTTAGTGTAAAGTACTAAAATGGTTTGAACTTCTACAAGGAAAGATTATCTTTCGGAAAGTGCAGATTAATTTATTTAAAGAAGGTAAAAGTATTAACATCTCAAACTTAGAGATGATGTAGCAAGAACATATTTGACTTTTAATACCGGAAAATGAGATGTATAATCCATCCAGTATATGCTGACAACTTATTGCAGGCTCCATTGTAATTGCCAATAAATGTAGCTGACCACCTTATGATAAAAAATCCTGGCAAAAGGAATGTTAGATCTTTCTAGTGAAGGTGATAACTGATAAGCCTAATTGGTAGAACATTGGATCTCAAACTTCAGCTCGAAAATATGTAATAATCAAATAATTAAGGGGGATTATCCGAAAAAAGGACATTCTAGAAAAATGTGAATATTTTCTTAAGTCTACATCCTCTCCTAACTCTTTAAAGCTAACTCTAATCATATGTACACTTCATAACCTTGAACAAGAAGAAACCCTCAACTTCCATTAGCAAAAGAACAGGATATGTCCAAGTGCAAGTATTCTTAAGGAAGAGAGATCTCTCACAAATATTTCAAAATGTGTGTACGAGTTAAATTTGCAATAATATAGTCTACAATCTTATTTGCCTCTCAGAAAACGTTCTAGCTATTCATCGGTTTAAAAAAAAAAATCAGATGATATTAACAACCAAAGAGGCACATAATTCTCACCAATAAACTTTGAAGTTAAAGTCTTTTAATCCAAATCTCAAAGAATAAATATATCCCTATTTCCTTTTAGTAATGTTTTGCAGAATCACTTCCAGCTCTTGCTGATTTGTGCTCTTATTCTGCCGGCAATGCCTTGTGCTTCAGTTTCAAAATAACACACAGTGGGCTGCCTTTTTTTTAAGAAAAAAAAAAGGAGTTGTTTTAGTTTCTTATTATTTTATTCTATTTTGTTATAAAGTAGGCTGTAGGCACGTTAAAGAAATATTAAAACTTAAAATCATTCCTACAAGACAATGGTGGTGTAAGCACAATGCTACATTTGAGAACTGAAATAAGATCAAAATCTAAACCTAATTACTGTGAGTTCTTACAAATATTATCAAAATTCGAGTATGAAACTGGGTTTCCAGAACTTCGGGTAACTCAATTCTAGGTTCCACAACACCTTGTTTTTTTTTTTAACTTTATCCTTTTTTTTTCTTTTCTTTATCCAAAAAACAGTTCTTGCTTTGTTTCCCATCTTTTTAATTCTCTTTTTTTTTTACTTTTATCTAAATGCACTATCGTAATTAAAATTATCAGATTAGGAAATTAAACAATATCAGATTTTCTTTGCTAAACAAGGCGTTTTCGGCCCTGTAGGGTAATTAAAAAAGTTGATGACCCCACTACCAAGGTACTCAAGATTTTGATCTTATATAAGATGAGATCGAGATCACAACATCCTACCTATTAATAAAGAAATATATTTTAAAGATAATAAATATTCTTTTATAAATTCGCTGCATTTAAATATTGAATTACATCTCAATAAATTATTTTTTATCGATTATTAAGTAAAATTATATCAAAACATATTAAAAATAAAGAAAATATATTAAACTTTATTTAAATTAATTTTTATTATCATAAATATATTTTTAATTAATATTTAAATAATTATATTAATCATATGAGGTCGTATAGAATCGAATAAGATCGTCAGATCACGTGATCAAAATTAAACTCGTATTAAGATCTTGGATCATAAATAGAAATCGATAAGAAGTAATAAGATCGATCGTAAAATCATAAAATCTAAATTGAAATCTTAACTACCTTGCCTACTACTACTAATATTATTATTATCATCGACAGCATTGTTTTTTTCCATATCTCATGCAGGTACAACAAAATCTACATTGTAAATGAAGTGTTAATGATCAAGTGGCAAAAAATGCATTGGATTGGATTGGATTCATTAAGAAAGGAGAAAAAAAAAAGCAAGACGTGTGCCTCTTTTGCTAAGATTATAAGTCAGGGGAAATTACTTATAAGTAGTTTTAAATTTTTTTTTCTTTTTGTTTGGTAATTTAAAAAAAGAATTGAAAAACACTTATTTTACCTACTTATAAGTAAAAAAAATAAACTAGAGAACCCATCTTATTTTGTATAAGAAAAACAACGAATGTACTATTTTGTCTTTAATATATATATATATATAATTTTTCTTCACATATTTTTTTTATTATAATATTAAGAATTTTTTTATCATTTGACTAAAATAATAACTTATAAGTTTTTTATTACCAAAAATTTATTTTTTAAAATCAACTTCAATTATTAAACTACTTATAAACACTTTAACTTATTCATCATTTTATATCGGCTAAGTTAAACGGGTCCTTAGGAGTGGATGGTGAGTAATCCGAATTCCACCTTCTTAATCACTCAATTATGCTAACACAGTATTATTTGAAAAAAAAATCATGCTTCGTCCTCCTAAAATTTTCGTTTAATAATTCTCGTAACATTTTACATAATAAAAGGCATCCCTAAAGAATAAATTTGTATTGAGTTTGCTAGAAATATTTTATGAGAAAAAATAGGAGAACATATATAGCGAGGCTCACATTATTTTGAGGGGCGTTGTTAATAGCAGTAAAATGACACCTGGGTCTTCTTTTATTGTGAATAGTCTTTTTTTCCCAAAATTTTTTCCAGAGGACGATAGGGAAATTTGCATACACACATAATACAAGAAATTAAATTATAAAAAACATCTTAAAATTATTTTAAAAAAATAAAAATTATTCTCCAATAGGTCAATTTTTTCAGATAATTTTTATCACTATTTTAATAAAATAATATTTTAAAACTAAATAAAAAATTAAAATTAATATAAATATATTTAATTTTATAATTAAATATAGGATATAGTATTAGAACTATTAAATTAGAGTTTTAGAATGCGATAAGAATATATTAAATTATATAAAAAAGTATTATAATAATAATGTGATTGTTATTAATTAATTATATAAATTAAAATGGGTTCATGGGTCTACTATTTTTTGTGTGCGCCTAGTTTTAACGGGTTAGTTTCGTTGTTAAAAATTAATCTAAACCGTATTTAATCTGTAATTTATATATATTTTTAATTTGATTCTTTTAATCGAATAAATTTTTCGGATCCATCCGATTTTTCTTGCACACCTAACTGTAAGGATGCATTTTATGAAATTTATATAAAAACTCTAATACGAACTTGAAAATCTAAAATTATTAGATAAAGGCTATGCCTCTAAGCCCTCGAGGGAATCCTCTCGTTCTCCGGACAGAGATGTTAATTAAATTAATATTCAAGACATTATTAAAATTATATAGTTCTAATTATCTGTGCGCCTATTTAATATAAGTATACAAAAAAATTTATTTGAACTAATATTTAAGATGTTATCGATAATTTTCATAAGTTATTTTGTCCTCACCTTTAATTTATCTTATTTATTATTATTTTTTAAAACCCTTTTCAATCTCTCGTCTAAGATATTTCTATTTTATTGCTTATAAAAAGCACTTTTATGTCATTGTTCTATTTTTATGTTTTTATTGTTGTTTGGTAGAGTATAGATTAGTACATATGAAAATTAAGTATAAAATGATTTTACATAATATGTATAATATTTATATTGTTTTATTTATATTATTATGATAATGCAAGATGTTTATGTTTCATATGAATAATATGTATAATTTTATTTATGTTTATGATAATGCATGTAATTTTGAAAAAGTCAATCGTATCCACAAATTTATTATGAAAGTCAAGGCAGAGTACAAAATTTATTTTTGTCACTAGATCAATTAATCAATAATTTATGATAAAGTAAATAAAATTAAGTAAGCAATTTTTTAGCAATGGTTACAAATGAGAAAATCGGGGAAAAGTTTAGACCATGATGGAATTTAAAAAGAGAGGTTGCGTAAAGAAAATAAAAGTAAAATGGTAACATTCATTTCTTTTATTATGAGGGCGTTCACTGGGTCATATATTATACAAATATAGTCTGGATTACTCAATCACAACCCGAACTTGACCTATTAAAAAATATTCAAAACTTATCCGAACCCAAATTATGATTTATTATTGTAATTTTCCATAATACTTAATTATTCAACATATCATCCTTTTGTTAATATTTTTATCACACGTTAGAATTAATTGTGTACCTTTTTTATTTTATTCTATTAATTTCTATAACTTTTTATTACTTTTTCATATACTTAATATAGATAAAAGATTCCATTCAATTTTATTTTGATTTGATATTTCTATATAAGTTTTGACAGATACCCTACCGAATAAGCGAATTACAATCCACTCAAACTCGGAAACCCGATCCGGAAACCTAAGTCCGAATTCGCAACAAAATCTGGGCCGCGGGTGCTGCTTAAAGCCCCAAAAACCACACGGGGAAGACGAGACCCGACACACTTCTTCCTTCGCGATCAAAGTAGAAAAGCCCCCAACCCCTCCACACGTCGATCCCTCGAAAAGGTGCGATTTTGATCTCCCCTTTCTCCATATATTTTTTGTTATTCGTTCTTAAACTCCATAGATCTGTTAGCATTGTTCTCGCTTGCGGGTCCGATATGGTTGGATCGAATTGATATGAGATTATTATGCTAAATGCTATTTGTTTTATGTTTTCGTGGTTTTTTTTCTCTTTTCGTTTTGGGCTAATTTTCATGGTTTATGATGCGATCTGTTCACCTGCATGTGTCCTTGCTATAGGGATTAATACAAAGATATTAAAATTGAATATCTTTCTGCTTTTATCGTTTTTCCGGGGCAAAATTTGCAGGTTTTCCTCCTTATTTTTGAGGATTGTGATAAGATCTGCTGTCTCGAATGTTTCTTATCTATCTTTAAACGAGGGCAAGATGTGATCCCTATTTCTTCCCATATTGATCTATTGATTTGTTTCAGAGGGAAGTGAAAAGGTGTGAAAATAATAGAGATCTTTCTTCATACTTTTCTTTGTGTATATCTTCTGTGAACAAATGGCTCATTTTAAACCAAATTGAATTTGATCTTTATGGGATAGCATTGCACCATTCTTTACTGAAAGGACATCTACAGAATTGAAGAGTTTGAATAGGAGGAAAATTGTGAAGCTCCTCATTAGTTGTAATCCTGTGGTTTTTTAAGTAGTATTTTTTTCAGTTATGTTTGCTGATAACTGTCATTAACCACATTCAGTCAAACTTATTTCAATATAAAATGTTTAGGCTGATTGGTAATAAAAAATGAATTATTCTTTTAAATTTATTCGACAAATTATAGTAGATGTACCAGATATTACGTGGAAGAAGACATGCCATCTTCAACAATAATATATATATGTATATATGTATGCACATAATTACTGTTTTTGTTGATTATTTTCGTATTTACTATGCAATGTTGAGATACTCAATTAGTTTTTTGTCTTTAGGAAATTGAAGTAGATTGAATTGGCCTAATAATTTATTAGTCCTGGTGCTCCTCAAAAGATTTATGGGTTCTAGTTATATTTGAGTGTTATTTTGTTTCACTAGCTTCATTTTTTTCCTGATTTCAACTTAAATTGATTTTAAATCTTGCAAATAGGCCTATAGTTTTTGAATTATGAATCAGTATTAAATTTTATTTTCATTCACAACAAACATTTTAAGTTTGAACTCACACGTTAGACTTTGCGGCTCAAGCTTTTGCCTATGCTTTAAGCCACCAAATCTCGTTCTCAGATTTTTTTTGGGATGTAGGTATTGTCTTCGTCTTATACATTATTTCTTTTACACAATCCCCCCTTCATGAAAAACATGTTAATCCCCGTGTCTACATGTTGGAGATTTGGAGGTATTTGTACAATCAAGAAAATAAGGCTGAAGTGTTAGTTTCCCATTTAGATTTATTTGCGCTTTGTCTCCATGTTATAGAACATAATCTAAACTCTTTTTCAAGAACAAGACTTTTGCGAGTAAAATGAAACCTCTTAGCTGAAGTTCTGAATGATGATGAACTGTGAAAATAGGATATTCATTACTCTTGAACTATCTTTCCATAATTTGAACGAGTGCTTCTTGTGAGAAAGCTGAAATTTGGGCATGCCTTTTATTTGGTTTGGATGGCAGTGCAAGGTTAAAGATGGTTGCCAATGCTGGTGCGCCACCCAGGGGCAGTGCGGCTGCAGCTGCAAGCCTGCGGAGACGTAGGACAACTGGCGGCGGTGGTGCAGGTGGAGGTGCCAGCACAATGCTTCAGTTCTACACTGATGATGCCACTGGAGCCAAGATGTCTCCAAACACCGTTCTCTTCATGAGCATTGGGTTTATTGCTGTTGTTGCTCTTCTGCATGTCTTTGGTAAACTCTATCTGGTTCGTCAGTAGAGGACACATAATTTGGCTGATACAATCGAAAGTAGGCAGTGGGATATGATAAATTTATGTTAGAAACCTTTGAAACTTAATTTTCATCAAAATGGTCGGCAAAAGAGTAAGCTATTCTTATTTGTTTTCTGAAAGTGGGGTTCTTTTATCTTTTTTTCTTTCGCTACTATGTTGCGTTTGCTCACTAGGTTGGGCACTGGTTTGCTCTGCAATTTTTATGTTAACTCAGTAAATTAATTTTCGACATGCTCTGGAAGGAATTGCAATGAAAGCAAAACTCTTTTCTCCTTTTTATTTTGGATTTTAGATACTAGATGAGTTTAAAACAATAATAAAGAATGGTCTCATAATACTTAACTTTTATTTTGTTCTTATCATAAATAAATAAAATATAATTAAACGTTTCCGAGATTTGTTGCTTGGTTGATTCTAGGGATGATCATTTTTTAAATTAAATGGTGATGATCATTTCATTTATATTATTTTCTTTTACATTTATTTTTTTAATTCTTATATTCTTATGTAAATAAAATTTAGAATAAAATGACATAATGAATAAACCATATAACAACGATTATAACAAGAACCTTATTATTTTATCAACGCTAATTGTAATAATATCTTAACGATGATTATCTATTATGTTATTATTGCTTAATAATATTATATTTTTAATGAAAAATGTGACAGATGATTAATTATAATAGTTATTAATATTATGATTAACAAGATAATATTGCAATTTTCTATACTAATTTTATGAATTCTAACCATATTATGTAAATGCTTAACCCTTGACAATATTAGTAGCCTATGTTGATTAAAAAAAGTGTATAATATAATCAGTAAATAAAGTAATAAATACTACCGATAATTTTCATAGGTGGTTACATATCTAATTTATTGTAGAAATTTCAAGATCAATGATTGGATATGCAAAAAAAACTTTTTTTCTTGGATAAAGAAAGAGATGGTTTTCATTTATTTATGTATCAATCATGATATATGTAATAGCTCAGACATTTATTTCAAATGGGGAATAAGGAAGTTTTGGACTCAATTTTGGGTCCACAGTCGTGGATCACCACGATCGACCCGGTGGTGCTGAAGTCGCACAGTTCAATCCCTTCTTAATCTGGTTCACAATGATTTTCGCTTCGATCGTGCCCACCTCCCTTCTTCACTCTCCTCCGATGATCCCTTCGTCCTCGTTGGAATGCCGCTACCCCAGTGCTGTCGCTGCCCCGGACGCCGCCAGAACGCCCCTCGACAATCGCCAGATCGCTTCGTCCTTATCGGATTGTCGATACTCAGACTCCGCCACCGATGTCAAAAAGTTCGATATAGGGGCCTTCCTTTCTTCGCCACCGACGTCGATGCCACCGGATCGACGCGGCCGCATCCCCGAACCCATCCTTGGACGCAGCCACCCCAGACGATAGAGGTGTGCAGCATGCTGTTCGCTGCTTTTCTGTTCTCGCCGTCGAGGGCAAGGAAGCAGGCATTGAAGCCGCAATGGTGGAGGCATCGATGATGGAGAAAAAGTAGTTTCGTGGTGTGCAATTTTGGCCATCAATGGCACGACGGCTCTCCTCCTCTTTCGCTTCTTCCTTTGTTCTGCAGCTGCCGACCATGTTGCTCCAGAAGCTACAGCAACATCTTTCGCCTTGGACGATGTCGATGTTCACCGATGTCATTGTTTACCGATGCCGCTATTTGTCGATGTTGCCGTTGTCATTCGAGACATTGCCTTGCCATTTCCCTTGGATGCCAAAGCGGCTGCAAACTATGGATCCTTTTAGGATCCATTCCTTATTCCCTTTCAAATGTATATCATGTTTATGCGCAACAAGGTTATGAAAACCCACGAGAAAACTTTTTCCATTCGATATTATTTTCCACTAAATAACGCAAGGTAACAAATTTTCTCGAAGCCAAATGTTATGTCTATCTGTCATTTCTCTCTTGAGAATATTCATATTGATGTTATGGTTTTGGGTATGCCATCTTTGAAAATACCATGCTATAAAACCCGACTCGGCTCGTTGGACTAGTGTCCGACGATGAAAACGGTCCGTGGGTCATTTCAAATTGGCTCTTGAGATTGATCCGATCAAACTTAATCAAAATTTGGATTCAATCGGTCGACCCAACGGGTTTGGGTAACCCGATCAGGTCAAAATAAAAAATAAATTTGAAAAGAAAATTAAAAAATTAGGTTACATTACTTTTATATATATATATATATATAATTCATGCTCTAACTTTTTTTTATTTTATAATGTAATTTGCTATAATTCAATCATCTTATGTTAATGATGTGGCAACAACCTACGAATTATCATAACACTGACTAATGTTGATGAAAAGCGGAGCAGCGCAACCAACTTTTTTATGTGACACCACTTTTTTTCAATTTTGTTTTTTTTTCTTTTCCTTATTTTCTCTCTCCTACCTTCCTCTCACAGAATAATTATTTATTAAATATAATATAATTACTATAAAAATATTAATATAATATTATTTATTACTTGTCATTTCATTTTTTATTTTGTTAAATACGTTATTAAAAATATAATTTATTATATTTAAATAATATATTTTGTAACAAATTTTTATAATAATTTTTAAATTTGTACTATTTTTATTAATTACTAAAATTATATTTTATATTTATAATACTTATTTTTTATTTAAACACTTACTAAATTAATTTATTATATTTACTTTTTCATATCACATTAAATTTTAGTTTATTATGATTACGTTACACTTCATTTAGAACTAATATCTGAACTCGGAAGAATCACAATTATAATATCTGAACACAATTGAAGAGAATAAATTAAAGATTCACAACCTTCATTGATAAGATTTAAGTTCGACACTTAATATAATACCTCAAAATTCAATTCCGCCACGCGACGAAATCTCCTCTCGCCCGTTATTTTTTTCAATATTTCTTTGACTACTTCGTTGACCTAATGATAAAAAAAGGTGACACGTACGCGTAAGACTTTACTCATAAAATAATACAATAGTAAAAGAAAATGCGAAAGCAAAATAGATAAAGATACGTCAAACCATCTCAGTATGAAGTAAAATGCGAAAGCTAAAGATACATCCAAATGTCCCAGTATGAGGCATACCTAAGTAAAAGTTCTAGTACTAGATATAAAAAGATCTACGGTCGGCCACGACTTGATAAGTTCCATTCAAATAAAGGTACAACTTAATATAACATAAAAATAGACGATTCATACTAGAATTTACGATAACCATGTGCACATGTCACCTGAACTATAGTCGTCGCATACACATCAACACATCACGCATCATCATCATGTATCTGTGAGGATTACACAATGGAGCAAGTTCAACTGTTAGTATAAAGCTAAGTATAAGTTCGTATAAATCATATATTAGTTCCGTCAGAATAAGCATGAAATAAACATAAAAATTAAACTTAAGAGAGAATCATAATAGAGGAGATGATAAAAGAAATCATAGTTCATGTCTTTTCATTTCCTTTATTTTGCATGTTCGTATTCATGTTTATTATTCGCATTCATGTTCATAAGGACAAAATCATTTCATTCATCTTTTGGTCATTCATTCTTTCATCGTATTCATACATTGGAAGAGCGTTTTTTCTTTCAGGAAAATACCATTTCAGGCACGTAAGTGTGCAGCTATCTAGACCATAGTGAGTCAATGGGGGATCAGTGTCACGACTAGTCCCGTCGAGCAAGATGACCTCGTACAAGACGAAAACATGATAAGGAAGAACTCTGACCTAGACACATAAATTATAATCCTTTATCATTTATGGGCCTCTCTTTCAACCTGTGTGGATTGATCAAGATCGTATGAAGCATAACTTCATTTCATCTTTAAATTCATATCATTCGATTTCAATTAGGTGGACAAAAGCTTATCAAATAGGGGGTTTAATTAAAGTCGTATTCTTCCTATCCACATATCGGACGTCTGAAAGTCGAGCAATCATCCACTTTAGACCCATCCAATGGTCATTCGAAAAGGAGCGAATGCCCATTTATCAATGTTCGTTCAACAGTTTTTCGAAAGGAAACACAGACATTCATTTATATGTATTCTTCGATCGACCGAAAAGGGAGCAGTCGACTATTCTATGTTCATTCTTTTCATTTTATAAGGATTATAGTCATTCTTTATTAATGTTTCGATTTGAGAACTTAATCACAATATTTAACTAACACTACAGAGATGTTCATGAAGTAGATCAGAGGCATAATTAGATATACATTATCATTGAAATTAGATCAGATATAAGTACATGAATCAAGGGGTTAAAAATCATAAAATCATCATTCTGGTGGCCAAAACCTGAGCCAAGTATAGGTAGAACTCGAGCCGAGTTCTGTCGGAGTTCATCTCGAAAATTTTCAAGCAGAACTCGAGTCGGGTTGGGACACGATCGGGTCGGAAAGGTTGTTTCGTCCGATCGTCTTCTTTGATTTATACCTGGACCGGGGAGTTCGTCCATGGCTAATCCGGACTGAGTTCCAAGTGAACTCGGTCTGGGTCGATTTATTCGGGCTAGGTTATGAGCAACCCGGGCTGGGTTCTCATTATGCAGAAATTGCGTTTAAATCAGTTCATTGTCGCAGTCAATTACAAGTGTCATGCATGGATATTTCAAGTTCGAAAAGCATCATTTGATCATCTAAGTCATACAAGATCAACCTAAACATGAATCATCTAAACAAGTTCAAAATTGACATATATAACATTCGGTCAACTTCTCAGAATTCACAAAAAAATGATTTGTAATTCTAGAGACTTATATGCTACAACTTCTATGCATATCACTAGAGATTTTCGTCTAGCAAAATCCTTAGAACATGCATCCATTCATCCAGAATCTAATCTATGAGATAGATCTCGAAATCACACCTTTAAGCCTATGTTTTTTGGTTCATCGCGCAAGGGTTTGCCCTCATGTCCTCATCCTCTGCTCTTCGTCATTCCTTGCCTCGGATGGAGTTGTCGTCGCCTGCCTCTCGTCCTCTGGCATCGAGCAACAACGAGCACATGAACAGTGTGAGAGAAACAAAGGAAAATGGGAGAGGGAGGAAGGAGATGAAGGTTTTATTTGGGTGGATTTGCCCCTTCATTTTCCTTGTCCGTGAGTGAAGAGGGAATCGCCAATGCAGCGATGAGGGAGGAGGGAGAGAGTGCCACGGATGTGCTCTACAAACATCATCTTTGCATAATCAAGCATTTAATTAATATATTAAGTTATTTTGAAAGTTCATTTAGTGATAGTTGTATATAGTAATTAATATTCTGATTAGAGCATAATAATTATTTAATTATCGATAAATTTTACGAAGTAATTATATAGGATTATTAGGAATAATTTATTAATATTATAATATATATATGTTTAAATATGATTAAGTAAGCCTAATTATGATTAAAATACTTAATTATAATAATAAAAATGTGATTGTTCATCACTTAAGTTCCAAGTAGCTGAAGCAGACATGTGACAGCTACTTAAAGGGATATTTTTTTCAAACCGCCTTATGTCATCAGAAAATTCTAAAAAAAATATATAAGTCACTTACCATTATCCTTTGATGGCCGAAAAATTACCAGATGCAGAACTCGAACAAATTGGATTAGGAAAATTCGAGAACATAGATTGTTTAAGGTGAGTTCTTGATTCAAAAATTTTCCTTTTGATTTAGAGGATCCCTACTTCATGATTACCAAACCATAAATTATGAAATTTTATATGATTTAGCTTTCCATGGCCCCTGGAATCACCTAAATGAGTTTTCAAGAGGAAGTTATGAACTTAGCTTCGCTGGTCATTCATCCTGTCCCGAGTCTGATACAAGTTTAATATGTAAACTAGAGCACGGTTAAAATAGAGTGAATTAGGTTTTAAATTTTGATATGATTAATTAGACATTCAAGGGTTTGGTGAGAAGTGAAATCATCTTATTTGGACATGTTAGTAGGGAGAAATGAATTTTTCATTTCATTATGATTTTTCTATCAAATTCCATGACATGGACATGTGATGACCCGAATTAATTATTTTTTTTATAAGGCTATACATCAAGTTAAATTCTCTAATTTTTATGAAAAAATACTAAGAAAGTTTAGTTTTCAGAAAAATTATAACCTAGTTAAATAGTCAAGTATGAAAAAACATATAAATCAATCTTTCAGGTGACACACAGTCTACCAAAACACAAATCCTAGGTCAGATTTCCTGAGTGTTATGATTTACTCACTTGAGTTTAGTTAATGATATTTGGGGGTTGGAAACCTTAGTTATGTATAATTTCTAATTAATTCAGAATCATAACATTTGTCCATGTGGTTAAAAAGTTATGAATTATTAATTGATACACACTCATTTTGAAATTTTGAGATAGCACCTAGTTAAGCTTTGGGGAATTGAAAAGTACAAAGTATGAAATAGCCTATGTAATATAAATACCTAGAATTTGAAATTGGTATGAGACGAGATTATATGCATTTTAGGGTGCATAAATATTCATGCATCATGAACATGCATTACATATTACCTTATTAGTAATTGAAAAGTAAAAAGACATTATTACTTGTAGGAAAACATCAAGGTACAAGTGAAAAGGAGGAATTCTAATAAACCTCCTTGAAGGGATATAGTATCAAGGTGAGTGGATAAATTTACAACATAACAAAATGTTTTATGTTAGTTCTTTTATTTATGGTATTACCTCAAGCAAAGATTATTATTATTATTGAAACATATCTTGAGTTATGAAAAGTATTTATGATATGTTTCAAGTATTTCATATGAGATGAAGTAACCTCTTATGACATGTGTATTTTAATATTATTAAACTTCATGTGTTCATTGACCATGCTATTTTAGAAAAGTTTTTGGGACCGCATTCGATATACATGAAGTCTTTGGGGGCATATATCGGGTGTTTTTGCTCTTTGGGAGCTGCTCTGCATGCACGTATTGACCCATAATATGTTTTGTGTATCTCAGATAGAGGGATAAGTATTGATCCATAATTTGCTTTGCGTATATGAGACTCCTGATTATGAAGCTCTGCATATCTGTATGACACATGATTATGGAATGATACGTATTAACCCATGATAAGAAGGTACGATGACACATATGTGGAGTTTAGTTATGAAAATGATAATATTTTGAGCTACTTTTACTTATGTGAAAGTTCATATGATTTGACAATCTATGTTAACATGTTATGTTTTAAATGCTTTCTCGTATGGAAAATATAGTTATTTAAATGTTATATGCACTCTGTTCCCCTATATTATACTTTTATTCCACTCATTGAGCAAATGATTGTTGCTCATAGTACCCATTTTTAAAATTTTTAGATACTCATAAGTTCTTGAGTTAAATCGACTCGGAATATGTTTTGCTGCATATAGAAGAGGTCGAGCCACTTGAGCACTTTTATTTTTCCTTCACTTTTGTTTTTGGAAGTATGCGTATAATAAATAAACATAGATATTGTAATTAGGTTTATGAGAAATTTTTGTAAGATTGTATAAAACTTGATCATGTGGGGTTGTATGTGAAATGATTTCTGAGGCAATAGTGACAATATTTATATGTTATGTCTTATAACTATATATTATGTCTTATAATTTTTTATTAAACTTTAATGAATATATATGTATCTTTTGTATGTATTGATAAATAATACGAGATAAGTAAGGGAGGAAGGTTTTGTCAATTTTTTTTTAAAATTACTAAATATAATCAAGGGATGCAATAATTGGGATTAAAACTTAGTCGCGAAGTTGTGTGTGAGATAGAGTCAGAGTCGGTCGTTTGCTCTTCAATTTTCATTTTTTTCTTCAAACGATGTGTGTGTTACACTTAATTATTTACTAGGTGACGTTGCAAATCTTGACATCAAATCGTGATACCAAAAGTGACTGTATTCTTTTATCAATAGTTAATAACGTCGTTCAAAAGGTTACGAGTTCAAATTTTATAAATGACATTTAAGTGTTATTTATTTTCGATCTTTATAACAATATAATTTTTTTTCAAATGATAATAGGTCGAACTAATACCAGATAGTTTTTTTTTAGAATGCAAAATATTTCTGGATATAGCCAATAAAAAGAAAAAAATGACATCATTAGACATTTTTACTTCATTTATGACAATAATTTTGAGATTAAATTGAAAAGGACAAAATGTGTGTCCTCCCTAATTAAAAAGGGAGCATCGTCCTCCCTTCGTCCGCGATCGTTGATCACGGATCCAATGGCCACATTAATAAGGTGCGGTCCAATAAAAAAATCAAGAAAAAATGGTTCAACTATCGTGTCATGCACATATCCATAAAAAATGATGAACGGGAATGACGATCGGCGATCGGCGCCGGCGGCATTGTCATGCTAGGATGCGAAGGGCAAGGGGAACGGCGATCGACGAAGTGCGAAGGGAGGCGGTGTCGTGCTAGGGTGCAAAGGGCGGCAGCGTCGTGCGAGGGCGCGAAGGTCGACAACCTCTCGGCAAATGATGGAGGGTGTAGGGGAACGAGGATCAGTTGAAGAGCAAAGGGCGATTGCGTCGAGCTCTGGGTGAAGGGGTGGCGGCGTCATGCTAGAGGGCGAAGGATGGCGGCCTCTTGACGAATGGAGTAGGGGGAAGGGGGAAGGAGGAACGACGATCGGTGAAGGGTGGGTGTCGGCCTCTCCATGAAGGGCGAAGGGCGGCAGAGCCGTGCCATCAAACGATGATGCCGGGATCCAAGCCAAGGGGGTATCACGGCACCAACGTACTACGACAAATCACTAAAGAAAGATGAACGATTTTTTTCACGGGACCGTCGAACCATTTTTTTTTTTTTTGCCAATTTTTTTTTGAACCGCACCTGCTGCCATAGGATAGCGATCAAGATGAAGGAGGACGTTCCTCCTTTTTTTAGACGCGCATTTTGTCTAATTGAAAATTACTTACTTCTGATGCATTTCGTAATTTTATTAATTGTTGGAGATATTTTATTTTGTGAGCAGGAGGAGGATCTTTGTGAGGATTTAGCATTCTTTTGTTTTTTTCTTTTATGGTGACGAAAAGATTATCACGGGCCAAGTAGACCAAATAGATGACGTCATGGCGATAGAAGATAGTGTTTTTTTTTCAATAAATGTCAGTTGAGTGGCCTTTGAGTACACGACATGGCGAATTTAAAGATATTGCCAACTTTTTTTTCATTTAAGAAAAAAAAAGGGTGTTGGATAATTTATTTTTAGTTTTTTTTGTAGTAGTAGTAGGATTCATCACACATGTCACATGCTCATGTTTTTATCCGGAAGTATTTTCTTGTCCTAGTTAATTATATTTTCATAATCTCAATAAACATAATAGTGTTTCCTTGTCCTAATTACAAAGCTTATTTTCTCTCTTTCCGTGTTTTTGGCAAAATCATGATATATCGATAAAAAAAATATAAGCCATAGAATATTGAATTTGATGAGTTTTCATGTACTCTAAAAATGTTTGATTAATTATTTTCATATTTATATTTTTAACTAATTGATGTGAATTTGAAATGGGATTATGAGAATTCAAACATTAGGAATGGGAACGGTGTATATATATGTATATATATATATATTGAATTATAAAAACTATTCGACTTGTCTCGAGGGGTGGGTCCAAACTTTTTAAGAGTAAGATGTCTATTAACTTAATCCAGATAAAAATAATCTAAAAGTTTACTACATATTAAACCTATAAATATTTTTCCCTGCATGGAAATAAATCATACGAGATAACAAAAAAAGCAAATCCCTTCTTAAGCGGGCAATGCCGTGAATTCGAATTCTATCTGCCTTTCTAATTTTATCTCTTTTTCGTGTTCACTTTTACGGCTCATATGGAATGGAAGCCGGAGGTGTTCCTCCATTAAAGACTCCAAACAGAGGGAAAGAAACAGAGCTGATAGAAAAAAAAATCTCTTCTTTTTGTCCTCGTCGTCGACTTCGAGGTTCTTGTTCGGGGTGGAGCCACCTGAGAGGGAGATGTCGTCTTCATCGGCGACGGCGGTGCGGGTGGAAAAGGCCACCAGCGACCTCCTGATCGGTCCAGATTGGACACTGAACATGGAAATCTGCGATTCCGTCAACTCCGATCACTGGTGAGTGATCCGAGCCCTGCTCCACTGAAGAATTTTCGCCATCTTGCAAGTTTACGTTTCCCGCCGTCTTGATCGAGCTGGATTTTGGTTCTATCTTCTAGAACTCTTGTTCTTAAACTATTGGATAGATTATGGCTTAGAGGTCGATTTTTTTTTCTTTTTCGTTGAATTGATTGCCCTTTTTCATTCCAATCATTGATTGTTTTTTTCCTGATGGATCATTTTGATGCAACTGATGTTAAATTATTGTACTTATTTTCTCCCCAAAAACAGCATGAAAGTTTCCTTGGTGAACTGTTATCCGGGTTGCTAAGGTACTTTCTTTACAAGTTTTTCATATAGTCTCGAGTTTTGTTTAAAGCATAGGGAAGTTATCATTATTGATGGAGTTGTTTTGAGGCAAAGATTGGTATGAATTTGTGGGTGATAGAATTTTGAATTCCGGCGTGGGGCATGAAAAATCATAATCTTCGTTCTGATAGCAAGACCAAAATTTCCAGTCAGCAAATGGGTTAGATGAGACCTTCTGCATATGTTAGGATGGTGGTAAATCTAATAGAAATTATCTTGAACTCAATAGTAGCTAATAGCTATGGAATCACAAAGAAAAGAAAGTAGACAGAATGTGCTGTTGTGTTTGAAGGCATAAGGTACCTTGTGGACCTGGAGTGATGGATAAGGTTTGTATAAAGAAAATTTGATATGATTTATCTTTCTTTGTTTGGCATTCCGGTGGGAAAAAATATTTGGTGAAAGACGCTTACCTTGATTATTTTGAAATGTGTTTTTCATGGGCCATAATTTCTTTGTGTCTGTATGTTTAATTGGATTCTCTGTTTGTCACATTTTATTAATCTAATGGGACAAGTTTCCCCATAATATTTTAATGCTTTTTAACTTCTTCTGAAACTAACAGAGTTAAATAATTAGGCTGGCAAAGGATGTGATGAAAGCAGTCAAGAAAAGGTTGCAACATAAAAGCCCAAATGTTCAATTTCTAGCTTTAACAGTACGTACACTTCATACAAGTCCTTGTAGTATCATATTGATTTTTTTCCCATGCCTTATTTGGAATATGATGTGAAATTGATTATAAATGATCTCTCAGTCATTATTTTTATGTTGCTATTTTGTGTTTTCATAGGTATGTCCTAAATATTCTGTAAAACCACATAAGTTATAACATTTTGGAAGTTTCCTGAACTTGAATTCATTTGTTGCAGACAAATTATTTTACAATTTGACATGCTCCACTAATATTTTTCCTTTATTTCTACAGTTGTTAGAATCTATGATAAAGAATTGTGGTGATTTTGTTCATTTTCAAGTTATTGAACGAGATATTCTGCAAGAGATGATCAGAATTGTTAGAAAGAAGGTTAGCCTTCTGATTTTCTCTCTGGAAACAGTCAAACACCTGCAGTTTGTCTCTACTTCACAAGCACTTTTTTTGTTATTTATGGAATATTTGTGAATATCTGCTTCTATCTATTACCTGACTTCGTGTTGCTTTTTCACTCAAAAAAACTTTTTGTTGTGTTGATGTGTTTAAAGTGACTTGTACCCCGTTTTCTCTAGACCCTTTTATTGTATTGCCATTATGAGTCTAGCTAACATTGTTAGTTTTTCCCAAGATTTTATGGAAACATGCACACTTCCATTCTTTATATGACAATATTTCCTCCCTTCAAAAAGAGTTTTCTATATATAATATAACAAGATTACAGCTACATCATCCTTTTCACTCTAAAAGGGATACTTAGATTCATAAAAAAACTTAGGGTTTGTTTGGTAAATAACTAATTGAGGGGTAGGGTGGGGTGGTACGATGAGTGATGGAGTGGTGAAGTATGGTGTATCATTAGAAAGTTCATATTTGAATAATAATGTATAAAAGATACAAGGTGAGGTAATAAAAGTCTTATTTGTATAAAAAATATTTTTACCCTTCATTATATATTAAACTATTTATAAGATTTAATGACTAACAAGTATTTATCATATAGTTCTTTATCAGTTATTTTATTTTTTTCATGTTTGACATATTTTTTTCTATTTTTTATTATATTATTTACTTTTTTATAATTATTTTATTCATCTATTTTAAAAGTTAAAAATGAAAGATAAATATAAATTAAAATAAAATATAAACAAAAAATTATTTATTATGATATTTGTTTATGAATATGAGAGAGAGCAGAGAGGGTAATGAGAGAGAAGAGAAAAAAAGACGGGAAAAAGAAGTAGGAGGGAGGATTAATTTGGTCTATAATTCGTAATTCCTTCTCATTCCATCGAATCCGTGAAATGAAAAATATGGTGTTAGGAGGACTTAGTTACTCCACCTCATTTTCTTCTAACTAATATAAAGTAATTACTCAAACAAAATTTCATACTCCCATATTCCATCCCGCCCCTTCGAAATCATCAATCCAAACAAGCCCTTATGGTTTCTGCATTTTTTTTTCCTGTTTTCTTTTCCTTGGTGATATCTTGGTATTGCTATTTGTGTGAGAGTTCCTATTCACTGACGTTCTACTTCAGACAGATATGTGTGTAAGACACAAAATTCTGGTATTGCTTGATTCTTGGCAAGAAGCATTTGGTGGGCCTGGAGGAAAGTATCCACAGTATTTCTCGGCATATTCTGAGCTAAAGGTATATAGTTCATGTTACTACATATCACTTGCCCTTTTAGGTGTTATGTTCTTTCCTGGACCATGAAATCTCTTCCGTTTTGAGTCTCTGTTTCATCCTTGTGCCCTTCGAATTGTTTATTTATCAGTTGCATCCAACACTGTTATGTTCTCGTACTTTCTTGTTTCTTTCTTCATAGTTGTTTGTGTAAAATTGCACGAGGATTCTGCTTAAATAATTGAAATGACTTAGATATGATGGTATCCCTTTACCCATATGCAGAGATCTGGAGTACAGTTCCCAAATCGCTCCCCTGATTCTGCTCTAATATTTACTGCACCTGTTTCGCATGCAAAACCTGCATCTATACAACCTCCCACAAGTTACGGTAGGCCCCGCGCTTCTACTTTGCGGCTTGAAGATGTTATGGCATCAGAGATGGCAAATCTGAGGTATTTCCTTTTTCTTACTTTCTGTAATGTCACAACTTAGAACTGTTGTATCCTATCCTATAGCGACCAAATTTTTTACTACTCTTTAGAGATGGACAATAATATGGTCCCATTGACTCACTGCTTCACGTTTTCCCACTGATTAGCATATCAGACTTGGGTGGCATGCGAAGTGTAATTGATCTTTTAAGTGACATGCTGAAAGCTATTAACCCGAATGATCAGAGGGTATGCTTAATCCTTGATCCAACTGAAAATGGTTCTAATATTAGTAGAAAAGTGGTCATTTAACATTCTGCTTTCCTTTAGGCTGTTAAAGATGAAGTCATCAATGATCTTGTTGTCCAATGCCGATCCAACCAAAGGAAGCTAATGCAGTTCATCAACTTCACCAGGTATATGCCACAAAATTTCTCAGCAAATTAATATTGTCAAAATCTTTTAGTGTCAATCAATGTCAGTCAAACTCTTAAACTCTTCAGGTAAGTGAAACGAATCAAATTGGCATAAACTCGTAAATAATCTAGACTCTTAAAGTTTACATAAAAAATAATTTAAACAAATTTGTAGACTCTTATAAACTCTTATAAAGTCTATACGATTCTATACGAGCTTACGATTCTTTACGATTAATACAATTATTTGTTTTGCACAATAAAAAAGTTGTAAAATCTTAGTTATTCTATTTATTAATGTATTTGTTATTAGAATGAAATTATTAAAAATTATAGTGTAATAGTTTTACTTAGTTTGATTTTGTATAAGTTTTTTTATCTCAATAACCACAATAATCGAAAGTTAGTTAGTATTTATTAGTTATAAGTGATAGTACTTATTGTTTCTTACTTTCATATTTATTTCATTTGAGTAAAATATATTAGTTGTTTTCAATTTATGCATCATATATATGTGTTCATAAGTGCATAGAATTACTTAAATATTTAAATTTATTAGATACATAGACTCTACGAATTTACGAGTTGATTTTACTATACGAGTTTACCGAAAAAAAAAATGAGTTTACCTAAACTCTCGAACTTGACAACATTGGTGTCAACAAATCTTTTGGGTTTCCTCAAAAGTAATATACATACATATATATAAGGTGTATAAAAAAAATTGAGTATGCACCATACATACTGACTGACAACAGATATAGAGTCTACATTTAAAACTTGAATACCCAACATAAGTTGTTGATTGCATGTATGTTGTATGCATGGTGCATAAGAAAAAAATTACATGCACCCTGATGTTCTTTCTCTCTATCTCTATTTGATCTATGATGATGATGACAATGATGACTAAGAGACTTGCATAAAGTAACTTCTCTTTATGACTCAATATCCTTACACTGCATGGTTTTTTGTACTTCCATAAGATTGTTGTGTAGTGCCATAGAGGTCTTGGTTATCAGGATGTATTCCCTGTAAATAGAAGTTGTAATGTATGTCCTTCACACTTTCTGAAGTTATATTATGAAGTTTTGATGTGATCATGTCCTTATTAGGGATGAGGAGCTGTTGGCTGAAGGTCTTGAATTGAATGACAACGTGCATTCTCTTCTGGCAAAGCATGATGCCATAGCTTCTGGTTCACCTCTTCCAACTGAAACATCCCAATATATTCCTAGCCCAAGTACATCTGTATCTCCACCAGTTGCGACCCATATTGATTATGAGGAAGAGGAAGATGAGGATGATGAATTTGCTCAATTAGCACGGAGGTGCTTTTTAAACTTATATATCATTTGCTCCTACAAATAAAATAAAGCTTTTGTAGCTAAGATCTCCTTCTTTTGCCTCCATGCAGGAAATAAAAAATTAATGCAGCAGACTCTAATAGCACACATATGACAACTGATCATTCTAGTGCAGAAACTGTAGGAAATGTTGCAAATGAATTGGTGTTAGCTGATCCCTCTACACCAGTTAGGACTGCGACAAAGGAGCAAGACTTGATTAAACTTCAAAGCATCACCTTGTCTTCAAACAAATTACCACCGCATAGCCTGTTGGCACCACCATCTTCATCAGACCAAACACCTCCCAGTTCTTCTGAGCAGGGTCATCTTTATAATCCCCATAAATATGTTGTTAATCAGGCTTATTCTTCAAGAAGTTATGTGGCACCATGGGCTGTTCCTCGGCGTCATTCTTTTCTGCATCAACCACAGTCTCAGCCTCAGGTCTCCTACGAGTCATCCAGTTACATACCTCCACCATGGGATACTGCTCCTGCCAACGCCAACAGCAACCCCTTTGCACCAAGTACTTATCAAATTCCTCCAACCATTTCGGCGGCGCTTCCCTCAATGCCTTCTTCTGGGCCTTTGCAGCACTACAGTTCGTTCGGCTCAAGAGTTAATGGTGTCCAAGCAACTGCTACAGAAGCCCGGACTAGTAGTGCTGCTGGACGGACAACTTCGACAAGTACTCTGAAACCATATGTTTATACCAACAGATTATTCAACGAACTCATGGAATTGAGGAATGCTGATGGAAGTATCAAATCAAGAAATTCCACTTCAAATTTGACTGGTTCGCCCAGTTGATAGTTTGAAGGAAATAAATCCTTGGCTTCTGTGATCTTGTAATTAGCGTCGAAGTCATCCTCCCAGGCGGCTTTAGGGTTGCGATGATCTTGTACGTTTCATTATCATTCCGATATCTATAAACTTTTATTGTTGCTGTTGATCATGATGCAACAGAATGTGCCATACAAGAGCGTCTCTACACAAACTCGTCACAAAAATTTCTGAGAAACATATGCTACCAAAATCTCGGCTGTCGCTTTCATCATCCACGGTTTATATGATTCCAATGATCTCGGCCGTTTGATTCACGATCGACGGTAGAGATTACGTTCATTTTTAAACTTTTTTCTCTAATAACCCTACCAAACAACCCCCTCTCTCCTCTTCGTCCACGACAGCGCCCGCTCTCTCCTCTTCGTCCACCCGCCGTCGCCCGCTCGATCGTCCACCACAGCCACCGCCGCCCGCTCGATCGTCCACCACAGCCATCACCGCCCGACGTGAGATCCCACGCAGAGATCGCCAACCGCCGCAATCCGATCTCTCCCCGAGATCCCTCGCCGCTGCCATCAGATCCACAGCCGACGTGCCCCTCGATGGCTCCGACGTGCGATCTCCTCTTCTGCACGCCCTCACCGTCGGTCGGCCCCACCCGTTGACACCCGCCAGATCTACTCTTCTGCATGCTCTCTCCGTCGGACCGTCGACGACTCAGTAGCTCTTGACGAAGCTCTTGACAATTGTCGCCTTCGCAGGTCGCCTCCCGCACGTCGCCGCCGAGCTCCGCCGCCGATCTCGTCCCTCGCTATTGTAGGATCGAAAGCACCAAAGGGGAGGTGAATTGGTGTTTAAAAATCTTTTTATAAAATCACTTTCGAAAAATCACTAAAAATGATCACAAGCAAATAATAAAAAGGAGCAAGAGAGCAAACACAGTGAGACACAATATGTTGACGAGGTTCGGCCCCAACTCTTTGGCCTATGTCCCCGCTCCGACTTCTCGACTTCAAGACCGCCGGAGATCCACTATATTTCTCTTTTCTTGTAGGGAGAGAACAATCATTTTTACACCACACGCCTTCTTCTCCGCTCAAGAGGTAAGGCACTCCTCTTTTACAATGAGCTTTCAATCTTCACTAGATCAGAGAATAAAGATTCCCTCTAACTCTCTTCTTTTACAAAATTTTTCACACTCAAAGTTTGGAAGAGAAGGGAAGAACTTGCAAATTTGGGCTCAAGAACTTGAAATACTCTTTTGAATAATCTTGCTTGTTTGGATAAGTTTTCTTCAAGCTTTGGCACTCCTTTTATAGTTTATACAAGTGAGAATTTCGTCCAAAAAATTTTTCATGATTTTCTCCTCGAAAAATAGCTGTTACTGTTCATCTGGCACTGTGACCGGTCGACCGCATTAATGGGCCGGTCGACCGGTCAATATGACCGTTGCAGCATATTTGTTACCTTTCTAAACTGTCCGATCGACTGGTCCTTCGATCGATACATCGATCGGTAATGTCTCGACGTTGACCGGTACATATCGCTATCGACCGATGTATCGACCGGTATAGTCTCGACGTCGATCGGTATAGTCTCATCTTTTCTTTCACTGAATATCAATCGACCGGTTCCTTGGTCGGTCGATCAGTGAGTCGACCGGTCGTATGCTAAAATTTTATTTTTGTTGTTTTAATCGACGATTTCTTCTGCAACTGAGATCATATCAATTCTACATTTGCATATCATCACTTGGTCATAGATTAATATCTTTTATGTCCAATTTGATATGTTATCATCAAAACATAGGATTCAACAATCTCTCCATTTTTTATGATGATAAACTAATTGGACAATAAAGAGAGAAAAGAAATGAAATCTAGGTTAAGATAGTAAGTAATGAGCATGCTGCTCCTACATTCATGTATATTTCACATTTTCTCCCCCTAAATAGTTGGCCTTTATATCATTCTAATAATATGGAACAATATGAACAAGGTAAACAAGTTATCACATTACATCCATAATACATCATATGTTCATGCACTAACAAATGTGACGGTAGTCACTACAAAATGGTGCACGACACTAGAACACTAATACCAATACAACCATCAAACATCGTCCCACCCTAACCAAACTTCTCCCCCTTTTGACATCATCAAAGAGGGAGGTAAGACATCTTTAACTCATCGGGACTATCATCATCACGAGCTACTGGCGGAATGAAACCCTGTGATGCATAGTAGGCCTGTAGCGAGCCAACAAGATAATGAGAATCACGCTCCATCCATCGAAGATGACGATCCATCTGGGCCACGCGATGGTCTATGACAGCCATCTGCTGTGATAAGGCCGTGAAATTATAAGCACCAAAAGAGTCCGAGGGAGCGTGCTGGGAAGATCCAATATGCTCAGCGGGCGCCGAAGGAGGAGGAAAGCTAGGACCAGCCTCCGGAACGTCTTGAGTGTCCATCGGCGCTAGCTCTCCACCTGTGACATCATCTCTATCGTCAGAATCTATCAAAGCCGGCTCGCCAAACCTAAGACCCTTCCGGTGCAGAGTCCCAGAACCAATGACGTCTGTGGGGCGAGGTCCAATGTACTCCTCGTCTGCAGGGATCTCGATACCAAAATTGAGTAATATCTTAGTGATCCAGGCACCAAAATATGTGGTACCGATCACAAGCAGCAGAGGAGTCCTTTTGGAAGGTGTAGTTCATGTGATAGAAAATAAAATGAAGAAATTAGGCATCACGGATGCAGAGACAGTGAAGAAATGACCTCTGTATAGTACCCGGTTCGAGGAGTAATCATGCGACTAAGAATGTGATGAGCCATTTTCATGATTGGATGAAGATGTCGATAGGCCGATTCGACAGTATAATGGATGTCTTGTCCAGCAAAAACTGTACGAATACCATCTGCGATCGAAAGATAATCGAAAGATCAGCCATGTGTGACAAATGAGTAAAGACCAGCTAAGAGGCACGCAATGCCAAAGATATGACAGAGGTGGTCAGGATCAAAGCGAATAGGTACACCAAAGACATAGATGATAATAGCCTCTCGAATGATTGTCATGTTCGCATAAAAATGACGAACAAGACGGGGATACACACGCTCTGTGAAAGAGAAGTGGTAGCTAACCGATAGTTGCGAACATCTTCTGAACATCCGAAATATTCAGAGGGTCCCAATCAATGGTATAGGCACGTCGGACTTCACGAGAGGCGTACAAGGCTTCGAAAATAGTAGAGATGTCCCTAGTGACAAAAAGATGATTATCAAAATCAGTGGGCTCGGGGAAAGATGACTGACAAGTACGTCCATGGGATCATCCTCGTCCATGGCCTCATCCACGTTGGACGGGCTCGGGTTCGGGTTTCGGTTCAAGTTCACGTGGGAGGATATGAATGATACCACCGGAGTCAGGAAAGCGACGATGATGCTAAAAGATCATCCGAATACGTGAATGCCTATCATCATCGGCCATGGATTCAACAATGATGGTCGAAAGGGTCTGGTGATCGAGGAAGAGAGCTATGATGAAGAGAGAGGAGAGAAGTACGGTGGCGGTGGCGAGAAGAATTTGATGAGAAGAGAGCGGTTGACGGAGAGAGGACGGCCGGAGAGACGGTGACAACGACAGCAGAGGCAGCAAGGAAAGGGCGAGCGACGATAGGTATGGCGGCAGAGAGAGAAAGAGTGGCCGACCGATGGACGATTTGATGAGAGATGAGTGAGAGAGAAGCAGGACAGTCGACGAAGAGGGGTTGCCGGAGAGCAGAGGGACGGACGGTGAGAGAGGAGAGAGAGAGGGCAACCGACGAAGGAGGCGACTAGCAGCGGTCGGCGAAGGAAGAGGCGGCCGACGGAGGAGGCGATCGAGGCGGCTGGCGGCGGTCGTCGAAGGAAGAGGGCGGCCGGTCGCTAAAGTCGACGGCGGCTGGAGGGGTCGCCGGAGGAGAGGGTGTGGTCGGCTGGCCAAAGTTTGGGGTGAAGTCGTGGGTGGTGGCAAGGGCAGCGGTCGCGTAGAAAAAAATTGGTCGACCGATGGAGCAGTCGATTTCTTATATGTCGCGATTTTGACATATACCAGTTGACCGATCCTACTCAGCAGCCGATCGGACAATTCTTTAACAAATGAATAATCCGTCGGTCGATGGATGTCAGTCGGACGCAGTTATATATCGGTCGACCGGTCTTTTCCAGTTGGTCGACCGGTCATTCCATTTTTACTAATTTTTCTTCCTTTGTCAAAGTTTTAACCATTAAAATCATGTTCCAAAGATATATGTCATACAAATGTAAGTGTTGTGCAACACTTTTAATGTTCAATCTATGTCAAAAGTGATTTTGCATAACCAAGTCACTTTTACTTAGAATTGATATGCAATCAAGATGTAATCATTCCTAATTCCCTTCTAAGCATGCAAAATCGTTCTTCATTCAAGGATTTTATAAATATGTCTGCAAGTTGAATTTCAGTAGACACATGTTCAATGGTAATATCCTTAAAGGTAATATGTTCTCTAATGAAATGATATCGCAAGTCAATGTGTTTAGTCCTAAAGTGTTGAATTGGATTTTTGGTCATTTCTATAGCACTTGTGTTATCGCACTTCATGGGTACATTGAAATAATTTACACCATAGTCAAGCAATTGTTGTTTTACCCATAGTATTTGTGCACAACAACTACCGGCGGCTATATATTCGACATCGGCGGTAGAAAGTGCGATAGAATTTTATTTCTTACTAGTCGAAATGAAAGAGCTACCAAGAAAATAACACATCCTACTAGTGCTTTTTCTATCAACTTTACACCCGGCAAAATTCGCATCGGTGTAGTCATGCAATTCATATGGGAAATTTTTATCGTACCAAATGCCTAATTCACATGTATGCTTTAAATAGCGCATTATTTTTTTTGCTGCGATTAAATGTAATTCTTTGAGAGCGGATTGAAACCTAGCACATAAACACACACTAAATATTATATCTGACCTAAATGTCGTTAAGTAGAGCAAACTACCAATTATACCTCTGTACCTTTTTTTATCAATGGACTTGCCTTTTTCATATTGATTCAATTTTGTAGTAGTGCTCATAGGGGTTGTGCTCGACTTGCATTCGTTCATCCCGAATATTTTAAGCAACTCTCTTGTATATTTTTCTTGATTGAGAAAAATTTCTTCCTTGGATTGTTTCACTTGTAGGCCTAGAAAGAAAGTAAGCTCTCCTACAAAACTCATCTCAATTTTTTTTGCACAAGAGTTTCAAACTCTTTGCATAGACATTCATTAATAGCACCATAAACAATATCATCAATATAAATGTGAACTATTAAAATATCAATTTTAAAATATTTTAAAAATAATGTGGTGTCTACTTTCCCTTTTTTAAAACTATTTTCAATTAAAAATGAACTAAATCTTCCATACCAAGCTCGAGAGGCTTGTTTCAATCCATAAAGAACTTTTAAGAGTTTAAAAATATGATGGGGAAAATCTGGATTTTCAAAACTTTGAAGTTGTTCAACATAAACTTCCTCATTTATAAAACCATTCAAGAAGGTTGATTTAACATCCATTTGAAAAAGTTTAAAACCTTTATAACATGCAAAAGCCAAAAGCATTCGAATTGCCTCAAGTCTAGCAACGGGAGCAAAAGTTTCATCAAAATCAATCCCTTCAATTTGTGAGTAATCCTTGACCACTAATCTAGCCTTGTTCCTTACAATGATACCATTTTCATCTAGCTTGTTTCGAAAGACCCATTTGATTCCAATAATGGGATGGTCCTTGGGTCTTTCCACAACTTTCCATACTTGATTTCTTTCAAAATTGTTTAATTCCTCATGCATTGCATTTATCCAATTTGGATCTTGAAATGCTTCATCTATGTTACTGGATTCAAAGTTAACAAGAAAACTAAAAAAATCACAAATTTTCCAAAGAGTTTCTAGTTTTTATACCTTCATTTATATTGCCTATAACTTGTTCAAGTGGATATGATGAGGCATGTCTCTAATTTCTTGGAATAATTTGGCTCTCCTTAATTCGAGGTTCTTTCATTTCTCCCACGTTTGGAGTATCAACTTTAGCTTCTTCTAATTCCTCATGTTGCACATTATCAAGTTGTCTTTGCACTTCAACTATTTCTTTCTCATCATCGTGTGTAACGCCCGGATTTTAACAGAAAAAAAGGAAAAGAAAAGAATAAAAGAAAAAGATAAAAAGGGAAATAAAGAGAGGATAAAAGCTGAGTTGGATTTGATTTGATCAGGGAGAAGTTAAATTCTGATTTAAACTCTGATCCTCTCCCTATAAATATGAGGCCAAAATCAAATTAAAACCCCCTTTTCATTTTCCCCACGAAACCGACCCTAAATTCTCCTCTACGTGCGCCCTTTTCGTTCTTCATTGTCCTGACGGCCGTCGCTATACAGGGGACACACCAGAGGACGTAGACGACGTTGGACGCGCACCTGGACAGAGAGAAGCGGGCAGGGGAAGAGGAAGAAGAGGACAGCAGTAAGGTTTCTCGAACAGAAACTTCGAGGGATGGAACTAGAATAGATTTGTAATAGAATCTTGATTTTAGACTTGAAGCATGTTCTAGATCGTTCCTGCTTATTGCATGATGAGTTATGATGTTGATTTGTGCCGGCCATCGTCAGAGGAGATGATTGGAACGCGAACTGCGCGTCGCCGGAGGAGATGATTGGAACGCGAATTGCGTGTCGCCGGAGGAGATGATTGGAACGCGAACTGCGCAACGCGCAGTTTCTGCGAAAGATGAACCCGGCCCGAGTTCACCTGAACCCGGCCCGGGCAGGTCCTTCGTCGGACCGAGTTCGGAGGAACTCGGCTCGGATCGCCATTGTCGACGCTCACCGAGCTCTGCAATCAAACGAACCCGGCCCGGGTTGAAGACGACCCGGATCGAGTTTCGAGTATGATGAATCGTCGGGCGCAATAGACGCTCCGACTCGATGATGATCCGACCCGGCCCAGGTGTAACCTAAACCTGGCTCGGGCTTGTCCTTTGATTTGTACCGATGATGACTATGTTATACCCGACTCGGGTTTCTCCCTACTCGGCCCGGGTTTCGACCTGATTAAGCATATGATTATGATTTCTTAATCCTTATTCTATGTGATTAATCCTGATCTATGTATGATGATGATGATGTCGAATTTATTCCTGATTTACTTTCCATAATTTTGTCATTTATCCTGATTTAAAGTTCTTATTAAAATAAGTTTTGTTTAATTAAAAGATGCAAGATAAAAGACGTAAAACGTTAAATGGAGAGCTCTTTTTATGATGGACTCGTGACGACCAGTTATGGGCTGTCCTCGGGCAGTTTTTGGGCTGACTACGGTCGGTTATGGGCTGGCTCTACCAGTTATGATGATGATGATGGACGGGTTGAGGCAGGCCTCCTCGTGGGTTGAAATATATCCCAAATAAGTCAAAGATGAAATTAAGATGAAGAAGAAAATGAACACATATGAATAAAGAACATTTCTTATGATGACCGGCTTGATGCCTTATTTATGATGATTCTTTATGATCTTTATTCATATATTACTTTACATGTTCTTATCATTCCATATTATGATCATGATTCATTTTCCTATCCGATGATGATGTTATCTTATGATGTTACCTTTTATGACTCATGCTTAGTATCATGATCCTACTATGATGTTTATCTTACTTTCATACTGAGTTGTAAAACTCATGAGAGATTTCTCCCCTGCATGTTCTTAAATGCATGCCAAGGTCTTAATGATGATGGTGGCCAACGGTGACAGATCGAGCTCGTAGGTGACTGCACATGATTATCGAGTCCTTAGATGATGCATAGATGTTTCCTTTCTTTTTATCATTTGATGTATTAGCCTTCCTTTGGACTCCTATGAAGTCAGTTATTAGTCTTCCGCATTTCAAGATGTTACTCTATTTTATTCTTAATGATGATTTAGTTATTCCACATTTATCTTTGATGAGTTGACCAGTCAAAGTCTTATTTTTCGGTCAACATGATGTACACGTAAGGATGACCCATAGCGTCTCCGAATCGTATTCTACCACGTGGCCGGGTGCGATTTGGGAGCGTTACATCGTGTGCTTGCTTGCTCATCACAAATTCATTAGTCACGTTGAAGTTAACATTAATAGATATTTCAACAACTAATGTTCTTTTGTTATACACTCTATATGTTTTACTTGTAGTTGAATAATTAAGAAAAATACTATCATCACATTTTGCATCAAATTTTTCTAGTTTATCTTTGATATTCAAAATATAACATTTGCAACAAAAAACTTTGAAATAAGAAATATTTGGTTTCTTTCCATACAATACTTCAAAATAAGTTTTCTTCTCAAGAGGTCTAAGTATAATTCTATTAAGAACATAGCATGATGTATTTACTGCCTCGATCCAAAAATACTTTGACAATTTACTTTCATTTAAAATTGTTCTAGTCATTTTTTATATAGTTCTATTTTTCCTTTTTACTAATTCATTTTGTTGAGGTGTCATAGGAGTGAAAAAGTTATGAGTAATTCCATTTTCTTTACAAAATAATTCAAATTTATGATTTTCAAATTCTCCTCCATGTTCACTTATAATTTTTTAAATCATTTGTTCAAATTCATTTTGAATTCTTTTTGCAAATTTTGAAAACATGTTTATTGTTTCATCTTTACTAGTAAGAAAGATAGTCCAAGTAAAACGAGAAAAATCATCAACAATCACAAAAACATATCTTTTTCCTCCTAAACTTATTACATCAATTGGTCCAAATAAGTCAAGATGCAAAAGTTTTAAAGATGTATGTGTACTAATGACTCCCTTTAATTTAAATGAGCTTTTGGTTTGTTTTCCTTTAAGGCATGAATCACAAACATTATTTTTTTCAAATTTAATCTTAAGCAAATCTCTAACCAATTTATGATTTGAAATTTTATTTAGTAATTTATAGTTTGCATGTTCTAATATACCATAAGTTTATATCGTCATGCATAGCACTAAGGCATTTTTCATTTTTCAAATTATCAAAATTAATTTTGTACACATTATTGTATCTAAAGCCCATATGTAAAGCTTCATTATTTTCATTTAATATCAAACATTTGTCTTTTTCAAATTTGACTAAATAGTTTTTATCACACGATTGATTTATGCTAATTAGATTATATTTTAGATTTTCAATTAGCCATACATTTTTCAAATACACTTTCTCATTCTTACCAACATTACCATGCTTATTATTCATCCTTTGTTATTGTCGGTCATGTGTCTTTGTTATTTTCAAAGTGACTTTTCTTCTATTTTTCTTTTTCAAGGTGATAAAGTTTGATGTATCGCCGGTCATGTGTCTTAAGCACCCACTATCCAAATATTATTTATCATCATTAAGCTTTGAGACACTTTACAAGAAAAAAATTGAAAATCTCATCTTTTTGATATCCAACTTTGCTTGGGTCTATCTTGGTTAGAAATGATTCTTTTCGGGACCCAAATTTTTTTCATCCCTTTATTTATTCTTTTTCTAACTTTACAATTATATGAATAATGTCCTTCATATCCACAGTGAAAACAAGTAATATATGATTTTGCATTATTATGTGATGTTTTAACAAATAAAATTCTTTTGTCATTTTTTTAAAAGAATTAAAACCAAGTTCCTTTTTATTTGAAGGCATTCTAGATCACATCTAACATTTTGCTTCCATTAGAAAAATTTTTAATTTCATCTTTTAGATTCTTGATTTCGTTGTTCAAGCACATTTTTCATTTTGTTTTTCACATGATGATCTAAGTGTATTATTTTCCATTTTCAATTCTTCAATTAAAAATTTTAAACTAGTGTTTTCTTCATTTAATATGTCATACTTTTCACATGCTCTAACATCTTTATTTTTCTTTTGCATATTTTGAAATTTTATTTTTAGATTATCATATTTCTTTTTTAGGCATCCATATTTACTGATAAGAATTTTAAACTCATTATGCACATTAAAAAATTCACTATCACTAGAGCTAGATGAATTAGATGATACCTCTTAGCTATTAGTCATTAGACATATGTAAGCTTCTTCATCATCATTTGAGGAGGTGTTGGAATCATTTTCTTCATCTTCGCTTTCATCTCAAATTGCTTGAAGAGCTTTTTTCTTCCTTCTTGAATTTTCTCCATCTTTTTCCTTTTTAATCAAATTTGGACATTCATTTTTATAATGTCCAGACCTTTTTGCATTCAAAGCAAGTTATTTGATTCTTGCTTGATGATGATCTTTTCTTGGTGAAACCATTCCTCTTCTTTTACTTGGCAAACTTGAGATATTTGTTAAGCTTCTTTGCATATAGAGCAAGTTTCTTGTCACCAACATCTTCACCTTCTTCACTTGTGTCTTTCTCATTTTTATTTGCCTTGATTCCGATCTCATATGTCAAGAGTGAACATATAAGATCGCCAAAATCTAACTTGTTCAAATCCTTCTCTTCGATCACGGTCCTCTTTGTATGTCATCTGGAGGAGAGGAATCTGAGAAACTTTTTTACCTTTTGAGAATTAGTTCTTGGCTCGCCCAAAGAGGTTAAATCATTCACAATATCATTAAAATGAACAACCATCTCATTTATAGATTCATTTTCATTCATTTTGAAAGAATCATATTGGTGATTTAGAATGTTCAATCTAGATTCCTTAACTTTGTTGGTTCCTTCATGACTGATAATAAGTTTCTTCCAAATTTCATTAGCACTTGAACAACTAGAAACCCGATTAAACTCCGTCGGATTCAAAGCACAATAAAAAATATTTTTAGCCTTCCAATCAAGTTTTATCAAAAGCTTTTCTCCTTCGGTATATTTCAAAGGAGATTTTTCACGTAGATCAAAAGTTTTTGAACGACATCCCACATGTCAATATTAATGGAACAAACGTATGCTTGCATCCTAATTTTCCAATATGTAAAATTAGATGCATTAAAAAGCGGAAGGTGATTAATCGATTGACCTTCAGAAAATACTGAATCTACTTGATGCCATAGCTCTAAAGATTTTTAAATCTCAAAAATAAAAGCAACCTGCTCTGATACCAATTGTAAGATCAAAAGCACCAAAGGGGAGGTGAATTGGTATTTAAAATTTTTTTTATAAAATCACTTTCGAAAAATCACTAAAAATGATCACAAGCAAATAATAAAAAGGAGCAAGAGAGCAAACACAGTGAGACACGATATGTTGACGAGGTTCGACCCCAACTCTTTGGCCTACATCCCCGCTCCGACTTCTCGACTTCAAGACCGTCGGAGATCCACTATCTTTCTCTTTTCTTCTAGGGAGAGAACAATCATTTTTACACCACACGTCTTCTTCTCCGCTCAAGAGGTAAGGCACTCCTCTTTTACAACGAGCTTTCAATCTTCACTAGATCAGAGAATAAAGATTCCCTCTAATTTTCTTCTTTTACAAAATTTTTCACACTCAAAGTTTGGAAGAGAAAAGGGAAGAACTTGCAAATTTGGGCTCAAGAACTTGAAATACTCTTTTGAATAATCTTGCTTGCTTGGATAAGTTTTCTTCAAGCTTTGGCACTCCTTTTATAGTTTTATACAAGTGAGAATCTCGTCCAGAAGGTTTTCCATGATTTTATCCTCGAAAAATAGTCGAAAAATGTGGTATGAAAATTGGAGTCGCCTGATGCTCATTCTGACGCTCGCTGCTAGATGCATTCGATATTTTCATATTACAAAATACGATAACATCTCAATTTTCATACCACATTTCACAATTCCATTCTAATGCACAATTGACATCTCAATTTCACAACATTCTTCACTCAGTTCACAACAAAATTCATTCAAATACAATTTCATTCTACCTCAACAATTCATACAAAGGAGATCGACTCTAGACACTTTGAGGTTGGAACAAATTGAAAAATATTACAACTCGAAAACAACTCCAAGATTATACGATTACACAGTTATAGACGAAATCGATCGGCATCGGCGTGCGATGTTGAGATCAGTCAGCGGGCGACGTTAGCAACGAAGCGGGCGAAGGGTCACGGGCAGCGGGGCGGGCGAGGTCAGCGGCGGCGGGCGAGGTCGAGGGTCATGTCATGGGCGGCGGGGCGGGCGAGCTTGGCAGTAGAGGGCGAGGTCAGTGACCGCGGGCGAGGTCGAGGGTCGTAGGCGGCCGAGCGCATGAGCTCGGCGGCAACGAGCGAGCTTGGTCGGTGGGCGAGGTCGAGGGTCGTAGCGGCGGGGCAGGTGAGCTCGGCGGCGGTGGGCGGGAGGGACAATATCATGAGGGACGAAGAGGAGAGAGGGGGTTGTTTGGTAGGGTTATTAGAGAAAAAAAGGACATAATCTCGGTCGTCGATCGAGGGTCGGACGGTCGAGATAGATCAAAACGGATAAATCGTTTGTGATCAAATGTGCGGTTCAAATATTGGTAGGACCATGCTACCAACTAAAGTTAGTAACACGAGAATTAAATCCATCATAAAATCCCCAATCCGACTCTGTTTTGCGGGAATTTTTCTTCCATTGAAAAGGAAATAAAAATTTTTCTTCCACGGGGAAGGGGATATAAGTGATCCCACTAGTCATTTCGAGGGTTGGGACATTTCTTCCTCAAATTAAATATATAATTATTTTGTTTTAATAATATTTTAATATTTTTTTCTAAAAGTATGCGTTATTTAATATTGTATAATTAAATAGACGTGTTTATCATGTGTCAGAGGGCTTTACAAAGTCTGCGTTTTTACAAAATCTAATGTATTTTTTATCTATATTTCTTTATGACATTATGTTGGTTTTTTATATTTTTCCCTGCTGTTTTACAGAAAATTCATGATAAAAAATAATATAAAAAGTGGCTGCGATTTTAGTTGCCCATCGGACCACAATGTTGGGCCCAACGGAAGGTCCCCTGTTTGGGTCGCTCTCTCTCCCCCTCTCCCTCTCTCTTTTTAAACTCTCTCCCTCTCTCTCGTCTCTACACCAAAAACATGTCGACATTTTCACGCCTCGGTTCCCAAAATGCCACACTCGCCGCGAGTCTCTCGCTGCCTCTCCCCTACGAGAATGAGCACACAATGTGCTCATCTGTAGGCCCTACCCCATCGATTTCCATAAACGCCCCCTGTATTTTTTCCTTAATTGTGCTTTTATAAAATATCCCAGCACAAACACAAATTAAACAAAATTGTATTTCTTTCGATTGAAAAGTTAGCGTAAAG
This sequence comes from Pontederia crassipes, assembly GCA_030549335.1. Taxonomy (NCBI): domain Eukaryota; kingdom Viridiplantae; phylum Streptophyta; class Magnoliopsida; order Commelinales; family Pontederiaceae; genus Pontederia; species Pontederia crassipes. The sequence continues at coordinate 8,849,229 of CM060188.1, read as the reverse complement.
TAAATACATTACGCTTTTATATAATGCATATTTCTGTTGATAAATATATGTAAACCATTAAAACTGATACCACACCTTTTAATTAAAATAAATTTAACACATCGTTTGATATAATCATAAGATAAATCATTTGTATTATATATATACCATAGCACATTAATTATTTAATTATATTTGTAACATGTTACATTTTTTTTTACAACTAAACTGGGAGCATATTCCTTGAACTGTGTTTTATGACACCAAAAAGGCAAGAAGAAAATATTATTTCGGTTTTCGGACGCCGTTTTTTTTAAACAAAAACTGAGAGTAAATCGACTTTCATTGGCTCAATAGAAAACAAAGTTAATTATCGGAGGGCTTTCTGGTCTTGTCCCACATTGTGTTACCTACATTTGCGAAAACAGCGATATCAGACGTGGAACTAAAAAGTTGAGGGGGAGAGAGAGAGAGAGAGAGAGAGAGTATCGTCAGATTGGATCGGTAGATGCCCCATGTCTGCTAGCGGAGGAAAACAAGATTTTTTTTCCAACAATCGCTGTTGCAGAATCCAACTCGAGGGCAGCTTTTAGATGACAAGGAGAAGCCTCTGACGAACGACGTCCGGCGATGGACAGCCTGCGAAGGAGCAGCAGCTGGGAGGACGCAGCCGCCGTGGTGATGGCCGTGATCCTCAGGAAGAGCTTCTGCAGGCTGCATGAAATGTTCAGCTACGCCGTCGAGTTCTTTTCCGTCCTCGAGGCCACGTTTCGGTTCTCCGGCTTCGTTTTCCAGCGGTCGGTGCCGATTACGGCGATGTACCCGCCATTGTCATCCACCGTGATGAGCCGATCAGGCATGCTTGACAGGTAGCCAATTGTGTTGTTCTTCTCTCTCTCTCTCTCTCATATTAAATTGGACTGTTAAGGTATATATGAGTTGCATCTATGTAACTGATCTACCTGTGAGGTAGTTATCTACAAGAGGAGAAAAGGAGTTGTTCCATTTGTGCTAGAGATCACCTTCATACTGGGAATTTGACAGTTGTTATCTTGTTGCCATACATCATTACTGAAACTATGTACGCAAGCATTGTTTGTTGTATATGTGAGTATAATCTTATGATCACTTAATTACTACTAGCGGATCATGCTCATTACTTTGTTGTGGAGGTGCTTTTTTTATTTACTTATTTTCGGTGCAGATAATTAACTCTTAGTTTCCAATGTTATTGTTTGCAGAAAAAAAAGTTAGTAGCATATAGAAGAAAGCGTTCACAAATATGGAGATCTGAGTTGAACTTGTGGTCTTAATTTATTGAATGAGACGGTGTACCTTCGGTATTAATTAGGTTGGTGATAGGAATAATGGCATATGGTAATAAGCTTTGTAACGTACAAACTGCAAATTCATTTAAGGCATGCAGCAGTGATATGACGACGACAACAACAACAACAAAGTCTTATCCCACTAGATGGGGTCGGCTACATAGATTCATAAGATTCGACATGATTTTATGTTGGCTGTCGGGACCTAACACAACCCTCCTCTTTTATCCGGACTTGGGACCGGCTATAAAATATAGGCGGAGTTGCAGCAGTGATATGAATAATTTAAAAAATAATAATGCTGTTACTTGACCGCGGCAATAAGTCGAGATCTTATTATCAAAGGCGAAGACTAGCTAATGTTTTTTTATAGTCTTTTTACAACGGGACGAACATGAATTAATATTTTTATATGTAATGAATCTTGCCATGTTTGCGACACTTAAATTTGTAGTAAGTAAAGTAACTATATTTATAAAGATTCCTCAAAACATGAATATTGTAATATCTTATTCTCGATCTGATAATAATAAATTAAGCTGTTCGATCACTTCATGTGAATCATTTCATATATGTTACATAACACGAGATCCAGTTAGTATCAGAACTCGTGCTTCGAGGTCTCACTACGTAGACGGATTTTGTTTTCAATTCCTTGTCTAAGAACCTCGGCAACAAGATATATTTGATGAGGTTTTATGAGGTCCTAATGCTTTTATTATTCAACATATATCTTTTTATCATATATACAATAAATCAATCGAGAACTCGGAGAACGGCACCGAGAGCTCTGGCGTGCATTGCTAGGCTTCTGCGTCATCTCCGGAGACGCAACATTTCTGTGGAACTAATAAAAGATAAATATCTTTTAGAGTCTTCTTATCATTGGCGTGGTAGAACCGTACAAGGGTACATTTATTTGATTCAAAGTTATAAATAACAAAAAATGAACGGCCAGCAAAATGGAAAAAAATATGGGGCATTCCGAGAATTGAACTCGGGACCTCTCGCACCCTAAGCGAGAATCATACCACTAGACCAAATGCCCAAGTTATGAAGGGCATATCGATGATATTAAACAAAATAACCGTATGATTGATCCTAATTTTTCCAGCAATTAACTAATCAGCCATGCAATTAGCTTCGCTTCAATGAAGCTTCTACTAATTTCCTCCTCCATGACATCAAACTTGAGCAGTGGCTCCCTTCCAGGTGCATTGCTATAAGTGGAGTTTGGCAGAATCCTTATGGTCAATTCATCATGGCTCTAGCTCTTTCGCTTCGGTATCAGAATTCATGAAGAATTTCCGTAGAGAGACGACAAAATTTATTCTAAGCATCATAACTTTTGTAAAAATTTTAAATTTTTTTTTGACATCATCTAGTTTTCTGAAAACTTTTTGTTCATATCTCTCATCAAAAGGTGCTATTCTGCGGCTCTATATTTATGATCTTTCTAGCGGCATATTGGGTACTGCTTTTTCGATTACAACATAGGCAAACCTCTTGGTTGTCTCTGCACCCCTACATCCTTCTTTTGCTAGTTGATTTTTCTCTAATCGAATTTATAGAATTGAATTGTGCGCCCAAGATCACTATCCAATAAAGAACTAGACTTCCAAGCCAAAAAACTCCAAGCACCATAGTGCGCTCCGGCTTTTGAGCCTTCGATCATCATTTTTTATGGTTTTTTTGCTTATCACAACGAGAGGAAAGATAAAACTTAATTATTGATCAACTTTTGGTGAAGTTTTCATAAAAGTTTATAGGTCTAATTGCAAAAATCGCTGAAACTAGGCCGCTCCATAGAGCAGACACCCAAAAGTGCAATGGGCATTAACAAAAGAAGATCGAAATGCTCAACGAGCAGAAACAAAAGCAGATTAGTTTTGATCTTCTCCATCATAATAGCCTAAATTTGTAATTGGAATTTTGGGCAACCATCCTTCACCCACGATCCTCTAAATCTTGAGAATGAAACCCCCATCATTATGCCCTTTAAAGCTTTATCTTCCTTCTTCCATCTTACTCTCTTCATCTTCTCATTTTCTTTCTTCATTATTATTGTGCTCCTCCATCATTTTGGCTCATTCAGAATGTTCCCGAGGAGATCCGGCAGGTGCTGAGGGAGTGGAGGATCAAGGAGGATGAAGGAGTGAAAAAACTTAATCCTTGAAAAAATCAACTGAGGATCGTTCAAAAAGGTGTGCTTTCGGGATATAAGTCATAAAATATTAGAGAAACGTATATATTTTTAAGGAACCTGATAGACTTTGGATTCATGCTAATATGTGTAGTAATCATGCCTTGTCATTTTACAGAATTGTTATGATTTGATTTATCTGATTTTTTAATAATGTCAAATGTTGTAAGTTAGTTATTATGGCGTGTTACACTTGATGTTTTTTTTAGGATTATTGATATATGTTTTAGGTGTTTAGAAGATAGATTTATGTATGTCTTTGATCTAGTAATTGCTTTTGTAAATTTGCATAGAAAATACCATGATAGGATTTTTGAAATTGTGTTTGCTATGATGCATGAGAAAGATAGGATTTGATTGATTCCATACAAATGCATATGATGAAATTGATATGATTATGTTAAGAATTATTCTCTAAATCAGGCCATATGATAGAAATAAGTTTGTGCATGCTTAGATATAGGTTTGTGTGAAAGAGTGATTGAAAATCTAAGAATTCCATAGTAACTTACGATTTTGTCGATTGAAATAGAAGATCGATCCCAAATCGAGTGTCTGATTTCTCCTCGGCGAAAGGTAACAATTACCATATTCGATACAAGGATCAGACACTCGATCTACAATGTCAAGGCTCACATATGATAAAATGATCGATCGTGGACTCTCACTAGTCGACCAAAAATCATGAACTGAATGGACTATAATGGACCATACGATCGATCGGAGTTTTGGATGTCCAAAACTCTCGATCGAGAGTTTGCATCTTTTGGTCTAAACGATATCGGACAACCGTCTCGATCAACCAAGCATCTGATTCATACCTAGGCCCTAGCCTTGAATGGATAGATGAACCCAAAAGGAGCGTTTGTCCTACCTCAGACGATCCATTAATGAATCGAGAGTCCGTCCTACCCGGCGGATGACTAACAAACCATATCAAAATGGGCGATCACTCGACTCAATAGGTGTTTGATTTAGCAATAGAGAATAAACATGATCTTAATTAACAACTTTGATTTGATTAATCCTTGTCCGCCTGATTGACCTTACTCCCATGATTCCTCATGAAAAATTTGGAGTTTTGCTTCCTAAAATCTTGATTGATCCATATGATCAGAAGATAGGTTTGGCTAATGAAGATAAGAGATGAAATCGATTATTACCATTGCCTACCTAAATGAGATGTTATTGGCCTTATATGAGATACTCTTCTGTGGAAGTTATCAACCTTATGTGAGGCACTCCGCTTTCTTTGATGATGTCATTTGCCTTTGTATGAGGTTCCCCTCCCCCTTTTGTGGGACAGTGTCATGACACTGACTCGTCATAGTCTAGGTAACTATTTGCATAGCATTATCTAAAAGTAGATAGCTCTTCCAACTAAATGAAAAATGTAAAGAATGGATAAAAGCAATTGAGGGACTAGAAATGAAATTGAACAATGAATTTCTTTCCAAGCGAAAGATGATAAGTAATAAAAATGAATAAGAAATTTTGCTTCGTCCCCGAATCATATTATATATGCTTTACATTTTCTTTCATGCTTATTCTTATGAATTCACCTTATGATCTATTTTATTCACATCTAGCTTTGTGCTAATTTCTTCCACTATATTGATTCTTGCATATATTTTATTTAACTGCGCTGCATGGTTAATGTGTGCATGGCAACTCATAAAATTTGTGCTTTTATATTGTGAAGTTGTATATGGACCTATGTTCTAATTATTTTGTGGAATGGACCATGTTATTTGATGTACTTTATAGTACCCTTTTATTTCATTTATCATTTTAGCTTTCTTATTTTATATCTAATTATTTTAATATTTATATCTTCTTTCTTTTATGTGTCACCCTTAATGAAAAAGAGCTAAGATATAGTGAAGTTTCGTACCGAACGTTACATTTATTGCATGGACAGGAAAAATACTTCAAGCTTTAAATTCAGATCAGAAAAAGTAAAAGGAACAGTGGTATATGTTGGGCAGGCATATTAAGATAGCCGGGCACTCGGAGTCGGCGAAGTCTGCCATTACATTATTCGGATGCTCATCAAACAAGTAATGCATTCTATTGGTTCAATATTTGGGTGAGAACGAAATAAATTCAAATTGAAATTACCAGATCTTGAAATTTGATCAATTATTATATTACACCAAAACTTGGCACTCCTTTAATATTCATCATTTTTGTTCAGACGATCATATTTGCAATTTAAGAAATGACTACATTTAAGAGTTTTCATTGATTTTTAATCTCAAACTTTTATGAAGTTCGTTAGTAGTTACCTATTCAGAAATAATAGTAAAGTTTTTTTATTATTTCTTTAATAGCATTTAGCTATTAAAAAAATTATTAGTAACGAAATGAATTTATTTTTGTTTAATAGTTATAGAATGCACTACAAATGCTATTTTTTAAAAAAAAAATTAAACTCATTGAACAACAAGATTCCAAGATCACAATCGTGCTTAATAATAAGAGCATAAATCACCAATATTTGCCCTCTTACTGTCTAAGCAAAAGGACATTCTGATTTTCAGTACCATTCAGGACCAGAATATGCTTGGAAGCAGCATTAAAACACGGCAGCCTAATAGATTCACGTTCTGTCAAAAGTGAGCTAGCAAATCACCCTGGGTATACACAAACCAAAATTGATAGAGCTACTTTAACTAATGTTAGTATTTGCGAAAAGTTAGATTGAGACGCCCCGGTAACAGCCTCGTATCATCGATAAGCTGCTTTGGAGCAGTGTCTGGTAGTATTGATGAAACTCCATGGAAGATGAGCCTGGATTCTGCACCGAATATTAAGACGTCCCCTGACTCAAGTATTACTTTACTGGCAGTGTCCACGTTTCGTTCTTTTCCATATAAGAATTCAGCTGAATCGCCAAGAGAAAATGAAACAACAGGTAATCCCTTCTGAAGACTTTCATCAGACTCATCTTTATCCTGTATGGCACAGGGAAACCAAATATCATAAGTAATAGACTAGGTATTGTATCAAAATATCTAATAGAAGAAGCACAGCATGCAGGTAGTATTTATGACAACAACGATTATTCATTTTGGGATGGTAGATAAAGAGTCTACAACAATATTATGGAGATAAAGAAGACACAAAAATTTACAAATGTAAAAATAGATGCCTTTTAGAACTTTTAGGAATATGATAAATCAAAAGGGAACTATTATGCTCACTGTTTATCATACTGTGCTGACAAGTTTTTCCAAGTATCATACCACATGAGACTTTAAGATGAATAAATGGATATTTAACTATAACAGGATATGACATATGATAGTTCAGCCATCAAGAGTAAATGGGGAGAAAAAGAAAGCATATCCAGGTCAAAGGTTACCATTAAGGGCTTTTGATAAATCAGCATTCAATCACCATTAAGGGCTAAATGAGCATTCAAAATTGTTACACCAAAAAAAGTTGTTGGCATCTAAAAATAAATATTAAAATCAGAATAGCTGCATCATCTATTTACCTGATGGAGACCAAGCCTCCCGGTTTTGCTATAGAAATTGACGATGCAAATATCTGGTGTCATCTTTGGAATTTCATTAGCATCATGATTAATCTGAGTTAAAAACCCACGAGAAGCTTGAATGGCATCATCAACCAAATTTCTAAATGATTCTGGAAGTTTTGGTGGTTCAGAACCATCTATTGCCCGCTTATTGTTATACTCCTTATTTTCTGGATCCCAGTTCATTCCCAAACACATCATATGCAAATGCATCCTGGCACCATCCCCATAATGTGGAATATAAAAACCACCTGCACCCAAGCCTAGTTCCTGGCATTTTAAGATGATCCTCACCTGAAAATTAAGAAAAATCAATAGAAAACAAAAGAAGAGTTTTGGTAGAATTAATGATGAGAAGAATCAGCATGCCGTACAGCAATGAGCTTGTGCCACAACTGTACGAATGTACTTCCAGCCTGATCTCATTCTTCCTTAGAGCCAGTATGCAAAGTAGCCAGCTAAGTACATGATTTGTTTTGTTTTGGATTCAATATCTAGGCAGTTAAAGTGCTATTTATTAATTCTCATTACCAGCACTTAGATGCATTCTCCATTGCATGGTGGTACGCAGAAGTGCCATTTATGACATTTCAATAGAAAAATAAAGGCATTTTCTAAACTGAAAGCTGGTATAAGATATGCAACAAGAATACATGCACCTAAAGGCAAGAAAAAATGATTTCAAGTTATATGAAACAAAAACCTGATCTTGATTCCTAATATAATTCTTCAATAAAATCATCCCTGGAGCAAGATGTACATGCTGCAGAGGTTTATAGTTGAGCACACTTTTTCGTCTTTCTCGATTCATTTCAAGGAGTGATTTCTTCAATGTAACGAAACCTGCAGTTTTCTTCCTGCAGATATCAAAGGGTATCACCTCATTATCAATTTGAGGTCCTCTCGCAGATGTATCACCTCTCAAATCTTCTGGAAAAGCATTCTTTGGCTGAGGTGTAAAAGATTTGAAAGATTTAGTTTCAAGATGTAACTCCGAGGATGCATCTGATCCGTTATCCAGATGCAAGGATGAATTGCTATTAGGAACCTGCAAGGCAAACGATATCATCTTGGAGAAATTCAAAATTTTGAATTAATTCACAACTGCCTTCTGCAATTTAAGTGCAGACAAAGACATCTGACAACACAGGGCAACTGCGTCCTAAACTGTCAATCCAATTAATATACAGTGACATGATGATAGACTGATTAGTTTACTCATACTCACAAAAGGGCATGGAGACGGGTTTAACCATGTTGCAACAGAAAATGATTGTAGTACTATGAATCCTTCAATCAAAACTCTTGAGTCAAGGTCGAAAGTTAATCCAAAATGCTAAGTGAATCCTAGCAATCAAAACTGGTATTATGCACAGCAGGTTCACTACTGAAATTTTTTTGAGAAGGGGTTCACTACTGAAATGTTAACCGTTCGCAACATAAACAAATATCAAAGATACATCATGATGAAACATGCAACAGTGATGAAAAGGAAGCCTCCTATGATTCAGAAGCTAGAGCATAACATCCTATTCCTAATATTATTCCACACAAAACTTATTCCACTCTGGTCGACAAATAAATGCTCCCAAATTACATCAGTGGGTAGCAATCTAAATAATGCCCAAACAACAAACCAATATAATCATCCTTATAAAGAAACTAAATAAAGAAATTACAGGAGCCCAAAGAAGCATTCGTACTCAACAATTTCGACCGCCGGGAACAGGAGAGCTGAGGGAGCGGAAGACTCACCGGTGCGCCACGAGGGCCAGGTGCAGCTCGAGACGTGGAGTTCCCGTCTGGGGGTTTCTGTGACGCCATCTCCGCCAGGATCTAGGACGCGGACAGGGACGCAGGGGATTTTGCAGGAGAGGAGTCCGGCGAGAGACGCCACGGCGAAGGCGAGGCGTGCGGGGAGGCGAACCAGGCGACGCTTCGGCTTCCGTGGACAAAGCCGTAATATTTAAGCATTTTTTGGTAGTTGGAAATTGAATGAACTCGCGATCAACGGTTCCCAAGAACCATGCTGTGTGCTCGAATTATTGGGCCAGCACTGGATCGACCCATTAGTATTGGAATTAAGCCCAGTAGGATAATTCAACTTTGGAGTCTGGACAAAGTAATATAATTGTTTCTTGCATTTTCGTTTTGCATGAAAAGAAATCAGCATTTACGTATTTACATTTTATAAACATTACGAGAGAAATTGCTAATATTATTGGAGAAGTTATTAATTTAGATAAAAAAATGCAATAAGATGAATATTGGCGAAGTACTTGATTGTGCGTAAGAAGAAAATAAAAAGGAGGAAATGTAAATTTTTGTGTGACACGTACGTGCAAGTGCAAATAAATTCCTGTTTTGGTGGAATTTTATTTTACCCAAATTCTATTATTTATTTTCGATGGAACCCAAAACCATTTTTTTTGTGAAGGGCACAATAATATTTGTCATAAATTGATCAACTTACGTGTGTTTCATTTTTAGTCTATTTGTTTAACTAACCGAACTGACGGATTAATAGATTTTGATCACACTAATAAACTTTACGTATCCCCCTTGCAGTCTCGTGCATCTTAAAGCTAACAAGGTGTTGACCAAAAATATCACTTGAATGTAGTCATAAGCTCGATCTCAAAACTCTGGAAAACATTGAAGTTTAAAACTACATGCCCGACCCTTTAACAAGAGAAGAATCACGATTAACCAAAGTTAGTTTGCACAATTGATTAGTAAAATTGTGTCTCGAGTAGTTTGATAGATATTTGTAGCTCTAGCATCGATTTTGAAGTCATTATTTTGACTAAAAAAATATCGTCTTTCATCCCGACCCCAGATTAATCGAGTAGGTAAGAAAAAAATATTCCTTCCCCCTCGTAGCATTTTTTATCGCCTCGATTACGACATTCACAAAAGATAAGCAGATAGAGATGAGCACGTAGAAAAGGACGATCAAGAGATAGTATCGAAGAACATAAAGAACTATGATCAATCGCCAATACGAATGTTTAAGTGGACTTTGTGTCTAAGGAAAATAAGAATCCTATGCATCATGACATGATATATTCATCCTACATCTCTGAATTGATTAATTTCATGCCCTTGAGAATGAAGATTTGCCCATTTTAAATTCATAAGTACGCTTTTCAAAGGAATTGCCTATAAACTAATATGAGTTTTGCCATTAGGATTATCATACTTAAATTTCAAGATTTATTATAGTTCGACAATATCACATAATTGATTCTTCGTATCTATGCTTTATTAAATGTCTCAAATCGATTATTATTTGAATTATGATTGCTCATGTCAATGGTGATTATTCTGATTCAAGCCTACATTGTGGCTTAGATTTATATTTTATTTATGGAGTCATGACAATCACAACCTAATGATCAACTAGTGTATGATTTGGACTTGTACTGCAAAGTTCAAATACCGAAATCACAATGAAAAAGGAATCGTGCGATCACGATTGCTTGATGTCCAGCTATATCCTTTTGTTCTCGTATTGATTTCTATGATTATGATCAGACATACTGTGACACTTAAGTGATTATGATATCATTTTCATTACCATGTTGATGTCATGGTTTAATATTACATTTCACTTTATTTTTTGTATACTGTGTCAAAGTTAATTAAGGTGAGTTTCATTCTTCTGTAATTCAATGTTGTAAATATTAAAGTTGTGCTAGCATGAACTACAATATAAGTTTACGGTGGCATGTGGCATGTGGCATGTGGCATGGACCATTTGAGTCTCCGGTTTTTTTTTTTATCTCCTTGAGTTGTTCTTATTTTTGTTATGGTGATAATAATGTTATAATGTAGAGCTATAAGTTTGTATTTATTTTTCTTAAGGAGTTCCAAAGTTTTTATATACTATTTCCATTGTTACTTCATATACATTTTTTCTTTCGCCTTACATAGTCATTTTAACTAGTTAAAAACTATATTTTGGTCAATATGTTGCTTAAATATGAAAGTCCTATTACAATTCTGAAGTTACATTCAGTGACAAGGCAAAATGTATTTTCAGGGGTTTAGAATTTATGTCATCTGAAGTAAAGTCAAATAATGTTATGTCACATATGAATTGAAATATTTTAATAAATGTTATGTTATGTAAAACTATAAACACATTTGAGATGCACACTTATCAGTCAAAATGAGGCCCAAGGCTCTCAGACCCAACTAACACCACAACCATCACTACAAAAAAATCATTATTTCCGATGGCATGAGCCATCAGAAATTGTTAAAAATCTATCGCAAAGGTAAGTTTGTGACGGATATTCCAATGGGAGAGAACCGTCGAAAAATTGTTCATCGATCGCAAACATTTTCCAACGGTTCTATCACAGCCGTCGGAAGTTCCCACGGCCCGAGTCGTGAAAAACATTTGCCACGGATTGGGCCGTGGGAAACGTTCCGACCACGGGCGACCGAGAGAGAGAGTCGCTGGGCGGTCATCCCAACGTCGTCGTTCGGGCTGTGCTCATCGTCGAAGAGGATCGTTCGGCTGCCGAGAGAGTGGAAGAGCTGACAATGGGCAAGGGAGAGAGGAGAGTGGGAGAGAGTGGGAAATAAGGGAGGGAGATTTGTAGGAAAAAATCGGCGAGAAAAATAAGGGAGGGAAAACAAAAAAATGGGATGAGCGTGGGAAAAATTAGGTGGAGAAATTGGGCACATTTTTTTATTTTTTATCTTTCCGACAATCGAACCATGGAAAATTTTTCCACGGCTTGAGCCGGGAATGCCTATACATATTATTAATTTATAAAATATTATTTTATATTTCCTACGATCGCAGTCGTGGAAAGTTCCAATGGCTATGGCTGTGGAACACCTTATATACATTATTAATTTATAAAATATTATTTAATATTTTTCACGGCTGCAGCCATCAGAAGTTCTGACAAATGCGGCCATGGGAACACCTGCTTTACAATATATAATAATAAAATATCAATAATAAAATAGATTTTTTTAGTTACTGATGATTTGGGAAGAACCGTCGGAAAGATTAAAAATAAAATAGTAACAATAATATTTTTTGTTACCGTGGTTTCAGTCGTCGAAACTTTCGACGATCTGAACTGTCGAAAAGATTATAATAAAATATTAATAATATATATATTAGCTACTAACGGTTTCGGACGTCGAAACTTTCCATGATCTTCATTTGTCAAAAAAATTAATAATCAAATGTTAGTAATAAAATATATATATTTTATTTATCGATGATTACGACATTCGGAAGTTTCGACGGACAAAAAATTCATCGTAAATTATGAAAAATTTTCGTCCATCACAAATTGTCCATCGCAAATTGTCCGTCGTAAAATCACCATTTTCTTGTAGTGAATCATCAAGGCAATAGAGACAATAATCAAAGGACATCATTCAAGGCTTCACAAAACTGCATTTGTCATGAGTTTACAAGGACAAATGGTGGATATTGAGAGTGAAGAAACCTTTCAACTACTAGAATATGGTGAGGACTAAAACATCTTGTGTGTCATGAGTCATCAGAGTGACGATGCATTAGACTGATCAAGGACCACCAAGGATCCTACGTTCAACGTTCAACAATCACGTTGTGATTTTTCAAAGAGAGGTTATACAAGGCATTCGGGAAGTACTAGCTGCTTAAGCACTACTAGTGTTGCTTAAAATAGGGATTCCAACATTTCAGCTAGGGTCATATGACAACTACACGGTATCATGCCAAGTTCATTTGTCTGGAAAAACCACCATGTGATTGAGTGAGAAAAAGAGTCCAACTATTACACGGAAGGCATGGACTCAACTAGTAGGTCGAAGACATTCCTAAATATGATGGTCAAGCTAATGAACACCATATATAGAAGGATCATGAACGAAAACTATGAAAGCAAAAAAGGAAAGGACCATGTATTGTCTACTGAACATAGTATGAAAATTGGAATGATAGGCATCCGAACCAAGCTCTAGTTAAGAGGGAACACCAAGCAAGGCCCTATGAGCTTTGTGATGCCCGCATATAACCCCATCATCCTATGTAATGATCTAGCTTCTTTTCTTATGATCCATATTACTTATGTTTATTTTCTGATCAGGTGATCATGTTGACAACTTTGATTCATATTAATCATATTTGTTTCATGATCTCTAACATATGGAAACAAAAATATACAACATGTTAAAAAAATAAAAGATTGAAATTGTAAGACAATAGTTCTTTCATTATATGTTAACGATCAATCAGGAGACTTTCGTCTTCCATGAAGTGTCTGCAGGATTAGTCATACATGGCTATCGAAGTTTCTCCCCCCGCTCCCCCACCCCCTGACCCTCCGCCTCTTCCCCCTCTCTTGCTCTCCCCCCCCCCCCCAAAAAAACTCTCTTCCTCCTCTCCTCCCTACCCTAGCTAGTGCTATTCCTTCTCTTACTCGGCCTCCCTTCCCCATTGCGCCTTCTCAATCTCCTGGCGCTGACGACAAGCGTTGGGCGGATGTTGTTCGTGGTCGGCGTCAGAAAGAGACGTCTCTCCCTCAGATTTCCCGGCAGCGACTTCTTGCGATCCAAGCGGCCACGAAGGATGAGGTGGTCATCTCTAATGATGAGATCGCCCAGCGGTCGGCAGATCTAAAGCTTTGCCTTATGGGGCGTCTCATCGACAACTCTCTGTCGGAATCCTCGTTGGTGACAGCGCTGACTTCTCTATGGGAACTCTCAGAACCCTTGCACATTGCAAACATCGGCAACAGCTATTATCTATTCTCCTTCGGGGGTGACACAGATCGTCTAAAGGTACTTACTATGAATCCATGGAATTTTAATGACTGTGGTCTTCATCTTTCACAGGATAGCGCGTTCTTCCGTCCTTTTGATGAGCAGATCTCCACCTTGCCGATTTGGATTCAACTACTAGGCCTTTCCTATGAGCTAAGTGGTGTGGGTACCATTCGTCGGATTGCATCCATCTTCGGTCAGCTTCTCAAGATCGATGTCTTCACTGCCTCTGGGGAGAAACTTCATTATGCTAGGGTATGCGTGGAGCTTGATCTGGCCGCTCCGGTGAAGCAGTGCACTTAGATCCGATTGTCGGACGGATCTCGTTTCTTCCAACGTGTAACATATGAAAACCTTCCTCAGTTCTATTTTAGTTGTGGCCGCCCTGGTCATCACTTGGATTTTTGTCCAGATCAGCTCTCCTCGAATGCAATCCGGCCGGCGAGCGTGGACGGTCTCCTCCTCTATGGCCAGTGGCTGCGATCTTTCCCTTCCAGACACCGTTGGAACCTGCTTGGGGAGGTGGACGCGTTCACGGCGGATCGGAGTAGACAACCGGCTCAGCGCATCCCTGAATCGGATGTGAAACGTTCGGATGCCCTAGGTCTTGAGGGGTTCCCGAGTCTTTAGATCAATCCTACGATCGCGATCTTCTCTTCTCCTCATGACGTAGCTCCCCCACGTGAGCCTCATGAGACGTTCACTCCAGAACTTTCATCTCACGTGAGTCCCCCATGCGAGCTTACCACTCCTCTCTCTTCACGTGACGACCCTACCACCTCCGATCGTACTCCCCCTCCACGTGTTCATACTACTCCCGATCTCCCCTCATCTGCTAGGGTTTCTTCCTCTCCCCCTAAATCCATGGTTGGGGCTTCTTCCTCCACTCCTCCCTCTAATAGGCATGAAGAGTTTGTTTCACAGGTTCTTCAGTGCTTTCAATCCCCTGCTTGACCTTTCATCGTCCTTTCGGAGGATGGCATTGATGAGGAATCTAAAGAGATCATCATGGAACCTCCCTCGGAATCCCATCGTGCGCGGAAGTCGGCTGCTCATTTCTCACCAACTCCCCTTGACTTCGCCTGAGGTCGGAGTGAACGGAGGAAGAAGGGTAAGTCATATGTTTCTCCTAACTCCTCTAGGCTCTCTATTTTCTGTGTTGTAGGGTGACACCCCCCCCCCCTCCCCATCCCCACGATAAATAATGATATATGTGCTGGCGTGAAACTGCTACGGTGCTCTTTGCAGCAAGACTAGAAATTAGTTGCGAGATCTTCTTTCAGTGCACAAATCGAACATTCTAATTCTGCTAGAAACGCATATCGCAAGTAAAAAGTCAGATACTATTATTAAGAGATTAGGTTCTTCTTGGTCATGTTGCTCGTAGGATAGCGCAGGGGCTTCTGGTGGTATCATTGTCGCCCGGAAGAAAATGAATTTAGGGCTTTTATGGTTAATTCTGCCTCGCAATATATTATTGTGATTATTACAATGAATGACTTTTCCTTTTTGCTTTTGACTATCTATTCTAGTAATTTATCCGTTGTTCGGTCTTCTTTATGGATGATCTTGCAAGTTTTAACTTTGATCGTATTCCCTGGCTTATCATTGGAGATTTAAATACCATCTCCTCTCCCCAGGATATACGAGGGGGGGATGCCTTTTAAGCTCTCTAAATCAGTCAGATCCTTTAATGACTTAATTCAAACCCAAGGGCTTTTTTATCTCCCTCTCTCGGACAATCAATTTACTTGGTGCAATAATAGAAATGCAAATGCTAGAACCTCTATGCCGTTTGGATAGGGTCCTAATTAATTATCACTAGTTATCTAAATTTTCAAATTTATCTCTAAAATCCCTTACCAGGGGTACATCTGATCATTCTTCAATTTTGCTCTTGACAAACTGTACATCTCACAAGACCAAACCTTTTAGATACGAACATTTCTGATTTGAGTATTCTACACCAAGACAAATTATTGAGCAGGTCTGGACCAATAGATCCAACACTGAATCCATTCACAAGTCTCTTAACAAAATCAAGATGCTCACTTCAAAGTGGAATAAAACTGACCTTGGAAAACTAGAAAGTAGAGTCCAAATGATTAAACATGACATCTATATCCTTGAGTTGAAAGATGAGAGACAGGGGCTATTTGATCTTGAGCTTAGTTCTCTCAGATCCAAATATAATCACCAAGCTGCCCTCCTAAGACAAATTAGCCTCAAATGACAGTCTAAGTCTAGGTCTAGCTAGATTAAGGATGGCGATAAAAATACAAGATTCTTTCACCTCAGTACCATTGTAAGAAATAGAAGAAATAAGATTGTTTCCATTCAAGATGACAACATGACCACTCACTCATCTGATAAGCTTATCCAAGAGTCCTTCATGACTCATTACTCTAAGCTTTGGTTTCGTGACAACCAATCACCTCCACCTTTAGATGCATGGCCTCCCATGCCTTACCTTGACAACTCCTGATCCTCATTTCTCATCTCCCCTATCTCCCCTGAGGAAATTCAAAAAATATTTTTCAGCTTAGCCCTAGGGAAAGCCCCAGGGTCTGATGAGTATACCAGTGATTTTTTTTTTGTAATTACTGGGACATTGTTGGGTCTTCTATCACCCAAGAAATACAATCATTCTTCCATACTAATCGGCTACCTCTGGGAACTAATGATACTGCTATCATTTTCGTCCCCAAGAAGCAAAACCCTGTTATGATCAAAGACTATAGGCCTATTTCTTTGTGCAAGATCATTTACAAAGCCATTGCTAAGATCTTAGCCAATAGACTCAAGTCAACCTTACCCTCATTAATAGATAAATCTCAGGCTACTTTTGTCAATAATAGATCTATCCAGGATAATCTTTTTCTTACCTAGGAGATTGTCCATTCCATCTATTGAGGAAAGAAGAAATTCATCCTTCTCAAGGCTGACATGGAGAAAGTCTTTGATAGAGTCTCTTGGAATGTTGTGAAGACTGTCCTCGTGATTATGAATTTTCCTCATACCTTTATTGCTTGGATTATGGCATGCATAACATCTCCTAGATTCTCCTATTATATCAATGGCTCCTTCACTCCCTACTTCAACAATTATAAGTGACTTAGGCAAGGGGATCCCCTTTCCCCATACCTTTTCATTTTAGTCTGACAAGTCTTCTCTTCTCTCTTGGATCAATAAATTCTCTATCATAAAATCACACTTTTCAAATTTGGTTCCACAACTCTAAGCCAATTATCTTATGCTAATGATCTTTTGATCTGTGTTGCTGCCACCACGGCAACTTGCAAAAACTTACTTAAATTGTTTAACCAGTATTATGCCTTGACTAATCAGAAGATAAACCTGAATAATTTTGCTTTATACTTTCCTCCGAGAATCAACATGATTAGAAAATTTAGGATTAGGAATGTTCTGGGAGTTGCTCCTGACTCTTATTCCTTTACATACATTGGTACTCCCATCTCTTATAAGCGTATCACCAAAGCTGCTTTGGGTCACGTTACCTCTAGGCTACATAACAGACTGGTTGGTTGGAAAATGAAAACCCTGAACCAAGCTGGCAAATCAATCCTCATAAAATCTACGCTTAGCATTATTCCATCGTATAATTTGGGCTATGTGCAAATTTCCTCAGGTTTTTTTCCTCCTTGGAGAAGTTGTCTAGATCTTTCCTGTGGTCCTTTTCGTCGGAGTCCAAAGGCCTTCATCTCCTAAACTGGAGCACAATTCAACATAAAAAATGCTGGGGGTATGGGCATAAAAAACTAACATCTTCTTCAGTTTGCTTTGATTAGCAAGAGGCTGTTCACCATTTTAAATCACTCAGAATCTCTCTCTGCTACTTTTTCTATTAATAAATATGATGTTCATCACCCTTGGTTTAGTACTGCATCCCTGTACTCTAATCCGGTTAGATCGTAGCGTCTTATCCTTCAAGCTTTAGATGTGATCAAACTTGGTATCAGGAAGCATATTGGTAATTGGATTAATACCCATGCATATAATAACCTTTGGATTTTTAACGCTCGTATTTGCTTTATGCCAATTTATGTCAATGTTTTCTTTCCTATATTGTCTCTTTCTGTTGCTGATCTTATGTTGAACTCTGCCTGGAATGCTACTTTAATTAATGACTGTTTTGCACCTTGTTTGTCGAGTAAAATTTTATCTATGCATTTGTCTGTTGCTCCCGATGAGGATAAGTGGATCTAGGCACCAGACAAGTCTGGCATTCCCATTTGCAAATCTGTGTATAACTTCATTAGCATGCCCCTAGTGCCACCACCGTTTACATGATGGTCTGGTTGGAAGGTTATATGGAATATCCAGATCCCCCCTAAAGTTCAGATCTTCTTATGGAAATTTGCGCACAAATGACTCTCCACAAACCTCATGCTTTCTGCTTTTAATCCTACTATTTTTGCTTTGTGCCCTCTTTGCCACTCGGCTGATGAATCAATTGTGCACCTATTCTTTGAATGCTCATTTGCTATTAATATGTGGCAGCTATTTAAATCTGATTTGTACATTACTTTCACTCATTTCAACTCTTGGGTTCAGTGAGATTGGATTTATGAGGCAAATCTCTCTCCTGAACTTAGTAAATATTTTCGCAAACTTTTTACTTTAACTTTATGGGGGATCTGACGTTGCAGAAATGATATGCACTTTAATTCAACCACAACAACCGCTATGGTGGCCTGGTCCCGGATTGTGACGACCTACCATGAGTTTTCTATTTCCACTTCTGAGGGAACTTCCCCGACACCTCATCTTTTGGGGTGCTCGGAGCTCCCGCCTCCAATCTATTTCACTTTGCAAATAGATACCTCCTTTATGAGGCGTTCGGAGGTTGGCGGGAGAGTAGGCTATATCACTAGGTCTGCTAATACAAAATTTATATGTGTAGGTACTATTCATAGGTACTTTGATTCGGTGCTTGAGGCAGAATGTTGGGTCATGCTTCAAGGATTGATGCACTATCAGCGTGTGGGCATCCCTGCAATTATATTGAAGTCCGACTGTCGGGAAGCCGTGGATCTTATCAATGACAACATTAAGCAGAATTGGCGGCTCCAAAATTTGATCAGCAATATTAGAAATCTTTCTGTTTCTTTTACGTATTTCAGATGTATACATATTAATCGGACAGCCAATGTTGAGGCTGATTCCTTAACTTTTTTGGGCAGAAGATCACAAGTTGATCTATTTTGGGACGAGGTTCCCCTTCGGGAATCCTCGATTTTTTGTATGATGACCATTCCACTAATCTAATTCACCTTTCGTTAAAAAAATGGTCAATCAGAAAGTTAAAAGACATTCCATTGGTGAATAGATACTCTATAACATTAAAATTCCTCACTCTATCTATCCTTTAGGAGTTGAAAGAGAATTCATCCACAATAAGTGTAATATAAAAAATAAGATGCATGATGGCAATGTTCCATTGATTATGACATGCAATACTCTTTATTGGTATTATTGATCTTATTAGTCTTATGATGATGCTCTATATGATGATGATCTATTATGCAATTTTGATCTCTTATTGAATTTTATGTTTATGATTATTCTTGTTGTTACACTTAAGTGATTATTATTCTTTTTTCATTATCATGTGATGTCTAAGGTGGGAAAGTTCATGAGACTTCAAATAACTTAATACAACATGAGTGATGGTGGCATGAATGGTCTAAGTTCATTATGTCATGTGGCACATTAACCATTTGAGTCTCCTTATTTTTTTTTCTCTTTGAGTTATACTTGTTTTTGTTATGATTAGAATAATGTAATAATATGGAATTATCAGTTTGTCTTAATTAAAGATTTTTACTCTCTTTTTTTATCATATTATATCATTTCTTTTTATTGTCATATCCATTCTCCATTTGCCTCATCATATACTCTTTTTTCACTAGTCAAAATCTAATATATTGCTAAGTATGAAAGTTTTCCAGCACCCTTTCACATGCATTTTTTTGCTGCATTTAGTTTAGTTCTCTTACCCTTCTTGTAGATGGTGACTATCTATGTCCCCAATTCGGGAGATCTTTCTCTCCCTAAGCAAATTAATTACTTTTTATATGGTATTAGATTATCTTGTTTCTGTTACATTTGTAATTAATATTTTTAATTATTTATTTGATTCAATGTACACTACAAGAAATATGTTGAATAGTAATGTAAATTGTGTTGACGCTAAAGCTGGCACACTCTTGTCTCAAATGTCGCGGTAGAGTCATATTGTAGTGCTAATTGCTATCCATTTTGACACTCTACAATGCCACAACAACATTTTTTTGTGGAACAACTAGTATCACTGAAGCGTCACTCCAGCGTCGAAACATTGACGTTGGCGCTATGACGGCACTATTAGCATCGAAATGTTGATGTAGCTTTTTTTTAACATCTAGAAGATGCTGATGTGTGTTGCTGCTTAGTTTAGTGTCGCATCAACATCATGTTAGAGTTGGAAGTTTGCGTTGCTTTTTAGTAAATTTCTTGTAATGATATAATTTCTTTTATGGAATCGTCTTCTAAGCTTAGTTTTGAATACATATATATATATATATATATATATATATATATATAAAGAATGTGAAACGCATTATACAGTAGGATCCGAATAATAATGAGATTTTATTATTCAACTCGTGATCTCTTTTTTATATGAATAAAATTGAGTCAGTGTAATAAGCTGCATGCACTATGCGAGGTGCCTCCTTTACTCTGTACAATATGTATATCCACTTTGTGTTATTTGATTTGTTTTTCCATTTATTTCTTTGCTAATGCATGTGAATGTACTTGCCGAAGTTGCCACCTCACGTGAGCTTTGGTGGTATTTATTTCACACGAATCCTATAAGTAGTCCACATGAAACAATAAACCAAAAGTGTAATAAAAGAATAATAAGAAATAGGCAACACATACAGAAGGATGTATATAAATGTCACCAAAAGTTAATTTGTGGGGCATGTACTCGATCATATATATATATATATATATATATGTTGGGAGTATTATTTAGCACCCCACTTTGGCAATTAGTAATAAGTAGTACTGATCGCACAGTACATATATGAAGATATTATTGTCTCAACAGAAAGAATTAGCAACTAGTGATTAATTAAAGCAAGAGTTTTTAGCGCCAAATTAAGTCGAATATTTTTTTACAGGTTGTGTATCGGAGGTGCTGGTATAAACAAAAGTATTAATGTTCCTAATAATCCAGCACTTGATAAGATCAATGTGCAATGTAGTGCAATTAATCATGTACCTTTCCTAACATGTTAAATTATCTGTGTATGTATAAATGCTATATAGCTTAAACGTTTATATATTAGCATGTGTCATGAATATTCTTAGATATATAGGAAGGAGGAACTTAGTTTCTTTTTTTTAAGATTGTGATGAGAGAATCTTCCAATTTCATCGTGACAATATATAGCTTTATTTATTGCATACTCACTCAGAAATCAAGCTCCAATATAGTTTTCTTTTTGGGGCTAATTAGCTCCAATATAGTTGGGAGAGTAAACAATGGAGGGTTTTTACTTTATATGCTCGAGAGGATCGAAGGTGAAGACAAGATGGACTTGTCATTTGGTGCATGCGTGTGGGGGAAATCGAGTTTACTTGTCGCATTCTTCTGCATCCGAGAAGAAGAACAACATCGATGAATAGAGAGGAGTCACGAGAGCTCGTCGAAGTACAAACATCCAAACAGGAAAATGCCTGGCAAAGCGATGGCTAGAGGGGGTCCATCTCTCTCTCTCCCTCCCTCTCTCCCTCCCTCCCTCTCTCTCTCATGCAGGTATTCTTACATGAACAAAGCGCGTACAACTCGTCAACACGGCGGCATTTGTTTTACACTTTTATGTTAGTCGACACATTTCTCTCATGCAGTGAACACGTTTTATGGTTGCAAACGAAGTATCGATGGAGCAATTAATCAATGAAAGAATTCTTAATTCTTCTTTTTTTTGTAGTTATCAGCTAATTCAAAGTCTGAAAGAACGTTGCAAGTGCAAGGCTTGGGCAAAAGCAGTTGTGCTTAGCCTCTAAAAAAGTTTTCGTTCTTCCCTATGTACATTTTGTTCTCTTTTATGTATTAAGGACGCCTTTTTTATGCACGTCTACTTAGGCGATACGAACTTCTTGGCTTGAAGCCTCGACAAAGTGTTCCCCAAGCACCCGAAGCTCCTGAGACCTGGCAGAACACAGCTAAAATGATTCATCGGGACTCGCATAGAAATGCAAGAAACATTCTTCTTTCAAATCCGCTTTGGGTCGAGGTGCATGAGAATAAAGAGGAGAACAGCGACCCCTTCTTCCGTGGATTTGAATAGCAGAGCTTGCAGATCTTTTTGGATGGTTTCACGTACGTCCAGAGAGAGAGAGATAGAGCTGACCACCATAAAAATCCTCAGTGGTGTTGGAGAGAATAGGGAAAGGACTCCAAGCCATGTTGCAGAGGTGTGACAACACCACTATGTGCTCCGCGTGAGCCGTCTTTGGCCTATCCGCCATGCATGGTGATGGCGCCTTCTAATTTCCATCTAGTCAGAAGCATGACATGGACTAGGAACACAGAAAGAACTCTCGTGTAACTCAAGAGATCGAGCTCCGTAAGTTTTTTAAATTAAGACGAGGGAAAATGATGATTATATATTGACGCGTAGTGCTAAACGCAGCCTTAAGATTGATATGATTTTTTACTAAATGTACTTTTCATTTTTCGTTTTTGTTTTCTTGGTTAGCTTTAGTTGGATTTTTCGTTTAATTTATATGTGTAAGCTATGTGTAAAAGTATAAGGATAAAAAAGTCATAGATATTCATGTAATAACCTATATGAACATATATGTGACGGAAAAATTCGAGAACAAGGAGAGAAGATCGCAGAGAGATTGTAGAAAAATAGAGGAGACACACGAATTTACTCAGATTCACCCTTGAGATAAGGGCTACGTCCTGCAAAAAGGTTCCACTATATCGTTTAGGTTTACAGCCGCAACACATATTACATCAGAAATTATGCTATTAATAGTCTCTCCAAATCGGATTTAAAACCCAAACAAACAGAGAAAAAATCTAATCCGAACCACATGGGCCGACTAAATAAAAGTCCAAAACCCGTCTAGATTTCGGGGGCGCTGCCCCCGAACCCCCGCCCGCTCACCGGCAAGCGGGACCGCCGTCGGGGGGCGGGGCCCTCCGAACCCCCCCTTTTGTTCATACGCCAGCAATACTGTTAATTGAGTAATACTCAGATTCCCCTAAGCTCACGTGAGCGAATTCGGTGTGAGAAACAAGGGGCCCTAAAGTATTCACCAACTCCAACAATATGTATATATATATAGATATATATATGTATCTAATTTCTTTTTGAGATTGTACTTTTGTATCAATTACTAGAGCCTAATGGTCGTTTAGCACACCGCTCTTTGTATTTGATGAACTCTCAGTAGTTCTCTTTACTTATCCTATACCTAAACAGCATTAATTGTTTTAATTCATCGATCGAAAAAAAATCAAGATTGTTTAATCACTTACCTTTTCTACCAAAGTTTACATGATTTAACATTATTTAGATACATATAAACAAATACACGCATGTAGATTTTTCAGAATATATAGAACATGATTGCAGTAAGCTTAATTGTTTTCAAAGTCTCATGCGTTTACCAAAGGATCTATATACGGGGAACATTTGATCAACTTCGTTGTCGTTGTACCTTTTGCTTTACATTATAAAAAGTATATATATGTGTGTGTATATTCTTACGTAGCCCAACTAATTGTTTAAGCATGGTCGATGTAACCCTAATATTAGGACGGGGAAGCCCTAGAGAATGGTGATGCAAGGGAAGAACAAGGGACAAATTATTTCTGTGCATGCCAGTTTTTTGTTTCTGGATGGTCAGAGTCTCAGAGAGACAGAGTGAGAGAGGTGCATGTGAATTCATTGGTACGTACGTAGTTTGTCTAATGTGTCATGGAGTAGACAATGCCCGTGCAATAAGGGTAAATGTGCGAACGAGTTATTAGGAGAAGAACATGCATGGGCATCGCTAAAACACAAAGCCAACCCCTCAAAGTTAAAAGCACGTATACATATTTATATATACATATATATATCAATATATCATATATATTATATACACCAAAAAACATTTGTCCAGAAGGAAATCGTTAGCTTGTTGTTATCGCAAGGATGATCACGAGAGTACGTTGGCTTTAGTTTGCAGATTCTGGTCTTCTGACCGTTAATACGCTGCTCTCTCTCTCTCTCTCTCTCTCTCTCTCTCTCTCTCTCTCTCTCTCTCTCTCTCTCTCTCTCTCTCTCTCTCTCTCTCTCTCTCTCTCTCTCTCTCTCTCTCTCTCTCTCTCTCTCTCTCTCTCTCTCTCTCTCTCTCTCTCTCTCTCTCTCTCTCTCTCTCTCTCTCTCTCTCTCTCTCTCTCTCTCTCTCTCTCTGCCTGTGCGTGTGTGTCATGCAAAAAAGTTTAGATAGAGATCCCATGTATTGAGTCCAACTTTAGTACTTGCTGAATCCCGCCTTAGTATTTTTTTTAAAAACAAGAATTTAAGCGTTGATTGAAACGTATATGAACAACAATAACAACAACAAAGCTTTATCCCACTAGGTGGTGTCGGCTACATAGATCATACGACGCCGTTATATTCGTTGATCCATGTTCATAAGATTCGACAGGATTTTATGCTGGCTGTCGGGGCCTAACACAACCCTCCTCTTTTATCCGGGCTTGGGATCAACTATAAAATATAGGCGGAGTTTGAAACGTACATTAACATTGTTTTAAAATATTTCGAAGGAAATATAATATTTACATCAATTTATAATTTTGGTCGGTTTCTAACAAGAGAGTTTGATTCTTTATATAGTTTATTTTAATTATTTCACGAGACTACTAAGACAATAGGAAAGAGAAAATAAAAGAAATCCTCAAATCTATATGCAATTAATCTTGAGATGTTTTTGTTTATAATGAATAAAGTTGTATATCAACTAAACTACTTAATTTGATTTGAACGTGCGTGGCCAAGGAACTGGCCAAGATGGCGATGCCCAAATCCGTCCCCCGTGAGGGGCACTTGGAGGCATTCACAACTCATTCCTCCCCAATAAAACAAAATAAAACAACAAAAAGATCATATCGAAAAGAAAGTTAAAACAACATGATAAAATAAAATAAAAATACAAGTCCAGAAAAGTCCACAAAACCCTTGTGTCTGCTTTCTCTCATCTCCTCTACACTTATTGTATTTGTGACACTCACGTAATCTCTTCGGATGAAAATCACTCTCTCTCTCCATTGTGCCCTGTGCCCTTAATCACGAGCAGATTCTTGGTCACCCTCCTTCTAAGGCTTTTGCGTGAACTAATCCCCCAATAAGGTTATGATTGTGAATGATCATAAAGGCTCAAATAAACAAACTCTATATTAATAGATTTTTTAAAGACAAATCAAATAGGTTACCTATTAATTAAGGCGTGAATATGACGCAGGTACATCCCTTTTACTCGAAATCAAAAGATCGCGAGTTCAATTTCGACCACTGAGATTCTATATTAATACCTAATACATATGTTATGATCATATAATACATAGTATTTTATACATGCTACATACATCTACTATTACAATAATTATTATTGTTTCTGTTGTTACGTGCATGCTACGTAGTTACTGGACCATCTCAATGGACTGTATATCTTCTTGGTAGCAAACGATCATATGGTACTTATGGTCTCAAACGTTGGTGTGGTGGGGCAAATTTGGAGGAGCTTTTGGTGCTGTTCATATAAGGTTCAAATTAATCCAAAGGACAAAAAAGTAGCTAGGAGCAGTGGTGATGACTAATGAGCCAGCTGCCATTATTATTACTGTGTCAAACGCCACAGTACTGCTCGATCATGGCTTGCTTGACCTGGAGGTGCATGGCCATTCTTGTGGCTATTTGCTCCAGCTTTCATGGTGCTGGTGCATGCAGATTATGATCACATTTATGTTTCTCGTTAAAAAAAAAGGAAATTTTGACAATATGTCAGCAGGACAAGGTGCGGGACTGCGGGGCACTCAGCTAGTACTGTCAAATATATTTTATATATATTTAGAACCATGCATCAGAGGGGTACATTTGGCAAATCAGGAGCACATAATCTAAATTTTTGAGGAAACTGAGGCAACTCATGTGGGTGGCAATCAGGGAGTCATGTGTACATGAGTATTTGAAGCCTCCTTCCTCCCCTCTTTATGCAAGCAGTCCCCCAGCCCACGCAGAAAGCTGAGAGAAGGTGAGAGAGAGAAAGAGTAAGAGAAAGATGGTGCCTAAAGAACACAAGAGGGCTGTTCTACACGACAAGCTACAAGTTCTTCGCTCGGTTACTCACTCTCATGCAGTAATTTGCTTTCTTTTATACATGATGAGACTTCTGGTTTCTTGAAACTGCTTTCTTTCTTGTTCATTTCTCATCCCAATTTTTTCTGCTATTCTATATTTTCTTTATTACAGACATTATCCGAGGCCAACTCTTTGCTTGAAAATTTAAATCAGTTTTACCCAATATACATATGTTATAATTGAATTATGCCCTATATTATATATACATTGCGTTAACGACTGTATTCGAACGCCAGCTTGTGTTTCGGATATATTAAAAACCTCCATCTTCCTGTAACAATACTATGGTGGATGACTTTCTGTAGGTGTAGCATGTCACTGTGGATTCAATCCACGTTTAGCATATGCAACGCCAGTGATGGCTATAAAAAGTTTCAAGTCGATACCGTGAGAAAAGAAACAACTCAGAAAGTTTAATATCATCTTTTGGAGATTGCCAAATAAAACTTGCCAAAGCAACGTCAAAGAAAACAATAAATATTTATTTGCCGACTTAATTCATCTTCTTTCTTTTCTTATCTCTGTGGTTCAATTTGATCCTGTTGTTTAACTACTCCTCCCCTATGGCAGCTGAGTAAGGCCTCAATCATCATGGACGCGAGCAAATATATCGAAGAGCTAAAGCTGAAGATTGAAAGATTGAACCAGGAAATCTCACGCGCAAGAAGTACTACTACTGCTGTCGACGGAATCCCCAGTCCCGTGGTAAAATTTTGGATTGTTCTAATCAACCAGCATTAATTGTTACTCTGACCGCTTCAGACCTATACCAGTCCAGACAGACCACAGTGGTGATGTGGATTCTTACAAATTAATACCCGTCAAACTTCCATGTCTGCCTCAGCAGGTGACTGTTGAAACGCTGCAGAATGGATTCCTTATCAACATATTCTCAGAAAGGAGCTGCTCTGGTCTGCTTGTCTGCATTCTGGAGGCCTTTGAGGAGCTGGGCCTAAATCTGCTGGAGGCCAGAGCTTCCTGCACTGACACTTTTCGTCTAGAAGCAGTTGGAGGAGAAGTAAGTTGATGAAATATCCAGCTTTTACCTTCCTTTTTATATATCTCATTTCTCGTAATGATGCATGCAGACAGACATTGGCCTTTTAGTGCTTCAAAATCCTGCACCAGCAGGACCGAGCTATGACACGTACAATTCCATGGATAACTCTAAGATAAGCTATAGATAATAGTACTGAAAAAGAATTGAGAAGTATCATGATATCAACATCTAAACTAAGTTTTTTCTTTTTCTACCATATCTTTTCATGCTGAGAACAGTGTGATCAAGTACAAGATATTTACGTGTATTAATTGGCCACATGCTTCTAAATAAGTGAATGATGCATGCATGTGAATGTTAGTAAACTGCTACACAATAGCAACTTGATGTTGTCATCCACGTTTACAAATAGTGGTTTATTCTTTGTATATTTTTGTTATGCATGTATATGCAATCATGCACACAAATGAACAGTTAACTTAATGTTTATACATAGATACATACATAAAAAAGAAGAGATTCTCATACATCATTCCTATTGATATGTGGAGTCTAATTATAAATTTCTTAAATTTATAATACATATGGATGAAGTGATTTCTAGATAAGACGGAACATTTATTTGGCAGCTTTATTAAACTCATATAACGAAAGCGCGTGACACCTCGATTTTGTCCTAGTTCCCCATCTTAACTTTTATCTTTAATTTTAAAGTGTAAATTGTCATCATGGCTATATTAATCTAGCTTTTTGCATTATATACGTACATAGAAATATACACCGGAATATATACACAGAGTTTTCGAGTTAATCTGTATGCAGAACAATTCGTGCATATATAGAAAGGTACACATCATGCATGTACATATTTATGAGTACATACATTATATGCATACGAATACAACAAGCCTATCTAATCAGTGACTCGAAGTTAATCATTTTTCTATCACACTTAAACCTAATATTATTTTTTCTGTCAATAATTTATACTCAACTAGTTGTTGCCACTTTGCAAAATTCATATTTTTTTTCTCGTTTGTTTTCAGACACAATCTGGAAATGTTGATGCCCAAGCAGTGAAGCAAGCTGTGGTACGTGCCATCAATAATTGTGCGGCTATCAGTGAGGAAGACTCTTACGCGTAGACAAAGAGAAGAATTTTATCATAAGCACGAGCACAAGCAGGCTATATGTTTCTAACTATGATCGCCTTTTTTTCTCTCCTTGTTTGCTCCACTTCCCTTTTAAATTTATGTATGCATGCATGGGAGGCTAAGCCTCTTACTGAATTAAGGTAGTAGATTTCTGTGCACGTAGTGTGTCATGTATAATATTTGCATATTTGATCTCGTATATATATATATAACACATAAATACATAATTTAAAAATATATATGTTTTCGATTCAATCCATCCCGTCCTAAAAAATAATAAAAAGAAAAAACTGTCCGGTTTCAAATGGATCTCACGCGGCACTTTGATTGAAGGATCACTACACCAAAAACATTTTTTAGAAATTAAACGCATTAATTCTTAAAACTTTAATTTTAGTCTTTAATATTTTTTGGGATCAAAATTTCTCATGGTTTTGGTTTCAAATGAATAAAAATTTGAGATTACTGTCATATTAGTCTCTAATACTTATACTTTTAAGAAGTAAATATAATTAGTCCTTAAAAGCTTAGTCTCTAAATCATAATTTTGTTGTAGTGGATGAACATCATGATTAATGAAAGAATTTCTCGTGTTAATTTATTTTAAACTAGATTGTCATCGAGACAGAATTTTAAAATTTATTCTGTCCAATTATATTTATACTATTTATTAAATTGGTTAATTATAGTAGTGATGTAAGTATGTAACGATGGCCTTCAATATTATAGTTGTTCTTTTCTTCTTTATTTTCACATGAGAAGAAAGAACGGGATTACAAGGTAGGCCCAGTTCATCTAATACAATATAGAATTATATATAGTATTTAAACTCCAGTAATTATATAAATGAAAACTGAAACCAGGCACTTTAGTTGACACATTCGATATATTCTACTTCACATAGGAAGAAGATTAATAAAAAAATATCCGTTGTCAATACTTCTATAGAAAGAAGAATTATCCAAAACTTAAGACTTCACTATTCGTATAATATATATATATATATATATATATATATATACTACATGAATTTCTTCTTTATGATTCTACTTTTATGTCGTCACTAATGTAAAAAAAAATGTCTGCTTTATTAGCACTTAAATTAATTGGAGAGTTTTCTATTGTTCGGAAATGTGTAATCGGCCAACATGTCGTTGGACGTAATTGTTTTAACGTAGGCCATACAATTGGGCCAGGCCTTCCTTTACACAAATACTGACGAATTGGGAAAGGGCCATGATCCAGCCCTTCGTTTATGTTTCTGTTGCAATTGATTTCTTAATTTTTTTTTCTCTTTAATAAATTAAATCTTTATTACTCATGAACCACGTAATAAATTTAATGTTTGTGCATGTTTGATGTTTTGACCTCTTCGTCAATCACAAGATAGATAAGGTTGATAAATTTATTATTATTTTAAAAGATTAAACATGATTAACATTTTAAGTGTTGAGCAAGTAGACATCACATCTCATAAAATAGTATAATTATTACTTATAAAGTTATTAGGGAATGCAATTTATGCGGATCAAGTTTGAAGAGAATGATGTGCTACATATTTTTTAATCCCTAATTATAAAATAATACGCAAAAAAGGGTTTTGTATATGTTAAAATGAAATCTATTTGACACCAAACGGTCTCTTAGGCACCCTAATCCAATAAGCAATCGTATCATTGTTATATGATAAACTATGATATTGTCCATTTTCATCGGACAATTGAGAAATATTACTGTAATATAATTCATCGCATTAAAAGATTATATTTTTGTGAAAAAAAATACTAAAAGTCGTCATATGTATACTGTGGACTTAAAAACACGGCTGTTTTCTGAAAATTATCAAGATACTAAAATATTAAATACAAATAATGCAAAATATATGAACGGTTACAATTTTTTATGAAATGGAGAATAAAGAATAATAAACAAGTAAAATAACAAGCAAACAAATAAAAAGAAATAAAAAAATATTAAAATATGGAAAATATTTATTGATGAGCAAAGGGTCATAAAACAAATAAATGGTACGTAAAATAGTATTCGAAGATAGATATAGATAGAGAAAATTTTCATGAAAAGCAGAAAATAAAAAATGTAAATAGAACGTTAATATACAAATGAATTTAATAAATTATTATTTAAGAAATAGTAGTTGGCATCCACAAATTAGATATTCATTATAAATTAATAACTATAAAATAAATAATAAAATATATTTATGTTGAATTTTTTTATTTTCATCTGTCTAGAAATTAAAAAAACTTACGAAAATTATAAATAAAAAAGATAGCTCCATTTCTACTAGGGGTGAAATCGGTATGGGTCGGATGGATTTTTCCATTAAAAAATATCATCTTATATATTTTGGTTGGATTTTTAAAATTCCAAAAATCTTATCGATTTTTTCGAGTGATTTTTTCGGGGCCTTATATTTTATATATTTTATATTTATATAAAAAATTATTAATGATGTGAAGAGATATTTTATTTCATAAATTAACAACATTCACATGTTATATATTGTAATAATGCTATTTATGGCTTATATTAATTTCCTATACATGTTATAGGATAAATAATATGTTTAGTGAGTAATTTTATATATATTATAAATATTTAGAATATAATATTAATATATATTTTATAAAATTTTAATTATGTAAGTTTCCATTGGGCTCCTCGGATGATTTATTTAATTTTAAAAATCGCCTAGGTTTTTTTCGATTCGAAAAAGACTTAAAAATTTCGTGTCGGATCGAATCAATTTTTTAAGTTTTCGGATTTTCGATTTTTTGCTTACACCTCTAATTTCTACACTTACCATTGCTTACTGTCACGTGAATCAATCCAAATACACCAGGTTTGGTTGATACATTAAACTAATTGAAAACTTTAGATATAAAAAAGTAATAAGCATCGACTTTGAATACCAGCACATTTGGTGATGTCACCAAGACATTTAAATCAACAGCCGTAATTAAATACGATATAGCACCAACAAAATATTAAAGTGGAGTAGTAAGTCATTTTTTATAGTTTAAGTAAGATCTTGAATTTGTAGAAAACTTTTAGTGAAAAATTTATTTATCATTGTGAGGTGATGTAAGATCACCTTATCAAATTAATTGAATTTTAATGATGGGTCGATTTTTAATTTATGGACAGTACTTTTTTCGTAAATTAAAAACTGACAAAATAGTAATATTATTAAAATAGAAGTGGACCCCCGATTTGGTGGGTTCAATCTCTAACTGTTCCTTAATTTTAGTCCAACTTTTTTAAAAAAAAAAAAGCAGAAGGTGATATCGAATGGTTAAGAAGTAAAAACTTGGAAATTGGGGAATCGAGAACCGGCGATTTGGTCAAAAGAAAGGACTGGTTCAGTGCCAAAAGAAAAATTGAAAAAAAAAACATGAGAAGAAAACATGTAATTAATGAAGAAAATAAATGCATTTAATTAAGGAACGGATGCAAGCATTTAAACCGAACAAAAAAAAGGGAAGAATGCAACAAAAGGAAAACATTGATGCATTTTACAGAAAATGCAATTACCAGAAAGGAATAGAAAATTGAATGCATGGAATTAAAAATGGAAATGCCAATATAAAATATGAAAGAAAGGGAAAATGAAAAAGGACAGAAGTGATTAAAAGGAGCGCGCCGAATTGCCAATGGGCCAATATATGAAGAATAAATAATGAGAAGACAATCAAAATGGAAATATGTAAACAAAAGAAAGAAAATAAAAGAGGAAGCAGAAGGGGAAAATATAAAAGTTAATTGAGCAGTTTAGCCTAATTTGTATGGAGATGTATGGAGTAGGAAAAAAAAGTTTATGCTAGGGATGAGCACGGCCCGGCCCAACCCGACTTGGATTTTTCGGGAATTTTCCCGATCCGGTTACCAATCGGGTCGGGACGGGTCTCATTTCCTTGAGATTCGGACGGGACCGAACCCGGTCCCGATTAAATATATTATATTAATATTAAATTAATCTTAAATAGTATATTTATGCTTATTTTAACTAAAAATTTATATTTTATTTGGTATATATCTTAAATATACATTATATTTTATTATCATATATATAATTTAATTAATACTTCACATATTTATATAATAATATAAATATTTTTTTTACTATTTTATTTATTATTTTATCATTTTTATGGTCAAACTAGGATAATCGAGAATTCTCGATTTTTGTATCGGTTTGACCGGGACGACCTAGTCCCGAACCCGACCGGTCCCGGACTCGGGTTTGCTCACCCCTAGTTTATGCGGATATATATCAATTCATGAAGATCAAGAATAAAACTAGTGATTATTTAAATTATTTAATGATTTCATCATGGCATCAATCATGTAAAGTTAGTTAATTTTTTTTTTTAAAAAGAAGACTTTATCAAATCCTGATGCAAAAATTGATCTAGTTTTGCATATATTTAATTATATTTTTAAATACCAAGTACAATAGAAAATATATAGTATGAGTATGTTGTGGAAAGACCGAAATGTTTGATGAAACAATGATTTCTTTCCGA
Organism: Pontederia crassipes; assembly: GCA_030549335.1. Classification (NCBI taxonomy): domain Eukaryota; kingdom Viridiplantae; phylum Streptophyta; class Magnoliopsida; order Commelinales; family Pontederiaceae; genus Pontederia; species Pontederia crassipes. Next base: position 8,816,248 of record CM060188.1, on the reverse strand, counting down.
AACATTACATATAATTGGGGAAGGGAAGAAGAGTTTACGATCTTAAACAATGCATTACTAAGATAATAAATAGAATATAAAGGAACTAACGTTGAATTAAGAAACTAATTCTCAATTAAAAATGATAAGTATGGATAAAAACAAATAAATATGCATAAGACATTCTAGTATGAAAATCGAATCGAACTTCTTGTCCTTTGAATATATTATATTTCTTATTAAAATATTAACTAATTTGTAATTTAATGAATAGGCATAAAAATAATTTATTTTCAACATAAATATGCATAAATTTTGTTTATAAATGGCATATTGAATTGCGATTTAATGATCGACGGTTGGAACTTTTAATTAAAATATTTTTTACACTTGAAATATTATATATATATATATATATATATATATATATTAGTTGGTGGTATCTTATTATCCTCCATATTATATTACTATTTCGATCCAATTTTATGAGCCCTTTATGCTCTAACTAATTAAAGCAAGCTCTCAATTTTGGCAATCTCTCAAAAAGACTACATAAAAAACGTTTGAAATAACTTCATTTCTATGCATATATACATGATTGGAAAGCAATATTCTTGCAACATATCTTAATCTTAAGTTTGGCAATTAATTACAATATCAGTTTGGCATCAACTTTATTCCATTCAAAGAAGTAGAATCCTTTTGTTTTCGTTTTTTTTTTCCTATTTAGAAAAAAGAAACACTTTTATTCCATTCTTGGAAGTTGGAAGTCATTCTAAACCAATCGACATTCCATTGATTAAGGCGGTGGTCCTTCATTAATTCTCCAGTAAACAAACAAAACTGCATGGCCGTGGGCTCAGGCGTATTTTGCATGTATTTTATATTGGTGCATCTACTGCGCAAGTTTATGGCTCTGTTTGGTAATATTAAAATTAGTATTTAAATTAGTATTTAACAATTTAAACATTAATTTTTTATTTAGTAAATGATAAAAATAATTAACATTTAGTGTTTTGTACAAAAATATTGAGAAGTTATTTCTACTAGTGTTTAGCTATTAAATGTTAGCATTATATATATATATATATATATATTAATTTTACCCTTGTTTAAATATATTATTTCTTTCTAATTTATCTTATTATCTTCTCTTTTTATTTTATAATCATTTCACTATATTTCTTTTGATATTCATGTTTAATTAATTACAAATTATTTATATGTTAACAACGAATAAAAATTAATTTTATAATTAATATTTTTATAGCATTGGTGCACTATATAAATTTTTATATATTTTAATAAAAAATTAATTGTGAAATATTATTTTATTTAATTGAAATATAAATAATTCGTTTATTGTATGATAATAGAATTTGTATAATGTTTGAATTGAATAATTTTTTATGTCATTTTATTTTCATTAATTAATTCTATCGTAAGTTTACCGAATATTTATTTATTACAATATTTAATCCTAATTATTATATGCTAATTAAATCATTATTCATTATTAAACTATTATTTATTTATTAAATCGTTAATGATGTCAAATAGAGTGTAGGGCTAATAAATAGCATAAATCTCTATGAGTATAAATCTTAAAATTTTAAAATAAGTATCACATTATCACGTCTTGCAGTCGAATGACTGTCGTATCGTACATGTATAAATCCCTTCCGTCGCCTATATGTTCTATATTCCCATCATTGCAGTCAAATTTGATCTCTTTCCTCAATCTTGCATTTATGCAGGCAGACAGTTTGATGGACTTTGAATTTAAGGGCTGCAGGCAGGACAAGTCCTGCAAATGCGTTGGTGAACTTGAAGGCCATCCATCTCCATCCCTTCTTAATTTCCGATGCGTCGGTACGTTGTCCCACGTAGTTCAGGACAGCCCTGCACCAATCAACGGGACGAGTGAGCCTTCGCCACACCTTTGCCGCCTCTTCCTAATTTATTGTAAGATTTTTTCGTTCCTCAAAAGAGCATAAAAGTTTCACAGCCACCCTGCTTGATTCAAGCCCTTGGGTAATTGCCACTCAGAACAACAGCGTGCATGCTGCTGTGCTGAGAGAGAGAGAGAGAGAGAGAGCACTATGGGAGAAGTGAAGGTTATAAACGAAGTAAAAGCCTAGCGATGAGTCAATGAACAGCCAATTTGTTCCTGGAAATAAGCTTTTAAAATAATTCAGCGAAAAGATGAGCCCGGCATTGACTGTGTAAATGATAGATAGCATCTGTTTTGTACTCCAGTCCAAATTTTCCTTGGAAAGTGGAAGTAATCTGAATTTATGAAAAGATTTAGAATATAAAAATATGGGATTAAGGACTATAAAGTTGATGATAAAAGTATTTGTTTACATATCCACTTTAAATTTTGTTTGCCTTTCAGTTGGTCGATCTTAATCAAATAAGAAATTTTGAAGTTCAGATTCCTGCCCTCTCTTTGATGACATCCCATACTTCAAACAACGATTTTTTTTAAGGTAAGAAGAAATTGTCAATCCCTCTACGCGAAGGACTGCAAACTAATAGAAAACAAAGCTATCCTTGAAATGAACGCAGTTGCTTTTTTTTTCCATTTTCCTACTAATAAAATATTCGATTCCTGAAAAGAGACAACATGGTATTCTTCTTCTTCTAGAAAGCGAAAAATTCCAAGCAACGAGTAAATTCCAGTTCCACCAACAGGAAATTTGCTAGAACAAATATGCTTGCACCTGGAGTTTATTAAACCTCCAAGCACAGAACACTTGTATCAAAACAGGGGCAGCTTGGTGCTTCATTGACCAACACTAAAAATCAATGCTGATCATGCTGGAGTTCATTAAACCTGCAGATAGCTAAACCTCCAAGCTCCAACAGCAGATTGTTTACTGAAAACAGGGGCACTAATTGCACCATAAACAGACATTTCCCTCATTAAAAAATCTATTCGTCCGCAAGTTAGTTTGCCTTTGATTCCACAAGGCACAAGCAGACTCCTTTATTTGAGGTTCACGCTGACATTTCTGCTGACTCTGCACATGTACCCACTAGAGAAGGGAGGGGGACTTACAGTTCAATTATAATACTTAGCAGGTAGATGCGCCATCTTTCCTACTGTTTTCAAAACAAATCTTTTGTTTAAAGTGGAAATGGCACAATATTCAAATCTCACATCAGACAGTGATCAGGCACTCATCTTTCTCACCAGCAGCAACATGACACAATTAACTAACCCTGTCTTCATCTGAACGACCTACTACTGCATTTCAAAAGGGAACACAGGCAAGAAACTCCATGCTTAAGACAACTTTGGCTCTTTCAAAAGTCCACCAGATCAAATTTAAAGAAGACGACTAACAAGAAACTTAGCTAAAAACTTTAAACTCCAAGCAAAGACAAAGGCAGAGTCCATTTTTATAGTATTAATCAGATGCAACTAATTGGTGGAAAAGAAACAAAAACAACACTAGTGTTGGTGGCACTGGCACAAATGGAAAGATGCCAATTGATCGTAAATTTTACACCGGTACAAATTTGTATCTTTTTATCAACATTAATTATCGTAAAGTTAAACACAAAGAAAGACAACCTTCAGTACACAATCTAAATTTATGGGCTCTGGTAGATGAGACAAGCTACCATGCACAGATATTGATGAGCTAATTAAACGTATGCACTGACACGCCACAGGCACAACATCGGGAAAAGGTTCGATCTCATGACCAACCTCTGAATCTTAAGCAGCGGCGGCGCCGTGGCGCGAGTCGTGCCCGCCCGCTATGGACAGCAAGACTTTCTTCAGCCGCCTGCCGAAGCACAAGGCCCCCGAGGTCGGCGAGCTGGCGTCAGACTCCTCGTCCTTCCCCTTCGAGGACGAGAAGAATAAGCTCGAGGATCGCCTGGAGCGGCGACGAGCCGTCGCCGCCGAAGAGAACGAGGAGGAGGAGGAAGAGGACGCCGAGGAGATGGGGGAGAGCGAGCCGCCGGACGACGGGGACGACGGGGACGGCGCGTGGGGGGACTTCTTGAGGCTGAGACTGGGGAGTATGGCGTGGACTAATTTGAGGGACCTGGAGGGCTTGAGGCTGATGGAGCTCCTGCCGGCGGTGGTGGAGTAGTAAGACGGCGGCGGGGTGAGGGGCGGGAGGGTCGTGCCGGAGCTGACGTGCTTCGGCGTCCCCGGCTGCGACTCCCACTGGAAGGGCACGGACCCGGAGGCGACGCCGTAGTACACTCTGAAGGAAGGGTCCGCCGCTGAGCTCTCCTTGGACAGCAGCCTCGAGTGGAACTTGTTGCCATCCTGGATTACTAGGAGGGACTCCTGCTGCATATCAGAGCTGGTGGAGAGCATCTTGTCTTGTTAGTGTGTACTCTGTGCTCAGAGAGAGAGAGAGAGAGAGGACTCAAATGAAGAAAAGCGCAGTGATCAGGAGAGGGATTGGATTAAAATAAAGTGCAGATGGAGAAGGAACATTAATTTAGCTCTTTCACCAAGTCCCCCACCCTTTATATAGATATATATACATACAATCGGGTCACCTCGACTTCGTTTTCTGGGAATGATGTTTGTGTATACTGCACAGCTCGAGCGGACCATGGATTTCACGTTAATTACTAAGTAGAATAAATACGAAACACCTGAGGGGTTTTTTTTTCTTACAAGCATGGAACACTATTAATCAAAAGGTTAATAATTATGATGTAAATATTAAGATATATTTTAATCATAAGATCAAGTATATGCCATAAAGACATACTCCGTACAATATAAATACACATATATATAACAAATATAATAATCTAATTAATTAAACTTAAGGGGCGTTTCTTTAGAGATAATCTTTGTATTAAATTATCTGGGACCATCACATTATCTTGTTCATTTGTGATAGATAATGGATAATCTACATTGTTCAGACAATCCACATTATCTATGAAGTGACAATGCAACATATGGAAGGATGGACAATTCACATTATCACTTGTGTTGCAATCTTTTAAATTTTACTTTTCGCATTTGTCCTTTACAATTTTATTTAAATAAAATCTAAAACATATTGAATAAATTATAATAATAATTAAATAAATTATAAAATTAATCAAATAAATATTATAATTATTATGACTATATTATTATCATGTTTTAAAAATATATTAGTTATTTTATAAACTTTAATTTTATGGATGATAATATATATTTGTGATTTAATTTTACGAAGTTAAAAATAATTTATATCCATAAACATAATTCTTTTGATTAGGGGTATATTGGTTAAAATCATATATTAACTCATAAATTTATATGTTCTTATAAATAACTAATATGGATTGTCAGATAGATTACTTATCCATACTAAACAAGGTAATGTACATTGTCGGCAATTTAACAAGTGGTAATCTTTATGAAAGGTAATTTGCTAAGTAATGTTGAATGGCAATGCACCATTATTTACTTTTCAGCGCGTAATAAAAGTAAGTAATCTCAAATTTAATCTAAAAGTCCCAGAGATTAGTTAAGGACCAATAATTTTGGACATTAAGTTAAGGGTTAATTTTTGTTACATCAATGAAGCGACGCTAAAAATATTTTAAAAAAACAAATATGATGGAAGTTCAGGAACATAAAATATGTATTTGCAATAATGATATCAAGAATCCTATTAGGAATTTATTATTTTATTATTCTAATTAAAAATTAAATTAAATTTGCTAATCATTTTTTTCTAAAATTAAAGTCAAAAGAGTAAAAATTAAAGATAACAAAAGGAAAAAAAACTTGTAATAAAATCTAAACTGGGCTTTGATATCATGTTAATAATTTTTTTAAAAAAAAGTTCAGCTAATAATAAGGATAACATATTTATGTTTATAATCTTAATCATACATATAGCCATAAAATGTAATTTTGTTTAATCTTATAATCTAAGTTTAACATGGGCGAACTAAAGAGAGTCGAACTTTAATTAATTTGACCGATCATCTGGATTGAAATAAGTTTCTATGTATCGTTGGTAATTAATTAATCTGCCTGTTAACATGCTAACTATGCTTATAAATAAGTTGTGTAAAAAAAATCATAGTGTAAATTTGGCCCACATTAATTGTGTTTTATGAGGATATGAGCCTTGTATTATCGTGTGATCAATGACTTTTACAATTATGATGCTGACAAGCGTAACTATATAAAATGGGAAAATATATAAATTAATAATCTAATTCGAAAATATCAACTTATGCGTTGAAATATGTGAATAGTTAACTCGAATGTGACTGTTCTTGATGCATGATAGGGTATGATATGAGATGGGGGCAGGTTAATGTTGGATAGACGGAATTAATGGCCGTGAGGGTGAGAGAAAGGGAGAGGTAGTTGTGAGTGTTCCTGTTAAAACTTACAACAAACCCTACACTGATTGATTCAATAAGAAACTAATGAATTTAAGAAGGTGTTCTGAAAATATATGTATAATTGTCAAGAGAAGATAAATTTCTCACCCACCAATTTATTTTTAATTTAATCGGAAAAAGAAAAACACAAAAGATACACATGTACCTGAAATATGGTTGGATGTACATAGAGATAGATAGTAGTTGTAAGTTGTAACACAAAAGATGCATGCATCTCTCAATATATTATTATGAGGCTGGACTTAAAATTCACATATATTAAGATGAAATAAATTTATATCAATGAATTGTATGTTCGTGTTGAGTGAAAAAGTGCTTCAGTGCAATTACAATATTGCGCTGCATCGTGTCTAAATTTAATTTGGATAGTATTATTAAGGCGTGATGTGTTATCGTATTAAAACAACTAAATGTGCGATAGCAATTTAAATTCTACCTTTCTAAACTAAATAAATGTGACCCCTATATGATCCTGAGAATTTGAGCATTCTAATTGTTTAATTGATGGCAACAGTAAAATAAAACTTGCATAGGACATATGTATAAAGATTTGGATCCTAAGTTAAAACTGAAGAAAGTGTAGGTTTTATATTTTTATGTATCATACATACCATCTCTCTTGTAATTAAATTTTCCTGTTGACAGGCATGAGCTCTGATTAAGCAAGAGAATTAAATAGAATTAGGTTTTGAACAAGACATTTAATGATCAATTGACTGAGGGTATTGATGTAAAATCAACTTAATTATTTTGTTTTCAATGCATGCTGCAACAATATTACTGTGATAAACCAGAATTGGCCCAACCTCTACCTATTCCGTAGATTGAGATGCACGTTGATGGATCATGGATTGCCAGATTGACCCATAAAAAAAAAATTAAGTCGACATCAAAATATGGAAGTATCAAACTTGGTTCCTAACACTCAATGGTTTTGCTTTGATAGTTGGATTGACCTTGTCAACAATGTTTGAGAAAACTCTTATGTACTTTTTAATAAATTAATTAATCAAGGTTTAGTAGACCAAATAAAAAAAATATGGCAGCATCAATGTACACGATTTCAAATGCTTGAAAAATTACCATAATTAGTACTTAGTAGGTGTATATATGTATGTACCAAGTACTTAGTACATAATTAAGATAATACCAAATATGTATGTATGTACTTATGTATTATTGTATTTAAATACTTATAATATATACAAACCTATTCAAAGAACGTAATATATAACCGATATATATGTAAAAAAATCATATAAACAATGAATAGTAGGTTCAAAATATATTATATGTATGTAATTTACGCCATTTATAGAATAAAACGCCTTACCAATAATTTTTTTTATAAATATAAAACCTATAGAAATTTAAGGCTCAGAAAAAACTCACAAAAAATACAAGACGGTATTTTTAAATGAAAAACAACAACAAACCCACCCGCTCTCACTCGTCCTTAAATTAAGTAATTGTTGATATTTTCAGGAAAAAAAGTGTGCAGGGGCGTGCCAAATGATTACTATTTTCAGTTCAAACATAATTATTTTTGCCATTCTTGAACATGATGAAGTTTCTTAAGATAAATTTAATAATTATTGCAGTAACCGAGCTTCGGACTCTTCTCTTATAATTATAAATAATCGAAAAAACATGTGTTGAAAATTTAGTGAGAGAGAAATTACACACAAAATAATAATATTATTATTACAAGAAAAAAAAAATCAAAGATGCTTCAAAATTTGAGAGTTCTCCTAACTCTATTTCTACTCTAAATGGAAATTTTACTTCCTTAACAAACAGAGTGAAAATTTTGGGAGCGCCAAATCATGTATTTATCTATAATTTAATTTTTTTAAAGTTATATATATATATATAATTAATAACTAAAAATTTTGGGAGAGACCAAGCCCTTTCCGGGTGACTGTAGCTCCGTCCCTATTAACAAATAATACAAATTTTACTCTAAATAAGATTATGCAATAATCAACAAAACTTAACACATTTATTACAGTAAATGAAGTGCAGTTAATTTTTAAATTATAAACCAAATACACAATTAATGAGCATATGATTTTTCAGTTGAGGTACACTATGTAGTTATCAATAATATCTTCCTTTTTTCAAGAAACAACTCTGACTGTTCGTGCATTATAGTTAACGTATATTTTGATATAAAAAAAAGTTTCATTGAATTTAATACGGTAATTAATGTAATGATATCGAGATAAGTATAATTAATGTAATGATATTGGGATTAGTGTACTATTTTGATAAATTTGATTAATTCATCATTTTTCAATTGTTCACCTTGTGCAACTTTATCCGTGCATGGGCTCTTCTACGATCGATGTATGAAAGCAAAATAACGATAAATTTGTGTACCAAGGACGAGTTGCCCTAAGCCTCACATATTTATATAATTGGCCGTATTTTAGGTAGTCATAATTCACACAAAAAAGCCTAAAACTTTGGCACGAAGGTAAGATGCATTTATTTCTATTATTATCAGCAAAAATATATTGGTAGATTGCACTCAGCATCCAATCACAATTACATATGACTAAATCAATTAATTCATTCATAGACTTAATTAAACTTTTAAGATCATAATTAAATATACTCGGGGAGATTAACGAGGTGTAATCTTGTATAGCGTCCAAATTTAAACCGTTTGATCTAACGAACGGTCCAAATCAACCTCCCCTTTCTCCTGCCACCGCAGCCCTCTCCCCTCCCCTCTCCCTTGCTGCCCCCACCCACCTCCTGCCTTCCCCTCCGTTGGCCGGCAGCCCCTTCTTCCCACCTCCACGAGCGTTGGCCACAGCCCCCATCTCCCCAAGGTCATCAACTCCCACGTAACCTTCCCGCACGACACTCCCGACCATGATGGCGATTTCTCCTCCAAGTGTTGTCGCCGATCGCCTGTACTCCCCTCGTGAGCGCTATCGTCGACCCCTTCCTCCGAGCTTAGCGAGCCCCCCCCCCCCCCCCCCCCCCCCCCCCCGCGCGATCCTATGCAAGCATTAGTCCTCTGTTGATCGCCTTCTCTTCTTCTTTGATCGTTGTCGTCATTGAGCACGAATTCGGCCCGACGCGCCCATCCCCGACCCCTGCAAGCCCGCACTTCGATCGCGATCAGATCTGTCGAGCCCTCGTCGACTGCCGCACTCGCTGCGCCATCCGTCATTCGCCTCAATCGTCACCCTCGATCGCCGTTGCCGCTACCCGCCCTCGATGGCCGCCATTTTGTTCGCCAACAATAATCAAAAGAGAGCAAAAATAGATAATGCATGATGTATCTAAAATGGACTGACTACAATTTGGGCACTACACAAAGTTACACCTAAGAGGGGTTAGATCCCATTAATTCCATATCATATATATTAACCTCCAAAAAAAACACATGCCTTTTCTTACAATATCGAATAGTGATAATTGAAGGACATTAATATATATAACCTATTGATGTATCAGTTATCTATATAGGACCCCTGAAATTATTACGCCTAACAACTCTATATGTTGTTAAGATCTACTCGCAGAACGAGTGCTCTACATCTGTAGCCAATTAATTGCTAAGATTTGTTTGATATGGCTCATTAGTTTTCCTGGGACCTATGTATATATATTTTATTTAGAAATGATAAAAAAATAAAGGATATTTATTCACTGGTATAAATTAATTGAAGAGGTTAAATTCTAGCAAAGTAGATTTGCAAGTATGGATAAAAAATTTGGGAGCCTCCTGCTCCCGGAGCACCCATTAAATTCTAAATTTATATATGCTAAACTTTGCTTTATTTTTTATAATGTCAAAGTTGTAAAAAAATAAAAATTATAAAATATCAATTTTAATCAACTTTTAAGTATAAAAATTTGTGATAAGTCATTTACTTATATATATGGTGATTGCTTAATTAATATTATTTAATAAAATATAATATGTTTATAGTTAGTTAAACAATATATGATTTTTTATGTAAAAAAGTTCAGACTATATTTGAGAATAAAATTAGTGTTCATAATTTTTTATGAAAAATAAAAGTTTAGACTAAATTTAATGATAAAATTGAAGTTCGAACTTTTTTGGGTGCAATTTATCCCAAAAAATAATATTAAATTCCTAAAACATGAGACTGTTTAAACTTTAAACATTTGATGTTCACACATGGTATATAAATAGAGGGTAAAAGGAAGGACCCAAAAAATGCACAGTTGTGGATTGTCGTGAATCTCATGATCCACGGTTGTGCTGACGCATAGCTTCGGTTCGGTTCAGCGTTTTTCAGTTCGTTGGTTTTTTTTCTGGTTTGGTTCTTATTTTTTTGTCTTTGCCTGATCGTTTTTCTCCCAATCCTTCACTCTGATGCCGCCCTAGACACTATCGCCTTGGATGTCATCGCCCCGGACACCGGCGACGTAGTCATTCTTTAGTACTGTAACGTCGTTTACTACTAATACATTCAGTTGAATTCTCAGAAACTCCTACCATGTCCTCTCCGCAGGTCCCTTTTGGAAATAGTTCAGAAGAACACGAAGGGGGTGATTGGACAAAGAAGAATTCATAAGAAAGAATGTGATAACCTTCTTATATTCTTATTCTTTCATCTATTTGATTTTAAAAAAAATAGATTTTGAGTATATAATATTTTATTATTAAACTATTTTAATATAAATACTTAACATTTATTATTACAATAATAATAAAAATAATAATATAGTGATATATGATTAAATTATAAAAAAATAAAAGAAATTATTAAAAGGTGAAAACGTTAAGAATAACTTTATTCTCTCATTTTGGCAGAATATAATTGTTTATGGAATATTGTATTTTGTGAAATAATATAGTGATTTTACAATTTTCAAAATGATAAAAAATAAAATTTGACTAGTTTATTTTTATTCTTCACTCTGTTTGACTATATTTTTAGAATAACTATATATTCAACTGTTTATTCGTCGATCAAATGGCCCCAAAAGGAATAGTGCAAAGTAAGGAGAAGATAAGTTGCCTTGAATAGCAGAGAGAAATATGCATCCATTGGCGACATGTCTTAGGTGACATGATCCATCTGATGGGGCCAAGTTCCAAAGGAAAGGAACAAAGAAAGATAGTATTCGTGTGCATGTGTCTCTCACTTTGTCTCTCTTTTTTTTTCTCCTCTCAACCGCTGCATCATGCGTGACATGATCGTATGCATGCTTCTCTCACATTGACAATATGTTTGACAATGTGCCTACAATGTTGTTGCCATTGGCTTGGAAGGGAGACAAATGTGAGCACCCCGAAATTTCAAGGCGACAGTTGCAGTGACTGAAAGTAGTGGTGGCGTCCAAGGCGACATCCTCCATTGCTGATGGTTTTCGAGGTGGCAGCGTCCAAGGCGGGGACGTCCGGAGCGGCGGAGGATGAAGCAAGAGATAAACAAGATCAGAGAAAAAATTGATCGGCCGAATTAACATGACAACTCTTGGAAGAAAAAGAGATTAACATGAACCAGAGAGGGCTGAACCGAACCGCTACGCGTCCTCTAACTAAGAGCGGTCTCGAGAACGCCTTCCATATTGTCGTCACAATTGTGAACTCATTTTGGGTCGACATCTTCCTTTTACTTAGGGTTAAAAATGAGTCGAGTCGTTTGTGAACAACTCGTGGCTCGACCTATTTTTTATCTAGCTCGATTTGACTTATTATCAAAATAAGTCAGGCTAAAATATTAAATAAAGTCTATTTTCTTAAAAAGACTTAGTCTCTTAATAATTAATTTAGTCTTATAGTTTATCAGGTCAAGATTTATTAACATATTATATTATATATATATATAATTTTTAATCCTTCATTTTTTAAATCTTTAATTTTGAGTTCAATATTATTATTTTTATTATATGTTCAGAAAAAATATATTAGTGACGTCTTTTTTATTTAGTTCATATCTATTGTTTCTTTAATAAATAAGATTTATTATATACTATATCATAAAAAAATATGTTTAACTTAATAGGCTAATAAGCTAGATCGGACATTAAAAATTAATCAAACAAGTCAGACTAAATTTATATTCATGATTTATTATAAAATATAAATTAGGCTTAAATATTTTTATTTTGTAATAGATTTAACCTATTTAAATAAAAGCCTAGCTCGACCTACCTCTGTCCAGCTCTACTTTTACCCATAAATATGTAGCTACTTTTTTTTTCAATTAATGTAATTGACAGTATGACACCCAGGTTGTATACGTATACTTTTACGAATCTAATTCGTGTGTCGTGAATATGATAATGTAACTTCATCTTGTGATTCTTCTGTAGCTAAGAAATAAATAAATTACATCCGTTTATTCATTAATCAAAATACATAATATCTATTGGCTTCAAATTAATCTAATGAAATTTTCATCTAAGCAATGGATCTACATGGCTAAAACAATATTCCAGATTTACTTACAATCAAAAACTTTTTTATGGAAAGTTTATCAATTATAGTCGTACATTAGACTTGAGGTGATGATACCCATTCCCCTTTCCTATTAAAATGTGGTCACCATGACTGTCTTTTGGCATGTTACTTTGGATTAAGACATTAGAATTCTCCAAGACAAAGTCGTAAATTATAATAAATATCCTGAAGTATGTTACATGATGAAATCATGCACCATCAAATCATGCATTCATGCGCCAAAGGATAAAATTAATCTGACCTGGCCAATGAACGCACCCCTTCATGCAATGAAATGTGCATCGTGCATCATGATCGATGTCGATTCGTATGCATGGCATGGTGCACGATGCCTTAATCTTCACTCGTCCATATGATATTAAGATTATATATATCTACAGGCCTTACGTTTGTACTTTAAAAATGAATTAATTGGCGACCAATGTGACTGCCCATTTATACTTATTTTATTTAGCTAATTTAAAATTGAGGGCAACCAAAATTTCTGATGTGAGCTACACCGATAAGACGTTTTAATAATTAAATAATGATGCGCGTCAAATACATGCTCTCTGAAATTTGAAGATTTCGTTATTTTACGTATTGTATTTAATTATTTGCTATTTATAAAGTCTTAGTTGACATCATAGTACTTATGAGACTTGTACAAGTCCTCTAAATTAGTGGCATGCTTCATTATGGCTTCTCGCAATTAGCAAAAGGTCTTTTTTCATGCGGCAAGGCAAGTTGGCATGTTTCATGTTCATGTTCATTCATGATAAAGTTTTCTTGATCTGGATTAGTTTCCTACAATTTTTTTTTTAAAAAAAATTGACTTGAGTTATGAAAATGAAGTCCAATAAGATAGTTATGATTTTTTTTATTAGAATGATTGTGAATTCTCAGTATTTATGTTTATACTTTATAGCTTGGAGTTTGATGAAAAGAAAAAATACAAATTTATTTTTGTAGAAGAAGAGAGGATCCTCTCTAAAAATCTTACTAAAAAGCCTATCAGTGTTTACTCCGTCGTTGAATAATAATAACAATAATAATATAATGCACTCTTGCATTATAACATAGTGTAATAATCATTATGATAAATTATATAAAAAGTGTGAACTTTTTATTTTAATATAAAGTTTAGCCCTAAAGTTTTTATTTTTAAATAGGAATAGTGAAATTTTAAATTGATTTAAAAAGTTAACTTATTCATATTTATTAGGAAGAAAATATTAAATATTAATTCAACAATCATCTCATGAATAAATGAATGACATCACAAATTTTACACTTAAATCAATAATTTATTTTATATAAGTTTGTCATTATAAAAATCAATCAAATGTTAGTCTATATAAATTTTAAATAATATAATATTTAAACAAAATAAAAATATTAATTTTGTGAGCGATAAAATGATTGAATTATGACACATACTAAAATTATAACTATTTTAAAAGAAGCATGCGACTTTTAGACGGAAACAAAAGTTCAACTATATTTGAGATCAAAACAAAGGTTGACACTTTTTATTCAAATTTTTTTTGAATTATTATATTCTAATTAACTGGACGATAGTGCCAATTGTTATACTTAGGAATGTATCTTAACTACGATATAAATTTTTATACATAGAAATGTATCTCACAGACTCACACTAATACACTATGTGTAAAAAAAAGTACCGCCAATTGTTAAATACAAAAAAAATTATGGAATCAAATGCAATTTAAAATTTTTTTTCAAGAGAACGAAACGGATCCACACAAATTAAAGTTCCACCCAAAAAAAATTATAGAGCACCGTGAAATTCATTTTTATTTATATAATTAAATTCGTAAACAATCAATTTGTTATTGATATAATTCAATTCTTATTAATTTGATATTATTTATTAACTTTTATTATTGATGTAATAATTTTTAATATAATTTTCTATGTTGATATCATATTGTAGAAATCTAATTTGATAGTCTTAGTACTATATCCTATATTTAATTATAAAATAAAAAATATTTAATTTTAATTTATTATATTTAAAAAAAACATTTTATGTTAAAGGCTTCGAAAAAATATTTGAAAAAAACTGATTTGATAGAAAGGGACTTTTTATTTTTTGTAAATGATTTTAGAAAATCTTTTATAATTCTACAAATTAATTCGACAAATAATTGATAATTTTTTTCAATCGAAAAATCGAATCACTTAAAAGGAGTGTTGTGGCCCAGCTTAAGTTTGTATTAAATTTTGGTTGAGCTCGAAACATGCACACACAGTTTTTTGTCCGCTCATTTCATACGATTACATATTTATTTAAATTTGTGATTCCTTTTATCTTAGTTTTGATTCTTTTAGCCATATGCAATATACATCAAATGTGGTGGCCTAAAATGAAAACTGGCAAAAAAACACATCATGAGACCAATATACAGTAAATAGTAATATATTTTTAATTTAAAATTTCAATAAGATAAATACATTTGGGAACTTGTTGTCATTATTATAAACAATAAACTTTTATAAGAAAATAAAATAAGAACATATCATTTCGCCCTCGTGGCAAAATGCTTAGTCACGTGTGGCATATAGATGAATAGAGCGCTTAGACAAGCCTAATTTAACTGACGCAGGAGAAAATTGTTGAGTGATTTAAATTTATTTCTTTCATTATCTTTTTATGTTTTTTGTATTTCATCTAAACACTCTTAACCAACGTTTAGAAATGGAAGGCGGTTCTTCTTCGGGTCAACTTAAATAGTTGAATTGATGTATTGGATTGGAGTAGAATATAATGATGGGAAATATGTAGTTGATTTGATAGATTAATTTTAATGAGTGTTTGAATAAAAAATAAGAATTATAAATATATATTATAATTTTGCTAAAAATTAAATTATAAATTATTTTTTAAAAAATAGTATTTAAATATAAAAATAAGTTTAAAATAAATTATATTTAATATTATTTTAAAATTAAATAATAAGAAATAAATAATATTATATTATTACTTTATAATAAATATTGTATATTTAATAAATAAGTTAATTTATATAAACGATAAAAATGATAAAATGGTTAAAAAAACTGTTTGTGAAAAAAGTCACGTAAAAAATTTGGAAAAAAAAATAAGTTCTACCAAAAAAGTCGAACTAGGACTCACTTGATTTAAGATTTAGGATTTAAAATTATTTTCATGAATCATTTATAAACTATCACGA
Source organism: Pontederia crassipes (assembly GCA_030549335.1). Taxonomy (NCBI): domain Eukaryota; kingdom Viridiplantae; phylum Streptophyta; class Magnoliopsida; order Commelinales; family Pontederiaceae; genus Pontederia; species Pontederia crassipes. Next base: position 8,800,204 of record CM060188.1, on the reverse strand, counting down.
TTTTTTATATTTAATATCAAATTACGAACTTATTTTTTATCCCTAAACTATTATATTTTTTTCAATTTAATACTTAGGTTCGCTTATGTCAACTTTTTTATTAATTTTGTTTTTTCATTTATAAAAAGTCAAAATTACATCTTCTCTCATCTCCTTTAATATTTAAAAATTTAAAAAAAATAAAAAAAGGAAAAACGCAAAGGACGACCCCCCACTCCAAGGACGTGATTGCAGGAGGGCAACGCCTCCCACAATCTCGATGGCTCGCGGGGGACGTCAGCTCCCCCTCCACGTCCGAAGACACGGATTGGGAGGGGAGGAGGGGAGGGGCGTGGCCCCCTGATCTCGTTGGTGACAAGATCACGAGAGGGGTGACGCCTCCCACGATCTCGACGGCTCGAGGGGGGGCGTCGCCCGCCGCTCTGTGTCCGGCGACACATTTCGAAGGGAGACGGTCGCCCTCGCTCTGCATTGCTCGCGACGCATAGCAAGAGGGGGGGGGGTGATGATGAAATCACGAGAGGGCGATGTCTCCAACGATGAGGCCCCCCTCTCTGTGTTTGGCAACACAGATTGAAAGGGGATTCGCCCCCGTTCTTCACATCATCGACGATGCAGAACAAAAGGGATGGGGGTCGCCCCCTGCAATCTCGCTAGTGACGACACGCATGGGCGTTGCCCCCCGGCTCTGCATCTGGCAACATGAAGAGAAACCCCACATCTCGCTGGTGAACACCCCTTTCGATTGTCGTCGGTGCACACAGAGATTGCTTCGTGTTGTCGCACGCAGAGCGAGCCCCCTTTCTCTCCGTGTTAGTTTTTCCTTTTTTATTTTAAATTTTTAAATATTAGAAGAGATGAGAGAATGAGTAATTTAGATTTTTCATAAATCGAAAAAAAGAAGTTAATAGAAAAGTTAGACATAAGTCGACGGAAAAATTAAATTAAAAAAATTACGATAGTTTAGAGATAAAAAAATAAATTATTTAGATGAAAAAAAAATCGTAATAATTTAAGAATAATTTATGAAAATAATCCTAAGTAGTTTTATTGTTAAACACTATGTAAAATTATGTCTAATCCGTCAATGTTTAAAAATTATGAGGAATTCTTATTCCTTATAAAAATTAAGTACAAAAAGATAGTAAAGAGAAAAGACATTGATAATCGGTCACATCACACAATGAATTTTGATAAAAATGAATGTGATGCTCACAAACAAAACAAGATAGTCAAGATTGGAATATTGCAAAAGATCGAAAGAGATCATAAATCAAAGATAGTAAGATTTTATTTGTTAATAAAAAATATATTTTAAAAATAATAAATATATTTTTTTTAAATTTGTTGCACTTAAATATTAAATTACAGCTTAGTAAATCATTTTTTATTCTTAAACAAAATTATATCAAAGTATATTAAAAAATATTAAACTTCATTTAGATTACTTTTTATTATCATAAATATATTTTAAATTAATATTTAAATAATTATATTAATTATATAAGATCGTAAAATCGCGTGAGTAAAATTAAAATTCTATTAAAATTTTACACATAAAATTTTCAAAATAAGATCAAGATTGATAAGATCGCAAAAATCTAAACCTGAAATAACAATTCGCGCGAGTTCCTCACTCATCCACTCACTTGCAGAGCTCCGCGCTAATTTTATCTCAAAACATAAAATATTATAGTTTGTTTCTTTTAAATATATTCTAAGTTACATTTTTTCGCATATATAAATCTAAGCCATTATTTAGAATGTTTAATTTCTTATTAGTGCTATGATATTACTTTTAAAATATTTTTTAAGGAGAAAAAAAAGACGGCCGCATAGTCGCCGTCAGATTGTGAATAGTCAGTGCATAAAATACATAACTCAACTCGAATTATGGCATTGTTATTTCTACCCTTCTTTAATATCAGAAAACATATTCACAATATAAAATTTTCAAGGTGATCCCCCTTTCTTCCCTTGTTATATGAAAGATCTTTTTGTTAACACATGCTTATCTTTCATCACTTTTTAAAGAAACTTTATTTGTTATATTCAAGAAGTAAGGATAAAAACGAGATAAAAATTAGGTTAAAAATTTTTTAGATAAATTTTGACGGAAGAAATTGGCTTACCAATCATGATAAATTTAGAAATAAAAATTTCATGATTCTACTCTCAATCTAGACACGTTAAAAAATTAAGCTAGTATGTTTTGCATGTGAACTTTTGCTTGACAAACATAGCGTGTTGGTTAGCGAGCAACAATTAGATATTAATGATTAACAAAATTTAATAAATATAATGTTTGAATGAATGCATACAAAATGAATGTAAGAATATAATTTATATCTTATAGAATACATAGTAATTTATTTGTGATATTTTATTTTAACTAGTAATATTTAAATTTAAAGAATATTGATTATTTTAAAATAAAATTTGTTTATGATAAAGAAAATTTGAAATATTTTATTTTAACTAAAATAAATACATGATGTTTAAAATTAAATAATTTTTTTATTAAAAGTGGTGGGATATTTGAATAAAATATTAAATCTCTATAGTTTGTGGTATATAACTTGACGAGAGTAGACTATTGTCAATTAATTATTATTGGGTTAATTCTTTAATACTTGCTTGAATTATAGCAATTTTTCGTGTATGTCCTTAATATATGAACTTATCATAATTTTCTCTAAATTGTATCGCAGTTTTCACTTTAATTCATCCATCATATTTTATTAAAATTTTCATTATTTTCAATTTGTTAAATGGCTAAAATGTCGTGTTATGATTTGAAATAAATGAATAGTCTAAAATGAAAATCAAAGTATAATTTAGGAGATTGTTATGATAAATTCATATATTAAGAACAAACATAAAAAAATGCTTCATATGAGATTTAAAGAATTAACCCTTAATCTTTAAATTGTATTTTAAAAATTATTTATCAAATATCTTAATTATGATTTTATCTGGGTTAAATAGCCTTAATATTAAGGACGCCACTATTATCATTCCTAAAAATATTGTTATTATTATTTATATGAAGGATAAAATTATGGTGTTCACTATTTATATGAATAGTGAACATTTTTGTCATTATTTAATAAACGAAATGATAACAATATTTTTTGATCCCACGTTTGTGAATATGGACGGAAATGGGAAACGGTTACCGTTACGTTGCCCACCGCCAATCACGCCGGTCCGCGTCACCGTCTCAGATTTGCGGGAGCCGCTAGCAAACCTCGTTCGAAGGGCATCTTTGTCCACCCAAGATATTCTTCATATTCTAACGCCTTGCTTTTATCTTTTCACCGCTTCTCTATCTCATTAGAATTCTTGGAATAGCGGCAAAACTGCATTCGTGAATCGTGGATACTGAACGGGGGTGTATATTTATCCTTCCCTACGGCTACAAAAGGGCACTTTGGGAAGCGAAGTCCTCACGAAGGAAAAAGAGAGAAAAAAAATCCGTTCTCGACGTCTTTTGATCCTTCTCCGCTTCGGATGGTCGTTTCGGTTTCATTCGTTTTGGAGCTCGATCTCGTTACGAAGCGTAAACCCTAAGGAGTAGCTACAGCCATGGAGGGCGGCGCGGTCTCCGTTTCCAGCGGCGTGCAGGCGGAGGAGGAACAGGCGGTTAGGTCAGAGATCGACACGTCCGTGCCGTTCGCGTCCGTGAAGGAGGCCGTGGATCACTTCGGCGGGAGTGCTGAGTGGAACTTGCAGTTGAAGCAACTATTCAACGCCGAAGTGAGTGTTGCGCGCTCCTTTTTGTTAGTGAATTATGGAGAAGCTTTTTTTTTTCCAAAATTATTGCATTTTACAGTGCATCAGTTTGGTATTTACCACAAAGTTTTCGAATTTTATGATTCGTGTATTGTCTATGTGAAGGTACGTCCTATGAATCCGATTCCTTTTTTCTTAAATCTTGCTTTTTTAGATTCATTACTTGACAACGATAGCAAATAACTGCTGAGCAGAGCACAATGTGTTCACATGTAATGGGTTTTATATTCCTAAGATCAAATATTTTGGCAATTGTATTTGCAAATTGTTTCATTAGACATTGATTAATGTAAACGCTGTTCAGGAAACCGACGATATTGGCGAAACTCATATTTTGAATTGATGTAAAACCTTTTGGTTGAAGCTGCTTAATTTAAGTTACTATAGTTATTTTAAGCTGCGTAATTTAAGTTATTATAGTTTGCTGCTCAATTTAAGTAGTCATGTAAAAGTGTCCCACTGTAATTTCTTTTTGGTGTTCTCAATTACATATTATTGTTCCTCTAGGAAGAAGTATATACTTGTGACTTTGAGTTTATGTTATATACCATATTTGTTCCCCTGGTTCTGTAAATATTTATACATACTATCCTGTAATCATCTGGTCACCTTAGTCGCCAAAAACAAATCTAAGTTTGGTTGCATGCTTAATGATAGTTAAGGTTTCTTACTTCTAAAGTGCGTCTTAAGATGCGACAGCAGCAAAGTTTTATTTCTTTTTTGGCCATTCCTGCTTATTTCTTTCTGTAGTACTATACTATTTAAGTGTGTGTCCTCGTCCGTGTCCATCTTGTCTCTTGCAGCGTACTGGAATTAAGCTGTAGTCAGTTAAATCCATATACGTCACATCTAATGTTTCTGTTTATAGTTATTTAATTCCACATTCTTATCCTTCTAAAGTAATGCTTTCAGAAACGACATTGTCCCCGAGATGCTGAACTTGTGAAAGTGAAGGAACATACTGCACAATTGAAGAAAGATCTTGTTATGAAAGAAAGAGAAACGCTTAATGTATTAAATGAATTGGAGACTACCAAAAAGACTGTGAACGACCTGACATTGAGCTTGCAAGAAGAGAGCGTGAAGGCTGTTAAAATGTCGGTTGTTTCAGCTAACATAAAAGTGCACCCCATGGTTGCCTTCCAAGAAGATGCTCCTGCGCATCATAAGAAACTTGATGCGGATGGCCTAGGTAGAGAGCGTAATCTATCTACAGGATTGGCCATAATGGAACTGAAGCAGGCTAAGGTGAACCTGAGCAGGGCCACAAGGAATTACACTGATATTAAAGCATCAATTGAATTGTTCAAAAGTGAAATACAGGAGAAGAAATATCTGCTTGAGAAAATCCGGGAGAAGCTGGCATCTGATTCTGCTGTAGTTACGTCCCTACTGGAAGATCTTAATCAGACGACACAAAAGCATCAGAAAATCCAATATCTTGAGAATAAAAGGTTTGAAGATTCCTTGTGCATTTCACAGGAAATCATGCAAAGGAGTCATGAGATAGAGAACTTGAAAAAGGTGTCAGAAGCTGCCAAAATTGAAGTTTCTAGGCTGATGTCTGAGATTGAACAAACAAAGGCAAACATGAAGATAGCTGAAATCCGGATAGTGGCAGCCAAGAAAATGGAGGCATCTGCTAGAGCTGTAGAATCTGTTGCTCTCCTTGGGATCAAAGCTTTAACAGAAAGTGATAGCTCAGGTTTAGATCCTAAGAATAGCTCTGAAGTGATTCTGTCAATGAAAGAGTACACAACTCTAATGAGCAAAGCACGAGAGGCTGAGGTAACCTCAATAAACAAAATTAGATCTGTCATGGAAGAAGTAGATGAAGCAAATCAATCCAAGGCAGAGTTATTAACGAAGGTGGAGGAAGCAAATGCAGTAGCTAAAATATGGAAGAAGGCTCTTGAAAATGCATTAGAGAGAGCAGACACTGCAAATAGAGGGAAGTTGGTGGTCGAAGAGGCTTTACGGAAATTGAGAATTGAGAACGGTAAAAAAAGACGCAATACTCTGAACTCCACTGAAGTAAAAAGCTACTCAACCCACCATAGGAGTTCTCATGTACTTGATCTGAATAGTTCATCTTTGACAACAGAATCACCGAACATTTGTTTAGACCCACATCCACCCTTATCTATTGGACAAATGATAAGCATGAGATTGATGGATCCTGAGGAATACAGCGTGAACTTGTGCGGAAAAGGCAGCAGAAAACCTGTCTGCCTTCGCCAGATTCTTAGCACGAAGGGTGGAATTTCATCTCCTCCGCATTCTAAGGATGGAAACACTCGCAAGGAAACTTTTTCTAAGAGGACGAAGCTGCGTTTGGCCAGTCTTTCACTTCTCTTGTCAAAGCAACACAAGAAGAATAAAGAGATGATGCAATCTTTGAACTCGAAGTGACTATTATTTGAGTCATTAGCATAAACCTTTGGTGGATGTCTACTAATTCCTGTGCCCGTAGTATATTAAGATATAGTTGCTGCAATGCCGTATTAGTGTTAGGGTTAGTAAATATAATACTGCAGGCTTGCGACTCTATTTTTGTCCCTTTAAACGTTTATATATGTTTATTAGAGGAATCTATACATATTTGATCAATCTGGTATCAGACCATTCTTTATGTTTAGAATATGTATTCGAGAACACTACGAATGAATATTGACATAACATAGTTCACATGCATGCATTTTTTCTTAATAATTACTTCACTAATATATGGCGCTAGTTATTATCAGTGATCAATAATGGTTTGTTATTGTTCTTTCTTGATAATGCAGCATTCTTGAGTGGCACCTCATAAATGATTCAGTCTACTGGTAGTGAACTTACATTGTGCAGGATAAGATACCAAGCAACAATTCGAGGAACGTACCTACATCTCTTGTTGTGTGATGCTAATGCTCTGTGAATTATGATGGTTTATTATATCTAGAAATGTGCTATCAAATATCGATGTTACCAATTAAAAAAAAAAGTGTGCAATTAATGGTTGAAGTATAATTCTAGTACTCGCGCTTTATGCTTTTGGAGGAAAAAAAAAGTTACTTCATCGAGTAAAGAAAAGTTCGAATTTGAAGACTGAAGAGGTTCGTGAATAAATCAACTTGTTCTCTGAGTTTTCCAAGCGTTTTGGGCTTTTGGCATTTTATTAAAAGCATTTACTCTCCACGATTTATTACTTTCGGATATCAAGCTCATTAATTTGATTAATTAAACATCACTTACTACAATTAAAATCGTGTACGTGTATACCTTTCTGCTATGACTTATTTTTGTGATTTATTTATTTCTGCTGTGACGATATTTTGCTTTCTGGTCCATGTTCTAAATCAATCGCTTTCTTTACGGAAAAAAAAAATCGATCAGTTTCTTCATAGGATTCTTTGCTCTGTTTCATTCTTCATCCTTCACTATGTACGTAAACTTAACTAATTTGCTGTCAACTTATCCCCGACTTGAGACATTGTACTTTTGCGTAAGAAACTTCTTAAACTTTGAAAGAGGTATGTACCTCCAGCATCCAATGAATGTGTGAGAGAGATACCACCTTTAAAAGGTCTCTTGATTTGTTTATTGGGCACCCATTCTTTTAATCAATCCTACTGTGATACAGAGAGGAGATAAGAGGAAGGAATCGAAGCATTCGTATCATTCGCCTCGTTACAAGATCAAGTAATTTCCTTTTCCCTTGAAAAAAAATATCATCCTAGTTATGTATGTGGAGGTTACTATTTTTTCTTTATTTACCATTCTTATAGGCACTAATTAAAAAGCATCTGATTTTTAGTAATAACTTCGCACTTTTGCTTTTTCTCATGATGCTTGTTTTGATCATAAGTAGTTAGGCTGAATTAGTTCGTTATGCCTCGACTTGAAATTATGGAAAAAGGTGATATGTACTGAGTTTTCAAGAAAGGTTCTTTCTTGCGGTATGCATGGCATCTTTTTCAGTTGGCCAAGTTTTGCATGAGGTTCAGATGTTCTTACATGAGCAGTTCAGACTAGATACAATTAATTGAATCGATTCAATACAGGCAAATAAACCGTTGCATTGCTTATTTGTTAGGCACCATGGGCTTCCGGATGGAATACCTTCTTCTTGTGTTGGTAATCTGCTTCATCTCTGCAAATGGTAGAAGCTTGGCTCCCACTGATGTCACTGGTAATTATGCTTCTTATTTGCAATCTGATTTTTTTGCTAGTAGTAGCATCTCATTTGATCCCTGAAATGATAGGCATGCAGAAGTATCACAGTTAGGCTTAGTGTGCATTTAGCATTGTATCCAAACTGATGGCTGCAAATGAGATGACATGACAAGTGGAACTTTCCTGTTTGTTTACTGACCTTTGTTCCTTTGTTCTTTCACCTCGCACTAATATGTTGCTGTGTGCCAAACGATGGTGAACAATCAGAAACAAATGGACTGGGGGACGAATATTGCATCCTCTGTCAAGAGCTTGCATCTCAAGTTATGAATTACTTTGGTCAGAACAAGACTCAAACTCAGATTATTAGCTCTCTTCACAAAGGATGTTCCAGGATGCTTATGTTCAAAACCAAGGTGTGCTTAATATTATCTCCTTTCATAAAGTCTTACCCAAATTACTTATTAAGCACCTTTTGGCGAAGAACATTTATTCACTCTCCTCTCTCCCTAACTGCACAGAAGTGATTCATATCTAACAAATTTTCCTGGCAGTGTCTGTCATTTGTGGATCGACTTGCGACAGTCGTCTTCACAGAGGGTGGCATCTTTCAACCGAGTCAGTTATGTGAAATGGCGCATCTTTGTGGGAAAGCAAAGGTCAACCTGTCTGATGCAGCATGCAATCTCTGCCATGGTGCTGCTGCACAAACGCTTGCTAAGCTGAAACATCCTGATACAAAGGTATATTTAGCCAGCAGAGGTTGCTGCTGCTGCCGCTATATATGAACAAAGTTCGATCTTTTCTCTACATTTGGTAATGATGCGGACTGAAACCTTTCAGCTTGAGTTGATCCGAGTTCTTCTTGTTGGATGCAACATGGGGGTGACTTCTGGCCAAGAGGTGAGCTCTCAGCTCAGCTAACTTTAGGAATTCTAAAAATTATATTAATATGATCAGCAAGTTAATCTTCTGATAAATTTGATTTCTTAAAGGGGTGCATGAAATTGGTGATGGAGCAAGTCCCACAGATGCTGGCAAGTTTGGAGAGTTTTCTTGAGATGACTGATGTCTGTGACACTGCTCTTTCTTGCAATGCCGCCCAAGGTGGCATGGTTGGATCAGCATTTGCTGCTTGAGCTATAAAAAACAAAATTGAAACGAAGCATAAGAGGAAGACAAATAAAAAAAATGGACTGAAATTTCTAGTTTTCACTTACCGCCCAAACTATAACACTGAGTGGAATTTGGCAATCTGTGTTTGTTTCTGGGAATCAGCTGAATGCGTAGATTTCTGGGATATATGTTGAACTCTTATTTTATAGTAATTGTGCTGATTTTTATCATGGTTATGAAATAAGTGTACTCATCCGTTAATGCGTTTCCATATCATCCTAAAATCTAAGAAGAAAATGAGCTATTCTTTCACTGTTTTTCTTATGACGTTTCAAACTATTTATGACATTTATATATAAATTTATTTATTCGATAACATGACCTTTTATTTTTTTTATTTGGCTCATATAAAAACTGATTATGTAGCAATGCAACGAGTATGCATTGAATATATAAATAATAAATAGATGGATTTTGCGTCATGACTCTACTGAAATTTGCACTGGCAGTTGTAATTTCTTTTCAACGAAAAAAAATGCCATCAAAATCATATTTTTTATATCTCATTATTCAAATTCAAGTCGCACATTTTAATGAACAATGTAGATAATCATAAAAGACGACAAATGACATGAAAAAAGAAACAAAAAAAGGACTGTAAATTCGAGTATTGCGTACTCCTATCTTTTTTTTATAATAATTAATAATGTACAATGATGAACAATTTAATTTATGCGAGCCTCCAATGTACCTCCACCTACCTCTTCATCAATCTTTATCTGCAATATTGATATTTTATTCATAGTGGATAAACATTATGTCTTTAATTAATATTTTACGCATATAAATTATTTTAAGTTGTGGCAGATTGATAAGGAAAATTCAATGAGACGCCCCCAACTTATTGGCCAAGCAAATTAAATTAAAAAGTAAAAACAATAAAATGCCTCCCAGGTTTACTTTACCCTTCTGATCTCTTCTCTCCTGCCCCCTCTGTGAAGTCCTATTAATTGTCAACCCATCTTCTCTGCTGCGGAGGGGAGAGAGAGAGGAGAGGAAAGGACAGGAGAAGGGAGAGAGAGAACAGGCGAGAACTACTCTCCAGCTCCATCCGCCACCGATTGCTTCTGGTAATTAAAGCTCTTCATATTCCATTTCATCCAAGGACGGCGATCTGATGATCCCTTGCGCAGCATGCATGTAGGAATCGCTAGTCCTGTAATAGTGTTCGTGTTCATGCTTGTATTCCTTTCATTATCCTTTTCCTTCTTCATCTGATTCCGAAAGATATCAGTATCCTGCCGAGATACGACAGTCCCCCTGATCTCAGGAGGGATGTCATGGAAGGAGCTGCTCTTTATTTTGTTTCCAAACGTGTTAAAATTTCATAAAATGCTACTTGGAACGGAGGGGTTGGTGACAATTCTTTGCTTTCGTTCGGTGTTTTTTTTTTTTACTTTTTTTTTGTGCATTACGAAGAAGGCATATGCCTACTGCAAAGTACACAAACGAAGAAGATCGACGAGGATCTAAGCCCCATATCGCGATATCTAGGAGATGTCTGGTGGTGTTTCCTTGAGCTTTTCTTGCCTTCTGGCACTGGTTGTCTATGATTCTGGAGAAAGATGGTTTTGGCGTGCAAGTTAAGGTAGGGAAAATAAAAAGGTCAGCAGTCAGAATATTCGACGATAGATAGTGATGTGAATTATACCCTGTAGTTAGTATGTCAGATTATTAGATTGCTTGAAATTGAAGAGTTTTGAGAGAGAGAGAGAGAGTACAAAATGCTGAGGAGGCCAGGAGGAGGGCGCTCCTTCCAGAAAACATCTCAAGATATCAGCCGCTTGATTACATTGTCGAGGGAAATGTTTACATGTAAATTTGTCCAAAAATTGACCTAAATGTCATATGTTCTCAATTATGCTTCTGATCTGCCATGGAGGTAGTAGGTTTCTGATGATGAATTGTATTAACATGGAAGAGTCAGATTCCACGATGATAGGGAGGGAGGGAGGGAGGGAGGGAGGGAGAGAGAGAGAGAGAGAGAGAGAGAGAGAGAGAGAGAGAGAGAGAGAGAGAGAGAGAGAGAGAGAGAGAACAAAAAGCTGAGGAGGCCAGGAGGAGGGCGCTCCTTCCAGAAAACATCGCAAGGCGCAAGGCGATGCACGACCAAAAGATGCAAGATAATCAGCCGCTTGATTACATTGTCGAGGGAAATGTTTACAGGTAAATTTGTCCAAAAATTGACCTAAATGCCATATGTTCTCAATTATGCTTCTGATCTGCCATGGAGGTAGTAGGTTTCTGATGATGAATTGTATTAGCATGGAAGAGTCAGATTCCACGATGATATTCCGGATACTCAAGGTGTTACAACGTGATAGAACCTGCTGCATACTCCAAACCTCTGCTTCCAGAACAGAGAGATTACATCTGAATTATGTTCTTGTACTAAGTAACTGATCAAATCTGTAGTTGAGCTTACTCCCAATTACCTGGAGAATAAGTTTACTCCCCTTAGTTAGTGGTGGTTTGAGACTTTATCAGCCCCTGAAGAGTAAATATTTGAGTAGTTGTTGTTGATCTTCTAGTTCAAATGGCATGTGTGACAGTCTTCTGTAGGACATTGTCAGTCATAAAAAAAAAGACAACTCAAGGTATTGGAAAAGATTATAATGTTTCTCTAAATGCATAAAGAATAAAGAGTTTTTAGATTCCCAATTGGTGGTTCAAAATGCAATGATAATGTAATTTGAAGTTTAAATTAAACTACGTATCTTAGTCAAGTCCAGTAAATGGCAAGTGGCAAATCATCAATTAGCTTTGTGTTCATTCATTGTACGGAGCTGTGAGCAGGAATCAAAAGTTGTAATGTCACTGCTTTCTTCATTAATGTTGTTTTTGTATGAGTGAAATTTTAGCAATATGCAGAAAGAATATACCGAAAGGTTTGGTTACTAATAGAGCGGAATGGCGTCGTATGATCCATGTAGCCGACCCCACCTAGTGGGATAAGGCTTTGTTGTTGTTATTGTTGTGTTGCAGAAAGAATATGACAGGAAGAGATGAGGTCATATTAGATTAATTATACTTAGACTTAGAGAAATAAGATGATACTCTCCCATATAGAAACGATGATAGTGTATCTATATCATTCATTATGTTTTCCATTTTGTCTGAGTGGATTGCACTGAAGAAGTTAGGAATCAGCATGGTAATTTCTGTTAATCTGTGATGGAAATCTGGAGGGAGAATCTTTCTGAATCTACTTATATTCTCCCTCATGTGTGATGCGGCAAGGGAGGAAAGGGGGGCGCTGGAACTCCCCTTCTGTGCGAGCTCACCGGGGGGCGACGCCCCCCTGTTACCCCCCCCCCCCCCCCCCTCCCTGCGGGCGCACACGAGAGAGAGGGGGTGACGAGCTCGCCGACTCCGACAAGCGGCGGTGGTGATCTTTATTTTTAGGGTTTAATGTTTGTCCTCCCTATTTGTAAAGGGAGGACCGTCCTGCCTACCTATCAGCCGTCTTATGCAAAATGGATGGCTAATCTACTGCATCGCGAATCCAGTTCAGTTCGAAATCTCCCTAGCAAACATGCTATCGCCGATCGGTCATTGCTACCGCCAATCAATCGGTAACTGCTACTGTCGATCGCTGATTGCTGCCGCCGCCGAGCGCTGCTGTCGTCGATCGCTGCTGCTGCTGATCATTGCTGCCACTGATCGTTGCTGCTCCCAAGTGCTGCCACCGCCGATCACTGCTGCCGGGTCGAGCAATTTTTCTTGTGCGAACGAAGCATCGCGATAGTCCCCCGCAGATGGAATTGTTGCATATGGAATTGCTCGGAGAAGGTGCCTCGTCCAACTGGGAGCTGGCGCCTCATCCGTCGGATCAATCGACGACGCAGAAATGGGAGGCATTTGGAGAAGGCATCGGGGGTTTCGATATGATGCTGTTGGACGACATGGACATGCAGGGGCAGGCTTCGGCAGTAGCCGTCGTGGCGTAGGGGCACGGGGGTGCGGGGGCGCAAGCAACGTCACTCTTTGTCGGCCTCCCACAGCGCAGCCGATGTTGGCGCTACCGGCATCGCCGAGCAACGACGGCATCACTGCGTCAATAGGAGCCGATCCATTCACAATGTCGTTGATGTTTCTGGCGCCATCCTATTTCCAGATGTCTGACATGGAGAAGAAGCAAGAACTATTGGTGCAGGAGCAGCCGCCAAGCGTTGATGTCGCTGTGGACTGCTACCGCGGAGCGCTGCTGCCCGTGTCGCCTTGCGTTGCTGTCCTAGCTTCCTCGTCACGAGCCCCATGATCCTCCTCGTCGCCGGAACATGGCGAACTGCTCACGGAGCTGCATCATGTCTTCGAATCGCCCTCGCTTGTGGCTTTTGCACTTGAACCCAATGTTGTCACGACCGGACCGGACAACGAACCAGAAAAGACTCCGTTTTAGGTCAGACCGGTTAGTAATAAAATATTATTATTTAATATAATCCATCAAATTTAGATATGTACCAAAAAAAATAGACACAATAAGTTAAAACTTAAAAGATTGTAATGAAATAACATCAATATAACAATCACATTTTACAATATTAATCACATTTCGTAATCACATCACATTAGTAACAATTCAATAACTCTCTGTCTTGGCCAATTTAATTAACATTGCACTATCTCTAGGCCACAATCGGGGGAGATTCTTGTTGGTGCAGAGCGTTGGCAAGGGGTAGCACTGCAGCAGGAGGACGAGAGTGCTGCTGTGACTCTATGAGCTTGAGCAGCGGACAGAGCCCGCGCACGGGCATAGAAACCTCCCGGATCGGCGGATCCCTTGCTCGCTCAGGCCTTGCGAGGCACAATGGCATCGGCCCTGCGAGGTTGCGGGCATCAAACGCGGGAGGTTCTCAACGGCACCGTCGCGAAGCCGTGAGGTCAGCCTGCAACGTCTGGTCGTGACAACATTGCCGGCAGCCGTGAGGTCAGCCTGCAGCGTCGGCGCAAAGACCTCCCCAGAGCCTCATTGCCGCCCGCGTCGGAGGCGGACCCTGTGAGGCTGCGTGCTAACGCTTGCGCGTGGCGCTTGCGAGTTGCGGACTTCTGAAGCAACGGAGTCTGGGGACTGCGGAGATCGTTGGAGAGCGTCGACGAAGATGAGAAGGAACGAAGCGAAATCGAATGGAAATACAACCAGAGGAAAAGAAATTGAACCTCTTGGTTGGCCGCAAGAGATTGTTGACGGCCGCCAACGGGTGATTGTTCGCCGTCGCCGGAGGCGTGCGCATCACGTTGTCTGGTCGTCAAAGGGGTCGCCGCCTCGTCGGACTGTTCGCAAGGTTTAGCGGTTTGGGGTTTTTTTGTGTACTGTAGCGGCTGTAGTAATGTCACTGTAGTCGTTGTGTTTTGGGTTTTGCCATTTTGGCTTTTTTTTTGAACCGGCCAGTCCAATGAAAATGCGGTATGATCCAGTTTTATCTGGTTTTTGACCGGTTTTGACCGGTCCAATGTCCTCCCCGGTTTTAGGCCTTACATTGGGTCGTGCTGTCGACCGGTCCAACCGGTCCGACCGGCCGGTCCGGTCGTGACAACTCTGTTCGAACCGCGCCTCAGAATCACAATTTTTTTCATGACGTTGATTGTGCATTGAATGGCAAATAAGATAGGCAGGACAGTCCTCCCTTTACAATTAGGGAGGACAAGCATTAAACCCTTATTTCTATTTTTAATATTATTTTATTGTATATTTATATTATTTTATTACTTTCTTAAATGACGAGGATGAAAGAGAAATGGTGCATGCGGCGGCCACGTAAGCGAGGAAACTGAGAAATCCATTATCGCAAGTCAAGTGGACGAAGCGTGCAAGAAAATCAAAGTTGGGGGACGTTCCAATTACAAATTGAAGTTGGGGACCGTTGAGATATTGAGTGAAAGTTGGGGTGCATAATTTTAGGGATACATGTTGAAGCCATAAATTGATTTCAGAAGTAAATCAGGTCTGTCGAGCATTGCTAAATAAGATAACAAAAAAACACATATTTATTGCAATTTAAATGCCTTTGTACCAGAAAAGAACAGAAAAAAAGGATGTATTATTTTGATTTCTAAGCTGATTTTTGATCTTTTGACCTTCTGTCTATACTTAAAGAACAAATCTATCTACTTGAAGTTCTGAGATCTGCTATAATTTTGGGTTTCTATGTAGGATTAAAAAACGAATCAATCTATTTGAAGTACTGAGATTTGTCATAATTCAGATTCTAGGATTAAGGAACAAATTAATCTATTTGAAGTGCTGAGATCTACAATAATTCTTAGATTCTATACAAGCAACTTCTTACCTCATGATAATATGTTATCATATTTAACATCCTGATTGGTAGCAGCATTCTTTTGACTTCTTTAAAGCATATTTTTCTATTTGCCAAAGTAGATCAAATTTCTGCTTTTAATGATTGTTTTGTTTATTTATGGGCCCAAGTTTAAATGCAAATAAAGTAATTTGTTCGTTTGATAGGCACTATGGGTTCCCATCTAGTTTGTCTGCTCTTTGTACTAGTGATCAGCTGCATGCTAGCAAATGCTCGAAATTTCGAGAGTACGGATGTCATGGGTGAGTTATCTAAGTTAACTAGTGCAATGTGAGCTTTTCACTTGCATCTTTTTTAATATATTGCATCATCTTATAATTTGGAACCTATTGGAACATCTGATCTGATGGTTGACTTCCTATGTTTTTTTCAGCTGCACAAGTTGATATGTCAAGGGGGAGTAAACAAGATCAGACTATTGTGAGAAATGATCAAGTTTGCACTCTATGCGAAGAATTTGTTGACCAGGCATTATACTACATTAGTGAAAATAAGACTCAAAATGAAATTATTAGCAATCTTCACAAAGCATGTTCCAGGCTGCATTCTCTTCAGCAACAGGTGTGCTAAATTCTCATAATGTGAAGCATATCCTTTGCATTGTGAACTGTATTCGAGTCCATATGAATTTTATGCGCTGCTTGGCTCATTTATGCACACTGATTTTTACTGTACAATATTTCTTGGCAGTGTATTTTGCTGGTAGATTATTATGCACCTCTTTTCTTTATGGAAATTGCTATTATACAACCAGAGCAGTTTTGCAAAAAGGTGGACCTTTGTAAGAATGTTGTGACTGCCCGTCAATCAGATTCACCATGCACATTATGTCATAATGCTGTATCTGAAATGCTTGATAAACTACAAGATCCTGACACAAAGGTACAATATTGTGATCTTATCCTTCAAAATTTTGGTAATTAGGTTTCAGATTGCCAATTTAAAATTAACAATTCTCATATGAAATTTGAAATCCTTTGTTTACAAGTCATTTTCCACTTTACTTGTATATCCGTCCCAGAAAAATTTGCATTATGTGATCGAATTATTTTCATGCAATCTCATCAAACATATTGAGTTACATGAAATATGCTTTTCTTTATGCAACATACAATTTGATGCGCAATTTCATCGAATACACTTGCTACTGTAGCATGTAAATTGACCTTTCATTATGCAACATATTTCTGTTCTATCATAAGTAGCTAGCATTATCATGACATGCAGTCAATCAGCTTATGTCAGACAACATAACGAAGGAAAGAAAAGGAAAAAAAAAAGAAAAGACGCCATCAAATTGTAGTCTGAAAATTGCTACCTTTGGAAATTTCTTCACATTAAACTGATTATGGTACTTATAAATATTCAGCTTGAGTTGATCCGGATTCTCCTGAAAGCATGCAGCAAGGTGGAAAACCATGCCCAAGAGGTGAGCTTCTAAAATTTTTTGCAAGTTAGTTCATATATGACCAACCTTATTCTCAGCACTTGGTGATTTGTTATGTAAAGACTAACTGATGGCTATATTTGTATCAATCTATTATCAATAGTTTGTTCACATTATTCATTTTCACACAGTGCAAGAAGCTGGTCTTCGAGTACCTCCCACTAATCCTGGTGAATGCGGAAAGCTTTCTTGAGGCAAAAGATGTCTGCACTATTCTCCACATTTGCAAAGCAAGTCAAGAAGTTGTGGATGAATCGTTAGTCGCTGCTGCTTGAACTATGTAATTATAGAAATCCGAGATGAAGTTATATGTATATATATGTTAAATTTCACAACTGCCGATGATCTGTGATTACTTGCAATGTGTCACTACTATGGGCACACCAATGAGTTCATAATAATATATTATCACTTGTTTTCACCCTCGGCATGTTTTTTTTTTCTTAGAAAATTCCTCCTCCTGCAGTCTGCCCACATTATGCAGAAAATGTAGCATCTTGGAACCTCAGCAAATGAAAATATGCTTAATTAGATAGAGATCATGGAATATGGACAGTGTCTATTGAGAACAAAATATAACAGAAAATGAAAAATATCGAGCAAAATAAACTACGCAAATTTTACATTGTTCCAATTGGGTATATGACATAAAACACGGTATTCTCACTTCTCAGGTATAACAGCCCGTGGGGGATAGTGATCATTCTCCACACGGATCCAACCAATTTGTTGCAGGTTTAGAAAGCTTCACGACTGGTTACAACTTTGCAGCTGTGGAGCTGTTAACTTTGCCCGCTTGGCAAAGCAACCGTGCAATCACAGTCATATCGCTAAGGTCAGTCAATCTTGGTGAGCAAATCCGAAGCTTCACTTGTCCTTTCTCCGTACATGCCATGTTTGTGTGAGATTTTGTTATCTACTGGAGATGGTGAGTGATTGAGACATTTTGGACGCATGCATAGAAGGAAGCATCCTTGAAGATTCTCTGCTTGCATCGCCTTTTTTTTTCCCAGAAATTATCAACACCTAATCTTCAGAAACTTGTGATGGAGGAGGAGCTGAGACGAGTTTGGCATCTGGACTCCGAAAATGTAGTTGTTACTTGTAGGTCAATTGCTACCCCCAAGCTGTATTTGTGTGTCAGATTACTCTTCGCTCGAGATATCTAAGAGAGGAAACATCCTCAGATATCTCATCGCCAACTACAATACTGCACAGTAAAGAACAAACATGTTATTTAATTATTGAAAAGCACTACTGAAGCTTCCTCGGGTGAAATGTAGGAATCTTCACATTTTGAAGTGTAGGCATTAGAATAATATTGACTGTTTGGTATGGGAATTATGCAAAGTTTCAAACTCTAAATGCCTTCTTTGGGTCCATCTAATTGGGAGCAAGTATGGTGTGTTTCATTCCTGGCCCTGAAAGAAAAGAAAAATGAATGAAGAAACATATTAGCAATGTCACCACTACTGATTTGCTTAAAATCACTGTCCACAGTCGTAGTTATATTTTGCTTGATTGCTGTAACTTTCTGGAGTTATTTATTAATGTTTTAGTTCATCATTGTATCTAGCTAATACAGCAATTAATACCTGTTTTGGATGCAATCCTCTAGATATCCTCCTCCATTGTACTTGGTTGATATCAGTTTTCAAGAACGCAATTATTAACTGGAATTTCATTAAAAAAATTGCATTGCATGGACCATGTCCATGATGTGGACTTGTGCGGCTGTAATTCTATATAATTTAGTAATCACTTCTGCAAAATCTTATGATCTTTTCTTTCTTTTTGGTTTAAGTTCAAATCAAATTTGTTGCAATAAAAGAGAACAATGTCAAGGAAAAGGTAATGGACAATGACTTTATGACAGCTGAATAATTGCTGGAAGTTCCAGCCGATGCAAGTTTCACTTAAAATGATCCAAATCAGATAAGAAAATAAAAGAAATAGTCCAATCATAGACTTGGGTGCAATTTCTTTCATTTTCAGTGTCAAGTTATTTGCATCAGCATTTATCTTCCTTGATCAGGGAACTTGTACTAAATGTCACAACTAGCAAATGGAGCCTCCACAAGTTACTTCCTTTTGAGAGCGGATAACAAATCAGTCACAATTGTCAATAGCTTTAGTTACATCAGAAACATTAATAGGTTAACATATGAAAGCAACAGACCCAAGATTAAATTGAGAATTTTAATCTTTGATTACATTATTAATATTTGATTCTCATAGGAAACTTTTCTTATTCTGAATTCAGTGATTGACTGGTTGCACAAGTCTTGACATCCATTGAGGATTAATATTGAAACAATGCTCTCTTATATTAAAGCTCAAGTATTGAAGAAGCAAATTGCAAATTTAACAACAATAATTGAATTATAAGTTTGAATTATATTCCGAAAATTGCTCTTATTGAAGCTGTCTTGTCCATTCATCAGGATGTCTGAGAAGCCAAAATGACGTCGCTTTCAATTAGACGTATACTTTAATTAGAGAATTATGTATTAAAAGAAAAGAAGTAATTGTTAAAATAACAACCATGCAAAGGAACATTTGTGTTTGTTTAGTTTTCAATGAAATCAAAAACATTATTCAAGTACAATAATTAACGTAAGAAACATTAATCAATAGAATCTGTGATGTGTAGTACGTGGACGAAGGCTCAAAAATTAAATTCACAGGTCAAATTTAAATTAGGATTATTTCCTCTAACCACCCCTAAACTATCACGAATTATCACATCTAAACTCAAACTACGAATTTCATTTTTTTGGATACCTAATCTATCGCGATTTTTTCAATTTGATCCTTTCCTCAAATTCCGCATTTGTGAAAAGTCCATTACACCCTCTTCTGATTCGAATTCTATTTTCACATAAAAAATAATATATAATAAATTTAAAAATAATTTTTTTTAAAAAAACATGATCTGCCCCTCATTCTCCCTCTCTCTTTTTCCCGGCGTGCGTCGGAGACCCCCCCTTCTCTTTCCCACGCCAGACCCCCTCCCCGCGACGTGGTGTTATTTCTTTTTTAAATTTATTATATATTATTTTTTATGTGAAAAAAGAATTCAATTTAGAGCAGGATTATAATAGACTTTTTACAAATGAGAAAAATAAAAAATAACTGAAAAGTCGACTGAATTGAACGGAAGAATCAAATTAAAAAAATTGCGATAGTTTAGGTACTTAAAAAATGAAGTTCGTAGTTTGAAGTTAAATGTGATAATTCCGATAGTTTATGAGTGGGTAGATGAAATAACTCTTTAAATTATTAGCCTAAAATTTTAATTCGTGGTTGTCACAAATATACTTCTACACGATTTTATGAAAGGATTTTTTTATATATTATTAAGATGATGCTTATTACTTATATTCAAAACTTATGCCGCCATTGTTGATTAAAATAAAAGTAAGAAATTTCTACAGAAGAAATAATAAAAGTAAAAACTATAGGAGCCCACTGCAAGCCTAGCTAACAAATCAATTACCGTTGCCGTTCCTCCATATAAAGTTACATTAAACAAATCAATTTTGTGCAAGCGATCAGTTCCCCAAGTTGACCTAAAAATATATATTGAATTTACAAATTCAAAAGATCGACCGACGGGAGTTGAGAAGTGATAAATGATTTTTTTCTCGCTTAACCAAGATTTCGGATTCGATTTTTTTGAAAATCTCATTTGATATTGTTAAATATGTGATCTGAGATAAACTTAATTAGATTAGTTGAGCTCGTGGATCGACCTTGGATAGTGTGCTCTTTAACGTTGCATGAATTGAATCATCGACATCAATTAAAAAAAGATCATAAGTTAGAGCATCTCAGAATCACGAAAAAGTTTATATGTGAAACAAAGTAGAAGCATTTTGTTCGTAACAGTTTGGAATTAAATGATCGTACAGACAAGCGATTAGATGTAACAATTGTAGAAGTACTTAAGATGGTGAAAGTGATTAATGTTCTTTGTTAAGGAAATAGTCTTTTCGGTTTCTTGAATAATATTTTTACCAATAAATATATTTTTATAATAGCACGCGTGATATTCTATAGTATTAATTAAGTTGATATTATTAGTAATCACATCTAAAATCTAATATAACAAGTCATTGCATTGTTATATCCTTATGTTATACATAGTATTATTATGCATCTACCTAATTTACATACCACATTAGTTACTTTCGTAGCTCTCTCTCTCTCTCTCTCTCTCTCTCTCTCTCTCTCTCTCTCTCTCTCTCTCTCTCTCTCTCTCTCTCTCTCTCTCTCTCTCTCTCGTTTGATTTGGCTCTTGGGACGTATGGGAATCGTATCTAAGCTGCCCCTCTAAGCAACAAAAGGGCATTTTTACTTGGGGTGTTAAGAAAATGAAAAAAAAATCGCTACAGAAGACAAATAAACGACGATTGGAATAGATAATCAATTAATTCCATATATATATATATATATATATATATATATCACGATCAGCGATAAGACGAGTCATGCCAGAATTGACAGGTGAAAACACGTATTTATATTATTATCAATCATACACGGAATTGGTTAATGTACCGTACAATTATTGAGATCAATCATTCATTGGCCATTTAACCGTACCATAACATAAGAACATATGTGTTGATCTTACTTTTCAATCAAATAACGTGAGAATAGGAATAGGGAGACAAGATTTTAACATGTCGATTATTTTGAAAACTAAAAAAAAAGTAGAAATATTATTTTAAGCTATCATCCTAACTAAAAGAAACCAACACGTTTGCGTTTTCATTAAATCGACTATTAATAGGGTGTAAGAAAAACCCTACTCAATAGACCAGCTTAAACTAGGGTTCATTCGAAAAAAATAGTAGAAGTTAGTTTTCTATTTATTATTTTTATTTACATAATCAATTCATAATTAACTCATTTTTTATTATTGGTACAATAATTTTTATATAGTTTGATATGTTTTTATCATATTATGAAACTCCAATTTAATATATCTAATACTAGATTCTATATTTAGTTATAAAATTAAATATTTTGATAATAATTTTAATTTATTATATATTTTCTGAAAATATTATCTAATTAAACAAGAGTTCGAAAAAATATTTGAAAACTTGATTAGTGATTTTTTCCTAAATGATTTTAAAATAAAATTTGTAATTTAAAAAATGGATCTAAAAAAGTATTGGTGATTTTTAGAAAATTTGGCAACTACTTTCACCCCCAATTATTAATTAGAGAATTGTACATAATATGAAGACATACGATTTTATCACGGAATTAAAAAAAATATAGCTGACAATTTGACATAACAATAGAATTGGAGGACAATATATTCAAAAAGCACAGTTCGCATTGTACAACATGCCTATTACAAATATGAACTTTTATTTCAGAACACATCAATTGGCCTTCAGGTTTAAAGATCGTTTTACACATTTTTCAGCTTTACATACTTTATTTTAGTTTTTTTTTATATCTTTTGTTAGTTGTAATTTAATTAGTCATCGGTGGTGCCAAAAAGTAATCATAGTAAATCATAAGAAATGAATATAACCATTATTAAGACTAATAATGTCCAAAAGTTGTCAAAAAAATTTTAGAACGACAAATATTGTCAATGATTTAAATTAATTTTGAACATCTTCGATGATCTTTTAAGTTATTTTTTATAATTCAAGATATAAAAAAATAGTAAAATATTTTGACACTAATATTTAAATAATATTAGATAATTACATTTACAAATAATAAATATTATATCACAAAATTTTAATATTCATCATAGTTATTATCACTAAACTCGTGTTATAATCGATAAAAAATAATACTATACTGGGAGCAATAATAATAACAATAATACAATATAAATAATAATTAGAAATACATTATTACTATCAATAGCAGAAATTTTGTTAAGCTAGTGTATCTACAAATATGAAAATGAAATATAAATCATATATTGGACGGTCCTCTTGGATCATGTATTTGTATAATGTCATATCATAAATAAGGTGTAAATCCAAAAAGTAATTACATGTATCGCCATGGATATGGAAGGCTGCTTATCAACCGTTAACGGCCTTCGTGTGGGCTGATGACCGTCCGATTTGTCATGTTTTGCGCTTTTAATGGAGGGGAATCGGGAGGAGGATCGCAGGATGCTTCTCACCAGGACATTATTTGTTTGCATATGCGCAAAGATATTTTTTTAATGCCTCAATTGGTTGGTAGATGGGTTTGGTCACATTATTATTCATTTTATTTTATTATAATGAAATAAAATTTTATCGTCATTTATTTATTTGGGTCAGCCATGCCAGCGAATCCGAAACAGTGGCCAAGCTGGACTTGGTTTACAAAATTATATCTGATGTATATAAATTTATAATATATGCATGTACGTATGCATGCCCTTCCTCCTAAGTCCTATCATCATATATACTCAATAATAATTAGCTCAAATCATTGCGCTATCTTATCAGAAGGTGCAACGAGACAATATAAATAGAGCAATATATTATGATTTAATCTCCATAATATCGATTATAATTTGACATGGCTGATATAATTTTTTTTAAAAAAATAGATGCACGTTGCATTGCATTTATTATTATTATTATTATTATTATTATTATTATTATTATTATTATTATTATTATTATTATTATTATTATTATTATTATTATTATTATTATTATTATTATTATTATTATTATTATTATTATTATAGTTCAATTGTTTTCTTGTAACATCTAAACTCATCTCATGAGATCCACTGAACAAGTATATACACGGTAGATATATCAAATGAAATTATTTAAATGGCCATTGCATGTGCATTGTTTTCAAGTGCAATTAATATATATACACTTTTTTCCTTAAATTGAATGATAAAAACTTTGGATGATAAGTTGATAAGCTAAATGACAATCATGGATAGTTAGTTAACGATTATATGATAGATTACAGATCTGATGTACAAGTAGGAAATAGATTGTACTGGAGTCAACAATGAGCTAGACTAAGGGACACTATTTTAGTGCCCAACCTGTTAGAAAAATATGGAGACTAATTAGGAACAACAGGCAAAGAGAGAGAAAAGGGGAAAAAATAACCTACCACTTGTTAAAATAAAAAAAATCTCAAATTATATATGACCTCTGATGCACGTCGTGTCATGTTAAATTAGGTAACATGAAAGTGTCGGCATCCCATTTTAAATCAACCTTTTCAGTCTTCATGCAGGAATTAGATACTTATTGATTTTTAAACTTGACGTATATATATAAAATACTTATTGATTTTTAAACTTGACGTATATATATAAAATACTTATTGATTTTTAAACTTGACGTATATATATAAAATACTTATTGATGGAAGTATGGTAGAATGGAAGTGAAGTACCTTTGCTTCATTAGTCATTCAGATCTGATGACTCATATCATTGCGCGTAATATTTTGACGTGAGCTCTCTCTCCCTGGAGGGAGAGGCGATCTGAGGTCACGACAGCAAGACAACCTAGATGGAGAACGACGAGTTGAGGCGCGAGTCCAAAACTCTCCGACGATGACGAGGGCGAACGTCGAGGTGACGGTGATGTCGATCCATCGCGAGGGCGAGACGATGCGATGATGACGATGGTGTGGCGAAGATCGTTGGCGATCTATTGAGGCGTAGTTCTGGATCGTCTGTGTATATAAGAGAGAGAGAGGGTGACTGGGAGAGGACGTCGACATGCAATCCGGGGCTAGGGTCGTCGGTGATCGAGGGTTTGCATCATGAGGTCACTGACGATTTATAGTTTGCATCGAGAGAGAGGGGGAGGGAGGGAAGGTTCAAGATAATAGATATGGACGACATCTGAATACGATTAAATCTAATCAAATTTGATTTGAGCTATCCGATCTGACCTGAACGTAAATCCGCTTGAGAGAGTGTGAAGCAAAAGATGCTTCACATTATTATTATTATTATTATTATTATTATTATTATATATATATATATATATATATATATATATATATATATATATATATAAACGTCTTTACTGTTACACGCAATTATGTCATCGAAAAGGGAAATGGCCAACAAGTTTTATTTATTATCTTAATTAAGTTTATAATATCACTGTTGACATTTCTTGCAAATTTATTTTATTCGTTGAGGAAGGATCTCATTCTAAATACAAATAAATTATTTCCGTAATCCTATTATATTTGTCTCCATGGTGGGGGTGACAATTCACACTAAACATTTTGTAGTCCCGCGATCTTTCGAAGAGGCACTAATAATAATAATAATAATAATAATAATAATAATAGATTCCCATTTTAATAAGTTAATATGATTACAAATGTTTTGGGTGAATTCATGATGAAGATAGGGTGGACAACTTGGAATAAAAGCACTAACTTCGAAGTGTGCGCTTGTGTTGTAAATAACTTTGAACCCATGATTAAAAGAGAAGTAAAGGTATCCAAGGGCATTTAGCAATCTTTTGGGACACATCAAACCTACCTAAGACATGTTAAACTTGGAGTTACCTTCACTTTCATAAAACCTTTGGAATTCTTCACTTTAGTGGTTACAACTTACAAGACACAAAATGATCGATTAAGGGATGTTTACCAGTTAAATTTCAATAAAAAGGGATCCTAATATTGAGCAAAATTAGATGCCATTCGAATAAGGTTTTCTTTAATGTTTTCATTTCAGATTTGATTAAGAATGACATAGTTTCCTCGACATCATGGTTGGACAGAAAACCTATAGATAGATATATTTGAGAGAATTTTTTTATGATTTACACTAAATAACATAAATTAATCAGCATCTTAAAAAAGATTAAGTACGATCCCTAGTCGAAAGGTTCGTACGTCATTGTTTTTATTTCATATATTATGTTTACCTTTTGAATGCCTTTTGGTATGTACGAAAATAGCCAATTGCCCAAAAAATATTAATATGTATTAAGAAAATTATATAAGTTGTAAAATCATATTAAAATACATAACTTGTACAAAAATCTTAATTTTCACAATGAGTACTTAAAATAGACAAATTGGGATTGAAAGTCATTCGGACCCTTGATTTTTCAGTGTAAAAACTATTCAACATTTTAAGGATCAATTTTAAAAATAATAAAAGTTACTTTAATACGATTTAGAAAATTAAAAGATCGTCATCTAGTGGGTCCATCTTTTTGGATGATTCTTCTGAATATCCACTTTAATACCATTTTTTTAAAATTAAAAAGGTAAGATAAAATTTATAAAAAAATAATATTGTGACTAAATTATTTATATAAATATATTTTATATCATGACTAAAAATTATGTAATAATTTCTGAATAAAGTTGAAGATATTATATGAATAATAAGAATAATGACTAATTAATTAATAATTGAAATAAATAATGTGCCCCAACGGATCATTAAAAAATCTTTTTATGTGGACTTTAATTTTTGCTGCTTAATGGGTGTAGGATAGAGGCCTAGCTCCTATTGCTTTTGTTTTCATTGAAAGGTTATTTAAAATCTAGCATTCGCTCTACGGTGCTATTAATTTTTCGAATTTTAAAATCTTCACGTTAATTAAAAAATAAATCATTACTTATTTTTCGTAGATCAAGATCGGCATTTAAAAAAAGATTACTGTAAAATATAACCACACTCCTAAATTTTCAACTTTGATTTTATTACGTCAACTAAAATATAGTTAAGAAATTTATTGGGAATAAAAAAAAGATGTACATAATTGAAAATGCGCAAAAAAAAAAATAGCGATTATGTGAAACGTACGTGCGGGGCCTTCCGGTCAAATTAATCGACCAGACCTCATCCAAAGCGCCTAATGTAGGCCAAACTACGTCCACATTCTTTGCAACTCTGCAACTCCCTTCCCTACATTTTTTTTTCTTAAAAATGTAAAATTTTGACATATATATTATAATTCGTAGATAAATCAAATTTTTGGTGATCAAATTTGTCAAATAGGGGCTAAATTCACTATAGAGAAATAATTTAAATCTTCCATAACTCGCGATCGCTATTTATTTTTTTTTGGGTAAGGATTAGTATTTAATTATTTATCTTTGTCCCATAAAACAAGGGCTTTAAAAGTTTAAAGTTTAATCGCTATATACATCCTGCGGAATATTCTACCGCGACAACTCTGTTATAAGCACCACTCTGTTCCCAGTTTCCACTCCAACGCGAGCAGTACACGCGCTCAAATGAGCCAAAAGAAGCCCAAGTTACGAGAATCAACGGCCGTAGAGTACTTACCATGGCGTCCGGCGAGTCCTCGTCGTCGGAGAGGGTTATCTTCGGCAAGTATGCGCTGGGGCACCTCCTCGGCCGCGGCGCATCCGCCAGGGTGTACCTCGCTCGCCGCCTCTCGACTGGCCACAGCTTCGCCATCAAGGTCTTCCCCAAGCCCCACTTGCGCTCCGCGTCGCCCTCCCCCGCCGCTCGGGAAGACGGCACCATCCCTGTGCTCCGGGAGATCTCCGCCCTCCGGCGACTGCGGCACCCTCATATCCTCCGGCTGCACGAGGTCCTCGCCTCGCGGTCTAAGGTCTACCTCGTGCTGGAGCTCGCCAAGGGCGGGGAGCTATTCTCCCGTCTCGTCGCCGCCGGACGACTCCCGGAGGACCAGTCCCGCCGCCTCTTCCGGCAGCTGATCTCGGCCGTCTCATTCTCCCATTCCCGTGGCGTCTTCCACCGCGACCTCAAGCCGGAGAACCTCCTCATCGACGAAGCCGGCGACCTAAAGATCTCCGACTTCGGCCTCTCCGCTATCCGCTCCCCGTCCGCAGGCGGTGACGACCTCCTCCTCCATACGCTCTGCGGGACGCCGGCTTACGTCGCACCGGAGATGCTGTCGAAGAAGGGGTACGACGGGCGGAAGGTGGACATATGGTCGGCCGGCGTCATCCTCTTCGTGCTCAACGCCGGCTACCTCCCATTCAACGACCCGAACCTGGTGACCATGTACCGAAAGATCTACCGCGGCCAGTTCCGATGCCCCCGGTGGACATCGCCGGTGCTCCGGAGGCTCCTGGACCGAATGCTCGACCCCGACCCTGAGACACGGATCGCCGTCGACGAAATCATCCGGGACCCGTGGTTCAAGAAGGGCGGGTTCGACGCGGGCGAATGGGCGGCTGCGATGCGCCCTCGCGAAGACCACGTCTACGACGCCAAGTTGCAGGAGCGCACGGCCCGTCTCAACGCATTCGACATCATTTCCTTCTCCTCCGGACTGGACCTGTCCGGTCTGTTCGAACCCGGTCTGGACCGCGAGACGTTCGCCTCGGCCGGAACCGTCGAGGCGTTGCTGGAACGGGTGGAGGAGGTGGGAAGGACAGAGGGGCTCGCCGTGCGGAGGAAAGAGAACACGAACGGGTTCAGCGCCGCCGTCGAAGGACAGAACGGTAATTTGGAGGTGAGGATCGAGGCGTACGGCGTCACGGATGGTGTGGCGATGGTGGAGGTGCAGGTGCAGAAGGAGGCGGCGACGGATGCGGAGGTGGTTAGATTCTGGAAGGAGAAGTTGAGCCCGGTGGCGAATGAGACCGGCCGGTCGCTTCAGCTGGTGACTTGCCTTGAATCGAACCGACCAACTTCTTCATAATCAACCTTCTAAAACATGGTTAATATTTATTTGTAAAGATATATACTATGATTAATTCATGGGGGAACTAAAATAATATTCCGATTTTTAAT
The DNA here is from genome assembly GCA_030549335.1 of Pontederia crassipes. Lineage (NCBI taxonomy): Eukaryota > Viridiplantae > Streptophyta > Magnoliopsida > Commelinales > Pontederiaceae > Pontederia > Pontederia crassipes. The sequence goes on along the minus strand of CM060188.1, from coordinate 8,771,571 downwards.
TAAGCTGACTAATGAGTAATTAAAATATAAGCATTCCATTATTATATACATTATTATGTTACTTGTGAAAATATTCAATTTCAAAGTAATAGTGAATGCGTCATGTTGATGTTTGCTTTTATTATAACATACAAGGCTTGAGATTTGTTTCAACTCCAATTTAGATACTAGCGAAAGTAATCGCAAGTGTGAATTGTATAATGATTAATATATTAATGGGAGTTAGTTTCCCTTGTGTGGTTAGGTCATTGTTTGCCTGTAAAAAAGTTAAAGTATTTAGTAGCTTATAGAATTGTATAAATATTTTTTTCTTATTATAAAAACTCCTACCTTATAAAAAATATTGCTATTCAGAATAAAATTTATAAATTACTTATTATGACTATGATATGTATACAAATTAACATAAATGATAACTTATGTTTATTTTTGTCATTTTATTCAATACATTAATTTAACTACCATGTTTATCGAAAATATTTTATTAAATTTATAAATAAATCTTTATCTATTATTCGTTAATAACTAATCACTATACTCTAATAAAATCGATATCCTATAAGCGAATCGCTCTCCTAATTGAAAACTTGAAAAGTAGATTGGATGCTTGATTATAACTTGAAATATGATGCATATGAAATAAATGTTTCATTGTTACAAAACATTTATTTGATTATATATGTATTTTTTTAACTAAATAGAATTATCTTAGTTACTTAATTTAATTTATAAAAAATATTACGTTATATATATATTTACTGTTTCTGCATCTTTATATCTTCATTTGTTATTTTATATTTTAATATCTTATTTATCTTTCTTAATGTGTGCATAATTAAATTAATTTATTATGAAAAAAATGTCCTATTATACAAACATCTCAATTTATTTGTTTTTTTATTAAATTTATCTTTTAAAAACATTAATGCACACTTTTTTGTTTTTACGTATTACTTTTTATCAATAATTTTGTTTTTACCTTTTAACTTCTATGTTATTTTTCAAATTTCTTTTACTTTTATTCATCGACTTCAAATATTTTTTTTACTTTATCATACTATTTTGCTTTTTAGTTATTTTTAATATAATATATCTTTATGTTAGTTTTGAAAACAAAATAGTTAAATTTTTTTTTTCACACATTTCAAATCATGAATGTTTTGTAATGTTGAATATATAAAAGGAGTCTCTTCACTTGTCAACTTTTTGGGGTGTGTGTGCATTCTTCTTTGCATGTGTGATAAGTATCTATAACTTAGAGCTTTGAACGTTACTCTAAGACTCTAATCTCCAAGAGTTTTTATCATTGATTGTAACAGTTTAATTTCGGTTTGCAATAGAGCTAAACTTCTAAGGATTTATCACCTCTTAGGATACTCAAAGGTTGTAATAAGTATCTATAACTTAAAGCTTTGAACCTTGTTCTAAGACTCTAATCTCCAAGAGTTTTATCATTGATTCTTACGGTTCAATTCGGTTGCAAATAAAGTTAAAGTTCTAAGGATCTATCACATCTTAAGATACCCAAAGGTTGTAATAAGTATCCCCCTCCGAGCTCGCCCTGGGTGAGGGGTTGGGGAGGGCTCCCTTGGACATGGAAATGGGACTCCCCCCCCCCCCCCCCCCCCCCCCCTCCCTCCCTCCCTCCCTCTAACGCCGGCAAGGGAGAGAGAGCAATACCTCTTTTTTATTTTTATATATTATTTTAAACTTTTAAACTAAAAGGATAATTTAGTTTTTTAATAAATAGAAAAAATAAAAAAGTTAACAAAATTAGACTGATGAACTAGATTAAAAATTATGGTATAATTTAGGAACGTGCTAAGGGTAAAAATTGTGGTATAATTTAAGGACGTACTATGATGAGTTCATATATTAGGGTTAGATGTGAAAAATTGTCATAATTTAAGAAATATTTAAGAAAATAATTCTTAAGAGGGTGAAAGTTCAATATACCACATAAAAAGAGCACCCTATAACTTTTGCAAGATAATTGTTTTAAATTTATCCGCTTTCTTATCTTTTCATTAAGTCCCTAAGCTTTTATTAATTTTATATTTTGAATAATATTTTATCTTATAAGATGGCAAGGATATCACACTGATGTTTCAATATCATCATTTATAAATTATAATATATTTATATAAATAGAGCTATATATTTTTAGATTAACTATGTAAAGTTTTATGGAACAGATGTAGTTAATTCTATTCTAGTTTATGAGAAAATAGTTGAAAATTCAGTTCATAAAACTTTGTACGATTTTCGGTACCTAATGATTTCGAATTCGAACGATCTTTCTAGAAGTGGATTCAAAAGATATCTTAAACCTTACGAGCGAACTTTGGTTTTTGAGTGGTTTATCTCTCCGAATATATATTTTCTATGAATTGAAAGGAAGTTGCGTAACAAACATTATGAATTCTTTTACTTATATAATAATATTAAAATAAAGATCATAGTTAAAATACAGATATTTAATACCAATAAATATATTAAATATAGTTAATGGCATAATATAATAGATGAAGTAGAGTTGTTATTTTGCTTTCAGACTATTTAAACTTTCTTTTACAAGTACTAGAGAGACCATTAAAAGAATAAAAGCTGTACATATATTATATTTGTATACTTTATATAAGGATTTAAATACTTGTCCTATCGAGTTCAACCGGTAGGATCGTCCTCTCAATTTTTTCGTCCGTCAGCTGGAGAATCAACGCACGATGGAAAAAGGGAAAAAAGGGGTGGTTCGTGGATGAGCAGACCGACCACCTAGTTTTTGAGCTCTTGCACTTCTCGGTCGGAGGAAAGCCGAAGCTACGAGGCACAAAGAGAGTCTGACACTATGTGGCATTATCACCACCATTGCTCATGCCCAAGGGTCTAGATCTCGTGCAGATGCTCACAAGCGAGCCGAACGCATACAAGCGAATGACATTGTGATCATAGGAAGGATGGAGGATGGATGGATGACTGCATAAGTGGTCCAACGACCGAGTGGCTACGGGAGAGATAGGCAACAGATAGACGCTTTGTCAGATTGGGTAGAATCTTCAATGGTTTAGAAGCATCGACCATGTGTTGAAACTTATCGAGTCGGGGTCCTCTTGTTGTTGGGCATGAAGCCCCTGACTTGCAGTCATCCTACTCAGCCCTTGCCCCTACTGTGCAACACTTGGAGCTCTTGGTACATGTTGGATGTGGCGGCGATGTGCTTCTCCATCTTCTCGTCGACGTACTGGAAGCCACTGGAATCTTAGCATGACATGGTTTTGTTCTCAATAGATGGATGCAATCGACAATTACTATCTTTATGCATCTGACATTTTTTGCAGGACTTGATTTCTATGCTCTTCAAGTGATAGAAAGATAGAGCAAGGGATCCGAACAACATTTTCCCTAGCGGCAAAGCGGGCAAGGGAACTCAAGGAGTCCATCATCTTTGTCGAGGGCCATCAAGAAGTCCTTGTCATCGGAGACGAGCTTCCGCTCGTGCTAATGCGAACCGACCATGAACTGATCGTCATCTCTTGAACTGGTGCATCGTGAATCACACCTTCCTCCATCTATCGCGCTCTATTCCGCGTTAGATAGTGAATGTTAGTGGGGGGACCATCCTCCCATCTTAAAGTGGGAAGATAGGCATTATATTCTTTATATAAAACTACATTATACTATATACAAAACCTCATATAAGTGGGTGAAACAAAATCATAAAAATCATCTGGCTTAAATTAGAGTTTTTTTTGTCAATAATATTGTTTGTCAGTTTCCCGTCAGAATTAATCTGTTCATAAATGACATTATCTTAAGGATTTAATGGGCGTCCATCCCATTACCCTATGATCGTGTCCATTGGATGCACGATCTACAGTAAAAAATCCCCCTTCTATTGTGCATCCCCCCTTTCATCCTGATGAGTGATGGTGGCGACGATGTCCCTGCGAGCATGGTGGCGAGGCAAGCATCCACGACGATGACAGTCTGCTCCTAACGAACGATGGTGGCGACGATGGTGGGGCGATGAGATCGGCGGGGATTGATGACAATGGAAGGGGCGATGATATCGATAGTGAGGTCGAGAGCACACGAGGTGATCATCATTTACACGACGATGTCGACGGAGGCTTGGACATCGACGGTGAGCGAGAGTGACGACAATGGTGGCGAGCGAGATCGAGGTGTAAAAGCTTCATTGGTGCTATGGTTTTTGTGCAGAAGCAACCTCCCACCTCGCAGACTTGGCGGCAGCGAGCGTCACGGCAGGGGCGAGCAAGCGCTTCACGGGGAGCTCACACTTTGCAGTTATGGGATCTTGGTGCTTCACAGCGGTGAGCGACTTGTAGGCGGCGAGCAACTTAGCGAGGTGCAGATGCGGCGTCGACTTCGCAGATCTCGCTTGCACATCACGGTGGTGAGCTTCACGACGACGACGAAAAGAAATGCGGAGGCAGCAACGAAGTGTGAAAAACGAGCTCCACTTAGCATTTTTTTTTTGTTCGTGACCTAAATCGTTGTGAATTCTTGTTGAACCGCGCACATAAAATCTGATGAATGGACTAGGGTGGCCATTCCCCCATTTAAGGAGGGGGACAATTATTTTATCCTTATCTTAAAAACATCATCTCACCAATTGAGAGTTGGAATGACGTGGATAATAATTTATCATCGCTTAAGTAAAAGTTTCGAGTTCGAATTTTTATGGATGTAAAAAAATTTCGATGGGAGCCTCATCTGCCATAGTCAGGCATGCTGCTCGAGATGACATCAAATTAGTCGGACATGGTGGGTCGAAATTTCAACCCGTGATCAGAGCGCATAACTCTTAGTGTCATTTGGATTGGATGATCAATGCTACTTTCGGACATTGGCGTGGAACGAAAATAAAAAAAATATCGTCTCTCTCTTTCGATGTTAAGATGAGGCTTGTGGACATGGTGGGTGGATGGTTGCAGGTGGGGGCTCCGCAAAAGTGCAAACGCATACCAAGGCTGGAAGAAACCGAGTGGATCAACGGACATAGCTCAAGACGAATTATTAGGCTGCATTCTCCTGTGTTTAGTGACGAGCGCCCGCATCGGTGCTATGCGCCAATGAGTGGCGCGGAGAAGATTGCAGGCAGCGGGCTTGATGGCGTACGATGAGACCTGCCTGCGCATGTCACGGGGTCATTCTCGGACACTAGACCACGTGCGGCGACTAGGCGGATAGGCACCTAGCCAAGCCTGTTTTGAGTTTGCAGCGGAAGTTTTATTATCGAGACGACTTTGCCGAGAGTCGCTCTTATAGGCATTCAATCACGGACATGACTAGAGTGTTGGACTACTCGTCACGAGACCGTGGCATTAGCGCGTTGCGGCACTAATGTAGGCGCTTGGGCGCTTAAAGTCCGAAGGGGCGACGAAGGGACCACGGGACGCCACGAAGGGACACCGATGTGGGTTGCCACCCCACGCTCAAGGCCATAACACTAGAATTAAAGGAAAGCTTACTTGTATTAAATATGATGAAACATAACATACAATTGGGCCTCGGAAGGCACTAGTGAACTCCTCCCAGTGTACCGTAGGTATAGGAGTCTTGTTGCATATTGAAGATGCAAAAGACGTACCCTACGGGAACGTCACCTACTTGGCCATTCATAAAGGACGGCCTTACAAGATAAATGCCCTAAGGGCGGATAACTTGGTACTCCGCAATATTACGCAGTGCGGGGCGGCTGCATGTGTTCCATGTTTTCGGCGCTGAGCGGCCGAGGGCTATAAGTTGAGCGGCGTTGGTGCCGCGAGGCTTCACGCTTCGTGTCACGGGAAACGCCCCGTGACATTCTCCCCCACCAAAGTCGGCGACGCCCCCGACGCCGTTGTCCGGGCTTCCTCGGGGCCTTCGTCTTGAGTCTTGACTTCGCTTGTCTCGTTCAATTCTGCCTTCTTTGCCTTGACTTCAACTTCACCAGCATCACGCAACGCCAGGAATGCCCGCTCCTTGGGGTCTCGCTGAGGACTCCTCCCTCAGGCCTGCTTCGCTCGCTGATCCTTCGTCCAATCCGGGGTCATCACTTGTGCAGCGCCAGTGGAGTCCGCCATGTGCGGTCTGACTTCATCAAGCAACTATCCGTCCATCAAGTCTCTGTTGGCTTCACTTCTCTTCGACTTGCGCAGCGTCAACTTGTGTGGTTTGGCTTCTTTGGGGGTGAAACAACTCTTGTATGCCTTCAGGAATAGCGCGGAGAAGAGTTGTCTCAGGGTCGTGTAGAACACGATGAAGAGTCTCGCCATTCGACCTGCATGACTTGACTCGATGCCTTCATGTTGCGGATGGCCGCAGCATAAGGTCTTCCTTCCGTCGAATGTGAAGTGCGGGACCATCTCACCCTCGATGATCATTCTTGAATTTCGACGGTTTGAAACAGCACAAGCCCTCCGATGTCGATGCTTGTAGCTTGTCTGCTTCGAGTGCCTGGGGTCGCTATGATGAGCGACGAGAGTCTTCCCACGGATACTTTGGGACGCTTCAGGTCTCTTTGTGGGCTTAACTCAATGTCTCTATGTTGCAAATGATTGCAACGTAGAGTCTTCCATATCTCTGCCGAACTAAAAGCGCAGGACCACCTCCTCCTTGGTGACCACATGATGCTTCGGCAGTCTTGAGGCGGGACAAGGTTCTTTGATATGACAATCCATGCCTTGTCCATCCAAATCGCCATAGTGGGCGGCGAGAGTCTCCCCACATTTCCTTGTGGTTCAACTCGCTGTCCCCAAGTTGCAGATGGCTGCAACGTTGAGTCCTTCGTCCGCCGAGCCTTGAGAACAGCTCCACCTTCCCCTTGGTGGACAATAGATATCTCGACGGTTTGAGGTGGAGCAAGGTTCTTTGGTATAACATTCCGCACCTTGTCCACTCCCAGTCGCTATGAGCGACGATGAGGGTCTCCCCACATGTGCCTGTGGTTCGATCCGCTTCTCCTGCTTCGATGTGCGATCTATCTCTTCGGCATAAGTAGCTTCCTCCTTGCGACTTGAGCTTCTCTCCCCCACCATTGCCCTTGCCCAAGGGCTTTGGTGGTACGGCACTTGTCCTGATGGACTTGGCAGCATCAACTAGTGAGCGGAGGTTGGACGATCCGGTCGTTCCAACTCCTTCCTAGTCCAAAGCTTCTAACCCCTCTGCTTGAAGAGCACCAACACTGGGTCTTCATCCTCCTGGGAACACTGTAGGCGTCGTTCGGTGATTCCTTTCACTTCCTCCTTCAACATGCCCATCTGGCCGATGCTGAACAATGCGATCTTGACCTCCAGTCCCAACTTGTCAGGGCACTGCATAATTGATGAACTGCCAATTCTTCCGTCCCATGTCTGGGATGCATGTTTGCCATATTCTGCATTGTCGCGATGGCAACGCCATCCTGAGTTTGCCACATCTTGCAGGATTCTTGGGATATGCCTTCTTCCGATCCTGGGACCTCCTGTGAAGCTTTGACAATCCCTTTGGGGTATAGACGGGGCGAGATCGTTGTGCTCGTTCACGAAGAGGATGCACCTTCGATGCTCGTCCGTCCGCACCTTGGACAAAGTAATGTCACTGTGCTTGTCATCCTGGATCATACACCTTTGACATACTCGTCCACCGGGCGGCTTGACCCTTGCGAAAGAGTAGCCGTTCCGGGCCTTCACTAATCCGGGCGGATGCTTGTGAAGACGCTCCGCTTAGATAAGCGGACTGCGGTTGGTGAACTCGTGGCATGAGCTTCCAACATTACCTCCATCTCCATTCGAAGGGACGACATCGTCAATGTGTCCTTCGAAACTTTCGCATTGTGATCCTTGGAGTCCGCTTCGATTACTCGAGGCGATGTCCAAAGGGAAAGGGCACTCCTTCCTTCGGTTGGCGGCAGAACGCTTGACAGCAGCATGCCAAGGTTCGCCGATGCTCGACGCTCAGACCATTTGCCAAATTGGTCGCTGAGTTGAGGCGTCGATTTGCGTTGGCATGTATCAAGTTCGTCCCACTCCTTGATGGATGACATCGCGCCGCTTGCGGGGCGACACTTGACGAGGCAGGCAAGGCTGACAGCTCGTCCACGAGTGTTTGCAAGTAATCAACGCTTTGCTCCATTCCTGAAAGTCATCGTGGCGTGGCAGGCGATGCTGCGGCACGACAAGATGCTTGTGATTGATGTTCCTTGGCCGAAGGGATGATATTCTTTGGCCGAAAAGGGACCGTGAACCTTGATATTTGTCTTTAAGCCAACTTCTCCCGTGAAGCGGTTGTGCACTTCACGTTGCATGACTGGGCATGCGATGCGACGTCACGAAATACCGAGCAGCGCCAGGTCGTCATGATAGTGCATGACCGACAGTCCCTGAATGTGACACGGGTCCTCCGAGTTACACGACGCTCGTGTAAGCGATCTCATGATATGAGCAGCGCAAGACCATCAAGCGGAGCATATGGCCACTCTTTGACGCAACGCGACACTTCAGGATTCCCGACTGTATACCTGGGGTGGTTGATCTGCTCGAGTGAGCGACGCATGACCGTCCCGGTTAGGCGGGGCGATCAATCCGCCATCATGATGCATGACGGACGTTCCTTGACACGACACGGGTGTATGAGGAACATGCTACGGGGCACGACTGGGCGTGCGGCGAGGAGGCTTGCCATGCATTCCTCGTTGGCGTCCACGATCAAAGACCATGGTACCAGTGCGCCTGGGCGTGATGGAGTATTTGAGCGGAAGCACATCTCCTATGCCAGGGCACGTTGCGACGACACAAGCGAGTCATCGTCGCTGGGTAATCCGAGCAGGAAGAACTGCTCTGATACCACTTGTCACGGGGTCATTCTCGGACACTAGACCACGTGCGGCGACTAGGCGGATAGGCACCTAGCCAAGCCTGTTTTGAGTTTGCAGCGGAAGTTTTATGGTCGAGACGACTTTGCCGAGAGTCGCTCTTATAGGCATTCAATCACGGACATGACTAGAGTGTTGGACTACTCGTCACGAGACCGTGGCATTAGCGCGTTGCGGCACTAATGTAGGCGCTTGGGCGCTTAAAGTCCGAAGGGGCGACGAAGGGACCATGGGACGCCACGAAGGGACACCGATGTGGGTTGCCACCCCACGCTCAAGGCCATAACACTAGAATTAAAGGAAAGCTTACTTGTATTAAATATGATGAAACATAACATACAATTGAGCCTCGGAAGACACTAGTGAACTCCTCCCAGTGTACCGTAGGTATAGGAGTCTTGTTGCATATTGAAGATGCAAAAGACGTACCCTACGGGAACGTCACCTACTTGGCCATTCATAAAGGACGGCCTTACAAGATAAATGCCCTAAGGGCGGATAACTTGGTACTTCGCAATATTACGCAGTGCGGGGCGGCTGCATGTGTTCCATGTTTTCGGCGCTGAGCGGCCGAGGGCTATAAGTTGAGCGGCGTTGGTGCCGCGAGGCTTCACGCTTCGTGTCACGGGAAACGCCCCGTGACACGCACACGCCACCATGTGGCGTGCTGCTGCATGCATATGCATGTAATGTTCCTTTCGCCCTTTGTGGAGGCCAACTTGGAATCCATGATGGGAAACTATTATCATTTATCAACAAAAAAAAAATGTTTAAGACTCCTAATTCATCTTCTTAAAAATTCTAGTAACACTTACGACAATTATAATACTAAAAAAAGTTGATGAATTTATAGTGCATGTCATTTTGACCTGTTGGGCAACGAAAAGAGCAGTGCACATTTTCTTTAAAAATAGAAATCAATGTATGAACCACCACCACCTGCTTCACGTCTGATCATCATCACCATGATTTCCCATTTGTCAATGCTCCTAACTTTTTATTTGATCATTATACTCTTATTAGTACGACCCTATATCTACTAAGTCATGCTGACAATCTAACTCATATGATTTTATTAAATGCACCGTGCACAAATTAAAAGTCAATCGCACATCGAATATTAGTATCATCTCAATTGTGTACTTAAATAATAAATTTTTTTTATATTCATAAGAAATCGAACTCTAAATCTTACTTATCACTTCACCTAATACTATTAATATTATAATCTCTTTTTTTTGTGTTATGCTATAGCATGAGACTACTAAAAGAAGATGGAGAGTCATTTTTATCTTTCTTCATGAATTTTAAATTTACGAGAGGGAAGTAGAAAGAAGATGAAAAATCGTTCGGCGGGGATTATATTTTAAATTTTATCAAATGATTGTTCCTGATGAAATTTAAGTCAATTATTTTTTATAGATTAATGTTTTTGATAAGTTTATGGTGATTGCTAAAGTAAGAAAGAATGATGTCATGCTATCATTTTATTGACATAATGTCAAACATCGCGTATCAATACAAATGATGCATGACACCCTCGTTAAATGTTATTTTATTTTTTTCAAAATGGTCATATAACCAAAAAATCATAGAACTAGTAAAAATTGTTTAAAAATAACATTTTTAAGATACAAGTATAAATTAAAAACCATTTATGATGTCATAGCGAGGTTCTCGTACCATTTGATGCAGGACAATTAGAAAAATTATTCTTTTGATCATCATAACGACCTAAAATTGTGAATTTTGGATGGATTATTCATTGATATGATGATGCAAAACAAGGTTGGCGGAAGCAATCAACCTTAAAAAATAATCATAACTGAGTGAATTAATAATTAGTATATACTAAACCGACTTTTTAAAGAAATATCGGATGAGGTAACATATTTCTAATATGAATAAAATTTAGTACACAATATTTTATATATATATTTATTATCAAGGAGGTTTACTAGAAAAGAAAACTTAATTAAATTTAGTGCACAATACTTATAGTTCACTGTGTTACAATCTCTAACTAAAATAATCCAAATAACAAGTCCTCCCGTTGTTCCCGCATGCGTGCTTAAAACCAAAAAAAAAACACGATGAACGTATTTGCTTTTTTTTTATTATCCTTTTGCTTATTTTTTTATTGAAATACATTGAGAGGATCATCGTAAAATTCTCCGATAATTTTTTAGTATGTTTTATTTATCTTCATCATAATTCTCAAACTTATGATTTTCTAAAATAAAATTATGTAATATTTATGTATAACTAATTAATTTTATTGTAGATTATCACAATCTTTACTTAACTAGTAGAATAACCAAATTGAAAAATTAATTTATATTTGAAAATCAATTGCCATGTTTCATTATTTTATAATACGAGCGTACAACGCACCATATAATAAGTCGAAAAATTATTTACAAATAGGTCTATCGACTTATCACGAGTGTTGTATCCTTCGACGTTAATTATATACATTATTTTTTAAAAGGAGAAATTTATCTATTATAAAAAGCTTCAGAGGAGTCGGAGTACATAAATTCGACAAGCCCCATGGGTGGGCAATTGTCCCAAAAAAATTGGGCAGAAGAGTTCTACCAAAAGGGGCCAAGGAGTTAACAGGTTGGTTTGCTTCTTTGTAACGGTGCTCAATAATATAGTCAGGTCTCTTTAGGAGAAACTAAATATCGGAGAGTATGCCATGCATTCCCCACGGCGACATCGATTGGTCCCGAAGAAGCTGAACAAGGGTGGAGCAAGCAGTGCGAATGCAGACGTTGGAGAGTGCCCTCTCGACGCAGCAAGAAAGGCCAAGGAGCAAGGAGCGTGCTTCACCCTCCAGCGGAGATCTAACCGAAGGATGCACCTATCACCTCCCTTCCCTAGCTCGGCAAAGGATCCATGAGTGTGGAGGCAAAGCCAAGTAGAGGGGAGGCTCCCATCGGACCGAAGAGGGTCAACTTGCACTTACTACATCTCCGATCCTGAATCTCGCCGTTTATCTTGACGTTCACCATATAACATTACACTCTTCTTAATTGTAGTGTTATAAACAAGCCAAATTGGCTTAACTCAAATGCTTAGTAGATATGAATTGTAAGATGGGCAGCATTGAGAAATGTCAAATTTATTACTCAAATGATAATAGTCATAATCAATCAATCTTATCCCAACAATAACACTTTCAAGAGTTCGTTTTCCAAACCTTTCCAACTCGCCATTATTCGAATCGATCAATGAATCAAAATCATGCAGTTGTTCCCCAGGACTACGTTTCCAAAACAACTAAAAAAATAATGATGATTACAATACGTGGAATAACATAATTTACTTAGAAATTTTACATACGAACTTAATACAAAGTAGAGCATAAAAAAATCCTAATAATGTCCAGCACTACAAGAAAAATTGACATTTCTGACAGTCACGATCGTCTGAAATTTTGCGAAATCCGTCGGAAAATAAAAATTTCGACGGATACTATCTGTCGAAAAAATGCTCGTCGTAAACACATTTTCATATGAGATGCCATATATATATATATATATATATATATATATATATATATAAAGGATCAAGAGAATTTACATTCAAAAAGCATTACCAATAAGTTAAGATTAAGATCATATGGAGCCGAGAATCGGGAATGAGAGTGTAATGAAGTGACGCACACTATTATTCAAAAATTAAAAGATCACGAGTTGAAAAGTGTATATATTTTTTTTATTTTTAGTCTTTAATTTTCTTATATTATATCTATGAACTTCCTTATCATGCACCGGAAAAAAAATCATAACGAGCCAAAATGTCATGCGCAATTATTGATTCCCAATGTCTTTCTCAAGCTTCACATCTCTAATTTATCCTTTGTCTTATCCAAATGATAACACATCATATCCTATGCTTTGCTTCCACGTGGAGGAATGATCACGTACACGTAGTGTGTGTGGAGTCCAAGAATGAATGCGAACCAGGTTGCTGTGAAATCTATCATTGCCTTGTGCTAATCAAAATTATTCCCGAAGAGCGATCGATGGTTGATAATTTTTATGTTCACAAGCAATCAACAAGATGTGGATCATCTACTCATCCATTTGCCACATTTCTAGAAATTAAACAAGTTTATGGTTCCCGGCACTGTGTCACTTTTAATTGGGGAAATCAATCTGTAAAAGCTGTTCATGAACGACGTTGTTTAGTTGCCCCTTAGCAACGATCCACGGACAATTTGGTGATATATGTGATCAATTAATTATAGGGGTGCCAACGAAATTGGTGGATTTGAGACCATGGACCATGTCTTATATCTTAATCACTATACTTTTTTTTTCTCTGAAACAATGGCCATCTTCTATGTCTGGATCAGGTCCAAAACTATTTGTGTTTTATGTGCAACATATCCAACAACAACAACAAAGCCTTATCCTATTAGGTAGGATCGACTACATGAATCATACGACGCTATTCGTTGTCTGTTATGTGCAACATATCCATAAAGGAAAAAAGAATAATTTTAGATGATTAATGCTTTCGTTGAAATTTGTTGGGAGCATAAATTTCAACCTCCACATAAAGAAAATGTGCATGACTAATTGTTGGAAAAATGTTAATTTTATATTTGTAGAAAAATTAGTCTTAAACCTAACACAGCTTCTCTTCACGAAATAGGATCTTATCGGCTATTAATTGAAACAATCAAGTGTTGGTTCTAAGTTACTCTATCTATGTATCTTAAGAAGAACTCGAAGCTTAAAATACTAAAATTGAAACTTTGGAAGAAAATAACTTTTCTTTTCATGTCTGGGTCAGAATAAGATAACCTCTTAACATGTAATTATGTTTTTTTTAGAATTCAAATCTTGCTGTCTGTTATGTTTTCAACTATTTTTGACAAAACGATTTTTCTACTATTAACGAGAGATCGCCTCAAAACCACTGGATCTAACTTTGTCGTCTCACCTAATCACAATTATACATGTGAATAATGGGGTGGCGTCATTAGTGCCCATCATAACAATCCTTCAAATAGAATAGACCACCAGCATATTCCTAACTAAACCTTAGCTGTTCCAAGTGAAGAAAATACATTGTCAGATCCTTTATAATGATATAACAACTAGATGACAGAGATAACAACAGAATGGTCCTCCAGCCACATTTAGCAACAAACCGAACAGGGATGAACGAGGAAGGCACCAATACCAACCACAAGACAAGGGACAAGATCAGAGACAATTCTCTGAATCATAAAGAAAATCCACTACTAAAGCATGCATTACAATATTAGAAACAGTTAACAAAATCCAACAGAATGCAACATTATGAACAGAGGTGGCATGCACAACGAAATAAACGTCTGGGAAAACATAAGGGTAAAAACAACATATTGCTTCCTGAGATTAGACTATGCAAAATAAAAGGAAAAAGCTCAGTGCTGTTGCTGCTGCTCTTTTTCTCCCTGCCACCTCCACACTATGTCTTTAAGGGCTGGTCTAATATCTTCTTTCCACAATTTCTGGTACTCTATAGTATCTCCATTAGTCTGCCTTATTTCCACAAGATGAAATGATGGAGTAACTTCGAAGATCTCCGCGCTGATGCCCAGAACACCCTTCCTGCCAACCTTGGTTCCATCCATTTTCAACACTCCATGATCCTTCTTCTTCACTTTTAACTTTGAGCACTTGGCAATATCCTCCAACTTTGAGATGATGATCGAAGCTGGTTGTCTGGATGTGAACCTTGCTTCTTTCTTGTAGTCAGTCTCTTCGAACAAGCCTGAAAGATCAAATCCTGCAGAGAGTGAAATGATGTCAAAAGCATTTAAGTTGGCAAGCTTGTCCATCTGTTGCTTTCGCTCAATCACGTTGCTCCCCGAAGAACTAGATTCTTCGAATTCTACTGAACTAGGCTCCTCTGTTTCTATCTTGCTGACGGGTAGTCTGTCACCAAGCCCTTTCTTAAACCAAGGATGTTCCATTATCTTTGCAATAGAGATTCTAGTACCAGGGTTTGGATCAAGAATGCGAAGAAGTAACCTTCTAACATCCGACGGGAACCAACCTGGACATTTGAAATCTGCTTTTCCGATCTTTCTATACATCTCCATGAGATTTGGATCATGAAAGGGGAGATGACCAGCCATCAAAACAAACAAGATCACTCCACAAGACCAGATGTCGGCTTTGGCTCCATCATATCCCTTTCTGTTGATAACTTCAGGAGCAACATAAGCTGGAGTACCACAAGTTGTGTGAAGTAAGCCATCCTGTCTCTTTGACTCAGCCAGGGCGCTCAAGCCAAAATCTGAAACCTTCAAATTTCCATTCTCATCTATCAGAAGATTTTCAGGTTTCAAATCACGGTGATAAACACCTCGACTATGGCAGTAGTCAACAGCGCTTATCAGCTGTTGAAAATATTTCCGAGCAGCATCTTCTCTAAGTTTTCCTTTAGCAACCTTATTAAACAACTCCCCACCTTTCATACATTCAAGGATGAAATATATCTTGGTTTTCGTTGCCATGACCTCATAAAGTTCCACAACATTAGGGTGCTTCGCCAATCTCATCACTGAAATCTCACGCTTGACCTGATCAATAAGCCCAACCTTCAAGACCTTCTCTTTGTCAATCACCTTTATGGCAACACTCTGAGAAGTCACTGTATTCCTAGCATAATAAACCTTGGCAAAAGTTCCTTTCCCCAGCAACCTTCCAACTTCATACTTATTCATCAAAACACTCCCTTTCTTTTCTGGATCCATTTGTAAATTAACTAAAACACGAGCTATGTGCTAGACTTCCCACTAACCCAATATATAGTTTATTTAGGGCGAGAACTTCAACAGAAAAAGGAATATCTCAACCGTCTTCCCCAAGGACGTGATCTAGTAGATCAGCCCTTGAAGTATTTCTTGGTCCATTGTGTGATTGTGCACAAGGCACAGATTGAACAAGATTATGAGCCCCTATCTCATCAAGAATGAAGAGGGCCAGCTCAACAGGAGCAATTGAGACATCAAACTCAAACAAGAAATTCCTGGCGTTAAAGCACATCTTTCAGCATTCCCTAATATTTGTTTTGCAGTTTTCAGCAGTAAACTACGAAAAGGCAAAGAAACTTTTAGTGGCAATATATAATAAAATAACATAAAGAAAAATATGATTGCAACAAATAGCCATTCAGAATAAGAACATAACAAACAAAAGAAAACACACAAAAGACTCTTATGCCAACAACAAATGGCATGTGCATGCACTCAATAAGTTGAGAATTATTAATCAACAAGGGTAATTTTAATCATACAGATAACACATCAGAAGGTAAAATTGATACCGGTGTTCAACTTTTGGTATTTTTCTCGTACTATTCTTGACATCAAATGACCAAAGAACAAGATGGTGCAAATCATTGGTCCAAGGACATTTTTTAAATTCTTTTTTGAACAAGTTCTCTCTCTTATAGGCTGTCTTGCAAGGATATCCAAGAAAAGTTCAACAATAAACATTAAACAGGGGGCAAATGATTCATTTGGCACAACAAAAAGTTACAACTTGCATCAGAAGTCCAAATTTAAACATTACAACCCAAAAACTAAAAAAACGGCAGAAAAAAGAGATACAGGGGTTGAATCATCCTTACTACAAGCCTGAATTGACATTAATCCTAACTATATCGAATTTGATATTTACATCAAAGCTCAAATACAAATTGCATTATTTTGCAGTAGAATCTGAAAAATCTTCAGAGAGAAGAGCAATGAAAGTACAGAAATAAAAATAAACAAAGAGAAAATTCAGTTTGCTCCGACATAAATCTAATATTTTTTTATTATCAGAATAACGAATGAAAAATATCTTGTAGGTGGCGATCACATGGGCAGAAAATCTCCTAAATTAGAAATTAAACAATGCCGTACGACCATATAGGCCAGTCAACCAGAAGGTCCAGAAATTCTTTTTGTTAAATGTGAAATGGAATATTAATGAACGAGTATAAGAAAACTTCACATTTCAATAGGAACAACAACTAACTAGATGGATTGGTACCAACAAAAACAAAAGGAACCAAGCGTGAAATTTTCTCAGAGAAGAAAAACCAAACAAATCCCGTTTTTATTCGGGAAATCAAATAAAAAGTTCATTTTAATGCAGGATATACAAAAACCACACAGAAAAAGATATCAACAAACCTAAACCAAATCGCGGCACAAAGGTTCCTTCTCTGCAGATAATCATAAGAGCAATCAAAATCCAATTTTTATGCTACAACTGGCAATAAAATCCCATCTTGCTCGAACGCATCAAGCATCGGTCGACTCAGAAGGGAAAAGAAGAACGAAACAAGCAGCAGGCAAAGGATCAACGTTCTTTACCTGGGATTGAGGGCGAGGGATGTAATCGGACCCGATGACAGGGACTTCCTCGAAAGATTCAAAGGAGAGATAACCAAATCGGAGGCCTCCAGAGGAAGAAGAAGAGAGACGGAAGAGGAGGAGAAGGATTGGAATACCAAACCGACTCGCTCTTCTCCTTTGTTGTTGTCGCTGTTGTTTTCCTTATTTATTTATTTTTAGACTCTCTCCCTCACCGAACGCTCCCTTCCAGAGACGCCTAGGAACACTTTAATTCCTCCTGGGAGTGGGACGAAATAGCGAAGAAATCCCTCGATTTACATAAATACCCCTCGTGAACTTTATATGTACATTTTTTTTGTCTTCTATGTTCCAAGTTTTGAATTAAAGCTTTCTTTTCCTGTGGGCCTTTGCCAGATTGTGCTGGCCCCCGAATATGTGCTACTTTTCTTTCTATAAGTAACGTTATATTCATATCTATTTTAATACTATATTTCTGAAAATAATATTTTTAACTTGTATATACGTATATATATACGAGTGATGTGATTTTGAAATATAATTATTCATATCCTAACAGAGTTCTTGACTAAGATATAACGGGATTAAGAATATAGTTAAATATGATTTCATTGATTCATATCATGAAATAATGAAAAAGTTAAAATTTTATATAAAAAAACTAAACTATTTTTAAGACAATTATTTTAATAACAAAAATGATACACTACGGTTAAGACAATAAAATAATTTATGCTTAAATAGTTATTTGGAAAAAGATATTTGAAGAGAATAATATGATGTGATTTAAAATATAATAATTAGATATGAATCGTATCATACCATAATTTTTATATAATTAGATTTTAAAAAATACATGATGTGTCCCAGCTAAAACTTAATAAGATACAATTTCTATTAAATTAAACAACTGATTCTAATAATTGTAAAATATGGAGGTATAGATGGCACGTATACACACTGCCTAAAAATAATTTTACATATACGTTTTTACTATAATAATAATAATTTATTTAAAAATATTAATTTACATTTATATATCTTTGTTAACTCTTTGGTAAAAGAATAATAATAAGTTACCGTAAAAGAAGAGCAAAATTTGTGTCTTTCTTGGCTTCTTTATTTTAAACCTTGTTAATTTTCAGTAATACGTTTATTTGTATAAGAATATGTTCTGGAAAAAAAGGACAACATGAATTAATAGGCAGCATTTTGAATTGAAAAGATTATATATATATATATATATATGAGTTTAAGTAATATGCAATTAAAAATTATACGACTAATATATATCTATATGGTTGAGATTAAATTTAATAGAGATATGTATCTATATGGTTGAGATTAAATTTAATAGAGATTGAATCTTAATCATATCTAACGAATTTGATTTATTGATTCCATATTGATTGTATAAAAGTTGATTGCATGCTACTTATATATATTTGTTATCAAACTCAATAATTCGCATGGTGTTAACGGTTATACGCATTATTCACATTTTGAAAGTCGATACATCATCATCTGTGTCATGTATCGACATATGAAGCTCCCAATAAAGATGTTTGTGTGCCTTTTTAATATGACATAACTCCTCCAACTTCAAGCTCACAAAACCATGTTTTATTCTTAAATAAAATTACGAATTGTCATAACTAGTTAGAATGATATCTTAACGTGTATACGAACGAAAAATCACAGCTTTGTTTACAATTCAAACTTATATATACATGCATGTGTGGAAATTTAATTTAAGCTTGTGTGGATCTACAAATAAGACTCTGTCAATGAAAACAATGTTTGATCTGCAAACAATGGCATGTGTGATTAATTCGTCCATGGTGGTTCCGTTGATGTAATGCATCAACAACGTCCCTGTGTAAAGGTCTAAAAGCAATTCATTCAAATCAGACGCCCCTAAGATTTTGGAACAAACAGCAACTTCTTTGGATTTGTGCTCAACTTGGGATTCCTCGTTGTTGCACGAAAAATCAAAATATCATTTCTTAACTTCCATACGAATTATAGTTATTCAAAACTAATGTGTTTTAAAAATATATAATATTGTTCTGCTCTTTTATTTCTACTTCGAATTAGTTAGTTGCTAGACTTTTCCCCTGATTAAATTCTCCTTGAAATAATATTAATTTGAAAGAAACTAAACAACAACTAGTTTTTGACTTGTTCTCCATTTTTATTTGGATACACTCAGGAATTCAAGAGGACCTTGTTCTCAAAACTTCGTCTTTCAATATCTTATTCCATCGAGAGGACTGATTCATGTCTCACCCATGAACACATGTTTAGTCTTAACACTAACGAAGTTAAGAGAATAACTCAATCGAGGTTCTCGACCCAAGTGGTTTTAAAAATTAAATAAAATGATATTTTATTTTATATTTTATCTTTTTTGTTCTGATTGGCAATATCAAAATTAATGTTTCAACTAGTATTTAGCGGTTCAACCGTTAATTCTTTTATTTGATAAACGGCAAAAATAAGTAGTGAACATTTCATGTGAATATATTGAAAAGCTATTTTTATTAGTGTTTAGAGATTAGAGATTAGCGATTCATTCTTTCCAATTTTACCCTTATTCAAATGCATCATTCCTTTTTCAACTTATCTTATTTTTTCCTTTTTATTTTATCACCATTTAACTATATATTTTTTATATTCATGCTTAATTAATTACAAGTTATTTATATATTAATAATGAATATAATTTTAATTTAATAAATAATATTTTTATATCATGCGTGCACTGTATACACTTTATTGTCACTATAATTTCTACATATTTTAACACAAAAATTAAATGTGAGATTTTATTTTATTTAATTGAGACTAAATAATTTATTTAATAGAATTTGTATATTGCTTGAATTGAATAATTTATCGTATGTTCAATTATGTCATTTAATATTAATAAGCTAATTCTACCACTAAGTTTATCAAACACTTATTTGTTATAACCTCTAATCGTTAATTATCATTCACTATCCATTAATTGCAATCGACTATCAAACTGCTATCTGTTTATCAATTCGTTAATAATGTCAAACAGAGCTTTTATCTTTGAATATTTTTTTACTTTTAACATTTTTTTAATATAAATCAATCAAGGGAATCACCCAGGAAATAGGCATACATGAGGCATATTGCAGTGTAATTATAAATTTTGAATCTTTTTATTCGTACCATTTTGATCCAATCTAATTACAATATAGATTCTTTATGTTTTGAATCATCAAATTAAATTGACGTTGATTCAAAGCTTAAAATGTGTTATTGTACAGTGCAATCATAATTTGTGCTTCCACACTATTATATATATGTCCAATATAAGGTGAGTGTATATTTATCTAAATATGATATATAATTAATTATATAAAAAATAATTATATTATATTATATTATGTTTAAGATAGAATTATAATTAAATAAATTTGGTCTTCGCTTAATCTCGGCCTTCCTATCGCTCCATGGCATCTAATATATATATTAGATAATCTAACTAATTAATAGCTTCAGGCATGGTAGCAACGATCTAGATCCGGATAGTAAGACAAAAAATTCTTCTAATTCCATTCGGAGGATTTTAAATATAGAATTTATACCAATTTTATAGTTGGTCTTAATATCAGTAGAATCTTAAGAACGATTCTAATATTGGTGTAAATTTATTTATTCAAATAAATAAAATAAAAGCAAACATAATAGTCCTTGAAAAAAATTGATTTAACTTTTTTTATTTATATATATTACATATGTTATGTTAATATCACTTTCATAAATTTTAATATCTTCTAATAATTTAATATTATATTATGAATCTAGTACTATATTATCTTAATATCAAATTAATTTTGATTATTGCACGTATAGTAAGAATTATATTACATTTTAATAAATATTATAGTTCATTAAGATCAAATATTATATATTATTATTTATTTTTTTAAGAATATATCATATTGTCTTTCACGTGATATAAAAACTATCTATTAGACTTGAAAATATGAATTAAGTATTAATGATAAATATTTAATTAACTTATATGTAAATGTAACATTTATGAATAAGTATATTACTTTAATTATTTTATATTAAAAATACTTTTTATTCGTGAAGTAGAATCTTACTATCCTCAACTTTATACTATGATCCTTGATTCTAGAAGTCGCTTACGATCCTATATTGAAAAACGATCATGACAATCTAAGCTCCAGTTCAATTTTTAAGATCACTTAGCTAGAGTTTATTTTTATCTCTCCTATTCGAAAATAGAATTAGTGAAATATAAACAAAAAAAGGGGGCACTAACCACAAGGTCACTCACCACTGACCCAAAAAGATCGCCCAGCGAATGAAAGAAAATAGCCTATTGTGAAGTGAGATGCCAAGCTAATCCTTCATTAATGTCATCATTATCTAATTTCTGAAGTTAAAATAAGGGTACAATATTCGATTGAATTTATAATAGAACAAAAAGAGCTAATTTTATCACATTTTTTAATATTTTATTTTTTAAGACCCTTAATTAAAATGAAAAGAAAAAAATTAATCACAATTTTTTATTTTATTTTATTGACTCGATATATAAATACATATATAAAGAATATAATCATTTAAATAAAATTATTATTTCATTCTTTTTTTCCCTCGCTTCTTTACTTTCCTTTCTTTTAAACGCTTTCAGCCTACACGTCAACATATGATATATATACTATTTTTGTTTCCAAATGGATCGTATAAACGGTATTACAATTATTAAGTGTATATATATCTTTAATTCTCTATTTCCCTTTACGTGCAATAGACATTTTTTTAGGAGATAAGGACTAGGTGAGATAAAGTGGGTCACCTATATATGGAATAATGTTGATTAAAATTTGATTATTCAAATAATTATTTATAGATATTTTAATAGTGTTTATTTATGAATCGTCAAATGATCATCCATCTGAGTAGAGGCTTTACCCCCTTTTTCTAAGGTTCTTATCCTTGTCCTTCTTTAAATTAGTTTTCTTTCATGCGCATATCAGGAATTAGTCCAATTAATGTTGATGTCATGTACATTACTACATCCATTAATTCATCTAAATGAAACAATGTTCATTAATTGCATCTTACGTGGAACATATGGTTCAGAATGCATCCATGCAAATGACCATGAACAATTAAATTGTGCTGCATGCAATATATGAAAAAACAAAACAGCAATCAGAATAAATCAAACTTGCACGTGGCAGCCCGTACCCAAGTTTGGCTTAAGAAGCTATTTGTCCATATGATTTGTTTTAAATTAATTATGTCAAAAAAATTCCACGACACCTTCTTTGGATTCTACCAATTATACACAAAACATTCAATGCACACTGTTAGCATGTCATTGCAGGGAAAAGGACAGAGGAAGACATGAAAAAAAGGAGTGTGAAATTTGAGTCTCTCTCTTTCGGCCGAAGTAATCTACCTATGATTAACTATAATTTAAAGGACAGAGAAAAACATGATAAAGATATATAAAATTTGATGGTTATGGTTCTTTTAATTTATTTTGTTCTTTGTAATAGACCTTGAAGATAATAATTTACTACAAAATTAATTAGCAATGACTCCTTAAATGTGTTTTACAATATTCAGTATAGAGTCATTTTCTTTCATAGTTATGTATTATTATATTCAATTGAGTTCAGTTAATTGGATTTAACGTAATAGCCACTACAAAATGGATGTAGAATCATGTCAAAAAGGGCATGAAACAATAATAAAAAAAATCATTGTACAGTGGGAAAGGCAGTAACAAAATTATTGAGCCATGTTAACTAATTTTCATAACTTGACTGATGAGAACTCTATCATGTATCGACCTTGGAAATTGAACAACAAAGCGATCAAAAGCACGATCCAAGAACGTCGATAACGTCTCTATTAGCCTTCATGTTCCAATTCGACAAAGATACGAAGCAAAGGCAGACATGATCATATAAGTTGAATCCAAGTTTCTCCAAGTCATGATCATATAAGCTGCCGGCTAATTTATCACGAGCGATGGTGCCATTTTCAATTAATGCATCAAATTCGTTATCATAATATATAATCATATCGTTCATAAGTTCATTACAGATTGAGTTGTATAATTTATAGGTGTCAAATGACCTCTCCAAATTATAGCGTCAAATATTCGATGTTGTAATCTCTCAATTATGATCACCAAGAACATTTAATTTATCAACGAGAGACCATATTTTTTTGTGTTCAGAATTTAACTAATATTTCCAATATATCTTAAAATCATTCTCACACCATATTTCCAATATATCTTTTCATTCTAAAAAAAATTACAAAGGGCGCTAATTAATTAGGTTGCACAACACTTGGCCTTCCAAAATCAATTTTCCTTTCATTATTACGAGCTATCAATTTTTCTTAGAAAGATGAAGAGATGAATGTTATGTAATGTGTATTTACATAGAAGTCCACACAATTTTCATTCCTAAGCGTTAGACAAATTACTATGCATATCATATGATGAGTCTTCATTATGATTTTTATACTAATTTGTCTATTCGAATTCTTCTCCAAAATGAATGCTCAATAGTTAAAAGAAGTTATATGGTAATATGTCTCTTCATTTTCATCATCTAAAAACCGACCAGATTGTACAAGGAAGTTCTCTATATATTGTTTTTTTTTTCATGCAACTCATTGGTGACCAATCACCAACCTTCTAGTGGGTATATACATATAGTGGAGAAACTTAATCATTGTAAAACTCGTCACTATTATCACTTATGAGACAGAGACATCAGAACTAGGACAAGAACTCATGCAAATTCTAAGAAGGTGGGAGTTCAGAGGTTCCTAAATCTTAAAACACATCTACATTATCGCAATTCTATATTTAACTTCAAATTATAAACTTATTTTTTTATCTCTAAACTATCATGATTTTTTTATTTTAGTCTTTCATCTACTTCTATTTCATTTTTTTCATTACTTTTAATTTTTTATTTTATGAAAAGACTAAATTATTCCTCCTTCCATAACACATCAAATAACAAATATAAAAAAGAAAAAAGAAAAAAAATCAGAGGAGGGTAATTTAGTATTTTTCATAAATGATAAATTTTTGTTTACATTTTAAACATTTCAATGATTTTTTTATTTTTTATATTTGTTATTTCATATTTTTCTGTAGGGAGAATAAATTTAATCTTTTCATAAATTAAAAAAATAAAAATAACGAAAAAATATAACAAAAATTGACAGAAGGATTAAAATAGAAAAATCATAATAGTTTAGAGAAAAAAAATAAAATTAGAGTTTGGAATTGAATACGAAAAACCACGATAATTTGAGAAAGTTTATGAAAATAACCTTAATAACTTTTATTCGATCAACCCCACGGTACATTAAATTTAAAAATAATAACTGTTTAATATTAATATTTTAATTTTTTAAAAGTACATTAATCCCTTATAAAAATTATTAATATTTAATTAATTCGACATTTAATCGAGAGAAACTAGCAATGGAATCAATGATCGGATGTGTTCATTGAGTTAATTAATATTATATATTTTTTTTAAAAAATATTTTTTAGCATTAATGTACACAAATAATATTTTCTAAATCCTACTAATAATTATATCGTCGACGACTTTAAATTACTACATGAAATAAAACGTTGGTTAATATAAATAAAATAACGAATTCAGATCATTAATCGTAATTAAAAATTAAAAGAAACTTAATCACATAATTTATATATTTGTTGAAGTTTAGCTGAATTTATGGTATTGTGAAAGGGTGGAACGGAGTTATATATATAAATCTATGAGAAATTTGAATTAAAATATAGCTAATTCTTATGAAGTATTTTATTTTTATTGCAAAATAATATTAGTCCCACATGGTATATATTATATCGTCAGGCGTTTATGTAAGAGATTTAGGTGCTTAATGTGAGTATTGTGAGAAGAACGAGGTGGGTCTTTTCGACTCGGGAAAGTCCCCGGGCCAAATACCGCAGAGATGCATGCCCTTCAAATTGAGGCAACATATTTGAGGCAAAGACGCGTCGGGAGCGATGGGTATTGGCCGTTGATCATAGTTATTCGTTCATCAACCCTTCAATCCTTAATCGGATGAACAGAATGGGGCTTAATCTCACAACATATTTTTTCTATTAAAAAGATTTCTATTTAATACTAACACAAAATTAAAATGAATACTGATATGGAGTGGACTAGCTGAGTTTATTTGGCTGATGAAAAATTAACTTGTCTAACAACGAATAAAATAAGATAAAAAACAATATTTATTCGTGTAATAGTTTGCAAGGTATACAGTAAAAAGATCCCGTCAAAGATTTGTTTTTATAAGAACAAGCAAATAGAAAATTAAAGGAAAAACATAGGTCTTCTTTCCGTCAATTAACAAAAGAGCTTAAAACGAAAAAAAGACTACGAATTTGCTAACACTGAGGTCTGAATTATGCACAAGGCACTGGATAATTTTAGTTTATGGCAACACAACAAAAGAAGGGATTAAAAAGGGAATATTGCAAATTTATTAACATCATAGATATTAAATTTCACTTAGTTATTCCTGCACTAATAATCAACCAGGCGGAAAATCAATTTGCAATCACTCGAAAGAATCAACATTCACGGCAGTTCTACAGGTTTTTTTGCACAAACATGTGAAGTCGGTCATACAAGAATCTCTCTTTGCACAATGATACTAATACACAATAGAGTTATTTGTCAAAAAGAAGCTGAATCTGATTTCTCTTGCTACCATATGATCCAACCTAGAAAACGTGGATCTTTGCATCTGAGCTCAAATCTAAGAAATAAAATGCACAGTATTAATGTTTAGTATCTGATAGATTTTGCAACTTCAAAGAAGTGAGCAACATTTTCCTCCGGAGTTCCAACGACAATCCCATGACCAAGGTTCAGTATATGCTTACTGGTGCCTGCTTTTCTCACAGTATCATGAATTCGCTTGGTAATGAACTCTTTTGATCCAAAAAGAACACCGGGATCCACATTTCCCTGAACAGCAATGTCAGATCCCAATCGTCTTCGGCCTTCAGCCATGTCCACTGTCCAGTCCAAGCTCACAACATCAACGCCTGCCCCCGAGAGCCTCTCAAGCAACCCTCCAGATCCACTTGCATAAAGGATCAAAGGTAGATCAGGATGTGTCTCCTTAACAGAGTCCACAATATGCTTCAGATAAGGTAAACTAAACTCCTCAAAATCCACTGGACTTAGTTCCGTTGCCCATGAATCGAAGATCTGAACGGCTTGCGCTCCATTATCAGCTTGGTACTTAACGTATCTTGCCATAGAACTAGAGAATTTCTTTAGTAGAGAATGTAGAACCTGCATGAGATATATATAATTAACTTCATGGACAAATTGCATTACCACATGAAACAAAGCATATTATTATTGCTTGGTCCTAATGCACATCGAAAAAGGTATAATCAATCACTCAGGATTTCATAAAATTACTGTGTGCTAGAACACATAATTCACAAATTACCAGTGAAAAAGGTGAAAATCAATGAAAATTTTTACCGAAGCATGATTACCATTTACCTCTGGTTGAGAAAATGCTAGCTTCTTTATTTTTGAGAAGTGCTTTGAAGAACCACCTTCAACCACATAAGATGCCAGGGTGAAAGGAGCGCCAACAAATCCAAGAACAGCTGCCTCATTTTTAACCTGAAAAATGTTGATACAGAGGAGATATGCACAAGGAAAGTCTGAGGGAAAAAAATAATAGACAGCAAGAGTTAACAATACTATAACTTTGAAAACTTCGTAAGCATGCTCAAAAGGAAAATTTATTGTACTTGAAAGTTGCAAAAGAATCAAGCATTTATGCAAATGAGAAATAACCAAGGCGAACCAACATCAGAGCCAATCACCTCTTCAGTTCTCCATTCCCAAACCTTTAACAAAGTTTGTCTGTACTCTATAAAAAGGTTCTCATACTTTTTTGAAATACTTACTAGGAGTTTCTTTATGGCCTCACTAGGAGTTCATGAGCTAGTTATTAAAATCAGTTCAAGATCAAGGATTTTCACATTCAAACTTATATCCAAGGGTCCTGCTTTTCAACTCCAGAAGATGAATATATCCCAAATGGCATTGCCTTGGAAATGATATGCACTTCATTAGCATATATTTATATCATTTGGTTGACTGATTTTTGGATGTGTTTAAATATGAATAGACAAGTAAATGACAAAAGAACCTATCAAAATATCTTCAATATTCTATTATCTCTTTCCTTCGTACATAAAAAAGAAGGCAACATACCTCTTCCCTCAATGTGGTCAATGCCTCACCAACATATGGGACTGATTCCTCAGGAACAAATTCTCTCACTTGATCTACATCTGCTGCTGTTTTTATGGGATTGTCTATTATTGGCCCTTTCCCCTTGACAATGTCAAATGGTATGTTCATCCCAGGAAGAGGAGTAAGGATATCCGAGAATAAAATAACCTTCCAGAAAATAGAGAAAATGAGAATATAAACTAAAATCAACAGCTAGATGAAATGATGAATAAATAAACAATGATTAAACATGAGATACAAGATATATTCAGCAATATGTGATGATCTTTTCAGGAAATATGTGATGATAAAAATCTGAATAAATCATGATTTACATGTTTACGAATGTCGATTTTAGTATCAAGGGGTGCACATGTAACAAATACAGCATTATACATACACAGGAGGAGGATAGCTTTAGATGAATTTTACAAGAATGCAAACCTGTTGACATGATGTGAAATAGGAAAAAGCCAGTGAGTGGCTTAATATACAGCAGATAATTATTATTTCATACTTTGCTGAATACTTAAACCTAATTCTTTCATCAGCATGCTCAGGAAGTATATTAGATGAGGTTAAGGTGCATCCACTTATTTTTTTTATGTACGTTACATCCACTCACATCATGTGTGGCCCCCACCTTATATATATATATTTTTTTTTATGTACGTTACATCCACTCACAAATGCTGAAAAGATCTGCTCTGTATTATACCCGGGAGATGAGTCCTTGGAGGGTAAAACCCTAAGGTTGAAGCAACAATATACACTATGCTCTGCTTCTCTTCAAGATATTGTCGCTCGTTTTGAGAGAAGATCTGGGGGTTCTATAAATTGGGACGATTTTCCTACGAAGGTGGCAGTACAAATGAATGATACTCACCCTACGCTATGCATTCCAGAGTTGATGAGAATTCTGATTGATATCAAAGGTTTAAACTGGAAGGAGGCTTGGGAAATCACTCAGAGGTACTTATCTTTTTAGACATTTACTTTACTTTATAAAGTTCCTTTGTCAGAATTTGGATTTCCTTGAAAATTGTTACTTGTGCTGGCAGCTAGGGTAGTTGTTTAAAGGTGTAAGTTTGGCTTCTTGATGCAGTATTGGTACTTATATAAGTGGAGGAGGATGTCAACTATGTACTAATGTATTATTTAGATGTGGAAGGAGTTTTCTGCTAAGTTTCTATCTAAATTGTCAATCGTAGAATTACAGTGGAGATAATAAATAACCCTAATAGATAAATCGACAGAAAGAAAGAAAGAAAAGAACTCTGGAGTTTGTAGTAATTAATTATCACTAATCAACTTCAACATATAGTGACAAATAATCCAATAGTCTTGTGCTATTATATCACAAAGTTGTAGTGGATTGGATGAAGTACAAAACAATTAGATCGTTCCTACGAACGTATCCCCATTCATCAATTTTAGAGTTGAGTGCCTTTAATCTAGGTTTTCTTTATTACTAGTATTTTGACTCCATTTATATGGTATTTGGAAGGTTGCACTAAAAAATTGGCCTAGACACAATTAAAATTTACAAAAGAAAGTAAATACATGTCCTGCATTTATTATCTTTTGAGTAGTTTAACAAGGTACATTGCATTGTTTTTCCAACTTCTTGCCAGGGAAAACTATTTGATTGTAAGGTTTAATGCTTTGATTGTTATATGTAGTTATCTTCTACTTTTTTATGGAACTTTATGGTGCAATTCAAATAGAGCATCATAGAAATGGTAGCAACTGTAACTTTTTGCTTGAGAAAACAGTTACAGTTTTATCTACTATAAAAATCACCACAAGAGTCAAAATCAATTGCTGGAGGAATTTCAGAGGTGAAGCATCCTTTCAGAAAGCATCATAATATATTTTATTTGATTTTTTTCGAGAATTTTTTTTGATAACTCTGCCTATGTTTTATAGCCGGTCCCAAGCCCGGATAAAGGAGGAGGGTTGTGTTAGGCCCCGACAGCCAGCGTAAAACCCTGTCGAATCGCATGAGCATGGATCAACGAATGCAGAATGGCGTCGTATGATCCATGTAACCGACCCCACCTAGTGGGATAAGGCTTTGTTGTTGTTGAGAGGTCATTACCTGTTAAAGGTCATGTGAACCTCACTTGAGGAGGGACCAACATGTTTATGCAAGTGGTTGTAGAGTGCATTCAAATTCTTTCTCAATGAAGCCTACTTAAATCTCATATTAGATTTACTAATGTATACACATATTGATGTAACCATGTTCCACAGCAGCACACAGGAGGACTTCGTAACATGTAGTTTACAAACTCTGTGCATTAGGTGTGTCATACCCAGAAAACAACCATACACAATGCATTTAACCAGTGACAAAGGCCATTATTTATTTTAATATAAAACATGGATTTAAATTTTGACATATACATTAACGTAAAACTTAATGGTATCCAAATAAAGCATCTCACCCCATCAGGCTTAAAAACCTTCCATGGCTGCAAAGAAATTTCAACAACGAGGTCAACATTTTCTGATCTTTCACGAAATGATGGATACTTCTCGCAAATCAACTGATAACTCTGCTTGACAAAGATGCATAAAAATGACAATCAGAATGCACAATTCTTTTAATACTGATGAGTACAAAGGGGCAAAAGGATACCAGAAGCTTGATGATTTATTTATTTATTTTGAGAAGGCACCAGTATTTCTTTTGAGAAGGCACCAGAAACTTGATGATGGTATATTTAGTATCTTAAATTACTCAGTCATCACAAAGAAGGTTAAGAAGGACAACTGGGACATAATAAAGTTTGGCGACTTAGTAACATAAGGGTTAAAAGGTGATTAAAATATATAAACAATGGCCATTGAAGAAAAAACATAAAAAACCAAATTGAAGAAGATTGTCCGGCCAAATAATTAATAGACCAAGTTCGTCTTACTACAGGAAAAAACTACCACTATCAAACAAACTATATAATGTGAACGGACCAGTTGTTCTCTGCGAAAGACAAGTTTATGTTAAGTTTCAGAGTTCCAATGACCTCTAATATCTTCAGAGCAACAAATACTGCAATTGGACTCCAGTCTGGACTGCGGCACAGAGTTATCAATATATTTATAATATTACTTTATCACAACTGTGAAAATAGAGTTATGTACCCATGAAGACAATATAGTCTATGGGAATTCATGCACATAATGTCGATATTGAGTAATCACTCGAGATTAGTTTCATCAAGAGCGATCAGAAAATATACTTATGAATACCCTTGAAATGAATGAATTGATCAATTAGACATCCAATTGTTGGACCTACATATTCTTCTAATATTAACTCCATGAACCTTTTAGCCATGTCATGAGAGAAAAAGACATGAGCATATACTTTGGACTTTGGAGAGAAAATAAAATAAAGTCATGTCATACTGAGAACTACAAAAGGTAGCTAGGAATAAGACAAAAGCTGATAATGTACTAAACCTGCCTTCATATACCTCCCAGCTTGTCTCATAAGCCAAACTGGAGGCCTGTCGACTTTTTCACCTCGGACTGCATTAAGAAGGAGAGGCTCTGCTGTGGACGCAACTTTTGGATCTGCAATAAATTCTGGGGAAAAAGGATTTGAAACATAAGTGTCAAACTAAATGAGTAAAACATGTTATTCAAGGACCATCTCTGAATTTTTTTTGTTAATGATCGTAATGTCCTAGGTTTGCACTAGAAACTAAAGCCTTTTTTTCTGAAGAGAAACTAAAATGTTATTGATCATTGCAATGTCCAATAACTTCAGACTGTGATACTGAACACGGACACAGTAACTCTGAACTTTCATAAGATTATCAAAGACTTCCCCCCACTGTTGCTTGCGTGATATGCATCTTTGTTTCATCCATTTATTCTTTCTAGTAGGACCTTTCCATTCATGTGATTTTTCCATAAACAACAAGGCCTACTACCATTCGACACCTGAAAACGCCAATTTCTAACAGCTTTGGGTTCAAAATCAAATATCAACTTGCATCTGCAGCTTAATGCAGTCCAATCTAAGTCGGCAGCATTTGACTATGAAGATTAACTCATAAGGTGCACAAATATTGACTAAAATTATACACAGGTCAACTCATTTATGCCCATTCCAGCGAACACCTACAAGCATCCAACTACAAGATCCCAATTCACAAAAATCGAGCAAAGATTTATCATAACTGAGACCAAATTCTCGGAAGTTGGAGCTAATCAATATGCACAAAATTGATACCTCCTACGGTGCAACGGACTGAGAAAGGCTTCGAATTCCGGCGAGCAGTCTTCGAGGATTGCCGGAAACTCGACGAAGTCGAACACAGGGAAATCGGGCTACAAATGGACGACATTTTAAAGAAATTTGAATGAGAGAGAGAAAAGAAAATACTTGAAAGTAATGGAAATTATGTTATCGCTCCTCCCAAATCGCTCGCGTCGCTCTTTTGGGGTGTGCGGAGGAGAGGATAAAATTCCCGTCGCCGAGGGATAAATAGTTCGTCACCACTTTACCAAAATGCCCTCTGTAGAAGCAGTTGAACTTTTAAGGACACGGTGGTATGTGCGTTAATTTTCTCCAGGGAAGAGGGTGTTCTCGGGAATCCAAGTCCTACTACG
This sequence comes from Pontederia crassipes, assembly GCA_030549335.1. Classification (NCBI taxonomy): domain Eukaryota; kingdom Viridiplantae; phylum Streptophyta; class Magnoliopsida; order Commelinales; family Pontederiaceae; genus Pontederia; species Pontederia crassipes. Next base: position 8,739,344 of record CM060188.1, on the reverse strand, counting down.
CCATCGTGCTATCCATTTCATCATTGGGCCGAGCCTATCACGTGCAGCCGAGTAGATTTCTCGAGGATAAGCCCCCGGAAAATGATCGTTTATTTTTCTATCTTATTTTTTTTTATTTCTAGACATTGGCCGATTTTTTAAAACTGATGAGTTCAATATGGCAACAATATGAGCTTCTCGTCTTTTTGGCCAAAGTATTCAGCAGAAGTATTAACATATGACTACTTCGATACTCAACTAAAAATGAAAATCATGAATCAAACTTTAAACTAAAACTTTTAAACATTGGATTCAGAGTACATTGTGTTTTCTTTACTTGGAGAAATTAAAGCTGTTCAATTAATTACAATTCCAGCAGAAGAAACTTATTCACAATATCTGGACGGAAAAGAAAAAAAAAGAAAGAAAATTGTAACTTCGGTTTCCTTGTGATCATCTGTACATTGATATATGTCAATATGTTGCCCTGGGGCGAATGCATCAAGTGAAAGAGGAAATCAGAAAAACGTGTCCGTCCTTAGCTTTCTTCTTGATGGTGATTTCTCCGTCTTCTGTTTCTGTAAATCCATGAAGTTCGATCCACTGTGTGCAAATAATCTTCTCAGATTGATCACTGAAAGATCATTGAAGCTAGCAACAGCGACATCAGCCTGCACCAACTCATACCTGTTGATAAAAGAAAATGAAATTTAGGTCGGCTCACAAGAAAACACCAACGGACTATCAGATCTTATTTTTCACAAAATAGACAGTTCATAGGTGGAAGCATAAAATCGTGGGTCTGAATAGCAACTGGAATGCAAGCTAGCTAGTTTAGCAACAATATTATGAACTTGACCATGCCCAATTTGTTTAGCTAGTAAGTGAGATATATCCTTTGCATCGAACATAGATTGAAAAAAGAGGTAGATATAACAAATGCGGAATACAGTTGGTCCATAAATCAGAACTAATCATCAAGGGTGGCATGCACTTACGCCGGATGGATGCCAATTAGAGCCACCACTTTCATGGTGCAATTATGAGCAGCAGTAATGCTCCTTGGATCATCCTCAAATACTACGCACTTGGATGGCTTTCTATCCAACTGTTGTAGAAAAAGTAACTAAAATGTATAATTTCTCATTGGATAAAAAAAAAGAAAGAAACCATGTTATCATTCTTCACTTTCCAGATCAATATATCCAAAGACCAAATTAAACCTTTCAAAAGATATATACAAAGATTCAAGAATTACCCAAACCAAAATAATGATAAATGTTCTCTGGTACCTTCATTGCAGCTGACAGAAATCGATGGGCAATGGACTCCATTCCATCCTCCTCTGTCACGATAGCCTGAGTATCCATGAAAAACAATCATATGTCAATTCTCAAATATATCGCATGCAGGATATAAATTTTTAAGAAGAGGATGACTGACTGTCATTCATTTTTTTTTCATTATCAGTACACTACAATGTGAACCTGGAAATATTTGTTCAATCCCATTCTTTGCAAAGCTTCAACCACATATTTCCGGTCGAGGGATGATACAATGGCACAGGGAATGCCTGCTGAATATAGCGCATCCAACCATCCAATTAGTCCCTTCACTGGAGCATCTAGCTGGAGACAAAGGTTACAACTGTCAAATGAAATGAAAAAATATACTACTTTTAATCTGGCAAACAGAAGCATAACCTTCATAAGATTGTCATAATACAATTGTGAGAGCCTCGATTTCAGCCTTTCCAGTTCACCTTCAGTTTCTTCCCAGCACAAAACCTAAAATTCAAAACATTCCAGATGCATCAGTACTAAACATGACAAAATTCACTACACACTATGAGAATCCTGGATATTACAAAAATCCTTTATGTGATGCAGTAGTAGTTCTAGAAATCTGACAAATGAGAAATGTAATGAACTGTGGATGCCTTATGAACTTTTTAAGACTTTCCTACAGTTTATTTATATAGTTTTATTCCCTTTTTCTTTAATACAAGTGAATGCGCATCCTCCGTAAGAAAAAAAACAAGTGAATGCATAATCAGAACTTTGTAGTCATCCTTCGCCCTTCAAAAGAAGTTTTATAGGCTTACTTGCTTCTGTGTACAAGATTAATTATGTGAATACTACACATAATACTCTTCTGTACATGAACAAGCCATCCAGTTTTCACGAAACACATGCTGTCTCCCCATAGTCTAAGTCATAATATCTATTCTTCTATAGCTTAAATTTATCTATAAAACATAGGCGCAAGGACATTTCACATTACTCTTTTATCTGATAATTAAGACAAAAGTGCCATGTAAAGGTGCCGAAGAACAAAAATAGGTTCATACTTCAAGCTCCTTTAAGATCATTATCTCAATTCCTGAAATACTGGGTTCAACATGCTCCTGAGATATAGTAGCTAATCATTTTGTCTTGATGTAACTTCTCAAGGTAACTCCGCCTATATTTTATAGCCGGTCCCAAGCCCGGATAAAGGAGGAGGGTTGTGTTAGGCCCCGACAGTCAACATAAAATCCTGTCGAATCTTATGAACATGGATCAACGAATGCGGAATGACGTCGTATGATCCATGTAGCCGACCCCACCTAGTGGGATAAGGCTTTGTTGTTGTAGTTGTTGTTGTTGTTGTAACTTCTCAAGGTATGACCATTTTCATAAGGCTCACACCAGATTAAAGAAAAACTGTAATTCTTGTACACTAGAATGGAAAGGTTGACATGTATTGATATTTGAGACAAACACAACTCAAAACATAAATGTATTGCTGGACTTTAAGAAAATGTATTGTTGGAGATAGGCACTTACAACCTGATAAAATGTTTAATCATATTCAAACTATAGATCTACATTCTATATCAAGGAACATGTATAACTAGTTCAATTATCTCATTGTCCTTTTTTATCTCAAGAATACTTTTAAAGTTGTTATTCAATTGTTCAAGCAAAGTTAATTCAGCACGTAGGCTGCAAATTTTCAGGGACCAAAAGCAAAAAAAAAAAAAAAAAAAACGGAACTGTCAATTTTAGTATGAATTTTGTGATAATCAAGTGAATAATCATTGTACTAGGTGATGAATTTTTGGTACACCTTTTTTATGAAAGTCCATCTTCTTTTTGAGGATAAATTGATGATCATCTTTCGAAAGATGAAATCAACTTAAAATACCAATCCAGAATGGATGTGTACCTTGCGTAGTATGTCATCAGCAGGTGTATGAAGAAGGACCTTCTGCATATGAAGGTCATTGGGGATATCTTTCCCTGCTTAGAGAATTAGGTAAAAAAAAAGGTTACTGTCACAAATTCCACTGGTCAATCAACAAAGCCAGTTCACTCCAATTTTACAAACATATCTAAGATGACATTTATTTCTTTTTTGGGACTAAGATGACATTCTTGGTAAACACTGATCTGAACTCGTCCAAACAAATGAGTACATAAAGCTAGACTCATGGTTTTTCCTTGAGTACCTTCTTCACAACCAAGCTGTCTCCAAGCATCCAATTTCAAAGAACGAGTATCAACCTGATGAAATTGAGAGAAGAATTCATTTGCGACAGTAATGAAGGGGAAGAGACATAATAAGTGATATTCTGTAGAGCTGCTATAATTTGTAAATTTCTTTATAAAGGCAATACTATGCCTTCCAATTGTAATTTCGGCAATGAACAGCCACATCGGCAAAACTTGGACATATACCATAGTAAAGTAGATGAGTGAATAACTGGACTCTTTATGTAATAACAGTGCTTACTTTCCACTCTAGTACTCATAAGATGCAAACCATTCTGTCATATATACAAATAAGTCTTTTTTTTTTCGGAGCTCGTACAAAGACTTTTAATATCCAACTTCTCAACAAGAAATTCCTTAGGCAAATTCTTTATTTCAACAAGCAACAAGCTGAAAATAAATTACCAAAACATTGTCCCATGAAAAAATAAGTCCAATCGCTTCATCTGGCTTCATAGCATGCCGTATCCTCTGAAGAAAGCATTCTTGCAGTTTATCATTCAAATAATCCTGACAAAAGTAAAGAGTTTTAGCAGCAATACAACAAGTTAAATATTTGAGCAAGACGTGCGGACTGAGGAGAATGGGCATGTCAAGCTTTTTCCTTACCACATCCACCTTCAATGGACCATCCATTCTAAATGTCTCAAAGCCTTCACCATATTCAGCTCCGATTTTCTGACCAAAAGTGCATATGACAAATCAAAATAAGAAAATCTAACTACGCATTTTTTTTTCTTAACAGCTATTCTCATCAAACAGTAGATCTTTACAATCAAATCAATAAAGACCTAGCACATCTCATGTTAAAGTTATCCAATACACGGTTTTGATTACCAAAGAAGAAAGAGCAATCAAATCCATAACGTAGCAGAACTCATCAAAAACATAATCTTCACTACTAAAACAGAAAAGGATTCATGGCCAAACTCATCAAATATTCAAAACTCAAACTATAAGAACAAATAAGAAACACAACCAGTAGTAGGACTTAATCCAACGATTAAAAAGATAGGGGACACATTCCATTTTATACATTAAGAAAGCTACACGTTTGATGACTATTCTAGGTTAGTGATGAAACATCTCTTCCGGGTTACCATGTGAACAATAAAAGAGAATCCCAACTCATCTTCCCCCCTGTCCGGTCAAAGACTTGAGGCCCATTAGAAACCCTCCGCCAAAACACTCACCTCTTCCACAAAAGCCTTGCTGGAGATGCTGCTGAACCCATTCCCCCGACCCTTCTCATCCGCCCCCGACGCTCCGCAAACCACCGGACGCCTTCTAGCGCCAGAAGGCCTCAATCTCTTCGGAGACAACTCCAAATCCAATCAGAGAACGGAGTCAGCACAAACGAGATAGAAAAGAAGGAACGATAACGAATGCAAAGAAACGATGTTGAACACACCATCGGCCGGAGACCCGGGGAGGGACGGGAGGAGGACATCAGGCGAGGAGACGTACTGGGTGGGGCGAAGGAAGAGCTCCGCAAGCCGCAAGCCATTTTCGTGCTTTCCCCTGGAGCTCCAAAGGGAGATGGTCGTGGTCTTGGTGGAGGAGGGTGAAGCTTGTAGAAAACACGATGAGAAAGAAAGACCAGATTGCACGACTGCATTTGGTAGCTTGTTTAGTAGCTTTATCAGTGGGCTTAAAAGTTGCTTTGTGTTTCTCCCATTGTGAGTGGCCTTTTATGCAGGCCTAAATTTGGTTGAGCTGATAACGAGTTGGGCCAAACAAAGTTTTGTGTAGACCTTGTACGTGAAAAATTGATTCATCGGATCGGAAGAAAAGGTTGAATTTGATTTGAGTTAATTCATTAAACGTTCGTCTAGTTATAACGAATTTTGACATATAATATTAATATATAAACTTATAAATTATATCATAACTTTTACTTTAATTCATCCGTCAAATTTTGTTAACATTTCCAATATTATGCTCATTTTATTTAGACTCTTGATTTTTTTACCTTTTTCCTTAATTTTTCTTTCTTTTTAAATTTTCTTGAAAATTATTTTCAACTTCTATGATATTTAAAGCAATAATAGTCTAGTTAATTATAATTCAACTCAAGGAATAGAAGAAAGTTTAACTTTTATGAACGCCCATGTTGCGGCATTGTCCTCCAATCGGATTACAATAGAGAAAATAAAGGTTACTTCCCTGTCAAAGTTGGAAATAATGCAAATGAAGTTTCAAAAAGGGAAAAAAAGGCTTGCAGAGCAGCGCTTACAGGATGGCACCCAATCTTGTGCGGGGCGACGACACTCCCCACCCCGACCTCGCTACCAGTGTCCGCCCATATACCCACCTCCACCTCCTTCTCATCCTTCCATCAACGCCCGAACAACCAAGGGGATCCACCTTCATGTCTTTCCTATCGTGGTTGCCACCTCCTCCGTGCTTTCGCCTCGCAACCCATTGCTATGAGGGCTGCCCCCGCAACGCCCTCCCCCTCCTCCTCCCTCTCCCCATGGCCACCTCCTCCCCTCCACTCTGACGTTGTATCCCCTCCTCGCCTCCACCATCGACCTCGACCTCAGTCGTCGTGTCCACTGCCTCTTCCTCCTCTCCCCCTCGTTGGGCTTCCTCGCGGACCTTGTCCTCTCCATCTAGTTGCTCACCATGTATGTTGCCTGTGGCGCTCCCGTCGAGCCCACTGCGTGTTTGACGCCTTGCCCCGCCGATGGAACACCATGATCAGGCTGCACTCGAAACGATCTCTTTGGTGACGCCCTCAAGCTCTTCCTATTCTTGCTCTCTTGCAACGATCGTCGTCGTCGCCTTCCACGATGTCAATGTCCTTGCCGCCCTCCTTTAGCGAGTGTCGATGTCCTCCTACAATGACCCTCGTTGATGACCTTCACGTTGTTTGATCATCGTATTCCAAAGGCGACGTCGTGGAGATCTGATGCATGTAAAATATAACATATAATTAGCCACGCGTTTAATCGTATTTTGATTCATTTTCATATAGTACGCATCATTTTCTGACCTTACTTGCTTTAATTTTATAAAAATGAAAATCTACAAAAGTTTTGTATTTTATTACATAAATATCAAGAGAATAGAGTGACGAAGTCATTGGAGAGAAATGGCACTCGAATTAAATTTAAAACAGAGCTAGAAATAGCAAATTAGTGAAAGTTGTTAAGCCTAGAAATTGAATATAATGGACTGTGATGAAGCTATAACGTTCGTAACGCCAAGAGCGTTAAAGACCTGTAACACCCCATTAAACATTCAAAATTGTGCAGAAAACTTACTCAACTTACGAGCCGTGACTAGAATGTTACGGACCATGTAGACACAACTTTTACTCCTATTTGGACACTATAAGGACCGTAAAATCAATGTTATGAGACATGAGAAGTCATATTCAGACTGTTACGAAACTCTTATGAGACATTACGAAGGTTGATTTCGATATTTTTTTATTTTTCTTGAGAATTGTAATTGCAAATCAACTCTAAATTTTATCATAAGTCGGATCATTAGGAAACATATTTACTTAAATTTGAAAAAGCTTTGGATGATTTCGAAGTCCAATCAAAGTTTATTCTGAATTTTTTATTGTTTTACTATAAAAAGACTCTCAATCAAACCGAAATTTTACCAAAATCTTTGATACACTTGGAGGTTATAAATAGAAACATTAGGAGAAAATGTGGTGCTTGAGACTTGGGAGTTGTGCATTTCTGCTGAGAACGAATTTTCAAGACTTGAAGGCCAATTTAAGGAGAAGATTGCGGAGCAACTCATCATTTGTGTTGTGCAACGGTCTAGAGGTCCCGAAGGTTACGAGTTCTTCTATCTTTACTTGGATGTTTTTTTATCTAGTTTTTCATTGTTTATATTCTTTGTAATAGAGATTTTATATTTTATTTTAAGAAGAAATAATATTTGAACCTTATTACTAGTTGAGTTAATTAACATTTTCTTTTGATTATACATGTTGACTTCATTGCTTTTTTTTATATGAGTGATATGATTTATGATATTAGATTACAAACTTGTGAGAGGAGTAATTAGTTTTATGAATTATTTTTAAGTTGAGACATACATAATGCGTGTTCGGTAACTCGTCATTTGTAGCGAATTTTGTGCGATCTATTATTCTATCTAGAATTGTGGATGAATAATAGTGTAAGAAATACATATTAATGCATCTTAACTCTCTGTCATTTATGGTTGTTAATTTTGTCAGAAGTTAAGCTAGTTTGGTTTACTCGTCGTGGAATGGTCAATACCCTAGATACTATTAATGTGTCTTAAGAATTGAATTTATTATTTTCTTATTGTAACTTAACTAATTCATAAGATCACACACATTTACCTTCACATTAATAATTCATTATCCTAAGCCTTAACATCAATTTATTTTATTTTTCTTATCATTTATTTTATGTTTTCATATCATTAAACTCTTTTTTTCTCCTAGGAGATTATTAAGATAGATTATATTTAACTAATTTCTCATGAGTTCGACAGTCTACTCTTTACTTTATTACTTGATACGACTAATGCACTTGCTAGTAAATTTATTTGTTACAAATTCAACGCATCAAAATCGCTCAGGAACTTATCAACATGATGAAAGAAAGGGACCGCCACGATGTTAGGGTTAGGGAGGAAGAAAGATATATGGAAAAGTGGATATGATGGTTGGTTCAATCCACCATGCCCTTATCCCCGAAATAAGGAGGCGGGGCAATTCCTGCAAACTCGGGGGCCCAGTCAGGAAATTCCTGCACAGGGTGGTGATATTGTCATCCCTAAGCACTTAAGGACCTATTAGGTTATCACCATGCAATGCAAGCATGATTGCCCTCCCTTTTTAATAGATTATAACCTATAAATGTATGATAATTAGAAAATAATGGTTGCACTATGTTCATGGATGTGTAGCAATGTCAGACACCTCATCTTCGGGGACAGGGGCAATCCACCCCTCCGTGTTCCCCAAAAGGGCACCCCCCCTCCCCCGTGCTCGCAGAGGAAAAATCCCCAAATTCGAGGCCCTGGTCGGGGAATCCCCATGGGGGATGGAGATATTGTCATCCCTAAGCACTTAAGGACCTATTAGGCACCATACAATGCAAGCATAATTGCCCTCTCTTTTTAATAGATTAAATAGATTATAACCTATAAATGTATGATAATTAGGGAATAATGGTTGCACTATGTTCATGGATGTGTAGCAATGTCAGATGCCTCATCATAAGTGCTGGATCTTGCATCAACGTTTGCCTCTTTGGGCTTCAACCAACGGTTTCTCAAAGCAAATCGATAGTTCATACTTTTATTTGGTTGAATGTGTGCGCTGATCCACACATTTTTTCACTTCCCTCTCCCACGCAAACAACTCTCTTCCTCTAGGTATTTTTCCTCTCCATGCTTCTTTCCCTCGACGAACTTTGGAGGGACACAAACGAGTACTTGTCGGAAAGGTTCCTAATAAGGAAGGACATCGACTTTCATGGCCGAGATTTCGAGCTCAACCCTTTCGTCACGGGATGTCGTATATGTCATGATTTTCCATTGACCATCAGAATGGTGCACCTGACGCTCGCTACGCAGCTCTAAATGTTTGAGTGGAAGCTACCGGAGGGAATGATTCGACATGAGTAAGAAATATGGGCTCAGTCTCACTAGTGAGGCCCCATTTTGTATGCTACATAGCCGCTCGTCGAAGAAGGCGTGCATCTTATTGAAGAGGTGTTCAACCTACCATGTAGGCCTTGGAGATCAAATCTTCCAAGAACTAGGAAGAAGTACGAGACATTCGGCATTCTGATTTCCACCATTATTTGCATCGCCACATTCCTGAACTCCTAAGTCGATGATCAAGTTGATTGTTGTGGCGAACACCGCTTGGATAATCTCGACGGGCCGACCATCGAAACATCTGCCTGCAATGTAGTGCATGAGCTCCGGCAGCTTTTGGTAGCAGAGAGGCTCCTGCGCGCCCAGCCATTGTGGCGTGAATAGCTGCGATGACCTGCGAAGATTCTGTCATTGTTGCGTCGACTACAGCCACACCATGAACTTCTTGCAGTGGTTGCAGGTGTGGACCACGACAGAAGGAGGGCGATGTGCGTACGCCACGTTCTTCTTCTAGAGAGCTTCTCTTGCGACTTTTGCATAGGAGACGACAACTATCATCCCCATGCTGAAGTGTAGGGTCATAACGGGGCCATGGATTTTGGCGAGGCCAGTGAGGGAATGGTGCAAGTTCTAGCCGAGCTCGAGGAAATTTTTTATGATCGGAAGTGGCCGCGGCCCTGGAAGCAACCTCAATAGCCTTTCTGTCGACTTGCAAGAGGAGGAGAAGGTGAGACACGTAGAATGAACGCAACCGCCAGTCAACTTTCAGTTCACACATTTGACCAAAAGAAAAAGGTATGGAACTGTCGGTTTGCTCTGAGAAATCGATGATCAAAGGGTAAGCATTGATGCAAGATCCAACGCTTCACAAGCATTGACTACGCATTTGTGGGCATAGTACAACCATTATTAACTAATAATTATATACATAAGACTACATAGTATACAACACATACTATTATATTTATATAAGCATGTAAGAAATAAGTTAAATAACATACTATTTAAATGTTATTTCTTTGTAAAATGAATCATTGTATAGTGTTACATATTACTACAAATATAACAATATAATAATTATATATAACATAATTGTAGTATACGATTAATTTATGAATTTAATGTAAGTGTCAAACACTTTTCATGTAAATCGTGTGTCGAGCGATTTTACGCATAATTTTTTTTTATTGTTTTCGATATTTTTCTTCATAAATAATTTAAATGATCATTAATGATAAAAAAATGTGACACAAATCATCAACAATAATTATATTATCATTTTCAAAATTTTAAGAACTTATTCCCATTATTATTCATAATAATAGATGTAACATTCTTTACAACTTTTTATGTTATAAAACTATTTTTTGTTGTTATCAATGATAATCTAAACTATTCATTAAGAAATATATAAATATATATATGCGTCGTTTGACATTTCACCCTTAAATTATATGTATAATAAAAATTGTTAAATTATATGTATAATAAAAATTGTGTTGCACTGAGGAGGACGGACCGTGCTCGTCGGACCAGATAGGATTTGACACGGGTCCAACCTAATCATCGTGCCCCGGAACTGGCCCGACGTAACAGCAGCATAGTCTGATCATATTTGGTCCCAAAACCTTACCCTGCATACGGGCGAGTGTGCGCATGTATGTATTTGCATGGAAGGATGGGGACTGCCTCTGGCCCTACTATGACAAGCAATCTTGGAGTGGCACTATGTATTAATATCCTTCGATTTTAGTAAAGTTCTATTGAGTTTTACGCATTGCTGATTATTCTTCAAACTATGAAAAATCGATATTCTGCATTCTTTGTCCTAAGTTTAACCCGCTAAGATATGCTATTTCTCTTCTGGATGAAATATCCTCCATTAAATATACTCCATTCTGTGTATTTGGACAACAACTAATATTAATATAGCAGTTCATACTCAATGCACTATCTTGATAGGAAAAGTTGCACTATCATGCTCAATGCAATGTTCAAGATGTAAAAGATGCATAGGAGGCTAGGAGCTCAATATCTGCATGTCATGCTTCATTACCAATTCTTCAAGAACTTTGATGGAAATATTTTATGGATGTTCCACACATGAATCTCATAATGCTTATGGTCAACAAGTTCTTGTGATTGACATCGGTTGCTTTCATTTGACAAGTAACCAAGATCCACTTGGTTGATTAAGAAATTTTTTAGTAATGCCGGATCAACTCTTGAAAATTTCCAGTCCTTCTGACAGTTTCAGTGCTTTTGCTATAAACATAGAGTGATGCAGCCCCCTTTTTCCTATGCGAACTGAGTTTCAATACATTTGTCAGTCATTCATTGAGAACTATCGTGGGCAATGGAAGTGCACCCTTCACCTCACAGAACATAAACCATTCCCACCTGAAGAAGTGATGCAGGTGGCACTCTCAGAGCCACATCTGGTCCCCGGCAATTATTTTGCAGGAAGTTGTATCCAATATCAATTGCCAACTTCTTCATGATAGATGATCCCTGCTTGGCTTGCACATGGCTGTGCCCCAATATGAAAGCACACCCAGATTCCCGGGCGGCCAACAAATCCTCGAGTTCCTCTCTTCTGGTCTTGTCTGTCTCTGGGCTGTTGCTTTCCTCCAAGAAGAACCTAACCTTCTTTCCTGCACTCTCTGGCGCCAACTCCACTTTGTTACAGTTTTGAGAAACAGTAATTGTCATACTTCCTTGGTGGATGCTGTCCTCAGGATTGTAAGAGTCACTGCATGTAAGCATGCTACTTCCTATGACAGTGAGTTCGTGCTCACCCTCAACTGTAGAAACACTGGACCTGAGGCCACCATTTGATGCATCGAGCATTATGAAATCGGATAAACTGGCACAAAGCTGTGATTCAAATGAATCTATGTCCTGGTGCACATCACGATAGCCATACCGGACGATACATCTGTAGGAACGGTGATACGGGGGACCAACACGCCCCACAAGATATCTTTCAGCAGGCGGTACAAATGGAACAGGTACATATTTGACACAAACGAACACAAGGACACGGTGGAAGGCTGGGAGATTTGTGACAAACCGAGAGAAGTTAGCAGGCACTCCGGAGATGAGATCAGTATAAACAAGTCCAATACCAGGAACGCGGACAATACCAAGTTTATCGCCCAGTGCTAGGAGCCAGTCTAGTGAAACCTTGTTGTGCAGATCATATTCATATTTCTTGATCGTGGCATGATGCCAAACAAACATGATAGTCATGAGCAAGAGGGCAAGAAGTATGGGGAGCCAGGCACCTTCAAGGAACTTAATGAGGGAAGCAGAAAAGTAGAGAGCCTCAATGGAACCAAAGAAAAGGAAAAAAGTAAGGGCCAAGAATGGAGGCTTTTGCCAGCAAAGGATCATGACTAGAGATGTGAGGCTAGTGGTCACCAACATAACGGAAATCACTGCTAGGCCTGCAATTTACAAAGGGAAAAGATCTGTTACAGGGAGGAGAAGAAAATATCAGGTAAATAAATGGGCATAAAAAGCTAATGGGCATAAGGATAGATGGACATAAAAAGATCACAAAAAGAATTGATAAAGCTGATCAAAAGCTGTCAGAGAAAATAATAATAATAAACAGCTATGGAATCTATAATGGAGGCACCTCATTCTCCATGCCAGAGGAACTTTACTTCACTTTTCACTGTATAATAAGTGAAACCCGTTTCTTAACTTGATGCATATTTGTTGTGCTTAAATAATGGTCACAATTGTTGGTGTGTAAATGAGGGTGTACATTTTCGGATTGTATATAATATGCAAAAACTTTTTGTGGCAGTTGATTCCACATTGAGTTGTGAGATGACCATGTCAAATTAAATGTTGTTGCTAGTTTACAATCCATAAAAAAGCGGCTATAGTAGGTAGTGGAAAACTTGCACTTTATTACTGGTTGAAAGAGAGGCTAAATATATCATAAAAAACCTACATTTAGATGCAAAATCTTATAAAATACAGAATTTTAAGAATTTGATGTAAAAAGAAGTCAGTGCTTAAGACATACCAGATGCATTCCCCATGTGCTTTGTGTCTCTAAATCCAACAGCAACTGCTAGACAAAGGAGCATCAGTATCCAATTGATCTCTGGGATATAGATCTGTCCATGGATCTTCTCAGATGTATGGACTACTTTAACTCTTGGAAAGCAGCCAAGTGATTGACTCTGGTTTATAATAGAGAATGTTCCGCTGATTATGGCTTGGCTTCCAACAACTGCTGCTAGTATTGCTATTCCAAGCACCGGCCATCTTACACTTTCTGTAAAGTTTCAATACAAAAAATGTAAGGATAATATATGTTCATGGTTTATACTTGTTAGAAGTTAGAACATGTGAACTATCATTGTGATGGGAAAAGGAAACAGACAATATTAGTTCATGCAAAAGGCAATCATTTAGATCTTGCTCTCAAATAACTAACCATGAAATTTTTAAAAAACAATTAATTAATCATGCTAAAAAGGGAAGCAAAAGAAAATAACAATTAGCAACAGTAGATATTCTTATGTAATCATATGTCTAACTAGAAACATTAATTACCAGGAACTGAAGCATAAAATCCAATCTGGTAACTTGTGATTCTGTGGTGCTTTGACAAGTAAGCAGTTTGGCCCATGTATGCCAATATTAGTGCTGGATATACTACTGACGTGAAAGCAATCTACATTAAACATAAAATTCAGGAAAGTCGCCATAGTCAAGAAAGTCTTTTTTTTTGTATAGTCAAGAAAGTTAATGACCAACTGTAAGGCAGTAGGGGTCACCTGTATTGCAGTATATGAGAAGTGACCGAGATCAGCAAACATGGCTTCTGATCCTGCAGTTCAGCTTAACAGTTAACAAAACTTTGACTAAATTTGTCCAAAATGTTCGTGTTTCTAGGCAGTAAAAGGTTACATCACATTGCTTTCTCAACAATCAGTAAATGGATTAATACTGTATTGCAGTATATGAGAAGTGACCGAGATCAGCAAACATGGCTTCTGATCCTGCAGTTCAGCTTAACAGTTAACAAAACTTTGACTAAATTTGTCCAAAATGTTCGTGTTTCTAGGCAGTAAAAGGTTACATCACATTGCTTTCTCAACAATCAGTAAATGGATTAATAGAATGACTACAAGAAGCCAAAGAATGTACTCCCATAGACTTTTAAATCAAACCTACTTTGGAGATTGATTATGGTTACCAATGTCCCGATGTTTTAACATCTTATCACAGTAAAACCTCTTATGATTAGCTCATAGGATCTTATGATCCTTGAGAGATCTTTCATAAAATGTCACGATCCTCATACAAGCCTGAGTAGGATCTCGATCTTAACAACTTCGTTTATTGCTATCCAAAATTATCAAAGACATTACAGAAATGTCCTAAAAAAGTCATGTGCAGGCAAAAGGCTAAGTGACCTGGAGGAATAATCATGAATGTAATGTATGGACTTAACTATTACCTGTTACACACAGCAAAATTCCACCCAAAGACATCCAACCATCCTTTCTAGTCTTATTCAAGAATCTAAACATGTAATATGGAGACAGTGCTTGATAAACATGTGGATTCCAGTGCCATACGTTGTATATTCCAAGTGCACTAATGCACAAAAGCCAAGCCAGCACAATTGGTGCGAACAAAAACCCAATCCGGTGTGTTCCAAAATGTTGAAGCGCAAATAGACATACTAGGACAAAAAGAGTTATTGGCACCACGGCATCTGCGAAATGTACATACATCAGAGGAAAGTAACTGAAAACGCAAAAGGAAGTGTTAATTTATCTATATTTGATTGTGGTGAGAAATGTTAAACTTATAAGTACTGTGACATAAACCTCTTGGCTATAGTTTAGAGAAAAGCAATCACAAACAAGACCAAGCTTTATTTCGTAGAGCAGATGCCATCCAAAGCTGTCATATAATGTTGGCTACCATTCATCAACCAAGTTAGAAGTTAAAACGCTAACTAAATCTCAAGAAAACGTTTTAAAATTTACGTATAATAATCACAACTATCAGAGAGAATACACAAAAGAACTCATAACTCTAAAGAATGTGTCAAATAGAATATATGATAAGCTTCCTTTCAAGGAGAAGCAGGAAGGGATTATGTAGGAATAGCAAACAGAAGATAAGAAATTGCATCATGTGTGTGTGCACAGGTTTATAGCTAATGGACTAACCCTAAAGTAGAAACTTGTGGGCCAAGAGGTCACAAATTTTACTCTCACCAAGGAAACTTGCATAACCATTTGTGTTCCAATTTATCTTTCCATGTACGTGACCCATGGACCTCACATTTTATCCGACACAAAAAAACAGAAATTAACAGTGTTGATAAAGACTACATTAAATTCAGGTGCCAAAATGACTTATCTCTATCTTATGCTGAGAATAGAGTTGGCAATGTAAGGTGACATAAACCAAAGGAAACTCTCAATGGATTAGTAAAAGAACTCTACAAAAATATTACAACAGGTTTCAGCATGCAGATTTTGAAAAACAAAAAGTGCTTACACTCATGGTGCTCCTTTGACATGGACAGCTCGAGCCCCGAAACTGCAGAAAACACTAGCAAAACAGAATGCGACAAAGGAACAGGATTAGCAAAATTGTGAAAAAACTGAAGTGACAAACGATGAAGGAAATCAGTACAGCAAGGTACCTGCGATAGCTGGAGTAAGGACTCCGTCGCCAATCACCATGCAAGTGCCAAGCATAACCACTAGTAAGAGAACTGTGTGCAAATTCTTGTGCTTCTCAAGCCAAACTTTGATCATCAACCCATTTTTTGTTTCAGGATGGTGCTGATGTCTATACGTAGATAGTTGTTCATCTGCAGTCTGCCTGTTTGGGAGAAGGCTAACATTGGCATGCCTACATATTGAAGAATACAAAGCAAATGTGCCACCTGCAAAATCAATTTTAGCATTAAGGCTGATTAAACTAGAGTTTCAGGTAAAGGGTCCAAGTCTTTATGGCCTTACCCTCGCCATTGTCATCAGCTCTAAGAACGATGAAAACATATTTGATGAGAGGAACAAGGGTAAGGGTCCAGAATACTAATGAAAGCACGCCAAAAATTTCTTCATTTGTTTCTGAATGGGTAATATCTTCAGCAAATGTGCTCTTGAAGACATATAAAGGGGATATACCCAAGTCCCCATAGACCACACCTAGGCTCTGATATGCCAACAGCAACACAGCCTTCCAAGAGTCCTTCTGAAAATAACGAGAAGCTTAATCTTACCAAAAACAATTACATAAAAGTTCTGAACAGAGTCACTATGTGTTTCCTCTTTAAACTTAATTAATATATAGTCTCACTTCAAGCAAAAATGAAAAAGAAAATAAAAGAGTTCAGTTTTACAAGGGAAGAACCAAACCCTGGCAAACTTCACATTCTCTCCAATTTCAGGATCCATGGCCAGGACACAATTTGATCTTAACGTCAAACTTCTGTTTAAATAGCCTTCAATGGACGATCTGCAAGATGACATGCCCTTCTTAATATTTGCTCAAGGTGAAAGAAGTGGAGCAGAAAAGAAGATCTTCGGCAACTGCAGGTAAGCGAAGTAAGCAAATATCACCATCAACAGGCACACTCGTTTCAGTTCACCACTCGCCAAGGACGAGTCTGTCAACTGCATACTGTTAAGAGAGAAACATCTTCTACTTTAAATAGCTAGACGCTTGCTTGTAGGCATTCTTCGATGGGAAACCCAAATTTCAGACACGGGTAGACAGGAAAACTGAAGCCATGTGGATGACAAATTTCTCCACCCACACTGTTCAAAACACGCTCTTCCCACATGCACACTTAAATTCATGTCCTCTGAAGACCACAGGATGAAGCAGCAAAAAGGTGATGGATTTCATTAGACAGAAGGGAATGGATGCAAGCTTCCGAAGACAAACGAAATGCGATGGAGCAGAAAACACGTGATAGGAAAGAGAGCGACATGACCTGATAGCCCAGTACGCATTGCAACAAACACCCAATAGAACACGATAAAGAAGTTAAATTTTGAACATCATTACATCAAACTTACCAAAAGTTCACATCCATGCAAATTTTTTTGTCGGGGTACAAACAGAAATATGTTCAAGAACACATCTTTACACGGAAACAATCACTATGAACCGAATACGTAAATTTAAAACCATGTTGTGGTACAAATGTGAAGAAACATGAGGAACTAGGAAGGAGGAGAAGAACAGGAGGGAGGAAGACTGTGCGGGATAGAGATCATAGGGACTGCTGCAGATGCTTCAGCTTTGTGGAAATGTGGTTGAGCAGGCAGCCGCTGAAAGCGACCACTACCAACAGCACGCTCTACCCCATTTTTTATCCCCCGCCCCCTTGTTTCTAGTTTCTTTTTTGTCCTTCCCACTTCCTTGTTTCTAGTTCCTTTTTATCCTTCCCACTATGCTTAAAAATCCTTCAAAAAAATGCAAAAATAATCGGACTTTACCCTTTCCGTCAAGCACTTCTATCCGAAGCACTTTGCTACTTCCACTAGAAACTTTTGCAACATGTGAGACCAAATCCTTGCAAATGCGACTCCTTTTTTCAACGCCGAACTGCAAAGGGAAAAAAAAAACGAATTGCTCATCTTCATACAAACTCTTGATTAAAGAATCAAATTTGCAAGAAATTTTACTTCTGTGAAAAGGAAAAATACCTGAAATCTCTTTATCTTTTGAGTAGTCCCGATCCTTGTTGCAGCAAGCAGCATAGCGGATAAAACGCCATTTCCAGATTTCTATCTATCACGAGCTCTCCAACTTCGGCCACTCTCGAAATCCGCTCGCATCGTGGAGGAGGAATTCGCGCGAAGAACAGGCAAAACAAAGCTATGTCGCGACACTACCTTTATACACAAAACAGAGGAGGACAGTCTTCACTGGCTCCATTGCTTGGCAGAGATTATGAAAAAGACGGCAAACATGTTAAATTACATAATTAAGATGAATCAAGGCAGGAAGATATCCATTTGAAATTGCTGTGCAATGTACTAATCTCGTTCTTATTTCGTGATTTTAGTCTGCACCGGAAAATTCGGAGTGCTGCTGCTCAATATTAACAAGTGTAATGATTGTGTCAGTTTTTCTGGGGTGATCCAGCACAAATTTCTAACTTTATGACAATTCAGAAATATACAACTTTGTATTTTTTTTAAAAAATGTTATAGGTAATTTGATACTATGCTAATGAATTAAATATTCATGCAAAAACTCAATTAAACAGATAAGAATAATCGCATTTGTATTTATAATCTTCACATGTTTCATAAAATTATATCCACAAGATGGAATTTGAAAAAAAAAATGAAGATTATAGAGGTCATGAATTTTTTGGTTAAAGTCCAATTTTCAGACACCAGAATTCATGTAAAAGAATGATGACGTTGATAACATGGGGATAAAGATGAAGTAATTTTATAAAATTGTGTAATGAAATTATCGGATGTTATCTGTAGTAAGGTTTTAGGCAAGATAAGGTAAAAAGGCCACATTAAAAACTAAAAAGGCAAGTGGATGGATGTTTATGAACCACCTTCTAATCGTGTCACAACGAAACAAAAAGTTATTAAAGGGGAGATCGGACATGATATGACCTTCCCCGGTTGAAGAATAAATTGGTGAAGGAAATACAAATTATAATTGTAACGTGTGCAAATTTCAATTAAGGAAATGAATTAAAAAAATCAAAATCAATTACAATTAAGGAAAGGAATTCAAAATTGCATTCGAATAAAAAAACAAAGAAGAAAAGAAACGACCGACCGGGGAAGAAATCTTCCTTCGATCACATTTTAGATTCGGTCGGCCGAAGCTATAAGAGGAACGCAAGGGGGAGCCCGCGCGTCCCCTTGGACTCCCTCTCGATCACCTCGTTCTCCTTCCTCTTCTCCAAAGAGCGATGCACAAGTGCGGGACAGGGGCGACATACAAGACGATCGACGGACATCCAGAACACGGCAACCTCTCCTATTCCCGAGGACTAGACGCACCTTCCCCACCGGCCAGGAATGATCGGCAGTCGAAGGACGACGAACAAACCGTCGGCGAATTCCTAACGACTGAGAAAGGTACCTTAGAATGTTGAAATCCCCTAGATGATGAAATATAAATTTTTTGATGCGTGTTAGGATTCCATTATGATCTTGAATGCCTTACCTTTATTTTTCATATTATTATCGACCAGATTCGATGACCGGAGAGCCGTCGAAAATGAGGAAGATGACCGGCGGCTCTGTTTTATTGCAAGAATCAGTCTGTACAGTCGAAAATGAGGAAGATGAGTGGTCGACTGATCCTGTGAAAGTCTGTACAGTCATCTTTGCGCCATTGATCGACCGATTTTCTCTGAACGGTCGATCGATCCTGCGTGCACTTTGCATCACAGTGATTTTACGACCGGTCGTTCAATCCTATCAGAGCGATCGACAGATCTAGTAGGGCATGAAGATTCTGCAAATCGGTCAACTGACTCCGAGAGTACGATCAACCGGTACGACAAGATGCTCGACGAAGAAGACGATCGACCGTCCAAGAGGAGCGGTCGATTGGTCTCACAGAACTGTCGACCGATCCAAGAGGAGCGGTCGACCGATCTCACAGAACTGTCGACCGGTCCAGAAGGAACGGTCGACTGATCCAAGTCGACTGGTTCAAGTCGACCGAACCAAGGGAAACGATCAATCGGTCTAGAGGACGGTCGATCGATTCAGCTAGACAAATCGATTCAGATTAATCGATTCAATCAAATTAACCGGTTCAAGCCGACCGATTCAAACCAACCAAACCAATAGGTAGGTCTTGAATCGATTATAATGTACGAATGTTGATACGGTCTGAGACGAACTTCGACTTGGCCCAGGTCACGCTCTTGAATCCTAAATAGGAAATTCGAACTAGATTACCCTTAACCGACTGAGTCCCATTGTGAAAGACACAAATGCCCTTTTTGTGTTCTGAGCTATGATTCTAGACCCCATTAAAGATGAATAAAGATAAGTAAAACAAAGATAAAACTACGAAATTACTATGTGCCGCCCCAAAGTATAGAACAAAGATCATAGCATTGCATAGAGAGGGATATGTAGCTAAGCTGTGGAGACAGCGAACCTATTAATATTTGATGACCATTGTTCTTGAGTTACAGGTCCTCTCTCATCTATGTCTCGACGAAGAGTGATGCATTGACACACTCCTTTCTTAAAGAAGTATAATTTTATAGTATCGAGCTAGAGGGACTGGTAGTTAGCTGAGGAGACAGTGAACCTACAGATCCTTAAATGACTACTGTTCCTAGAGTACATGTCCTCTCCCACTTGTATTCCGAAAAAAATGATGTATTGATACACTCCTTTCCCAAAGTGGGCACACTGACTTTATAGATTCAGAGAGACACCTCTGGCATTCATATCTAATAAAGTCGAGCTCGTATAGGACAACTAATTCTAAGGACAGCATAGTAATGTAAAAGACGTAATGCAATTCATAGTAAAGTATGGTATAGCAAAGTATAGAACATGATATAGTAAAGTATGGAACATAGCATAACAAAGTTAACGCATTGATTAGTAAAGTCCAAGGTAAGGCATAATAAAGATAAGACATAATCATGATAAAGAATAGAGTATAGATACTAATATGATTGAAGCAGCTTTCATGGTTTTCATGTGATTATAGGTACTATTTTCTTGATCATATGCGGTATTCGCCAATATCTTGGTCATCTGACCAAGGAGCATCACATTGGCTTTGAAGCAGTTGCATGGTACTGGCATTTTGTAGATGTGGTTCGGTTATTCCCATTTGTCTCTATCTATTGGTGGGGAGGTATATGAAAGAATGAATAAGTGGATTGAGGCTCGAAGACAAAGAGAACTGGGCTTTTCAAAAGAGCCCCCTTTATTCAAAAAAAAGTGGACTACTTCCCTACCTGTATTCTGGCACATAAATTTGGGATAGAAGAGAGGCGGATTATGTTAACCAATAAATGACTCGAAAATAGATCTTGGTCTATTTTCTATTTTCGTAATCACTTTGGTTCTCCGAACAAAGAAAATCGAAGAACCTAATAGATCAACTAAACCTCTTGGCTGCTACGAAACATATCGGCCTTGCCTTGCGGAAGGAACGTTCTGATAAGGAGGCTGAGCCTATTATGAGAAAAGGAGCAAGCAACCTCGTTTTGCCCTTTCCTTCACGTTCACGGCACGGCCCTGCTCGCCAGGAGGAATCCTTGATTCATGGCCGGAGATCAAGGCACAGATCGGTCCGAAGCGGCAGCTTAAAGTCGAATTCTCATTCGCAGCGCCCTGGGCACATATTCACATAAGACGTAATTTTCATGATCTTCTTATACACGATGCCCGTCTTTCCATTTTCTCACTGACAAGGCAGGGTAGACGACTTTCACTATGATTGAACAATACGGGTTGTCGGGTCAAGCAAGAAGCAGCAGGCGGTCATCATATACTCGTTAACTCGGGCCTAAGATCTGATAGTTCTCATCCATCATAGGAGGGTTCGCAAGCTTTCGAGTAAAAAATAGGTAATAGGGAAGACGGGATAGCAAAGTAAGGGAAGGTAAGCGGTCTTATATCACTTGTATTTTTCATATTCTTTCTAGCTACAGATATAAAGCAGTTCGACAGTCAAAGAGAGAAGCTAAATAAGTGGCAGCCAGTCAGCTTCATAAAGCGAAGGTAAGAAGGAGGGTTCAGATAGCGGTTGCGGGTTTCCTATCCCTGTGAGCAAGCTGGGCAAAAAAAAAGGTGTTGGGTTTCAGGGGGGAGGCGACATAAGGAGAAGAATCCGAAAAAGAGGATCTGAGTCAAAGAGGGCCTAAAGGAAGACGTTTTTTTAGGGATCAAAGGTAGCATAAAAGTAAGGAATAATTGTTTATTGCGATCAAAGTATAAAAAATCAAGACACATTATTTATTACTTATCTATTTGTGATACAATGATCATTGATTATTATTTCATCGTTTATGCTTATATTGTACTGGACGTTTTGCTCATGGGTATTTGATTCCTCTGTATTAGGATTTTGCAAGCAAGAATTCATCTTGATGAGGTGTTGGAGGGCATGTGGCTTGGAGAACGCTGTACATGACTTGCTTATATCATCCAGTTCTCTTAATTGTATTTAGTCTAATAATTATCCTTGCTTTGGAAAGACATTATGTTATTTCGCTTATCGAACTTCTTCCCAAATGTTGAACTTGTTAGAGATTGTGGTCTTTTCCTTCCTTGCTATAGAATGTATTAATTATTTATGTCCTTTGATATTCAAACGTTTAAGCTTCCGTAATAAAATTTTTTATTATATTTTGTGATTATATTTGATGCTATATACAAATTGTTGAATGATCAAGATCATATTATGGTCAATAGTGTAACAGACTGTAGCGCTCTCGAGATTAACCTCACTGTCTATGTGTCAGAGGGACGATTTTAGGGACATTATTTCTTTCTTTTGAAACCATCTAAAAAAATCACAAAAATCGTTCTTCTCTTAGTTAATTCGTGACAAATCTACTCTTGCCATCACCAAGAACAGTAATATTCCAACCTTGTATTCTTTTTTAATCATATTTCATTTTATCGACCTACTATTTGATTATTATATAATTATCAAATAATTATGTATCATTTTAAGTGAAATGCATAATCCATCATTTGGTTATTATAATTTTGCTGCAGCTTCAATCGCCGAAACATACTTTCTCTATGCGAATAACATCAATGGAAGGCAAAATTCTCAATAATATAAAATAATAGTAACAAATCAGGCGAAGGACGCAGGCGAAGAACATCAAAGAGGGCATCAAATGTGAAATTGCGTACTAATTGATCCATCAACAATAGTGGCAATTACGTACCGATCAAAGATATATATTATATAATGCCAATTACGTACCGATCAAAGAAGTCCAATCATTGTTTTTTTTTCGTCTCTCTCTCTATCTCTCTCTTCTTACCAAACGAAATCAAGCCGTGCTAGTGTTAATATTGGCAAGAACAGTGGACGCTGCAACAGAAGAAAGGATAAAGAAAGTATCATCAATATTAATATTGGATCATGAAACATCTCGAAGATAGCGAGAGTAGGCCACCTTCACGGTATGCTTCGACTCCAATTGGATCTCCTTAATTGGTGTAACATCATACATATATGACAATCATCAACACTATTATACTTTGACTTTGTTTAACATTGATTTTGGAGGAATGCAAAGGATGGATAGATGAAATTACTAATATTCCATTTAAATTAAGTTATTATTTATTTATGAGAACATCAAAATTTTTATTCGGGAGGAAAATGTCCTTCTCATCTTTTCTTCTTAAAAATTCAATATCAATAATTTTATTTTTTTAAAAAAATAATTATAATTGCCTCTTCCGTTAATAATTGTTTAGTAATTTCATTTTTTATCAGTTCACTTTTATTATTATTATTCTCTGCGTTTGCTTGCTATTTTTTTTTTCAAACTTCATGCTATATTTTTAGATATTGGGTAGATGTAGTTGGGAGAATTTCTCTATGAAAAAGAAAATTATCACCCATTTTTCTCTATGAAAAATAAATTTATCATCCAATTGATCATTTTATTAGGATGTTGTTACCATGAAGAATATTTGGTTTGGTGTACATAAAGGTGAAGTTTTGTCGCTCTTCTTGTTCTTATCTCCGTGCTGATAACTCGTTCATGGTCATGATAAAGACGTGGGTTTCTGGACTGTTGCAACTTTTTTCAAAGTGTTATTGAAACAAAAATATTTTTTAAGACTTATATTATCGTTTTTTTATTTTGTCTGAGAGATTTTTAATGATGGGAACTGGACGGAGGGTTGTCCACATCGTAAAAAAAACGTTTTTATTTATTTATTTTTTAAAAAAGGGAATGGTGGAACAACCCTGATGCACAAATTTATGGTTAGTCAGTTTAGAATGTTCAATTTCTTTTATGATCATAATGTTTGCAAAAAACAACGTGTTCCATTAAAAAAAATGTGTGGCTGCTCAACAAGAAAATATATTAATATCATAGGACAAGCAAGGCAAATAACAAAAACGTTGATGACGAACTAATAATTATGCATCGAGATTAAAAATTCTGTAATGCTAAAAAATTAATTAAACTAATGGCGCCCGAGTGGACTGCCAAGCCCAAGCCTTTTCTCAGCCTTCACACTTTTAAGCCCATTAATTTTAAACTCGAGCGGTACGAAATCCAAGTCTTGTGGGCTGGGTAAACATTAATTTAAAGACCAATAACTCCAGATATTGTTTTCATTAAAACCACCTAGAAATAATAAAGTTGATACTTTTTTTCGAGAGAAGCAAAATAATTGTTCTTCACTTTCGAGTATAAATTCTCATTTAAAAAACTATTTAAACCAAATGCACTTTTTTTCACTTTTAGTCATCGCACTCCTTTATTCCATTTCTAAAAAAGTACAATAAGAAATAATACAATTGGCTTGCTCTTATGAATAATTTAAATTCTGAAGTTTTGTATTTGGTAGCTGAACCCCTAAAAACCGACTTAAACTAACAGCCAAAACCCCAAACAACTCTTCTTAAAAATTGATTAGTTTTAGTCGAGGTTTTTCTTTTAACTTTTTATTTTACTTAAAAGATGTTGGGTCGAGATGAAAAAAAAAAGAAGAAAACTTTAGACATCTAACTAAAAAATATTAACTGGTGACTTGAACTTAGATATATCACTTCATTTACTTTATATGGTCATGGCAAGCCTCAAAACAAGTTAGCAGCTTACAAAAGAATCAATCAACTTATATATATATATATAAATATATATATATATATATATACACACATATATATACATACATATATATATAATTTATTTATATATATTGGATGTTAGTTCTCTTTGCCAGAAGAATAAAAATCATTAATCAACCTTGATAAATTTGAAAATTGGGTGTTGACACCTCTCGTCCCTGAAACAGCTAATTAACAAGTTGAAGCATCAAATAGTAACCTTGGATACCGGTGGCCACGTACCACGACCGAAAAAAAGAGTAATAAGAAAACGTTTACGTAACGGGTTTGGCAGATAAAGAAATTATCAAATAAGTAAAACGTTTACTTATTTGATTATTTCTTTATCTAACGCGCGAATTAAACTAATTCACATAGTCATCGTCCTCCTCCTCAAGCAGCTGCTCATATTGATCGGCGCCGGCGCCGGCGCCGGAGAACAAGTCGCTGCAGAGCTCCCCGTAAAACCTGGAAACCAAGTCCACGAACACTGGGGACTTGAGGTTCTCCCAGCAGTAGAGGAGCTCCTCCACGTCCATCAGGTCCCTGACCTTCCCTTCCTCCACCACCATCTGCACCAGGTACTTCTCAAAGCTCCGGCAGGCCTCCTCCACCTCGTCGAACCCCGTGGCGGCGCCGTCGGCCTCCCGCTGTCCTGCGCCTCTCAGCCTCGCGATCCTCACGTACGCCGGCGTTATCGGGGACGGGAACGGCGCGGGGAAGCGCTCCCTCTCGGTCATGCTTCGCAGCTCCCCGAGCTTGTCGAGCTCTTCGCCGTGGCGCGAACGGCGGGGCGAGAGCTGGAAGGATGAGAAGCTTCGCGGCCTCCAGCAGCCCCTTCTTCCGGCAGCGGCGCCCTTGCGGAGGTTCCGGAACCTTAGGTCTCTTATGGTGAGGGGTCTCCTCCGGCAATGGAGCTTGAGGAGTCTGGAGAGCTTTCTGCTGCATGGCTTCAGGAGCTTGGCGTCTAAGGAAGCCAAGGATGGTGGCATCTTGGTGGACCGGAGGAGAGCAAATGATGGCGGTCTCAAGGATGCAGTCGAAGCAAATAAATCAAAGTAGATATTAATGTTTGCTACCGATGAACAAAATTGATCAGCAGCACGCATGCATGCATGAGAGGTTACAAATTTGGGTGTTGTAATATATATATAAGAACGCTAGGAAAGGTTGTGTTAATTTGGGGTGTAGTGGATGTCACGTTACGTTCATGTAAAAGGAAGTGGGTGACCATTAACGGAGATTGACATCGGGTATCATTCATTGGGTAATTTAGTAGGTCCACGCTTCCACATCCGTCGTTATAGGCTTGAGAGTCCATTAATTTGAGACCCCTTAATTTTAAGGATTTAACGGAGGTGCTGCAAGATTAACGACAGATAAAAAAATCGCACAATTCTAACAATCTGTTCGGTTCAACACAGTTTAGAATTGATTCAATGTTCACTCTCACGGTTTACGCTCCTCTCTCCCTCTGCGCGCCATCGTCTCCCTCTACGCAGGCGACGAGCAGACGATAAGTCACCTCGTCGGTCGTCCTCACACGACATCCTGTCGGTCGATGAACAGGTGAGCACAGACGTTGTGAGCAAGCGAATGACGGTGATGCGATTACAAGGGACAAGGCAACCTAATCTCCTTCCTCTAGCAAGGCGATGTCGTTCTCCAAATACTCGAGATGGTTGCGAGGCGACCTCGGCGGCGATGGATTCAGATGAGGGGGCGAGACTTTGGCGGCGAGGCGATGAGGGCTTCAGTGGCGAGGGCTTCGGACGAGGCAGGGACTCCGCGGCGAGGGCTTTGATGACAAGGCGATGAGGGCTTCAGACGAAGATGGCGAGGGCTTCGGCGGCGAGGCGATGACGACAATGGCTTTGGACGAGGTGGCAAGGACTATGCGGCAAGGTCTTTGCCGATAAGACGACGAGGGCTTCGACGGTGAGGGCTTCAGACGAAGATGGCGAGGGCTTCGGCAACAAGGCGACGAGGGCTTCAGACGAAGATGGCGAGGGCTTCGGCAACAAGGCGACGAGGGCTTCAGACGAAGACGGCGAGGGCTTCGGCAACAAGGCGACGAGGGCTTCAGACGAAGATGGCGAGGGCTTCGGCAGCGAGGCGATGATGGCTTCAGCGGCGAGGGCTTCGACGACGAGGGCTTCAACGACGAGGCGGCTGGCGGCGAGAGCTTCGGCTTAAGGACGAATAAGAAGTTGAACCGGTTTTCAACCACGCGATTTGCTACAGTGAATCACGCGATTTATTAATCTGTCGTCGATCTTGTATTTGGTGGCTGTAAATATAAGTAGTAGGATGCTATCCTTTATATGGATAGCACCCATTGAATCCTAAATTTAATTGTTAGTGTTAATTATCTTTCTAGTGACAAAAAAGTAGTGCATTATAAGAATAGGTAAAATTGAGAATTAAAATTATACGTACTCCTCACAATCGAACACGACATATATTTTTGCAAGTGCTACGTTGGCCATCAGGCCATGCACACAATTTTATACATTGTATAATGAAATGCTTTAAAATATAATAACAAATAAATAATTATATGTAACCACCGATTATAAGCTATAAAGACACCGAAACAAAAGATGACAAATAACCAATTATATGTAATCTTATTTTGTCCAACAAAAAGTGAAAATAATAGTATAAATGAAAAAATTAAAATGACAATTAAAACAAAACAACGGAAACATAAATTGTGAACAACTCATAATTATTAAAAATGATAAAATTATCAGAGAAATATAATAAAACAAATAAAATATAGCATTAACATTGAAAAATATGAATTGTAAAAATTTTAATACTATTCAGGTCCTCAGGAAAATATTGGTTAAGCAACTACTTTTTAAATTAAATTAAGAAAATGTAAGATAATTTGAAATGAGATAATGATGAAAAATACGAATTAACACATACTATGAGGTATAAAATTTAAAAGTACAAAGGTATTACATAAAAAATAAATTAATAAAAACAATAAAGTGCAAACATAATGAAAAAATTAAGACAAGTAAATAATAGAATAAAGGATAATAAATAAAAATATCAAAATTTGTTTATGTAAAGGTTAATCTCAATAAGACATAAAATAAAATAAAACATTTCTTGAAAATATAGCGATAAAAAATTATATAAAAAAGCAAACTATAAATGATAATATATTTGTTAAATTATGTGAGAGAGAACATAATAATTTTTTAGTCTAAACAAAGATAAACCAATGAATTTAAAATAAACTAAAATATTTTTAATATACGGAATCAGAAAAAAACTACATATTGAAAAGTTTAAATGAACCCATAAATTAAAATAATCATTTGCTATACTAAATTAAAAATTTTATATTTGGGTTATCATTTATGCCGTTATGAATAATTATGATTTTCTAGGCTAACTGGGTTGGGCTTTCTTCCGAAACATATTTGGGTTTGCAGCCCGGATTATTCATTTCCGGACTTGAATTGTGCAATTTGTTTTATTGTAAATAAATAGAACGGTGCATTTAGCATTCGATTATTCTCCATCAATCTATTTGCCAATGTGAAATTTTTACTATATATCTTGTCATCATTTATATTATAAACAACACAAACGAATCTTTAATATTTTACTCATGAACGGATTAATTAGTTGCTAATAAAATTGCACCACTAATGTTTCTTTTTAACAAAAATCAAGATTGTTGTAGGCATTAATTGTTACTAATTGAAGTTAATGATGGTACTACTACTTTTATCTCTCTCTCTCTCTCTCTCTCTCTCTCTTCTCATTTTGATTCTCCCTCTTGGTCGATGGTTTGAATGGTCGATTGTTGGCTTTGTCATGTCACCAAGTTTGTTTCGCATGTAGCAAACAAAAAGGTCCCACAAGTTTGGAAATTATAACATGCATGAATCATATGCTTTTTTTTATTCTTATACAAAAAATAAATCAACGACAAGTTATACATCTCCTTCGTTGAAACCTAAATCAATATTTTGTCTCACTCCGTGATTTATAGTTTCAATATTTGTTTGGGGCTTCAAGTGTCTTCCAATTCTAAAACAAAATATCAAAAAATGTTATTATATATTCATCATTTTTTATGAGTATTAGTCAACGATATAATTATGACATAATTTTTAAAAAAAGTTGCTCTTTTATATCTATAGTAACTAATTAATTTTATCTAGTTATGTTACATGTGTGGAGTTTTTTTAAAATTCAACATTTTATAATATTTTTAAAATAATTATAATATGATTGTCACTTCACGATTTAACGCATTTATTATCGGTAATTAATCATAATTCAATTATAAATGATTGATATGGATCCCACACAACTAGATTAATGGATGGAATCAAAGTCCAATTCTCAGCGTTGTTTGGTCAAATATTCTTTAATAGCTTAAATTATGTAGTTCTTCCATGGAGGACCCTTTCTTCCATTTGTTCTGCAACATGATGAAGACACTTTTGGTCTTAAAATATTTTCACACTATATGAATTAATACCATGACATAAATAGCCTCAAGTTTGGGGTGTATTAATAATAAAATCATTTTAGTAACTTTTGGGCTTTTTTTTGAAAGTTTTATGGGTCATAATCAAATTTATTGTTTATAATGATATAAATTAGTGAAATGATAATTGATTGATTATGACAACCGGAAAAAGAGATAATTTCTATTTTTAAAAAATAATAAAGTAATCGATCGGAACAAGTTGACTTCTTCAACTTGAACATTTTGTTAAAGCAATTTGCGAGCAACATATAACATAAAATTCACGAGAAGCCTTGATTTTTTTTTTCTTAATGGAAATGACTCAAAATTTAACCTATAAATTGGCAGAGGCAGAGTATACGAGTTATAAAGTCATAGATTCATAGGGTTGATCGATGCCATTGATGAATTTCTTAATTCTACTAATGTTACACAATCTTTTTTTCTTTCAACCTTATTACTAATGAATTGATGATTTTCAATTGGAACTAAACTAATTCTTCCTATTGATTTCTTTCGTTTTGTTAGATTTAAAAAAAACTGAAAACTTAGATAAGTGTATTATCAATATATGCGAGCGTCACCTCCCATCAAGAACTCCGACAAGTTCGCGGCAGGGGGTTGACAACTAACCTTTTTTGTGTCATCGGCACCCACGGGTCTCCCCCTCCCCTATTCCTTTTTTTGCATCATTGACATGCACAAGGAATGACAACCCCCCTCCCCCCATGTCACCGACGCGCACAAGGGAAAGAGAGGGCGTCGTCCTCCTCTACAAGTTCGTCGGAGCTCATGAAAAGGGTGATGCTCTCCCTTTTTCGCGTCGCCAACGCGCGCAAGGATGATCCTCTTAATAAAATTTGAACTTCGGTTGCTAGGATTCTTACTCAAAAGATAGCTTTGTATAAACTAT
The DNA here is from genome assembly GCA_030549335.1 of Pontederia crassipes. NCBI lineage: Eukaryota > Viridiplantae > Streptophyta > Magnoliopsida > Commelinales > Pontederiaceae > Pontederia > Pontederia crassipes. The sequence continues at coordinate 8,708,953 of CM060188.1, read as the reverse complement.
ATATATTTGATGAAAAATATTTTTAAAATGTTATTACTAAGGAAGTCAAGACTTTTTACAAATAAATATTCATGAAGTATATGAAGAATTAGACCATGCATCATCATATCCTGATAAATTATTTAATCAGATCCTTGCAATAGATTACATTAAAAGAAGACGTATATATGGGTCTGCAATTGGTCAGTAGCATTTAATTTGCACGTCAATGAAGTCATAATTTTAATTTGCGAATGACGAAATAAATCATGTACGTTATTTACCTGAAATTAAGCTTATCTAACACATTATCTGCCATGATGGCCTTTCTTGCACACAACAAGATTTTACTTTTCCAAGATTATGATGAAAAGATCATGCAATTACAAATCCACCTGCAAGCTGGTTAATTATATATCAAACGTTCAAGCTATTATTACCTGATTAAATATTATTTTCCTTTATTTAGAATGGAAAAAACGTCACTTGATACTACTAATAACTTTATTATTCATCGAAATATGATTATTAAAAATAATAATTCTGCTTATAAAAGCACAAGCTGATTTTATCAGAACTCACATTAAATTAATTGAAAAAAAAATGTAAACATTAGGAAAATATAAGGCTAGAAAGCACTTGAAATTATAGGTGCATACTGAGACACATCTTTGACCATTGTTCTTATATATTTTAGAAATTTCATTGTGTTGACTCTTTCAGTACCTTTTTTTAACTTAAAAGTTATTCCTATATGTCTACGTACATTGTTATATTGATATATTCCATCGATAGACATGTAGACTGATTTTTTTTCCAAGTGTCAGCCCGAAAATTACGCCATGAGTCATCTGATTCGTCCTCGATCAAAATCCTAAAGAGATGCACCATTACCCGTCTCACAAGAAATAGAGAATAGAATGGTTTTAAAAAACTTGCAAGACCAAGTATTGACAAGGTTATGTTTCGTGATAGACTCATATTTGATTTCTAAAATTATTATTTTGATAAGAATTTATTGCTCTTGCCTAAAGATAAAATTAGTCGGATGCTAATAATTCAAAAAATGGATGGATGAAAAAAAAAAGTCATGCAATGCATGGTACGTATGATGAATTCGATGTAGTGTACACAATGAATCTATAGGCGTCATATTCTATCGCAACTTGGCAAAGTAGGTGCATAGCTTTTTTTTGTATTGCTTGAGAAAGTCAAAACTTAATATATAGAAAGAGTCAAAACACTAAAGAAAATTACATAAGAAAGTATAGGAGTTCTACTCGGAGTCACATGATCAAAATTATGAATAAAAACGCAGTGCAAACAATATCGAATGTGCTTGTTATCATTTATCAAATTATGTTGCTTCTTTTAGGACAGTTTTATTCTTTACAAATTACAATAAAGGCATTAAAATATTTATTAAAATTGATGTTCCGAACTCTTAAATCACATTTCAATAAGTCGTGTATGGTTAAAATAAAAAAAAGCAAAAAAAAAAACACAATTAACATATTGAAAATAAGAAGTGATAGATTATATTATGAATACAAATATCATTATTCAAAGGATGCTATTCAATCTCATCTAGCATCAGATAAAGTTATATCCAAGCTGAGATAAGCTCGACAAACTTTATCATTATAGAGTAAAACTGAAATTTATTGGGAAAATAAGAATAGTAAGAAATATATTGTGTAAAATAATAAATTGAGATGAAATCTGTTAGGATTTCTGCATTAGAAAAATTATGCATCATAAAAAAATTTAAAAAATTTATGACGACTCATAGTTTTATTATATGGAAGAAACAAAAGAAGATTACAAGATTATCGTCAGTTTTATTAGATGAAATAAATAGAAAAATAGTACAAGATCAGATTACTTTATGTTTGAATTCTTAGAGAGTTTATATAAACACTTCATTTTATAAATAATATAAATTATAGATCGATTGGACTCTAAATTAATTTTTTTAAAATAAAATATCTATCTCATGATAAAAAATAAATCAATTCCGAATCACAAATAAAATATCATATAAAATTTTCGCCTAAAATACTCTCCCCTCTATAGCCCAGGAGGGGATTCTTCCTAAACCCCCACAACGAGATTCCATAGCGTGAGGATATCTTTTATTTCGAAGTATCTTAAAGTCTAAACGAATTTCTAATTAAAATAAAATTCAAGACATTATTAACAAAATCCTCGTTTTTTCCCCTCAAATTAAGTCATTTTTTTATTTCTCGAATCATAATCTACTAATCAGAAGTAGCGTGCTCTCCTTTGTCTTCTTTTTTTTTAAAGTTTAATCCAATAGCATCAAGTGTGCAATTTTCTCTTTCTAGTTCTCCATTTGCACACATTATATATTGGTTTTAGCGTAAAACAACTGAAGTGAAGAAAGTTAAATGCTCTTTCGAAAAAAAAAACGAAATTTCTCTCAAAAAATGACGAAGGAAATATCGGGGACATCTATTTATTTTATAAAAAAATACATAAGATAAGAATAGTAAGAAAATATGCTATATAATGGATCACCAATAACTATACTAATCGTATACATTTTTTTTTATCCAAAGAAGTTTTATGTTAGCCCCTGATTCCTTCGGAGCAAGTTGGTTATTGAAAATATTGAAATCGAAATTGCTAATTCCTAGAATATTTCAGAAAGTAGGAGTTAACCATTTGTCAAGCATATGGTACTGACATTGGCCAAAAAGATTTCTATTCAAAATTGAATAAATCTGAAGATAAATGTTTCCAAAGACATTAAAGATCTGTCTAGTTTACAATAATAAAGTTTTATTCTCCTTTATTTCGCCAAATACAACACTTATTTATTTAAAAGTACAAAAGATTAAATGGTTATTTTTTAAAATATTAAATCTGTGAACAATAATTTTTTAACCGTAACTTATTCTTTGTAAATGTTGAAATAGACTACTCTTGACTTAAACTCCTTGGGCTCGGTTGATTGGGAGTTAGGAATGCATGGAATAAAAATAAAAAATTTGTCAGATTAATCATTTTTTTAAAAAAGTTTGCATTCAAAATCTCTATATTCTATGCAAGTTTAACTCTTAAAAAAATTATAAGTTTACTCTTTACCATTTTTATGAAATAATTTTTATATTTGATTATATTTTGATGAATATCCATCTTTTATACTACTTAATCTCTAATCAAACGGCACCTAAAAATAATTTTATCCCATCACTCTTATCTTCATCATACATATTCTTATATTATTCTCAAATTCAATATTAGCACAACCCCATTTAGTTCCGGAACAACGGTAGGAAATAACTTATTTGAGCAATCAAACATTATTTTTTTACAATCGTAGGACCTGCATTAAGTATTGCAGGAACAAAATAAAATTCTGAACAATGTGTTCTTGCTCTACGTGGAACAATCTTGCTCATGCGGGTCAGAAAAAGAAAAATAACAACAGGATTAAAATATAAATTTATTTTAGAACATGCAATTTGCATCCAAACCGGTTCTAAAAGTTCTATAACCACTCTCCGGATATTTTAAAAAAAAATCGCTTCTCAAATTTAGAATTGAAATAAAGTTCTTTCGAAGATTCATTCAAAAAATCGCTTAGAAATTGCAATATTGGATCGAAATCGAAGTTTTGATGTTACTCGTCTTGAAACACATTGTGAAGTGCGGGGCTTTTGGATGCGTAACATTATTAAAAATATAAGAATAATTAGTGCTATTGAATTTGCTTATTAGCATAACATAAGAATAATTTAGTTTAACACTTAAAATCCCCAATTTAGTGCTAATTGACAAAAACCTAATTATTTCTAATTTTAAATTTGCCCATCATGTCGGTCGAGAAAAAGGCCATTCAAAGATGCAGGAAAAAAGTTGCATGATTTGACATGGTTGACTCAGACTCATGCTGATCTTTTTTTTTTCAATGTCACTAACTAGTGTGTGTAAATTGCACGATGGTATTGTTAAAAAAATAAGATCAATATAATAATTATATTATATTAATATGTGCGGACACATTTGGCACATCAATGTATTGACATGTGTTCCCTTAACATGCCATAAGTAATTGAAATATTAATTTATTGAATGATTAGTTATGAGTAGTAGTTATAAGATGACATTAACTATGCAATAATAACCACATGATTTTATAAGATATTAAAGAGAGTTGTATCTACACATTTTTACAATTATTTCATGGATTACATCGTATATCTTAATTAGTGGCTATGATAGTTACAACATTAACTATTTATACAATTATTCGACGATTTTAATTTTAATAAAATAATAGTTTATTAGCATAACATTATTAAAAATATTTAGGTTCGCATAACCTGTCTCATACGTACAATGGATAAAATATTATTATAATTTTTTTAGTTAGCTGAAAAAATCAACATATTGTATTATTTTTATTTAACTTTTCAGTTAGCATATAAATTAAAATTTAAATGACGCATGGCGCCTTCGCACCATCCAAGCCTCCCAAACTAAATTTAACGATTGATACGAAGTTGTGCGAGATTTTACCAAAATATCGTGAGAATTTCACAAAATCTTGTGCACTCTTCTCTCTCTCGGCTCATCTCTCACGCAGTCGACTGGTGATCTAGTCTCCCCACCAGCTTAGCCAACGATCAAATTCCTTTGCTCTTTCTCACACATCGGCGATCGAACACTCCTCTATTCCTCTCCTCTCTCTCTCATGATTTGGAGGGTGACGGATTGTGAGACCTAGAGGCTCCGGTGGCAGATGTCGGAGCGAAGGGCGCCGCGAATTTGGAATGGATGAGATCGAGAGAGGGAGGGAGAAGAGAGAGGGGAAGATCGAGAGAAGAGAGAGGGGGAGATGGAGAGAGAGGCCTGATCGCCAGCAACCGGATCCCTCGTCAAAATCGTCGGAGACCTTGCCTAGATCTCACTCATCGGGATCGCCGGTCATGGGAGCCCTCGCTTGGATCGTTGGCTGCCTAGATCAAGAAAGGAAGAGAGGGCGAGCATTCATCAGCGGCTGGATCGAGAGAAGATGAGAGAGCAGGCATATTCTCGCGAGATGCATAGCAACTGTCGAATCACCTCTTGTCTCTTCAGATCGTGTGCTTCCTTTCAACGATTGAATTCAATTTGAACGACTCATATGGTGCTTCGCGCAGCGTGAAGCATAAGATGCTCGACACTAGTGGCGGAGCCACATGAGTGCTAGCGAGTGCACGTGCACCCATTGGATAAGTATAATGAATGTAAATATAGTGACACATGTTATTGTTTGCTCAGTTGGCTAGTTATGTTTACTAGCTTGTATTCTCCACACATTGCCCGGTTGATCCTTGGTAGCTAATTTTTTTTCCTTTCATTTTCCAACTTAACAAATGCTTTTATTTGTCTTAAATTATAGCTTCATAACATTTACTACTTATTTCTATTATCACATTATATAATATCATTTTATTAATTATAATAAATATTATCCATGGCATTTATATTAGTGATATCATTTCATTAGTTATAGTAAATATTATTCATTAGTTTTATTTCATACTTAAATTTCTTTGGTAAATTTTAATTTTCCCATCTAATATTCTGAGTTAACTTGTTTTTGACAAAATTTTAAATTTTATATCACCCTAATATAAAATCATTTACATAAAATATTATACACTTAATAATTTTTTATTATATTTTTAGAGTTATAAATGTATTTTCACTACAAAATATTTTCAATATAATTATCAATAATGTAAAATAATATCTTGAAAAAATAATCTTCATTGGGATCATATATTTAAGATGGATTTTATACTTTTTAACACTAATCCATACTTTGTAATGGCTATGAACATTTCTAATTATATATACAATGAATGCTTTGTTTTTAAAAATAATAATGGCGACTTCATATTTTATAATAATAATAATTTTAAAAATGTTATCATTATTTGTGAACCCAATTACTAAAATGTCCGGCTCCGTCACTGCTCAACACATTTATTTTACCATATATATATATTATATGATGATAAAAAAAATAAGTAACAAAGTGAGATAAAGAACACCTTCATTTTATTCATATATATATATATATATAATTATATGGGTCAACAATAACAAAATCAATGTCTGAATAAGAGTTTAGACTTCAAAGGTTTACATTTCATAAACAAATTTCCGTTGACGATTTTTTGATTCAGACCGGCTGACCTTACGTTATTCATAAAGGTTCGATTGAATTAGTATTTGAAGAATCTTTCATAATTAATCATTTAGTCGCTTTTTTCATTCACGTCCCGCGCAATTTATTTTTCTCTCTCTCATAAGTCAGATGATGAGCATGCTACAGGACATGAACGTAGGTGACCTAATAATTCTATTCTAACTGTAGTGGAGATGCAGGACATGCATGCACGTTTGCATTTTCCAACTACATAGTACATACCCGGTGATGATAAATATTATTATAAACTTTTGAAAGCTTAACAATTTATCTGTTTAACACGATAAATCTCGATATTATTTTTTGTCAGTGTTCTATAACAATTAACAGTAAGGATGTCTTTTTTTTTTGTCTAATCTTTGCATGATAGAAATGCAATAATTTTTAAGCATCTTTTCTTTCAAATAGTAGCTGTTGCCGTCGAAATTTTCTTTTATTATATTTCTCTTCTTTCCTTTTAGGTCGATGAAAAAAAAGTGTGGTTTTAGATGTAATCTTACAAGTCATCTCATTATGGTAAAATTAAGCTGTATCATATGATCTCCTTCCAAATGAAAAATATACAAAATGTTACAAGAAAATTTCTTTTATGATGATGAAAAATGTTACAAGAAGAAAAGTCCTTCTTTGTATATTTGTCTTGGTTTCTTTTAGGCCGATGAAAACGAAAATGATTTTGAATGAAATTAATGTTAAAAGTATCAGTCTTCACGTTATGGTAACAAGATTAGAATAATACGTTCTCCTTCCAAATGAAAAGTACAAAACAATTTGATAACAAAATTTTATATTACCTTCTTAAAACTTTGATTGTACTATAGAATATAACTTATAATGGAATTTGTTTTATGCATATTATAATAATAATAATAACTGACAGAGATTCTTATTCTACAATATAAATAACTATTTAATAATTATAGTGTTAATAGTAATCGGATCATACAAAAAGGTCAAAGAAGGTGGCCAAAACAAGGAGTCGCGGTAGGTTCCGTCCATCACACAACATGCTTCCATTCAAAGTTTTGGACGTGATCACAAAACCAAACCATCGTCGTCTTCTTCTTCCTCTGTCCTCTAAAAGTCTACCATTTATCTGTTTCTTCACCACATGCATGTTAGGGTTCCTGTTCCTCTGATGGCTGCATCATCTACGAGTCATGACTTCCTTGGACAGCTCATCAGGAATCGCATATATGCATACCTTACTCATGAGTTAACACACCGCCTCCCAAGTGTACACGACCACCTTTAGTTTATTTTTAATCATTCCATCAACTTCTCACTAGCTGTGTAACAAAATCTAATGACTTCAAATTTTGATACTAAACACATCTTTTGTCCATACGGTCAGTTGCAAACTTGGTTTATGATGTGAATAATCAGGTATTAATTAAGAATTATTAGCATATTCCATACTCGAACAAGAAATAAAAAGTTTCTCCCATGACAATAAAAATCATAATTATATTCCTAAGAAACACATATAGCAACTCATTTAAAATTGAAGTCAATGGCGTAGCATTCGGCGTCCTTTCGAGCTCTCTTTTCTTTACTTGTTTGACTATCTCCAACCTTCTTCTCTTCACACTTTTCTTGCCACGTCAATTTTTTTAAAGGGAAGAAAAAATGTAATGTAAGATTTACGTTGATATTAATTATTATTAATAATCACAAACTTAGTTTATTAGTGACTTGGACCGGAAAAAGGTATTATAATTATACGTGTATTTTTTTAATATGAAGTAATTTTATTGCACACGCGCCTGCGCTTGGCATAAATAATCAAACCAAGCAGTGCAACTTCTAAACAGTGAACAGCTTATAAAACTCCACCAACCTCCTCTGTTTTCCTTTCATCCCCCTCTCTCTCTCTCTCCCCCTCTCCTTCCCCTCTGTTTTCTTCTCGTTCAAGCATAGTAACCTGGTCAAGAAGAGACAGCTGCAACGCCAATGGGCATCGCAACGAAGTTCGTCGTCCCCTTCCTCTTTCTCGTCCTCCTGCTTCTGACGCCCCAAGCCAATTCAAGGCGTCTGCTCCGACGGAGTTCCTCCCCCGTCGAGAGCTCTGTTCAGGCGCCGGCGGAGAGGCCTCGCGCTCGGAGCCCTCCATCTGCATGCGTGGTGGTGAATGTAAACAGCGAAGACAGGATCACGGCGCGGTCCGGGAAGCTGTTCTCCGCCATGCTTCCGAGAAGGAACCCGGTGCCGCCGTCCGGTCCCAGTCCCGGGATCAACGGCATGAACGACTAGATTTAAGACAGAAGAACAAAAAACAAAAAAAGAATTCGTTACTTGCACGATTCTTTTGTTTTAGGATGATTTGTGTGCATAGCTTTTATACACAGACAGATCACAGATGCATATAACACAGGTATCAGAAACACACACAGTTCTTTCTGTTCTGGATTGCATTCTTATTAGTTCAAGATGTAAATAGAAGTATGAATGGAGGAAACAGAAGTAGTTTAGTGTCATATTTGCATGTTTGATCAGGAAATTTTGTACCATGCTATATGTATTTATTTGGATATTGAGAACACATTTTTTCCTGATATTATTTTCTATACGATACTTCAGCTACTGAATCGTTTTCTGCTCGCTGTATCAGCAATCTTGTTGCCTTTTCTTCCCTTCTGCAGGAGATGGTGTAATGAACAGTTGCCTTTATTAGTTTCTAGTTTCTGCCTGTCATGAACAGTTGCTTGAGAATTCGATTACAAGGGGAGTTCAAATTGGGGGAAGGGCCATGGAAGAAAGGGATTAATGTCTCCAATGGAGGAGGCCAAGATCCCACTTAGTCGGGGTTCTTCTCGTCCTTCTCAATTAAAGTTCCTTTTTTATACAATTTAATATAATGGAACTATGATATGCTCATGAGGTTTAATATATTTACCTTTTTTGTGATATCCTTTGGTGATATGAGATTAGATGACTTAATATATCGTAGCAATATTTTTTTTTATACCACAACTTACAATTCATTTAAGCCCTCAATTCTGACATGAGTAAATAACCATTAAATCTCCTGAGCTATCTAAAGCTTCATTTAATATCATAGCAATATAAATTTTATTTTTCTTCTTCATTTAGTTACAACTTTATTCTTTGTTACATATATTAAAAAAATTAATGAATATTCTTAAAAAAAACAGAATTCTTTAATTTTTGTTTACTATATTTTTTCTCCTCTCAAGTTAATTTATTATATCTCAATTTAATATGACTAAAACGAGTAAAACGAAGCACACGACTAGATAGATGCAAGTGAGATAAATGTGAAAAAATAATTAATTCGGCGATGCGCTCGTGTTTGATTTTGATGAAACTGTCAACAGCTATGAATTGCAAAACAAATCAGAATTATTTTTTTTTCTTATTTTCTGTAAATATTGCCGTGTGGAAAATTTTATGCATTAGTGCATTATGGTAGAGACGGGCATATCCCGAGACCTCAGATACTCGGGTAAATAAAAAAAACTACAAAATTGAGGTCAACTCATTAATTATTATATATTACTCAGATGATACAAAATGAGGAGCAAGTGATAAATGATTTCCATATGCAATATTTGTACTCGGTCCTCGAGGCTGAAGTTAGGAGTATGGGACTATTCAAGATCCTCTCAATTGTTAGTGTAAATTATCAATAAAGATCATCACCGAAAAAAAAAACAATTATCAATAAAGACAACAAATATTCGTGGACATTCTCAGTTGTACTAAAGGATTTAAAGGGTCCTCCCTCTCCACCCATCCGACGGGTGCTTTTTTTTTCGCCGGTTCAAGAATTTATTTTTCAGTTTTTTTGCCCAATTTATTTTACCTCATTTTTTTACGATTGACTGTCCCCTCCCTGCCTTCCTCCTTCCTAGCGACGATTGTCCACCTCGCCGCTGTTCGCTCCTTCCCCTCTCTCGCGGCCTCCCTCGCAATTGTGCGTCCTCCCTCGCCGCCGATTGGCCTCCCTCGCAACCGTGCATCCTCCTTCGCGATGATCGACCTCCCTCACGACGATCGGCCTTCCTTGCTACCACCGCAAGGTCATCGCCGCGTTGGCCACTGCGAGTTAGGGCTCCGCCACTGCCACTTGTTGTCGTTGCCGCTTGTTGCTGCCATTGTTGTGAGTTAGGGATTTGCCGCTACAACTTGTCGCCGCCACTTGCGGGTGGCAACTCGGCAAAGTGGCAGCGGGCGGGGACAACCTCGTGGCGGCAGCGATCTCGCGACAATGATCTCACAGCAGTGATCTCAGTGGGGCGACGAAGACTTCGGCGTGGCGGCAGCGATCACGACGGGACGACGAATATCTCGACGACACTAAACACGCGGTGGGGCGATCTCGCAACGGCAATCTCGCGGGATGACGAAGACTCGGCGCGGCGGCAACCATGAGGCATACGTCTGACGACGACGATGGACACTGTCGCGACGACCATGCGGAACGGAGGATGGAACATGCGTTCCGACGATTAGAGAGGAAGAAGGGAGGGGGATAGGAGCGCGTAAGGACCGGGGTGGTTCGACTTCGGGGCATAAAAAATTGATTTTTTATTCCTTGAACTGCGAAAGGAAAAACACTTATCAGATCTTCATCCGACGAGCGCAGATGGAGGAGGGCCTGTGTTAAATTCTACACTAAATATGATCCTATTTTTTGAAAATATTATATGTAACTTCGTTAGCTGCAAATGTAATCTTATTATCGATTTTTTTAGCTTCCTTGGGAAGAATCTGAGCTAACTATTCCTTTTGGCTGAAGTATCTCCCCCCTCGGAAACTCCACATTATTTTGTATTCAAATGCTATAATTTAAAGTATAACATATGCTATTTATTTAAAAGAAAAAGTATAGAGTATCTAAAAGACGACTTCTGTTCTCAATCCTCCAATTCATTTTTTATGTTTCATTTGAGAATTGAAATTGGACGGAATTAACACACAGTTTCAATCGATTCCATTAAATGACTTGACGTTGGACGAAATTGGATGAACACAAGATGAAACCACGAGTCACTCGACCGTGGTCTCATGTTCCGCCACTGTAACTTCTTTTCAAATTTTTTTATGTGACAGTCCTTTTTCTTTTTCATTTTCGGTTTCCTTTTTTTTCTCTTTTTAGATACTTCTCCCTCTTACTTTTCACATATAAAATAATTTATTTTTTAAATAAATATTTATTATGAAATATTAATATAATATTATTTATTACATATCATTTTATAAAAAATATGTTATTAAATATAATTTAGTAAAAAATATTGCATTTAAATAATATACTTTAAACAATTTTTTTAATACAAAATATTTTTTACTTTTATTTTTGTTAATTAATAAAATTATATTTGATATTTTAATATCTACTTTTTAAAAATTAATTCATATCACATTAATTATCTTATATTTTATTCCATCCAAATACATTTTAAATTAATATGTCCATTCAATAATTCACGTGAAACTCAGAAGAATCATAATTTCGATCATCAAATACAACCATCTATAAGCTCTAGAACAAAGTGTTTTTTTTATGGTGTGATCGACCAGATTTCAGCAATATTTCATCTCAGTTAAAGAGGATTTTTTAAAAAGCTACTTCGACATGTTCAGTTTCTGATTAATGATTGAATTGGCTAATGACTTTAAATAATATGATTCGAAAAAAGGTATTCGAAATAAATATCATTAATCATCAGTCTTATATCATATACATTGATGTTATCTCACTTTCATATATATAGTCAAATTGAGATATGGAAGTAGACACCGATCTCGTTGAATCCGTCACATGAACGTCGTCAAATCCAAATTTGCAATTGATGTGCTCCACATCAATTGATGTACGTCGTCACTTGTATTTCCATTGTTTGTGGTGCTTTAAATTGAGTTCCTTTCAAATTAAATGGCTCAACGTCTAAATAAATGACTTGTAAAAATGATCTAATGATGGACAAACAATTAAGGGTGGACAATACATCAATATTAAGGATAGACTATAATATTTTTCGAACTTTGTTCAAACGTAAACTGGTAATTGATTGATTTGGAATTTAAGTAACTAAATATTATGCTGGAATTGTATGATTGTGATTGCAGTATCAAACTTCCAAAGGCCCTCTTAATTATTTGCTTTCTACGAACAAAAAATAACTTGTATTCTCCTTTGGGTATTTTTCAACTCAAATATTGATTTGGTTCGCTTAGAGCTTAAACCTGATTTAACATCTAAAAGTTCTTTTAAATAAGGGCAATATGGGAACAAGGATGTAGCGGAGTGGTGGACATAATCATCGATAAGATATATGTGCTCTTTTATTTTTAGTATTTGCTTTCTTTGCATCCGGTCCTTTATAATCGAAAAAAAAGAAGACAAGATGATTCAATCTAAACTTGCTCTAACAATGGGACTCCAAAGATCAAGATTGATTCAATCCCGACCAAACTCGCGTTAGATTAGGCTTTTGATTGGGTTTGGGCATGGTGAATAAATCTTTTGATTAAATCTTTTTTTTTCAAAATTTGTATCATCCTAAATTATATGTCAATTAAAGCAGAACAATCTGATTATCTCAGTTTATTTTATTAATTTATTTAAAGCAACATTTTATAAATACTAATTATAAATAATTAAAACTCCTCTTTTACTGTGTACTATTTAAGTATTTATAAAATCATTTCGTCCAATACATTTAAAGTATTTTTTTAGTATAATATGTGAACGATACGTATACTATATTTATGCATTATAATATAAAATAATTAGGTCAGGAATGAATAAGTTTTTGCTGATATGGTGACGTTTAGGTAACCAAACTTGACACCGACTCATATACATTCCAAATAATAATAATAATAATAATAATAATAATAATAATAATAATAATAATAATAATAATAATAATAATAATAATAATAATAATAATAATAATAATAATAATAATAATAATAATAATTTCTTGTAAAAATGAATCACAAGTGGGCCGATCTTCCAGTGGCCGACCCGGCCCAAACAATTTGGGGCCCAAAGAAGCCAATGCACCAAAGAAGAAGTTATATTTGATTTAATGGGTGCCTGATTGTATATTTAATCCTAAAATTTATTTATTTAGTGCATATAAATAACAAAATTTTAGAGTGTGCTGTGTGTGTGTGACTCTACTCAACTCTAAATTTTGCCTAATGGCCCAAATTTAGGCTTAACGTGTTTAATCGCTATTGGGTTTTCTAAATGAGCTGAAAACCCAACACTTGTTTCGAGATCGCCCACGCAAAAAATACACGGTTGAAGTATTCAATATGGCAACTTAATCTTATCATTTTAAGTAATCGTCTTATAAATTAATTATAATAAAAATCAAATTGATTTTAAAGGCAAGTACTAAGTATTAAAGTTTTTTTTAGAAAAAAAAGAGAAGAATAACACACGGGATGAAGACGGAAAATATATGAAAAGTCATAATTATTTATTTCCAAGGAAAAAAAATTACATGACAGCTAATTACAACACTCGAAGCTCACATTGGCAAACTCATCAATCCCATCTACGGATCTACCTAAGATTTTGTTGATCACCTAAGATTTTCCTACTTAACAGTCGACGCAGTTACATTATTTCTATGCCCTATTCATTAATCTCGTCCTCCCTTGCCATCTGCAGGATCATCTTCACCCACCATGCATTCATGGATTCCATTGCTTCCTGCTTCAGTCAGCAAGCCTTCTGTGGATTTTATCTCCACCGTCCTCGCATTCCCGAGAACGTTGGCTGCTGGCGGTTCATCGCCCTTCCGGCGCTCGACTGCCGTTCCGGCGTGCTGCGCAGTCCCATCCGACTGATCATTGAAGTGAAAGATGTCTGAAAAGAAACACAGATTGATCAGATGAATTAAAGCACGTACACAAGTAGAATGTATATATGATGGATCGTTTGGATAAAATTTACGTTATCTGAGTCTTCTGCGCCTGTAGTCGAGGAACGGTAAATGGAAGAACACGTAGGTGTCCTAACATTCCGCGCACGCCTCCCTCCGTTTTGTGAGAACTTGACAAGTTCGTCACCGGACGATCGACGTGATCTATACGGAAAGATTGATTTCAGTTAGTAATTAGCTTCCGGAGTACTGCGAAGGATCAGATGAAGAGACAAGAGGAGATCATCTTTCTTACCGCCGGCGTTGTATGGGAGTTGAGCACCCGTAGCATGAGAAGCTGCAGCTCCCGACTCCACTCGTCCCAAGGCATCATTGGGACGGGCATTTGTTGCGCCATGCCCTCCTTGGCTTCCGCAACTCTCCGGTGTGATGCCGACGACGGATTTGTTGAGCTCTTGTGCCATGCGCCTCGGAGGCTGCCCCATCGTTTCGCCGAGTTTTTCGGCTCCTGTTTTAATTTCCATGAAAAAAGGCAAAAGTTATATAATGATCAATTAATGCATGGGAAGAACGGAAAGAAAAAGTAAAGTTGTTGCTTAAAGAATTACCCTCACTGACACTGTGGCCTGATCTATTGCCTGTCTTGAATGGATCCATTGAGTTGAGACGTTTCATCGGAGAGGTCGATGAAGTGCTTCCATGATCCACTAATCCCAGGGTCAAGTGATGGGGGGACGTTGCATCTGCATGCATGCAACCCATGTGAGGAACAGAAATATATCAGACAATTAACAGTCCAAAATGTAACCAGTACATGTTAACAGGTGGAGGGAAGAGTTTGTTTACCAATCACCTCCAGCCACTTCCAGGAAGGGCAGAAAATATGTCCGGCGACACCAACAGAGTAGTCCTTCCGGTCGAATCCGCGGTAGTCGTCGAGGAGAATAAAAGGTGCCTGCAAAAATTTGATTTTTATCATTGTGGAACATACAGAATGCTGAAGAATAGTCATCACTCATGACACGAATAATTCAACCAGGTCACCTCTGGAGGACCATCTGGTGGTCTACGGCTGTCACTGATGCCATGGTTCCCGCCGAGCATGCGGCTCTCGTAATAGCACCGTGCCACCTGAAATAGGATTAGCAGCAAGGACGTATCAGCGCTCAATTCTTCCTAAAAAATGAACAGGAAAGAGCAGCCATTGCTTTGTTGTATAATATGAAAGGGGTTCACATATATTACCATATAAAAGGGTAAGTCGGATCTTGATCCACCTATTTGATTGAAAGAGATATCTACAATGATATCTTGATACATGAACTTCATGAATTTGACCTGACCAATTGTAAAATGAAGTTAAGTTTGGCTGCCAGGTTTAATAAGCTAGCAAGATTAGTGCAAATTGAGGTCTGGATTAGAAATTAACCTTGCCATTAATGAAGTTCACTTCAAACTTGGAATCCCTGTTATGCTCCTCAAAAATGTTGAGGATCTCACGAACTATTCTGTCCAGTTGTTGGCCTTTATTTAGGTTCGTGAGTACAGTTATATCGATGCCCCCATCAGGTATTTTGAATGGGTATGATCCATAAGAACATACCTGCAAGTATCAACAAAGAAAAAGAAGACCCCTTAAAATACAGCAGCAATATTTGCAAAAGAAAAAAGAACCTGAAGGAAATAGCACAAATATATGATTCCTACATGTACTATAATATGCAAACAGAGATCCACAAAGAAGGCAAAAAAGACTCATACTAATGAAATCAGTATACGTTTGATGATATCTCACACTAAAAACACTCCATGATTTTAATATGAATGTGTATATAGAGAATCTCAAAGTCTTCTCACTACATGGAGTCCAACCAGTTAAACTTCTCGGGTACTCAAGAACAGAAAAGAAAATTACCGAGAAAAACAAAGAAAACACTCAGTGACAACTATATATGTGAAAATGTATATAGGTAATTATTCATGATTTGAACATGAGACCTCTACATATCATGAACATAGGATCTCAGGGGTGTCATGGTGACCAATTAATCTGAAAGAAACAGAAACCAAGCATTAAAGTAATCAACACTAAACAGTTGACAACTTTAAGCAGGAAGGATGTAATCATGAAGAAGAAAAGGTGTAACGATTCAAAACAGTCATCACAAGAACTTGTGAGGGGAAGAACAAGGAAAGCAACCTCGCAAGGGGAAGTTTGAGACCAACACGGAGGGTGTGAGGGGGTGCAGTGCACCCCCCAAGCACACCAACACATCCGCTCCTTATACCTCAACTATTGCATTGCAGAAAGTAGTGCCATGGCCTTGCATCGCCATGGTTGAGGTTTTTATACTTTCTCAAGCTCTAGACACAGGAAAAAAAACTCTAAATACAGAAATGGCCATTTAATGCACTCGCATTAACTGCAAGAATTGCAGTAAATGCAATGATATTAATTATACAGTTATACGTTTCAAAACAATGGTTAGGAAATTTTCATTTCTTTTTTCGGATTTTTTTATTCAATGGACACAGAACACAATTATGACTAATTAAAGTTGTTTCACCGCTGTATAATTTATTGTCATTATTGTCTAATTAATGGCTTGTAATCTAGTGAATTAGTTTCCTGACAACTCTATTATATTGAATATTGATGATTATCTCTAAAACATGCATGAAACCGAACGCATATTAAATCTCCTAGAAAGGATGAGATCAAATAAAATAATGATTTTGTGCATGAATTTAATTAATTAAAAAAATGCATGCATTGACAACTCACGCCGTAAGGCTGTAAATCATCATTTAAAAAAAGTTTTATTAAATGCACTCACAAGAAAAGGTGCATGATTACTTTAAAGTTTAAATTATCATTTATGATATCTTATGGTCTGATACTAATATTTATGTTATAATATTTGATTGTTCATGCACAGATCATGCATGGTGTTGGAATCTTGAAGGGAACCAAGTTTTATTAGGCCTTCTCATGGGAGAAAAAGTTTTACTTCAAATGGGCCAATAATCCGGCCCAAATTATGGACCAATCGTTTTATTACTTAGCTAAAATATTCCTAGCATCGAGCTCACAATGTTGCATAAACAAAACTATTAGTTAAAATTTTTATTTGCAAGAAAAGTACATCTTAAAATCTAGGGATGAAAGTTATATTCATAGGAAAAAAATATAAAAAAAATACATCACCATCTTGTCATAAAAGATAGTTATGTGATATTAGCATGATCATGCAAAGATATTAATTGTTTTTTCACTTGTATAGATCTTTGTTTTATGAGAAAGAATTGAGAATCATGCAATAACTGATACCATGAGATAAACAAAAGCAAATAATATAATAAAGCTATGAGAAAATTTGAAAGAAAGCATACAAAATGCATTTAACATGATAAGTTCTAAGAGAAGGATATTATAATATGCAACCTTTCATTTTTACCACAAATAATGGTTTCAATAACCACAAATAAATTACTCGTCGCTTTTGTCAAAAATAGATGAGTAATTTGTCCAAATAACAGAAAGGATGAAACCAAAATGAGGATGGAAAAAGATCAAGACTAAGAAAATGAAGTATCCGTACAACTTAGCACCATGATTCATACCGAGTACAGGGCATTCTTAATAGGATCATCGCACCTGAAGTACGAATATCAAAGCAACTCATCAACGATTTCATTCCTCTTGAAACAATGAACATGAAAGAAATCAAATATATAAATATGTAAGGGTGTCACATATATTACCATATAAAAGAATAGGACGGATCTTGTTCCTCCATGGCATACCTATAAGATTCATGAATAAAATATTTGTGAGCCAGTACCCATGTAAAGCATACATGTGATGTGAGAGCTTCAACAAAGAATACCACGGAAGAAATATCATGACAAAACATAAATAAACTACCGAATAAACAAATCATACGATGGCACAAAAAGACTCCATAGAAACTATACATATAATATATGTAGCTTTCCTTGATCTTCAAGGTAAAATGTGTTTTGATTGTTAGTCTATGCTTGAATAGAAAAGGAATTTATAGAAGGAAATAATATTGTAATCAAATCACGAACGCGTGATCTGAATAAAAAAAGAACTAAAAAACGTACTTTAATGCCATGGAGTAAAGCAATGCTGGCAAGAAAACGTGAGGCTTAGAGCTTGGAGGATGTTTGAGAACTCTCAAGAGAACTATGTCTCTTAATAGTAATCTTGTCCTTCTCTCTAGTAATATGTATGAGAGAGATGGTACGAAGGAAGCTTCAATAGGTAAAATGGGAGAAAATGGGGGTGGGGTGGGGGTTTGGGTTGGGGGGCGGGGTGGTGGGGGTTGGTTTGCATCCTCCTGAGATTGAGTCATGCTAAAACCAACTTATGATATATGAACACCACCCTCAAGCATGCCATATTTATAGGGAGAACGAGGGGTAAAAAAGGAATTACCAACATGACCTAATCTTAATCTTAACACATGATACCTACACACACACGCATATATATATATATATATATATATATATATATATAGAAAGAGAGATAGAGAGACTAGAATGTAAAGTTTGCATTCTTTGAAAGTAATGTACATGATCAAGCCAAACTCTTCGTAACATTTTCGATCAAGTTTTCCAACATGCATTCTCTTGAAATAAATGAAAATATGGAGGTATCATTTAAAAAAACCACAATGATACTTTGAGGGCTTTGTAGTTGCAATTCGAAAACATAGTGATCAATATATATAGTTAGAATGATGATATATTTTAGGACAATGAACTTAAAAAATGTGACATGATTAGTAATAGTTGATCATTAAGACGAATGGAAAGAGTATATTTTAGAGAAGTTATTATAAGCACAATATAAGTGCTTTCAATCTTAGTTGGAACTCCTAGTTACGCAATGCGACAAAATATAAGGCACGTGAGTGTGAAGTTTAAGATTGAAAATAGCAATTGATCAATTTGTAATAACGGTACATCAATATTTATTTATAACTTGCCCTAATGAAGTGGACTTACCGACGGAAGTTTTAAATATCATGCATTAATACATTAATAACGGAGATAGAGCTATATGTATTAGATGTGCAATCATGTATAGAAAAAACTTTTCAAAACACCAGAAATTAAAATGTAACTTAACATAAGAAAAAAATGTGATAAATCCCCTTACATTGATTAACTATTTTTGTTATTGTTGAACCATGTAGATCATAAGTAAAATTGTGTATACTTAATAAGGAAGCTATTGTACATGTAAATGGGTAAATCTTCTTGTAGTTCATAGTGAAGGAATTCTTACAATCCAAGTGTATTGGTGCAACTGCTTATAGTATTAATTATACAAAAACTTATAAATCAAATCAAGACTACCAATCAAGCCATTAATTATTTTTGCATTATATTCAAATTTTTTTGTTGATTAAACTTTATAGAAATTAGTTCTTATGTGCACACTACTTTTTTGAAAATAAACTAAATGATGCAAAAATAAAAAAAAACACCTTTGAATAAAATATTACTTTTTTATATTACAATTGTAGTTGTGGTTGAATAATATTTATATTATAATTGTGATATAACCTTACCCCGTGCCTTTGAGAATTAGAAATGTGATTATATTGTAGTATCATAAATATATACTTGGAAAGATTCACCTCCTACAGAATAACAAAATTTGGCAAAAAAATAAGTGATTCCCTAAAATAAGAATAAAAAAATGGAATGAAGTTTTCATTTAAATATATCTTTATTATCTCTAATAAAAGTGGTAAGTTTCATTAAACCCTTAGATAGAGTTGTATCGTGTTAATTATGGATTATATTAACTATTAAATAAATTTTGTATTACATTAAATGCATGGTCTCATTATTTGTTCATGGAACCAAACAATAATATCATTTGTGCAATTAATATCACCTTTTATAATGAATTTTTTTATTACTTGCGTGTGTTTTTTTGTTGAATTTTAATCCAAATTAAAGTCTTCCAAAAATTGGGATAATTATACATATCCCTTGTTCTATAATATTAATTAGAGGGACAATAATGAATGAAAAAAATGGCAACTCAAATTACCCCTATTAATAACTAAGAATTCAAATTATAATAAACTTGTAACCGAAATTATCATTAATCATATTAATTAACCATTGAAAGCTCTATATTTGATGCAAGAAATAGTACTTATAAAATTTTATTAGATTAATTAATAAAAAATGTATTACAAAGACAAATCTCACTATTAAATGCATTTCTATTTGATGATAAATTTTATAGAAATTATTGTTTATGCATATAGAGAATACCTTTTGAAAATCAAATTAATGATGCAGAAATTAAAAAAATTAAAAAAAATACTACTTTTATATTATAATTAAAATTCATGGTTAAAATTCTTTTATGCTATAATTTAGACATAACCCTACATCATGCTGTTGATAATTAGCAATATGATTATGATGATATTGTAATATTGTTGATATACTTCACATAAAATAATAAAACATTGCAAAAGGCAAGTGGTTCTTTAAAATAAGAATAAAAATGATTTGAAATTTTGATTTAAATATATTTTTATTATATCCAACAAAGTGTTAAGTTTCATTAAAGCCTTAGATACAGTTTTATCATTTTAATTTGTATTATATTAAATGAATGTTCTTGATATTGTCCATGCAACCAAATGATAATATCATTTGTATAATTAATATCACCTTCTCGGATGAATTTTTTATTAATTGCATGTGTTTTTTTAAAGAATTTTAATCCAAATTAAGGCCTTCCAAGAATTAGGATCATAATGCATATCCCTTGTCCTAGAATATTAATTAGAAGGACAATAATGATTGAAAAAATAACAGCTGAAATAACCTCTATTAACAACTAAGAGTTCAAATTATAATTAACTTGTAACTGAAATTATCATTAGTCACTTTAGTTAACCATTGAAAGCTCTATATTTGATGTAAAAATAATAGGGTTATTTTCTTTGACCACCCCTAAACTATCGCGATTTACCACATCTAATCCTAAACTATGAACTTCATTTTTGGGTATCTAAACTATCGCGATTTTTTCAGTTTGGTCCTTCCGTCCAATTTCGTCGTCTTCTTCATTATTTTTCATTTTTCGCATTTGTGAAAAGTCAATTATACCCATGCATTAGTCTACTTTTATATAAATAACATATAATAATGAATATAAAAGTCAAGTGATTCCTTAAAATAAGAATAACAATGTTATGGAGTTTTGATTTAAATATATTTTATTATATCTAACAAAAGTGGTAAGTTTCATTAAACCCTTAGATATAGTTTTATCATATTAGTTGGTATTATATTAAATGAATGTTCTCAATATTGTTCATGTCACCCAAAAATAATATCATTTGTGCAATTAATATCATCTTTTGAGTTGGAATTTTTATTATTCACATGTGTCTGTTTTATAAAATTTAATTCAAATTATGACCTTCCAAGTATTAGGATCATTATACATATCCCTTGTTTTAGAATATTAACTAAAAGGGAAATAATAAATAAAAAAATAACAACTCAAGTTACCCTTTAAGTTATAATTAGTTGATAACTGGAATTATCATTAATCATATTAATTAACTAATGAAAGGTCCATATCTGATACAAGAAATAGTATTGGTAAAAATTTATGGGTTATTTTCTCAAACATCCCCTGTATTATGATGATTTTTCGCGTCTGCCCTGACTTTTGAACTCATCGTAGTGCCCCATAAACTATGCCAATTTTTTACTTTGGTCCATCCATCAACTTCTGTTAAATTTTTCATTATTTTTTCGACTTGTGGAATGACTAAACTATACTTCTCTCATATATTATAATATTTTAAAATATAAAATAATATATTAGAATAAAAAATAAAAAAAAGTGTGTCAGGCAAACGTCACCGACGTGCGTGAGGGGGGCGACACGCCCCCCTTTCTTGCAATGGTCGTCGACGTCACACACGACGCAAAAGGGGAGGGGGGTCACCTCCCCCTTTTGCCTGCGTGTATCACGATGTATTTTGAGCGCTTTGCAGAAGCTTTCTAATGTCACTTTTTTATTGCCATAGTTTTGTGACGCTTGGTCCCAAGCGAACGCTTCGATGGAGGTGTTCGTGAACAAATAGACGCCTAGGCGGAACGCTCGATCGCTTGGGATGCTTCATGGGTTATCACCCCATGCGTGAGATACGATGTTAAATTTTTGGTAGCTTTGAAATCTTTGTTGAGTAAATATAATAATTATAAAGGGCTTCAGAGGAAGACTAGCGGGTCTCCCTTACTATACTTCAGACACGTGAGGTAAATATGTGACGTGTGATGTCACCGGCATGCTCCACAAATATTATTTTAATATAATCATGCTTTTAATTAACATATTAAGTCAGTTTAGATGCTTATATAGTCATAGTTGCGTGTAGCAATTAGTTTTTGGATTAAAATATAATGATAATTAAATTATCGATAAGTGGTATAAATAAATTATATAACTATTAGGAATAAATTTTAATATTTATAAATATTATAATAAACATGTTTAAATATGATTAAATAATATTAATTAGAGAGTTAACACTAATTTTTAACCAAATAATATGATTGAACCTTCATTTCAACCAATATGGTTTCAAGCAGACAGCTCACCTGCTTAGAAAAACATTTTTCAAACCGCCTTATGTCGTGAGAAAATTCTGAAACAAATATATAAGGCACTTAACATTATTCTTTCACCGTAGAAAAATTATCAGAGGCGGAAGTTGAGCGAAATGACCTAGGGAAAATTAAGAACATCGGCTGTTCAAGGTGAGTTTTTGATCCGAAAATTGTTCTTCTGATTGAGAGGATCGTTCCTTTGTGATTACTAAACCATAAATTATGAAATTATGTATGATTAATCCATTCGAAGTTAGCTTTCCATGGCCTCTACAATCATCTAATAAAGAGTTTTATAGAGGAAGTTATATATTTAACTTCGCTGGTCACTCATCCTATCGTGAGTTTGATAGAGGTTCAACTTGTAAATTAGGACACGCTTCGAATATAATAAATTATGATTTGAAATTGGGATATGATTAATTAGACATTCTAAGAGTTCTGTGAGCAGTGGAATCATCCTATTTGGACTTGTATTTTGGGAGAAATGAATTTTTCATTTCATAGTGTTGGTTACGACCCTAATTAATTATTTTTGTTATAAGAGCATAACATTTCTTTTTTTATACATTTCTTTCCTTGAGGAAGATGTCCTCAGTCCACGGCCCTCATAGTTAGAGTAATTAGCCTCTAGATCCATGATTATCGAATATATGCAAAACACGTTGGTGATTAGAAGAGACCAAATGAGGAAAGAAGAGACAAAGATAAACAATTTTCAATCTCTCATAAGATCTGCATCATTAGTCTGCTCAACGTAGACCATTCTATTCATATTACTTACAAAGTCTTACTAATTCTCTGGTTTAAGCCCCCTTAATTATTTAAAAAGTATTGCTTAAAATATACTGTAACACTAAATTTAGTTCAGAAAAAGTGCAACAATGCTGCAACATTTTAGCGTTTATTTTGCAGTACATTGAATTAAATATACTGAGCAAACTATTTCCTTGATCAACTCATATAGAACATACACAGAAAGAGTGAGAATGTGAAAGAATGTACGAGATTTCTACACGTGTATAAAGAATTACACATCTCTTCTGTCAATAAAAGAAAAACTAACATCCAAAATCACATACGTGTGAGACTGTGAGTCCAATTGTAATAAAATTAGATGAGGATCAAGAACAAGTCCCAAAGATTGACTCCGTACCATCTGGCATGAACCACAAATATATATATATATATATATATATATATATATATATATATATATATATATAGCACACTCTGAGTAGCTACTTTGAGCGGATCCTTGTTCTCGGAGGCGAGACTGACGTCGCTGCTATCCCTTGCGGTCGGGGTGGATCCTCGTGATCTTAATTAGAGAGGAGTAGAGCAAATCCTTGCGCTCTCAACTCCGGTAATCTTGACAAAGAGGGAAGGAACAACAAAAGTAGATCCTTAAGCTGTGTTCTTGATCGGAGAGGGAGTGAACAGAGAAGGAAGATAAACATTTTTTCTTATTTTTTTTGGTTTAGGAGACGACAGAACAAGTCAGATCTACTTTAGGCCCACTCACGTGAGACTTAAAAGAAAATGCAAAGATCACAACCGTTATCTAGAATGGACGACTCAAATCGTTTGCAATGTATTCACTGCAATTTTGAATGCAGTATATCCATTTTTGAACACACAAACACACACATATATATACACAAATGCCTTTTGAAAATCAAATAAATTATGCAAAAATTAAAATAATATATTTCAAAAAATTATTACTATTAAATTATATTTATAATTCATGGTTGAATATTTCATATGTTATAATTCTAATATATCCATGTGTCATGTTGTTCAGAATTAAGATTTGTTTAGCAAATAACTAATGGAGAAGTGAGATTAAATGATCTAGTGAGTGATAAGGTGGTGAAGTATGGTGCACATAATTGGATGATAAAGTATAAAAAATATGGAGTGCGGTAATGAAATGTTTATTTATGAAAAAGTCATTTTTACCCTTTACTAACAAATATTTATCATATAGTTTTTAATTATCACTTAATTTATTTTTGTCTTCTATTTTTGGCCTAATTTTATATTATTATTTTTCTATAATGATTTTATTCATCTATTTTAAAATTTTTAAAAATGATAAAAATAGAGTAAAAATAAATATAGATAAAAGTCATTTTACCAAAATATTTGTTTTCCAATACTAAAGATAGAGAGAGAGAGGAGAGATTAATGGGAAAGAGAAGAGAAAAGATGGAGGGAGAGAAACGGACGAAGTAAGATTAATTTGATCTAAAATTACTAATTTCTTCTCATTCCACCGATTTGATAAAATGAAAAATATAGTGTTAGAAGGATTTAGTTAGGAGTGTTCATGGGTTGAGTCCAATCCGACCCATCAATAAAGCTGATCTGACCAAAGTTGATCAGGTCGAGTCAAGAGCCTTTTGGAGGCCAAATTTGACCTAACCAGGTCGGGTTGTCCGACCACCTAATTTTCAATTTTTTTACTATTTTTATATTTATTTAATATAAAAAATATTATCTAAAAATTATTTTAAGCATACATTATGTTTTCTAACTATTTAAATATTATTTTTATACATAAATTATTTTATTTTTAAATAAAATATAAACTTAATTTAAATATGAAAAATTGGGTCGGGTTGGGTGAACATCTCTTGATTTAATTACTCCAACACATCCCTCTTAATTAATATAAAATAATTATTCAAACATGAGTTATACTTCCATATTCCACCCCACCCTTTTAAAATCCTCGATCCAAATAAGTCGTGCATACATACATACATACATACATACATACATACATACATACATACATACATACATACATACATACATAGTTACATACATACATACATACATATATATATATATATATATATATATATATAACTTAATTCACTTCACATAAAATAATAAAACAAGCAAAAAACAAGAAAATTCTTATAATAATAATAATAATAATAATAATAATAATAATAATAATAATAATAATAATAATAATAATAATAATAATAATAATAATAATAATAATAATAAATGTTGTGAAGTTTTAATTTAAATACATTTTTATTATGCCCAACAAAATGGATAAGCTTCATTAAATCCATAGATATAATTGTATCATATTAACTTTTTCATTTTATTAAATGAATGGTCCAGATATTGTTCATGCAACAATAATATCATTTGTTCACTTAGTATTACCTTCTGGGTTGGAATTTTTATTGATTACATGTGTTTTTTTTATGGATGAAACAAAATTAAAGCCTTCCAAGAATTAGGATCATGATCCATATCCTTTGTTATAGAATATTAAAATTAGAAGGGCAAACTAATAAATGAAAAAATCCTATTAATATTGAAAATTCAAACTTATTAACTCGTAACTAAAATTATCATTAATCACATTAATTGGCCATTGAAAGTTCTATAATTAATACAAGAAATATTACTGATAAAAATTTATTAGTTCAATTAATAAAGAATTAATTCCAAGAGACAAATCTCAGAATTAAACACATTTATAATTTTCTTCTTTTAATTAGATGCATTTCAGACTGGCTTCTTCTCTATTAAATTTTATTAAGTAGTTTTATCCATTGTTCCTTGATCTGCAATAGTTTGTGATTCATTTTGTTACCCGTGTAAGAGAGTTAGTCTTAGGAGTTATGTTGGAACCAACAAAAACAAAACTACTTGTATATGGAAAAAAACTTGCAGTAATTATTTTATTTTAAAAAGGATGGATTGATTTTGATTAAAATGTAGCATTCCTGATCGACATGTGATATTATCTACTTTGGGCCTTGGCCCGCATGATTTTTTCAAAACATGACAAATATCATAGTGGTACAGTGACTTACCCCTATACTTAGCGTGATACTATCTACTCTGTCATCTCCCTAGGCTCACAATTCTCTAATGTGTTACTTGATATCAGAGTAACACAGCGGCTCACAATTCTCTAATCTGCTATGCCTCCTTCCTAGGCTCACTATTTTCTAACGCGTTACATCTCGTAAAAGATATGTTTCCATATATACCCAGCATATCTTCCGTGACTTATGCACGTGATACTAATCCAAAGCATGCCTCATGTATAATTTCCTCCGTATGGGACATTGAGTAATCGCACCCCACTATGCACATCCACGCGAAGTGACTCTGTTACCATATGTAATACGTTGGTCAGGAATGTTACATAAAATGTAAAGAAGAAACATATATCATTTGAGTTTGCAAGTTGAATTATATCCTAATAAATGATATCAAGACTTAGGATGTGTGATTAATGCTATACCCATATTGTATGCTATTATGGTTCTGCTGAAGAAGGCGACATTTTGCGCAATGATCATCCTTTCCTCTCACATGGACCACACTTTCACCTATTCATGATTTAAAAAATTGAATGGTTGATGGATAATAGGTTCAAATTGTAACACGTCGAACACGTGTTTAGAAGGCTATTTCAAAAGTGGTATACAAATCTAAACTATACATTGTTCAATGATATGTGAATTTTTTTATGTTTATCATTCTTTTATTTTAGATTCTTATTCATGTACAACTCGAGCATTACAAAAATCTCAATCCACGTTGCAAAAAAAAAAAAATCTCAAACCACATCATCATCACCCTCTACTCAATCCTGCACAGGTTCAAACATAGGGAGAAATTTTCGATCAGAATAAAAATCACTATGTAAGATTACTAATCCAATACACAATTGAATATGCTCATTCGGATTTAGTAATGGCATAATCATTTCATATAAGAACTCATTAAAATAATTCGATAACAATGCCATCAACAATTATGAATAATGATGAATAATTAATTATTAATCATACCGATATCAATCTTTGGGTTATTTGTTAGTGCTAAATTCATAATTCATAATTTATCAATTATCAATGGTCCATTATCGAATATTTATTACCTATGAATGGTATCTAAATCATTAATTATTAATTATCAATTATCAACTATTAATTGTTCAAAACTAATTTTTGTCCTAATTAATAATTAATAATTATCCATTGATCATAGTTATCAATTGGCTTAATTATTAATCGATTAATAATTATCATTTTCCATTATTCATCAACCCAATTTTCGATTGTTCTCAAATTTGAAGCTATCAATACAATTAACTATTATAAATATGGAAAGGTAATTATTTTTTAATTAGTTGTTAAGAGTTATTAATACAATTAACTATTATGAGTTATCATTCAACCATGAGAGCCTCAAGCGATTATAAAGGCCCTTAATCGATCATAGGATGCTTCCATCAATAACAAAAGTTTCAATCGATCATAGACGTCTCAATTTCGAAGAGCTTCTACTTGAGAATGTATGTTATTTTATGTCTGTGTATATCTACCATTAATGATGTCAATACAAATATTTGAGTCTTTAATAAAAGAAGAAAGAAAAATAGGGTTCTTTACATTGTTATCTTTTAATCAACAATTGAATCTTGTTTATAATTCAAATGATAAAAATATCACTAAAATTATAGGTTTGATTAAGATAATCTAATTATCCAAAATTAAGAATAAATAAAAGAGGTTAAATAAATTAACTTTGATATATTTTAATTAGTATGTTTTAATATACAAATCCATGTTATTAATTACTAAATGGGTTAACTAATAATTCACAATTAATGACATTCAAATTGGACAAGTACAAGTTGATTTAGATATGTTAGAACTCAACTCATGTGAAGTGTGACCCATCCCGAGTTTGACATTGAAAACGCATTGTCCAATTGCAGCGACGGAGCCAAGATGTCAACTTGGGGGTAGATAGAGAGTACAAATTAATAAAATGCATATATGCATGTATATAAAAATAACTAATCAAAATTTGTAATCAAATTTTAAAATAAAAATATTATTTTAGAAGATAACTTATAATTATAAATCTTATTTTATTTTAATTAATTTTTTTTTGTTACTCATCATGTATATCTTTTTTGTGTTATCATGTTAAAGAAAGATATATGTAACTAACTTTTTATTGCTTAACTAACTAATTTAATTTGTTATCGAAATAAATCAAAATTATTGGTGCATATGTTATATTCATAAATACACCTAATATAGTATAAATATATTATAAATATACACATATATTCTCTCATAAATATAATAACATATTATAAATATGTTAAGTCCACATAAATATTTCAAAAAGTTATACGTTAACTTCACAAAATTAGGGGGGCTTACTATATATGATATATATAATAGTAATACATATTAGTAATATATATAATATTTAAAAAATATGCATCACTTAGTAATAGTAGTAGTAGTAGAGGTCTCATGTGTTTTAAGATCATGGTATATTAATATTCATAAGGATTATAGCTTCTAAGATTTCAAAATTGGTTTTGATATTTGAATTTGCATCGAGTTTTGACTAAAATCTAAAATGTTGCTAAAATAGATTCTGAGCAATTCTTAAGCGAAATATCGTTATTTTCATAATCGTTCGGTGTTGTGATTTTGAGAGAGTGAATGAACCATTTCATCTCATCCAATTTAACAAAAAAAATTCCATAATATCTCGATTTTTTGATAACATTGCTCCTTCTACCGAATCATAACGCTTCCTTGATCTCCCTCGTTGTCATCAGTCATCACCCTCGTTATACAACACTTTTTCATATGAATGGTTGCATAATGCAACTTTCTTAATTTTAAAACTACATCATTTTATTCTGAAAACACAACCTTTTGATTGCGCGGAGAACATTAATGAATCATAATTAGGCATGCACAATGATGAAAATCAAGTCAGAAACATATTCAGAAAATTGAGAGCAAATATTCTTAAAATTTGAGGAAAGTCTCTTTCATTTTTTGAAACTTTTTGGTTTCATACTTTTTCTATATTAGGGGTGAGGGGAGTCTGGTTTCATAATTCATGGGAGACAACGAAGAAAAAAAGTTAAGTGGATGGCTAAAGCTATCAACTTTAAACAAAAGTTTTAAAATAGCAATATGCGAATCTCTTTAAACAAACAAGAAGTTCTAAAAAAAGTAAAAATTTAAATACACGTGCCTTTATAAAGTTTAGAAAAATAGAATATGAATTTACAACTTTATTATAAGTAGGAAAATAATAAAATGAGCAATTGATTTTTTAATTTTTATATTATTTATTATATAATATTTTATTCCTTTTTAATATTAAAAGAGAAAAAATTCGTAAAGAAATACATGTCTTTTCACAAATAAAAAAATAAAATAAAATAAAAAATTTAAGTAAAACTTACAATATATTTAAGAATATCATTCAGAAAATCACGATAATTTAACATAGGTTTTAGAAAATAATCCTAAAAAATAAAAAAAACTTTTTTGGGACTATTCATACATCACATACTATCCGAATCAGAATGGATAAAAATATATTTTATTATATTTGAAAATATATAATTTATCAAAATATATGACACAGACGAAAGCAATGGATTCTCGATCGAGTATCAAATTTTTTTACTTTTCATTTTCTTTATGATGTAGCCTAGACACATCTGATATTTCAGTCCCCGTCAAATTTTTAATTATTAAAGAGAATTTACATCACGCACGGGGCAATTATGAGTTCAGCAGAGATATTTTAGTACAAAAGTGTTTAACAGCACCAAGTCATACAAAGGAACATTTATTGATGCAGAATGCAGAAGTGAGATAATCGTAAAGCTCACACGAGTCAAGAAATGAGCTAGTTGCTTATTCAAGCAGTCTCTTTCTCAAATATTTCACTGGCGTATTTCCAGTTCACAACCTTCCATACATTCTTCAGGTAGTCGGGTCTCACATTCTTGTACTGCACGGAAGGTCGAAGTTAAATTGTAAGCAGAACCTTAAAAACAAACATACATTTGCAATAACGAATAACAAAAAACTGGAACAATAGTTATTTCTTTTCTTTACGCCCTCACGTATTGAAATGTCACAATTTTACTACTGCTTATAGATGCTCTCACATTGAAACGTAAACTTACACAATTGGGATGGATCGAAAACCATTGGCATAGTTTGTTATATAGTTATCATCTATTATTTTTTTCCACTCTTAGTCCTGCGTCTAAAGGCTAATGAAAAGAGCAGTTTTATGTATACAAGTAATATGAGTATCATAAGATATTTTCTTGTGCATATGCATGGTAGATTGTGGAGTTCGTGCATGTTGCTGTTGGAGTTGATGAATATTACAGGACTTCTTGTTTCTCACACCGGATTCGGTTCACGTGAGCTTAAGAGAATCTGAATATTATCTAATTACCTGTGCTGCTGATGTACGAACAAAAAGGGGTTCAGAGAGCTCCGCTCGCCGGTGAGCGGGCGGGGGTTCGAGGGCAGCGCCCTCGAAACCTAGACAAATTTTGGATTTTTGTTTAGTCGGCCCGTGTGGTTCGAATTAGATTTTTTTTCTGTTTTGTTCGGATTTTGGACCCGTTTGGGAGAAATTATTTATAACTTATTTTCAAATGTAATCTGTGTGACGACTGTAAACCTAAACGATATAGTGGAACCTCTTTGCAGGACGTAGTCCTAATCTCAAAGATGAATCTGGATAATTTGTGTGCCTCCTCTATTTTTCTTGCAATCTCTCTACGATCTTTTCTCCTGTTCTCGAATTTTTCCATCAGTTGCATGTCCAATAACCATTTATGCATCACTTTCTTCTGTTTGAGGACGGATGACCCTCATTTAAAGTTAGATATGTATCTAGAAATTTAAAGTTCGAAGTCTTTACCTGCAGATAGTATGCATGTTCCCATACATCAATACCAAGCAAAGGCACCAAGTTTGCACCTTTGGTCACCAGCGGGTCCTGCATGTACATATAGTGAATCAATGCATTTTAGGTTCACAAATTGTTGCAGAAATAAAGAGTAACAAAACTACTTTATCTTTTCACGTCACGCTGAAAAAAGTAGTTACCATATAAGATGAAATCTGTCAGGTCCTCATTCATATCTTTTTTGTTTTTTTTTTTTTTTGGGTGCGCGTGTGTGGGGGGTGGGGTGGGGATGGGGTGGGTGGACTACGCCAATTCTCCATGCTTAACACACAAACAAAGCACTGATACAGACTCATTCCTACCCATGACTATCTATAAGACAGAATACTTGAGATATAGTTACTGCATCATATATTGCAACACATTACTATACCTTACTGTCGACTGCTGACAACGAGCACATCGAACAGTATATAATAAAGCAAACAAAATATGGTAGAAAGGGAGAAGATTAAACATCTCCAATAAATTATCCAGAAGTAATGCTTATAGAAAATACATATTTAAAGGTACCAATAATAGTCAAATATTACCTGATATTTCAAAAAAAAAGAAGTCAAATATTACCTGATTTGCAGTGGTTTCAATCTTGAGTTTCTTTGCTCCTTTATCCAGCGCTAACCACTGTATTGAAAGCATTTAAGGCCTCATCAATTCAGTTTGTCTAAAACATATCAAGGGAAGCATGTGCGAAAATTATGTGAATGCCTTCCGGAAACAAATACCAATTGACATTGCATATTAACCTAGCTGGACAAGGAACTTACCACCCATCCAGAACCCTGTACAGCAGCACCTTCTGCATTCATCTTCTGTATCAACGCCTCCAAGGAACCAAAGTCTGTATCAATGGCCCAACCAAGTGCCCCATGAGGAGGCTCACCACCACCCTCCTGCAAAACACTTCCATGAGAAGAAGCAGAAGAAAAGGAGACAGCAGAAATGGTGTGGCCTTTTACAACTCCGGATGCACTTACACTTATAGGCTTGAGGTTTTTCCAGAAGATGGAATGGTTGATATGACCTGAAAGAAAGGGCGTAGAACCTTAACATCTTTCAGATTAAGATAAATGCAGAAGTGTGCCCTTCAGCATTTATGTTTTAGTATCAATATCAAATAGCGGCAATTGAAACATGCAGTCAAACTGAAATGAGGACTGCTATAATTTGATGCAAGGCAAAAACTATAACTATAGTGTTTAAAGATGAAGCACTTACTGTAACGTCTGTTTTCAGACATATGAGGTACCTACATTGTGATATAGATGCACAAAATCATCAAAGTTCCAAACAATTCCAAGTTTCCCAGTTCTATTTATGCATAGAAGAATTCTGACTCAAATCAAACTATTTGTGCATGCAAGGCAAAAACTCTATAGTGTTTAAAGATGAAGCGCTTACTGTAACATCTGTTTTCAGACATATGAAGTACCTACATTTTGATATAGATGGACAAAATCAACAAAGTTCCAAACAATTCCAAATTTGCCAGTTCTGTTTGTGCATAGAAGAATTCTGAGTCAAATCGAACTATTTATGTAACACCTGTTAAGTGGGAGAAGAAAAAATAAAATAAAGAAAAGAGAAAAGAAAAGAGGGGCAAATGACACTTGGCAGCACCCCATTCCACCCTAATTCCACTAACTTTCTGCCCACTTCATATATAAACCCCTACAACAGCATTTTTGTCCCCCTTTTCCCATTTTCCTCCAAGTTCTGCCCTAGCTCTTTAACCCTTGAAGCTTCAGTCCGGGAATGAGCTAAAGATCATCTCCATTTTGGCAGCAGATCAGCATCCAAGAGCAGGGGTTTTGGAGCAGGAACAAGGGACAACAGGACCTAGTTGGGAAAGGCGAAGAAGGAGAGGTTCTAGGGGAGAAAGAAGAAGATGACAGCCTTGAAAGAGAGCTCTTCAAAGCTGTGATTGAGGTAGGTAAGGTGGATCCCTACCTTGGTTGTAAATCAAGGTAGATCTAAGCCTAATAAACTTAAAATAGTGATTTACAGATTTTTCCCTAGGTGTTTTATTGCTAGGAAATCAGTTTTAAAGGAAAAACTTAGAAGCGTGTTAGGTTCACAAAAAGCCTAGGGTTTGCATGCTAGAAATGGACTATGGTATTGTGTTTATGTTCTGATTGAGTGTCTAGCATGTTTTGTGATGGAGTGGCACATTGTATGTTGTTTTGAAAAATCGAAAACGTAGTGAAAATCCTTAGATTGCACTTTGCCACTAAGGAACGGTCGACCGCTGCCATTGACCGATCGACTGGTGTAATAGCGGAAAAACTTTACGATTTCGTTATACACATTGACCGGTCGACCGAAATTTGATCGGTTGATCGGAACAAATGTCAAGAGCACGACGGTTGACCCTTCCACATGGACCGATCGACCGGTGCAAATGTCGAGACCATAACGATCGATAGTATCGGTCAACCAATAAGTAAGGTCGGTCGACCGGTAATTCCAACCAGTCGACCGCTCATGTATTGAATCAGATGGTTTATTGTTCCTTTCAGATAATGTAGTCTATATCAGAATACATGCTAAGCCGTAAATAGAAAATGCACAATGTATTGATGTATTGATTGAATGAAATGGAAGGTTGGAATGAATTTGGAAACTTGTCGGATTGGCGGGGTAGATGCCCCCACATTGTATTGGCCCAGACGTGGGAGTACATGAATACCAGTGGTGAAGCTGACCACACGACGACCATAGTTTTCCAATTCTCCAACATATTGTTAAAGGCTCACATATTGATTGCTAATTGATTGTTTGAAATTGGAGTTGTCACTTGATGAGAATTCAAAGTGATTATATGGGGACAAATTATGGAAGTCTTGGTACAAACTTTCACTTATCAAGTGATAAAAAATAAGTTAATAATCTGAATCAATTAAGCATGAACACTCTTGGACCTTGGGTCATATTGGGCATGATAATGCCATATTGATCGCATTATTCATGCTTAGTATTGGAGAGCCTAAAGATTGATTAAATGGAAAGAATTTAGGTCGATATTATACTTAGTCAATGGATTGGATTGCATATTTATTGTTTCATGTTTATTGCTGCCCATTTTTATTGTTTTGTCATATTATTAAAATTGCTCATATTATGGTTTCCCTGCCCCCCGATCCTGCAGAAAATCAAGGCTAGCGGTGGTGCTGCTCATGACAAAAGAAGGTTGCACATGGCATGGCATGTTTAGGATTATGTCTCTTTTGCTTATGGCCAATTAGTAAGCCTTATGTATTTGCTTAGGACCATGTTTAGGATGTTGTACTATGCCGCCCATGTGGGCTTTATAACTTTATGCAAATGGAGAATGTAACTTGTATGCTTATGCTAACATTTCTCTTAAGTATGTTGCTGTCCAAGCACTGGTGATGGATTTTATCGATATTATGATTATCGTTTCGGTGGCTCTTTGTCCACCATAGTATTGCCACATTATTGTTTATGATATTCCGCTGCGTTTACATAGTTCATTGTATGGATTGGAAGCGCCGTGGCGCCGTCGGGCTGCTGGCCTCGCCGCGCGTCGAAGTGGGATTCGACGGCGCAAGAGCTGTTGCCCCGGGGGCATGACAACTTAGGTATCAGATAATCATAAGCATAGTCTAATGAGAATCTAGGTAGTGCTCTATTTTATTGTCCAAGTTAATTTGTCCTAGAGGTTAAGTGCATGTGCAATCGTCATGAGCAACGGCCAAAGACTAAGAAATGCATATCGGTAAGACATCCTTCATATGCATATTGATTGCTAATGATCTAATGATGGATTATGATTTTGATTCAGAAGCATAGAACAAGGAAATCCATCTCATCGGTCAAGCCGTAAGAGGAGTCGAATGGGTGACTCATCTCATCGTGCATGTCATGAAAGAAGCCATGAGCATCAATCCGGAGATAAGGGCAGCCATGGTGAGGGCCAAGTAGATCAATGGAAGCTGATGGAAAGCTTAAGCAAACTAGCCAAGTCTTTGGGGAGGAGGTCCAGTGACTCTGGACAGTCCACTTATGAGAAGTTCATGAAGACTCATCCCCCAACATTTGATGGTGAATGGGATCCGGATAAGGCAGCATCATGGTTGGATGTAATTACTGACAAGCTGAAAGTAGTCCATTGCAGGGGTAAGTACAAAGTGGAGTTGGCCACCCATCAGCTCGTGGAACAAGGGAGGCATTGGTGGAAGTCGGTGCTGAGAACCAAGTACTCAGGAAGAGATGAAGTCACATGGGAGGAATTTGTGAGGACCTTTGAGGAACATTTTTTCCCACAGCATGTCAAGGATCAAAAGCAAAAGGAACTTGAAAATCTGCAACAAGAGGACATGACTCTAACTGAGTATTTGAATAAATTCTTTTGTTTGGAAAAATACAGCCCCTATCTTCCAGGAGAAAGGATGAGGACCGATAGGTTTGTTCAAGGGTTGAACCCGGGACTAAGAATGAGGGTTATGTATTGTGAGCCTACCACCCTAGACAAGGCAATTGAGCATGCTACTACATTGCAAAGGGAGCATGAACTACAAAGAAATGCTTATCAAGGAAAAAGCCAAAATAAGAGTGAAGGATATGACAAAGGAAAGGGGCCGATGAAAATGGAAGAATATGGGAAAGGTATTGGAGAGTCATATTGATCGCATTGTTCATGCTTAGTATTGGAGAGCCTAAAAATTGATCAAATGGAAAGAATTTAAGTCAATGTTATACTTAGTCAATGGATTGGATTGCATAGTTATTGCTTCATGTTTATTGCTGCCCATTTTTATTGCTTTGTGTCAACAACAACAACAAAGCCTTATCCCACTAGGTGGGGTCGGCTACATGGATCATACGACGCTATTCGTTGATCCATGTCCATGCGATTCGACATGGTTTTACGCTGGTTGTCGGGGCCTAACACAACCCTCCTCCTTTATCCGGGCTTGAGACCGGCTATAAAACATAGGCGGGGTGTCATATTATGAAAATTGCTCATATTATGGCGTGGGCCTTACATACTCTAACGGAATGAATTTTTCTGCATCGGATCCTGCAGGAAATCAAGGCTAGTGGTGGTGCTGCTGATGACAAAAGAAGGTTGCACATGCCATGGCATATTTAGGGTTATGTCTCTTTTGCTTATGACCAATTAGTAGGCCTTGTGTATTTGCTTAGGACCATATTTAGGATGTTGTACTATGCTGCCCATGTGAGCTTTATGACTTATGAAAATGGAATGTAACTTGTATGCTTATGTTAACATTTTGCTGTCCAAGCACTAGTGATGGATTTTATCGATATTATGGTTTTGGTGGTTGTTTGTCCACCATAGTATTGCCACATTATTGTTTATGATATACCGCTTTACATAGTTCATTGTAGATGGGATTCCTAGGGGCGGGAGCTCATCCCCCGGGGGCGTTACAGCTTAATGAATGCTAAAAGTTACGTTCGAGTAATGCTTGAATTAACACAAACAATACATTGCTAACAGTAAACGTCTCAAATTTAATAGATAAGTTAATTCGGCTACATAGAGTCCTAACCGAGCCAAGTGGCCACCTTCCATTAGTATCCAAATATACGGGAAGCAAATCTACAGATACCAAGAGGAATCGAAGAGGCCGGACGTACCCCCGCCGTTGAACTTGATGGCGCCCTGCAGCCCGACGACGGTCGCGGCGTCGCCCTTGGCGACGGCCTCGTGGAGCTTCTCGAGGGCGTTGTTGTAGTTGGTAACGTAGGCCTGGTGGTGCTTCTGATGGTGGAGGTGCATGATTTCACCGCTGATGGCAGGCTCGAGTGCTCCGTAGTCGTAGGGAAGGTCCGGAAGCGCCGCGACCTTGAGGCCTCGGGCCTGGTGGCCAAGTCCCGACGCTGATCCAAGACCCCCACCGCCGCCGCCGCCGGCGACGGCGAGAGGGCGTCCGAAGCCGGAAGCCACTGTTTTCTTTGCAATGAGTGCTCGAAGCGCCATTGGCCAATCGCAGATAACTCCCAACTAGAAGCTTCACCAAATAGAAACAGACCAAAGGGAAAAAAATGTAAAAACAGAGCAGGTCGGCGGCGGCGGATTTATGGCGTGTGATGTCTTTAGCCGTAACATTTGATATATTTACGGAATTAGGCTCATTGGACCATGGGTTGGTTCGGTTACCGGGTTGATTTGAGTTCAATGAGGGGAAAAAACTCATTCGGTTCAGACTAAAAAAATTTATTGAATCCGTACGTCCAAAGTTTTCTCGACTTTACATTCTAATTTTGATATTATTATCGTTGAATATGTCTGGTTTCTTAATATTTTTTAAAATTTCTTTGGAAAATACAAATTGGTGGAAGTTGTACTAGCAAGTTTACTTTTGCCAGCCAAGTTGTTGTTCAAAATTAAATTACCTTAATTGGGTTAGTACCATTTTCATAATTTCTTGATTTTGTTAGCAAGTTGACCTTTTCACTAGCTTTTGAATATGATCTCATAATTTTTTTCCGCCATAAATTCTTCACTTCGAGCGATTTATCTTGACAGAATCTCTCTCTAATGTTCCTTGTCCGCCTAAACATTTGTTTTTCTTTAGACCGCCCTTTAAATTTTACTTTACGATTAAATAAACTTTCATTCCATAAAGAAGAAACAAAACCAAACTTAATAATTAAAATGGTATCCTCATTACATAAATTTTCAGAAGATAAATAAATATAATGTCGATTCTAGAATGGTTAATATATTTTTTTTAGCTCCCAACGGATATAATTTTTTTTACAAATCGAGAAAATGAAAAATATAGGACAGTGGATGGTTTTAGGATAAAATTTGACAAGAATTTTAGTCCGAAATCAGATCTGAACTTTGTTCATTGTTATCAAGAGATGAATGAAAGCAGCCCTTGCAAAAAGTTGCCCAACTAGTGCAAAACCAGAAGATTGCCCCGAACGATTCCAGGTGCCAACTCCCTTCCCTATGCTTTGGCGAAGTAGAACAATGCAGTACACCATGAGCATCTTTTGTAATTGAAGTAACAGGCAACGTGTAGAAAATCAGGATCTTCATATTTGATTTCAAGTGCATTGAAACATCTACAGAGGATAATAAAGAATAGGTTTCTTCTTTTATCATATCATGTTCACAGTATTAGATAGAGATTACAACTTCAAAACAAGCCTTTGGAATAAGACTCCAAGATTCTCTACTATTACCTCATAAGTAACTAGTAAAAAATTGCATATAGTAATAGTATATTATCACTCTGCTATGCAAGGCTTTGCTAACAGAATTGATTATGCAAAGATGGGGTTCTCCTTTCTAACCCCTAAAAAAGATATCATGATAACCACTAAGAATATGATATCGGGTAAATATGTCTCCGCAGATTGACCATACTTCATGCACGCAAATCTTTGTTTGGACTCCATGATGGGGCTTTCAGATCATCCCCATCAAGAACTGCACCAGTGCCATTCTCAACATTGATCAACGGATCAGACTCCGTGTCTTTCGCCTGGAGTTTTCAGCCAACAAGAAGTGAGTATACAAGTGGAGAGCAAAGCTGTTATCAGACTACAATTCTAAATGCACAATGACAATGCAGATCACACATCACAACTCATAAAACATAGCCTTGCTCTTTTTATTTTTAAACTCATAAAATTTGTTAACTGTGTGGCAAAGCTTGGCATGTGTGCATATTGCTTCCAACAAGATGCTATATATAGCTCTTAACGACTTAGAGAGGCCTGCTAAATTAGCACTAGTGATGGTACTTCAACATTGTGTAGGCAGGTGAAGTTTTCAAATGCCATCATTCTAAGAAGCAGACCGTGCTTAATAAGGGAGTGATTATATAAACTCTCTAAGAATTAAGGTTAAGAGCTGCATTTAATTATTTTAATTATCTTTTGAATTTTCTCATCTACTAATATTGTTGCTGTCGGAAGATGTAGAGTAATCAAGGTAAACCTCATAAATCTCATGACTTTCTTCCACCAATATACATAATCATAATCCTGCATCTTCATATATGATCCCAACAATGCTACAGTTCAAGAATAGTACTACATGGCTAATAAATCAAATTGGTCATATAGCATAAATTTTTTTAGGAGAAAACATAGCATAAATTGCTAGATACAAAGGCATAACACAGAGAAACTCTCCTTCAAAAGTAAAATTTCACTGAATATAAGCATTGTTATCAACTTCTGTTCCATCTAGTAATTTTTATTGTGCAGAAAATATTGACAAAAAGGACAAAGTTGCCAAAGGACTTCCCAAGTTCAACTTTGTTGTGCGACAAGACATTACATGGGACAAACAAAAATACTACTGATGAGTGCACATGGCCCTCATCTTCTCCTACTTTCAAAAAAAAACTACTACCTAAAATTGAATAACTTGTTAGGCATTGTGCTGATTCAGATGGACCCTTAGCTTTTCACCAAGAATAATTAATAAGAACACATCCGGAACTTGTTACAAATGAGACAAAATACAGACAAAAATGGCAAATGGAATATACTTCTGATGACCATGATAAATGAATTTTAATATCATATTATGTAACCACCGAAAAAAAGTACGATGTAATTGTACCTGCAATAGCTGGACAGCTGTTTCATTAGCTTTCTGCTGGCTTTCTCGTACACAAAAATAGGAATACAATACCATACCAATAATTGCAACAAAAATGCCAAATATATTTCTCCAACTAAATGGATTGTGAAGCAGGACATAACCAAAAGCCAGAACTAGGCAAGTCTTAAGATGGCCTAATACTTGATAGGTGACGGGTGATGTCTTCCCAATTACAAGAAATGTACTGAAGTTGACAGACACTGATATAAGGCATGAAAGCACAATGAAGATCTGCAAGTTACACAGAAGCATGAGATAAGAACTAGAAAGAAATGTTGGAAATATACAAGTTAACTACTTACAAGGACTTGAGGTGTGTAATTGAAGGCAAACACATTTTTATTTGTCAAAAGTCCATCAAGAAATGGACCAATGATGAATAGAGTTAAAGCTTGATAAGGCGAAGACTGATACAAGAGCTGGGTGGAGGAAACCTTAAACTTCTTTTGAATAGTGTTTGTCATCTGTAAAGAACTCGTCAAGGTTTACAACAAGAGCCAATAAAATAATTCAACTTAATGCAAATGTTGTAAATCTCAGTCTTGAGAACTAGAGAAAAACATTTGATCTTGCTTGATACGCTATCAATACACAATAGTTTATTTGCATTCACCATTCATGTTGCCAATTGATGTTACAGGATTTGAGTTGTTAAAGTCAATAATTGATGAGTTTAAGTAAGCTTGATATGATGGTGCGAAATAACTGAAGCTTTCTTTTTGTAACATGGTAGCTTGTGGTTTGTTATATCAGATTGGGATTGTTTTCACTTGAGTTCATGGTAGAGAAGCAAGATGACACCACATATCATGTAAGAAAAAAAAACGTAACATAAATGAGGTTAACTTGTAGTTTAAATTCATGAAACTGATAAAGACGCTGTTCAAAAACAGTATTTATAAAAAGATATGAAACTTGGATAATCCACTATCAGCCAGACTTTGCCATTTTCACATGTAAGTAGTCTACACAAATGCTTCTACTTTTAGTATTTTGCAGGGTAAAGTAATGGATAGGTTAACAACAAAAAGTTGTCATCTTAGGATACAATTTGTGCAACGCAGGTTGTAACAATGGCTAGTAGCGACAATACAGATCCAAGCACATTAAGCTGCAGATCTGTCACTGTTGCAATTCCAACACCCAACAGAAGGACCAAAAGGGAGAACTGGACACTCTTGCTGCAATTATAACATAACGGTCAAGTAAAAGAAAAACACAAAAAATCAACATGCCCAAATTAATAAAGATATTACTATTTGCAGCTAATTAAAATTTTGAAACAGTCTATCCTACTTTTACTAAGGTTTTTTTTATAAGGAAATACTTTTAGTGAGTTGCAATTGTAAGAAACTTCCAGTAAGAGAATTGCACAAAGGTGCAATGTGGCCTTACCTGAATTTCTTCCAGAAGAAAACAGTCTCCAAAAATACAGTGCAAGGAATGATTGCTAACTTTGTCATCTGAGATAGAGACGGTGTTACAGAAAATATAAAGAAATAACATTAACACATTAGGGATTGATAAAAGTTAAAATATGATTGATAAAATATGAAAACATCAATTGGCCTAAAACCTCAGTTTCATAGGGATTTCATACGTAGCAGAAGTATGAGTTATGCAACAAAACAAGCATTTTTTCTGTTCAACTATCAGTCTGACATTGACCTGCATTTTTCTGTTCAACTATCAGTCTAACATTGACCCATTCAGTCAGTCTACTTCACCTGGTTTGTGGAAGGTCACACTCAGTAGTCAGTACATCCCACAGGACATGAGCTTTACAGATTTATTATACAGCATCATATTTCGTATTATACATATATATACGGACATATAAACCAGTATATTGAGAAACAATGAAAGATTTGTGCCTCCACGATAACTCCCCATAAAAATCTAGGTGAAAACTGAAAAGGCTTTAAGTCCTGGGAATATCCTCTTGAACATGGAAGTACAAAGACAGCACGGCCCCAGTAAGATGAACAAAATAAGCAATTTGACCGATATATTTACAAAGGTCTAAATTAGAATGTCTACAGGCGAGCCAAATTGTTATCGTATATGCATTAATTATAATGGAATAAAGAAAAATCTTTCAAACATTTCATAAAAAAAGTGCCCAAGTCACTGCAGTGTGAAAGTTTGACTTATTTGTTCCAGAAAAGCAAAATGGTTCCCCAAATACAACATTGACAGTAGGAAGAAAGGCAACTTGATATGTAAATTGTACCTGATAGAAACCAACTGAGTTGAAACCTAAGCTTAAGTTCAGCAATCCAATAGAAATTCCATTCAAAATTCCAAACCCCATAACAGCTCTGGGATCAAAAGGTTTATGCTCGAAAAGTTTCATCCATAGTGCCACATGAAGAGAACAAAATGTCACCAAGAGATGCCAGCTCGTCAAGGTGGTAGCTGAACACAGTAGATAAACGGCTAGTTAGATTCTTCACATAGCTTACAAATGTATATGTATACAAAAATATGCAAAGCATTCCAGCCAATTTTACTCAAATCAGTGCCTATGAACACACTAGATTGATGAAAATAAAAGAACAAATGAAATCTTTCATGCAGTGTAATGCAAGGAGCTATTTCAAGTTGTTGACAAAAAGTCCCGAGCAATCAACGTGAAAATAACCACATATAAACCATAGGGCACACAACTTTTACAGACATGAACGATTCTGCTTTTATATTCAATTCACGTAACTCAAATAAGTGCAACTAATGTATGCTTATAGTTGCAGAGCTGATTCTATATTAAACACAGAAAGATGTCCTCTCGAAATCCTAGCTGATAAAAATTTCCATACAGAACCGCTTGAGAAGGCACATTTGTACAACTAAGGGCAGTGAATTTACCAGAAAAAGATCTCAGACAGTGTCATAGCACACGGGGAAAAAAAGCAAGATATTATTCGCAAAGCCACCGTACAAATGTCACAAAAGAAATGGACTTCGTCACATTGCGAACCAAAGTTAGCAAAAAGAATCAAGAATTAAGCATCAGATCTCACATACCGAATGTGAATCCAAGGGAACTGATCAATGCCTTGTTGCAGATCACGATCGACACCGAAGAGACCACCGACAGTCCCAGCGCTCCCACGGTACCCAACTGGAATCGCCCGCCCTCGCCCATTTCTTTTCAGCGCCAAACTCCCCACGATCTCCTATTTCCAACCTCTCGAAGCAGGAAAGCCTATAAAATGCTTCAACCGGCAAACGATGAGAGAGAAATCTCATATTTCCAAAAAAAACACGATTCTCGATATAAAAGCCGTAAAAGTTCAATCTTTAACACATAAATCGGAGAAGTCACCTCACTCCGCAGTCCGCAGAAGAATAGATTCGGTTACCGAAACCTCCAAAATCCAACCTTTAGCGCGAAAAACCTAGGAAAGACACCTCACTCCCCGAGAATCCCCGGGCTGTGGCGCCAGGTTGGATTCAATCGTATCGAGCTGATATCGAAGCAAAGCTTCAGATCTGATCCAAAACGATGGAACAGCAACTTAAAAGGAGACCTTTTTTCCTCCAGTTTTCGGGCTAGTGGATTCGATGGAGCAGCGCGATCGATGATTCGATCACCAATTCTTTTTTTTCTCAATCTTTTTTGTATGAGTATTTTTTTTACCATTTTTGTCCGCGAAGGACGGG
This sequence comes from Pontederia crassipes, assembly GCA_030549335.1. Taxonomy (NCBI): domain Eukaryota; kingdom Viridiplantae; phylum Streptophyta; class Magnoliopsida; order Commelinales; family Pontederiaceae; genus Pontederia; species Pontederia crassipes. Next base: position 8,665,065 of record CM060188.1, on the reverse strand, counting down.
TAAGTAGTAAATGCATTAAATATGGCAGTGAACTATTATTGAAAAAAAAAAAACAAGAAAATGAGGAGAGGGGGTCCATTATAATTACCAACCAAAATTAATGTAACTTAAAAAACAGATAACTTGGTTGAGTAACTTGAGTTGATTGACCGACTCCAACAGTCGAACTCGATTGCATACACTTTTTTTTTACGAGAATCTCATCCGTTAATTTATCAGCCCACAAGATGTGATTATATTATATTTTATTTTATTTTGTCAGTCACCCTTTCTTTTTATGTTTTGCCAATGTTGTGAAAATTACTCAATGTCACCCACCTAATTATTAATAATTTTATCAACTATTTTATTTAAAATTTTCAGAGCTTAAAATATTGTCATAAATACTTGATTATAATTCGTTGATAATTGTAATTACTGCCATAATTTAAATTGCAGCCACGAAATATATGATCAGTTAGATGGAATACAACCAAAATATTCATTCAATGAAATTTTAACTTTCTAACATATTTTATTAAAAAAATAATATTGTTCATCTTCGTATTTTCTATTATCTAAAAAATACACAAATAACATATAATTTAAATGGCAGTTATGAAATATATCTATCTCGATTTTTGTTTTGTTTATTTATAATGATATGTGATCCAATTTTAAAATAATTTTTGAAATATTTTAATATTTTTCCTTTAATGATCATTTATGATTGACGTTTCTAGTACTTACCAAATAATAATTCCAATAATGATAATATATTTTAATGATATTTTAAATTGTAAAATAATATAATAATAAAACCAAACGGGCCCATTAATCAGTGTACAGCAAATATGCCATATTGGATTATTATATGACTTTACAAATACATATCATTACCTTATTTCAACAGTACAATTTAGGTGGGTTTTTACCTTCTAAAACTTCAACCTAAAATTTCTCCTAATACTCACAATTTTTAATTGCCACTAAAATTGATTAATTTACATTTATAACATTGTGACTCACGAGGTTATATCCTCCTAAATTAGGAGGATATAGCAAAACTCTTTTACCTTTTCTCGGTAAGGCAAACTGTATTTGTTTTCTTTTTTCTCTTTAAAACACTAAACATTCAGAATATATATAGTAGTAATAAAAGGCTAGATTTTTCCTCATTTGGTTTTTTATTTCTAAAAGAAGAAAATGTTATACCAAAATTGTTTTTGTTATCATAATTTATGCAGGATATACAAAAATTAAATTTATGCTAATGTCAAATTAAGTGTAACATGATTTATACATTAAAAAAAAGAAGTGAAATATATAGTATACAAGGCAAAAAAGATAACATATTAATTATATATTAGAGTTAAATTAGTATGCAACCACATCAGATCAACCTAGGGCGCGTGAGAGAACAAACGAGAACATTAAGCCAATAAGCCGGTCCATCCCAAGGGCCTATAGTCTCCGTGACGAGCGCCGTTGACTCCAGAGAAGTAAGACTGTCGGTAAGCAGCTCCGGTAGTACGATTCTATGACTCACCGTTCGAGTCTGCTCTCGAGCAGAGATACAAAATTCAAAAGCAGCAAAAGACTAAGGTAGGAGACGAGAAAGGTAAAAAGAAGGGGCCATCGTTGGTGCCTAACGAAGCTTTCCTATCAACGTTCTCTACTTTTACTAGCACGAGAAGAGGGGCTCAAAACATAGATAATCTATATCATTGAATTAAAATGATACCGAAATTTGATTGTGATTGTAAAACTTTCAAATACCTTATTCTCAATTACTTTTGTATGAGGTTAAGTTCATGATGTTAGAGCAATAATTAAATAACCATGGTCAATTTTCTCCTAACACTTGAACATAATGTAACATCCCAAAATTCAATCTCGGCGAAATCTCCTTTCGATCGTTATTTTCTTCATTTTTTACTCTTTTATTGACCTAATTGGTTAAGAAAGATGACACGTAAGCGGAAGACTTAATGATTAAAATATTACAATAAATGAAAGAAAGTACGAAAGCTAAATAAATAAAAGGTACATCCAACAGTCTCAACGTAAGGCATGTAAAAGTTCATGCTATAAGTACAACTCTATAAGTCCCATCAAAATGAAGATACAACTCGATATAAAGAAAAAGAAGAAGACTTCAACTAAACTCTACGATAACTATGTGCACACACCACCAAGTTGTAATCGCCGCACACACATCAATCAAACTCGCAATCATCATCAAGTACTTGTGGAGATCACACAAGAGACCAAGCTTAATCGTTAGCATAACACTAGGTGCGAGTTCGTATATGTCATAAGATAGTTTCATTAAAATAAGCATGAATCAACACGTAAATCAAGTATAAAAGGAATCATCATAGAGGGGTCAATAAGGAGATCATGGTTCATACTTTTTCATTCCCCTTCTTTTCCTCATATTCATTGTTCGTATTCATCGTTCATATTCATGTTCTTTCATTTTATTCATAACTTGGAAGAGCTATTCACTTTTAGGGAATACCATTGCGACACACGAGTGTGTAGCTATCTTGACCATAGTGGGTCAATGGAGAATCAGTGCCACGACCAGTCCCGTCAGGCAAGATGATCTCACGCAAGGCAAAACATTCCTAAGGAAAACTCCCATCTAGATAGGCAATGATAACCCTCCATCTTATCTTATAATTCATGAGTTTCTCTTTCAATCACTTGGATTAATCGAGGTTGTATAGAGCATGGCTCTGCATCATCCTTTAAGTTCATATTTATCAATGTCAATCAAGTGGACATAATATTAGTAAATCAAGTGGTTAAGATTAAGGTCGAAATCTTTTTGTCCACAATTCGGACACCCGAAAGTCGAGCGGTCATCCGGTTGAGATTCATTCAGTGGTCGTCCGAAAGGGGAATGGATGTCCATTTTATTTGTGTTCATCGATCGATCGAAAGGTTGCAGTCGTCTGTTTCATCTGTAGGCATTATAGGATCGGTCGACTGAGAGAGTTTCACTCATCCATTGTCACATGAGCATTCTTTCGAACTTTCAGTCGAGAGTTTCGATTGATCAAAATTGGACCGGTCATCCATTGAGAACAATATCATCTTCTTCCTCGATCGATCAGATTTCTCCATCGACTATCAAAAATATCGATCGTTCGAAATGGTTTCGGTTGACCGACTGGTTATCATCACCATTATCGAGTCTTGACATTTTTTAGTTCAATCATCCGAAAGAAATTTGGACTTCCGTTCTAGTCCACATCGATCGTCTGATTGAGTTTCAAAGGTCCGATATGATATATCGATATACTCTGTCAAGCCGAATCGGACACCCGAAAGGGTTTCGATCGTCCGCTTTAATTTGATAGAGTGGTAGGTCATTGTGGATCTTTACATTTTCAATTAGGTTTTTCATACAAATAATGATCTATTGCTACTTACAATTACTACTGATATGGAGCATGATCCAGATATAAAATCTTAACATAAACATCTTCATAATCATATCCTTTTTGTAACATACTATCATATGGCATTAGCTTTCTGATCACTAAATCTATGCATGAAAGAAAGATCTATTTCCAGTAACCATAATCTCAATTATAATGGTAAGATATCATCAAATCAGTGATGCACAATAATCTATCAACTACTATTTTAACATACATGATTCGGCCATGTCATTCATGATGCAAACATATCTCATCGGTCATGATATCACACATCCAATGCATATAATCAATAGAAAATAGATCTAAACTTCATAAAAATTCTATTGCACAAATTCTACCCCTTATAACATGCATCCTACGTCTAGTTAAGTCCTTAAAAGCATGTGATATTCTTCAAGAAAATCCTATGTTCTAGATCCCGAAAACACACATTTTTGCCATGTGGTTCGGTTCTTCTTCTCCGGATCAAGCTCTAGCTGTGTGCCCCCCGTCCACTGAGTCGCTACACCCGAGGAACATGCCTAATCTGCTCTGCTCTGGCCGAAACTAAGAAGGAACAACATGAAAATAGCAAAGAGAAAGGAGAGTAAGAAACGATAAAAGAACATGAAGAGAGGAGAGGTGGAGCTTTTATGGCCCTCTTCTCTTGGGTTTTCATGACTCCTACTATCCCCGAGATCATGGTGGCAGGGGTTACGGAATCTGAGAGTTATGGTGGTGAATTAATGGGGAAAGTCGAAATCCATTCTTTTGTGTTTTTTGTCCATGCATATAACATAAAGGAAATTACTAGAAAAAGAATCTCGATTATTTTATGAAAGTGTAAAGGACTTCATATGATGAAATCTTCTTATTCTGGATTATTGTAATATGAATAATAAAAGACTAAAAAAACCCATCAAGGAGACAAATAATACCCTTTTTCACATATGTTAATAAGGAAATGGCAATCGTTCATACACTTTTAATGCAATCATTGATCACCTAATCAAAACTTAAAATTTGTATGATAGATGAAAATTCTGCTGGAGCCTACTATTTTTTTTCAAACAATCTTTGCAAAATTAGACCAATTCCTAACAAAGGCAAGACTAAGATAGAAAAAAAATTCCCAAACAACCTAATAGAAAAATTCAGAAAAAAAAATCCTAACAAAGGCAAAAAGATCTCACAAGTAGCCATGGTTCGTGTGATGGCGACATTGAGGGCATGTTGGAGGATAAGCCTTCCTTGAGGATGAGGGGCTCTGCTCTTGGTGACAAGGTTCTCCACAGTAAGATTGGGGCATGGACGACAGACACATGACTCGAAGATGAGGTGATCGATCTAGCGTTCGAGCGGCAAGGCGGGATCGGGCAATTGATGAGGGCCACGAGCGACGATGCGATTGAGGAGGGGGGGGGGGGGTGGAATTAGAGAGGTGTTGGGCGTGGGAGGAGTCTGTGCTATTTTTTTCACTTGGACACGATCAGGAGGGTAAGTAGTTTCATCAAGTTTCCAGTAGCGGTTTGGTGGTTTTCATATGAGCCAATGATCCAAAACGAAGGGTTTAGATGAAAGCATTGCACAGGGTTTCATAATTCATTTTATACTTACAACTTAGATATATCCTGCATCGTCTCTCTCTTCTCTCTATATATATCTCTCTCTTTGGACGTCGACGAACGGGGACAGTGATCACAAAGTTCGAGGAACGCGATCGCAGAGGTCGGGTCATAATAGGCAAAGGGTGCCAGTGCTCATAGGCAGGAACGAAGGTAGGGGAGTCAGGGCTGCCAGCTGATGCTCGACTTGATCGGGGACGGTGGCGGAGAAGAGGAGACAATGATGAGAGAAGAGGATGGAGGGCGGAAATGCGCGGGAGAGAAGAGAGAGAGAGCTAGGGATAAGAGAGAAAAAGAGGAAACATTTCAGTAGAAGTAAAATGAATGGCTTTATTGATTGATTTTTTTATTGTTGGTAGGGCTGAGCACAGGCCGGGTCGACCCGGTCGACCCGGCCCGGCCCGACCCGGAAAACCGGGAAAATAACCCGGCCTGGATTAGATCCGGGTCGGGACCGGGTCTCTGGAATGGAAAACCCGTCGATATCGGGTCGGGACCGGGTCTACAATACAGATACCCGATCCGGACCCGACCCGATATCATTTACTATATAAACCTTCTCTCTCTTTTCCCTCTCTCTTTTACCCGATCCGCCCTCTCTCTCTCTTTTTCTTTCTCTCGCCCTCTCCCTCTCTCTCGCCCTCTCCCTCTCTCTCGCCCTCTCTCTCACCCTCTCCCTCTCTCTCACGACAACGGCGGCGGCGGCGATCCTCGACTCCGGTCATCCTCTCCTCTCTCTACTCCGGCCGCCTGACGGCCGGATCCGGTCTCCTGGCGGCCGGATCGTCCGCCTGCGGCCAGATCCGGTTGCTTGACGACCGGATCGGTCGCCTGGCGGCTGGATCCGGTCGCCTGGCGGCCGGATCGGCCGCCTGAGGTCAGATCCGGGCCTGTGGCCAGATCCGGTCGCCTGGCGGCCGAATCGGTCGCCTGGCGGCCGGATCCGACCGCTGGATCCGCCAGGCAACCGGATCTGACCGCATCAGTGCCCGATCTAGCCGCGTCAGTGCCCGATCTGGCCGCGTCAGTGCCCGATCTGGCCGCGTCAGTGCCCGATCTGGCCGCTCATCGACCACTGGCGGCCAGATCCGGCTGTCAAGCGCCGGATCTGACAGCCAATGATCGGATCGGCCGCCAGCGATCGGATCTGATCGGCCGCCACCTGCCAGTATTTCGAATTTCCGGACGCAAACCCGGTTCGATTCCCGGTCTATCGGGTCTGATCCGGTCGCGCCGGGTCCGGGTCCGGTACCGGGTCGGAAAATTTTTGACCCGGCAAAAGTCGGGCTAGGACCGGGTCCGCCTAGACCCGGACCCAGTCCCGGGTTTGCTATGCCCTAATTGTTGGAAATCGCGCCGTGAAAAGATGTTTAAATTTGTAATATAGCTGGCTATGCAATGGGTATAGTGCATGCAAGTATGCAACCCGGTGCTGCCCTCTTATGTAGTTCATATCCTTCATAGATCAGCATCTCTACATGTAGCTTGTATGCACAATAAATATAATGCATATATAATGGATATGATATACCTCAAAAAATATTTTTTAAAAAATAAAGTTGAGCATTTTTATATTACGAAAATTTAATTTTATCACTTAAGTTATCTCATGTTGATAAATGAATCTAACGGCTAGGACGTGACATCCCCAAAGAATGTTTTAGTATTTGCAGTGTCCAGAGTTCTCACCAACATTTTTTTGCTACTAATTTATTCTTTATTGTTTTTTTCATTTCAGTGCTTCTTCTGAATTGGGAAGAACGGTAGCATATCGTGTCAATAGTTATATCCTCCACTTATAATGATTACAAATGTATATCATTTAAATTATATGGGCCGAGCTAAGTTGCACTATCTATAATCCCGAGAGAACATTTCTACGGAGCCGATTGCGGAATCGATGGGAGCCTCTACCCACTAGAATTACAAACTTAATTTTAATGGTTCATTTATGAGACAAGGTAGCTCTCGTGCAGGTTACATTCTTAGGTCCATTAATGTTAATTTTATTTTTGCAGGATCTATCTCTAGAAATTATCTTCGCTATTGAAAGTTGAAGCATATAGTCTGCTTGCATGTCTCAAGAATTGTCAAGCGAGGAATTACACTAGGATCCAGACTAAATCGAATTCACAAATTCTTGGTAATATGATCAATTTGAAAAGGTCCATTGAAGAATAAGAATTATAATTGAAGACATTCGAAACATTATCTCTACATTTGTTTTCTTTTCCTGTTCACATTGTAATTTAGTGGCTCATTTTTTGGTGGAAGCGATTTTCTTTTGATAAGAATGTCCTCCTTCCAGCATTCTTTAGATTATGTATCATATGTTGCTGTAACTTAATAAAATAAGTTTTCATTTCAAAAAGAAAAATTATATGGGCCGAAACGGGCCAGCATTACCCTCGAAGGGATTTGGACTGATTCTAAGTCGAAACAATGTTTGGTGTCTGATAAATTATGCCAAACAATTCACGAGGATTAGACTTCATCAGAATTTGAGTTCGTGTGATCGTTCATTTTTTTTCAAATTAAATTTTCGATGAATTCGTCGACGCGTGCGTCAATTTTTTTGTCTCTTACTTTATATCGTGTCAGTCAATTCTAGTGTCATGTTCTCGTCTTCGTCGAGAATTTGCGTCTAAACCTGAAGTCGAAAGTTCTTGATAATTAAAATTTTTGAATTATATTAAGGCATCGATCCAAACATAACCATTCAACTATATATTCTTATAGTCTACGTTTGGCAGCGTCGAACATTTAAAATATTCCGGTTGTTCTGCCAAACACAGCAGGTGATAGAAATAAAAAATGTTCCCGTCACGTGATCTGTCGCCCAAATATTTTCGCCTTCGACGAGAACATTGAATGTATATATAATTTATAATTTAAAAGGCGAGAACATTTGCCTTTTTTTTTATCGAGCCATCATCTTTTTTTAAAAAAAATTCATCTAATTTTTAAATTATTTTGGTTTTTATGTATATATAATTTATAATATATTAATACATGATTAAGGATATTATAAAATAATTTATTAAATGTTATTAATTAAAAACTATAAAATAATTAGTTCTAATAATTAATAAATATTTTATTAATTAAACTATTCAATTATTTTTAAAAAAAATAAATTATATTTGGATTTTAAAATGTATGTAAATTATAATATTAATAATATTTAAAATGTTTAATCAAAATAAATAAAAATAATATTAACAATATAACAATTTACGTAAAATATAATATTAATAATATATTATTATTTACTATAATTTTATACCTCATAAAATAATAAATTATATTCTTAGTTCTTACTTTTTATTCAAACACCCACTAAAACTTTTCCATCATATCAACTTTTTAAATCCCCATCATTACACTTTTTCATCCAAACACCAACCTAAACTTTTCTATCACATCAATTAGTTCTCGAGAACAAATGTTCTAAAATGTTTCGATGCCAAACACAACCATAGGAAATGACTTCAAAAAGATTTAGCATATATATATATATATATATATATATATAATATAAATGGACAATGCTGATAGATGGATTCTCATAATTTTTTTTAATGTTTGACACATTAACCTCAATTAATATTTCCTTTTTCTTACTTTCTTAGTACTATTCGTATGAGACTATTTTTATTAGTTTGTTTTTTTCCTATTGTCTTCTCTTTTAGTTTAGAATTTGTTAAGTTTTAAAATTCATCTGATTATTGTTGAAATATTAGTTTATTTTAATAAATGAAAGATTTTGTTATGACTTATGACCCCAACTCATCGTCCGGTTTTGCTGATGCTTACAGTTTTGATTTAAATAGATCCGATTTAACAAAAAATAGATCAAATTCTTATAACTCTTCTTTTTATGCACCATTTCTAATTAATGATAACAAAACTCACTCAACTGGTACTTAAGCCCCAGTTGGGGAGTCGCTCTATAAAACAACATATTTTGGCCCCAAGTACATATTTTTGCCTTGGTTTTCACTTCACGAGGCATGCAAAACATTTCAATGACCCCATCTCCAAATCCAAACAACACAGACAAAACTAAGAACAGCCACGAAACTTAACAATCGTTTATATCATAATTGTAATGATATATATATCGTAGGCCTCAGCGGGTGTTAATTAAGTCACCTCAGCATGGCGCCATCCAATCGATCGACCTATCTCTTTCCAAATTTGATTGCTAAAAAGGTCGCTTCTCAATGGGTTCGGATCATGAGTATATATATGTAAGGGGCGTCGGCCGGCGGCGGACGACTAGAACTGGCCTCCCTCGAAGGTCTGGCCGAACTGCCAGCCTCCGGGGGCGACGTTGTAGCTGGTGACGGTCCGGCCGTCGCTGGCCGTGACCTGGAAGGAGAGGCTCTGCCCGTTGAGGTAGCCGTTGCTCTGCCAGTTCTGGCCCCAGTTGCGGGACATGGCCTGCCACCCGGTCTTCGAGCCCTTGATGGAGACCGAGTGCACGTCCCCGGCGCCTCCGACGTTGGTGATGAGCACCAGGTTGAAGTAGGAGTGGCCGTTGATGGTGAACCTTATCCCTCCCTTCTTCACGCAGGGCACTCTGTTTTCAGATATTATACGAGCGATCAGAGGGGCGCAATAACAGAGATTTGAAGCGCTTTGAAATCATTCGATCATATGGAGAAGCTGATTCTAATGTACCTTCGGAAGGAGACCGGGACGATGCCGGCGCGGTACTGTGCGATCTGGAGGAAGGCGGGCTCGGCGAGGTCGAAGTGCTGCAGGGGAGGGTTGCACCAGCCGCCGTTGTCGTTGGCGAGGGCGTAATTCGGGGGGCAGAAGTTGGTGGCCGTGACGATGATGGAGCCCGGGAGGCACCACCTCGGGTCGTCCCTGCACTGCAGCTCGTAGCAGGCGCCGCAGGTGAGGCCGTTGTTGAACAGAGCCGTGCTCAGGGCCGCCGTGTTCGTCCCGTACCCCTGGCTGTAGAGGTTGCCATACCCACAAGCGCCTCCTGCATGAAACACACAACCCAATATTTTCAAATTAACTACGGCACTTCAAAATGTCCACATGCTATGCTTCGTTCAGTTCAGTACAGTGCAAACCAAAAAGCACGCCAGTATATTTTATGTTTTCTCACCCATGGTGCCGGAGGCGTCGCCGCCGCCGTAGAACGTAGCATGGGCGGCGTCCCATTGTGCGACGGCTCGCAGTACGAAGAAGCTGTCGAGGGCAGCAAAGAGGAGGAAGAAGAGGACATTGTGAAGTCGTGTGGTGGCCATTGGGGGCAGAGAGAGAGAGAGAGAGAGAGAGAGATCGAGTAGTTGAAGTTTGAGCTTGTGATGAGAATTGAGAAGAGGAGGGAAGCGGTATTTATATAGGTAGAGGGAGAGAGAGGGTGGGAGTTAGAAGGTGGTTGCTTGATGGGGCCTGTAGAGAGCGCAAGGGACAAAGTTGCTCGCTCTCACGTTCGGTTCGGCCATTGCCTTCAACAGGATTGCGGCCATTATCCAAATCCAGCAGCACATGCATGTGTTCCGACGCCCTCCCCCATCAACTGCTCGGCAGCCCCACCTGCACATGCTCTCTCTCTCTCTCTCTCGTGTTAAAAATGGTGCATGCAATCCCACCGAATATCAACAGTGGAATGGAAGGAAAAAGTGGTGGAAGGCCAAACTCTCTCTCACGTACACAGACACTCTTCCGAACCAACAAGAAACGTGCAATGGAAATCAGAATGTGCCCGGGCATATTTTTAGAAGATGTTGTAAGATTACTGCACCGCGAGAGGAGCAATTTGCGATGCCTTTAAACATGTATCACGCCGAGGAGCCTCCATCTAATGTGTTCTGATGGCACTGTAACAATTCGGCTTGTAAATTCTTTGACTATGGTCCTTTCCTTTGGATGCATGTCCTCGTGCATGTGTTACATATCAAGAAGGCATTCACATTAATTTCTTGACGACGATCTATTAATAATGCAGCTTTATATTTAGGCAGGCTAAGTATGAAACAAGCTACTTTAGGATGTTTCTTTCTTCTTAACTATATATTTATAATACGTATGTTAATGATTGATCCATCTGGCTCTTGCCTTCACACATACAGTAGTGTTATATACGCGCATCACATGCATTAATTAGTACTTGAATGCATTATTATCGTCATTAACTATCAAAATGTTCTTGCACTTTTGTATCAATTCTTGAACTCTTCATGCATGTGTCGTTCTGCCTTTGTGTTTTGGCTAATATATCCTTCTACTTGTATCAAAATAATTAATCATGTAGATTGAGTGATTCACCAAGGTTCCTCATGCACACATAGGTCATGGTTTAACGAATAAGAGATAAGCTTAATTAGACTGTAATTGATCACATCAAAAAATAAAATGAAAAGTCAATATTAATCTCGACCATTCATATACGACGTTCTAAGAAAATGATTTCATGAGATATTGTCTTCCCTTTCCCGGACGACAACGTCTCCTCATGTACGTCAATTAATTTAACAAAAGAAAAAAGAACGAATTATAAATGGAGGAGGCACAAAATTAAATGGAACGAATTGTTAATTTCTTAGGCTTTGGGGAGTTCACATGAACCACCATTTGATTCGGTTGGCAGCGGAACGCGATTAATTAATTGATTGGAGGATTAATATATTCTAGTGTCGAGGGGGTTGTTTGGTGCCTATTCACGTGCCCAATACGCCACGTGCCAAAATATATTATAATATCGATTAAAATTATTATTTTAGAAACAACAATAAATTTATCCCTCAATATTTAAAATATTTTCTATAAATATAGATAAAATTTAATGTTTTAAAAAACATTACAGATTTTGATAGCAAACAAAATCAATTTAATTTTTTTAAAGTAAAATATAAACAAATTGGTCGGATCAACGGATGGAGTTAATTGAGTTTGAAAATAAAAAAGTTAATGGGATTTGAAATATTAAAATATATTAATAAGTTTTTATTAGATCAATTCGTGTGCAACTCATGAACCCAACTACGAATTCAAATTGATCAAATCCAGGTTAATTAAGGGCTTATAAAATAGTGATAAGTTGACATCCTGAGCAGTTTAATAGCTGACACTAATTTTAAAAATAAATAGTTACATGTTTGTAAAAAAAACTTAAGTTATTGGTTTAATCAAATGATAAAAAAAATTCTTAATATTACAATAGAAAAATATGTAAAGAAAAGTTATGTATATTTTAAGAATAAAATAGTATGAACTTCTTTTTTTTCACATAAAATAAGTGGTTCCCAATTTATTTTTGCTGACTTATAAACAAGAAAATAAGTATTTATTAATTCTATTTTGCACTTACCAACCATGGATAAAATTTGAAAACTACTTATAGAATTAGTAAAAGGCGGCTAACAAGAGACGACCTAAAAAATATTTACTTTTTTTAATGTTGCTTAAGTTAAAACGAAATATAAAATAATATCAAATAAGCAAATTCCGGACTAGAATAAGGTCAAATATTTTTTGAGAAGAAAATAAATTTTATTTATAACCTGAACTTTGTGAAGATGAGGGATACATTTTTACGTCAATTTTGTACTCTGTTTTTTTTTTTTGTGTCGGCTCATACTTACGGAAGGTCTTCGATGTTTATCGATTTGAAACTAATTTAGAGTTGAAAAGATAAAATATTAAAAACTTATTTCTTAACTAATATGATAATTTTAAAACTTAAATACGAAATTATTAATAGTCATCGAACATTTGGGACTCAACTTTATTATTCAATTTTATACTTTCTATTAATTGGATTGTAATTTTCAATTAACAAGAGCCTACATGACGAAACAGTGAACAATGTTTGACGCTTAACACAACAAACGATCGACGGCGATGATTTGCGAGCACGAAGATGGCGATTCGAAGGATTTAAGCTACGGACAGATGCAAAACTAGAAATCCGATTAATCTAATTAAGGGGTTTTCTGTGTTAATTAATTGAGGCAGAAGGAAAAAATGGAAAATATATTTTAAAATTTTAAGACAAGCAGACGAGTGCTATATATAATTTAATACAAAAATAGCATTGTTGTCGTTTCAAAATTGAATTTCGGAACAGCGTTTGACGAAATCGAACGGAATAAGATCGTGATTTTCGTCTAGTTCCGCAACCAAACGATCCCTAAAACTTTTGAATACTTTAACTTGGACCGCATAAATAATATCATCAATTTTTATCCTATTTTTTTTCATTTGATCATCCCAACTTTTTCTCTATTTACGGACTTATATATTTCACGTAGAGTCTAGGAATCCGTCACGTATTCATTCGATCTCTTCTGCTTGTCACGTATTCAAATCGATAAACATCAAAGACCTTCCGTAAGTATGAGCCGATACAAAAAAAAACAGAGTATAAAATTGACGTGAAAATTTATCCCTCATCGTCACAAAATTCAAGTTATAAATAAAATTTATTTTCTTCTCAAAAAATATTTGACTATTTTTTTTTAAAAATATTTGACCTTATTCTAGTCCGGAATTTGCTTATTTGATATTATTTTCTATTTCGTTTTAACTTAAGCAACGTTAAAAAAAAGTAAATATTTTTTAGGTCGTATCGTGTTAGCCGCCTTTTACTAATTCTATGAGTAGTTTTCAAATTTTATCCATGGTAAGTGTAAAATAGAATTAATAAATACGAACCGGAGACTGCCTCAAATTTTTTGTATTATTTTGACGTGATAATTTTTTTAAAAAAGTTTATTTTCTTTAAAAAAATTTAATATTTCATTAAATATAATTAATTTAAAAAATGTTTTTTATATATAAATAATATAATTTTTGACATAATTTTTTTCATAAATTTTTTTATTTTACGATTTTATTTTAATTAACAATAAAATTATATTTTATAACTATAATAATTATTTTTAATTCAAAATTTATTCAAAATTCATTCGTCACATCTATTTTTTTTTCGTCGTCATCAAGTTTTATTCTAATCAACCACACTGCTAATTACATTGTAAATTCAACCATCCACCGAGAACAGAAGAGAATTCGTTTCCAAACGAACGATCCGTCGAGGAACATTAACTCAGACGTACTTTTTTGTGTAAAAAACGTTGATTACATTTTATTTAATTTAATTAATAAAGTACGTAGTAGACCATGCATGGACGTGTGGCTGTCAACACCAAATCGGCCGACCTGGATAATGCACGTGGTCAGTCAGAACCTCCCACTTCAATATGTTTTTTTTTTTCGGTGAGTACTTCAACATGTTTTTTTTTTCAGACAACTTTTGAAACATGTGGTCATTCATGCATACAATATCTGTATTGACCCCAATTTGATATGTATAATTATAATTTAGTCTCATAATTTCCAAATGCATATGTATAATATTACAATTTGAACGTTTTTTTTTTTTGTAAATTCTATCATTGATCATTGAGTCATTTGTTGTTCTTATGCAAGTTAATGGTTTAAAAAACTGAGATCGATTAGAACTTGGAAGATTAATTGTTGACGCGTAAGCTCTTGTTGTCCAACATTTTGTATCTGATAATGTCATATTCTAATTTGCAAACGTAAGAGGAGGATAGAAGATATGAACCAAAATGTTAGGCACATTTTGAATCCATCTCTCTTGTCAAAATAATGTGGATTAAAGAAAAAAATTCACTCGAGCACTGAACTTAGTAGTCCTAAATATTCACGAGTTCCAAGAAGAAGAAGAAAAAAAATCCACGAATGCAAATTGGAGGTGTTTGAATCAAAATTGAATCTTGCGGCCACAATAATTTCCTTGCTCCTTTTTTCTTTCTATTTCATCTCATTGTTTTCATGAGGTTCAAATTCCATTTTGGCATTAACTTGAGGTGAAAATTTTATGGTCAAAATTAAGTACGCGACCTGCTCCTGCAAACAATGAACTATGTAGGCAGGCAGGCAGGCAGGCGGCCATGCATGTGAGTCCGTAGCTCGTGTTCACATCAAAATGTCTACGAAATCCATGCAAGTTTGACGGCCACAATCCAGATTCGATTTACCCGCTGACCATTTTGACCGTTACTTTAACTTCATTAGAAAAGTAATTTTGTTTGACATTGGTGTGTAAATATGTTTCAATTTGTTTTTAATATGATTTCAATTTTCATAATCCACTATTTAAAATTACAAAAAGGATTATCATAATGTACGTGTACAAAAGTTTCTTTTTTCAATTGTTACTTTAGAGTTTGAAAATGTTGTCTTCGTTTGCTCTAATAATAATAATAATAATAATAATAATAATAATAATAATAATAATAATAATAATAATAATAATAATAATAATAATAACAACGATGGCACTATATAGGAAGTTAACATCAAACACCACTTAATGTTTGTTTCCTCAACTAAGTCAAATTAAAAACGTGGATTGTGACAAAATCTCTACGTTGAAGCCAACACCACCACGGCAGAAGAGTTCGTGTGCTGCCGTGTCGAATTAGATTCGGTAGGATCTATTGGATTAGGAAAAAGAAAAAGTTGTATCCGCGCCACATGCCAAGTGAAGAAAACGAATTGTAGGCATGCGATCTTGTTCCTCGAGCGGTCTCCATCGCAACAAAACAAAATTAATTAAATAAAAAAATTCCCCCCACATGCCCATCGTTCTCCTCTCACATCATTCTCCTCCTCAGCCACGTTCACTTGATATCACACTTGCAACAATTTAATTTTTTTCCCGTATTCTCTCATCAATCGAGTTAAAAAAAATTAGAATATTATCTTCTTATGATTAAATTTCGATCTTATGATTCATTCGGGTCAAGATAATTATCATTTTTTTTTTATTTTTTATTGTGTATTTATGAATTTTCTGAATACCATCTCTCACGTCTCCTATCGGTAATTTTTATATGATCAATAATGTTTATTATTATTATTATTATTATTATTATTATTATTATTAAGAATTTTGCAAAACAAAATTTCAAGAGCAGTGAGTGGCAAGGCATCAGCCACCGGGAGTGGTGCAGATGCAGGGAACCTTTCATTTCAGGACCTCAAACATCAAAATTCCACAGGAACATGCATCATATCATTCCTACGTTATCTTCTTTGTTTGTTCTTTTGAACTTTGAAGGGGTCCCTAAACACAAAATAGGAGGTAGGGGAGCCGTCTGTTGTGCTCGGACAATGCTGAAAGGTGAATAATAAATTAAGCAGTGGTGGACTGAATTCATCACTTAAAAAGTTGGACAAGTTGGTCGACACACTTGATCAACTATATATCAATGTCGACCAGAGTTATTAGCTTCGAATCCAATTATAAATATTAGTGATTTTAAAATGAGTATCTAGTAAAAAAAAGGGTTTGGATTGTTTACATCAAATTATTCTCAAGATGGGACACGAGTCATCCATCTTTCAACTATAGTGACTTTATAGCATGAAGTTATAATTCTCTTTAACTTCTAGAGCAATTCCCGACTAGCCAACTAACCGATTAAGTCACCAATTGACTATTAAGAGCAAGGATTTAATTCCCATGTTACCAACTTAAATTAGCATGGTGCTACCATCATCTGGGCCGCCCATCTGATCATGAACGGTTTACCATTTTGATCTATCTCGATCGTCTGATCCTCGATCGACGGCCGAGATTATGTCCTTTTTTTAATCTCCAATGCCCTCGCCCCTTGGCCGCCGCTATGCGCTCTCCTCTCTCTCTCTTCTTCGTCCAGCGCAGTGCGCTTGATCGCCCCCTTCGCCGATCTCTCGCCCCGGTTGATTCTCGCCCTGCAGCATTCTCCCCACCTCCGGCCAGCAGAGATCGCCCGCCGAGATCATCCACCGCCGACACCCCCTCTCTCGCCGAGCTCATCCACCGACAACGGCCGCTCTCTCGCCGAACTCGCCCGTCGACGAAGGCCGCTCTCTCCCCCGGCATCCTCGGTGCGACCTCCAGCTAGATCTATGCAGATCTACGTCCCTGTCCGCCGGCTTGCGACCTCTCCCCTGTCCAAGCCGGATCTCATCCCTCTCGACGTCTTCGCGCACGCCGAGCTCCTCGCCCGACGGCCAATCTATGCATGCCGCCGCGCTACGACCAGATCTGCGTAGATCCGCAACACCACCACCCCGACGACCTCCGCCAGATCCAGTCATCGCCGACCTCCGCGACGACCTCCGTCGCGAACTCGGCCGACCTCCGTGACAGATCTGCCTGTGAGGAGATCACGCACCCCCGCCAAGCTCCCACACCGCCGCCACAGAGCTCGCCCGCCGTTGTCGGACACTTTAATTATTATGTAATTATACTGTAGTTGATCATTCTGTAGTTACACTGCAGTTGATCATTCTGTAATTACACTGTAGTTAATCATTATATAATTACACTGTATTGTTAATCACACTATAATGGACTATATAATTAGTGTTAATTGCTATGTAATTAATTAATATTAATTATTTTGTAATTAATCATTAATCTATATTTAATTCATGTGTAAATATTCTAATTCATGTTTAAGTCAATAATTTGCCTCCTTATGTCGCCGTCGAGCCCCACCCATCTTTCTATCGTCATTGAGATTCATCTTACCTCACTGCCATGCCCGTATCATCATTGAGATTCATCTCGCCTCACTGCCAAGCCCATCTCTCTATCGTCGTTTTGTTCATCTCGCCTCACAGCTTCGTCTGCCTCTCTTACGTCACTGAGATTCATCACAAGTGTCGTTTTGAGGAAGAAATTTTAGGTGTTTGCTCAAAGCCACTTATACCATCTTAAAAAATTTGCTCAAAGCCAAAGATTTGCTCAAAGCCACTTATACCATCTTAAAATTTTTTTGTTTCTTTAACTATGGAGGGTCAGATGTCGAAAGTCCTCCCCTATATACATGTAAAAAGGTCAGATGTGGAAACACCTACCCAGTGCAAATGAAAATGCCGCATTTAATGGATGAGATCAGATGCAAAATGGCCAATCAAATCCACTCCGATGCAAATGCATGGCACTTTGCATTGTCCTCCCATCTACTCTCCTTCCAAGGCTTTGAAGGTGGCATTCATGTGATGGGAAGCATGGCATTGAACGAATGCAGATCAATTTGTTCATTCATTTCATCAGGAAATCAGGAGCTCAACTCAGGGTACAATGGCTACATTTAATTGACGATTATTTCTTCTTTTATTTTGGTGGTGCTTATGTAGTACTTATGATTATAATACACATATAAAATGTAATATGAAAATTTCCAAACGTTACAACACATCAGTATTAATGATCATTATCACTGGTCAAGAACATATGAATACTTTAATTTAAGTTCAAGATTGCACAAAATAATCGCATAGAATTTCCACAAAATGTCGTTCCCAAACCACTCCAGCATAGAATTTCCACGAAGACATTCCATTAAGCATTATCCCATGAGCTACTTCTGCATTCTTCACCTGTTCTTCAATATCTGCATGTCCATCACAATTATCTTTTAATAAATATGCTTAGAGAGTAACACTAAATGATAATTTCAGTAAGTAGAATCGTATTTCGTAATTGAATTACAAAATAATTTCATGGGCAAAATGGTAGAATGGTCAATGGGAAGGCCGGCGATAGAGGGGGCGGCGGGAAGGTTGGCGAGAGAGGGGACGGCGACAATGGTCGATCTGGGCGAGAGAGCGGTCGGCGAGAGAGGGGACGGCGACAATGGTCGATCTGGGCAAGAGAGCGGTCGGCGAGAGAGGGGGCGGCGGCAATGTTGGCGAGAGAGGAGGCGGTGACGCCGGTCGAGCTGGGCAAGAGGGCGGTCGGCGGTGTCGGGCGCGGACGATCAGCGTGAGATCTGGCAACGGCGGACGATAATGGCGAGAGACCTAGGGCCAGCGGCGAGGCGAGGGATCTCGGCAAGATATCAGAATGTGGCGGCGGTGAGGGATCTCGACAACAGATTTGGCGGCGGCGGCGAGGCGAGAGTTCTTGGCAATAGATCTGGCGGCGGCGAGGGATCTTGGCGAGAGAGCGGCCGTCGTCAGCGGATGAGCTCGGCGAGAGAGGAGGCACCGGCGGCGGACGATCTCGGCGGGCGATCTCTGCTGGCGGCGGCTGGGAGACGAAGAGGAGAGCACAGATCGGCCGGAGGCGGGGAGAACACTGCGGGGGCGAGAGATCGACGGAGGGGGGCGATCGAGCGCACTGCGCTGGACGAAGAAGAGAGAGAGAGGAGAGCGCACAGCGGCGGCCGAGGGGCGAGGGCATTGGAGATTAAAAAAAAAGGACGTAATCTCGATCGTCGATCGAGGATCGGACGGCTGAGATAGATCAAAATGGATAAACCGTTCATGATCAGATGGGCGGCCCAGATGATGGTAGCATGGGAATTAAATCCTAAGAGCAGTAGTACCTTTAGGGACAAGCCTCATGGACCTACTTTTTTTTTCAAACTTCTCCCATGTACCTCATCTTTGCCTTTCCTCCTCCTCCTCCTCCTCCTCCTTCTTTTTGCTTTTTCTTAGTTATAAAAGAAAAAAGCCATTGCTTATATTCAAATACATATTTGAATTAATCTCAAAAGCTAACCTCGATTGGCAAATTTTGATGGCAAAGTGCACTGACATTTTAGAAGGAAAAAAAATGATGAATGACTCACAAAGATAATCCTAGAAATTACTTCAAAGATAACTTTGCTGGCCTACTCATCTGTTATGTTAAGAAAACACACAGTTAAAACTCATTATATGTTGAGCTACATCTGATTGTAGATCGAATTTTAATTATACTACGCACTTAGCAATAGAAGAAAATGTATATATGTTTTTTGGTGCTACCAAAGTTTTTCCCATAACCCGTCAGTAATAGATCTATAGGTACCATTGTCACTTTTTTATCCACATATACAATCATTCCTTGTGCCGAACAATAAAACTTTCTTGTCTCCCATTTGTGGCCTCGTTTTATATTGAACAAGCAAGAAAAAGAAAAGAAGAAGAAGTAGGTACCAAAAGCATTACAAAACTGAATGTTGAGCTCTGTTTCAAGTTTCCACGATCATACAAAAGTTGAATATATGTAATTTCCACGATCAAGTTTTCGATGACTGTTCAAAACTTACTTATCATCTCTGATCCCTCTTTATTGGCAATATTACATCTCCATACGTGAACTGCAAGTTGTTGGCATTTTGATGATGGTGGTCTCAAGTACGTATTAAACTAGCTGATCACATCACTTTTTTTAAGGGAAATCACATCACTTTTTCTGGATCGTTGCAAGCTCCTCGGTTTCGATTTTTAACATGTCAAACATGTATTTGCTGTTTAAAATTTGTTGATCAATCCATTATGAAAAAGTTTAGAAAAATCGAGAAAGTACCATCATTTGAACACAACAATTACCATAAGTAACTCGGGTGTTCATGAACCTTAAACAAGAAAATATCCTCTATCCAAATAACTCAAATACCATCATTTCAATGGGATTGTAAATGTTAATATATAGATATTCAGATACATAACTCGCAAAAGAAATATGACTAAAAAGGGATGGTGCCTCATGTCCTATGCTATCGAATATCTCATTGCATACAGAAAATCTCTGTAATAAAATTTTCAGCCCGACATTGCAACAGAGTTCTACTGATGCTTACTATTTGTATTGAACAACTAGGTTCCAAGATGGGAGTTTTATGGCAAGTGAAAATGCAAAACAATGTTACTAACTAGTAAGAAACTATGGGACACACCATTCATGATGACAAGGAAAAATAATAATGTGTGAATTAGATATATCCAAAAGAACAGAGTTATCAGTCAAGCAGGGAAAATCACTATGTACAAGTCAAATATTCCCAAAAGAATAGAGTTGCCAGCGAAGCAACAAACTAATCATCACAAAAACTTCATGGATAAGCTGCATCATATCTTCATATCCAATGGTATATAGAAACTTTAAATCAATAAATAGTTATGACATACCTTTTGTCCACAATTTGACCTTAAAGATAGCTTCCATATGTCAGTGATGGATATTTTTGCAACTTCTCCATTACCTCTTTTGTGACTTAGAAAAAATTCATCATCAAGTGCATTTTGATATGATGAAAGTTTTTAGAGTTGTAATAACAAAACGAAATTTGGAACTCTATTAAGCATAGTAACCAAGCTTGAAATTAGAACCACATGAGATTATGAAAGTAGTATAATCATGTTATATCAGATTCTTCTTCTTGCTTCAACATAATGACCACTAATGTACTTGTTAGTATAAGGGATTTAGTCCTCCACTTCATTTTCATGTTCATACACAATAAACACAAGTATTCTATCGAACAACTTGAATTGTATATAATATTACTGACACAGCATTGTGGTTGATATCAACAATGCTGACAATAAAAAAATTTGAGTTGATAAAAAATAAACTAAGGGGAAGAGGGGGGGGGGGGGGGGGGGGATGGGGGGGGGGGGATGGGGGGGGGGGGAAGAAATTGGTCTAAATTCTATTTTTATCCAAAAAAAACTACTATACTACTATACACATCTTGATGTAGCTAGATGGAATTTCCCAAGTATATACTTTCAATAGACCTCACTCCAATTTAAGTATTAATTGAAACCCAATTCACATTTTACATTAAGTTCATGGACCAGATGCTTCCGGTGTTAGTACCAATGTGGGCAACATAGAATGATATTGTCAATCAAGAGCCAATATATAATCTGATGGTGCCCCTGAACTTTGATCCACTAGTATGACAAGGATTTAGTATCTTCTCCCTCATCTGCCTAACTAATCCACTCTCAAGCAGTTCTATGAAAATGTTTTGCAAGTTCAAAAAAGATCATTCCAAGTAATAAACAACTTCTCTTCAAAGAAATAAAAAACCTATTTCTCAAACCAAATTCACAACTAATGGTCAGAAATCGAATGAAATATTTCAGAACAGAAAAGTTCATTTGTTTGCAAATTGCAACCATACGAAGATGTGTCGCATCAGAGGAATCTGTTTGTTTGCAACCATAAGGTGGTATTTCAGTGAAGTGATAAAGGACTGCCCACATTTTACTACATAAATTGAAAAAAAATGAATCGTTGCTAGACAAAATTACTTAAGACAAGAAGATAAGGCATGTTGGATGGCTAAAACTCCATCATTGAAACAAGAAAAGGGAAAGGTGAAACATTAAAACCTACATCAGCAGTTAGTAATGCAATGAGGAGCCTACATGAACAAACCTCAAAAATGTGCTAGACCCTGTGCCTTGCGAGAATCAGAATCATTTGTGCACACAATGCTGTAGTGGCTTAGGGAGCAAACATTTGGAAAGAAAGTGTTACAAATAAAACCAGGAAACAATCATAAGAGATTGTTCCACCTCGTTATGCTAAACAAAGTGTTAACATAGAACAAAAAAGAAAAAACCAATGCCATGTTGAAATTTATCCCTATTTTCTTATGCTCGAAAGAACGTGTGAACACTAAAATGAGTTTTTCAGGGTTAGAAAAGCTCTTTATCACAATAAATCAAATGAAGATCCAACATCTTGGGAACCATAATCGATTCAGATTACAATCTTTACAGTTTTTTATGTCTCCATAGAAGATTATGAGTAATAATTCACAGTTCATTATCAATTAATTCTTTTGTTTCATACTATTATGCCTCCAAAGACTCAAACCATAATTGTTAAATGAAGGATCTTGAGAAGAAGAGGATGATGGAGCTTCATGACCCACCTCAATGATGATCCACCTTTATGGACCGAGACATTTTTTGGTAGACAACATCTATAATGTTTGGTAAAAAGGAAGAAACAAAAGAGGTTTTGAATTGGTGAGCGAAGCAGGTTGCATATCAAGTGTTCAATGAAAGGAAGCTAAACAATTGGTTGTTGAAGTTGAAATTCAAGAGTTAACTCCAAACACTATAAAGAGGGTTGCACAACAGTCGAGAGGAGTTGGAAAACTCGCATTCGAGATAGCCAAATAGGACAGTTGATCCATCAACTCTGCCAAACTCACATTCAACTTTGCCATGCCACTGATGTGATGGTACCGAAAACATGAGATGGTTATAGGAGAAGGCCAAGGTCAACCAACACTGGGTATAATGTTTTGGGATGATGCACAAGAGAAAATATATCAAATTCTCAAGAAAAGAGAATTAGTGAACACTCCATAAATAGACAAAAGAACCATTCAAGAGTCGGGCATATGAGAAGATGTGGATAGTCTTTGCAACACCTTTGCAGTTGTGATATTTGATGTATACGAGATGGAGGACTTAAGTGGAGTTCTTGAGTTCACTAGAAGTAAAAGTTTCATTTTCTGTTACTGATACGATCTCCTTTCATCTATTTAATTCAAGATAAGATACCTGGTCTATCAACTCTACCGAACTCACATTCAACTTTGCCAATGCCAATAAGTTAAACCAAACCTTTACAATTTACATGAATCTTAAAGTATTGTGAAACACTCAAAAGTATAAAAATCATCCATGTATGTAGCTCGTTGCTAAAGTTATTCCTACCAATCTCTCTTCGTGTATCTCGGATGCATAGACACAAAAATGATTAAAATATTTTGACCAATGAAATATAAAGTCTTTAATTTTTTTTGTAATTTAGAAACCAATAAATATCCATTTGCCAATAAATCGAGATAAAGTGTTCTATATTATTCTTTGATAATTGGAACATAAAATTTAGGGCAATACGCAACCTAGAATAAGTTTTTTTATGAATGTAATAACTCAAAGTTCCCAATTCTTCTGCAATGCTCGATCATTTAAAACCAACAACCAATAAGCACATACTTGCAACTATGCTCGATCATTTAAAGAAGTTGGAATCCTTCCCCAAACAGACCGAGTTGACCCAAAAGTATATTTTTATAGAGAGAGCATTATCGTAGTCGCCAAATTACAAAACAAATTGTTGCCCCTCCCTCCAATAACTCTAAAATAAATCATTCAAATGTAAAGCTTCACCCCCTATTAGTGACAAAGGATGCTTTCTTCTTCGCCTCACTATCACAGCCGCCCTCTTCCTCCTCTCTGTTTTGTCGTCTTCGGAGCCATTATCGTCGTCATCATCATTCTCTACCTCCTCTTCCTTACTATCCTGGAAGAGGGCATTGTCGTCTGTGTCCTCTCGGGGCGGCTCGCTGTCGTCCAGGTAATCTCGAGATCATGGATGAGGATGACTTGGAGACCACTATCGATATGAAGGATGTGATAGGACTTTCGGTCATCGGAGATTTAATGATAATGTCGTCTTTGGTATTTATATGGCGCCGACACCGCTGGCGCTCCCGAGCTTCGCTAATAGAATAATAAGAAAGTGGTTGATGCGAAAATTGATAATAATTAAATGATAGCAAGTGCCCTAGTCTCTCAAATAATAAAGTGTCGAGCTCACGAGGAATTAACTTACTTAACTAAACTAATTTAAGAGACCAATAAGAGACGACATAAATTTTGGATAAAAAGAAATTGCAAAAAAGTAAAAATAAAATAACAGAAAAGTAAATTCGAAAACTACGATGCATAGGTCCTTAGGATGATCTATAATGATAGCAATAATATGTAATTTCTATAAAATCATAAATATGAAGCTCAGATTTAGTTTTCAGATGAATTAAGGACACTAAAAATATGATCTCCCGCACGAGTAAATCAATTATCTTAAGATAATAATAATATAAAAGTATTTCATATGGATATGCCTTCAGTTATATTGAACTCAAAATGTAATGCATTGTAACCCCTAAACTACATAACCGCATGCACGGGTCAATTCATGCAGACCGCATAATCTAATATACCGCATGGTTTCTACTATATTACGACATGAGTTGCTTCAACATAAAGTTAAGAATTGATTCGAATAAAAAATGATGAATTAAGGATTTATTACACTACACAATCAATAATCATCCAAGATATCATTAAATTCTAAAGAAAAGCATTACGAATAACAATCATGTTCATAAAAAAATAAATTAATTATTTAATTAATCAAAAATAAAAAAAAATGTTCATACATTAAACTCTTGCAACTAAAATTAAATGATAAAATGAAAACTAATAATTCTGGATTCTAAGATAGATAGATTAAACATAAAAATCTAAAATATCATCTCAATAATATGTAGAATAAAGAGTACTCTTCAGAAGCAACGATGAAATGGCTCAAAAATTTTTTTTCATTCTTGGCTTGAAAGCTTTGGTTGCAACCCCTAGCATGATCAACTCTTGCTGTCAGACATCTCTTTTTATAGGGTCTCCGGTTTCCAAGTGATTTCGGAACAAACATAAAAAATTTCGTTTGAAATAAGATAAATTTGGAGTCCCATTGGTTCTGAAAGTTTTATCTTGTAAAACTCTGAGATTTTTGGCCTAATTAGTTTTCAATTTATCCTTAGAATATACGGTATGATTTGAAGTCCTTGTACATGAAAAATTCTTCCGAAAATATGTTTCTGTGTCGAAATTGGTGTCCGTCACGCCCCCTGAATTGAATTTAACGGCTCAATCAAAATCGAATTAGGAGTTTCCACAGCCTTCACGGGGCGTGAAACAGATTTCACGGCCATGAATCAGGCGATTTTTCCTTCACTTGCGCGACTTATGAGCTTTCACGGCCCGTAACCAAATGTTAACAATCCTGGACTTGAAATCCTTGATCGTTCTGTGATATCCGTGAAGAAGCTGTGATGACCCGTTAAATAGTTTCTTTGAAGTTCTTCGACGTTTAACGACTCGCTAATACTTAATAATGGCTCGTTAGTTGGAGACTTCTAATTTTACACCTTCTGTGATGTCCGTGAAAGTTGTGTAACGCTAGGTTATAAAAATGCTGGAATTCGTAACGAGCCATTACGCTTCTCTCACAGCCCGTTAATTCATCCAAATCCGATTCAATGTTGGAGTCGTGAGATTTGTGTGATCCGTGAAAATCCTGATATAATGGTCGTGAGAAAATTTGTCACGGTCCGTAAGTTGCCTTCGTGTGAACTGATCCGTGAAAGTTTGTGATCGGTGTGAAGTTCAGTTTTCACGATCATGAGGACTTCACAGCCCGTGAAATCTCTATTATGCTTCTTCCAAAGCCATGAAGACAGGCGTTTGAGGCATGAGTCAGTCTCACGACCCATGATATGGTTGTCATGGCTCGTGAGATTTGTTTCTTCCGTGCAGCCTCTTCTGTGAACGTTGTGAACGACAGAGTGTGGGGTGTGAGCAACACTTTCTAGGCCGTGATAAATCTATAATAGCCCGTGAAGAGGGTTAATTGACATTTCCATAAGTTGTTTGGACTCTGTTTTGTATTATTCTTCTTTTCTTTCGTTTCTTTGCCATTTTTATTCAAAATTCTTGCAAAATCACATATGGCTACTTTAAAAAATTCAAAGAAATAAATGTAAAACAAGATGCATGCTATGAACAAATTACACAAAATAATCATAAATGCAAGTTTAATTATATGATGTAAAATACATGCATAAATGGTCCCGGAGTAGGGGTGAAAGTGATTTTGGTTAAATCGAATTTTCAATTCAAAAAAATCATTTGATATTTTTGTACTAGTTTTTTAATTTTAAAAACCACTTAAACCCATTTTTTAAAAAAGAAAAATTATCATCTGAGTTGATTTTTTCGAATAATTTTTTTGCCTCTATTTATGAAATTATATATTTTTTAAAATTTATAATAAATTAAGTTAATATATCTAATTTTATAACTAAATATAGGATATAGTATTAGAATTATTAAATTAGAGTTTGATAATGTGATATGAAGATATTAAACTATATAAAAAAACTATTATACCAATAATTAAAAATAATTACTTATAAGAAGTTAATTGTGTAAATAAAAATGGCACCACGAGCTCTTACGATTTTTTCGGATGGAATCCTATTTTAAGCATATTGATTTTGCTTTATTAAAAGATTGCCTTAAATCGTATTTGATCCTTTAATTTTTTATTTTCTCGATTCATTTTTTCAGAAAAAATAAAATTTTCAGGTCAGTCGAATTTTCTTAGACCCATACTGGAAGAGAGATTTTTTTTCGGAAAAAAGGCTTTTTAATATCTAAAATTATTAGGGTACTGATGAAAACAAAAGGCATTTGAATAATACATTTCTTAAATTCGGAATTTAGGTTATTAACTTTAATACTTTAATTTCAAACTCATAATTTTAACTAATTGTTGAATCCTAAGTTATATTTATAGTCATAATACTGTTTTTTTTTTCTTGTGTTCTAAGACTATATCTTTTTTTTTAATAACACTTGTTGTTTTAGTTAATTCAAATTATAAACTATAGTTAAAATAATTTATTTGTCATATAACTATCGTTCTTTTAATAATAAAATACACATATAGATAAATCATTTGTCATTTTAGTTATATATATATATATATATATATATATATATATATATATATATATATATATTAAGATATGGTTCTCTTGATGAAAAGCTATTATTTATAACCAAGAGCCGAAAGCATCCATGCCATCCGCTTAATTCAAAGGAGTCCTTTGAACGTCCGAAGAAAGATTATCACAATCTTGCTGGACTTTATTGCATTATCTTTTCACCTTACCTAATAATTTGAGATTGTCATCAATTAAATTACTTATTTTCAATAATTTAAATGATACTATACAACTTATATTAAAATATTTTTTTATCAGTAATATTAAGTTATATATTATATAATCCAACTAAAAACTCAAATAAAATTAATAAATTAAATAAATATAATTATAAATATTTCATATCTTTTAGATGAAAATAATGATAATGTATATAATATTTAAAATAATAATATGCAATTCATGTGAATAACAATAATAAAATAATTTTTAAATAAATTAATATTATTAATTATGATGGTAAAAATATTATTTATTATTGTTATATGAATTTTTATATTATTTTTATATTTTATTTGTTTAAAATTAGAAAGGACATAAATAAAAAAAATAAATTGTCATTTGAATGATAATTTAGATGGACACATTTATCATAGTCAATATGAATTGTCATTTCGCTAAACAATTCAGATTACCTATAAATTAAAATAAAATAAATAAGATAATGTGATGGACTCATATAATTTAATTTTAAATTATCAATAATTTAGAAGGTTACTCGTAAAAAAATGCTACTAAGTTACTCATGAAGGATGCTATTGGACATAATGCTATTGCATTATATCTATGATCGTCATAATACATTTACATCATCTTTTTTTGGAGTAATACATCTGCATACATTGTCCGTGACCAATGACATAGAGGACAAAAAAAAGCATATTATTTTATTCTTTGATGAAAATGTAACAAATTTGAAATTTCTGTTTTTATTTAATGAATTTTTCGCTTTGAGTAGTGGGTTAATATACATAACCACACTTGGACCAGTGACTTCTATTGTATAGCTGCTACTGCTGCAGGCGACCTGAGAACCTGCTGTAGCAACCGAGCAGCAAGACGCTCAGTAATTCCTCCAAAAACACGAGTACCAAGAGTGCGACCTTCTGGTTCTTCCAAAACCTGTAAAACCAGCGACAGGTACAAAAATAAAGTAACATCCTTGAAGCAGCATGGGAGGAGAATCAAGCATTTGACCAACCCAATAAAGAAAAATTACATATCCTCTTGTCATATTTCCATTTCCATTCGAGGTTAAGGGGTTGTAGAGGGCATTGCTCTACACCCTGGTGTACAGCACCTTTCAAATAATTTAATTTATAAATGATCATCAATAATGATGAAATTTATCATATAAATTATAAAATGAATCCATGCATGCTCATAGTAATCCAATGATTCTTTGTAGAAATATAAGAGTAAATAAATGTTGACCTTTGAAAAAATAATTTGATCGTGACCATTCGATCATCCAATCATCAAAATAGCTATCTAACTAATAATATAAATTAATAAATAATTATTGGATCAGTCAAATGAACAAAAGTTTTGTTCTATGCTTTATATATTCATTTTTCTCTTTTCATAATGGCAAGGACATGCTTTATTTCCTGGAATTCTACATGTGCACATGCAAGGAGAAACTTTTCTTTTGTATTTGTACTGGCAAACGAACCTTCCAAAATGGGGGAAATGATTGCTCGGCATAATAGCTTTCCCACTATGAGACTGATTCTAAGCCAAGCTAACAAGGGAATAGCTGCATGGTGCATAGAAAACATACCCTTCGCATGTCAGATGGAATACTGAATCTACTGTTAGCACTTAACCATATAACACCTTATGCGGGCAACATGAACCTGCGTCTTCATTTTTCCCTTTTGTGGGGAACGTGGTGATGTATTGCTGAATCATAGCCATTTCCGGGAGATTTTACATTCATTCTGCTACTTGCACAAGTATTTCATCCCAAACATGAAGGGTCCATATGGAGGACAATGTAATGTACTGCTAAGATCTGTATTCAGAATTTCCTAGCTTACTAACAAAAACCAACTATTTTCTGAGCCAGCTTACCTAATGCCAGAATGGGTTCATTTTGCCCTTTTTTGTTTTTCACTTTTCAGGGGCACTTTCTCTTATTTCAAATCAAGTGCAAAAGGTTGGAATCAATACCACATCAAGCATTAGTAAAGAGCAGAAGGTAAAATGATGAAATGCTCACTCAAATCAGTTGAAGTTATGATCCAGAAATTTAGTTTAGAAGAATTATATGGAGTTTCTTTGAGGAAGGATAATATGCTTCAACAAAAGCAAACTTTAAGCAGACTCTGAATGGAAAATCCAGCTGTGAGCTTTAAAGGAGTGCATCAGGAAAAACGTGTTGACTTGCCAAAGCAAGAAAAAAAAAATTATCTAGGTCTTAAATTCTCTACATGAGAGAAAATTAATAATGTTAGTGTGCGTTTTCGTTTTGTTATCTCACTTCACTGGACAGAAACAATATATTCTACATAATGAGTTAAAAATTTTCAATAATTTCCATTTTGGTGGTTTGATTGTCAGGGTAGAGGTTTTTTTTATCTCATTGTTTCATTAAACTTTTGAAAAAAAGATCTAACCATAAGATTTTCACCTAAGATAGTAAGATCATTTGCACTAAAAAAATCTGTTGTGGTTGCTAGCGAAATGGATTGATAAGTTTCACTCTGAAGCAACTGTTTATAATTTCCTTAAACTTAATCTTCGTGCATTTTGAGTTAAAGATAATGGACATAGGAAGATAAGTAAAAGAAAGTACCTGTAGTATGGGTTGCAGAAGGCTTGGATCAAAATTATCTGAGGATCTCAGGAGATTCCATATTCTAAATACCCTATCTCGAAGTTCTATCATTCGTTCTTGTTCATCATCTTTTAGTTTAAATGGCCCACTTGCACTGCCATTGCTTATCAAACTCTTCATAAAGTCAGGCATCGAATTATATCCATCAATCATGGAGCCAAACACAACAGCTTCAGTGACACAAACAGCCTCTTTCACAACAAGGACTCGTAGCTCTTCACTATCGGGGCTTAGTAATAACTTTAAAACAGGCTGTAAAGCATCTTTAGCAGTAAAATCACGATCTTGTTGTCCTTGATCAAGAAGGTTCTCAAGCCTATTCCACCTGTACACTAGGAAGATCACATGTCAATTGTTATAAACAAAAATTATGTTTTCACATGTCAAACATTAGATGCTTCAAATAAAATATATTGCACAAATTAAAAAAACTTTGGCACTTGCCTGAATCTGCCATCTTTGAACAACAGCTCAAGGAGAGCATCTCGAAGATATGGGTTAGGATCAGTTAAAAGTCTTTTAGCAAAATACGGATATGAGGCTGCAAGCACTTTAAAATTTGGATCAGCATAAAAAGCTAGACCTTCAAGCACGGTAAGTGACCTCAATATCAGGGCATAGTACGCTGGAACTGCAAGATATAAGAAAAACAAAGTCAATTTCTTTCTACATATGAATACAATGAATGCAATCCACATGGCACAATATACGTCTAAGATAACAAAATTAATAATGCAGCTGATGACAATTTCCAGCTTCATCAAGATGCCTATGAAAACAATTAAAAGTAGAGTATGAATAGACTTTTATTAAAGCTCAAGGAAGACGCACCATTAAATGGATATTGATAGAGAACATTGCCTAAACCATCCACAATAGTTTTGAAGTTGAGCTCGCTTACTGTTGCATCAAGTGCATCATCAAAAAAGCTTTTGAGGGCTGGGATAATTGGAGTAACATCTACATCCGATGACAAAAAATCCAATGCATAATAGTCACGTGCCATAGCCTCATAGTCACGATTAACCATGTGAACAACATGACCAATGATAGCAGATCTTGCCTCCTCTGGTGTTTCACTCATCATCCCGAAATCCAGAAAAGCTAGTTTTCCTTCTGGTGTTGCCAATAGATTACCAGGATGGGGATCGGCATGGAAGTACCCGTACTCGAGTAACTGCCTCAAGCTACACTGGATACCTATATTAACCAAATGTAAGAGGTTCAAACCTTGCCTCTCAATAGCTTGTTGTTCACTCAGCTTGACACCATTCACCCAGTCCATTGTCAGAACTTTAGCACTTGTGTAATCCCAATAGATATCAGGGACTAATATATCTTGCTTATCAGCATACAACTTTCTAAATCTTCGTGCATTCTGACCTTCCTGTATATAGAGGCGCAATAAAAGCTTAAGGCAAAAGTAGCAATTGTAACTCAGACCATTTTGGAAGTCTGTGGCTGGATAAATACCTGTACATAGTTAAGCTCCTGGTATACCCTTCTGGCAAACTCATCAATGAGAGCAACCACATCACTTGATACAAAATCAACATACTTATTAATAAAAAAACCCAATCCTCGCAATAGATAAAGGTCCAACCCAATGGCTTCTTCAATTGCAGGGCGCTGCACCTTCACGGCCACAGTTTTACCTGAATTCTTAAGCCGTGCTTTGTAAACCTGTCCCAGGCTTGCAGCTGCAATGGGCTCCGGTGATATCTCTGAATATATGGATTCGACCGACACACCAAGTTCCTTCTCAATGCAAGCAAATGCCACTTCGTTAGGGAACGTTGGAAGAGCGTCCTGAGTCGAATGAAAAAGTTAGTTTTTCTCTGAGTAATACAAAAGAAAAATCTAACGGTCATTACAGGTTGCACAATTTTGATTACAGACCTGCAACTCGGAGAGCTCCTCGAGGTACTCCGGCGGGCAAATATCTGGACGTGTGGAAAGACTTTGCCCAATCTTCACAAACGTCGGCCCCAACCTCGTCAAGACGTTACGGAGCTCCACGGCTCGCTGCCGCTTCCGCCGGTCAAGAAACCCCTGCCGGTCGTCCAGGAACAGCTTCAGCGCAAAGGTGCCCAGCGCCGTGAAGATTTCCAACGTCCTCAAAGCCACCTACTACCCAAGATTCGCCATGGTGTCTCAAGACTTCAGGAGAGAAAGTTGGAGCGGCAGCTAAAAATGGGTTCTTTCAATTGCCTACCTTAAATGGCTTAGACCCGTACTTGGCGGCGATGAGCTGCGGGTCATAAACCGTGGCGCCGACGGCGCGGGCCATAGCCCGGACCTCCGCCTGTATGTCCTTGGCGCGGTCTCTGATGCCAGTCGACAGAGGAGGAGAAAGAGGCGAGCTGCGGGAGGAAGAATCGGCGACGGCGGTGGGAGTATCCACCCGCTGGATAGCGTACTGCCCTCGGCTGCTCTCTGCATCCCTCCTGACGGCCGGCAGGGAGCGGGGCGCTTCGACGAGGGCGGCGAGCGGCCGGCAATCCCGCGGCCGCCTCCCCCGGCGGCCGCCCGTGGCCGGCAGCAATGGGAGCGAGAGAGCGACGGCCATGTCCAGGGGGCAGGCTCTCTTCAGGCACTCTGGTCGACGGTCGACTCCTTTTCGGGGGGTCTTAAAATTTTTCAAGTAAAAACTTTTAAAAGTTTCTTGCTTTCACGCCAGACGCGGGAACGGCGACTCGACCGGATGCGTACGCGAGGGAAGCCCAGCGCGCTTGACTCGACGCGAGTTTAATTTGACACGAAAAGGATGGAGCCGAAAGCAGTGAACAAAGCGTTCTTTTAACTCTATTTGACGAGACATGCGGCCGTGGAGGTTGCTTGCGTCCATTTTATGCGGAGCACAAAAATAATATATTTGAGAAGGAGTTGGATCTTTTCATGATTCGGTATTTTGGCTGCTCGGATGGATTATGATTTTTTGGTTTTTTCTCCTCTGAAAATAATTTCAATTCTATTTTATGATTAGCATGTTACGATTTTAGGGAACCAAACTTGAAGCGACAGTTAGATGGATTATGCTTTGGAAAAGTAGGTACATATGAACTATAGTTGGATATGTAGATGAATAAAAATATTATTTTTTTATAAATTTATTTTAGAAAGTGTTTATCAATATTTATCCTTGATTTATGAATGATGATTCTACATATGTGGATCCACGTATTCATTAAATCATTATGCTTTCCCTCTTTAACGAGAGTTATAGAGGATCAGTGAAAAAAACTATAGAACTATTACAGTATTATTCATATATACTTTATATTCGTAATGGTTAGAAGAATTTTTTATAACATCATAACTAATAATTTATTATGTATTAAAATTATTCATTTAGTTACAAAAGATTAAGATTTCCATAAACTAAGGAATATTAATTAAAGTAAAATAAAAATATACATTTTTTTATTATTGTTGGTAAAAATATAGACATGTGAAATATTAAAAATAAAATATGAAATGTGTTATAATAAAAAAGTGAGAAATAAAAATAATTATAAAGAATTGTATGTTTGAATACATTCGTTACATTATAAAAGTAGCTTATAGTAATTTATTAATCTTTGTAACCTACTTAAAATAAGAATGTAACAAATATTTAAGTAAAAAAATTAACGTAGTCAAAATACTATACTCTATTAAATATTTTAATAAAATTACTAAATACTAAAATATTTACCAAATACTGCCAATTTGTTCATGCATCATTTTTCTGGAGCACGGCTATGAAAGGTGATTTATTACATTTTAAAGGACGTTAAAACCAGTACGCCGGATAAATTAGATAAAACTTCAAATCAAGTTTTTTTTTTTTTTAAAAAAGGATGCACACAATGCAGTGAACGGTAAAATGCCCATGTGTCTGATATGGATGTGAACGAAGTAATACAGTGAATAGTAAGCGTAAGACTAACAAAGATAGGAACGAAAAGTATAACGTTTTTTAAGTTTGAAACACAATCTGTTCCAACACATTACAGAGCCTCTATCTTTCAGAATATTACGACTTAGCAAATAAATTGATGAGACGTAGAACGGTAGAAGTGTAGAAATTGAACCGTAGTTCACCAAACTCTTCAAAAGCTGACTGGTAGAACAAACAAAACAGACTACAGAAGGCGGGGATTAGAAACAAACAATTTCCTTAGTTGAACCAATGGAATAAATAATAGAGCATGGCATTGATGCAGGTCGAAGACGTAAGCTATGAACAACAAATTGTGTTAAATGCATTCAATTTGCCTACTTAGTGTTTACTGTTGCTTGCACTGGCTGAAACTGATTGACTCTCTGATTTCACAAGGGAAGCTTTACTGATGTTGAGTCCCTGTAGCCTGCCAAGAGAATCTTGCTGCATCATGTCTGGCATGCAATTGGAATGATTAAACATCTTGTGACTTGAGACGCCAGGCTGAGACTGCTGGAATTGGGCTTGCAGTTGAATTGTTTGGTGGTGAACCGGTTGTTGTTGGGTATGCGTAAAGAATGACGGGTTGTAAGGCGCATGTTGCATTCCCATGTTATATGTTTCGCCATTGTTCGATATTTCACCTGTAGCTGCCTTAAGCCTCTCAACTTCCTGTCTTAGTGCCTCATTTAATGCTGCCAAAGGCAAAATTATGTGAGAAATGGCTACTCGCAAAATCTATTAACATAAAAAAGCAATGGTTGCACACATCCGCAGAGGCACAAACTATAACATGTTTTATGTAGGAAGATTCAATAGGTATATAAGTTATCAATAGAGAAAGACTTCCCGTGTCCTAATAGATTCTTGAATTGGTTCTTCAGTCAATTGCATTTTTCTCAGAACATATATATTCTATTCTCTGAATAACTGGCATCAATGGTTTTAATTGGACTCCATGCCTTCAGTGCTCGTAACTTGGGTAAAGCTTGAATTTCAAATACCTATAGAAGTACACAGCTATTTTTCTGACACTATTGCAAGATGTTTTTAGAGATATGGATAGTCAGGATTATACAATCAAAGCTTGAAGGCAGATCAGAACACATTAATAAGCCAAAATTTATTGTCCATGATCAATGTACTTAGCTCGAGATAATCTTCAATTGGTTACATTTGAATTTTAGTTTGATTTAACTACTAAACAAGAATCAAGAATCTGTGTTGAATATCAAATTGGATGTAGGATGGGATAAGGATAACTTTTTGTTTGATTGAATAATATTTCTAACAAGATGATTACTCGTTTCATTTAGCAGATTGATTTTGATAGTCAATATATGTATATATACAAGCATATGCTATATCCTATATATTGAATCCATGTCTTGTGGAATAGCTACAAAGCTGGCTGGCAAAATTGGTATAGGTTCAAGGCGACCACATACATATAGCTCATGATTCAGACTAGATTTGTCCACACAGGATTAAAAATTTGTTGTCACTTAATATGAGTGAATTCCTTAGAAATAGTGATTTGTTTAACTATAGATATGCCTTCAAGATAACAAAGATGATAAACCACGTGAAAGCATACACAAAAAGAATTTGTTGATACCATTACGTAATTGTGCTTGTTGTTCCATGGCTTGTAATCGTAACTTAAGCTCAGCATTCTCTGCAGACAGGCCAGTTGTATCTCTCTGGCAACAAAAGCCGCAGAAAGGTAAATTCGGTTCCCCAACAAGGTCAATTATAAAATCAATCTAACATCAATAATAAGAAAAGACATCAGAAGTTACTTTTCCAAGCCTACCTTGGAAGATAAATAATAGTTTCTTGAGTTTTTGAAGATATGGTAGTTGTAGTTGCACAAAGCAACAGTCAGTCAATATAAGATCAATAGAGATCAAAGCGCATTAATATCAAGTTCGACTAAAGCATAAAACTGGCAACAGACCTGAAATAGGGTCAACTGTGCAGATAAAGTTGTCGCTTCTGTTTGGAGTGTCTGAACTTTCCTTTCAAGCTCTGACATATAACGAGCTTTTCTTTCTTTTGATCGAGCTGCAGATTGACGATTAGCAAGAATTCTACACAGGAAAGTTAGTTTGGGAGGATTAAAAATGCCAATAAATGCAAAATCAAAAGTAACGCCAAGCTGAAAGTAAAATTATAATCAGAGACGATGCAATCGTCTATTTGACACTAAGAAGAAAACCTGGGCACCAATAAAACAGGTATTTAAATTTCAGTTGTTAGTGAAATCTGCGATTGTTTGCTCTACAGATTGCACATCTCATAAGTATAAAAAAAATGTCATGTAAAATTGTAAATGAAACTGAATTTAGGCATTCAGAGTCCATGAACAGATTCCAGAAGAGACGGCCTAAGGAACAAAGAATGCAATTCAAATGAGAACAATGGTTTCGTACTAATGAACAAAATAGACAGTCTATACAATTAACAGCGTGGTACGCAGCATCCAAAATACCAACTTACCAAGGATATCTTTTTTTATAAAGGCGATACCTTTTAGCTCGCTTAGGATCGAAGGTGGACAGCTCGGCTAGCTGTTCCGGAGTCATCGCTTTCTTCGGCTCCAAAACCTCCCCAAACGCCCCTTCCCTCCTTGCGCCCGCCGGCGACACCATCGACGAGCCGTCCATGGAGAAGCTGTGCCGGTGTTTGGGCCTTGTGTCCAGCGTTCCAGCCGAGGCATTGCTGATCTTTCCTTCCTCGCCGCGCCCGGAGCTCTCCCCAGCCTGATCCCGGCACATTCCACCCTCGGATCCGGACCCACTGCCCTCCAACTTGCACCCGATCTTCTCCATGTCCATGAACGTGCAGAAGAAGTCGTCCTCGGAGCCCGCCTCGTCGACACCGGCCATGGGGTCGCCGCCGCCGAGGTCGAGGTCGTCGGGAATGCGGAACGCGAGCTCGGATCTGGCGCGCCGGTGGTGGGGTCCACGCAGGTGGACGGCCGGAAGAACGGAATGAGGAGTTGCGGCGGCCGTCGATGCCCACGCCGGCGTCGGCGCGGCAGCATTGGGGAGGAAGATGGAAGGGTTGGAATTAGGACCGGTGGCGCCGGCCGGATCTGCGGCCCTGGGGAGCATCTCGTTGCTGCCTCCTGCGTTGAGCACTCTCATGGAAGAAGGCGGGGCACTTTGGAATTAACTATAAAAACAATATGCGTCACAATAAATCTTTGGACTCGTATGTATAATATATAATTTGTGTGATGTAATTTAAAACATGCTGCAAATTAATGCCATATATATATTAATTAAAATGTAAGAAAAACTAAATAACTCGTGAATAAAAAAATTAAGAAAATGTTTGAGACATTTAAAAAAGCTATAGGTGATAATTTACTTTTTTACCCGTTCAAATATAGTCATCGATGGGTAATAAAAAAAAAAGATGAGTAGTTACAAGGATCATTTGAGACATGGCATGAGTAAAAAAAAGGTGGTAACAAGAAAGTGCTGCTTGCGTATACATATGGCCAAAGATAGGGTTGTGTTTTCAATTGCAAAGGAGCAAGGAGAAATGGATATAATATGAACAAGTTATAACATTAATTAACTACTTTTTATCGTTTTGTATTTATATCGATCGCGTATTTAGTGCGGTCGACATCCATTAAAAGACGTTGGGTATGCGTTGCATGTGCTCTTGCAGGCTGCAGCGCTTGTGAGAAGGATGGGCGTATCATGGCGCCCAGCCATGGCAGCTAGCAGAGACAATAGTAAATTTTAATAATGATAATTCAATTTAGGGAGCATTCTCTGTAAAATTATTTAATTTTATTTTGTAATATGATGGTCATTCAATTTTAGCATCATTTCAGTCAAGGTCATCGTGACTAGTTATAATCAGTAAACTAATAAATCGCTGACGTGAATGTTTACGTGACACCATATTAATATTTTCTCTTTCTTCCACGTCAGATTAAAAAAAATAAAATTTTTTACGTCATCATTTTTCTCTATGATCCATTCAAACTTTTCTTCATGATCATTCAACTTTTCAAATTTTCAATCGGAGTCATTGTTAAAAACTTAAAATAAAAAATAATAATAATAAACATAAAAAATAAAAATTTGAAAACACTTAGACTAACACGGTATATTTTTTGGCACGATCCATTCATATCGAGCCGTCCAAACTTTTTATATACAGTAAATATATAATATTTTAATAATTAATAATTTTTAATTATGGAAATAAAAAATAGAAAAATAACATACCAATGTTTATATAATATCGAGTCAAATCATAATGGCTTGTTCAGCGGGGTGCTATGCACGACCCAACATCCACTGGGTTGCTAAGCCAAACACGATTTTTCTATATAATATTATGATAATTAATAATTTTGATTTTTAATATTATGATAATTAATAATTTGACTCAACAATTCGCTGAATATCGGGTCGTGCCCAGCACACCGCTAGAGGAGTCATTACGATTTGACTCGAAATATCGTACGAAAAAAGTATATTTATTTTCTAATAATACCTTTTATTATTTTAAATTTTAGTGCAAACAAATAAACGGTGTGTTATTTTTAAAATTTTTTATTTCCTTAACTAAAAATAATTAATTATCATAATATTATATATTTAATACACATAAAAAGTTTGGATGGCTCGATATGAATGGGTCGTGCCAAAAGATATACCAAATCAGTCTAAGTATCTCAAAATTTTCTTTTTTATATTTATTATTTATTATTTTAAGTTTTTAATGATGATCGTAATTAAAAATTTGAAAAGTTAAATGATCTGGTCTAAAAATTTTGAAAAGTTAGATGATCATGTAGATACAAAAGAAAATTTTAGATGAAGCAAAGAGAAAATACTGATGTGGTAATTTTTATTTTTTAAATATGACGTGAAGGACAGAGAAAATACTGACATGGTGCCACGTAAATATCCACGTCAGCGTCACGTCTATAATCGATCGTGAAAATAATTTTAAAGTTGAATGATCGTCGTGTTACAAAATAAAGTTAGATGATCTTATTGAAAATGCCTCCTAAATTAAATGACCATCACTCAAATTTATTCGTGTGCCATTTTAGTGTTAATTCGATCACGAGTGTTGTAAGCTGTAACATGGAACGTCTCAGTGGTAAAAGTTAGACCTTGTGACTCTCCTTGGCTGGGATTATTTTTGTATTAGTTACAATCACTAAAACAGGGTTAAAGTTATTATAATGGAAATGGTACACATATATGTTTTTTTAAGAATGAAATGAGAGCATCATCTATTGATATAGAAACTGATACATCTTGCTTGCAAAAGTTGGAGGATGTCAAGAGGTAAATCATCCTCAATAAATGGTTCTTTAAATCTTTTTTGAGATCGCCAAGACAACTAAATCATTTTACCTACAATAATTAAATATTAGGACTTCTTCATTATTTCTCTTAACAGTGTCCTACTGCTCTTGAAGGTGCCGAACTATGTCGTTGCTTGTCCCCTGAATAGTTCTTCCTCACCACCTTCCAGGGACGCAGAGTTGAAACAAAATTAAGTGAAATGTTCTCTCTCTCTCTAAAAAAAAGAAATTAAATATAATGCACTGAGATTTTTTTATTTGTCCAGAAGACTCTTTCGACGACGTTATTCAATTTGTGATTTAATTTTGACCAATCAAATTAACTTACATAAGTGAACTTACATAAACGAAAGACTAATTTTATAATAAACTTTACAATATGTAGAAGTTATTAAAACTCTTATATGATGACTTGTGGGTCAGGGTCCATATCTATATAATAATAGATCTTGTATTTATGTGCATGTCATTAGTAAGAGGAGCCACCAACCATCGCATCATCATCATTTCATTCTGCACGAATTCAAATACAAAAAAATATTCATAAATATAAAAATACTCAGTATATAAGATCTAATCATGATCAATAAACAATAATCAATAATGTTCAAAATATAAACAATAAATCAATTAAGCATTAACAATACTATGCAACCACCAATTGATCGATATAATAATGATCAATATAGCAATAAATCAATATATCATGCTCAAGAGATATAATCAATAAAATCACAATTCAATAGATGAACAATACAATACGATAATCGATGAATCAATATAATAATAAATTGATTGATCAATATAACATTAAACCAACATAATAATAACGATGGATCAATAGATTAGCATACCAGTAGCTCGTTGTATCAATGGATCAACATGCCAATAAATCATTAGGATTAATCGGGCTAAGGTTAGAAGATCATTCAATAACAATATCAATTTATCAATAATGCTCAAGATAGAACCAACAAATTAATTGAGGATATGATGATCAATGAATCAATATACAATGAGTCAATATAATGATGGATCAATAGATCGTGATGGATCAAGCTAAGGTCAAAAGACCAATTGATAATAATAAAAATTAACAATTACCTGATCAATATAGTATTGCTCAATTAACAGTAAAGCATTGAATCGATGATTCAATATAACAATAAGACAATAAAGCCATAGATCAATATGAAGGATCGAGAAATGGTCAGATGATCAATCAATATCAATTTAACAATTAATAGTATCAATAATGCCTAATCACCATGGCATTATTCAATTTAACAATTTCCAATTCAATATGACCATTGGCCAATAACAATTTCATTCGATTCAATG
Organism: Pontederia crassipes; assembly: GCA_030549335.1. Lineage (NCBI taxonomy): Eukaryota > Viridiplantae > Streptophyta > Magnoliopsida > Commelinales > Pontederiaceae > Pontederia > Pontederia crassipes. The sequence continues at coordinate 8,624,130 of CM060188.1, read as the reverse complement.
GGCGGAGGCAATCTCAGTCAACGCTAGTATCCGAATGAACATAATATATTCGATTCAGTTCAATTCAATTCAATTTAATTTATCAATGTTCGGAGTTATTCAATATAATAGAAAGCGTTCAGTCAATTAGAGAAACTCCATGTCTCTTTCATATAGGCTAGTGGGGGATCAAGCCACGAGAAGCCGCCCTCCAATAATAATGCTAACAATGTTTCGTGATGGTGGGAGACCATTGACTATCACAGAACAGTCATAACTTCCTTAAATAATGATGTCTTAAACCTTTAGGTACACTATCTGCTCCCATACAATAACAATAATAATAACAATATGTCCCAAGGGCATAGAGACAATCGGAAAATATAGAGGCCCAATAATTTTCATCTTTTATCTTATTTACCTAACACATCTATCTTTGACAATTGAGCTTAGATTTAATAAGACTCAATTGGAGAAAACTACTGAATCAATACTATAATCAATGAAATGATTGGATATGATAATGTGATCATTAGGATGATAATCAAGTCTAATATGATCATACTATGATCAAATATAAGGATCATATCATCAAAAATAGTCAACCATGATAATTACTCAATTAAAAATAATCAAGGTCAATAATTCAATATTATAATTATTATCATGATCGAATGTGATAATAACAATAAAGTCAATGATAATGACAATGATAATCTAAACATATAGGATTATACTAAAATCAATCATATGGTTGGATTGAGTAATACATCCAACATTAAAATCAAATCTAATAATAACAATGTGATCATATATGATAACAATATGATTAAGATGATGTGATCGAATATGACAATAATAAAATTAAATATGACAACGATATAATCATATATGGCAATGATTAGATCAAGAACAATTAATAATGATAACAATCCAATTAATTATGATCCAATATATCACAAAATTTTCTGCTCTCAGAACTCAGCCCGTGTTGAGTGAAATTCGAACCGTGTTAAGGGACTTCCAATTTGCCTCGGTCACGATAAATTCGAGCCACATATGACATGAACCTGAGCTGGGTTGGCCACGGTTCACGCCCTATGTTCGATGCGCCACAACTCAGGCCATGCCAACAATAACCCGAGCTAGGTTATAACGAATTCGATCCGGTTTTGACTTCAATTCGATCCAAGTTCTATGAAATCCGGGTTGGGCAAGGTTCTGCTGCCGTCGAAAAATCACGTTTCGGCGTGATTTTTTTACCACTATAACTATATTGTACAATGTTTGATCCATGCAGTATCTATACCAATGAAATACCAGTACAAGAAAGAGGATAATAGAGTTCATCTCGCGAAAAATTGACGCCAGGGGATGTAACATGCACGAGGCATATTGAATTAGTCTCACATGCATAAGTGGCGGGAGGGATGCTGAGTATATATGGGAACATGACATTGGTCTGGTAGGACGCGTTTTAGTAAAATCGTGTAGGCTTAGGCCCAAAGCGAATAATATTCTACGCAAGTGCAAGGGTGTTACAGGATATTCCCCCTACGTACATAAAGTTGACTGAAAAACCAACTTGAATTTCTATCTTTTATAGGCTGCACGAACGCCAAACTTTGGTTGATTTTTGCTGCCTCAAAATTCTCAACTACCACGTGGACGATGTTCTCATATGTTCATACTTCGAAATGCATTGCTGATTACCCTCTGGTTCTTCTCGGCTCGCGTGCAAACATAGGAGAAAGTAAGGCTTGTTGTGTAAAAATTTTGTGGAGGCTAATAAGAGTTTCTAACTATCTTATAAGCTTTATTTATAATTCTTAATTAGGAGTTTTGACTTTCATTGGGTCTTGAACTATTTTTCCATTAATCATGACCATCCATTATTAATCACTCTCTCTTAAATATTTAAATTTAATTAAATTCGAATTTAACTAATTATTTTCTAAGCTTAATAAAATTCATCTCTATTCAAATTTCTTTTTATTCTTTTCATGACTTCTCAGGATCCAACTATATCTATATGTTTTATCAATAACTTATGTTACTACTTATACTTTTATTTTATCCTTTTGTTTTCTTCTTTTTGTCTAATTTTCGGAATTAATTAATATAATAATATTTTATTATCTAATTTTTGAATTAGTATAATAATAAATATTATTTTAATGACTGAAATATTTCTAAATCATAAAACTCACAATCCTTTCCTAATTAGGAGCCCATTGGACATTTTTTTTATCTCAAATTAAATTAAGATCCCTAATTTCAATTTAATCATAATTCCTACTCTTAATAAAATAGTTTTTTCATATTTCTTTTCTAATTATATTCCTATTCTTACTCAAATTCTTTTTTAATCTCTTTTAATACATTAATATTTGCTAATTCAATTAGCAAATTACTTCATTACTCCTATTAAAATATTGGGACGTTAAGTGAATTGTTGAAGGAAGTCCATTCACTTTGAATCTTGAATTGTTAAAGGAAGACCTTCTTGTTGAGAAATGGGAGGAAAATATACCTGATGTAAGGAAGAAATATCGAGTAAATGTATCAAGACCAGAACATGGAAAACAGATCGAGTAGGCAAAATGATGTCCGTTTTCAAATAGTTTGATTGTTACTTGTTAGCATTTTTTGTGGTGTATAAGCGTGCACAACTTAGTCTGTACAGAATTTGATGATATGGCAAGCAAACTGCTGAATTCCGACGCATTGAGAAGGTTAAAGATATAAGCTAAATTTCATTATCCAACAGAAACCATCAGCATTGTGAGGAAAAGAGGAAAGCTTTAATAGCTTCTCAAAAAGTGGTACCATCCATGGAGGAGTTTGAATTAACTTCCATAGATAATTGAATTAAAGAAACCAAGATGGTTATGGTGACTGCAAAAACAGATATATCGAGAAATAAATGTAGGAAAATTTGTCGTTAAAGAACTCAATTTATACTTTATCAACATTGGTCCCAATTATAAGTGTTGAATAATATCCGACACTTCTTTTAATCTTGGTATTCGATAAAACCCTTGTAGCAACGGAAGAAATATGATAAAATATATTTGAAATTATAAAAATATAACGAATAAATATAAGGACGAGTATATGTGTTTTTTTATTTTCAGTATTTATTTTAATTTTCAGTTTTTGTAATCGAGAAAAATGTATAAGGACGAGGGAGAAGAAAGGAAAAAAATCGGTTGTGGTGGATAAATATAAGGACTTTTGCAGTAATGTTTTATTTAAATTCTATTTTATATTATTTTTCCAAAAAAAAGTCCATCAGTTTAAAATTTATTATTACATTAAATTTTAAATTTTAAAACATTCAATGAAACACTTTGTCAATTTTTTTATGGATGTAGGGAAATTCGGCAGACGTACTCGTCAAACATTTTTTTAGCTGAAGTTTTTGAAAATTTTAAAAATTTTATATTATTTAAAATTTCAAAGTTTTAAAAGAATATTCCAAGAATCTACATCTGTCACTGTGCCCAACGACGATTCGTTGTTGCCGCCATAAATGTTTCCTCTCAAATTTTTATTTATTTTCTCGTAGTGCACCTCAAAGGTTCAAACAAAGGTCATCCAACTTTGTTTTATAATTGAAAGGTCATCCAATATTGTGAATTTTTCACTTGCGGTCATCGCGATTGACTGTTGCCCATTTAACGATAGATTGCTTACGTGGATGCTCCGTTGTTCGACGTGTCATCCGTCACGTCGAAAATAACTTAAATGACACAGAGGTAGGCTCGACGGTGACACACGGAGGCAAGGTGTCATGCTCGACAGCATGAGGGGTTTGGCAACTGCATGAGGTCGCGGGGTTGCGACTGTGCGAGGTCGACGGGGTCGCGGCTATGCGAGGTGGGGGGGTCGTTGCCATGGGAGGTCGGTGGGGTCGCGACTGCACTGGAGGTCAACGAGGGGGTCGCTAGTATGCGAGTTCGGTGGGTTCGCGGGTCATCGCTGCACGAGGTCGACGGGATCACAGGTCGCCGCTGCGCGAGGTTAGTGAGGTTGAGGGTTCGTGAGTTCGGGGTCATTGCTACGCGTGGTCGGTGGGGTCGAGAGTTTGAGGGTCGCCGCTGTGTGAGGTCGACGGAGTTGCGAGTTCGGGATCGCCGCTACGCGTTGGAGGCGTGTGCAAGGTCGGCGACTTGCAGATCTTATTGATGAATCATAGATCTGGTCGACGACAGATGGAAATGGTTGGTGATGCGCGAATCTGGTCAGCGGCCGATGGATCTGGTCTGAGAATGCATCAGCAAAATGGCTCATTTACTGGTGTTGAAATTCTCGTGCAGGAAGTGGTCTACGTCCGAGAGGGTGGCAGTGTGGGCGTCGTCATCGATGCGGCCAGCGTCTGCCTCGGTGCAAGCATGATCAGCCCGCCGAGATGACAAGTAGGAGAGAAGTACATTTAAGTTATTTTCTACGTGGCAGATGACACGTCGGACAGTGGGACGTCCACGTAGACAATACACGGGCAACAACTGATGGCGATGACTATGAGTGAAAGATTCACAAAGTTAGATGACATTTCAATTACAAAATAAAATTGGGTCACCCTATAAGTTGGATGATCATCTTTGAAATTTATTTTTCAAAAAATATAAATAAGAAATTGCATCAAAAAGTTCATTCCACCTAAACTACTTACAACCCTAAATAAATCTTTTGTTGATTGGTAAGAAGTCTACTCGATGAATTTACTCGACTAAAAAAATGAACAAAAAAAAAGAGATCGAATAATTTAGGATTATTTTATAATACAGAAATCGGTTCCTGCCTCCTATGGACAGCTTTTTTTTTGTTTTAATCGTTATGTAACTATATAAACAGTTCATAAGTCATAAAATTTAGAGTAAAGAGGGGCTGCTGTGCGCGCGCGCACAGCAGCCTGTGAAGCGACAATGTGGGACGTCGGATGCCATCCGACGTCCCTTTTTTTCCTTCTACCTAAATCAGCGCCCCAGGAATCGCCGCCGTCCATCTCTACTCAACACTCTAGATTCTCGCCCATCCAACATAAAGCTGGCATCCACTCCCCCAATTTTTTCTCTCTCCTCTCGAACCCTAAACCCCAATAATCGATCGTCTCCTCTTGGCATGAAGGGCACATCATCCGATCAACCGCGAGCCTTTCCCCGCCGGTGTTTATGGAGCGTTACTGTTGACGATGGAGTCACTCCACACGAAGATTTTGAAGGTCCCTTTCTTTCCTCTGTTTATTTTTTTATTTTAGTTTTTCGCGGACCTTATGCTTATTTTCTTTCCTCCCTTTGTGGTGATTACGAAACACGCTGAAGATTTTGTGGTGATTTTCTGAAGGCGATTACCCTATTTTCGTTTCATTTGTTTCATTTTTTCACTATTTTTCTTCTTTTCGCACCGCATCCTGAAGGGGTACAGGGTACTTCTTTATGTGTCTCTTTTAATCTCTCCTAAAGGCGATTACCTTGTACAACTTTGATCTTTTCTTCTTTCCGCATCGCATCCTTAAGTGTTACTTTTCCACTTTTCTTTTTATTTCTTTTCGTACAAGCAAAGAAGATCAAAGGGGTAATCACAAGAAAGAGTCTAATTTTTAGGCATTCTGATGTTGATATTTTTGTTTTGTTTTCAGATATAGCATTAGATCTACCGATATGTGATTGCGGAGAAGAAACATTTGTGAGAACTTCTTCAACTAGTAAAAATCCTGGACGGAGATTATACGGTTGCAAGAATTATGGAGTTCGCATTCCTTTTCTTACATATATCTTACTTGTCTATATATTACTTGTGTTTGCATAATTATTTCTTTACTCTTATCTAAATTATGTTGTTTATTTTTGCCAGAAAACAAGATCCTGCGAATATTTTCATTGGCTCGATTCATCGCTTGCACCTCGATACATGGCTGCCTTTAACAGATTATCTAAGGAACTTGAAGCAGAAAAACAAGAACATCGAAGAACATTTAAAAGAATGCTTGTCTTATGTATTTTTTTTTATTTTCTTATTTATTTTAAAATGAAGTGTAATGCTTGTACTATTTTCAAATGCATCTTATGGAATGCTTGTACGAAGTGATGCATAAAGTTCTGTTATGAATGCTTGGAATGCTCATCGAATTCTTGTACGAGGTGTGATGTATAAAGTTCTGTTATGAATGTTTATCGAATGCTTGAAATGATTATCGAGTTGCAGCCCCTCTTTACTCATGTTGCAATGTTGTTCCTCCCGCAATTTCTCGTGTATCATCATCCGGGTAATCAAGCCGTTGACCATCTTGTCTAAAATTTGCAAGACCTTCGCGCATATATAACTTCTTTCTTTTAACACCTGCATGCTTACGAAAGCTAGAAGATTGACACAATGACAGGAACATATACCAAACATTGAAAGCATGCATTATTAACACCTGCAGGTTTATGGTTTAATTGGAGCGCCTGCATACATCGATATGAAAGATGGAAGAATGAAATATTAACAACACATACAAAACAAATGAAAGAATGACATGAACACAAACTGAAAAAACCTTTGGGTTTCCAATTACAGAAGATGATTGAACTGCGAACAAGAAGATTGTTCTGATACAAGTTACAAGATGATTTTCACTTACATCAAACAAGAAAGCACGGACACATGGTGTATACAAGTTACACAACACACAAGATGAAAACTAAACAAAATGGGACGACAATAAGAAAATTTTCCAAGCATTCTAAAAGCCTCATAAAGTCCCCATGTCCAAAATCCCTCCTCATGTGGAACTGTAGAAAACTGAAACAAAATATAAATGAGAACAATAAAACATGAGTATACAATAAAATATGGAACATGATCTTACCTGTTGTTAATTAAAATTTGGGGAAGAAACTAAGCCTCCAAAACATTCCTTCATTGTGTCAAATTTGCATGTTGGCCCTATTTCAACAAGAAACAAAATGTCTCAAACAACATAATAACTCTAAAACATAATTAAAACATAATCAAGAGGATACATAACCTTATCCAAGGGACATTTTTTTGATAAAATGACCTTGTTTCTCACACTTTTTGCAAGTTCTGCTCTTTGGCTCATGTTGGGACAATGAAATTTCTACTCCAGATTTCATTCTAGCTAATTTTCTTGGTCTACCTTTAGATCTTACTGGATTTGGATCATGTATTGTGAACTACGGGCGTAGTAGGTTCACATTTGAATGTTCAATGGCTGATGCAAAGGTAGAATTGGGATGGCTAGTATTGTCATCTTCCTCGACTAGTGTCAATTGTGTGATCAAATGAGTTAAAATTAGAATACCGATGTTGAATTGCTTATGAGAACGCACACCCATTTCTAATGCCCTTCATATATTAGTCCGCCACGTCCACATTTTTGAAGAAGTTACAGAACCTTCCCTTGTAGTAGAATTATCATGAAACACACGTGCATTTGCATAACGGGCACCTGTTGTCCAACGGTGCAGAATGTATTTCTCCGGTATGCGTATAATTCTTTTTTCATTAAGAATAAGCACAATATGCACATCCATCTTGCTCAAATTTATGGCATGAACAACTTACAGAAATATTTGGCACATCAGTGTATTTCACTTTAATCTTTTCTTTATCTTCTGATCCAGCTTCATATACATAGTATATTTCTTTCTCGTTGTCCACATATATTTTTCTTGACCAAAATTTTAAAAACTCTGTAAACTCATTCTGTAATAATAAGAATACCTTTTTAGTGTACACTTCAGCGGCATGTTTTTCTAAAGGGCTTGCCATGATTGGAGAATTTTTTGAATTGAAATTTCTGAAGTCCTCTTGTTCTTCAGCCTCACGACGAGATGCAATTGCTAGATCATACTGGACAACAAAGTCCGTTAGTGACATATTTGAGTTTACAAAACCATCAAAAAATGCATTAATGCTTTCAGATCTTTGTGTGGTTCTCATTCCTGCAAAAAAAACACTAGTCAGGTACTGGGACCCAATAATGACGCTTGTCATACATGTTTTCTAACCAATGACCATTACAAATATCATACTTCTGCTTCAACTGAACCCATTTATTTTCAAACTCTTCAACATCCACATACTCATATCCACTTCTCAAACTCCTTTTTAAAATTATCTCTTGAGTACAAGTCTTGAAGATGAGACATGGCATTCTTTCGAATATGCCAAAGACAGTACCTATGTCGTGTATTAGGAAAGGCTTTTCTAATAGCGTTTCCTATGACAATATCTTGATCAGTGATAATTGCCATTGGATGCTTTCCGCACATACATCTAAGAAATGCTTCAAAAATCCAAACAAATGTATCTTCAGTTTCATCTGTCAATAATGCACATCCAAACAACACTGACTGTCTATGATGATTCACTCCAGTGAAGGGTGCAAATAGCATGCGAAACTTATTGGTCCTATATGTTGTATCGAAAATGATGACATCTCCAAAGGTTATATATGAATCCCAAGCTCTGCTATCAGCCCAAAAAAAACTTCTTACAATGTAAGTTGCATCCAATTCCCAAGTAGAGAAGAATGATTCTTCAACTTCAGACTTCTTATAAAAATATGAAATCAAATTCATGCATTATCTATCCATATTGTTGTGCCTAACTGTTTTCAAATGATCCTTACAATTTTGGGTTGTAACAGATGAATCACCACAAAGTTAAGAACTTTTACAATTGTTGATGGACCAAAACCTCGTTTATGCAGACTTTCCATATTTGTCTTAGAAGAAGAAGACAAAGTTTGATGAGAACGCAACATGCGAATTTTAGATGGAGTAACTAAAGAATGTGTGTGTTCTTCGACGAATGATTTAACCTCCCATTTAGCATCATTGTTTAACCCAACTATCAGTTGTGCTTTACAGCCCTCTCTAACATCACTTTTTCGTTTCACTTCTCTTCCCATCCTTCTTTTGTCATTAAGATTTTTATAACCTTGTTTAGAACAAACGAGCTTTCTTCTTATGACTTCATTATTTTTTCTTGACCTCACAGGATAATCTTTACGTATTGAGAAACCCACTACTTTAGCGTAAAGTTTATAATATGTGTATGCATTTTCCTCTGTGTCAAAGGTCATTCCAAGATATGGCTTACTAATTTCATATGACTTTTGATTCACATCATCAACTTGCATATCTTCATTCACATTATCCTTATCACTGAGCAAACTGTAGTTAAAAAAAAGAGAAGAAAATCAGACATCACAATGCTTTGCTACCAAATCGTCCATGTGTTTTAGAAGAAGAAACATTTCTTGTGTGCAAACATGTTCTTAAAGTCGTCCATCTTCAACATGTTGGCTTAACTCAATCGCATCCATAACTTAGGAGATGTTGTTACTAATAAACCCAAAAAATAACACAAGATGCTAATAAACTAAAAAATTAACATGATGTTGCTGCTAATGTAAGTAAAACTAATCATGCAAAAATAAAGAGCATCAATGAACCGCCAGCATTAAACATTTCATCTTGTGATCAAAGCATGCGTAGGTCGTTCAAAGCATGGGCAGCAAACGAAGGGACACCACATTTCATCTTGTGATCAAAGAATGCGTAGGTCATTCAAAGCATGAGCATCAAATGAAGTGGATTGTTCAGTGTGATCAAAGCATGCGTAGAGACACTAGATTTTGGAAAGAGGAAAACCTAGGGTTTTAAAGGAGGGACTTCATCTCACCACGTGAGCGTGACTGCAAATAGAAGTGTCGGGGAACGTGAGCTTTCGCCGAAGCTTTCGCCGGAGCACGTGACCTTCCGCCTTCGCCGGAGAACGTGACCTTCTGCTGGACCGACGCCAGAAATGGTCCCTATGCTCGTGAACGAAGTCAACAACTAGGGTTGAAATCGATTGTGACTCCGTCGCTCCATAATCGTCGGTGGAGAAAGGCTCGCGGCTGATCGATTATTGGGGTTTAGGGTTTGAGAGGAGAGAGAAAAAATTGGGGGAGCGGACGCCATATTTTGTTGGATGGGCGAGAATCTGGAGCGTTGAGTACCTGGGGCACGGCTTTAGGTAGAAGAAAAAAAAAGGATGTCGGATGGCATCCGACGTCCCACATTGTCGCTCCATAGGCTGCTGTGCGCTTTAAAATTTCAGTACTATATTTATCTTTATTTATAAAATTAAATAAATTATGTATTAATTATTTGATTATTTACTTTTAAAAATATTGTTATACTAAGATTCCAAAAGATCGCCCAAGAAATAGATTCATTGCAAGTATTTTTTAAATAATTTTAGAATAATGTTTTAAAAATGAAAAAAAATCCACCTAAAAAATTACTTTCACCTTTGTATTCATGAGAAAGATGTCAATATCAAATTTGGATGGTTGAAATCTTTTTATCTATAAGAATTTCACCTCAAATTTAATTACATAAGACTCGGCTTTTTAATATTATGATTGGTATTGGTAAAATATGTTTTATTTGATTCATAGATCGAATGTTCAAGTCAAATAGGACATTTTCGATATTTTCATACTTAGCAAAAACTGAGTATGAGACAAAATATATTGAAGTAAAATTTTCATAACGTTTAAGTAAGAACAGCTTCCTTCTTAAGAATGAAAGGAAAAACTAAAACCATACAAACTTTTCCTTATTGTTTCATAGTTTAGGTTTGCAAATTTTAAATTGCAGAAAGACATAACAAATGGGTTTAATGATTGTCCACCTAGTGAAACGGGAACGTCCACCCTAGGAGCATTCTTAAGAAAGGTGCGTGGGTGGAAAGCGAACAGTTTAGTGCAATTTGGCGGCGGTTCAATGGTGATTCATTTTTTATCCAGAGCTCTTCAGACGTCGAAATTTGATCTGCCACACTGCCGGTCAGCCCACGACCCCGCTAGCGCAACTATTACGAGTCTGATCCTCGTCCTTTTTGCGAAGATGATGGAGTAGAGGATGATCGTGAGCCATATGGGCAAGAGCCGGAGCATGTATTTGAGCTACTCCTCGCCTAGAAGCCTTGCGAGAAGTAGGATGTGAAGTTGGCACTACAGTACTCTCTAGATTCCTAAGTTAGCCTACCGGGATTACATCCTGGGACGGTAATCGCCCAACCTCGAGAATGCACGCTTTTGCAACAATGTAGAAGATCACATAATTAAGGGGAAAGCAAAAGTTGATTCACTCTATATAAAAAATTGGATGAGTACATGTATTTATATAAGAATGAAACGAGTAGAAATCATCCTTTGTTCAAAATACAAAACTGCCTACCTTAACCATGCACCTCTTCATTGTGCCCGTTCACATAAAACCCCATATGCGGCCTTAGGCCTTTCTCCTCCAAGGATGATGCCTGGAGGACTCTCCCGCCATCCTAAGCCACTTAGAACACCTCTGGCCACACAACGCACCCTTAAGCCTCCCACCAAGGTACAAACCCCGCCTAACGCCCGCTTGGTGCCATCGCACGTCGAAATGTCGCTTGCGCTAAGTCGAAATGTCCCAGCAGTCTATATGCCTCCATCATAGGAATCGTTGGGACAAGTTATTTTGGTCCTGGGATGACATTATTCCAAAATGCGAAAGTGGGCATTGGTTCGCGCCACTTGTGCACCAAAATGTCCAACCGTCCCAGGCAAGAATTGTTCATCCCAAACCCTTGGAGAGGCTTAGACAAGCCTCCTACTATCGAGATGATGAAGTCTCCTTTCCAAAGTATCTCGATCATACTTTGGAACAAACATGGCCTGAGATGGTGGCACCGTTGGTAATCATCACGTCACCAATCCGCCACGTCCCAAAGTCTCGTTAAGGTGGCTGGCGACACGGGGGATACATCAGACTCAATTAATTTGATTCTTGATCCATAAAGACATGTCTAAAAGACCAAACTTTATATAGTAATTAAGATGTAAACTTATTCTGACTTTTTTTTATCCAATTTCCCTTCTTATCTTAAGAGAAAAACGTGTTTTTGATATAAATCCGATATTGGCTAATAGTAATTTATTATTTGATTCGGGAGTTTTGATCCTCTCTACAATCAAGATTTCATCTAACTTATTAGTTAACAAAATACATATTAGAATGATGAATCGATAAAAACTTTGATAGAGAAAACATCTTTAAATTATATATATTAGATAATACGATTAACAAAATAACGTCAAGCATAAGCTAGACAATAATTTTGTGTGAGACTCATCTTGTTCAAGTGATTTGAGCGACAAAAATGTGCATTTAGATCGATAAATTGAAACGTACCAATAATTGGGCATAAAAAAAAACTATTTGAAAAATGTTGAATGAGTTACATTTATAACAGTATTCCTTCCTTAATACAACTTTTCACCAATTAATAGTGATGGAAAATAAATTATTGTCTAAAATTTATATTTTTCAAAAGCGATTGTTTTTTTCCTAAAAGGATAAATGCAACTGAATTGCATAAATAAGTAGAAGGCGCATACAATGCACATAAATATTTCACAATTTATAGTAATGTACATTTATATTGCATATAAAAGAGAATTGAATGTTCTTACTGTATCTTGAAAATTTGAAGCTTCTTTTGTATTGAAAAGAAAACCAGCGCGAAAAAAAATGTATTATCGTAAAACATAATGCGAATAGTACGATATTCTTTTTTCAAATTAGGGAGAGAGGTGAGAGAAAGTGAGAGAGAGGAGGAGCGTGAGAGAGAGAGAGGGGTAAGAGTGCCAATGTGGGCATATAAAAGGTGGAACTTTGCCACATGTCACATGAGATCTCATCAGCCGTGATTTGAATTTGGAGGAGCGAACACAAACGGAGGGAAGGCAGAGAAAAATTTAAAGGAAAAAAAAGAGAAAAGAATTCGCATCCATATCCAAATACAAGAAGGTTTCTTCCTCTTTGGCCGTTCCGATCCATCCTCTGAAAACCCTAGGTAACATCGCGGATCCCTCACCAAGATCCCTCCTTTCGTATTCGCGAGCCCCCGATTCACATATCTATTCGGGAATTCTTGAACCCGGCGGATCGATTGGATTCCGAGATGAATTTTGACCGGGGTTTTGGAAGTGCTCGATTTTGACAAGCTTAAGGTTCCTAGTCTGGTGTCTTTCTGATGAGTTCGAAGGAAGTTGAGATGGGAGATACCGCCTGCGAATTCGACGGGCGGCCGAACGAGCCGATGCAGGCGAAGAGGCAAGATTCGTGGTTGGTCGTTGTATCAGGTGAGTTTGGCCGCATTTAAATATCGTGTTCCGCTAGTTTCATCTTTGATTCTTTGGTTTAACGTTTTATATAAGTTTCTTTGGGTTTGATGGGGTTTTGGGTTTGGGGACTTGCGGAATGCTTGCAATTTTTAACGCAAAGGTGTCTCCTTTTCTAGTATTGGCGCCCTCTATGTTTCATAGTTCTAATACCGAGTTCAGATGTAATTAGATTTCTTCATGGATCTTGGATAGTTTCATTTTTTAGCACCCAAGTCTACTTATGTCGATAAATTATGATTCCATCAGTTGAACGGGGATTATTTGTTTTGCAATTCTTGCGAAATTATTTCCACATTTCTGTTTCTTTGTTTTTTCTTGAAGAATTATAATCGAGTTACTTATTGGTTGGTTTTATGTATCTTGCTATGTTTTTTTTTTCTTGTTGGCACTTAGCATAGTCTCCTGATGGCAAAAAGGATATCCTTTTCTTGTAGATCATATGATGGTAGGGTGAACCTTTGATGTTTTTGCTGTGCTCTTTTTACTTAAACTGTACATGTGATTTATAGAATTGCATCATGCCCTAGGAAACATGAAATGCGCTACAGAATCCTCAGTGATAAATGAGGACGGTGTAAGTGGACAGCATTCAGCATTGGAGGCTGCTTCAAAATTGCAGCTTGATCCTCAAAATTGCACTGAAGATAACAAAGAGCGTGAACAATGCAAGGTTGGACATTTGGGTCTTGGAATCGATCTTAATACCTTGGATACTTCGAGTACAGTGGAACATTATCCATTTTATCCTTACAAAAGCTTAGAGCACGTTAAGTCTACAGATGTTTCGGAATGTGGTAGTACAACTGGTCCAATCGAGGAAAGTGAACCACTGAGAAAGTGGAAAGAAATGAAGCTGAATGGTTTCATCTCTCCTTCTCCTGGAGGAATATCAGTGCCCAAACAACGTGGCCGGCCACCACGAAAGAAAAGAGATGATGATCTCAGGAAGAAGGTTGAGTGTGCAAGGAGAGATCAGATACATCAGGCAAAGGGAGAGCAAGTAAATCGCGAGAAGGCAAGACGAGAACAGATAAAGAGGTTCACTAAAATTGCTGCTCCAACTGGACTGCTTTCTGGATTGAACCCAGGCATTATAAATCACGTGAGAAATAGCAAGCAAGTGCATTCCATCATAGAGGCCATAGTGCGATCTGAGAGGAACGATTCCCAAACTCAAAACATGACAAGCAATCAAATGGGAAGAACAGATAAAGAACTAAATGACAGACTGAATGAACAAAGATTTGCTCACTATTCAACAGTCAATCAATTTAGCACAAAAACAAGCAGGTCGCGACCTACAAAGGGTTATCTAGATGTGAGGAATGAAAGGGATACTGTTGCACCCAATGACCAAAGAGTTTCTACAAGCTCGCAGCTTACTACCAGACATGAAGATGATGGGCTCTTACCAAAGCTTTCCTCAGCTACAACTTTGGTTTCGTATAATGCAGACAATGGACCAGCTGATGCAATCCTGGCAAACCATGACAACTTTGATTCTGTAACTCTGAAAGGTAGTAGTATGCATGCCTTAAAATGTTATTTCTATAATTTACTGGAAAATGGAGTTATTACTACATGTTAAGTTAAAGAATTAAACATGAATTGCAGAACATCAAGTTATTCGCTTGTAAGAGCTTAAGTTATTTACAAGGTTAGAGAACATTTGTACCAAAGTAACTAAGGATAGCTTATCTTCAACAGCTGCTACTGTTGCTTCTCAGTGGTTGGAGCTACTTCAATTAGACATCAAAGGACGTCTTGCCGGTAGGTCCTTGCTCAACTTAAAGAGTCACAACTGTCTATGCAATTTGTTCTTATTTCTCAATGTGTTTGTTTTATGTATAAAGCACTAAGATCAAGCAAAAAGAGATTGAGGAATGCTATCAGAACTGAATTGCCCTACCTATTGTCGACGGAATGCATATCTAACAGAGAAAACAATCCTTCTGTCCTGCATTCAGAGGATGGTAACTCAAGTAAAGCAGTTTCTGATATGCATGTAGCACGCTGGAAATCTCTTTTTAGTCAGATGGACAGAACATTGTCCGAGGAAGGAAAGCACCTTGTAAGTCTCAGTCGGAAATTGTCTACTTGTGGCAGGAAATGCCATGTTAAATTTATCTGCTTTTTATATGTTTGTTAGGAATTGCTAGTCTTTGAAACTTTACCTCCTATTACCTCTGAATAACTATATTGGCAAAAAACTTTTGCTTGCAATGATTTGGAATCTTGTTCTGACGTTTTACTATTGTTGTTTTCCAAACTGGGGTTATCAATTTGGTTAGACTATTTTCATATTCTCCTCATTAAAAAGTTGATCTTTTTTTGTGTGTGTTGGACCTCATTCCTAGTACAGAAATCAGTAAATTGTTAGGATCTATTTCATTTTGCATGGACCATTGGATCTCATGCTAATGCTGTATAAAGTTTTTAGTACTTATCAATGCTAATGCATTTGACTTTTCATTGTTTCAGGAAATGTGGTTAAAACAAGTACAAGATATGAAGACGCACTGTGAAAATGGCCTGAAGTATGTTTTGTCAGACAGCTTGCCACTTGTATGTTCATCAGATGATTCAAGGTTTGTCAGCTTTTGGAACATGACTTTTTTGCATTTTACTTTTTCTCTGCAAACTGTAGAATCAAAGTGCAAACAAGTTAAATGCTTGTAAATTTGACAACTGATAATTAACTGCTTGCAAGAACATAACATCACTTCCTTAACAACTGATATTCTCTCTAAAAGAATCTGACATTTCATAAAGTTCAATTCCTCGCAAGGATTTATTTGTTCACACTGTGTTTTAAATATTAACAACACAAGAACTTTTTATGCATTTTTGTTGGTTTATGTGGTATTAGTTAATGAGAGCACTATAACATCTTTCTTGAGGAGCCAATATCTTGATGCTGTGTTGAAGCACCTTCTTTTTGGGTGCTTTCCAACTAATGGTGAAACATCACAATATCTGATGACACTATGGAAGTCGTAAAATGTAAGAAGTTATATTGAAACAACAATATTAACAAACAGCGCAGTTCATTACTTATACTGAGTCCAAGATATCCATGCAATGTGGATATTTTTCCATGACTAAAAATTAGTTTATTTCTTTCAGCCTATTTTCTCATTAGTTTGCATAACCATAATTGTAATACATGCACGATCCTTTCCTTTTAAGAAGTACTTCTTACATACGTATTACATGCTGCACACAGAACATGCCTCTTTCATGTTGAATTAAATGTATATGAACACCGTGCTTGTGTTTTCTGTTCTTTTTTTTTCCTTTCAGTAAAACAAAAAGGTCAGAGTCTCTTGAGATGGAGTTGGAAGTCCGCGCAGCTGCAGCATCTATTTACGCAACAAGCAACTTGATCATGAGAGCAGAAAATGTGCCATGTTTTTAGGGTCATCCGAGTTTATCTTTCAGCCGACTAATTTTATCATGGTTTCTCTGTGTTGTGTCGTTCATGTAATCATGTTCTTATTGTGCATTCTGATCACTCAAAGCAATTTGAAAATATTTGTAATTCTTCTGATTCATGTAGCCCATTATTTAGGAAATTTGGAGGTATTTGTTTTTTTTCCTGATTCATGTAGTCCATTATTATTTCTGTGATGACTAAATGCTATTCTGATAATCTGATTTTATCTTCCATCTCTTTTAAATTCAAAGGTTTCCACTAAATTATATTAATTGATAATAAAATAATTATAATTATATATATTGTATTGCCGTTATGTTTGATGATATATATTATTTTGCCCTTATTAATTTGACAATAGGAAATTGTACAGCGCCGTAAGGAAACCAAGTTGATAATAATATTAAAATGTTGGAAATACAAAATATTAAAATGAAAACAGTACATGATGTTTAGAAATTAATTTTTTGGTTAAAAATGATGAGAACATATTTAGAAATAAAAAAGAGTTGCTTATAAAGTTTTATTTTCAAATCTATAAATTTGGTCTTAAATAAATAATTATCAAATGATTTGACTAAAGCTTTAACTCTTCTGAGTGTCCAGCTTCTAGGCACTGATGTAAAACCCAAACTGGACCGTTTTAATTGCTTCAATCGTGTTTGATGTTTTGAACCCACAACTCTTGGACTTGATATTTTTGTACTTACATATGATATATTATATGTTTTGGACCATGATATGCATAATTATATCAAAACATACATTCACCGTGTCTTTTGTAACTTATATACGTGGGATTAACTTTAGGTATATCTCATGCATCTCTTAACCACGATATTTGTTATGTGAAATTTCTTTATTCTAAATATTTTTTATTTAAGTTATCATCAAATTATTTTTTTACCATCTTTGAATGTTGAAATAAAAAAATCATTCTCTATTTAAAAAAAGTAAGATAATTTATTTATTGTGTTTAGCTTTACCACTCTTTATTAAATAAGTATTAATAATTAAGTCCATGAATTATGAGTTTAGATATTAATTTATATATTCAAAATCAACTATCTTGTTCCTTTATTTACTAAAATTGGTTAACGATATTATTATACTTTGATATGTGTAATTACATTAATTATCATCGAATATATGTTCATAAATATTTTACTCGAACAAATTCTTATATTATTTTATTATTATCGGGGTCAATGAGTCCAATCAATTCAATCTGACCTGGAAGTGTTTTTGGCTCGATATCTAATATGAATTTTACAACATTGCTTCTAGGTGTAGAGAATATAATAGAATACAATTACTATTATCATTATCATGAGTGTTTCAGAAAGATGATAGATGAACTGCATAAACCATCACGCAAAATAAAGTCATTTTATATGCAAATATGTTAATTATCAAATCTGAAAGGGGACTAATTGTGGTTGCAAGCTCAGCTTCTGAGGAACTTTTGACCACTGTTGTGAAACCCCATCAATGTATTTGTAAATTCAAATAGGATTTAATGGGGGTCATACGACAAGGTTGGGTGAAGCGCAATGACGAGGCGAGGGCGATGAGGCACGAGCGGCGATGAGCGACGGCGGCTACGACGAGGCGAGGGCGATGAGGCGCGAGCGGCGATGAGCGACGGTAGCTACAATGAGGCGAGGGTGAGGGCGAGGTGCGATAACTCCCTTTTTCTCCCCGATTCGACGACGGCGAGGACGATGACAAAGCGAGGGCAGACGATTGCAGGGGATCCAAGCGGCGAGGCGGCGGCCAGGCACGAGGCGATCTGATCCCTCCCTTTTTCTCCCAATTTGACGATGGCGACATCGACGGCGAGGCATGAGGCGTTCTGATCCCTCCCTCTTTCTCCCTATCCGGTGATGGCGACGTCGACGGCGACGAGGCGAGGGCGCTACAACTCGATCGCGCACAAGAGAGAGATCGGCGACGACGGTGAATCTCCTGTCTTCCCCCGGCGATCGTCTCCCTCGCGGCCAGCATCCCCATCGTCAACCTCCTCCTCTTCCTCCTCCTTCTCTTCCTCCCTGCCGACGGGGACTTCTTCAACTTCTGCTTCTGCCCCTTCCGCCAGTGCGCCGCCGTCGTCGGCTGCCGCCACTCCGCATGACAAGAAGAGCACCCACCGTCAGATTAGATTTGACGGTGGGGCTTAAGCGTATGGCCATCATACGCCTCCTAATTAAAATAATATGGCATTAACATGTCGTACTATTAAAATAATAAATTTAGTAAATGTTTTTTATGAAATTGTATTTAATTTGTGTGATTACTCATGGCAATAAATTTTTGTGTTATGACTAGTGATTAAAAGAATTTGTTATGCATTGCCGTGTCCCTTGTCTTTTTATTCATTAGATAAAAAATATCTGGATAAAATTAAAAAAATAAGTGAAAATAAATCAAATAGTGATAGATGAAACTTTTAATAATTTTTATGTTCATATGAACTCGAACTCGAAAACTTATTTAAAAAAGAAGTAGCCATTTATCACTCCACCCCATACCCATATTAACAAAATCAATGATCTTAATTGAAACAGTTAATTATCGCACTTGATTGGAATACACCCATGAAACATTAAGTCCATTTTGTACTAATATTCTAGCCATGCCAAGATAGTGGTAAACAATATTTTAGACCAATATAGCGGATCCAAAATGAAATGTTAGGTGGTTAATGTAGAAAGTATTAGTACAAGAGAACTCGACTCTTCTTAATTTTATATAGTGTTATAATCTCAAATTGTTGTTTATGTTTTAATAGTATAAGAGAAATATTTATAAGAATCAGATCAAATTTTAATTTTACGATATATATATATCCTCGAAAATTTTGGTGTCGACCCCGAGTTTACGAAAAATCTTCAGTGTCGAGACTATTAGCATTCGATTAGTTCGAAGTCGAAAAGACAGAATGGTAAAAACTTATTACTTGACCAACTTGATGCCTCCAAGAATCAATGAGTTACTAACACCCATCAACCACTTAAAACTTAATCTAGTTGTGAGTTGAGTTAATTAATATTGATTCAACCCTACAGATAGTTGAGCCAATTAAGAAACATATAGGTTTTGAAAAAAATCATAGCATCACAGGAAGTTGTAATATGCCACATTCTTTTCCCTTATTATTTGACAAAGAAAATATTATTTTCCTAAGTCACAGCTTTTCATGGAGCAGCAGCTTTGCAGTTCCACTAACAACTAACAAGCATCAACACTACTAAAGAGTTGTATTCTCTTTTTTTTCTAGCAAAAGTTTTGTTGGGAATTGAGAACACATGGCATGATGGCATAGACAAACTTTTTAGTTCTCCTTCTTGCACACTAACTCAGATAATCAAAGTTAGCAATTTTAGCTTTTTTTTTTTGTTTATTCTGAAGGCTACTGACACCCAACTCTTCTAGAATCATGATTTATTCTCTGATTAAGATAATGACTTCAAGATTCGAGCTTAAAATTATTAGCACTCAACGAACGTTTAGAACTTAACTTTGCTATCAATTGAGTTAATAACTGTTTGTGCACTAAAGAAGTGCAAAACGTATCTAGATTCTTTACCCCATAAAAAAAATTGGGAAGATATACACTGCGGGGGATTTGCACTCAAAGACCTCCGAGATTCTTGATGCAAAGCTTATGAGTAGGACAGGGCATGGCCAAATGGAAGGAAGAAAGAAAAAAAAAAATGGTCAGCATGCGTGTGCAGCAGGATGATGGAATGAAATATTTCCTTTTCCAGTGATATGTCTTTGGAGTAGCAGGCAAAACGCAATATTTTGCAGTGGAAGGCAGTGAAAGGTGCGCATCATGAGAACGTGGGAGAGCTCCAATTTTGATGAACATGTTTTCTTCGGGAGATTGAATTAAACAAAATGCTAACAATTCTGAATATGAATGTAAAGAAGGAACTTCTCAAAATTTTCTGTGAACTTCAATTCCGCAGTTGGAGTTCAGTTTTCGTGTGGCCGGATTGACCTTTTAAAGAGAACTGGTGGATTAATTACAGTTGGTTGGCTCAATTGGTAGCATACATAAATTTTTAATCATCGAATCTATAATCTATTTATAATTTAAAATTCAATGATAATCAGTTTACTTATTTCTAATCTCTTATACTTATTTTTTTTATTTTAACAAGTAGAATAAGTTGATAATTATTATTTGTTTTCGTGGGAATGATTTTATTTGTCTTTATTACTTAAACGATTAGCGCGTTTGGAATGTTTGATTATGAGAATTTAAACATTGTTGAGGTTGTCAATCAAAATTCTCACTTTCAGTATAAAAAGTTCATGCAGCCACTGTAATGCAATATAAACAAGAAAAATGTCATTTCATTAAAATCTTTTCACCCGATGTAAAGAAATTTTCCGCAGCTTCCTCTCCAATTCCCGGATCTTTTTTCAATTATAAGGATGATTCATGAGTCTAGTGCATAGAATATTGAATCATATAAACAGGTCTTGTATTTTTTTCAGATTATAATGGCCATTCATTGGGATAATACATGAAAAATTGAAATTTATCACATCCTGTTACTATGATCATAAGGTACATGAGATTTTCTTATTTCTGTAATCACCTTGTAGTTTATTTTAATTGTACTTACAATAAATACTGATTTCTTTGGTTAATGGGAAAAAATAACGAAAAGAAATATCCAATATGAAGATAGATTTTAAAACAGGAGCACATAATTGCATTAATTAAAAATAAAAGTTAAACATAAAATCTTTTGATTCATGAGTATGAATATATCATTGCCGTAGATACTTATTCAAGTGCAGATACATTATTTTTTGGCAAAAAGGTAAATTCATTTTTGGTCACGATTAAATCAAATTTAAGACTATATATTAAATTTGGAATGAAAAAAGCATATGATTCTCCATTCTAGTTCTATTGAACACTCGCATGCAATTTGATTATCGAGGTGGAATTAGATTGTATTATAAATGGCCTCAACCTGACTCTGGTTCTAGGTGTATGGTTCCATCCACCCTTTTTTTGTTTTCTCTTTTTTTTTTTTATTTTACCTTTCTTTTTTTTCAACTTTTTTTCTTTTTTTTCATTTTTTCTTATTTTTCCTTTATTCACTAAAATAATTTATTTAATAAACATTAAATAATTTTAACAAAATATCAATATAATATTATTTATTATTTTTATTAAAAAATAATATTTCAATAAATATAATTAATTCAATTTTTATATTTAAACAATATATTTTTTAACAAATGTTTTTCTATAATTTTTTTATTTTGTAATTTTATTTTAATTAATAATAAAATTATACTTTATAATTATAATACTAATTTTTAATTCAAAACTTACTAAAAATTCATTCATCACATTAATTTTTTTCCTATCATATCAATTCTCTAGTTCCTCGTGATTATATTTCACTCAATGCAAACACATTTAGAATCAATTTATCAATTCAATTATATACAAAAAAATTTAGGAGGAACTCCGATTTTGTTTCCAAATACTATCTAAATGTTTTGAAAATTAGAATTAGGTGATCTGACTCCAATAATTTGATTTCACCTTTTTTCGGGGAGCAAGGTCATGTTCCTTTTTTTCAATTTTTTTTTACAATGACGCTGTTTTTTTGTTTTTCAAACTATTTTTTATTTTCTCTATCTCACATTTCTCTTATAAAATAATTTATTTATTAAATATAAAAATTATTATAAAGGATTAATATAATATTATTTCTTACTTATCATTTCATTAAATTGTTTTAATATTTTTTTAAAATATGAATTATTAAAAAATAATTTATTAAATTTATATTCTATATATTTTTAAAAAAAGTTAATACAAAATTTTAATTTATACTTTTATTAATTAATAAAATGTATTTTATATTTACTATACTTATTTTTTATTCAAACATCTACTAAAATTAATCTATTATATTTATTTATTTTATCATATATTTTCATCATTGCATTCAATTTATTCAACTACATTATAACTAATCTATGAATTTAATTATTTATGTGAAACTCGAAAAAGTTATTTTCCAATATTTAAGAGCAAATGACAGCTTACTTTCGGAGAAAAAAGAAACATTCATATTAAAACAACTCAAAGTTGGCAGCAAAGAAAAAAAAACATTCATATAAAAACAACTCAAAATTGGCAGCGAACAATAAGTTAAATAATGCTTTCGTGGATGGGTGCTTGCCAAATGATTGACCACCTAACTATTTCCATTATATTGTGACTCAATCATGATCTCTTGTTTCGCTTTCCCTCCAGTAATTTGTAACTGCACTGCAACGATGATTCTCCCGCGCTCCTCAAATCTGAAATCCATTTCCTGTGAATTCCATCCCGGGATTTTGGATTTTTAATATACGAAACGAACACAAGGAACAAGCCAAAGCCACCTTTTTGTCAATTCCCATGTAGAGATGTGAGAGAGAGAGAGAAAGAGAGAGGCTGCGTACAATTGACATCCTGGACGTTGAGCTACTTGTAAGTAGGCTGAGAAGATGAAGATGACAATTACTACTGAGCATCCTCTGAACAGATCTTAAAAACATTTACTACATTCCAGAAAGTCTGACAAACTAAAGAGATTGTAAGACGAATTGAAAAAAAAATCACATATTACTGTCAGAAAATAATATGGAACACTTGTACCCATCTGCTGCTGTTGAGTTCAGACAAAGCACTGGCTTAGTCGTACAAAATAACATAAAAAATCTCACAGAATCTACCTATTTGGATGAGTAGGATGCTTCTTCAACGGAAAAAAGAACACAGCAAAGATTCCAAATATAAAATCCATCCATATTACATGATATCAATCATGTGGAAGAACTGATTCTGCACAACCTGTCATAAATCTCACTTGCAAACTCATACAATTGCAAGAAGGATTGGAGTATAAACAGCGAGCAGTACTCCCATTCCAGCAACACCATACTGAACTCTGCGGTTCCCCTTGTTGCCTTATCACTTTGACGTCCAATTCTTTTGTTTAATAGAGCAGGCTGCGTTTGGGAGAGTTGCAGGAAGAATACTTTTTAAAAAAATCACTTGCTTTTCTTAAAAAAATTTTACCCACAGCATTTTTTTTACTTTTCTTCAAAGTTTGTCCATCCCATCTTTGGTCGAGAGCACTTTTTCCTCAAAAAATGAGAATAATAAATTTAATCATTTTGAATGAATTTACAAAGGAGGGAAAAGAAAGTTCAAATCTTTTTCATGCCTCTTTAATAGTTTTTTGAACTCCAAATTAAGAGGGAAAGAAGAAGAAAATTTTAATTAATACAAATTAATTTTATGAATTAAGTATAAAAATGTAATCATATAAATAAAATTTGCATTTAAATTTTATTTTATTTTTTATTCAAAATTAATTGTTTGTTTTCAGTTCTTTTTTCATTTTTTTTCTTCTCTTTTACTCAACAGGTATTCCCTTTCATATAAAAGTAAACCTTAGGTACTATCTAGAAACTTTTTTTTATGAAATAGCTGATGTATTAAATTGAGTGACCAAAACGGTCATTGTACAAAATTTGATGCATACCCCACGGGAGGTTTACATTTCAAAAGATATCGTTAGAGGTAGATTTGACCAACTTTGCAAGATGATTAGCAATCTGATTACATGCCCTAGGATAATATTTACATTTTGTATGCTCAAAAAGTGATAGAAGATGATGGATTTCCTTCATTATCGTTCAAATACGCCATGGTGTATCCAATTTTCCGTTGATGACATCAATTAAGATTGAAGAGTCCGATTCTAGGATTACGTTCCGGATGTCATGTTGTCAGCAAGCGCGAAGCCCCAAGAGCGCACCATAGGCCTCAGCTTGAAGAACAAACATGCCTTGGTAATTAGATATACCTGCAGAGATGAAGGTTGCGTTAGTGTCTCGGATTATAAACCCCACAAGACTTGTCAAAGTCCGATGGCAAACAGAGCCATCAGAGTTTATTTTGACCTAGGAAATAGGCGGAGGCTCCCATTGGACAAAAGGAGTGTCCAAGGAATGGATAAGTGCACGTGTGTGGTGATATGCTTCAGAACTGTGGTAATTCTCATATTTCGAATACTAAGCCAAAATATATGATCAAAGTGCCTCCGTGATTGCCCGTATGGAACCAAAATGGAACTCATTACGTCTCTTCCAGATTGTCCAAAGAGAGAAGGCAATAAGAGATAACAAGCTATTTCTAAATTTGACATCAAGGACATAGCCCTCATGAATCCAATCCCCACGGTGCTATGAATGAAGAAATTAGAAATTGTAATTTAGTTTGGATTGAAAGTATGCTTCAGTACAATCATAGAAGAGGTGTTGAATTGTTTTTGGGTGGAGACCACATGTGGTGCATAATAGATTTTGATTTCGATTAAAATTTATAAGCCAAGCTAATGTTGATAATCGATAATGCAGAAGCTTCCATAAGAAGAGCTTGATCTTTTGACGAATTCTAAATTTCCAAGTGAGGTTCCAGATGAATTGTCCGGACTGAGATGGAAAGTATTGGCGGCACAAAAAATAATAAACAATTTTGGCAGAGAATCTGTCAAGAGAGTTATGGATCCTGTTACGAAAAAGGGGAGAGAGAGATCGCACGAAATACAAAAGAATGCGAAGAGAAAAAACGACGACGGCTCTTTGTTATGGAATAATGATGATTATAAGGATGAGTCTCTGTCTAAACTCCTAGGGAGTTTATATAGACACTCCCTTTGACAGATGATAAGAATTATATACGAACTGTGACTCTAAATTATATAAAGACCTCCGTAAAGGAATTCTGCTGAAGCGTCTGACTATGTAGGGGGATCAACTGGATTCAGATTCAAGACATTATTAACCGATTCGAAAGAAAGAAAAATATTCAAAATAGAATCCAAAACAAAGAAAATGGTGTGAATATAGGAGTATAGGACAAAACCATAGCTGCTCAAACTTCGGTTCTAGGATAAAAAACCAAGCCAAATTAAAGAAGGCTTTGTTTCCTCAATGGAAAGGCACGAGCGTATAACGAGAAGGGAAGGTAGGAGTGGACAAGCTGCATCTGCGCACTTTTATACACCAAAAATATGATGAGCTCCTATCCCTTACAGAACATACATTTCTTGGTAACCTCAATGATCCATGGTTTTGGAACCACAGAGCATTAAGCTGTAAGAGCAAATAAAAATGCGAGAATTCCAAACGAACATAAGTCAACAAATTTATATTAAACGAAATTAACTCATTATAAAGTACAGTTAAACCAAGTAATACAGTTAAATAATATGGAAAAAATTTGATGCCAAATATCATTTTCCTGCAGTTAATGAGGGGCAGAACTGTCGTTCTCTTTCATACACTTGTTTCCAGAAAAAGGAAAAAAAAGAAAACCTAAAAAGGATCGATCGTCATTTTGGACAATGCCACTACATTCCACCTACATTTAGAAAACACACCCTAAAAGAGACGTAAACTGAGCAGTATACATGTACTTAAGTTCTTCAAAATTTCAGAACACCCGAAAGGATCATCAAAATGAAATCTGGCATCAAGCAACATTCCATTTACCATTAATGGAATGTATTTCAAACCTTCGGCAAAAGAGCTACCTCTCAAACATGAAAGAAACAAGCACTTCACATTCTTCTTTCTGAATCATCAAATGACTAGATTCTGTAAACCTCCAGAACTCTGAAGAAAGGAGGATCTCAAAGACAAGTCCTCTTCCGGGCTATCCTGAGGACATCTGATGAGTTCTAATATGTTCACAACCTCAGTCATGTCCGGCCTATTAGATGGAACCTGTGAAGTGCATATTAATCCCAACTTCATCACTGGAATAGTCTCTTCCACAGGAAACCTTCCACACAATTTCTCATCCATGCATCCCTCTACCCTCCCTTCTTCTAGTGCCTCTCTAACCATATCACACAACACCACCACATCATCCTCCATGTACTCAACAGGCCTCTTTCCAGTCACGATCTCCAGAACCAGAACCCCAAATCCATATACATCGCATTTCTCGGTTATCTTCACAGTTCGACAAGCAAACTCTGGTGCCATGTACCCAAGAGCGCTTTGTACCTTGCTGCTTAAAATATATCTGTCCAACATTGGTAGCAATTTGGCCAAACCATAGTCCCCAACTCTAGCTTCGCCAGATCCATCCAGAAGAACATTACTTGATTTCAAGTTGTAGTGTATTATATTGAATCTATGAAGGTGATTCAAACTCCTTGCAATACCAAGAATTATATCGAATCTTTCTTGCCATGACAGTGCGTTGGAGGTAGAACACTCATGCAGGTTTCTATATAAGCTCCCACCAGGCACAAACTCATATATCAGGAGCTGGAGAGAGGGAGTCCAGTAATAGCCTTGAAGAGGCACAAGATTAGGGTGTTGAACCTTTCCAAGTTTCCTGATCTCATTCTCAAATTCCTCTTGAGATTTAACCAAGCTGGAAACTGTGAGCTTCTTGATCGCCACAGATCGACCATCTTTTAGAACTGTCTTGTAAACTGCACCAAATCCTCCACGGCCCAACTCACAGTCATTGTTTAGAACAGCATGTGCACTTGCACTGAAATCAGGGTCCTCTCCTCCAAACATGACTAGTCTGCCAGAATTAACATCAGTAGTAGGTGAAGTGCTGAGGTAATCATCTGAGAGCGTCAAAGCTACAGCAGAGCTGGTAACAGAGGCACGAACTTTGAAGTTCAGGACAGTAACTGTAATGATACCCAGAGCAATTAGAGCTGCAGCTGCTATTGCCACTAGGGCAGATATGCTAAGAATTATCTTTTTGTGGCGCAGGCTGCTTGGAGAGAACTTGGAGCTTGAAGAGGGATCTAATGAGGAGTTGGGATTAAGGACGATGGGCTTTGGCAGAACAGAAGGACAAATGCGATTAACAACACCGCCGCAAATGCCAGGGTTGTCAGACACACAAGAAGGAGGGATGGTGTTAAAGAAGCTTCCAGCTGGGAGATCACCAGATATTTGATTATGGGATATATTGAAGTAGTGAAGGTTAGAAAGGTCTGCAAGTCGCTTAGGAATTGTCCCTGAGAGCTTGTTATGAGACAAGTCCAAAAATTGAAGATAGATGAGACCAGCAAAGGTGGAGGGAATTGGGCCTGTGAGGTTGTTCTGTGACAGGTCCCTGCATACAGAATCCAAAAGTTGGAAACCATGTCATGCATTAATCAGTGAGCAAGAATATGACAGCAGAAATCTAAAAATAATGCCATTGAATCGTTTATCTTTGCTAGCCCTAAAAAGAAATTTAACAAGGAAAGCATGCTCCAAAATCTTCATTGTACTATCTTACTACAGTCAATGCACAAAATAACAATACAATGGAAGCCATTAGCAGCCATGTGTGCCAAAACATATGAATTAAATACAAGTTGAGCAAGAGTAAGGAAGTTAGGTGATCTTACAGAGAAATAAGGGAAGAACAATTTCCAACATGGTCAGGAATTCCTCCAGTTAATGAGTTCATATCGAATTTTAGTACTTTGAGTGAGACTGCTTTTCCAATCTCTCTGGGGATGCTCCCACTCAGCCGGTTCCTACTAAGATCAAGAACTTCCAGAGAATCCATCATACTCAAATTCAGTGGTATGGAGCCCGAAATTGAGTTTGATGAAAGGTTCAGAATCTTTAAACTCTTCATGTTTGAGACATGTTCTGGAATTCTACCAGAGAAGGCATTGCAGGATAAGTCCAAAGCTTCAAGAGTTGTATCAATGACAGGAGGTATTTGGATACTTCCATTCATCCTGTTCTCAGAAATCACAATCTGCCGAAAGCCCGATTCGAAAACCCAAGTTGGAAGATTTCCTGTGAATGAATTGTGACTAAAATCGACATCCAAGAGACTCCTGCATGCTGCAATGGAGTCTGGAAGATTGCCCGTGAACTTATTTCCAGAAAGTTTCAGCTCTTTCAGCAACTGCAGATTGCTCAAAGAAATTGGAACCTGTCCAGTGAAGTGATTATCAGATAAATCCAACATCTCCAAGCTCTGAAGCTGCCCAATCCATGTTGGCACATCACCGGAGAATGCATTCGAGCTCAGGTTAATAAAGCTACAAGTTGTAAGCTTCTGCATCGATTCTGGAAGACTTCCAGACAGTTCATTATCACTTACATCAAAAGATTGCAACAACAAACAGTCTCCAATATCACTTGGTAAGGAGCCATTAAATCGATTACTTCTTAAGCTGATGGTCCTCAGGTTATACATCTTACTAATGCCTGCAGGAACCTCTCCCCTCAGAGAATTATAAGAGATGTCAAGTGATCTCAAAGCATTCAAGGACCAAATTCCACTTGGCAAAGACCCAGAAAGCTGGTTGGAAGACATGTTTAAAGTTGCAAGGGTCGAACAGTTGCTAATATCAGCAGGAATAGCACCTGAGATAGTGTTCTTCTCCAAAGAGATGGCTCTAATTGATCTGCATTGCCCAAAGAACCCATTGGGAATGCTGCCAGACAGATTGTTCTCACTAAGATCCAGCGTCTTGAGGTTCTCAAGCCGAAGGAGTTCAGGAATGAGGCCACCAGAGAAGTTGTTCTTCGAAAACGACAGGGTCTCCAGGAACTGCAGCTGGAGGAGACCCCGACCAAGCTTCCCAGTGAGGGAGAAGCCATCCAGGGTGAGCTCGGTTACACGGTTGGAGTTGGGGTCGCACTTGATGCCAGCCCAGCCACAGGGGTTTTCGTCGTCCTCGTTCCAAGATGCAAGCTTGGCATCGGGGTCCTGGAGGTTAGCCTTGAAGACGATTAGACCGAGCACGTCGTCACTTATGGACGCAGTCCCAGACTCCGCGAAGGAAGGAATGCACAACAGTAGGAGAACGAGTCCAAGATGGAATCTTTCCATCTCTGCGATATTACCTTCCTTCTTAGAAGTCGATCTTTCTCCTAATTAAACACCTAATAAGAGCGCCTGCGTTCAAAGAAGTGAACTTTTCCAGTTTTAGACTTAGAAGAGGGAAATGACAACTCTTTTTTTGCTTACCATAAAAACAGCCGGAAGAATAAGACGCAGGTTGCAGACTTGCAGTTGGCCACTGAAAGCAGCAAAAATGGCCAATGGGGACGTTTTAGGGCTTTTGGACTCGAAGATTCAGACCTTTTCCTTTCTAGTATTCGACAGAGAAGAGAAGGTAAAAAGAGAGATTTCGTTTTTACCAGAGAAAAGGCCTCCAAATCTGTCAATAGGAACGCTTCAAGGACTCCAACCTTGTACACTTTCGTAGCCGGAAGCCGACGCCGCTGCCAGAGAGGGAGAGGTAGTATAACAGGAGAGGCAGATGGGCGATGAAGTCCGTCGGAGTTGAGGGACGAGAGGTCACAACTCATAAGAGGCAGGCGACCATTTTTAGGTTAAGGGGAGAAGAATGGAGGGTTTCTGTGCCTTGTCCGAAAGTGAATAGCTATGTAGTGCCTGTATATATATTCAAAAAGGATAGTAAAGTTTTGGGGGGAATAAAAAGGAGAGATCAGGAATGAGACTCTTTCTCTCTCTCTCTCCCCTCATAGGCTCATACACACACTTCTCTCTCCCTCCTCCTCTCTCTCTCACACACACTCTCACCACCGCCCACCTCTCTCACTCGACACACGCAGAGAATCTGCTTGGCCCTTGGTTGACAGGATCCAGCGAACTACTTACTCACATGATCACCTTAAATTGTCGTCTCTCTTCTTTAATTCCATAATTTATGTTGTTTTGTATTATTTGCTTGGTTAATTTTGATTGAAACCATTACTTAAACACCCCCATCATATGCTGTTTATTTGCTTAATTCGGGACAGTCCAATAAACACTTGATTATCTATATGCGGAAGGCAATGAGTGCATGAGAAACAATGTTACACGCACACACAAACACAAAACAACATTAGACTTTTCAGTTTTTATTTTTTATTTTTTTTGCATTTCTTTTTGGTAAATGGATAAAATGAGAGGGACTAAAATCGTATAGTTCAAATCAAGATTGGTTGCCAGAATTGTGACACCGGAAATCCTGAGCCGTTCGAAAAGAAAGCATTACAATCATGTGATACATTATAAAAATAATAATTAAGCTCGTTAATTCGATTATACGAAAAACTTATTTGGATGTGGGAAAGTTTTGTAACATTTGTTACGATTATTATGAATTCTCATGGATTCCAATTTAACATCTGTTCAAGAAAGCCTTTTTTTTTTCTGACTCACATTGCAGGAAGAATCTCCAACATTATGATGGCTACTGTGAGCAACTCCAAAGGAGCAAATATGCTGTGTTTGGTCCTCTCATAAATGACCATCATAACTTGCATGAAGGCAGTGTCCACCCTCCCCATTTATTTGCATCAATTCCACTGATAGCAGCCTGCAGAATCCAATGTGCACAATGCTACTTTTCTTCTCCGTCTCCTGGTTCTGTGATCGATACGAAAAATTACTCTCCCAAAGCCAAATGCGAAAAGTGAAGTGACTGCCACCGATATCATTTCTGAAGTTTTGAAAAAAAAAAGTATATAATATGACTGAAAGAAATCTTTTTTCCTCCTCCCATGTACTAACTAAACTGAATCAATTCCCCTTCTTTTCCTAAAAAAATATACTTCTATATTTTTCGTGTATTATTCTAATTCCAGATTCGGAAAAGAAAAATCATTCCTAAAGTGCACCAACAAATCATGATCGGTAAATCATGATTGCTTCAACATCTATGAAATTTAATATATATATATATATATATATATATATATATATATATATATAATGCCTTACATTTTCTTTCAGTTAATGCATGCGCGTAATAATAAAAAAAAGGTATTTTGAGGGCAGACAGATATTATTGTAGTGAGATCAATTTATGATTTTGTCTCTTCCTTTTTATTTTATGTTTCCTTTCGACAAAAGAATGAGGATGTCTTATGTGTGCATATCAAAGAAATTATTCTAGCTCTCAAATTTAAGGGTCTATTTAGTTCAAATTTTATTAAAGGAAAAAGAAGATAAAGAATGAGAAGGAAAAGAATGGAAAAGAAATGTAGGAGAATGAGGGTGAATAATTATTCTTCTTTGGTCCACATCATTAAAAAGAAAGGAAGAGAATAAATGTTAAGTAATAATTTTATTTAGACGATTATATCTTTTATATATACTCTTATATGTTTAATTTATATAATTAAAAATTAAAATACATATTAAGTGTGTCTTTCTCCTTCTTTCTATCTCAATTTGAGGGTGAAAAAATTGGAGGAGAATGAAGGAGAAAGAAGTGAATTTTCTCCTCCATTCTCCTCCAACTTAATTCAAACAAACAGAGAAAATTGATTCTCCTTTTTTCTCTTCCCATCGATTCCCCTTCTTTTACCCCCAACCAAACAGAGCCTAAGAATCTCAATCGTTATAATGCATATATGTTGGTTCAGCGCTTAAGATCTATGCATTATATATGTATGTTTTGTATTTTAAAAAATATATATGTATGTTTTGTTAGTGATGATGTATATCATTTAGGTGCTTTGATAATCAAGTTAAATAAAATTAATCGCAAAATTTTTTAATTGTTAGTCTTTGATGTTTGAAAAGCGACGTAAACTATTCAATTCGCACAACATTAAACCGAGTTAAATAGAATTGACCACAAAATTTGATCAAATTATCGTTGTGAGATTGTACATTGTATCTCATATCTCAATTGTACATTGCACACTCAAAACGGTGCAAGCCGGTTGAGCTTCAACGTTGACATGCAGTTATGTTTGACAAACAGTAAATATAGTAAAGCTATAATTTTCCTTTTGAAAAAAAAAACATGGTTAGGGCTAGGGGTGTAAGAAAAAAATCCGATCAAATCGAAAAACTTATCCGACCCAAAAAATCGACTCAAAAAATTAAAAACTAAGGAATCGAAAATGATCTAGGACGATTTTTAAATAGAACAAAACCGACCTGCTTAAACTAGGGCATCATTCGAAAAAATCGTAGGAGCTCGTGGAGCACTCTTTTATTTATTAATTCTTATTTATATAATTAATTTAGATGTAATTAATTATTTTATTGCCGGTGTAATAATTTTTTATATAGTTTAATATATTCCTATCACATTATGAAACTCTAATTTAATAATTCTAACTCCTTATTCCATATTTAGTTATAAAATTAAATAAGTTAATATTAATTTTAATTTATTATATATTTTTTTTAAAATACTATTTATTAAACTAGGAGTCCGAAAAAATCTACCCTTTAGAAGATGGTTTTCTTTTTCTTAAATCATTTTTGCGATTTAAAAAATTGATTCAAAAAATAACGTATGATTTTTTAACTAAAAAATTGATCTGACCCGAACCACTTTCACCCTAGTTAGGGCAGCGATGTAAGAAAAAAGTACTACTAAGGCAGCAGGTAGAATCGAAAAAAAATTAGAATATCACGGATTTTATGATCACTTTGTAATAAATCAAAATTGACCTACTCAAAATAAAATTTGCATAATGTCTACTTCTATTTATAAATACTTTTTCTTATTAATTCAAGATTCATATATTTCAAACTTTGGTAACTTTTTTGTCATCTATTATAATTTGGAAATCTTATTTGATATATTCCAAAATTTGGTATCAAGTTTTACTTGTTTACAATATTAAATGTATTTATATTAAACTAAATTTTATTCTTTAAATTTTAAAATATTTTTATTAAAATAGGAGTTCTGAAAAAATTAACTCCCAAGAATGTGATTCTTTATTTTTAAAATGACTCTATGGCATTTTTTAATTTTTTTAAATCAACCTGAGAATTCTTGAATGATATTTTAGAATAAAAACGGATCTGATCCAAACTTCTTTTATCCAAATCTTCATACTTCCACACACACACACACAATTTTTTTTAAGAAAATTAGTTTTCAGAAGTTCATAACTTAAACTTTTTCCTTCTTGTGGAACTTGTTGATTTAAGTAAAAAACAGAAAGTGCTATACTGTTTGATTTCATCAACAAATGCTGCCAAACTTACTAGCCACGATTCAAACCAACGTTCAAAATTCAGAGAATATCGTTTCTTGCAGAGGTACCAAGGGGGAACTGGCTCCATGACAGTACTACTGGCTGTAGTGGCTTTTCCTGTACATCCAGCATTCAGATTGATACAAGATAATGTGATGAACATCACCCAGGGTTAAGACGAACTCTTCTGTCATTGTTCTCCAAGAGAGTTGTTCCACAGGATCAATCTACAAAACCATGCGTGGACTTCAAAATTTAGAACATGCTTCGAACTTAAAGATTAATGATTCATAGAAAGAGTCCTCATCAACCTACAAAAGATATCTAACTACAAAATTCTTCTGTACTAGCTAAGTGGCACACAAAGAGTGCACTTATCTATCTAACTGACGACCGAGATGTTGGAGAAATGTGAAATAGCAAGATCGGGGATTGAATTTACAAAAGCAACGTCAACAAGACAGACATCTACTTCAAGTGAGCAGCAGCGCAAGCCTTGGATATCAATTAATTTCCGATTAGGCAGGAGGTCTTCGCTGCCATATATGTTCTCTATCCAATGAAGAAGCACAAGCAACTGAAGTATGAAGCTCAAACATTAGCGCGTGCAGCAAGATTATGGGATTCTGGATTGTCCAATGGCATGTACTGAGCCATGATAGCACGGATCTCTGAATCCATATAACTCTGGACAGAGAACAGAAGTTGAAATGTCAGAATTTACAATTCATAAGGTAAATTAGAATACGTGTGTCAAGTTATATAACTTGGTGCGTAGATAATTGCTATCACAGTTCAGGAAGCCAAACTTGTGACTTGTGAGGACGAAAAGTTTGCATGACTGGGAGAAAATGGCTTACCCGAATTCTGTATTTGTATATTGCATAGCCTCCAAAACCAGCAAGTGCCAAACCAAAGAAAATAACCCACAAGAAGCCCCAGCCAACTTGTGAAGTTGGCTTTTGACCTGCACAGAAATGCTCAAAATGTTGAACTTCAGAGTTCAGACAACAAATGAAACTAGATGAAAGAAAAAACACGCTAATTCCAAACTTATCTGAACATTGTGAGTCTATTGTCTCAGTTAATCACAATATACATACTCATTGTAAAATGATACATTTTTATATTGTATTATAAGCTCCTGACTTGGCTTCATATTAAGCTACAAAAGCATTTAACTATTGAATTGTAATAATGTGTTTTACTCGTTTCTTCTAACCCCATCCTAATTTTGTTTTTTCTTTGTTACTAAATCTAATTGTTTATCATTGTCTTCTGAATGCAACCTCCTTGTATTAAACAGAGTCATCTACGTCGAAAACAATTTTAAGTTACAAACTCCATCCTCATACATGTGCGAGCTTCCCTAGTTGATGCGAAAATTTATGCCAATTGAGTTAAAAGGTAGTGTCTAAAGATTGTGAATCTGACAAATGAAAGAACACACATATCTAGACAAGTTGAACTCACTTATACACATGTCATGCTCTCGCATGTATAATAAATCATTGTCACAACTGCATTCGTAACTTCCCCACGTGTTCTTGCAACTGCATTCCTTGCACTGACAAGCAAGTTTCTCTTTACATTCATCAACATCTGGAATCACAATAAAGGAAAAATGTAATATCACAACCATTTGTCAAAAGAAGAAACTAACCATACGAGTTCCTATTAAGCACTTGGTTCAGCAAACAAAGCTGATAAAGGACAAACCTATTCTGTAGCAAGGATGATTGTGCAATGAGAGAACAAAGTGAAACACACATCAGAGAAAACAATTGTCTTTGAAATTTTGGTTGTCGACAATAAATTTTACCTTCACATGTGTTAATTCCATCGCCCTTAAAACCCAGTGGGCATTTGCATCCCTTGGACTGCTCATTCTGCAGTATCCATTTAATTTGCATGTTGTCGGTTAATAAATCATTGAAGAAGGTAAAGAATAACGCTGTTAATGTACAAAATTTTACTCACAGAGCAAGCAGAATAAGTCTTCCCATTTCTAGTAGAATTCCAGCAACCTCCATTGTTGATTTCACATCTTCCAGATCCAGAAGCTGAAGAAGAAAGATGGACCAACATATAAATTGTTTGAGACCATAACTACATAACCATTTGCATTCCTTGACCACTCTCCATACAGAAGTAATTGAGTAAACCATGTAAATGTATAAAAAATCGATTTTCTTCAAGGTTAAATTAAACATCAGAAGATGAACAACCCCTAAACCATATTTTTTTAAGATTCAAACACTCAAGCGGCATGGTAAAATGGAGTTTGAGGAGAATTACAAAAAGAACAGGTCAATGGCTTATTATGTGTTACACTTTGTACAGGTCTAATATCCGTATTATGTATTCAGTGCTAGGAACTTAAATAAAGAATTAATACAATTTCTGATGGTCTAAGGCGTGTACCTTCACAATGTGTATAACCGTCACCAACAAACT
The DNA here is from genome assembly GCA_030549335.1 of Pontederia crassipes. Taxonomy (NCBI): domain Eukaryota; kingdom Viridiplantae; phylum Streptophyta; class Magnoliopsida; order Commelinales; family Pontederiaceae; genus Pontederia; species Pontederia crassipes. Next base: position 8,587,966 of record CM060188.1, on the reverse strand, counting down.
TTACGCCCTGCACAATGGGACACTCACATACTCTTCCACGGAAAGTGTCCTATGAATGTGCATAGGCCATAGAAACATAGATAAGATACAAATGTGAAGAGTAGGTTTATTAGATAAATATGACGGTAAGAACTCCAAAGCACCTTGCATGCAGTAACATTAGTAGCTTTATCCTGCCAGCATCCACCATTATTTTCCAAACATTCATTTGTTTCCATGTCTAAATTAGCACAATATAATATTAAGTATTTTGTGAAATAAATAACTTTATTAAGATGATTGCCCAAAATTCTCCATATTTTCACACAAACCTTCACTCAAGCAAACAGCTGGTTCAGTGGTCTCTTGAAATCCAGCACAGATTGCTTTGAGCACTGCATTTTTGTCCAGCTTTCCTGAGAAGATGATGAAGATGGTCTCAGTTAACAAATTTCAGAGCATGATAAATTGGCACAAAAGAAGAGCAATCATACCCCTGTACTGCCTGTTATTAATGATAAGTGTCGGCAAAATAGTAACATCACCTCTAGGATCTTCACCAATCTGACAACAGTAACTTTCAATCAATGATGTAAATTATAAAAAAATACAATAAAAAGGTTAATGTAAACAAAGATTTGCATACAAATACTATGAAGAAATTCAAACCTGAGCATCCTGTTCAGCTTTAAGCACCATATTCTCTTCATCTGCTTCAGGATCACCAATACATCTATCTATTGGTTTCAGATCTATGCCTAAGCATACCCAAGGTTATGTTAAGAGTCAACTATTAAGAAATATGCCTTCTTTGAAAGATAAAAGCACCACAATTATAGAGTATGCATACCAAGTGATAATATAACTTCCTCGGCACATTCCTTTGTGTATCTATCTTCTTCCATTGGACATCTAACTGAAAAATCAGTCACATAATCCCACCACAACCATGGCTTTCCACTTTCTTTTGCAGTGTTAAACACACAGATCTGGCGTAAATTCTGGAGAACAACATCTTTACCATCATATCCTGTACCAAAATCCTGCTCCGGGTCAGGAGCACAGTATCGACCCTGGTTTATACATTGTGATTGGCACTGCTTGCTGTCAATGAAAGCTTCAGGGCAATACCAAGTAATGTAATGTGGCGTGAACTGAGTATAACCATTTTTCTCAAGAATTTGTGCTGCCCCTCTGAAGTTTTTCACAAAGTTCATCTGACTATCACATTTTGGACCGCATTCATCATTGCTGTTTGTCCAGAATTCGTACTCCACACGCTCATCAGGATGTGGCATAGATTCCCTCCAATCCAAGTTCACATTGACCATATCACCATTTTCAAGAGCCCTCTTAAGGTTATCTCCAAGTTTTTTACTTACAAGTGCTGAAGGTATAGTGATGTTTTGTATATAATCTGCACCAGTTTGCTCTAAAGAGATACTGTAAGTTCACAAAATCATTAAACGCCTGCCACTTGCAAGTTTCCCTTTTAATGATTATAATTATGGGTTGACTAGGAAAATATGAAGGGATTAAAAGGAATTGAATGTCTAACAAGATAAAAGAAAGGCTTCAAAGTAAAATGTCAAAGAATCCCAAATAAAAAAAGAGGAAACAAATAATATTTAAGAGAGAAGAGGCATATGTGTCAACCATTTTACATTACTTTTCATTTTAAAATTTAAATTAAATATATAAGCATGGAAACCTAATGTCCATTAGATTACATCTTTTTCTTTTTATTAAATCCAAAATGCTCAATATGAATAAAGCATGTGAATCTTAAAGAGCTAGCATATAATTTATATATTATATTAAAAATATAACACATCTTAATTAGGTAAACATTTATATATGATTAGTTTCTATTGTGAATACAAAATACAATGAAATATAAATAGTCAATATGTTATTTGTAAAAATTTAACCATAATGTTAAAATTATAATACACATGAAAATAATGAGAACACATGAAAATAATTAAATGTCTCAATAAATTAATGAAATATTGAAATAATGGATACAAAAATATATAGATTATAAATCATATAAAAATTAAGAAGAATGGTAAAAGGGGAATATGACTTTGTGTTAAGGATTTAATAAATATAATATTTTATTATGGATAACAATGTAATGAAATTTAAAGAGTTAACATGTAATATATTAAAATTAATCATAATATTAAAAAATTAATGAATATTTATTAATAAAGATTATGAATACAAAATATAATGAAATGTAAACTCAACATGTAATTTATGAAGATTTAATAATGGCGCTAGGATTCTAATGCACATATTGATAAAAATGTAATCACAATTAAAATTTTAATACACATTAATTAAGGATATATGAATATTTTATTATTTTTATTTTGAATAAAAAATATAAGGAATCAGCATGTAATTTATGAAAACTTAATTAATATGCAAATTAATAATGAGAATATTTGGAATTAATTAAATAGAAATAAATGAATTGGATGTTGAGACAATAATTAAAATTTTATAAACTTAAAAAGTACATAAAGAGTAATTAAAAGATAAAATAGCTTTGTGTCCGAGAAAAAAAAAGAATATAACTTTGTGTTAGAGAATCAGTAAATATAAAAGATTGTCATGTATCGTGCATGAATGACCTTAAACTAATTGATATGTGCAGCGTTCTTACCCAAGATGATGGAATGCCAAAATATGTATTTGTGCTTTGTTCATAATTCCAAGTCCAAAGTTTCAAGATTCTTTTTTTTTTTTCGTTTGAAAGGAAGACCGTAAACTTATTACAAAAAGAGATAAATGAGTTGAAATTCAAACCCTTAATCAAGGCCGAGTCCATCTAAAAGTATATGGATAATTCAATCTTTAATGGCTTCTTTACTTATTGTTTGAAGCAGAAATAAGCATAAAACTGTTACATGACACAATCCGAAATATTGTTTTATATTCAAAATTCATTTTAGCAAAACTTATTTCCAGCCTAAATGCATGTTTGGCATATGTGTACTTTGTACTGTTCCTTTATAAAAAAATATTAAGCTGCAGAAAATTTTATTGAAAATTTCTATAATTTAGTTAAAAATAGGAGAAATAATTGCAAATATAGATTATACATCCGAGGAGATTTGCATTTATTACAATTAACCTATGAAACAAATTGAAAATATTTCGAAGTCACTATGTGGGCCTCCATGCGGGCTGATCACGGTCTGACCTACTCGAGGCCCATATTGCACTCCACACCAGTTGCATTTATATGCAGCACGTGCAATGCTAGTGACACATATGAATGAGCTAACAAGGCCAATTTATATAAAATTACATATAAAATCATCTTATTTGTAAAACAAAGTCCTTACTCGAGTTGAATTATTATTTTATCACCACCAAATTCATACGTGAAAGATTACATTATATTCACTTTCGATAGTACAAAGTAGGCACAATGTGGACCATCTCACTGGCCACATGTGACACAGGCAATAAAATTCCACACACACTCACAAGCACAATCAAGCATATACATGTTGGTCGCCAAGGAGGCACAACTTATTAATTAAAAAGCAATACAAACGACACGCAGCACCACACGTAATACTTGGGATAATTAGATGTTGACGACTGCATCATGTTCCTCTCCTGTATTTGAAAGATGGAAAAAGATATTAAGATGTATGGTGACGATATAAGAATAAATTAAAAGAGCAAACAAATAGAAATATGAGTTATCTATTTTATCAAAAAAAAAAGGAAGAAATCTTTCTTTTATTGGATCACAATGAAGTGATGAACAAATATATAATGCCGTCCAATCATGCATGATGGCACATTGTTTTTCTTTAAAGAATAATATAAGTCAGAATAAATAAAAGAGATCAAACAAAACATTTGATTCTTTCTAAAGAGAAATATCAAATGAGAATAGCTTTTTTTTTTTATCACGAAAACTCATTGGTGTAACACACATGGAAATTTAATTTTAGAACTTTGATCAAGAGTTGAAAAGAGAGAATTGAAAGACGAGAAGAGACATGCAGCTCAAAGAATTAGATATCAGAGATAGATTCAGAAATGGATGAATGCTCACAGATGGGAACAATTTTCCACTTTTGCTTGTTGTTGTCCGCCCAATTCGACAAGACGATGACTGTTCCTTCAACTCCGCCATCAACATCGACGGCCGTCCAGTTGAACTTGTTGGTGTTTTCGCCTGCAACGTTTATGGCCGAGAGCCCATCTTCCACTGCTTTTATGTTCCACTTCACCCCTTCCGTGTTGTATGGAGTGTAAACTTTGCAGCGCACCTGTAAACAAATTATTCTTTTTGTTGACACAGACATGGTGATAAAAAAAAAATAATCATCAAAGTAAAACATATGTTGATGTATATAACTTACAAGAGGAGTTGTTTTGATGCTGTGCATCAAGGCCTGATTAGTACTGGCGTTGACAAAAATGGCGCCTTCTGTTCCCTTTTGTATCATGTACCATTTCTGCCAAATCAAAGAAGAGGCAAATTGTAAGGATAAAATGTAACAGTAAACTATATGACATTTGACAAAATGGTGTCAAAAATTCGAAGTGAAAAACTAAGAGGGTGTTTGACAAGTGAAGTTAGGTCGAATCAGGACTTGGTTTCTTTTATTTTCGTCAAACATCTTATTGCAGTTTGGTTTATATGTGGAATCAAGCTACAATTAATAATGCTAAGATAGTATTGGTTTCAGGGTGTTGGAGGTGGAATCAGAATTTTGGATGCTACAACGAAAAATCTTCCTTTTATTTTTTTTTTCATTTTTTTAGTTGACGTTTTTTTCTTACAAACTTTTTCCTTTTAGCATTTTCTTTCTTAACATTTCTTATATAAAATAATTTATTTTATTATATATAAAATATTATAATAAAAGATTAATGTAATATTATTTATTACTTATTATTTTATTAAAAATTTTACTATTTCATTAAATATAATTTATTTAAAAATATTTCTATATTTAAATAATGTATTTTTAATAAACAAATTTTATTTTTTATTTTTTTATTTTTTTTATAAAACTATATTTTATATTTATAATACCTATTTTTATTCAAATATTCATTAAAATTAATCTATTACATTTACTTTTCAATCACATCAATTCGTATTTCACTTCATCCAAACAAATTTCCAACTAATGTGACAAACGACTCCTAAACTTCACGTAACTCTATTTTCCACCTTTTGATTTCACCGGAGCACTTTAGCCAATTTTTTTTATTTTTATTTTGACATGATAGATCTTTTTTTCAATTTTTATTTTATTTTCTTATTTTCTCTCTTGCATTTCTCTCACAAAATAATATACTTATTAAATAGTATAATAAAATATTAATAATATTATTATTTATTACTTATTATTTTATAAAAATTAATATTTTGTTAAATATAATTTGTTAAAAATATTATTAATGATGTTTAAATAATATTTTAAACAAATGTTTTTATAAAAAAATAATGTTTTACTATTATTTAAACACATACTAAAATTAATCAATCATATCAAATTTTTTATTCGTACTTTTTCATCATTTCACGGCATTCGCTTCAACTGATTTGTTACGTTCCATTATCCAAGCGCTAATTTTAAAAAAAATTCATATGACGCATCGACACACTAAACCTTAAAACTATCGAATTTGTAAAAGTTATTTTACCTGAACTTATTTCTGATTTGACAAGTAGCCCCTCATATCGAGTATTTTTTTAAAATCTATTTTTTCTTTGCGTCCCCTCCAAATATCATACTTGACGAATTTTCAAAAAGTGAATCCGTCATTTTTCACATTTTTTATTGCTTGAGTATATTTAAAAACCATAAATTCATTGTATAGTATTTTCCAAGTACCTAAGCTTGATGAAAATTATCAATTAACAGATTAAAAAAATAGAAAGGTCGATGTTAGCAGATAATTAAAAACAATAGTTGTTAGTTGAGAGAAATTTAAATTATATATATATATATATATATATATATCTCTCTCTCTCTCTCTCTATATATATATATATATATATATATATGAATAAATTTGTTGCTTTATGGATGAATAAAGTGTAGTTTGTTAATAAACTACACTTTTAAAGTAAAAGAAAACAACCTAATAAAATACCAAAAAACAACAACAAACAATCTACGTTACATCAAAATATCCACCATGTATGCGTGTCCCATAAGAGACAGGTCCACTGGAATATTAAGAAATTTTTTTAAAAAAATATCTTTATATCTCTTAACTCTTATAAGTCTCTTTGCACCCAAAAATAAAAAAAAGAAAAAAACAACTTAACGCTTAATTAATTACCTGATATTGATCATTTACGTTGATCCCCGTCAAAATAGGAAGATCACGGTCCAAAATGCTAAGACAGTAGTCAATGTCGAACTTAGTGACGAGCCTCACAAGAGTCATCTTGGGGGGGCGCGGCGAGAAGTCCCATTGCTGGTTTTTTCCGGCGTTCCATGACCACAAGCCGACCGCCGTTCCGTCTTTGACGCCGCCGCCGGTGAAGGCATCAAAGTTCAGGTCATTGTCGGTTGCCATCCTTAAGGCTCTATTGCCCTTGTTCCACAGCAGCAAATCGTCAATCTTGTTCGGATCGAAGTGATCGGCCAGTTGAAGCTGCAAGTTAATTATTGCAAATAAATAATTAACTAAATCATGCCTGAAAAGAAAATTAGATTTCACGAAGCAATACTGACAGGATTCCTTTTTCCAGCTGCCTTGATGGCCTGTCCAGTTGCATAATTGATCAAAGCAAAGGTGTTGACAGGATCTTTCACGAACCTCGTCTCTTTCAGCCAGATCTTTGTTATACATACGAATCCAAATGCAAAGACAACAAATTGATAAGAGTCAACTCCAAAAGAAAGGAGAGAGAAAGATCGCATGCATGCATGCTTTTTTATATACCTGGCGCTCATCACTAGGGTTGTCGTTAGCGAGCACAACCGGGTCAACCTCTCCGACTGAAAGAGATAATTGAGGGTTTTCCCTGCAAGTGATCCTAATGTACTCCATGATCGATCCAGTAGTAGTATTTGTAGTAGTGACCAACTAGTTATCGCATGCAGCTAGAAGAAAGGTTTGTTCGTCAACATTGAACCCCGAAGAGTCCCTCGCCATTTATTTATAGGGAGAGCACGCAAATAGTATAAAATAATAGAAAGTAGAGTCTCGTGCAGCATTCGTCGTGCGTACGTTAAAGTGGGTCCAACCGATCACACGATGGAGCTGTCATATACCACGTACGAGTTACGACGACTGCAAAATGTTGATAAAGAAGATTCTAATGAATGTAACAGCCCATAGAATGAGGCTAATGCATATATACATATGCATGCTGGAGTGCTAATCAAGTGCATGCGTGCAGTGTTAGTAGTTGGCACCTTCCATATATCAAGAGAATCTGTACTTCACTTTTTGTTATTACTCTCTAGTATTATTGTATGTTTTCCGTGGTCTCCATGCAGTTGCATGTGTACGTTTCGACATTTATGCTAAATCTTCTTTTTATATACAAAAGAAACAGAAGATCTTACTTGAATGAATATAACTTAGCTCATGAGCCAAATTGCCTGGTATTTAATATATTATTACATATGTACTTTAATTAATGGAAAAGATACGAATAGAACTGGATTTGTTCGTCCGAACTCATCCAATCAACCTGTGACCATTTGGCGGCTGTCTTCCTAGAGAATTAATATATGCTTTACAGTCAAGTCAGAGCCTACAAATTGTCTGGCACCCCCCTTCATGCAGCATCAAAATCCTTCCACTGAGTCTATGACTTTGCGGGCACAGCAAGCTTTCTTTAAGTAGTTATAACCAAGGCGTTGGTTTACGCGTACGTACTGCGAACAGGCCAGAGAGGAAGATATCGAGTACGTGCTACTTGCTGTATGAGCTAGTGATTGATTACACGCCCACCCTGGAGTCAGTTCCAATGCAATTTGGATGCAATTAGTCAAACCATCATATGATGAATCCTTCGTTCTTTCTTTGTGACGCGTTTGATTGGGAATATCGCCAAATGTTTCTAAATGTTTTACCTGACGGAAATAAAAAATATTTTTATCACGTGATTTTGATCAAAATATTTTATGAAATGTCCTGGCAAAATATTCTTGTCTTTTACGAAAGTAAGAATTTTTTTTTCTTCACGTCTGAACATCGCAACTTTTGACCTTTGATCTTTTTTTTCATCATTTTTTTAATTTTTATGTAATATAAGTATATATAATTTAGTTATTTATTAATATAATTACTCATATTATTAAATAAATGTTTAAATGTAATTAATTAAAAGTTTACGTTATAATAATTCTAAAATATTTTATAATAAAAATGTTCAATTATTAATAAAAAAGTATATTATATTTGGATATTTAGATTTACTATAATATTTAAAATTATAATATTTAAAATATTTAATGAAATAAATAATAATATAATAATTATTCAAACATCTACTAAAACTTATCCAAATAAATAATATTATAATAATAAAATAAAAAATTATATTTTTCGTTCTTATTTTTTATCTAAATATCTACTGAAATTTATCTATCAAATCAACTTTTTAAATTTTCATCATTACACTTTTTCATCCAAACATCAAATCAAACTTTTTTATCACATCAATTAATTCTCGAGAACAAAAATTCTCTCAATATTTTCATATCAAACGCAGCCTTGGTGAAACCACGTACTTGTCTTCCTCATCCTGTAACATGCATTATTTTATTTTATCTTTGTCGATACCAATTATGGCATGTTCAACTAGTAGCAGTAGCGATCGGCGAGTTGAACCTAACTAATAAAGAGACACTGGAAATTGGCACAATCAAGATTAAAACTTTTTCCACTTGCAAATTATTGTTTTTTAATGCGCACAATTAGTTCTGTCTCAAGTTAAACTAATATTTAAGTCTAATGAACTTCTAAATATTGTCAAGATTGTCACATGAGAGAGAGAAAGAGGATATTAGGACAATGGTGGTGCATAGGCGACCACTATGATGTTTGAGTGCAATTTCTAGTTGTGTGCTTATAGTTATTAAGGGGTGTGTCATGTGTGATGTTACATGACAATGGTTTTTCTTCTTCACTTTTCCTTGTGATTATCTTTTTTCCAGCTTACAAATATTTTTTTTCTCTTGTACCATCCTAATATATTTAAAATTGTTAACTTATGGCAAGATGCATTAACATTATAGATATACAGTCTTTAATTGTCCCTTTATTTTATTGACTATCTTCACTGAAAGTACAAATATTTGATTTGTGAAACGAATTTTTCGCCTTTACTATTTAATTTCATATCTAATGGTACGTTTTTATACCTCATTAATTTTCAGGACATTTTTCTGCTTTCTGATTAATTTATATAATATTATTGTCATAATTGAAGATGTACTTTTTACCGAAAAAATTATATTATTTTAAAAATAAAAAACTAAAGGTTTGTTGTAGATTCATCAAAATTCACAAGCATATCCCAAACTTCAGAAAATATCGACTTCTAGTTTGTGTGTGTGCAGCGAATGCTCGTGAGGATATGAGATGATCCAAATTAGTTTTGTAACTATATAAGACTAAGAGTATTAAATATTAATAGATAATTCCGCGTAAATAAAATATGGTGTTGATCCTAAACTTATATATAACTATTAATTCCTTCATTTATATCAATATTAGCCGTGAGTGTTATGTTGAAAGCATGCTCCAAAATACATCTAACTAAAAAAAAACAAATCCACACGTAAAATATATTTTTTTGTAATATATATATATATATATATATATATATATATATATATATATATATATATATATATATATATATATATATCATCCTGAAGCATTGAGATCATCCTCAAAGCTCCATTGTTATTTATCTATTTTCTTATTTTTTTGAGATTTTTCTCTTGCCACTCCTCACTTCTCTCCCTGAGTTATGGTTCACTCCTCCACTACCTCGCTAATTTATTATAGTAACTTCCATCGTTGCCTTCTATCTCCCTAATGTCCTTCCACTCTTTCATTGTGTAACTTCCTTTTATTAATGCCTTATTTAACCTCTCAATACGTGATCACTATTTGGCTCAAAAGTAACGTCTTATTTAACCTCTCTTCCATATCGACATTATTGAACATCTTCGGCTTGGACGTACTCATTATCTTCTTCTCCACCGAGCGTGGTGGCTTTGATTCGGCCTCAACAGGTTCATCTTTGCCTAACTTTACCTCATGTTCTATGGCAGCCCGACCCCAAGTCCCTCCTACCTTCCAACTGCCATCTCCATCTTGTTCGTCAGCGGTGGCATTGAAAGCCTTCAAGAGGTACCGACTAACGAGGAGGGAGCAGATGCAGGTCAGCTCGCTATTTACCGCCTGCGTTAACAGCATGTAGCATGTCGTCGGCGGAGTTGCCAAGTTCATGCAAGTAACCTACACACGGTACAACGCCAAGCCATGTGGCGGCAGTGACTCACGAGGACACCGTCATCGACAGCATGGCCTCCACCAACATCGACATTGTGTTGGCCATCTCAAGCACAAACGATCAAATTAATTATTTGTTGACGGTAAGCACTTGATCTTTGATCTTTTCAACACGTGTGTATATAGCTGTACATATGCAATCAACTAAAAACAATGGATGGCAAGCAACTAAATGGTAATGGGTATTTTGTTGCAATACGGTGGAAGGGATCCTAAGGTGTGTTCACTTTCTCAGATAGTTTGCTGGCCACTTTTATGCAAACAATGGCAATGTACAAGTATTGACCTTAGGGGCGCATTGTGTTCATACTTAATGCATTCATAATTGTGAGTGAGGAGTGCGGATACAATATGTTTATTTTTATCTTTTATATTTTTTCATGGTGTATTTTTTAAAGTAGTAAAAAGTAATATTATTTTAATAAAAAATAGTTCAAAGTTGACTATCAGTTCAATCATCCGTCCATTCTTAAAACTACTGTCCTTTCTCATAACCTTAATTCATTTCACTTAACTTCATTATTATTTCTTATTAAATATTTACTGGATAATTCAATCATGGGTGAAATCATATATGCAATATATCCATTCAATAATTACTTTAAGAAAAATCAAGAACCATCCATTATTATACTATAGAATACACTGTTTAGGAACATTGGTAGTCCTGTTTTTCCTTATCATTGGAAAAAATTCCATTTATTTTATTTTATTTGCATCCTCTATTTATACAATTCATGTACACATTTAATTTGAAACTAATAAAATGAAACTAATATTGTTGTTTTTACAGGGGTGAAATCATATATGCAATATATCCCATTCAATAATTACTTTAAGAAAAATCAAGAACCATGCATTATTATACTATAGAATACACTGTTTAGGAGCATTGATAGTCATATTTTTCCTTATCATTTTTTTGGAAAAATTTCCATTTATTTTATTTTATTTTATTTGCATCCTCTATTAATATTGTTGCTTTTATTTTATTTTCTTTGCATCCTTTGTAACGCCTCCCATTAACTTATTATTAATATTTAATAGCTTTCCTAATCAGAGCTTATTGACTATTTGTCATGTTTTCTCTTCCATCCGTATAACATACTTATCCTTTTTATTTAATAATTTTGACTTAATATATTCTCATTTTTTTATACTGAACAATGAACATAATTTGAAATTCATATTGTTAATAAGTAAAAAAGTTATAATAATTACGTCATTAAATGTATATATTCAAGTATAACATAACTTTAATAGTATTTAGTTATAAAAGTTAATTTAAATAAGATTTCATTATAACATTATTATTATCTATAATCGCGCAAGCGCGGGGGGTTTCACTAGTTATATATATATATATATATATATATATATATATGAGTAAGTAAGGGATTGTTTGGCTAAGTTTATAAATTACTTATAAGTTAGTTTAAATAAATCTCAACGTTTGGTAATTTAAAAATTTGACTAATAAAGAGATGTCAAATCTACTTATAAATAAAAAAATAAGCAGGGAGGGATGCTTATTAACAGGAAGGGATGTTTATTTTCTTTTTAAAAAATAAGTCAGTTAGTTGTCTCATAACTAACTAATTATTATTAATATAAGTAGTTTTATCTAAATGTATAATTGTTTATTTTTAAAAATAAATTTTAACTAATAAAATATTTATCAACACTTCAACTTTCTGTATTAGCTAACTCAAATGAGCATAAGATGAAGGAATGATCCGAGGCCCAAACTTGTTTTGTTATCCTTCGTAAGTTCGTATATGAAATATTTTCTCATCTTTGTGGGTAAATAAAATATCTTTTCCCATTTGAATGAATGGAAGGGAAGCTTGCCCAAAGAGTATAATATATCGCGTAAATTTTATCGTTATCCTCATTCTAATGTAAAACCATGACAAATCTTTAAATTTCTGTTCCGATTGTTACTTTTTCATTAACGTAATTTAAAAATAATCTTATGTGAACATAACAAAATAAGTTAATTTCTTTCTCATGGATTATACTTTATAGACAATACGACAAATATGTCATAAAAATATAATCTTTATCATTTTATTTCATCAACTATCACCTTTGGGACTTTGGATAAAAAAAATTGCTAACATAATCAATTGCTTAAAATATATAGGATCTATGGTATGTATATAGAAAATTAGAAAACATAATGTAAATTTTATCAAGTGATTTCAGTCACCGTTAAGGTAGATCTTCTAAATTACAACTGATAAAACATCGTTTGACACGTGCTACATGGAATCCACGAGGTGCATCAAAATTTTTTTTTGCGGCATTGTGGACGCAGCACACTTCTAATTAAATTTAAACCACGGCATATAATATTTTTGAGTGCTTGCATGCTATGAAGGAATAGAGTACACTTGCCTACTTGTTGCATGCGTGATGAATTGCATATCCCACCACCAGTCCACAGCAATTTGAATGCGTGATTAATCGAGCCCGAGCACTTGAAGATTCCAATTCATTGTTTGATGGAAAACCACGTACCAGTCTTTGCTCCTACGAAACCTCCTTACCTTGAAGCAAAGCATCTTGCATCCTCATCCATTCCATAGAGGGAGATCACAATTCACTAGTTGAGAGATTATATAAGTGATTAACTAACTTCTCTCCTATTACTTTTATTTTAAAGGAAATACATATATTAATTAAGTAAACTGATCGTAGCCATCATGATACAACATTTGGGTGGTTCTCCCTCCCACAAAAAAATTGAAGTTGATCGGCATCCGTGCTTTGCCAAAAAGTTAGCCACGTACGCTATTGATGTTGTCTCTACTAATGTGGTTAGGCTTAAAAGTTACAAAGTCCTGCAGTAAAGACTACATGTTCAATATGATGTTTCTAATTGGTCACGGACAACCCATTTCTTGCTACAAAACTGTAATGAGAATCTTAGAGTCTGTTTCATATTGTTATATTGAGGTAATTTCTTGCTTTGCAATGTAAGCTCGCACATCGTAACACTCATGACTCAGCTTCTAGTGATGAAGAGAATATAGTATGAGTTTCACTTACAAAAATAGAACATCCATTAGATGATCTTAGTATAAATCCTGCATCCCCTTCCTCGTACAGCCCAATGAAAGAGCCATCAATGTTCTTAGATCATGGGATCCCGTTAAATCCAAGGAGAATACATAGGGAATTGTCCATCAAGACATTGGAAATTAGCACATTATTGAAGTTTGCTAGGACCTTCTTCCAAACAACCTTAGTAGATCACCTAAAAGAGCTGAAGTGCACGTCATTCCTGTGAGTCCAAATTCCCCACAAACTCAAAGCTATAAGAGTTATTTGAGCAAGACTAAAGAGCAATAGATTCGAAAGAATACTGGAGTTGCTATTGGTATAGGGACCATAATTGTAAGTCACTTGGGTAGGAGAAAAAAGATGTTCAATTGTTCTTGTGCAAGGCCACATAAGGAGCAAAGAGGGTCAATGAAATTATCAAAAGAATTCAGCATAACTTTCGTGGGGAGTCTTTGTTGTAGTAGCTTCCATAAGAAATTATGGAGCTTAGGAGGTATGTTGATGTGCCACATCCGTTTCCATCATGGCCACGAGTGAGGGCTATGGTGAATAATCGACTCTTCGATGAATCTAAAAATTGATTTGGCATGCGCAATGTCAAGAGTATTAGCATCCCAAATCAATATATCATCATGGGGACATATAGGAATACAAATGAATGTAATAATCTCAATCAAAGAAGGACAAAAAAAAATCGAAGACATTGAAGATTCCACATATCCTGGTTTAGTAATTCACTGAATTCATGTTTAAGAGTATGTTGCAATGTAACTTGGTTTTCATGCTCACTACAAGAAAATTGTTCATTAGCGATGCACCAGAGGCGTCTCTAAGGTGATGCTAAAGTGGTGCTAAAGACACCAGTGTCGCGTTAGCATTGACTTCGCGAGCAACCCGACGCTAATAACGTCAACCTCGCGTCCAAGAAAATTTCTGTAAAATCAAGTATAAACGTGAAGTTCAGATTTAATTTTTAGACGGATTGAGGACACAAAAAATATGCTATCCCTAACTGGGTAAATCAACTATCTTAAGACAATAATAATTTAAAAGTACTTCGCCCAAATCTACACTCAAATCAAGATGCAATAAGTTGTAATATTTAAACTACTTAATCCCTCACTTGGGTTAATTATGCAAACCGCACAATTCAATATTCCATACGGTTCTATTAGATTATGCCATGCATTGATTCAACAAATTAAGAATCAATTTTGATAGAAAATTATGAACTAAAGATTTGATTACACTAACCAGTTAATAATCAATTCAAAGTCATTCAAATATGAAGAAAGCATTAAACACAATAATCGTATTTATAAAAACTAAACAATATGTTATTTGATTAATAAAAAATTAGAAATTATTCATACACTAAAACTCTTGCAAGTAAAACTAAACGATAAAATGAAACTAATACTCCATATTAAATCCTTTCACAGGTCGTGAAAATTTATGATTTGAGATTTGGATGAATTTTTGAAAGAATTTAAAGTGCACAAGGACTCCTACTATATGATTCCAAGATGATTTGAAAACATATTATGGATCAAATTTCGAAGTTTGACAAGGTCAAAATTTCAAAACTAATTCAACTCCGAATTTAAAAAAGATTTTCATTTCTTCTCCAATCACATGAAAACCTAAGCCCGTATAAATAGAGCCTTTTTACCACCTAGAGAGATCGTACTAAGGCCTGCAACCAGAATTTTGAAGATAAGAACATGAGAGAATTCAGAAGGCTCGCCAAGAAGATTTTTGCACAATTAACTCTAGATAAAGATCGGACAGTAGTTCATCGGTGTTCCTAAGAGTATTATCTATTCTATTTTATGTTTGGATGATCTCATGTGTATTTGATACATTTTCTATCTTTAGTAATTTGGATCTTTTAGTTTATTTTTTATTTGAGGCAATTATAATAGTTTTAATTAATAAAGGTAAATTGTCAAACTTTATTTCATAATCGATTATAATTCAATTTTCTTTCGAATATGCATGCTATTATTAATGTTTTTTCAAATATTAATTATCTTCTTTAGTTAGCTAGTTAGATGTTATCCTTGTAGGAATAGTTAATTTTGATTACATGATTTCTGTGCAATTGATTCTTGACTTTTAAGTCGAAGTATTGCATGTCACAACTCGTATGATCCTTGACAGAATATTAGTTATGCGGTCTTTAATCATTGCCATGGTATGAGTGATAATAGTTTAGAGACTACATTTTAATGCATCTTAATCTCAGGTTTGATTAAATTATAATCCTTGATGGAGTGGTTTTAATTTAATTTGAATTAAGATAGGCTGATTGATCCTAAACGAAAATCAATAATTTTATACTCTAATCTGTCGTTAGGAACTAATTTGAAATATTTGATTATTTTAGTTTGTCTACAATTTTTTTTATCATCCTAAGTACTAGACATTAGTATATTAGATTAGATTAATTTAATTTTAGTCTTTACTTTTTGTAATTTTATTTTATGCACATCTTTAATCCAAAATCATGTTGTCTCATATTAGCCCCTAAAATTAGTTTAATTAAGTTAATTCCTTATGAGCTTGATACTTTACTCATTACACTTTATTACTTGAGCTACTAGTGCACTTGTTAACATATATTATTATCAATCCTCGCATCACATAACAATGTAAATTGTGCTTCAAAGTAAAGAAAAAAAATCATCACAAAAGCGTAATATAAAATATAAGTAGTATCACCGTCTAAAGTTACAAAATTAATTCATATTCAAAATAACAAAGGTATCTATTGTCTACATCACCATCACGATTGCAATCCAAATGTTGAGCAAGCTACTAAGAAATCTGAGTGGAAAGCTATTGAGAAAGCTACTCTGAAATCAGTCCCCGAATGCTATCTAACATTGCCTTAGGCGCGATGGATGAACTCGAAGAAGATGGGCCGCTTGCACATTCTCTGCTCCTCTTAGGAACCTGTGTCGCTGTTCCTAGGCCCCTCACGTATTCTCCTCGCGTCGTACTAGCCACCTCCTCCCATACAGTGATATCTCTTGCAAAGTAGATAAATGATATAAAATCATATAAAGTATTATATAACATTAACAATATGAATTATTTTCGAGATAGATATTGTACATTTGAGAAATCCTTTACACTAATCCAAGCAAATAAATAAATATGTGATGAAACTTACCAACACACGATGGGCAGCGGGCGTGACCATGTCATTAGTCTTTTTGCTCTTGTGTGTAGCCTTGTAGAGTGCTCGAAAATCAACAGGACCACCTTCCTTTTCCTCTTGCAACAAAATTTCAAAATATGCAAAATGAGTAAATATAAGATACAAATTTTATTAGTGATTTTTTATACAAGAAAATCGCGATTTTCCGACGGATAATTTTCGACGGTTCTAAATCCGTCGCAATTTGCGACGGATTTTTTGACGATTTCATTTCCGATGGATTTTTTGACGGTTATGACCGTCAAAAATGATTTATATTATTACTTAATTTTTCGACGATTAGGAACGTCGATATTTCTGACGGATATCCATCCGTTGCAATTTCCGACGACTTTTTCGACGGTTACGACCGTCGAAAATGAAAAAATTAAATTATGTATTTTTTATATTATTATTTAATTTTTTCAATGGATTTTTCGACGGTTACGATCATCGGAAATAAAAAATTAAATTATGTATTTTTTATATTATTATTTAATTTTTTGACGATTAGGAACATCGATATTTCCGACGGATATCCATCCGTCGCAAAATCCGTCGCAATTTCCGAAGGTTGTAACCATCGGTAAATGTATAATAATATCATATAAATAGTATTTTATTAATATAACTAGCGACGGCCCAAACCATCACAATTATCGGCAGTTTTGACCGTCGGTAACGATTACCGACGGTTCCAACCGTCGGTAAAATAAAAAATAAACATTATATATAACTAAATATATTTTCAACGGTCACAACCATCGGTAATTATAAAAATAGTTAATATTTATATTTTCGACGGTCGAAACCGTCGGTAATTAAAATTTCATTATCCCGCTTTTTTTTTCTTTTCCCGCTTTCTTTCCACTTTTTCCCTTTATATTCCTCCTCCTCCATCTCCTCTCTCTCCCTCCTCCCTCCACTCCTCTCTCTCTCCCTCCTCTCCTCTCTCTCTCCCGGCCCGCGAGCACCCTCTCCCGCGCCGGACGCCGGCGACCGCCCGCGCCGGCAACCCTCTCCCGCACCGGCGACCCTCTCCCGCGCCGGACGCCAGCGACCCTCCCGCGCCGGCGACCCTCTCCCGCACCGGCGACCCTCTCCTGCGCCGGCATCTCTCTCTCTCTCTTTCTCTCTCCGGCCAGAGGCCGCTTGCCGCCCGACGATCGATCCGACCGCTGGATCCGGTCGCCTGGCGGCGGATCCAGCCCCCAGCGGCCGGATCGGCCACCGGGCGGCCGGATTTAGCCGCGGCCGGAGCTGGACGAGGTCCGATCCGGCCGCTAATTTGTTTTATATTTAAAAAATTATTTGCGACGGTTGCGACCGCCGAAAGATCGACGGTTGCGACGTCCGTCGAAAGTTTCGACAGTTGCGACCGTCGAAAAATTGCGATGGTTCGAACCGCCGGCCTTTTCCGGCGGTTGCAACCGTCGGAAATTTCGATAGTTCGAACCGTCAGAGACTTTTTTGACGGTTGCAACCGTCGGAAATTTCGACGGTTTAAACCACCGAAAACTTTTCCGACGGTTCAATATTTTCGACGAATTTTTTCAACTGTCGCAAATCGATTTGCGATGAACGTTTTTCCGACGGATCGATTCTGACTAAAAAACCGTCGATAATTGCGTTACCGACGGTTTTCGGGCTGATTACCGATGGGTTTTTCTAGTAGTGCAAGATGATTGTCGGACACAGTTGAAGAATAAATAATTAGTATATACCAACTCAAACTAAATAAATTATATATGCATTAAATGATACATGTATTAAATTTCTCACCATGTGAAGCAGCTATCAATGTCTAATTCATGGCAAACCGATCGTTGTCATGTAATGATGTCAGCTCATCAATCGAGCGAACGTCTAAATGTGTCAATCCACCTACTTGTTCCATCGACGATGTAGTAACTATTATCATTAAAATAAAAAATTATTATCCAATTACATGGCAAAAAAATTTAAAAGTAACAAATATATCATCTAGCGCAATATGATGTGACGATCGAACACTAGAATGTGAAGATGTGTCTGCATGTCTCGACGAAGGTGTATCAACTGTCACAAATAAAAGTAGTTAAAATTCTAGTTTTATATAAAAGATAAATTAACCTGGTGTAATATAGAGCGCATGTCGATCAACATCATGTGATCATGATGATCTAGCTACGTGTGATGATCTAGCTACGTGTGACGGTCCAACTGCGTGTGACAGTGTCCCGTCATGGTGGAGCAACTATCAACGTGAAAAGTTAGCAATAATTATATCACTATAAATTAATAATGATATAAATAAAACACACAATAAATATATCACTTGATGGCCCGCTCCGCCTAGAAGAGAGAGACGATCGACCTCTAGTAACCATATTTGAAAAATATTATCAACATCGTGTTATTATTATACTTAATTTATAAGGTTAGAAAAATATAATTTTATAACATAATAAAATAACTACCTGATTCAATCTCTTATCTCATTTTCTGATTCATTTTCATAATCTTCATCATCATCACTATAATTTTAATTCGAATCACCGTAAATAAAATTGTCGCTTCCAAAGGATTATCCGCTAATGAAGCATGCCTAAATTGCAAATTGTTTTTATGCAATCACTAAATAAAATATGGAAATCTCATAGCATCCTTCTAGGAAAAGTATTGGAGAATTAGTAATGACGAATGACACCCAAAGATAAACTTCTACATACTCTAAAAACACTTTGCTGAATGTGACATTTAAACAAAGCAATTAAGAAGATTTCTGATTCATGGAATAACTCCAAGGCCACTCAAGCGGCGCAGAGAACAATTAAAAAAAAAAAAAGAGTGACATGTTCCATTGTTCATCTTTCTCACAAGAAAAGAAAATACTTATACAAAGGCAGCACAATCCATAACTCCAAAGCTACTCAAGCAGCGCAGAGAACAATTCTAAAAAAAAGAGTGGCATGTTTCATTGTTCATTTTTCTCGAAAAAAAGAAGATAATATAAAGCATGCTTAAATTGCAAATTGCTTTAATGCAATTACTAAATAAAACATGGAAATCTCTTAGCATCCTTCTAGGAAAGGTATTGCAGAATAAGTAATGACAAATGACACCCAAGACGGGTAAATTATAAGGATTGTCCCCCAACGTTGAATTAATTTCTAAACGGACTTCTAACTTTAATTTATAACTAGAATGTCCTCAACTTTAATTTTATTGTACGATTTGTCCACTTGATCGGTAATAAAATTTTTTTCGATTATCTTGCTGATGTGGCATAATAAAATATAATAAAAATATTAAATTGCTGACATGGCACAATAAAAAATATTATAAAAATTAATAAACAAATAAAAAATGACAGGGGACATCGGCGAGCTCGTAGAGGAGGGTGTTGGCCCCATTTTGCTCCTCGTCGCACGCGAGGACAAAAATGGGGGGCGCCGACTCCCCTTTTCTTCTCGTGCGCGACGAGGAGGAAAAAGGGGGCGCCGACGCCCATTGTCGCTTTTTATTTTTATTAATTTTTATAATATTTTTTATTATTATATTTTTTATTGTGCCATGTTAGTAACTTAAATTTTTTATTATATTTTATTATGTCATGTTAGCAAAATAATCGAAAAACTGTCTATTCTTGGTCAAGTGAACAAATCGTGCAATAAAATTAAAATTGAGAGACATTCTACTTACAAATTGAAGGAGGACCATTTAAAAATTGATTTAAAGTTAGGGAATGATCAGTGTAATTTAACCTCAAAGACAAATGTCCATATACTCTAAAAATACTATATATATATATATATATATATGTATATATATATCCCTGTCAATTTTGTAAATAGTTATTCTCCTTCCTTCATTCATATTTATCTTTTTTTCTAAATTCTATAATGCTTTTCTCCATGGTATTCTTTTCACCTTATTAATACTCACCCCTCACTCCTCTCGGGAGTTATACTAACTTATAATCACACCACTCTAACTTCTCACCCATTATAAATCGCATGATGCCATAAAACTATCCACATTCTCCATTATCCTCATGTACCTCTGCATTAAATTATTAAGATAGTGGCCAATTATATAAACTTTGAAACAGCAGACATGGAAGCCTCAGAAAAGGAAATGAAGGTGAGGTCCGTTGCAAGAAAGAGGAGACGAAGTCAGCAATTTCACATTTTGTGTTCTCTTATCATTTTCATGTTCTAGCCGATAATATTTATGATTAATTTAATTTGTCGGTAGTATATACAATGATTTTAACTCTTGAAGCATTAAGAGAGGAAGAAGACGAATAGAAGTTGAATCTCTGAAGTTTCTCTTCATAAGTATTTGTATTTTGTATTAAATAAAAGAACTCTTAACACTTTTGCTATTAAACAGTTTTAGCATTTAAGCTTCAAACTTTTTCGTGTGTTTTGTCTTCTTATATCATGAATGAAAATTCAATCTTTTTTTCGAACACTTTATTTTTTTTATACAAGGATCATTTTCATAAATCACTTATAAACTATTATGATTTTTTACATCTAGTCACGAACTACAAACATATTATTTTAGATCCTAAATTATCTTGATTTTTTTAATTTGATCATTCCGTCGACTTCTGTCAACTTCTCGATTATCTTCAATTTTTTTTATTTATGAAAAGTAAAAAATATCCCTCGGAGTTGCAGAGATTGACATAAATCGAAGGGAGAAGTACTTTTTACTTTTCATAAATAAAAAAAATTAAAGATAATATAAAAATTGACTGAAGTCGACGAAAATTCAAATTAAAAAAATCATAATAGTTTAGGAATCCAAAAAAATAAGTTCGAAATTTGAAATTAGATGTAAAAAATCATGATAGTTTACGAGTAATTTGTAGAAATAACTCTTTATATAATAAGAACATAGTTTTAATTATACTTAAAATTGACATATTCTTTTAGCAGTATATTGTTCTTTTTTTATTTTTTATATCTTTATGTCAAGAACGGAACACAGAACAGGCAAAGATCAGCTTCAATAGTTGAGGTATGAACCTCTCGATTTTTTTATGAAGTGCATTAGTGTTTTGGGAATGTATTATTCTTTCTTGATTTTTCAGTTTATCATATTATTTCAATAAAGGTTTAATTCTTATTCTAATCCTTTCATACATTATTGTTATGGGTAACACATTTACTTACGTGACTATTTTCAAAACCATTTGAGTTATCTATTAATTACCAGCTAACACAAATATTGTACTTTAACGTCAAAGATATTCTGTGTGATATATTATATTTTAACACCAATATTTCTGGATTAACTTGTATATATAAAAAATAGATGAATATGAATATGAAGGCTTTCATTTGTATATATAACTGTAGTATTTTTTAATCAGAACTATTACACATATGTCAATATTAATAGCATAAAATAACGTGAAACCATCACCATATTATTTTTATCTCTCTCTAGTTATATTTTCCATTTATTTAGCATAATTAAATCCAATAATAAAAATAAATGAAAATACATTAATGATAAAAAAAACCCTACCCAATGGATTGGTTTATCCATCATGTAGTTTAGCATATTAAATCATGTCAATATTGTATAAAACACTTCAAAATATTTTTCTTGAGAAATACTTTTTTCAAGAATTTCATGCCTCCCAAAGCAATCCTAAAAGATCCGTGCTTTTCTCCAAATTTCTGTATACAAATTCGAACTCCTTTCTTTTATTGAATCAACGACATTTTAGCACCACGATTTTGTTCGATTTTTTCAAGTAGGCACGTTGTCCCCGTACATACTTCCTAGAACACATGCGTCGGCTATATTTTTTTGTATGGAATTTGTATCCGTTAACTATGACGTTATGGTAGCTATTAACTATGATGCTGCAGTAGCATTTGTCGATGCCAACGAGGCTCCAATTGGTGTTTTAGCTTCTCTTATCTATTCGACGCTAATTTAGAGTCGAATATGCGTCGATACAGTGCCATGAAACTCTGACGCTAAATTCGCGTCTCACTTCTATGATGCCATGGCAATGCTATTGTGTCACCAATTTGTCGACTTCTCTTGATTCTTCTCATCTAATCCTACCTGATCTATTGATGATTAATATAAGTATAATAAAATTTTTAAATATATGATTATGATACTATGCATCTTATATATAATGTATAAAGTGATAATATTATAATTATATAATCATGGATACTCAAAAGTTAGTTATTAGAAAATATATAATTTTATTTATTTATACTTTTAAATTCTATAGTTATAACTATAAATAGAGGATTTTAAATTTCATTTGCATACTTCACACCTTCTTTGAAGATAAAAATATGTGCAGATCTACAAAAATATAGAGTTGTGCATTATAAAATAATATTTATATATTTTTTCTCCATCTATATTATTTTATTTATTTATACTTTTAAATTCTATATTTTTAATTATAAATAAAGAGATTTTCAATTTTATTTGCATACTCCACGCATTCTTTGAAAGCAAAGAACATGTGTGGATCTCCATATATAAATTTGTGCATGATAAAAAATACTTATATATAATTTCTCTTATGTAATAAAAATACTAAATATTATAAGGTGCTTTTTATTTTACATTTGCATACTCGATGTCCTCTTTGATGACAAAGAATATGTGCGGATCCATAAATACAAGTTTGTAGCTGATAAACAATACTCATATATAATTTCTCTTCATTTAATAAAAAATATTAAATGTTATAATTTGTATATATAATGAAAGATTAAAAAATATATGTCATCATTTAAAGTTCAAGTCAAAGACATGCATTTCATACCCTAATTAGATAAGATGGACTATAAAATATGAACAATTCACAAACTTTATAACTATCTTTCCGGATTAACTCAATCAATATCAATAAGTTTTAAGATTTAAAGGGGAAATCATATGACGCATAATCAAATAAAAAAATTGTAAATAAATTCTAATGCTAAGTTATATAGAAGCTAAATGTAATAATCATATTTCATACCTATATGGTGTTATAAATAAAGAATAAAATATATTTATATTGTTCCATTGTGAGCAACCCAAATGATGAATAAAAAAATATAAATTTATGTACTAATAATAATCAACATTATATTTGAGAGGGGAAAGTGATAAATGCAACCTGGCATACACAAAATACTATTTTGAAATTATTTTTAAATAATATATTATGTATATCCATAAAACTACATGAATAAACTAAATATTAATTTATATAAATATACCATATATTCTTTTAGTTCCTCAAGTAAATATTATCAAACACTAAAAAAATAAAACATTACAAAAAAAAGTATAACCAAGGTGAGGATTTACATGGAATTAGCTTATGATCATCTTAAAAATTTTCCATCCATACTCAAATAATAATATAAAAACATATATATTTCTTATTAAAATAAATGCTATCAACACAAACTATACACTTTTAGTTATATTAGATAAAATATTTAACTTAAATCATTATTTATATTTCATACATACATAACATGCATATATACACACACATTAAAGAGAGTAAAAAAAGTTGGATGTAACCCTATCATGAAGCCATGTAATATGATCTAGATAATTGATTTTTTAAAGTTAAATCTTGTATGATAAAAAATAATAATAATTAATTTTTAAGAATGAAAAAATATAATTGTGTATATAAATTATTAGAAGAAAGCTATAACTATTAAGTATATATTTTAAAATAAATTATTAATAAAATATACTTAATTAAGAAGTAAATGCATCGTGGTGGACATTTTTTTAAAAAAATAGACAACAAAATGTAATTAACTACAAATTATAAAAAAATATAAGTAATAAAAGAATTTACTTATCATTATCATTTTTATCATTTCATCATCAATCTCTCCATATAATATATATATATATATATATATATATATATAATGCATATATAATTAAATAGAAAGGTAGAAGTTGCCCTATGGCACTGTTTCATTAAGTCACATGTAAGACTTAAAATATTTAAATAATTTTAGCAGTCATTTGGGTGTGATATATAATAATTTAATTTATTTATATTATATATCTTTACATACATGTAGCATGTCAAATATGACATTTTTATGTTGTCACATAGAAAATGAAATATATAAAATAAAAAAAAACAAAATAATGGATATTGTTAAAAATATTAAAATAAATAGTATTTACTTAATTCTAAAATATAATATTGTTAACAAATATAGACATCAATTGTTATTTATATCTATATTATATCAAAATTAGAAAGATATATAGTTTGAAAGGAAAAGTCATGGTGTTTCTATATTGTCATATGTAGATTAACATCAATAAAATAAAAAAAATTAATAATATATGTTAACAAAGTAACAAAGTTAAGGGGCAAATATAGAGTAAAAAATAATTTAAAATAAAAGACAATGTAATATATTTTAAAAAATAATTCCAAATAAACTTAATTTATTATAACATATTTACATATATAAGTTTCTAAGGCAGTAAAATGATTAGATAGCATATAAAATTTATATAAAAATAAAATTTCTTATTTTATCATTTTTTTTAAAAAAAATTTGTGTCCTCCGCGTATCGCGTAGGTCATCATACCAGTTGATACTAAAGAGAGGAGTTACAAATGAGTGATAACTCTAAATTAGCATGATAAGTATTTTTTAGTTAGTTAATTACCAAATTTGTTTCTCTTTTGTCCTTAATTATAGAATAAATTTTATTTTGAATCTAAAAATAAGGATAATGCTCCATTTTATCCACTTAATTTAAATGTAATTTATAAATTATTTTACCCATTTTCTATCTTTCTTGAGTTCAGGTTAATATTATTTTGGCAAAAATTTATTGCTATATTTTTTTGTTGGATATTATTAATTCAATATATAAAGTTATATTGTACGACTTTGACTACAACATTAAATTGAATATATATATTTTATCATAACTATGGCTGATATATATATATATATATATATATATATATATATTAAGATATAGAAATATGAAATTTTCTCTCAAAGGAATAACAACTATTCAACATATATAACTCTTTTTAAAATAAAAATTATAAGTTTATATTAAATTAATAAATTAATATGCAATAATTCTTTTTAAGATGCCTAAAATTAAATATTTTATATCATATATCATTTAAATTTGTGTCAAGCAAATGGTGTTTCCTAGTTATTGTAAAAACTAGATATAACATACGATACCATGGCACAAAAGTCTAGTTATAAATTACCAAGTTACAGATTCATTTTTTATGAGTAATATTTTTTTAATCCAACTAGTATTTTATCCTTCATTGTGGATGAATAGACAGAAAGGACTAAAGAGAGAGAAAGAAGAGGTAAGAAGTGTCATCTCGTCCTTCGATTTCCATGTCTCCATTGCGGACATATAATATCATCCTTATCTTCCGTATAAGTTTTTTTTGCAAGTGCTAAATATATATACAAAATATATTGAAGGCCCGATAGGGGGTTATCCTCCTAAAAAATATCATCTCTAATAGATCTTTCAAGGCAAACAAGATAGTCTGCAGCATGATCGGTTTGTTTAGGACAGTGATTACATTGAAAATTTATAAAAAAAAGTTAAGAGATTCTGTATTTCCTTTATGTAGTTCCAAAGCTTCCATGGTACATCAAGCCTTCTATTGATTATGTCGATCAAAGTGGAGGAGTCCGACTCCAAAATAATGTTCCGCAATTCTTTTTTTTGGTCTCTTGTCAGCACGAAGATCCCAAAAAACTCCAAAAGCCTCCGCCTGAAGCATCGATGTAGCTTTACATGCTATGGAACCTGCACAGATGAAGATAGCGTTAGTATTGCATAAAATAAATCCCACGCTACTAGCTAAGATCCGACGGCAAAAGGAGCCATCGGACTTGATCTTGGTCCAAGAAGCAGGTGGAGTCTCCCAATGGACAAGCAATCTGTCCTGGGGATAAAGGAGTGTGTGTGTGTGAACTACTTCAGATCTGTGGTAATCATCAAATTTTGAGTACCAGGCCAAAACCCTCACCCACAGCGACTCGGTGGTTGTCCGTTTGGAACCAAAATGAAGCTCATTTATGCGCTTCCAAATTGCCCAGTGGGAGAAAGCAATCAAGGAAAGGATAGAAGTTTTGGAGTTTAAGCTGAGATCCTGACCCTCAAGAATCCAGTCCCCCATATTCCAGGTAAGCAAAATTTGGAAAGAATAACTAAACTTGGACTGAACAAAAGACCAGAAGGCCGAGGCATCAGCACAATCATAGAAGAGGTGATCAATCGTTTCAAGATGTAAATCACACATAGGACAGATGGGATTGAAATTGGGAATGAACTGAGCGAGCCAGACAAGAGTGGAAAGGCGACGATGGGCAACTTTCCACATGATAAATTTGATTTTTTACGGAGTTCTAAGCTTCCA
This sequence comes from Pontederia crassipes, assembly GCA_030549335.1. NCBI lineage: Eukaryota > Viridiplantae > Streptophyta > Magnoliopsida > Commelinales > Pontederiaceae > Pontederia > Pontederia crassipes. Next base: position 8,560,730 of record CM060188.1, on the reverse strand, counting down.
AATGAGGTTCCATATGGACCGTCCAAACTGATCAGGGAGTGCGATATGACGGCACAGGGAATGATATACAGTCTTAGCAGTAGCTTTACCAGTCGGGTCATGTACCCAATACCACTTGTCATCACTGACAGCGGGTGTTATAAAGATTGAGACAATGTGGTCAACAAGAATTGGGCCAAAACGAAAATGTAAAAGATCAATATTCCATCGCATGTTTTCAACGATGAAATCACTAACTCGCATATCATCAAGATGGATATTAATGTTGATGTATGTAGGCATGAAGAGCAGAGGTGTGCAAAAGATTTAGGGATCTTTGATTACATTAGTAGAGGAGCCATTGCCAATATGTTTTTTGAGCTCATGCCTGATTTTTTGATGGGTCATAATCAGTAATCTCAAGCACCAAGAGGGATTGTAGTAAGAGATAGGAGATATCCAAGAGTGATGATCCAGGTATTTGGCTTCAACTAATTGCACCCAAGGCGTGGAATGGTGGTTCAAGAGGGCCAGGACCTTTTTAGCCAGAATGGCATATCTAGCACTGTGTATGTTTCTAACCTCTAAGCCTCCATCCTTAAGAGATTTCTGAAGAGTGGCTCAAGAAATCAGATGAGAGTCCTTATTATTGTTGTTGTTACTCCATAAGAACCTCCTAGCATTTTTCTCAAGTAAAATATCCGTAATATAGGTAGAGCCAATAGCATAGTTTGGAATGTTGCTGAGGACAGATTTAATTAAGACCACTTTACCGGCCAAAGAAAATGCGCTGACTTTCCAACCATCAATATGAGTGGTAGTTTTGTCAATTAAAGCTTTTTGCTGGGCGATAGGAACATACTTGTTTGAAATTATAGCACTCAAATATGTGAAAGATAATTTGCCTTGACTAATACCCAGATAATTTAGGATCCTATGTTTCCTGTTGTTACTTAAGGTTTTTGGCAGATAGATTTCAGACTTTAACGAGTTTATGAACTGATTTGTAAGATGATTATATAATTGAAGGGTGTCTTTGAGACATTTGCAGTTCTTAAGATTAGCCGCAATAGTAACTAGTAGGTCATCAGCATATAACATATGGTTCAAGGAGAAATTATTAAAAGAGAAGGGGGTGAGATTTCCAATAGTGACAGCTTAATTCATTAGAGATGTGAGCACTTGGGTGATGATTATGAAGAGGTATGGAGATAGGGGGTCACACTGTCTCACACCACAGTGGCTTTTAAAGTAAGGAGAATGTGTGTCGTTAATCTGGCAAGAAAATAAGGGGGATTCAACACATGCCATAATCCAATTGATGAAAGAGGAAGGATAATTCATGACCGTGAGTGCAGTTCTGATACCATACCAACTAATCCTATCAAAGACCTTGTTCATATTTGCCTTAATTATCATGGTTTTTTCTTGCTCTTATTCATGGAATGTGTTATCTCCTGACTAAGAAGAATGTTATCCTGGATAGATCTCCCAAGCAGAAGGGCAGATTGGCATTTGTCAATGATATTGTCAAGGGTGGACTTAAGTTTATGTAAAAAAATTAGCAATTACCTTGTAAATAATGTTACATAAGGCTATGGGTCTAAAATCAGTAACTTTTATTGGATTAGCATTCTTAGGAATGAAGATGAGTGATGTGAGAGTCCACTCTTTAGATAATTTATTGGTTTGGAAGAAAGCTTGTATTTCAGTTATAATATCTTTTCCGATGACCCCACAATTGGTTTTATAGAATTTTAAGGTGAAGTCATCTCGCCCAGGAGATTTCCTCGGGGCCAGAGACCAAAAGCTCTTAACAATTTCATTTTCAGTAATTGGGGCAATGAGATAGTCATGCCAAGAAGCATAAGCCAGGAGGATATGAGTATGACAGGTTGGGTATTCTCTTTCCAGAGGGTACTGTAGTGTTCAACAAAAGCATTCATAATGTCATTATCATTTTGTAACTTAGTTCCATTAAGAGTGTCAATAGATTGGATTGGATTCCTATTGTATCTTATCATGGAGCTAAGGTGAAAGAACTTAATATTTTTATCCCCATCTTTTATCCAGCTTACTCTTGATTTGGATCACCATTTGAGTGTTATTTGTTTAAGAATTACAAAATGATAATGGTAAAGAGATCTAAGCTTCCCTAATTCGTGATCAGATAGACTCAAGGACTCGTCCTTGACCTCGAGCGTACTTATTTGGTGTTTAATTTCAGAAGCTTTAGTTTCCAAGTGTCCAAGGTGTTTCTTGTTCCAATGTAATATTTTTTGTTTGACTTTCATAAGAGAATTATGAATGGTTGTATTAGGAAGTCTTTTATCCATATATCTTTAACTATTTGCTGAGCTTCAGGGTATTCAAGCCAAAAGGCCTTATATTTGAATTGATGTGGTTTTCCATTTGTAGAGTTTGAGTTCAGAATAATTGGATTGTGATCAAATGCATATCTAAGCAGTGAGTGTAAGGTTAAGTCTGGAAATTTAAGTATCCACTATGAGTTAATTAGAAGTCTATCAAGCATACACCAAATCCTAGCGAGTTCTCTTCTATTATTACACCAAGTAAACTGAACACTCATAATAGGTACATTGAGAAGACCATGTTTATCGACAAGATGATGAAGTGCATGGATGGACTTGGTAGGTGTGAAAGGGCGACCACCCTTTTTATCATCACTATGCATGCAAGTGTTGAAGTCACCAATAATAATCCAAGGAAAATCAGTAAGGCTGAGGTTAGCTAATTCATTCCAGAGTTTAGTTCTAATGTCTGGTACTGTGTTTGCATAAACACAAGTAATAAGAAAAGTAAAGATAGAGATTAATGTTACCTTAGCAATGCTATTATTAGGCCAAGTCAGAATTATGCCACCAGAAGAGGATGTATTTGGGGCAGCAAAATAGTTCTAGTTCTTACCGAGGCGTCTGACAATATTTTTTAGGAGTCATCAGTAGCATGAGTTTCCTGCAAAACAAGAAGATCAGGTTTGTGCTCTTTTATTAGGTAGGCGATCGCGCACCCGGCTCCGCATGGCCCCTCGACAATTCCAGGATAGTATCATCTATTGAGGTCTAAACCCTCGGACCACCCACTAGTTGTTCAATTTTTACCCTGCAAAGACGATTGAGTGCCATTAGTAACAGTAATAGTTTGAGTTTTCTTTATTTTACCTTTCCCGACACCATCAGTTGCACTTTTCAGTTTTTTCTTGGGCTCCAGAATGGGCAGCGACCTTTGCGGCTTCACTCTGTCCTTCTTTAGCGCAGTTCGTGGTGGAGGAAGGAGATCAAGATCCTCAAGTTCTGGCTCGGACTCCTCCTGCGAGGAAGACCTAGGAGAAGAGGGTCTCGCAGCTAAAGTAAACATATCCTTTACGTGATCTACCAAGATGCTATGGTTGCGACCAGCAGTTGGCATGGATGGAGGAGAAGCAGGTCCCAGGGGCCTCGGAATAAACGAAGGCGACTTGACGTACTGCGGAGATGGTGGAGGGAGTGAGGTTGGGGTTGTATGATGAGCCAAGGTGGAAGGGGGCGAGTGTGGAGCCGTGACGTTTAGGGTTTTGGCAAGAGTAGATGAGCGAGGTGAGGAGGATTTGGAGGCCGAGGGGTCATTGGCCAGCATTAGTGGGACATATGGCAGACTGTGAGTGGGTGGAGCATAACCCGTCATCGATCCGTGGGTGTCGATACACGCGAACTTTGTAGTGTGAGGTGGAGAAAGCACAACATTTGACACAGGTTGCGATGAGGCGATGGGCGGACCATGCGATGGCTGCCACGTCACCGATCCGTGGGTGTGGTGAATACGCAGAGGATCCAGCACGTGTCACGATCCTGCACAACCAGCAATGGAACGTTAGTGTTCTGACCAACGGCTGAGATCCGATGGTGGTAGGAGGCGTGGTTCCTGAGTCGACGCGGCCTGGTTCGCCTGCAAACCCGGATCACGACCTGGTTCACGAGGGGGAGGTGGTGCCTGGATCCATGGGCCATAGAGGAGCACCGTCTCCGGCGCCGGCGACGGCAGGCTGCAGGATTCAAGCCTGTGTCCGATATGGCCGCATCTGAAACAAAAAAGCAGAAGTTTTTCATAGAGAACACGTTGAAAAACTTTGGATTTATCAGGATTCAAGAGTCAAACTCCCTGTTTAGGTGGATCAGAATGCGAGAGCTCGATGCAGGCCAGGGCGAGGGTTTCAAATATTATGTTGAACTCCGCACCCATCCACCCTCTCATTCATGAGATCTAAATCCTAGCCTCCCCCCGGTCACCGGAGGAGGCTCCGGCGCAGCTCTCCCTGCTCCTACAGCCTTCTTCCTCCCCCGCCTAACTTCCCTGGCTTCCTTCTCCATCTTTCAAATCTCTCGCGATGGCTCACAAAAACTCGATTGTCTCCCATGCAGCGGGAGAGCTCACCTCCCTCGTCAACTGGGTGCTTGGAGATCCTTCTAACTCCCACCTCTCCACCATCACTCTTCCAAACAACGTCTCCTCCTCCACCATCCGAGATCAGCCCCAAAAATCAACCCTCCGTGATCAGCCCCAAACTGTGCTTCCATAATAAGGGTTACAAGTTCAAAAGCCAGTGTCTTGGGAGGCGGTTGTGCGGCGTCATACTCCTCCTGATGACCGGCGTCGAATCTCAGCACCCATGGCACTTCCATCACTTCCGCTGGCTCCATCCCCTCGCCAAATCAGGCAAATCATGGAGAACATCTCCGCTATTGTCGAGATTCCTCGTGCTGAACTTGAACATCATACTGGGGAGGTCCAACAGATCCTTGTATGTCGATTCGTCAGCCCCAATCGGGAGACGGGCCGCTTGCAGACGGAACTGCCATCACTATGGAACCTTCAACGATCTTTACGTGTGATGTATTTAGGTAATAGCTATTATCTGTGCCACTTTGATGATCTTGATGAATGTATGCATGTGCTGGCGCAGAGCCCTTGGAATCTCAAGGGTCACATACTGTACCTATTTGCGGCCAAACTCCTGTTCCGACCTATGGATGAAGCTCCGTCGACCTACCCTACCTGGATCAAGCTCCCGGGTCTTGCCTAGTGAATCGGGACTCCCTCATCCGGATAGCAGTAACATTTGGCACGCCTCTCGCGGTGGATGAGCATGCGCTTGATCTCGGCATGGACAGTATAAGTCGCCGCCGCAAAATATAAGATATCGAAGTTCCAATTGCTACTTCATCTGTTTTCTTTGCATTTCAACAAAGCGTTACCTATAACATAATGGTAATAATAAATTACGTGATTTTTTATGAGGATAATAAAATTAATTCGTTCTTGTATCGCATATTCGCACATGACATTTTCTAGATGACAAAAATATCATTTTCTCAATAACGACGTATTTACGTACATGCATAACGGGTTTAGTGTGTTGAAGCAATTGCTCTGTTCCTTGTGTAGCAAAGTTTGGGCTTAATGAAGAACAACAGGATATTTTCAAATTAAAGAAAATAATTTGATATTGAAGATTAACATCATTTAAGAAAATAATTTGACACGTTAAAACAGATGAAATATATATATCTCATAGAGAAAACATTACAAACCACATTGTCATCTCATTTCAAACCTCTATTTTTTTTCTCTGACAATTTTTTCTCTCTGTAAAATTTAAGAGAACAAAACAGAGAAAAAAAAAAGGAGGACATCAACAAATCTGACATAATGGATCACCAGAGCCATAAACTCAACTACATGGACATCATCTTTTATTCCAAACACTACGCTCTCAAAGTGGATCAGGTAGACAATACATCATGGTATCAAAATTTGGCAACTCCCAAAGCGCCAATATCTCGCTGTAGTCAGCTTCAAACTCTGGTGAGTCGAAATTAGAGATGCTATCACGTTCTTCCATCCCCATGAATTCAGTTGGCATCATGACGCCTGAAGAAGCGGACTGATCAGCTGAATTTATGACAGCATCGTTCTGATCTATAACACCTGCCTCCCCGTGACCAGCCTGTGGTGTAAAGCTCAGGGTCGGCGGCAAATGCTGTGGTTCATCCAAGGCATACTCGAAAGGATAACTTTCTACCAACACGGATCCTAGCCACATGAGGCATGGAGCAGCAGGCAGGTTCAGCCAGGAGTTAGCAATGCTGCCTTGATCCTGAGTACTTGTTTCCCCATGGCTCCCTAGTGCAGTAAAACTGAGTGTTGGTGGCAAATCCTTTGGCTCATCAAAGGCATAGTTTTCCATCTGATTCATGCATTCTGGTACCATGAGGAGCGGAGAAGTGGGAGGCAGGTTCAGCCAAGAGGTGAAACACTGATCTGGGGTACTTGTTTCGATCTTCATGGATCCAGGTGTCAAAATGCAGGGGAGCGTAGGCAGCGTGCCTGGTGAATCGGGAATTTCAATTTTGATCTCTGGAGCAATTTCTTCTTCCTCACTGTTGACTCCTGTGCTAAAGCTCGGATTGAATTGCAATTGTTCCGCTTGGCCCATCTGAAGATTTGGCAACCTTAGAGAGCTAAACAAGGAAGGTGGATTAGGAGCGGAATGCGGCATGGGTACTTGACGATGAGTGCTTGCTGATGGGGCAGCATGGCATTTGTGTTCTTCCTCGTAGGAGACCAGGTACAGGGGCGGGTCATCGTTGTTATATTGCTCCACCTTCTTTTTAGCAGGGCAGGGCTGGTTAGTGCACCTGTAGTAGCACCTGCAGAGTGCACGCCGCTAAGCATGTTAAGAGCGACAAAACACAAGTATTGAGTCAGGACTTAAAACATAAGTGACAACTGACAACGATCGAGGCAACAGTATTGCCGGAACTGAAACTTCGAGTAGCAGTTCAAAATTGAACAGTGTAATCAATTTTTATCAACAGCAGCAGGTCTGGTCAAGTCTTCCACAAAACAGGTTCCTGAAATCCAGAAATTCACAGCCAGTTAAGTAGTCGAGTTTGATATGATGACAGACCTGCTGAAGTCGCGGGAAGCAATATTCTTTTCGCCATATTTTCTCCACCCGTAACTATCACAGTAATCAGGCGCTTGTGTGTAAAATTGACGGCAATCCTGAAACCTTCTGTTCAGAATAACCACAGCATATAAGCTACAGATCTAAAACCCCTCACATAAGAATTGAGCTGCGCCAAAACAAAGAGGTGCACTGATAAAAGAAAACGAAAAAACAGCTTCTTACTTCGCTCGATTGCGCCTCTGGCTCGGCTCCGCGTATGGAGCAGCGGCGTCTCCGTCCGCGGCCGCTTCGGTCAAGAGTCCTGCCTTCTTTCTACTCTTCGATACGGCGAGGTAAGCTTCGCGACGGAGGCGGCGCTCAAGTATTCCCATGGCCGGAGACAGCGCGCTCGCCGACGGAGTTGGTGCTGGGTCTTCGGCGGTGTATGGTCTCCTCTCTGATTATGGGATATATTTATAGCTTGGGGGGGAATCACGTGCAACGGCCATGATCAAGTGAAGGAAGGAAGGCAAAAACAATATGTATTATATTTCCTGCAGTTAGCAGAATAAAACAACGCATAAAAAATATTTATTAGTTTCTCAAGAAAAAAAAGTTAAATTGTGATGATCTTAAAACGTTTAATAAACATGAACGTTTTATCACGATTATTTCACAACTTGACGGAAAAGTATGCAAAACTCGTAATTGATGTTTTCATAAGAAATCGATCCATATTATGGACTGCAATGCGACCTAAAAAATTTTGGTTTTCGCTCAAATTTAATGTTATTTTTAATTTTTTAATTATCCTCTCAAATTGTTCATACTATTGAGAAAATAATAATATCTCAAATTAAGATATTTAAAATTCAACATTATGAGTGTCTTTATCTTTTTTAACGATTATATGAATCAAATTTAGGCTATTAACTTCGATTCCAGGACACAGCATTTTTTTATCAGCTTAAACATTGGCTATTAGCACATAATGTTTTTAATCAACAATGCTAATTAAAATCTATGCAGTTATGTATTAAATCAATCATGATTTAATAAATATCTAAATATATTTATATTACTACAGAAAGAAAAAGCAATGTGAAACGAAGGGCGTTTTCGTTGCAACATGAGATGAGTAGATTTTATGTTATTAAAAAAAACTGAAATCAGGAATTCTTTATATGGAATATTTCGAAGAATGTTCAAATGACGCGGAGCTTGCTAAGGTACAAGTGACATCCGACGTCATACAAACTATTCGTCTCATTGGTCAGGGTCTTGTGAACATGAAACACGTGTGACAACATTCATAGGTGAAATCAATTAAAGAAACAGGCTCAGCTAGTTTCAAGTGATTCGAGGAATGTTAATAATCTTATAATCGTTCTTTAGAATCATCGCGTTGACTAAGAGTATTAAATATTTTTTGCGCCCATTTCGATGTATTATTCGTATGCTAATAACTTTGCGATTGAGTTGTTATCGAAAAACGTTCGGGAGAATGAGAAACAGATATTTCCACACTTATTTTTTAAAAAAGTTTATTAAGAATTTTATTTATCACTAATAAATATATAATTTGAAATAATCTAATTAAATTTATTGAACTCGATATTGAATCGATGTAAAAAAATGCGTAGTGCCAATTAAACCATCAGAATCCCTTTTTCATATTCGTGGTTATCAAAAAAAGGTCTACTCTGGTGTCAATGGACCTCTTAAGATATTTAGATAGTTTAAACATATATTGTGTAGTGATACATCATATTAATAATTAGTATCTATTTTGGTAAGTCATCCCGTTAATTTTATTTTTAAGAGATTTCACTCCGACTTTATTTTATAATATCAATAAAACTGAGTACATAATATTTTTATAAAATTTTAGTACAAAAAACGTACAAATTTGCTAAGAAAAAAAAGATAATTACTGAAAATAAATATAGTACATTATCTGATTGAAAATTTCAGCTATTGATATTTTCCAGAAAGAAATATTAAAACTTCAGTCATTCAATTTAGAAATTAGTTGGTGATCGATACAATATATGCAAACTACAACAGAAACTAAACAATAAGTTTCCTCTCATCCACAACTTTTTCTATGCACGTATTTGCTTGAACTTTATATGAAAAAAGGATATGATGAAAAAAATAAAAAAAATAAAAGACTATCCTTTTCCCCTTATATTTTTTATTATTTTTCTATCATACGAAAAATAATTGAGATTATGGGCATATAATTATATAAAAAATTAATTAATCCTATAAAAACGCTTATTATTTTTATCATGTGTTCTTAGATTTATATTTGTCAAATAAAATTGTAATTAATAGTTTTAATGGTTTTATAAAGATTCCCAAAATATCACTTAAATGATTGACTAATAAAGTTGACGACATAATTTATTATAAGCAATTATTATTATCATGTTTATATTATTATTTTATAATTTATTTATTTTGTTCATACTTTAAATATTGTGTAATTAATGACTCTTTAGGTCCGCCACGCACAAATCACAACATTCCATATGTAGCCCCGGATTAATTTAACTTGTCAAGGTATACATACATCTCAAAAAGCTAGAAGACACAAAATTCGAATAACAATATTTTTTTCACTATTAAGTAATTAGTTTTTAACAAAAAATAATAATTGTATAGGAACGCATAGAATGAGCTTATTCTACTGAAAATGGATATGCATTGTTCCGTGTCAGATCTTTTTTCCCATGCAATCTACGTTGGAAATCAGAAAGCTGCTACACTTTACGGATCACTATGATATCATATATATATATATATATATATATATATATATATATATATATATCGTGAGACAAATAAGTGGACTAGGCCTCAGATTAAACCAGCAGAAAGGAAAAAAGAAAAAATAAGGCAAGAAGGCCAGCAAATAAGGATAGAGATGAATGCGTGGAAGGAGGAAATGTATTAGATGAATGCGTGACAGGCAAACGGACAGAACGCAAAAAAATAAAAAAAACATTGACTTCTCTAAAGTAATTAATGCGTTTGATTTGTGCATTGAAACATAATTACGTCAAAAAGTTTATTATTGCGTTTGAACTTATATGACGTGTGTCCTTGCTTGAGAGAACAATATTTTAGGACAATAGTATTTTTCTATTCGGGTTTCACCATATACCTATTCAACTTGTCTGGGGTACTGTTTTTGTCTCAGAAAAAAGAAGAAATAGAAGGGGAAAAAGGAGAAGAAACACCACGCTGATTTATAAATCTAGTGAGATGTGTTTTTCTCTAAGGTTTAATCATCACATAACAACTTAATATTTAAATTTATGATCAGAAATGTAATGAAATGCATTTCATTACAATACCCGATTTGATGCATGGTATGATATAGCATTTTTTTTGTTATTCTTTCATATGGGCATATTTACACACAAGGCATTATTTTTTTTCCAAAATTGATAAGTGTGCATGCATAATTTATATATTAGGAAATACAGCTTGTCCAAGGACCTCTTTTCTGATATAAATATTTACAAACAACTGTATGTAGGGAAAAAGAGTTACAATTGTGCAAAGATGCATGATTTTTTTTTCCACTTTGTAGATGGGACCAACAACAACAATAACAACAACAACAAAGTCTTATCCCACTAGGTGGGGTCGGCTACATGGATCATACGACGCCATATTCGTTGATCCATGTTCATAAGATTCGACATGATTTTATGTTGACTGTCGGGGCCTAACACAACTCTACTCCTTTATCCGGACTTGGGACCGGCTATAAAATATAGGCGGAGTTGCACTAAGAGGATTTCGACGAGGCAGCACAGTCCCTTTGAATGAACAATCTTTTTGGGTCAAATGAGGTTGAAAAAAGGTACATAAATGATGGTGGAGGTAGTGATTTGAAGTTAAATTAAGGGTCCCAATGGCCGGCTTCTAGACGATGCATGCACATTCTATCGCCTTAATTATGTTATCACTGGTATATAGCTTTTTTTTTATTGGTATATAGCTGAGGTCCTGAGGATAAGTAATTTTCTCATTCATAATTTTGTATATTCTCGTGCTAATTCTACTTTCTAAGTTTGTTAACTAAGACATTAAAAAAATGACGATTTTATTAGATACATGTCAAATAGCATTATAGCAGCTCATTTGAGATCCAAGATTTTACATATTAATTAGTTGGTTTTTAAAATTTGATGAGTTTTTTTAAAAACTTTGGTCAAGAATTAGAAGTGACTGATCATATGTAATCAGCATGTATGTTTTTGTTTTTTCTTTAACAATATAATATAAGACATCCGAAACTTCAAGGATATTATCAATATGACGTTAAGAGAATTGATATATACAATAAAATTATTGTAGTTAGAACACACTGTTCTATCAATTTTTCATCTCTAAAAAACTCATTATTTTTCCCTGGAATAAGTTCTTTTTAATAGAAAACTCCATCTCGTTAAGCTTTTCCTAACATAAAATAAAGACTTATCAGTTCAATATTTTATTCTTTAATCAAATATGCTATGCTATGATAATACATCATTTTCTAATTGTTAAATTTAACATATTGAATTTTTTTTCTATGACTCATCAGTACTTGACTAATTCGATATTCGGATTGAAGTAACGTGAACAAAAATTTTAACAAAAATGATAATTTTAAAAATTAAATTTGAAGTTACTCAGAATACAATCCCTCTATTCGAACGTGCCAATATCCATGGTTTGAGTTTTTTTTAATGAAATCTGAGGTGTCCTACCTGCATCTTTCCAGGTATATAAACATCGTCATTAATCATGATTCAACGCACGTACACGAAGACTTGGCGCCCACGCAGACGAGATGAGATGCTGCATCGATTTCGAAGCGAGGCAAACGACTTTAGTTGTTCCGATGGGCCCCACGCATCGTCGAACAAAATCCTGGATTAGGAAGAATCCAAGACAAAAGATGAGACAGTGTAGGGTGACGCGGAAAAATAAGAAATCCAAGGACGAATGGCGTCAGGTACGAAGTGACATCCGACGTCATACGACTCAATCGTGGACGTTGATCTAGTCATTTGTTTTTTTTTTAATCTGGTCATTTTTATTAGAGAGCTCTCCTTTACCATTCGGCCCATTTTGAAACAATGATACATGTTCATTTTGTTTTGAGGGATTAAAATGGGCATTCACAATTTCAAATAAAGTTAGATTTTTTGATAAAAAAATTAAATTTACTTTTTTTATTGACAAATGTAAAAAAGGTTTATTATCGTGTAACCTTATTAATCACATTTTAAAGTGCACAATTTCAAATAAAGTTAGATTTTTTTGATAAAAAAATAAGTTTACTTTTTTTATTGTCAAATGTAAAAAAAGGTTTATTATTGTGTAACCTTATTAATCACATTTTAAAGTGAAGGCTTAACTTAAATATATTCATGTACCCCCAGCAGTTGATGAATTAATGTTTCTCAAATCACTAATGGCAAGCGATTTTTTCCCAATTATAAATAAGGGTACTAATATAATTAGAGAAAAAAATGCTTAGTGTAAAAGAAGTATACAGTCCAACCGAATGGGTTACGGGAAAATACATTGTAGTTAGTAAACGAAAGCAATCTAAAAATTTCGGAGATAAAAATTTTTCATGTCAAATGCATGGTTGGAGGTGAGACGGGTCGTCGATTTTTAGGTACAAAAGGAATTACTTGATATTTTTTGGTTTAATTTTTATAAAACTTACAAAAATTAATCTAAAATTATTAAAAGAAGGAAAATCACTTTGGAGCAGTTTCTTCAAGTATTTTTTTTCGATTTTATATTTTAGTAGAATAATATTTTTAAAAATATAATATAATAAAAATTAATATTAATATATTTAACTTTATAACTAAATATTGGATATAGTACTAGAACTCTTAAATTAAAGTTTCATAATGTGATAAAACATATTAAATTATATATAACAATATAATAATAATACTAATACTACTACTACTACTACTAATAATAATAATAAATAATTGATCACTTATGATTAATTAAATAAATAAAAGTAATAATAAAATGAAACAGGCTCCACTGTCCTTACAAAATTATTTTTTAAGACGATAATATTGGCGGACTGATTTCTCTTTATTAAAAATCGACTTCGGTCTTTTTAATTTTCGATTTATTTATTTATTTATTTTTTGTAGAGTAGATTTTTGGATCGGCTAGTTTTTTTTTTAATTTTCCCTTGTGCACAGTGAAATGGAAAACAGATTGCTGATATATAAATTGGTCAGGTATACGGAAACACGCGTATGATTCGAACCAAAGTTTAAGAAATAATTTGAGAGACACCATTGACGAACGTGGTTTTTAGTTTTCTTGTTTTCTTCTAACCCGATTTAGGGGAGTAAAATACCGTGTCACCCGGGGTTTGGATTTGTATCGGATCATCCTGAATTGATTAAGATATATAATGATCGATTATCCAAATTAATTTTTTCATAAAATATTTTAAATAGAATAAAAAATATCGATATTACTTATAATTAATTTAAAAATTCTATTTTATTTTTTATTATCGATAAAATCATTTTATACATCATATATTTACAGAATATAATATACATTGTAATATTAAATAATTAACTATGGAAATTTTTAAACGAATTTCGATCCTGACTCATAATAAATTATCTTTTTTTTCACAATAAAAAATCGTCTAGAGCCCAATAATAAATTTTAAATCGAGAATATTCTAAAATATTTTGAATCGGGTCGGACAAGAATGACGGGAGGATTCCGACCCGTGCTCAGTCCAAATTCCAAACGGGATTAACAAAAAAATAAGCCAGTCTACATCTGAAAGACATTCAAATAAATGAAAAAAAATACAAGAGTTGTTGCACAATTTAATGCAGTGTGTAGCCCACTTCTCAACCGGGTCAAGAAAATAATGTACGAATTATTGGACCCCCAGCTCGTTTGGAGAAATCGAGAAAGTCCTCAATCTCAATTAAGCCTTAAATGGGGGTCGTAATTTAATTTCTCTCTCCTAAATCCGCAGAAAACAAGGGAAATTAGTTTATCTCAATAGTAATCGTATAAATACATCCTACCCCCGTTCATTTCAACTTAAGCAACATAAAACTAATTTAAAAAAAATTTATTTTCATAAATTATTTCTAACTATCACGATTTTTTACGTCTAACTTCAAATTAAGAACTTATTTTTTTTAATTCATAAACTATTATGATTTTTTTAATTTAATCTTTTCGTCAAATTTTTCGTTGACTTATGAAAAGTAAAAACTCCCTTCAAATCATAAAAAAATATAGAAAATAAAATATAGGTCGCCCGTCCCCTACCTTTTCCCCTTGCAAGCCAGTGGTCGCCGATCATGTTGCATTTGCTGCATCTGCTGTTGAGTCGAGTTATTCTTACTGCCATTGCTGCTGTTGTTGGCAGCGGAAGCCACCTGACTGGAGTCAGGATGCTGAGAAATAAACGTGCCAGCTTTCTGTTGCAGCTATTTCTGGTGGGTTGTCCATCAGATGCGAGAGAGTCGAGTAACATTCCTCAGGCTATCCCGGAGGCCGACGGGCTCGCGCACCGACAGGAGGGGGCTGACGATCATGCCACCGCTGCAGAAGATCAAAGCTCGATTCACCTGTAGTACGCTGTCGCAATGTGGAACGGAAGTAGAAGAAGGCGAAATACACGAAGATGACGGTGAAGGTGAAGAGGAGATGTTTGACGAGGACCTGGCCTCGCCGCTGACGAGAGTGCCACGGCGCGGCAAGGTGAAGAAGAAGGTCCCCTCGACGCTTCTGCCCCCTCTGCAACAAATCTTGCAGAATCAAAAGGCAAAAAAAGGTATGGATAGTACGGCTCTCTTACCAGGTTCTATGTCTGTGCAGGACTCGAAGCACCACCAGCAGGTCTATAATGAATATTATCTCCTGGAATTGCCGCGGGGCATGCAGGGGCAAGGTTCGTGATCGACTTAAAAAGCTCATACATAGGTATAATCCCGATGTTCTTATATTACTAGAATCGCATGCTAATGAGCAACAGGTTGACCGTTTGCTCCGTAAGTTGGGGATCCAATGGTCCGGCTGCTATCAGGAGAGTAATGGTGCCTCAAGTGGCATTATACTCATCTGGAAATTTTCATAAATTCAGGTTACGGTTATTAATTCTGATTCGCAAGTAATTCATGCTGTGGTTAGCTCTGATTCCTTTTCAGTGCTTTTCTCCTGTGTGTACGCAAGTACTATTCCTTTAACTAGATCTTTACTTTTTAAACAGTTAATGAGTCTCAATATGGATGATTTTTCGTGGATGGTTATTGGGGATTTTAATTGCATAATTAGACCTGAGGACAAGCGGGGGGACGACCTTTTACTCTCACAAGCTCAATTAGAACTTTTAGAGACTTTATTAATAATCAAGGTTTGATTGACGTAGTTCTAATTGGTATCCAGCACACTTGGTGCAATAATCGTAAAGGGGCAGCAAGGATATTATATAGAATAGATAGAGCCCTTGTAAATAGTGCATGGATCATAGTCTTCCCTGATATATCCCTCCGACCTCTGGTCAGGTGCCTCTCTGAGCATGCTCCCTTACTGTTGGAACTGCATAAAAATCAACGCAGATCTAAGTTATTTAAATACGAACACTTTTGGTTCAATTATGACCAGCCTAAATTGATTGTCCAAAATGAGTGGACCATGGATAGGTCAGTGAGCCAGGCATTGCGGGCTGTTAGAGTTAAGACTTTGGAATGGAATAAAAAAGAGTAAGGCAGGGTAGAGCATAGAGTAGAGAAGGTCCTAGAGGATATTAGGAAATTGGAACTTAAGGATAGTACTGCTGGTCTATCTGAGGATAACTGTGGTAGGCTGAGAGCTGCATATCATCTCCATGCAGCACTCAGAAGGCAAATCACAATTAAGTGGTGGTCCAAGTCTAGGGTGAACTGAATCAAAGATGGAGATAGAAATTCTAAATTTTTCCATCTAAGCACCTTAATCAGACAGAAACGAAATAAAATCTCAATGATAACAAATCAAGAAGGGGAACTCATTGATAATGGGGACTGATGCACGAAAAAACATGCATTAGTTTGAGTCATTTGATTAACACTTTAGAATATTTTTATATTTAGAAAAGAAGAGTTTTGATTTTTTTTCATATAATTTCATTTAGATTTGATTTCTACCAAAATCTAGAAATTATTCATGGCAGGATAGGAGAAAACGTCGAAGAAAAGGCCTAAAACAACTCAGAAGACTGTCACGATCGTGACAGTTATTTTCACGACCGTGACAGAAGATTCTGCAGGCAAAAATTTGACTAAGGCACTGTCACGGCCGTGATAGTTCCTGTCATGGTCGTGACAGATAAATTTCAGCATAAATTTTGGCTAAGTATTTTTCAGTCATTTCAGCCTTCTGTCACGGTCGTGCCGGAGCCTTTTATGACCATGACGACGGTCTGTTAGGCCGTTTTAAAGTCATTTTTATCCACTTTTTGGATATATTTTCGATTTTTTTCCTTGGCGGACGAAAAAACTTATAAAAGGAGACAGAAGAAGACTTGGAAAAGCATCCTTGGAGCATAATTTTAAAGCCTAGAAAGAGGAGAAGATCGAGGATAATAGCGAAGCTCTGCCGGAAACTCGAGAGAGGACGCGCTTAGTCTATACCAGAGTCCTTCGTTTCTTTTTCCCAATCTTTTACATTAGATTTGATGTTATTACTCTCAGATTTATTCCTTTATTAGGGTCATTCTATTTGAACCCTAGTTATGTTTTGGAACCTTTCTTGATATTAGTTTGATTTGAATCTTTAATAGCATTGTAATTTCATGTTTAATGTTTTTCTTTGATTCCATGATTTATGATTTGATTGCTATATGAGAAGAAGTGATTATTTTCATAATAGTTTCTAGGGATTCTTATTCATTGCATGCCACAATTAAAGAAATCAAAAGAGACCTAATTTGTGTAGTTATTAAGGTGACTTGAGAAAACCCTTAATATTAATTCCGATTAAATGCATCTTATGATTTAATTAAGTAAATTAGAAACCGAAAGGATTGATTTATTGTAATTATTCATAAGATAGTAGTTAAAGCCTGAAACATTGGTTAACTAATTTTGGTAA
This sequence comes from Pontederia crassipes, assembly GCA_030549335.1. Taxonomy (NCBI): domain Eukaryota; kingdom Viridiplantae; phylum Streptophyta; class Magnoliopsida; order Commelinales; family Pontederiaceae; genus Pontederia; species Pontederia crassipes. Next base: position 8,543,638 of record CM060188.1, on the reverse strand, counting down.
TTCACTTTGTTATTGATTCAACTAATTCTAAGTTAAGAAAATTCATTACATTCTAGTGGAGATAATTAGATGTCTTAATCATCAAATCATTATTTCTCCAAGTGATCATTTCTTTTATCTTTGTTATTTTCCTTTTATTCATATTTAAAATCAACTATTTTCTTAATTTCTCAATTAACAAGGTTAAAATAAAATCTAAGCTATTAACCGTCCTCGTGGGAACGATAACTCTACTCATTCACTTTATTACTTGAGCGACTAGTGCACTTGCTAACGTTTGCTATCAATTCTACATGCATCAAGTTTTTGGCGCCGTTGCCGGGGACGGTGTTTAATAATTTTTATTTTACTTGTTATTTGAGAGCTTTTATTTTTCTGTTAAATTCCACGCAGTTTCTTATTAGTTCACATACTTTCATATATTCTTTATTTTGTGTGAATAGGAAATATCTTCAACAGACAATTCAAAATGACAACAAAACCAAAGACTATGGGATATTACTATTTGGAAGAACAAAGAAAGATGATTGAGGATCATGAAGCACAAATTTCACAAATTACAAATAGCAGTATCCCACTCATTCCGGTGGTACAAGGAAATTCTTCGATTGAAGACAAAATGTTAAAGTTCATCATAATGGCTGAAGAAAAATTTCAATTTCAAGAAAGAACTTTTATGAAGTTGTTGGGACAAGTAGAGCAATTGGAGGCTAGGATCCACACGAAAAATGATGTTCATCCATTCACCTACTTAGAGTCAAATTCCAACATCAAGAAAAAGTTGTGCCAATTAATTGGAGTTATAAAGAAAAGATTCATCCTACAAGATCAACTCATTAGCAATCTACAATCACAGTTGGCACAGTTGAATGATCAACAACTAGTTAATTCTCCTTCTCCTCCTCAGTTCCCAAATTTTAATGTTAAATTTGATATTATGCAGGCAAAATTTCAAGAATTAAAGAAGAAAGTGGAGTTGGCTTCTCAGATTGCTCATGCCTCGGGGGATAATACTAGGGACAACTCTACACCTATTATATGCTCATGTCACTTGCAGTCTTTTAATCCAGGAAGAAGAAGACCAAGGAAGAATTATTATCAAAAGACATGGACTACTCAGTGGAGGGTCAAGGAGACTAGTGAATATATTATGAAAGATGGACAAATGTGAAGAAGAAATCTGCCTTCGGAAACTCCAACAACCATCTCACACCATTACCTCCAAATCATTCATTGGTAGAAGGGTACACATTATCATCACATCAGAAAGCACAAAATTTGATGCATTGGAAGCCCAAGGATCAAGCTCTAAAAAAAATCAGGTACTTCTTTCAAAGTGGAGGGACAATGCTTCGAGAATTACATCAGAGGTAAGATAGAAAAAGGTCACTTCGAATCTCTTCCAGACACTTGATGTAACAAAAGGGTAAAAGTCAAGCTAACAACTATAACTTAGAACTATATTCTTAAACTTGTTCCTCTTAGATTTTAGTTTAGCATTAGTATTGAATTCTTTAATCTAGATTAGTTAACATTAAAAATTGTTTAGATTGAGATTGCTTCAGGAGGACACGGTCATGGTCGTGCCTACATCTCTCACGGTCAAGTCTATTGCATCAAGGCTGTGACAATTCTGAAATGCAGAAGTCCAAATCATGCCGGAAGAAACCTGTGAGCCACCCTTTGAAACAACGTGACCGACCTAGAAATCATCAGGTTGTCTCTACTCCTTTTACATTTTACCACGTTCTTTATTATTATTTCGTAGTTTTCACGTATATGGGCCAAACACTAGGACAGTGTCAGGTTCAAGCTTGGGACAGGGACTTAATTCATTTTTCATTTGCATGGCATGTCTATTTTGAACATTTTGAATCAATCATCTTTTGTTTGCCATGCATTTAATTATGATAATTTTAAAAAAAATTAAGTGTCATCTCATTTCTTCTTGTTTATTATTTTATTGTCTTTTAAGTTTATTTTCAGAAAATCGCTTAATTTATGAAATTCAATCACTGTTTCTTTTTATCGGGTATCACTAGAGTATTGGGATTTGGATTGAGTTTGTTGCTAAATAGAAGGATTAACTTTTAAATGATGAATTTCTCTATTATTTACTATGATGTTAGCCTTGATTATAATTGCATATTTATTGAAAGCATTAAGTCTTTTTGAAGCTTATAATTATGCTAATTAATTTTAATGTTAAAGTGAAAATGAAAAGAGAGCTAGTTGAGCTCCAACAGTTAAATGAAAAGTATAAAGTATCCTCTGAAACCTTGGTGTGTCCGGATAATTAGATCCATAGGGGATTCTTGCCTGGCGACCTAAGGGCATCTGCTCTGGAATTCTCGATCGAAAGCTCGTTACATGGACCACTTTGTGCAATATAGAGGATTACTAAGTTCTCAAGTAAAAAAAAAACTTAATGCTGAAATATGAAATGATAATAGTATAAAAATAAGCTCCTTAAAGACTTGTGGTTCAATATTGATACTCTTATGAGATTGACTAATATTATTTGTAGATATGCAGGAAAGACATGTTTAAATGCTAAGAATTCTGTAAGGCTGGGTATTGGTTGAGAAAAGATACTCTAGTGATGGTCGTGTAAAAGAACAATGGGAGAAAAATATTGGTTTTGTGATGGAGCACGGTGCTTTATCTGAAATTTGTTTGAGGACAAGCAAAATATTAAGCTTGTGGGTATTTGATGCATGAAAAGTCATGCATTAGTTTGAGTCATTTGACTAACACTTTAGAATATTTTTATGTATAGAAAAGAAGAGTTTTGATTTGTTTTTATATAATTTCATTTAGATTTGATTTCTACAAAAATCTGAAAATTATTCATGGCAGGATATGAAAAACGTCAAAGAAAAGGCCTAAAACAGCTCAGAAGACTGTCACGACCGTGACAGTTATTTTCACGGCCGTGACAGAAGATTCTGCAAGCAAAAATTTGACTAAGACACTATCAAATTTCAGCAAAAAAATTGGCTAAGTATTTTTCAGCCTTTTCAGCCTTCTGTCACGGCCGTGCCGGAGCCTTTGACGGCCGTGACGGCGGTCTGTTAGGTCATTTTAAAGCCATTTTTATTCGCTTTTTGAATATATTTTTGATTTCTTTCCTTGGGGGACGAAAAAACCTATAAAAAGAGGCAGAAGAAGACTTGGAAAAACATCCCTAGAGCATAGTTTTGAAGCCTAGAAAGAGGAGAAGATCGATGACAATAGCGAAGCTCTGCCGGTAACTCGAGAGAGGACGCGCTTAGTCTATGCCAGAGTTCTTCGTTTCCTTTTCTCAATCTTTTACATTAGATTTGATGTTATTACTCTCAGATTTATTTCTTCATTAGGGTCATTCTATTTGAACCCTAGTTATGTTTTGGAACCTTTCTTGATATTAGTTTGATTTGAATCTTTAATAGCATTGTAATTTCATGTTTAATGCTTTCCTTTGATTCCATGATTTATGATTTGATTGCTATATGAGAAGAAGTGATTATTTTTATAATAGTTTCTAGGGATTGATCTTATTTATTGCATGCCACAATTAGGGAAATCGAAAAAACCTAATTTGTATAGTTATTAAGGTGACTTGAGAAAGTCCTTAATATTAATTCTGATTAAATGCATCTTATGATTTAATTAAGTAAATTAAAAACCGAATGATTGATTTATTGTAATTATTCATAAGATAGTAGTTAAAGTCTGAAACATTGGTTAACTAATTTTGGGAATTCACTTTGTTATTGATTCAACTAATTCTAAGTAAAGAAAATTCATTACATTCTAGTGGAGATAATTAGATGTTTTAATCATCAAATCATTATTTCTCCAGGTGATCATTTCTTTTATTTTTGTTATTTTCCTTTTATTCATATTTAAAATCAACTATTTTCTTAATTTCTCAATTAACAAGGTTAAAATAAAATCTAAGCTATTAACCGTCCTCGTGGGAACGATAACTCTACTCATTTACTTTATTACTTGAGCGACTAGTGCACTTGCTAACATTTGCTATCAATTTTACAGGGACCGGATTAGAATCATGTTTGTTGATCATTATACTAAACTTTGGAGTTCTGAAAATACTCCCATACTTTCTAATGATTGTTGGCCTCAGCTGCCTTGTCTGCATGAGACCCACCACCCCAGCTCATCACTTCTATTACCTGTGAAGAGATTAAAAATGTGCTCTGGAATATGTCACCTGGAAAGGCCCTGGCCTAGATGGTTTTACTTTTGAATTCTACAAGAATTATTGGGATATTGTAGGTCCGAAAATTTGTAATGAGATTCAATCCTTTTTTTCAAACAATGCACATTTCCTCTGCTTGGTCTGGAACTACCCTTATTTTCATTCCTAAAAAGCCTGCCCCTAGAAACATAACTGATTGTCGCCCAATATCACTTTGTAATGTCATTTATAGAATCACTGCTAAGATCCTTGCAAATAAATTGAAGCCAATGCTAAACCATTTTATTGATCCTGCCCAATTAGCTTTTGTTGCAAATCGTTTAATCCAGGACAATATTCTTGTGGCCCAAGAGCTGGTTCATTCTATGGGTAGGGGTAGGAAAAATATATATTAATTAAGGCAGATATGGAAAAGGCATTTGACAGAGCCTCTTGACATGGAATTAAAACTGTTTTAACACTTATGAACTTTCCACCTGTTTTTATTAATTGAATCCTAGCCTGTGTTACCTCCCCAACATTTAGATGTTGTATAAATGGTATGCTCTCCCATAGTTTTACTAGCTGCCAGAGGATTAGGCAAGGTGACCCCCTTTCACCTTACCTATTTATTTTAACTTCTCAAGTTCTATCATCTCTGCTCAACAATGAGGTCAGAATTGGCAATATCAAACCTTTTATGTGTGGAAGTTTTAGCCTAAGTCATCTTGCTTATGCTGATGATCTTCCCATCTGTATTGCAGCCACCAAGAAAAATTGCGTTAATCTTATTAAAACTCTTAAACTTTGTGGCATGTTAACAAATCAGAAGCTAAACCCACAAAAATCTGAATTATATCTTCCTCCTAAGATGCAGCTTAGCCGTGTGAATCTTATTAAGAGTCTATTGGGCATTCAGTTTGGAAAATTTCCTTTTACATATCTTGGGGTACCAATTTCTTACAAGTTAATCCCAATCATTAAACAAAGAACTATTATTGACAAAGTCTCGGCTAGGCTTGCTGGTTGGATGAGGGGTACACTCAATCAAGCTAGGAGGTTAACACTTATAAACTCTGCCATTAACTCCATTCCTATTTACTCCCTAAGTGCCTCTCATGTTCCTGTGGGAATTCTGGGATCCCTCGAGAAGCTCTCTAGAAGTTTTCTGTGGAATGCTAATGGGGATAAGAAAGGGATGAGTTTAGTTAGCTGGAGTGTTATGCAACTGCCTAAGGACTCTGAGGGGCTTGGGATCAGAAATCTGTCGTTAATCCGGACTGCCTTAATGGGTAAAAGGATCCAGGCTATTCTAAGGGGTGATTCAAATGTGTAGACTAGTTTGGTTAATGCAAAATATAGCATGCTTAATCCTTGGGGTAATGTTGTGGGACAATCTGCTGGTACTAATCAAAATTCTTTTGCTTGGTCTTAGAAGACCTTCCTGGATTCAAATAGTAAAATTAGATATGGCTTTCTGAAACACATTGTTAATGGTTTGCATACCAATATCTTGTTTGACCCTTGGATCTCTGATATTCCACTCGCTCTCAAGCCCACTTTCATAAATATTGATGCTCTATCTGTGATACATAATGTCTGTGATCTCATTATAAATGGTACTTGGGACACTAATCTGCTATCCTCCTATTTTGGTCCTCATCTGATCTCTAAGATCTTATCTATAACTTTGCCTACTTCTAATGTCGAGGATGATTCATGGGTATGAAAATCGGATGTACATGATTGTGCAAATGCTAAAAGTGTGTATAAATTCCTTTGCAGCAATAGCGGCTCGACTCCAACATTTGGATGACTTTCTTGGAACTCTATGTGGCAAATCAAAGTTCCTCATAAGATTTCTATTTTTCTTTGAAAGCTTAGACATAATCGTTTACCTACCAAGGATTTTGTTTCTGCGTTTTGATCAATTGACTAACACTGCCTGTTCTTTTTGTGGCTTATGAGTAGAATCAAATGTCCACTTATTTTTCCTCTGCCCTATCTCGATTCAGCTTTGGTCACTTTTTCAACAAAAAACTGCTTTTACCTTTACTTATATGGACTCATGACACATTGGAGATTGGATCAAGGAAGGTCAATTTCTGGACCGGAGATAAAAAAAACTTCTGCTTTCTCTTTTTTCTTTTTGTCTTTGGAGACTTTGGAATGCTAGGAACGATCGCCACTTTAGTTCCAAGCAAGCAATCATGTTGTGCGTCTGGGAGCGTGCTGTGGCAGCTCATAAGGAGTATATCAATACCCATGTTCATGAGACAATTAGCCCCCAAGACTCTTATCGAGTCCGGTGAGAGCCCCCGGTTGACCCTTGGATCAAATTGAACTCCGACAAGGACCCATCGGAGCCAGGGGAGTAGGTTACATTATCAGAGTTTCTAATAATCTTTTTGTGGCAGCAGGATGTAGCAGACGCGAGGTGGGGAATCTCTTGGAGTTGGAGGCTGCTGGTTTGTTACTCGAACTGCAGGACTGCGTGCGGCGAGGAATTTTGAAGGTTATTATAGAGACGGACTCACTAGTGCTGACGAACATCATCAATTGCAGGTCACCATGCCCTTGGAGAATCAACAACTTGGTGTATAATGTTCGGGACTGCATGAAAATGTTTAGTGCTTGTATTGTTAACCATTGTGATAGACTTTCTAATAGGGCAGCTGATTTTATTGCAAACTTTGGTCGCGAAAATGGCGACCTAATTTTTTGTGAGGAGGCTCTAACTGCTGAGCTCCTCAGCATCTTGTACCATGATGTGTTTTTGCATGCCGGTTAATGATAAATTTCATTTTCACTAAAAAAACATTCTATGAAATCAGATATGGAGGACTTCTGCACCTCCCTTGTACTGCTCATTTGCTTTCTGTACTTCCGCAATCACGCTTAGCAGTAAAACGGAAAAAGGAAAACAAACTAAACTGAATTTTGGGGATCAAAAAATTCATGTTAGATCCATAGTAAAAGGGAAAACAGATTGCTGATATGTAAATTGTCAATTACAAGCCAACTCATGGGTTTAATACTGTAACATGTGTATGGATGATTCGAATTAAAGTTTTTAAGGTTTAAATTTCCTAGACACCATTACTCAATGTGGTTTTAGTTGTTACAGCTACGTTTTTTTTCCTAATCGGATTAACTAATAAAGACATTCAAATAAATGAATAAAGAGAGTAGTTGTACAATTTAATGCAGCGTGTATAACCCACTTCTCGACCGGGTCAAGAAATTAATGTACAAATTGTTGGGCTGCCAGCCCGTTAGGAGAAAGTCTATTAAAGATTACTTTTGAATTGACCTTAAATGGGGGTAATACACTAATAATTAAATTATTTCTTGTCATTTTATCTGTCCTGGATCAGCAGAGAAGGAAAATTAGTTATCTCAGTACTCAGCAGTAACCATATAAATATGTTCTACTTCTACGCCCATTCATTTCAACTTTAAGCAACGCAAAATTACTTGAAAAGAATGCAGAGAGACGTCTAGGAAACATAAACGATACCTGGAAAAGAAAAGTTTGGACTTCTTTGGAACTCTCGTCGGTACGCAAAACAGACTATTTGACGGCCATTCGCGTTATATCTTTTGATGACTTCCGGACTTCTTCATTCTATTGATTTAAACTACAACTACAAATACTGAGTAATTAAGGACAGCGTTTGCATATTAACTACGTACACTGATACATAAGTTGCCGAACTTGTTATGGCGACTGCTAGTTTCGATGTCAAGGAGAACGAGAGCTTCTCTTTTACCTTTCGGGACGGAAAGATCGAGCTTTCCATCGACGGCAAAAGTGGCCAAGACAAGGCAGTTGCCGAGAAAAGCGAAACTGATGAGGTAAAATATGTATACTTGAAATTGTTTTTCCTCCATTGGAACATATCGTAACAAGTCTAGAGTGAAAGCTCAACAACGTCTTACAAATCGCGTATATGCAGGATGATGCAGCTGCGAAGCGCAATGGATCAGCCCCGTGCGGCGGCACCGGAGGCGTCGAGTTCGGCATGGACGCCAACCTTGACCCTGAGCTGTGTTCCATTCGGATCCGTCACAGCAATGCCATTTACTCCCTGCGGGTAGTGTACGACAACGACGACCGCGACGGCATCAGGTCGCAGCGATGGGGAGGTGGCGGTGGCAAACAAGATTCGGTATTTACTAATGACCCCCAATTCAATTATTGCAATAGTAAAGAGGTTATTTGCGTTCAAATAATATAGTCGAAGATTACGTGCGTGCGTACATACGATAACTGTGATCGCCATTAATAGACATGTAGATGAAGAGTTTTCAATCGTTACTAAGTTGAAAAGTATCCCGAGCTAATTAACAATCAAATGATGGTCGCATGGTAACCATTCCCTTTAACTTATCTATTGATTATTGTCCTTATTTAAATTTAATAGCAATTTGCTATCTGCAACGTACTAGCTAGTGTGTTATTTTATGCCAAGATCAAATGTGTTGTTAGAGATGGCACTTGAAATCTGATCATACTTAGGAATTGAAATTTAAGGTATGATATTTCACTAATCTTTCAATTAAAAGATCTTTTCCAGATTTTATGAACTTCATGTTCAATTAAAATTACAAATGATTTTATCGAAGAAAACGATTAATTAAATTTTGAGATTTATGCTATCATTTTTTTTTCTTTATAAAATTACTCTTTTCTGCCGTCTTCTTCACGTACCTGCGTACATTGTCATCCAGTTTACTTTGGACGACGAGGAATATTTGGTGTCCATAAGTGGGCACTATGGTCAATTCAAATCTTCTTGCTTTGTACGTTCTCTTCGGTTCGTCAGCAACCTGCGTAGTTATGGCCCATACGGCACAGAAGCAGGTGTTCCCTTCACTCTCATGTCGACGGAGAATGGCAAGATCGTTGGCTTCCATGGGCGTTTTAGCGATTTCTTCTTGGACTCTATTGGCATTTTGGACGTTGAATTTTAAGGTATACACAATAACCTACTTATCATGTTGTTGATATGTCAACGTGTTTACGTTTCTCAATTGATATGAATTAGTTTTTCAACTTATAGTTGAACCTCTATCTTGTTCTTTATTAATTATGTGTAACAACATGATAATTTTGTGTTTCAACATCCTTCTATTTCTTTTATAGCTGGAGATGGCATATATACCTGGACAAGACATGGCATTCACTAGTCATTGCTAACTCCTAGCAGCTGGTCGAGTATACGCGTGGGTGTTGTTTTGCGTGTGGTTTCTTTTTGGAATTGTATCACGTTTGAGTAAATGGAGATTAGCTGTCATTTAAGAACTTAATGGGTCAATTTTTTATTTTCGTTCCGTTCATTAGTCATTTTCTGGTATCCTATGAACTATCTATGAGTTAGCTTTTGCTGAAATTTATTTAAACTCTTCCATTGTCCGTGTGATCTTAATTTATTACTTGGTCCAAGAATTTGGATAATTCGTGATTTGGGAAGATTATTTGAGACGTTTTTCAGTCGAATTTAGTAGTTATTTTTTATTTAGTTGCTTCTTGTTTGTGATGTTTTTTTCCCTTTTTCACAAAGAACGATAAACATGCACGTATGAAAATGCATAAATAAATATAAATATAAAAATGTCTTACATTCCAATTCGACACACCTCGTAATATCAGTCTTATTTACATCCGAAAGTGAAGGCTTAATTTAAATATATTAATGTATTTTTTTTGTTCATGGGTCTCATCGTGCGCCGGCCCATAGTGCTCGTCCCTGCTCGCTATTTGCCTCTCAGATGGCCGATTGTCTGCAACATAGAAGCCCATTTTAAAAAAATATATATCTTAAAGTAATTTGACATTTATTTTTTATTTAAAAAATAAGAAGAAAAATTACAGATGTTTTAGCCATTGTACTTTGTGCAACTTAAAAAATTCCATAAACAATTATATTAAAATTTCAATAATCATAATACAATTTGATTTTAGAAATACTGTCTTTAATATTATATACGCATCTGTATTACTCCATGTGAGACTTTCTAGTCAGTGCATTGACATTTAATTAAATGTGATACTGAAATTAATAATTGAAGTTCATGCCATGCCTATCTGTTGATCATTAGTCACAAGTCATAACCCACAAAATGCTATCAGTTGAACTTGTACAAGTTTTCATGTGTAAACAGACAAATCAAATTTTGACGTGGTATAACAGCCTTCTCGTTGTCCACAATCCACTTAAGCTCGTTATCCATCACCGTTCGAAATTGTAGCCTCCCGGAAGTAGACAGTTGCTGCTCCTTTGTGTCGACTTAGTTATCTTAAATGTCAATTTTGATAATAATTAAATGTTAGCAAGTGCGTTAGTCACTCAAATAATAAAATGTTGAGTAAAGTGTCGAATCAATTTCAGAGACTAACATGAGATAATATGATTTTGATTAAAAATAAGTTACAAAAAATAAAAGCCTATCTTAGTTCAAATTAGATTAAGATTACTCCATCATGAATTATAATCTAATCAAACTTGAGATTAAAAATGTATTAAAATATAGTTTTTAAACTATTATCACCCATACATTAGTAATGATTAATAGACCGCACAATTAATATAGCGCCAAGGATCATAAGAGTTGTGACATGCAATGTTTGAACTTAAAAGTCAAGAATCAATTTAATTGAAATCATGCAATTAAAAGTAACTACTCGTACAATGATGATAGTTAATTATAGAAGTCAATTAATATCTGAAAAAAACATTAATAATAACATGCATATTCGAAAGAAAATTGAACTATAATGGATTATGAAATACAATTTAACAGTTTGTCTTTAATTATTGAAACTATTACAATTGTCTTAAACAGAAAATAAAACTAAACCATTCAAATTACTAAAGATAGAATAATGCATGAATTCAACATAAAATCATCCCAACAAAATGGAACACCGAAGAACTGTTGTCCGATCTTTGTCTATAGTCAATCGTGCATAAATTATTTCAACGAGCCCTATGAAAATTTTCCACGTTCTTAGCTTTAAAAGTATGGTTGCATGCCCTAGCATCTTTAGCATGCTCTCTCCAGATGGTAGAAAGGCTCTATTTTTAAGGATTTAGGTTTTCATGTGATTGAAAAAGAAATGAAAACTTTTTTCTATATGAAATAAGGAAAATTCGAATATGAATATTTGATCTGAAATTTTGACTTTGTCAAACTCTGAAATTTGGATCATAATATATTTTCAAATCATCCTAAAATCATATAATATGATTATGAATCTTTGTGTACTTGAAATTCTTTCAAAAGTCCATTCAAATCTCAATATGCACTTCGTTACGAGTTGTTATTAGGTTTTAATGATTTAAACAATGTTTGAATCGGGTTAAAAATGAATTTTCACAGTTCGTAACTGCTTTTTCATAGCCTTTATAGTGTGTAAAGTATGGATTTCACGCCCTGTGATGGGCTGGTCACGGTCATGTCTCGGGTCAATTTTCTGGCGTAAAAAATTCATTTTAATGGTCTGTCAAAGTGTTTTACGGCTATGAAACATTCTTTACAATCCGTGATAGCTCAATTTCAGCCATGCGTAGCTTCACTCTTTTTCACTTTCTATCTTCGTTTTAATTCCGATTCGAGCATAATTTTCTTCGTTGTCTTCATAATTCAGTTTTCCTGCTTTCTAGAGAATAAAATACAATATTTAGGTAGATTTTTATTTTTGTAAAATTAATGTAAATAAGCTCATAAAATGATACATGCTATAAGAAAATGATTCGAAATGAGACAATGAATACTTTTACATAAGACAATGAATCATTATGTCCATACCTTATTTTGTACTATATCCATACTCTATTCTTTTCTGTAACTTTGCTTTGTCTTTACTATACCATACTCTGTACTTTGCCATACATTACTTTATCATACTTTGCTATACTTTGCCATACAATTCTTTGCTATGCATTACTGTACTTTACCATACTATACTTTGATGTACTATACTTTACTTTACCATGCTTTACCGTGCTTTACTTTACATATTTACCATGAGTTATACTACATTTTTTACATTATTATGCAGTCCTTAAAGTTCGTTGTCCTATGCGAGCTCGACTTTATTAGGTTGGAATGTCAGAGGTGCCTCTCTGAATCTATAAAGTCAGTAAGTCCATAAAGAGAAAGGGGTGCGGCAATGCGTCACCCAATTCGAAATGTAGGTGGGAGAGGACCTACATCCTAGGAACAGTGATCATTTAACAAACATGTAGGTTCACTGTCTCCTCAGTTAGCTACCTGTCCCTCTGGCTCAATACTATATTCTTTGGGGGAAGGAGTGTGACCAATGCATCACCCTTCTTCGAAACACAGGTGGGAGAAGACCTTGTAGTCTCAGGAACAGTGGTCATTGAAGACCAGTAGGTTCGTTATCTCCTCAGCTTAGTTACCTGCCCCTCTCTATGCAATGCTATGATACCGTCACAGTGAAACTATTAATACCCACCTCATGACGTTGACCGTGGTGGGGCTATTAATACCCACCTGTTGGCCTCTGCGATTTGTACTTTGGGGCAGCACATGGCAAATTCTGTAATTTCATCTTTGCTTTACTTACATTGTTAATCATCTGTAGAATTTAGAAATCATGGATCAGAGAAAAAGGGTAAAGTCAAACCCCTTTTCCTGAGTGAGAAAGGCCCATTACATTCTGTACTATATTGAACATGGCCTCAAGTGGGCCTAACAAAAAGTGGGGCCCAACTATGAAGTTCGAATCCAAAAAGATCATTTACGTCTTTTGTAATAGAGCCCGGACCGGATAAGGAAAATTTCGGTTCGAGTCTTTTGTTTTAGGATCCATGTACGTGACTCGGGCCGAGTCGGGGTTCAAGTCGGGTCGAGTCAGTGTTCGTACTTTGAAATCGATTTGTAATTCTCTCTGTCTTTGGACCAGTCGACCATTCTTACTAGACCAATCGACCGCTCTCATTGGCCGGTCGACCGTTTTCTTGCGCCGAGTCGGTCGACCATCCACCATGGACCGGTCGACCGCTCCTGACGGTCACGCGTGTGCCTTGTCGAGCCGGTTGACCGCTCTTAGCGGCATACCTGCGCCTCATCATCGGTCGACCATCCTCGTCGGATCGGTCAACCATTCCAGATGAACACACCTTTGTTTCATCCGACCGGTCTACCGATTCTGCGGCCAGAATAGAGCCGTTGATTGTTTTCTTCTTTTTCGGCCGACTTTCGACCGTCGGATCACGATGGTTACTATACAAAAAGTGTAGTCTAAAATCTCTAGATCACTATGGAATCATTATACACATGATATAATCAATAATTTATTGCCTATGGGGATTAAACATCTAAGTACCTTTTTCGATCATTTTTCGTTCCCGATGATCCCTGCGCCATCTTCTCTAGCTCCGATGGTTCTTGGCCGACGAGGAGGGTACGGCCAGCCTTCACGAGTGCGCTGGTGGAGGAATGCTATGCGTCGACGTCCTCAGATCGACCCTTCGTCCCTGCGTGCGCGTGCAGTCCGCCAGAGCAGTGGAAGAACAGAGGGCTTATTGTGTTGGCCGGTCCGAGGAGATCCAAGAGGAGAGCATGGGGAATCCTCTCATCCTCTTATAGACTTTCTCTGGCCGAATTAGAGGAGGAATTGGGGAGCAAATCGGAGGACCAGTCGGGAAGAAAATCTCTCTCTCCATTTATTGTTCATCGTTTCCTTCTTCCTTTTTATTTCAAATCTCTTTCCTTTCTTGCTCTTCCCATGATCTGAATTTGATTTAGCATGTAAATTCTTTCCATTTTTGTGTTGATTCTTGTCAGACGTTACATAATGTGTGTTCGAATTCAAATCCCTTTCTTATTTGGATCCCTCGGTGCTTTAATTCTGTTTATTTGATTTGAATTAAATTCCGAATTCCCTTACTCTTCTGATCTTTCCTTCTCCTGAATTTAATTTGCGTTTGAATTCTTTCCATATTCGTGTTGATGAAATTTGCCAGCCATTATATGTTTCGAATTTTAAATTCTTTCCCCTTTTGTATTCTTCCATGTTTTGATTCTTTTGAACTCCTTCCTAAATTACAATTTACATTTGATTCTTGATTTCCTCTTATTAATGTCATTTAATTCCTTGTTTTTAAATTCATTTCCTTCTTTAAGAATTGATTTCAATTAATTTTCAATTTGAATTCCCCCATTAATGACATTGATTTCAATTGATTCCTTCATTAAATTCATTGATTTCACGTTTTGATTCTTTCATTAATTGCATTAAATTTCAATTTTGAATCTTTTTTCCTTATATGAAATTTTGCATACGTTACATTATTACCCCCTTAAAAGAAAATTCATTCTCGAATTTTGATAATAGTTAGGACTTACTAAATAGTCCGGGAAACTTTTCGTGCATCTTCGACTCTACCTCCAATGTTGCTTCTTTTCCATGGTGATGCTTCCATGTCATCTTGACTAATGATATCTTTTTCTTCCCTTGTTGGTATTCTTGATACTCTAAAATTTCTGTGGACTGCTCCTCTTATGTTAGATCCTTCTTGAAGTTTGGTTTCTCAATTTGGGTCATGTTGGCATAGTCATGCATATATTTCTGGAGCAATGAGATATGGAAAACATTGTGTACCCTGACATATGTCGGAGGTAGAGCCAACATGCATGTTGAGTCTTCGACTATATCTAAAAACTTCGAAAGGGCACACATATGGTTCAACTTTTCTTTCTTACTAAATCGCATCACTCTTTTAATTGATGAGACTTTGAGTAGAACTTGATTGTCAGCCTTGAAAGTGTGCTCTCATTGCTTTTTGTCTGCATAGGCCTTTTGTCGACCTGGGCCATCTTCGTTCTTTTCCTCACTAGGGGATAGTCTATGCAATGCCTTAATGAGTCATCTTTCTTCTTGACGAAGAGGACCAAAGCGTCTCAAGGTGAGACGATGGGTCTAATGAAGCCCTTGTCCAACAACTTCTGATTCTGGATTCTTCATTCTTTTATCTCTATCGGGGCCATGCGGTATAGAGCTTTAAAAATTGGGGTCATACCGGGTACCAACTCAATATGAAAATCTATCTCCATCATGACAGTAGTCCACTAATGTCTTCTGAGAACATATTAGAGACTTCTTTTACTACTTTTATATCTTGTACAGTCTCGGCATGTACCTCGGTTTTGATTACACTTGCCAGATATCCCCAGCTTCCTTGTCGAAGAAGACTATGTGCTTTGATAGTGGACACAATGATCTTTGATTCTTTTCGAGCTATAACTCTGACTATAACTTTGTCTTTACCATGAGTTCCTATGAAGATCTTCTTTTACTTGCACATCATAGAAGCATCATGGACGGTTAACCAGTCCATGACTAATATTTCATCATAATCCTTCATAGGTATTATGATTAAATTTGTGGAGAATTTCTCGTTCCTTATTTCTATTGGAACATCAGGTAAGTACCATGAATGACTTCAGCGTCATTCTATGGAGTGTCTTCTTCCAGGTTGAAAAGTCTTCCTTGAATCAGTTGTTCACCCCATGGACAATTCACTGCTATGTGACCAATTTCTTTACATTGGTAGCATGCTCTTGTCTTCAGACAACATTTGCCCACGTGAGTCCTGCCGCAAAAGTTGCACTAGACACGTTTACCAAGTGTAGGTAGCGATTGTTCTAAATGCTTTTGTTATGAGCCTTGTCCTATATTCAGTTGTTCTCTCTTATCTCTCTATAGTTCTTGATGGTCCCTTTCTATCATCGTAGCTAAGCAAACTGCTTCGTCCAGAGTTTTGCAGTTGCCAGGTCTTGTTTGGGTTCAGTCCATCTATAAAGCATTTGGTTGTATTAAGTTCGTCCATGGTCAACTTTGAATACTTCTTCAGACGAACGAATTCGGTCAGAGATTGGGACACTGTCATAGTCCCTTGTCCTAGGTTTAGAAATTCTTGCTTCTTAAGATTCTTTTGATAGGCAAGGAAGTAACATTCCTCAACAATTTGCAGAAGTCCTCCCATGGAATGATCTTGACCTCTAAAATTCAATTGTCTTTGTTGCCTTCCACCAGTCCTTGGCATCTTTGGCGAAGGTGTTGGCGACGAACAACACCTTCTTGTTTTCGGTACAATCCAAGAGTTCGAATTTATTTTCAGTTGTCTCTATCCATTGTTTAGCTATATAAATACTTCCTTCGCCGTTATAGGTCGGCGGCTTCAACTTCCAGAACTCTTATATTGTGCATGGGGAAGGAGGCTGTCGTTCTTGTTGTTCTTGTCGAGGAGGGGTGTTGTGAATATCCTCCTCATTACGACCATTAGACTCATCATCGGATACATGCATTCTCTTATGAGGAGGCATCTATGAAAACTCTTTGTAATCATTTACGGAGTTTCGAGGCATGTGATTCCTAATTCAGAATGGAATTTAGTCATTCATTAATCAAGTCCTTTGGGCAATAATATTTACCAATACCATACTAAAACACATTACTATAATAAGTTTCTTATTGTAGGAAGTAAACATTCAACTAAGTCCAGGACTAGATGACTTTAATGTCTTTGATTCTAATGTGTCATGTGCTACTTATTTGTGCTGAGAAGTTTCTCCTACGTCCTTCTTTAAGGAATCTGCCTCTGCATTCCTTAGAATCCGGGCAAGGCACTGCCAGAGGACATGCCCGTTCTGTTTACAGTGGGTGCAGTAATTAGGTTCTTCTATGGACAAGCAGCGGATATGTTTGTGAGGCGGCGAACTCTCTAGCTCTAGGTCTCGCAGTTCCGTATATTCTTAGACAATATCTTCAGAAGATCCTACTCGTGATGGAGATATCCTTGGTTGGTTACTATTAGCACCTTCCTGGTCAGAGTGTTCCAATTCTTTTTGTATTGCGGGAGGGGCTACATTACGTCTGCGACCTTGACCACGACCTTGGTCGTGCGCTTGCCTTCGCTCCAGCTCTTAGGGAGTTGGGGCCGGATCGTTTGTTTGCATATTCTTTGCCCTCCTCGTACAATTCGCACATTAATACCTCAAGGAGGCATCTATATAACAATGTGACTAAATAAAGAGTCTATAAATAAGAAATTCATTTGATACTTACTTGAGGAGTAGAGCCGTAGATGCTCGGGAAGCTTGCACATGACTTTACTATGACAATGGAATACTATGAACAATAAATGACAATGCATTGATCTATACCCTACTATGACCAATGGGGAGCCAAGAACTTAGGCTCTGATACCAAACTGTAATGCCCCCAAAATCGCCCATCTTGCCACGTAGGCAGTCAGATTGATCCCGAAAGCGCTACACTGTCTGCTACACTATTGACCATACTATGACATTGACCATTCAACAATTTGTATATGTGGCAACAATTGGAATAATAAAATAAGTACGAACTTTTATTGCGGAAGGTGGAAATATACTTTATTGCAGAAGAGTTGGAATATCAAAGGACACTAAGCACTTATTGCAGTCACAAGTAAGTGGGCAATGACAATAATATCCAATAAAATATCGACAATGGTAACATATTTGATTACAATGAAAAAGACCATAATAACCTTCTGATATAGAGATGAATTATTCAAATAATGCAATTACAAACGAAAAACATTATTGAGTGCAATGAGCTATGTGCAGCAACCTTGAGCACTACGTTCTCCATCACTCCTCTCTAGATAAGACTCTCGCCTGCAAAATTTCAATTGTAGGGGCATCGAATATCCGTGAGTGAAAATGTCCAGTACAATAGACTCATAGGCTATAAATTAATAATCAAAACATACTTGAATCAATGACATATTTTGCTATAGACAGATAATCTCTTCTTTTCTCATTATAATCAATACTTTGGTTGCACAAGACAATGAATCTTTATAACTATATTTCATTCCTTACTCTGTCCATGCTCTACTCTCTTCTATAACTTTGCTTTGTCATTACTATGTCAAACTCTGTACTTTGTTATACATTACTTTGACATACTTTGCTATACTTTCCAATACATTATTTTTCCATGCTTTGCTATACTTTGCATTGCAATACTTTGCTATGCTTTACTTTATCATGCTTATTATACTTTACTTTACTATGCTCTATAGTACTGTGCCATACTGTACTATGCTTTACTTTACTATGCTTCACTTTGCCATGCTTTGCTATACTTTTACATAAGGCAATGAATCATTATGTCCATACCTTATTCTGTACTATATCCATACTCTATTCTTTTCTGTAACTTTGCTTTGTCTTTACTATACCATACTCTGTACTTTGCCATACATTACTTTGACATACTTTGCTATACTTTGCCATACAATTCTTTGCTATGCATTACTGTACTTTACCATACTATACTTTACTGTGCTATACTTTACTTTATCATGCTTTACCGTGCTTTACTTTACTTTATCTAAGGTACCTAACGGTCACGCATGTGCCTTGTCGAGCTGGTCGACCGACCTTCTTGAACCGGTCAACCGCTCTTAGCGGCATACCTGCGCCTCATCATCGGTCGATCGTCCTCGTCGGATCGGTCGATCATTCCAAATGGATACACCTTTGTTTCATCCGATCGATCGATCGATTATGCGGCCAGGATAGAGCCGCTAATTGTTTTCTTCTTTTCCGACCGACTTTCAGCTGTTGGATCGCGACGGTTACTATACAAAATGTGTAGTCTAAAATCTCTAGATCACTATGGAATCATTATACACATGATATAATCAATAATTTATTGCCTATGGGGATTAAACATCTAAGGTACCTTTTTCGATCATTTTCCGTTCTCGACGATCCCTGCGTCGTCTTCTCTAGCTTCGATGGTTCTTGGCCGACGAGGAGGGTATGGTCGGCCCTCACGAGTGCGCTGGTGGAGGACTGTTGTGCGCTGACGTCCGCCGGATCGACCCTTCGTCCCTGCGTGCGCGTGCAGCCCGTCAGAGCAGAGGAGGAACAGAGGGCTTATTGTGTTGGCCGGTCCGAGGAGATCCAAGAGGGGAGCATGGGGAATTCTCTCCTCCTCTTATAGCCTTTCTCTGTCCGAATCAGAGGAGGAATCGGGGAGCAAAAAGTGGCAAATTCTGTAATTTTATCTTTGCTTTACTTACATTGTTAATCATCCGTAGAATTTAGAAATCATGGATCAGAGAAAAAGGGTAAAGTCAAACCCCTTTTCCTGAGTGAGAAAGGCCCATTACATTCTGTACTATATTGAACATGGCCTCAAGTGGGCCTAACAAAAAGTGGGGCCCAACTATGAAGTTCGAATCCAAAAAGATCATTTACGTCTTTTGTAATAGAGCCCGGACCGGGTAAGGGAAATTTCGGTTCGAGTCTTTTGTTTTAGGATCCATGTACGTGACTCGGGCCGAGTCGGGGTTCAAGTCGGGTCGAGTCAGTGTTCGTACTTTGAAATCGATTTGTAATTCTCTCTGTCTTTGGACCAGTCGACCGTTCTTACTAGACCAATCGACCGCTCTCATTGGCCGGTCGACCGTTTTCTTGCGCCGAGTCGGTCGACCATCCACCATGGACCGGTCGACCGCTCCTGACGGTCACGTGTGTGCCTTGTCGAGCCGGTCGACCGATTCTTGAACCGGTTGACCGCTCTTAGCGGCATACCTGCGCCTCATCATCGGTCGACCATCCTCGTCGGATCGGTCAACCATTCCAGATGAACACACCTTTGTTTCATCCGACCGGTCTACCAATTCTGCGGCCAGAATAGAGCCGTTGATTGTTTTCTTCTTTTTCGGCCGACTTTCGACCGTCGGATCGCGATGGTTACTATACAAAAAGTGTAGTCTAAAATCTCTAGATCACTATGGAATCATTATACACATGATATAATCAATAATTTATTGCCTATGGGGATTAAACATCTAAGTATCTTTTTCGATCATTTTTCGTTCCCGACGATCCCTGCGCCATCTTCTCTAGCTCCGATGGTTCTTGGCCGACGAGGAGGGTACGGCCAGCCTTCACGAGTGCGCTGGTGGAGGAATGCTATGCGTCGACGTCCTCGGATCGACCCTTCGTCCCTGCGTGCGCGTGCAGTCCGCCAGAGCAGTGGAAGAACAGAGGACTTATTGTGTTGGCCGGTCCGAGGAGATCCAATAGGGGAGCATGGGGAATCCTCTCCTCCTCTTATAGACTTTCTCTGGCCGAATCAGAGGAGGAATTGAGGAGCAAATCGGAGGACCAGTCGGGAAGAAAATCTCTCTCTCCATTTATTGTTCATCGTTCCCTTCTTCCTTTTTATTTCAAATCTCTTTCCTTTCTTGCTCTTCCCATGATCTGAATTTGATTTAGCATGTAAATTCTTTTCATTTTTATGTTGATTCTTGTCAGACGTTACACAATGTGTGTTCGAATTCAAATCCCTTTCTTATTTGGATCCCTCGGCGCTTTAATTCTGTTTATTTGATTTGAATTAAATTCCGAATTCCCTTACTCTTCTGATCTTTCCTTCTCCTGAATTTAATTTGCGTTTGAATTCTTTCCATATCAGTGTTGATGAAATTTGCCAGCCGTTATACGTTTCGAATTTTAAATCATTTCCCCTTTTGTATTCTTCTATGTTTTGATTCTTTTGAACTCCTTTCTTAATTACAATTTACATTTGATTCTTGATTTCCTCTCATTAATGTCATTTAATTCCTTATTTTTAAATTTATTTCCTTCTTTAAGAATTGATTTTAATTAATTTTCAATTTGAATTCTTCCATCAACATTGATTTCAATTGATTTTCAATTGATTCCTTCGTTAAATTCATTGATTTCACGTTTTGATTTCTTTCATTAATTGTATTAAATTTCAATTTTAAATTATTTTTTCTTATATGAAATTTTGCATACGTTACAAGCATTCAATTTGTCGACGTGCTGCAAGTTGTCGCCATCCAATTTTCTCTGGACGCCAACTTGAGAAGGGAGGTTCGAAGTCACCACGTCACCCTAGGGTGGATCCACATTGGGCGAGCCCCTCCCCCCTCAAAATTTAATTTTTTTTTAACTTTATACCCCTCAATTTCTTTTTTAACTTTTAATGTATATATTTTATATATAAGATTTAAAGGTTAATAATGAAGTTCGGCCCTCTTAAATTTGAGTAAAATAAATTAGTTTAGATAATATGTAAATATATATAATTTTATATGTATGTAATATTTAAAATTTTAATACTTGACCTTCTTAAATTAAGTTAAAAATTATTAAATTATTATTTTTAAATTTAATTTAATAATTAATTAATATATTATTATAATAATAATATTTTGGCCTCTTTGAAAATTCCTAGGTTCGTCCCTGCTTATATTAGTCTAGTGATGGAAAGTGAAGCAGATGTTGAAGATGTCAGGAGTTCAATTTCTCCTTGTCATTTTTTTACTATTTATTTTTTACTACCCCCACCCGCTTTTGACTCTCGATCCGCCGATAACACTCGTCAAGTTGTAACACCGTTTAGCTTCTTCATGCATCGTTTTCATTTCAGTATAAATAGTTACTTTCTTGTTGAATATAAGAAATTCATTTCTCGGTGCTTCTTTTACTTTCGCTCTCCTGCAAGTTCTTCCACTTCGTCCGCTCTATCTTCTTCTTTCCCGGCGTTTCTCCGATCATCACCAGCGGGTTATCGGAGTTCGGATTTTGACAGGGAGGATATTTCTTTTTAACTTCTCCATTACGCCCCTTTCCTCTTAATCTAAACTCACGGAAAAGTCGATCCTGCAACAAGTTTTCTACAAGTGTTGGGTTTTCTTTGGTTCTTTCTTCCTTTGTTATCGGCTTGTTAATTACGTTACTTATTAACCAATTTAATAATGAAATATCATCCTGCTTTTTAAATTAATTTCGAAAAATACTCATCGAGAATTAATAATCAATTTGACCATGCCACCAATTTAATAAAGAAAACAAATCGATCGTGCCGCTGGAATTTCACTTGGGCTGCGGAATGCACCCATTGCAAAAGAACCACTAAGTTTGATGAAGAGGAATCGATCTACAGTATGCATGCATGATGTATTCCATTGGCCGGAATAATAACGCACGAGCATTTGAGAATAAATGCTTCCTATCAATCATGGACAGAATATATTCATCATGTCAACAATATAAGGGTTATCATCCCTTTAATTTCGTATCGTCAGGCAAAAAAAGAAAAAGAAAAAGAAGAAGAAAGCAAAAGGCTAACAAAAGTTTGATTACATAATAATAGACAAATTGAACCTTGAGCTTCTTAGCTATGCGAACAAACTTTTTTTCTACATTTGAAATTACGTAAATGTGTGTGTACACATATGCAACCACCAATCTCTTAATAGTCCTAGATCTATATAAACCTTCACCTTCATCTCTTAATAGACGATCGGCGGCATCGATATCTCTTCTGTTCTAAGAATGGTGAGTGAGCCAAGGTTTTAAATTGATCATTAAATATCGTCTCATCTATTTATTTGTTTATATATACTTTTATTTTCCTCCACATCTGATTAATTTGATCATCTAATTAGTGACTATATACAATATATATACTTCTTGTACGTCAACTAATTCCCTGGAGATCCATCTCTTTCTTTGGTGCAGGGTGGTGCGGCCAGCTTCCTCTCATCCTTGTTCCAGAAGGGCGGTGCGACCATCAACCCCACGGCCACCACCGTCATCACCATCGAGCCCACGGTGTATTACGTCTCCAGGGGGCCGTGCGGCGGCGCCGGAGGCGACGTCGTTCGACATGGACGCCAGGGGCGGCAACGTGATGTCAAGTGTGAGGGTGGGTCATTGTAACGCCTCCATATCAAACTATGTCAAGAGTGGCAAGATCCAACGGAGAGAACGCTACCAAGTATGTAACGTTCTTGACAAAGATTTTGACCATAAAGAATATACAAAACACAACATAAAAAAATAGAATATCATTAAAAATGGAAATTCATGATAATCGCTGAAATAATTTTTAGTGTCTCATCAAAGAGAGGAAATTATTATAACTATGAAGGTGTATGAAAAGGAACAAATATGATAGTGAAAGATAATAAAGACATTCAAGGATCATCCCAGTAGTTGAATGTTAAACTAATAAACAATTGATTAATAATAGAGAAATCATGATATCAGTGTTGAATTCATGTTTAACTCTGAAATCATTAATGGGAGAATTTGTAAGCATTAAATTATGAAATAATGAATGGAATAATAATACATTTGATAATATGATAAACATCAAACAATAAGAGTTTAATCCATTAAAAAATTTCAAAAAGATCAATCGATAATTCAATACTATATTTTGATTCTCAATGAAAAGAAATTAATGTAATGCTTTAATTCTTGTATTATATTTTTCATGCTTAATTTGAATCGGTACTTGTCAATACAATGGTAGTGGACTCTTTTAATGATGTTTTAATGCTCTAATATCTGTCACAATATTCCAAAACAAATATCATGAAGTTTCAAGAATTTTTTTTCTCAAATTCAAATTAAAAATCAATTGTAAGCATTTTGATGACTGTACGTTCAAACTTGTGCAGGCAGATGTCCGAACTTTAAAACATCATTTTGTTAAAAATTTCTGATGTCATGGTGAGTGCATTGATGCCTGTTGAACAGAGAGGAAGGTAGAAGAGATATATATAATATATATCGAGTCCCCTCGTGGGATGGTGGCAGTGGTACACGCACACTAGATTAGTTTAGCTGCCTAATAATATTATATTACTAAAAGGATTAGACAGTTCATTTGAGTTATAACTTGGTAAATTACATCGATCATTTCTTAACCTTAGGTCAATGTCTTAATAATCTTTCAACTTCAATTTGTAACTAAATTATCGCCGAATTTTGATTTTATTGCACGTATCGTCCTCCTTATCGATAATAGACAATTCCTCGATAACCTCACTAACGTGGCATAATTAAATATAAAAAATAAAAAAGTTGTAGCCACTCGTCAGAGGGGACAAGGGGGCGGCGCCCCCACCCCCTCTGTTCTCTAGGGCCACCAGAGAGGAGGGGAAGGGGCGTCAGCCCCGTTGCATGGGGCCGGGGCCATCACTCTCCTTTTCTTCCTAGCGCGCAGCGCCGGTGAGGGAGAACGGAGGGAGTCGCCCCAATATGCGAGCTCATGTGCCAGCAGTACAGACAAGTGACCGGTAGAGCCGCCCGCTACGACGACCGCATGACAACGACGGATGCTTCAGCCCTATGAGCGCGATGATCGACAGAGTGACAATGGCCCCCGATTTGCGAGTGCGATGATCACTCTTCAACAAAAGTTGTCTGATTGCAAGATCTGCCATGCCCGCCTGACGTCCATGCAAAGGCGATGACGAATGATCGCTTGACAACGACTGACATGCGAGCGCGACAATCGTGCTTTGGCTGCAGTCGTCAGCCTATAACGCCCAATGCTTGAGCTCGCACAGAGGGCTAGCAAACCCCCCCCCCCCTCTCTTTTCTCCCTCGCTAGCGCCGCACGCGAGGGAGAAAGGGGGGCCTGCGTGAGCTTGCACAAGAGGCGGCACCCCCCTTTCTGTCTCATCGGCATCGCACGTAAGGAAGAAAAGGGAGGCGCCGACCCTGCGTGAGCTCGCACAGAAGGGTTGGCGCCCCCTTTCTCACTCACCAGCGTCGTGCACAAGGAAAAAAAGGGGGTCGGGCCTCCACACGAGCTCACATAGGAGGGCTCCTCCTCTCCAACGCTGGAGATGAAAGGGGGTGGAGAGGGGCGTTGGCCCCTGTGCGACGGGGTCGGTGATCCTTCTTGATGTGTAAAATGATGTAGCAAAATAAAATCACTAGCAAGTGCACTAATCGCTTGAGTAATATAGTAAAAGAAGTAAAGAGTGTCGAACCCAGGAGAAATATTAATAATTTAATATCTGAATTTATAAATTAATGAAAGAAGAAAAACATGAAATTTTGGAAATAAGTTTTGTAATTATAAAATATATATGAAAAATAAGATAATAATAATATAATATAGTGGTGTTGAAGTTAGGTTTTAGGATGAAAATAGATTAAGATAAATATTTAAACTATAAAAGATAAATTTAATTTTTAAAGATGGATTAGAGTCTCCCTAAAGTAATCTAACATGATTAATTTATGATCTCCATAACTGGCATCCCATCAACCTAAGCATGTAGAATTATTTTAATTTAATAAGAATTGAAGTCTCCACGATTGGCATCCCATCAAATCATATTAAAATTAAGATGTATTAAATTAGATTTTCTATACTACTAATCACTCCACAAACTAGTATAGATTAAAAGACTACACAAACTTGATTCTCAACACACCAGTTATCAAATTTATGTTAATTATTAATTTAATATGAAATCAATTAAAATTAGTATCATGAATTTTGAAATTAAATACTCAACAAATTGATTTAGTCTAATTCAAAAATTCAAGTAACTAACATAAAAGCAATAAGCATAATTAATAATTGATCAGAAAAGATTAAAAATAAATAAAATAGGATTCAAATAATTTTCCTTCAATTAATAATCTCCTAACATATAAAATCTAAAAACATGGAGTTCATCCTAGAAATTCTAAACAGATAATAAAATATAAATGATGAAAATCTGGACAAACAATCGGTAGCCTCTCGGACTTGATTAGAGTCGCGATCAACTTTCAGTCGTCGCACCTCTTTCCGTAGTCTGCAGAGCTCATGATTCACCGTAGAAGAAAACTACACTTCAAAGCATGAATTGAATTGATGGTTTCTTCCTCTATTTATAGGTGCGAACGTTGATTACGGGTGTAAATCGTATGGCTGGATTTAAATTTACTGGATAAAAGTTGATACGATCTCTTTGGATCTCGGCCAAAATGATAACTTCTTATAATTATATAGACTCTTCTTATCTTTACTCCCTTCTTCTAATCTGGGCCAAAATGATAAGTTCTTTCCATCATTACGCCCAAAATTATGTCATACATCGATTGTTGACCAATAAATTTCGGTCATGCATGGATTACATCATGTTACGCCGACAAAATCAAGCTGCATTTCTTTAACCCCCAAGGAAGTTGATGTATGATTAATCTAATTAAGATGATAACTTCAATTTTATGCCTTGGATGTGATGCTTCTCGGCCATAAGATCTTGGGAGTAAAGATCATTCCTTCATCCTTATGTCGCCTAATGATTTGGGATTGTAATGATAAATCTTCATCCATGGCACTTCAAACTCTTCTCGATTTTTACTCCTTAAGATAACATCTTGATAGTTTTTACTCCTTAAGGATAACATCTGATACGTTTACCCCTTATCTCATTCAGCGTTAATTCGACTTGCCTGCAAACTAATTAGAAAAATTAAGATATTCAAAGCATTAATAATCAAAATTGATAAATCCGGAATTATGACTAAAATGGTCTAAAATGATGCATGCCATTATCAAATTACAGAAAAATTAATTAATAATAAATTAAAATATGTTATATTATGTATGCATCACTTCCTCTCCTCTCAGATGCCGGGGAGGAGAGGGGGTGGGGCGTCTGAGTTGAGTAATTAAACAAAGGATCAAACACAAAACAAGGTGGGTGATTCAGAAATCACCTTGCACATTTCTTTTAGAATAGGTCTGATAGCAGTGATTTCAAATCTAGAAGTTAATCGTACTCTAGCAACTTTATGTAAGACAGAGTTAGATTTTTTGGGGGTGATAGTGGAAAAGTTGACAGATAAGTCGCCCTTACTGTCACTCTACAGAACCGTACATGAGATTTTCACCTCATATGGCTCGGATCTAGTCATTAAAAAGAATAGATTTGATACATTTCTTATGTACCCATAGGTGCTATATTGGATAGATCCATTGATTTTCCCACTCATATATGTTATGTATGATGTAAATCGTCCTCAAGTTTGAATGCCAAGATATGTTATCGTATTCTGTTTGATTGTTTTCTTAACTTGTTGCGATTGGTCTCATGTTGGGATTAAATTGTAGGTTATGTTTGTCTCTGTCCCTGTTACTTTGCATTCAAATGTCGATCTTAATTTTTGTAGATGCATGCTATCATATTATGATTGAGTGTGTGTGTGTATATGTGTGTGTTGTTGTTGTTGTTGTTGTTGTTGTTGTTGTTGTTGTTGTTGTTGTTGTTGTTGTTGTTGTTGTTGTTGTTGTTGTTGTTGTTGTTGTTATTGTTGTTGTTGTTGTTGTTGTTATTGTTGTTGTTGTTGTTGTTGTTGTTGTTGTTGTTGTTGTATAGTGTAAGTTTTGTTTCGAACATTGCCTCAACTTTCGACATCTGGATAATATAAGAATTCGACTGTATCATTTCGCGCAATGTGTACCCCATAAGTGAACAAGGACCTATCATATGATAAGTAAAGGATGAGGGATGTAAATGCACCTAATAGTCACCTGATTGCTAAACAAATTATAGGATAATGAAACATTGTCAAGTAAAGAAATATTGAATATCGAATCAAGTTATTGATATCGTATGTTATCGCGATTATCAAGCATGTCACCCATATCGAATTGTCATAATTATCAAGCAAGTTATTAACTTCAAGTTTTTCATGTTTCATGAGATTATATTGCTCCATGTTATCTATTGATTCTCGTTTACTCATGATATTTTTATGATGACTCTTATGATTATCTCTCTAGCAAAAGTATGTTCTAATCTTTTTTCGATTATTATAATTAAATTATGAATTGTATATTGTTATTAGCTCCCCACTAGACTGCAAAGCTTACGGGAGAATTGTCTCCCTATATTTGATTAGTCAATGATGGTGTTAAGTCAGTGTGTTGCGATGATGCTCAGACGATAAGATAAGACATCATTAAGAAGGCCCAATTATTTAGTCGTATTTACTTTCCACATTATGAACTGACATTTCTATCTTGAGATTATGTAAAGACCTTTCGATTTCCGCAATTCATTAATGTCTTTCGCTTTCATCCTTTCATTTCTATTTTCCTTTTTGCTGACACTATTTAAAACCGTCGGAAACATCATTTTCGATAGTTTTTTTGACGTTTTTTTTTACGGAATCAATTTGTCCGAAAAATGATCGTCGCAAATCAATTTCCGACGGTTGGAACAAAAACGTCAAAAATTTCGATGAAAGTCCGGCGATCATGACCGCCGATATTTGCGACGGTAATGACCGTCGAAACTTTCGACGATCGTGATGACCGCTGCAAATTTCGACGGTACCAACCGTCGAAACTTTCAGTAGTCGTCGCGCGATCGCCGAAACTTTCGGCAGTCAAAATCATCGTAAAGAATTTTTATAATATAAAATAAATTAGCCGGTCGACGGCTAGCGACCAGATTCGGCCGCCAAGCAGCCAATCCGAAGGCCAACGGCCCGCGGCTGGATCTGGAGGCTGGATCCAACCGTCGGAGGCCGAATCCGATCCGATCGCTCGCGGACGATCCGATCGCTCGCGGACGATCCGATCGCTCGCGGACGATCCGATCGCTCGCGGCTGAATCCGGCCGCTAGGCAGCCAATCCGATCGCCCGCGGCCGAATCCGACGGCCAGCGGCTGGATCCGGCTGCCAGCAACTGGATCCGGCCGCCAGGCGGCCGGATTCGACTGCCTAGCAGTCCGAGCCAGAGAGAAAGGGAGAGGGACGCCGGCGGTCGACGCTTGACGTCCGGTTGGCTCGCCGGCAGGGAGAGGGAGAGGGGGATAGAAATAAAGGGTTTAGGGTTGGGTATATATAGATATATATATTATATAATATATAGGTGGAAAGATGGAAAAGCGGAAAAATGGAAAAAAAAGCTGGATAATCAAATTTTAATTACCGATGACTCTGACCGTCGTAAAAGAAAATATTAATTATTTTAAAGTTACCGACGGTTGTGACCATCGAAAATTATTTAATTATAAAAATAAAATACTATATTTAGTTATATATTATTTTTATTTTATCGATGATTTGAACTGTCGCCAATTATTACAGACGGTCAGAACCATCAAAAATTACGAGGTTTGAACTATCGCTGATTATATTAATAAAATACTCTTCTATTATATTATTATACATTTACCTACGGTTACGACCGTCGGAAATTGCGGCGGATAGATATTTGTCAGAAATATCGACGTTCCTAATCATCGAAAAATAAAATAATAATATAATAAATTACATAATTTATTATTTTTATTTTCGACGGTTATGACCGTCGAAAATTGTGACGGATGGATATCCGTCGGAAATATCGACGTTCCTAATCGTCGAAAAATAAAATGATAATATAATAAATTATATAATTTATTATTTTTATTTTCGACGGTTGTGACCGTCGAAAATTGTGATGGATGGATATCCGTCGGAAATATTTCCATCGTAAATTGCGACGGATTTCTATCCGTCGAAAATTGTTCGTCGAAAAATGACAATTTTCTTATAGTGTGATGTGTCATGTTTATTGATGATGTCATAACATCGTAGCGTCTTCAATGATCAATGCCACGTGGCGATTTAGGGACGTTACAGGTGCTACTAGAGTTAGTAGTCATAATTGTGTTTTATTGTCCATAATATAAATTTCCTGAACGTAATAAAGCCTAAAATGGTAGCTATTATGTCAACCCGTGTGGTTGCGTTTGAGAAATCAATCGAGCCTACATGTTGTGTCCAAGTCTGCTCTCCTGGACTATGGAAGTGAAAGAAAATCATAGCTATTTTCTTCAATTATAAGAGAAATACAATACGGTTAATTAAACTCATCAATGAACCACGCACACATTAATCTGCCATCATCATTCCACCACTTACTATGTTCATATAATAAATCGAGTCTACCACCTATCATTGCAGTCCCAGTTGGTAATTGAGCAGCAACTACTGGTTGAAGAAAGGTTGGCTTAACAAGCCGCCAAATTGGTTGGAGAAGTCCGCGTACATCATGTAATTTCCATCGTTTAACCTCTGGCGCCTCATAGGACTTTGATCAACCCATGCAGTGTGTGCTCCCAGCTGCATCTGCTGTTGAGTTGAGTTATTCTTACTGCCGTTGCTGCTGTTGTTAGTAGCAGAAGTCACCTGACTCGAGCCAGGATGGTGAGAAATAAGCATCGAGATTTCTGGTGCCGCTATTTCTGGTGAGTTGTCCAGCAGATGCGAGACAGTCGAATAATCTTCTAAGAAATCAGATACAGAGGACTTTTGCAGCTCCCGTGCGCACTGCCCATTTGCTCTCTGTAAGCTCGCTGAGTAGATGTCTTCTGCATTGGACTCCTCTTGCTCTCGATCTACCAGTTCAGGCATCGGCTGCAATTGGCTGTTCTTCTTGTAAATTCTACAGAGCACCCAGTCGTCCAGCTGCGGTGCCAAAATAACCGACCCTCAAGTACCATTTAAGACTGGACTTTCGACCTCCCCATGAAAGCAAACTTCCACCACTAAACTTGGACTTTTTTTGTTCTAGTGGAAACATGAATTGAAAAATGTCTCGGAAAGTATAATCATCATTAACGAGTGATACATCAATTGACCTGTAAAAACGAGTGCATAATGTTGTCTAAAAAAACATATTCGGTAGCCTGACCTTGTTTGGTTTATGAATCAAAAAAGCGAAAACTCACTGAAACGAGCAAATTTCCGTGAGAATGATGTATATTACTGGTATACACATACAGAGTCATGGTAGAAAGGATATTGCCGAGAGGCATATACATCAATAAATAGCCTCTGTACCATAGAAGGGCAATAGGACATGAAAGCATACACATGACTATTAATCAGACCCTAATCATGTACTTGGAAGACTAATCATATAGCTGGACGATAGTCGACAGAAGGTGCCTTGGCTTTAAGAAGCTGGTTGTGGCTTATTCAGCTGTTGTTCCATTCCACAAAATCGCTACACAGAAGAATGAGCAGAAGCACATTGCTTTTCTGCAAGTTGGTTGTTCACGAACTCAAGCACAGCGCGACGCTGAAAAAGCAATACAACATTAATTCAAGCTACGAAGAAACAAAACTATCAGCCCTGGATGTGTAAGTTTATCTACCCGTTGATCTAAACCAGCTTCTGTTATATCCAGCTTCAGAGATTCTAAGCATGTTACAGCTTCCTGAAATCCACTTATTGCTGCATCCTCATTCCCCAAATTCCGGTCAATATCTGCAACTTTCGCAAGTGAAACCGCCAAATCAAGAACCTACATTGGAAAAAAGAAGAGCAAGCTTCAGCAACATAAGGTACACAGGATAGAGAAAAGTAGGAAGACTACAATCTACTCATGATATTAATAGGATACACAACAGAATCATCATGCAGAATAAGATGAAAAATATGGATACCCACGTTAAGGAAAAGTTAACATCATTGTAGCATGTAATGGAGTTTCTTGCAAGGCAATAGATGCAATTTTTCAGGAATATCCTGAAAGTAAAGATATGTGCTCTCCCTACCAACATTGGAAGTTGAAAAAAGATTGACCATAATACCACAATATAAGCTGAGAGCCTAAATTGCATTTACCATCTTATGTAAGGAATCATAATAACAAAAAATGAAGCATCGGATACACAAGAAAAAGGGCAAAAGTTATCATAACTATTAAATATGGTGTCAGGTGCTATATCTATTTCATAAAATTCTTAGCAAAAGGTCCTGGAGAAAGGAATATGCTTTAGCAATGTTGTCAAACTCGTAAATCGGAGTCGACACGGAAAGGCTAGGTAAACACGTAAAACGTGAGATCGTAACACGAAACGGCCGATTCTACTAAAATCACATTTTATATTAAATTAATAGTAATTCTGCTTAGAACCTAATTTACTTATAAACTAATAATTCAATACGATTCAGAAAATCTAATAATAATCAATTATTTAATCATCTATGATTTATTAAGTTATAATAATTAACAAATTAGCAATACATTACGAGAAACAACAGAAAACCAAATAAAAAAAACATGGAAAGAATATGAACCAAAACATAAAAAAAAGGACTGCAACCTCTCTTATCCCCTCGCTTTAGCAGTCGAGAGGACTGTCTTTTGCAAACCCAAAAAACAAAAGACTGTACCGAGCTGGTCGCGAACCAAAAAAAATAGAAAACGGGAAATCAAAAAAATAAAACTGTAGAGTAAAAAGAGGACGAGTCATTTTTCTATCTCGTCCTCCCTGCTCGAGCAAAGCCTCTGCTCGAACACGGTGGTTCTCCTTGTGAGCAGAATAGGAGAGAGAAGGAAGATGGAGAGAGGAGGGAGAAGGAGCGAACAAAATGTGGCGCCGGCGAGCAGTGGCATGCCCCAAACAGCAGCGTGCAGCGGCAAACAGCGGCGGCGGCGAACAGAAGCGGCGGCGAACAGCAGTGGCGACAAGCAGCAGCAATGGTAGCGAACACCAGCAGTAGCGAACACCGGCGAGCAGCAGCAATGTTGAACAGTTTGGATTTGGGGCTTGAGTAACTGATTAGGGCATAGCGTGAATCACAAACTCAGGTAAAAAAAAATTGGTTTGGGTGGACTCGGCTGGACGCCGTGTCCAACGTTTTATGAGCCAGCACGCGATTTTATCGCGTGTGGTTGAGAACGATTTTTTTTCGAGTTGACTCGTTTTCCTTGGATGATATCGTAAACTCGTCCGATTCCACGAGTTAACTCGCGATTTTGACAACATTGTGCTTTAGCATTAAAGAAGAGCTGTTAGAAGACCATAACAAATGTTTCAAAAGCATTCATAAGGTTGTAATGAAGTCACATTTATATAAGTTACTTGCATGAATTAAGAAAGAGAAAACACAAATAATTAAATGATTAACCAGCCTTATGATTTATCAATGTAATGATGGAGATACTCAAATATGAGTATGATGCGACCTGTTTTAAGTGCAATATGAAATCTCAAGTATGCTAACATCAAATTA
Organism: Pontederia crassipes; assembly: GCA_030549335.1. NCBI lineage: Eukaryota > Viridiplantae > Streptophyta > Magnoliopsida > Commelinales > Pontederiaceae > Pontederia > Pontederia crassipes. The sequence goes on along the minus strand of CM060188.1, from coordinate 8,510,550 downwards.
AGTCAAAAATTTACATCACATGCATTTATCTGACAATAAATGCATTATTGTTCAAGGATTATATCATTTTAGTATTAGGACAATATGATCTATATGTTATCACACATGCTCAATACATAGATTGGAACAACCCAGTTCTATTTGGGATTTGTCTCAACCCAGTTGCATTCAGAAGCGGGTCTGACTCTTTTAGACATAGTTGCAAAGAGGGCCGAGATCAGCTCCAAATTTGAAAAATACAAACAGGACTCTGACCCGATTTGTTATTTTTATATTTTTCTTTCTTTTTTACTTAAAAATCATGGAGCATTCCACACCATAGCCGATCTCGTCAAGTATGAAAGCTCACATTTTCCTCACCTTGTCATTTATTTTCTTCTCTTTTTCCTCCCCTGTTCCACTCTGACCGCCGGTTCCTCTTCAGATTTCTCCACTTTTTCCTTCTCTTCCTCTTACTTCTAGTTTCCTATGGTTTTTTGTTTGCTTCTCAGTTTCTCATCCTAAAACCTTCAGATCTATACTTTTTTTTTTCTTCTTTTAAGGAAGCCTAACATATGGCATAGATTGAGAATAGAGACTAGTATTTTACTAAGGGGGATGATGGAGAAGTATCGAAGTAGGAGAAGAGACTTACATATGGCTTTCATTGACTTAGAGAAGGTGTATGATCGGGTACCAAGGGATGTACTTTGGAAAGCCTTGCAAAAGAAGAGGGTGAGTGTTGCCTACATTAAGGTAATACAAGATATGTACGATGGAGCATTGACTAGGGTTAGGACATCCGGAGGTGAGACAAATAAATTTCCTATAGGAATTGGCCTACATCAAGGATCAGCTTTAAGCCCGTATCTATTTAACTTAGTTATCGATGCTATAACCGAGAGTATCACGGAGAAGGCACCTAAGTGCATGCTATTTGCGGATGATATAGTACTTTTAGCGGATTCAAAAGAAGAGATTAATACAAAATTGGAAATATGGAAAAATACGTTGGAGTCAAAGAGTTTTCGTTTAAGTAGGAATAAAACAGAATATATGCATAGCAATTTCACAAATAAACAACTTAGAGACGATTTGGAAGTTAGGCTAATTCCTCAAGTGACAAAGTTTAAATATTTAGGATCAATCGTAAGACAAGATGGTGAGATTGATGACGATGTTAATCATAGAATTCAAGCTGGTTGGTGCAAGTGGAGGAAAGCCACTAGAGTTCTTTGTGATAGAAAAGTACCCAATAAAGTTAAAGAAAAATTCTATCGTACTGCTATAAGACCGGCAGTGTTATATAGTTGTGAATGTTGGGCTATGAAGGGACAACATGAACGTAAAGTGGGGGTAGCCGAAATGAGGATGTTGAGATGGATGTGTGGTCATACAAGATTAGATAAGATTAGGAATGATCATATACGTGAACGAGTCGAAGTGGCTCCTATTAGTGAGAAAATGGTAGAGAATCGTTTGAGATGGTTTGGTCATGTTCAGAGAAGACCATTAGATGCGCCAGTAAGAAGAGTAGATCAAATAATCTAGAGTCCGATTAAAAGAGAGAGAGGGAGGCCAAGGCGGACACTTGGCGAACTAATAGAGCAAGATCTATTGGTGAATAATATACCGAAAGATTTGGTTACTAATAGAGCGGAATGGCGTCATATGATCCATGTAGCCGACCCCACCTAGTGGGATGAGGCTTTGTTGTTGTTGTTGTTGTTTTTAAGGAAGCCTAACCTCCCACCTCTTTTGGACCTCTGAAATCTTCATCACTATCAGTGCGCCTCGACAACTCCACATCAGTGGCAGACCTCTGTATCATGCTTGTGACATAACCTACGTCAATGTTGCTGTTTTCCTCAACGATATGATACTCCACAGCCACCTGTTAATTTTTTTAACAACCTCTTGAGAGGGTTCTTGTTCACATCTCACCGTATCCAAGATAATAAAACGTCCTGGTCTGATATTGGTTCAATCAAGATGTCCTGATCTCAATCCAAATTAGAAACGAGTTTGGGACAAGGATTAACCAGATCTAAAACTGGGACAACCTCTCTTCTAATCCAAATCCGACTCACCCTTACAAACAACAAAGCAGGACATGCACATTATATGCAGTATATCAAGCATCACAGTCCTGTTATCCAAATATTCTGAACAGAACCAAATATATACAAACAATATCATTCTTAATTCACAAGGCAATTTTTTACAACACAGACACTAACTACCTAATGGAGCAACCAAGTCCCCCACCTGAGAATAAGCACTTTATTAGATTATTCTCCCTGAACATTGATATGAATTACATAAAAATTATGATTAATTTGAGTTTGGTACTAGTAGATGCTTATAAATAAGGATCCATTTCCTTAGTGTTAGGTACAATAATGTAGTTTAGTTATATTTTGGATGTAGTTTAGTTATATTTAGGTTGACTAAAATGGGTGAGTCAACATAAGCACAAAGAGGGATCAAGTGAACTAAGTTTCGTAATTCTGCATTGATGCCATTTTTCTCAAATTTCTACACATGATGTTTTTCTAAACTAAGTTTCAATTGAATTATGAAACATCATTATTCTATTTGAGAGCCCTACTAGAACCACCACCACCACCACCACCACCACCACCACCCCCCCTCTGTGTTAGATGTTGTGATTGAATTAACATTAAGGAGAATGTAAGAACACATTTTTGAATTCTATTGGAATAAGACTTACTGAATTAGTTAGATTGATTAAGTTTGAAATTTTAACTCCGCCTATATTTTATAGCCGGTCCCAAGCCCGGATAAAGGAGGAGGGTTGTGTTAGGCCCCGACAGCCAGCATAAAATCCTGTCGAATCTTATGAACATGGATCAACGAATATACTAATAGAGCGGAATGACGTCGTATGATCCATGTAGCCGACCCCACCTAGTGGGATAAGGCTTTGTTGTTGTTGTTGTTGTTGATTAAGTTTGAAATTTTCTGACCAAGTATCTTTTGTTTTTTTTTAACAAATGCATCTTTTGGTTTTATTGTCACGTTCCTATATAGAATTATATACAGGAAATCACGATCAATTAGATTCCTGAATGACTCGTTTTTTACAAATGTACTCTGGCACTGTTGTTGTTGGATAAGGCTTTGTTGTTGTTGTACTCTGGCACTGTTGCCAATGACCATGAACATATTTGTGCAAGGTAAAACACCCTGGAAAATGTGAAAAGATGAAAATCTTTTATGTACTTCAATGGGGATTCACCATGCATATGTCAATTAGTCTAACAAAATTCTCAAAAAAATATAAGTTTTATCACAACGCATAATCATAGTGGAGATAATAAGGAATCTAGTCTACAGATGAAAAAACATTTTTCTTGAAAAGAAAGCTCTATGGAAAAACAGACCGTTTTAAAAAAAAATAGCAGAAGCAGTAAGAAAACAACCGACAGTTAACCTGAGAAGACATATTCGGATGTTCCTTGACTGCTTGGCGGCGAACATCCAAGGACCTTACATAGTAACTTTTGGCTGATTGCAAGTCTCCATCATAGTATCTAAGATCTCCAATTTTATTAAGAGAAACAGACAATGTCTGCACCAGCTACAAACATCAAATAAAAGGGGTTTAGCCTTCTTGGCATTAGAATGGCACACATTTCACATTTTTATACTAACCTCTAGATCTTTAGAAGACAACTTTGAAAGAAATTCCACACTTTCTTCATAGTAATTGATAGCTTGACAGGTGTCCCTCATAGCTCGACTGCAGTGGAAGCATAATGACAACGATGATGCCAAAGAATTCTTATATATGCATCTAGGTAAGATACTGTATAAACATTTTTCTGAGATGGTATACTGTAAACATGAGAAGATAGTTTTCATTCAGAATGTGAGAAGATGATGTTATAACAGCCAAAGTGACTTCTTCAAAAGCACAGGAATCTACTTGTGCAACAAATGCACAACAAAAGCCGAAAGAAAAAAGAGACTTGTATTTTCATTTGTTTTGAAGGTATTGTATTTTTCATTTTGCATTTACCAAGATTGCAATAAGTGGATTGCAGCTTTAATGATTCAGTTGGAAGTCCAAAAAGAATCTGAATTCAGAAAATGCTGCTATTAATTATAATTTTTTTAAGGAAAAGTAATTATCAATTTTAAAGACAACAACATATGAAGAATGCTGCATCTGTCTAGAGGCTCACAAACCCGGTTCTTAAAGGTGGCAACTGACTACAACAGGAAGGGCCTAACATGCGTGTACATGTTTTCCGATAAAGAAGCTTGCAGACAATAAACTCTGTTAAATCATAACCTAAGAGCCAAAGTTAAGCACTTCACATGTTTAAGAGAAAGTACTCAAGCAAGAAGTGTCAGCATGCAGAAAGATGAGAACACACCAGCAGTCACCTAACATTCCTAGGACAGCTCCAAGCTGTGAACATAACTCTGATGTATCCCCAGATTTCTGAATTTCCTCTCTTATATCATCAGCACAAAGACAGAGCCTTGATTTAGCACTTTCTATATTCTGTGCACGAAAGGCCTGCAGAAGGCTGAGAAAAGTTAACAACGTTCAGAATATGTGCCATTTATTTCCATGTTATGAAAGCAAATTATGCCAATAATCAATGAAGCAAAATAATAAAACTGAACCAACCCTAAAAAATAGTAACCAAATATCACAGTTTGTAACATACCCTCATAGCCTGTTGAACAAGAAAAGCACCTCTCTCCATGGAAACATCTCCATAAATCACATTTTTTTATACATCTTTTCCTTCTTCATCGCCATTAACTTGAGACCTTTTTATTCTAGCATGACCATCTATAAAGCGATCAACCATGGCCTGAAGATCTGGATCAGGCTCAATTTTCTCTATGTCAGCGCCACAAAGTGGACAATCCTTGAAGCGTGATACACAAATCCTGGAGAACATTTAAAAGGTAAGAATCTGATGACAACAATAGTTCAGCAAGAGAAGAATAGCCACATATGCTTTTCACACCATACCTGCAAAATTTATGAGAGCATGGCATGCATTTACTACTTTGGTACAGCAGTGATTGACAAAGCATGCAACTCAAAGGCCCCAACTTAAATGTTGTCTGTGAATCAAATCCATAAGGACATTTTGGAGACACTATAGCAGGTTGGTCACTTTTATTCTCTGTATTTGCATTACAATCTGTCTGGTATTTTTTGCGGCCTTCCTCGGTCTTCATTGGACAAACTCCATCAACTGAAGATGCTTTAGCAAATGGACACATAGAACTCATATTGCTCAGAACGATACTGCACGACATGGAGAAATGCAGTTTTATCAAACTGATAACAGATATTGGGAACTTGAATTTTTTTTCTCAAATCGCATGAGGTATGAAACAGGCCAATATGCACAAGTTAAAGTAAATCACAGGAACAAATTTGGAAATATAGGGACGTCTAAACATATGGCTGTTAGTATGTAATTACAGCACAACAGCAGTATACTGTATACTTGTGCAAGTAGGCATCAGAAAGGATTCACGTATAGGTGCAAAAGAGGGAGAAGTTTCATGTATTAGCATGCCCCATTGAAAGATCATTTATGGAAATGGAATACCATTTGGAAAGAAAACGCTGATATATGTCTTATATGAAAACCAAGCTTTACATCCAGAACAAACATAATTCAAGCAAACAGATGAATTCGCAATCAGCTTCTAGAGTCGCCCCTGTCTCTATGTTTTATCAAGGGTCCTACATAATTGGCCTTCATAATCTTAACTAAGCACTCTAACTCTTCCGATTATATTTTAATTTATTGCAGGTAATCCAATGTTTCAAGATCGGTAAAAATTTGGTTAATATAGTGGGTAAGTCCAATAGCAAGATCCCGTCTTTCATCCTTTAATAAAAAAAATATCAATGTAGAAAACCTCTATTACATCATAAGATAAGCCGCAAACACAAGAATTTAATGCCACAACGCTGGCAGCTTCAATGTAAGCACCCAGAATACGATTAAAAAAACGATCTTTCCCTCGGAAACAAAGCAAAAACTTGAAAAGTTTGCGACGTTAAGAAATTATACCACGAGGAACCAATAAGAGCAAGAAATTTGAAGCAGAAAACTTGGGATGGAGGAGAAGAACCAAACCTCTACCTGTGCCAGGGGAGATCGAGGAGTTCTGCAGGGAGATTGGGGCGAATTGGGCAGCCACAATATTTTCTTTTCGATCAAAGTCGTTTCCGGGAAAAAAGAGAGGAGGGAAGCAAGGAAAAAAATATATTATTCTACAAACTCATTGAATCCTGACCGCTCGCCTTGTACTTGATTGAATCCTGACCGTCGGAGCGTTATCCGGAGAGCACGACGAAGAATTCACCGCCATGTAACATGGGCCGTGGACCGAAACGTTTGGGGCAGATAGTTTTAGCCCATATTGAATCAAAAGATTGGGTGCTGTACAAATAAAATAAGATGTGTTATTACATAATAATAGCAACTCATATAATATATATATATAACATACATAGCACAAATTTTTGTAATTAGAAATATATTAAAAATTATATCATTAGTTTCGGCTGGATCTGAACCAAAGTTGTATAAAATGTTTGAAATATTTGGGATAGGAGAATAGTTTACTTCATACGATTATTATTATTATTATTATTATTATTATTATTATTATTATTATTATTATTATTATTATTATTATTATTATTATTATTATTATTATTATTATTATTATTATTATTATTATTATTATTATTATTATTATTATTATTATTATTATTATTATTATTATTATTATTGTTGTTGTTGTTGTTGTTGTTGTTGTTGTTGTTGTTGTTTAGGTTATGTTTATCTCGAAAATATTCTAAAGGAACATAAATTTTGGGAAAAGAATTTGAAGTAAATAGTTCGTTTCCTATGTTGTATGTCTTTTTTAAAAGATATGACTTGGGATACAATAGATCATTTAAAATAAAATAAGGAGAAATTGGTCTATTAGGAAAAATACTACTCCAATAAAAAAAACAATTAGTTTGTGTGTAGTATTATTGTTAGGGGTGTCAACGGGTCGAGTTTGACCCGACCCGACCCCGGACCCGACCCGTCCGATTTTGATCGGGTTGGGTCGGGTCGGCCCTCTTTAGAGGGATGGATTCGTCGGGTCAGGTTGGATCGGGTCGGGTGATCGGGTTACCCGGCCACTTTTTTTTTTCCTTACCTTTTTTTATTATTTAATATAAAAAATATGATATAATATTTATTTTAAAAGCATAAAATAATTTGTTAAATATTTATATATTATCTTCCACTTTTAAAATATTTTATTTTAATTTTTTTTAATTTTTTAGTATAAAATATAGGCTGAAAACTAAAAAAATAAAAAAAATTTTGGATCCTTCGGATCGGGTCGGGTCCTTCGGGTCGGGTCAACTCGGATCGAAAAATTCTGACCCGTACTCGACTCTGAACACTCCTAATTATTATTGTTATTGTTGTACGACTAAATATTTAGGTGTGAAGGGCTCTCAACCGTCAGGCTCAATCTTGTGATCCATATATAACATACGACATCACTTGTCACTAGAATTTTCGAAATGAGATTGTAATATGCAATATGAATATTTATTTTTTAGATTCAATAAACAATTAATAAATTAATTAAAATAAAATAAGATTTGAATAGTATTATTCATCAAAAGAAAAAAATAATAGAACGAAGAGAAAGGAAAACATGTTGCTTAAATTAATTTTGATTTAAATGCATGAGTCATGAAAAAAGGTAAAGAAGTAAATGCATTTAAAATCAATGTTATTGATGTTGGTAAATAGCATACTAACTATTAAGTATTAGGAAGCTTTAAATTATAGGAGGCCCCCCAACCAACTCCTTCGATTGCTTACCCTTGACTCGCCCGTAACTTTAATGGCCATTGAGACCTCCAACAATAATTAGGGTTCATGAATATGGTGTTCCATAATGTGACATTAAATAGATATTAGGATTTTTTTTCCCATTTCCTTTAAAAATAACAAAGATCAACAATCAAATTTAATTACGTAAGACTAACTAGATGTGAACATCGTTTAAAATGTATTGTGGAATTTAACTTCAATAAACAAACTTGTAATGAAAAATTAGTCCATGACATTTCTTTTTCCTTATGAATTATGTTACAATATTGATGGGTCATATATTTTTTGTATTAATTATATATTTTGATGATAAAAAATTGATGGGATGAAATTAGAGTGATATGTGTCAAAATTCCATACAATAAAGATAGTCATGTACATTATCTTACATTATGATGATATAATATTAATTAGTGTGAACGAAAATTTTGGATAGCTTAAACAAGATTTCATTTTTCAAAATATTAATTAAGTTAAGTCAAACCCTGGATAGTGTGAGCTACCATTGCAACTAGAGATGAAAAAATGGGTCAGGTCGTGCCCGTGTCGGTCAACCCATGTTTGACCGTGTCGTGGGTCGTGTCGTGCCAGATGATCCGTTTGTAATCTCGACACAGTCCGGGCCCAGCTTGATCGGGCAAGCCGGGCCAGGTCGGGCGTTCCATTTTTCTTTCTTTCTTTTTTTTATTTTTCATTTGAAATTTCCCTCTCTGCTCCGAGCAGACTTAGAAATTAAAATTATTAAACTCTCATTGAGTAATTATGATAGTATACTCGCAATGGTCACTATTTTGATCAATTTCAAGTGAAAAAATAATATCACTCGAAATGAGTCTAAGAGCAACTATTGTGAGAATAGTATTTTAATTATTTAATGAGAAAAGAAAAGATTGAGAGAGAAAATGAGGGATGTGTCATGTGATGTGGCCATGAAGGAAGGGAAGGAGGAAGTGTGAAGGGAGAGGGTTTCAATCATGTTTTATAGGTGACGGAGAGTAATAAAATAAATCCGGCATGGTCTGCATTCCTTTCAACATGGTCCGTGTTGTACTCCTTCAATGGCGCGTCCATGAACCCACCCGTGAACGTGTTGTCAAATCGAAATAATGCGGGCCATGTGATCTTAGCGTGGGTTGTGTTTGTGCGCGATTCGCGATCGGTGTTGGTGCAAAAAAAAATAATCAGTGCCAAAACAGGTCGTGTCGTGCCGAGGTCCATGTTCACCATGCTTGGATCGTGTCGTGCCCATAGTGCGGATGGTCGGCCCGGCACGGAATGGCATGACACAATCCATTTTCTCGTGCAAGAGTCGTGTCCGTGTCAAGTCGAGCCGGCATGGCTTTTGAGCAGGCACGTCGCGCGGTTCGTCCAAAATTCCATCTTTAATTGCAACAACAAATTGAATCATAGATATCACGTAACTTAGCTAATGACATGTCAATATATGGGGTAAATTACACGAATGGTCTCCCAACTTTGAGTCGATTTCCAATTGGTCCCCGAACTTCAATTTATAACCAGAACATCCCTCATCTTTTATTTTATTGCACGATTAGTCCTCTTGATCGGTGATAGTGGGTTTTCCTATTGTCTTACATACGTGGTCGACACGTGAGCCGTTTCTCTCTCATCCACGTTATTTAAGTCATCCACATCATTTAACGCTCCAAACCAGATAAATTACACGGATCGTCCCCCAACTTTGAGTCAATTTTTAAACAGTCCCCTAACTTTGATATTATTGCACGATTCGTCCACTTGACCGGTAAGAAATGTCTCCCGATTATCTTAAGACATGGCATAATAAAATATAATAATTTTTTTTAACTTACTGACATCACACAATAAAAAATATTATAAAAATTTAAGGACGCGGACGAGCTGACAGAGGAGGGTGTCAGCCCCCTCTCCAAGCTCGCCCTTTGGCGAGTTGGGATAGGGGGCGCCGACACTTCTCTCCAAGCTCGCCCCCTGGCGAGCTTCGCACAAGGGGCGCCAACGCCCTTTCGTGAGCTCATCTATAAAAATAAAATTGATAAGAACGTCGACGAACTCGCGAGAGGGCGTTAGCGCCCCTTGTGCGAAGCTCGCCCAATTGGAAAGGGGGTCGGTGCCCCCTATGCCAACTCGCCAAAGGGTAAGCTTGGAGAGGGGGCCGACACTCCCCTCTGTCAGCTCGTCCACGTCTTTAATTTTTTATAATATCTTTTATTGTGTGATGTCAGTTAGTTAAAAAATTTTATTATATTTTATTATGTCATATCACAAGATAAATCGGAAGACGTTTCTTACCGATCAAGTAGATGAATCATGAAATAATATCAAAGTTGGGGGACAGTTTAGAAAATCGACTCAAAGTTGGGGGACGATCCGTGTAATTTACTTAGTTTTGAGCGTTAAATGACGTGGATGAGAGAGAAATGGTTCACGTGTCGGCCACGTATGCAATGCAACCGGGAAATCCACTATTACTGGTCAAGAGGATTAATCGTGCAAAAAAATAAAAGATGAGGAACGTTCTGATTATAAATTGATGTTGATGATCAATTCGAAATCGACACAAAGTTGAAGGATCATTCTTGTAATTTATCCCAACATATGAGTTGGGTCGAGGAAAAATAGAACTATACAAATTCTCAAGGCACATTGTCATCGATCAAGGTGGTTTTGACCAATTTGGATGTCAATAGTAAAATTTGTCAAACAAGTATACTGATAGGTCAATTAAATCGGAATTAATAGAAATTGAAAGGTCAAACATTAACTGACAACACTCCAACTCCAATTTAGAACTCGAACAATCAAACTTCACTCATGGCCATTTGTGAAACATGAAAGCCTATGGAATATCCCAAGTGATTTGAAGTAACCTCTTTATGGCCAAATCATTATTGACAAGTATAGTTAGCTTGTTGCATGTTTTTTAGCTTTGATTTATTAAAATCTCTCTCTATTAAATTGAAAGTTAAAATATTGAAATAGATCAGAAGTAATTATGAGAGTTTGATGTGTGTAGGAAACTATTTGTTGAAGAGATTGTTTTCACTTGCCATATGAATCTCCATCATTTATAACATGTATTTCCTCACACAAGTGAAAAGAAATTTGGATTAGTGGAACCATTACAATCTCGAGATCAAAATGCGTAAAAATGAAAATGCAGATCAAAATATTTTGTTCAAACCTTAAAAAACGGTTTTACTTCATTAGTCCTTGTTGACCACCTTATAATATATGAGTCAAGACAATTAGAGATTTAATAATCAGCGGCACAATTTAATCGTGAGTAATAACTATACACAAAGGCTTAAATAATTAAGCTACTTTTTCTGGTAGGTAATAATTAATTAGGCTGCTTTATAGAGCTGCAAAATGCATATGTCATCGAGTTATTTTCTAATACTTTTTTCACTGTATTTGAAACAATATGTAAGATAAAAAAAATGAATATGTGGCAAGTGTGTGTTAAGGATCTCATTTTTATCACCGTTTTCTATATTTATTTATAAATTATATTCTAATTTGACACTTATGTTTTATTAGATAAAGTAATTTTATTTTTTAAAACTAACTATAACATTCATATGAACGTATCTATTTTTTTTTTCATTGTTAACACATATTTATTTCTTTCATAAAGTTTTATTCTATTCGTGACAATAGTTATTATATGACTTACGAGTGTTAAAAATCAGTCTAAAAATCCTCCTAATAAGACACAATGGCATGCATTGTAAATTCATTAACTTTTGGGTGTATTTTAATTATACGAGCGTTAGGAGAATTATTAGTAGGATGTAGGGGTGTTCACCGGGTCGGGTCGACCCGGTGAACCCGAAAATCCTGGGTCGGGTCGGGTTGGGTCGGTGGTCGGGTCGACCCGACTCGACCCGATTTTTTTCTTTTTTTTTTAATTTTTATTATTTTTTAGTTAAATGTATAGTTTTATATCATTTAAAATCTAAAAAAATATAAAATAAATTATTTTAAATGTAGAAAAGTATGTATATATTTAAAAAATATTTTTGGTATTTAAAAATATTTTATTTTGTATTAAAAAATAAAATAATAAATACTTTTTATATTAAAAAATAAACGAAAAATTAAAAAAAAAAAAGAAAAAGGGTGGTCGGGTTACCGACCACCCGACCCGACCCGGCCCGGCCCGGATCGGGTCGGTTCGGGTCTCAGTCCAAAAAGGGCAGAGACCCGACCCGACCCGACCCGGCCAACTTTGGCCGGGTCGGGTCGGGTTTGTTCACGGGTCGGGTCAAACTCGATCCGTGAACACCCCTAGTAGGATGAGTTAGGAGAATTTAGCATTTTCAATAACTTTTTAATAAGACACAATGGCATGCATTTCTAATGAGATAGACGTTTTATACTAGATATTAAATTATTAAAAATAGTTTAGTTAGATGTCAGTTTGCACATTTAACAAGGAACATTATAGCATCTCGTTTTTAAAAAAAATTATAAATGCGTTAGATTTAGGATATTCTATGTTTCCGGAATCCATTACTATTTAGCTTATTTTGACTTTTGATATTCATATTTAATTTTAAATCATACTCTTAAACAGTATTAGCATTTTTATTTTAATTTTGTTTCGATTACCACCGCAGTACCTGGAGTGGTCTGATAAAAATCTAATTTTATTATCACCAGATTAAGTCTATCTCGGATTGCATGTTTGATTATGATAGATAAAGTTTCGAACACGACAAATTTTAAATCTATTTTCATATATATATATATATATATATATATATATATATATATATATATATATATATATACGCGCACGCGCTATGCATATATTTTCAAGGTTAATTCAGGAATTTGCACTTTTAAATAATGGAACCTACATTGCTACTGTATCCTATTAGTAGCACATATTTCTACTTTTATCTAATGAAATAAAATTATAATATTGTTTCTAGAATGACAATTGTATCACGCTTAAAATAAATAAATTCTTAAATTTATTATTTGTCACCACATAGTTTAATTATATTATTTTTATAATATGTATTTGGCATCTCCATTTTTTTTCCTGGTTTCGTACCCTTGTGCTTATGGGTACTGCTGTTTTATCTATATCCTCAATGACTTATTGGAGCTTGACAGATTTGGGGTGTTATTTGTTAAGATAGTTATTTTCTTATGACATTTATAAATTTATAATCACATATGGGATGAGGAGTTCATCCTCCCTATGAACCTTAGTTACAGTTGTTGTGCTCTCAAGGAAGAATCCAGTGTTAAGAATATAAAATCATAAATATTATTTTTTTAATGATTTAAGTTTTTAGAAAAATTAGTTAGCATATCAAATTTATCATATCAGAGTCAATTATTAAGAATTCAAATCTCATTAAACTTTTATTAAAAAAATATTTTCTCATTTTGTTGTCCACGTGATGGGCTCACACTTAGGTCATTAGCGAAAAGATATGTAGTCGTTAAAAGTTGTCATTTTGTTGTTAATACTCATCAACGACGAGAAAAAGCTGGTCGCGACTCTTCGCTATAGGTTCCGCCGCTAAAAGGTTTTAGCGTCCAGTGTGAATAACTGACAGTTGATTCTTTTTAAAAACCATTGTAATTCTCTTCCCTAAAAATTTAATAGCGACTAGTATGTTGGTCCCTATATAACTTATAAGGACCACTCACCTAGTCGCTAAAGACATCACCGATTGAATCACATTTTGAATGAATCGACCAATTTTTTAAAGTTTTTTTTGTGAACAAATAATTTGATAAAAGTTATTATTTTAGATTTAGAAAAGATCCAAAGATGGACATTCTCCATAAAACTCTACATTAGCCAATTAATCTCTTTCTCTATTAATACTTATCTCTTTGCTCTCATCATACTATTATAATGAATGTGGAATTATGTTTCTATACCTAATTGTTCTTTTCTTCTTTCATAATTTTAAAGATAAGACGATGGCCGTTAATTTGAATATTAAGGATCAAAATTTTTCCGATCCTTATTGTTAACTTTTAACGGCCAATTATAAAAATATTAAGGACCATAATTTGTTTTGTCCTTATTGTTGACGACCAGAATTTTTTCTAATCGTTAAAAACGATGTTCAACGGTCATATTTGAATCTCTCCAAGTGGTGGATTGTCAGAGCACATACGTGAGAGACAATATTAAGAATATAGAATTATAAATATTATTTTTTTCTAATGTCTTAAGCTTTTAGAAAAACTGATTAACACATCAAATTTAACATTCAAAATTGCGCTTGATTAAGAAATAATTACTTTGGTCTACTAGATTTATTATTTTGTTTTGAGCTTTTGAAACAGGAATTATCGCACGTTTATTTGGCATAATAAAAATAAAAAAAATTAGATGCCTATCCTTTGTCATGATGACATCTTATTTCAAATTATAAAACGTATTAAAAATCAATTAATGTAACAATTGACAACGAATATCGCTTTGTAATAAACTATATTATTATATCGGATTCTTCAATCTCTCTCTCCCCCTGCGATAATGCCATCAGTTATCATGAATTAAAAAAATTTATAGAAACGACGTGTCAGCAGGTAAGCTCCACAGGTGGCACATATTTGTTGTTGATATCTCGATTTTTTCGTGGGGCAGCGAGCAGACACGACATGATTTTAGATTTTCGAGGGCGTACGGAGAGGGAATCCAAAGAAAGGCGAAAGTACGACGACGGCGGGGTCCACGTCGAAGTCCTCCTCCGCCGCCCAGCGAAAGATGCGGTCGAACAGACTCGATCCACAAACGCGCACGCGGCGCGCTTCCATTGGTCGGAAAGCCTAAGCAGTGACGTCACCGCATCCGAACGCCATCTTTTAATCGTGTCCTCCGAATCCAACGACTCGAGCTGGTCCCAATTTTTTTATTGTAATTAAATAGAGTAATTTTCATCCTCAGTTTCTCGACTTTAATTCAATCTCATTTTGATCCTCCAACTTCATTCTGTGATAAAATAGTCATTCAACTTATAAATTTGTAACAAAATAATCTTCTTAACTTACAATAACAAATACAAATTTTCAAGTCAATTGGCTGACTTGGATAATGACATGGCAATTTAACTCAAAACAAATAATATATAAATATTTATTTAAAAATAAACTAAAAATATTTATATATTATTTTTATTGGTTCACATAAAAATGTGGGTATACTATATTAAATTTTTTTTATGAACATGCTAACTTGGCATACTTTAGAATAAAATAAAATATATTTATTAAATACTTTCTCTTTCTTTTTAAATTTTTATTTTTTAAAATTTATTTTATTTCAGTACAACTTATAAATGAACATCATTTTGTGCCCCATTTCTTTTTATTTATTATATTTTATTAAATAACTATATACTATTTTAATAAATATATAATATTTTATTTGAGTTCAGCTTACAAAATGCCGCATCAATATCCAAGTCAAGCAAATTGAAAACCTATTATTACATGTTAAGGGGACTACTTTGTTATAAACTTATAGGTTGAATGGTTGTTTTGTTATAAAATGAAGTTGGGAGATCAAAATGATTAAGTTAAAGTTGAGGGATCAACAATAAAAATTACTCTAATTAAATATCTTTTTCTTGTTGCCTCTTCGAAGGCGTGTCACATGATTAATTCAAAATAAAAATAATAGAGTAAAAATGATTTAACTAGCATTCAACGAACATTTAGGATTTAATCCTATTACCAATTGAACCAACTAATATTGATTAATTAATTATGGTAAGTATAATTCTAAGATACTGATTGTCGTATTATTGCATCATTCGTATATAATAATAAGCTTTAATTGTGATTTTCTAACTATAGATTTAATCATCTCGAGCATATATTAAATTCGTAACATTATTATTATTATTATTATTATTATTATTATTATTATTATTATTATTATTATTATTATTATTATTATTATTATTATAGGTTGAAGATAAACAGGTATTGTATTAATAATCTTCAACTAATATTTCTAAAATAAATAAAGAAGGCTGTGGCGTTGGCGGTGGCGTTCAGATTGGGTTTGGCCGAAAGGTAATGACGTAGTCAATCGTACTATTGGTTCCACAGCTCAAAAATTGTGACCCAACATTAGGGTTAGGAAAACCGTGACATCATGCACATGCACGCCCATGTCATGCACCAGTTTCTTTTGGATATTTATGTGAAACTTAAAAGATCTAATATACAAGAATTTCTTTCGAATAAGTTGTGCAACATTATCCTATAAGTTTATATATTTTTTAAAGAAAATAATCATGCATTTATTCAGATCGCCCGGGCAATACGAAAATCAATCGTTTTATTCTTATCAACTTATATTTTTGTAGATACCAAATTTGTCAAGGTGGTTCGTTATGGGATAATAATAACTCCAAGTGCAATGAACAATAATTTCTATTTATATAATAATTCTTCTTGTGATCAAAGCTTATGTTTTTATATAGGGCAATGCTATATCCTTCTAATTTAGAAGGATTTAGCCTCCTAATTTAGGGCAATGCTATAAATATAAATTTAGTAACTTTTGGGGCCAATCTTTTGAGTATTAGGAGAATTTTTAGGCTAAAGTTTTAGGAGAATTTAATATTTTCTTTTTATATAATATAATAATATAGAGGGATATTTATACTGACAGGATTGCCTTTTTAATTATGATAAAAGTATAAAGTTTTTTTATGCAAAATCCATGTTACATTTCTTCAACGTTTCACGTTTCAATTTATGACGAGTAGATAACTTGTGATGGTGCCAGTGATGCGACCTTGGGGATTTGTCCAAAAAGACGGTTCAATGTTCTTAAGTGGCAGGCAGATGGAATCTAGAACTCTCTCCAAGCACGAAAAAGCACGTCAAGTATAGTGGATAGTGAAAAGTACAGTTATCCTACTTGGATGAAGTGAAGTCGGACGGGTTTATCATTCGCAATTCTAATGATTTTTAATTATAATAGTGGTGCTCCTATATTTGATGGGCAATGTGCTAGAAATTAAGGGGAGGGGCGGGCTTAATGGACTTAGGAGCTATATACGAGTTTAGTTAGAAGCGAACTCATCTAATCCGGTAGCCATCATCAATAAGCAAATAAAATGCATCTGACCCTGTGGACTCTTCCCGCTAAAATTTGGCATCTAATTTATTTTTTTGAAAACTTTCGGTATACTCATTACTATCGACAATATAATTTTACTGCCTACCTCCTAACTAATAGGGAAAGATTGATTCTTTTGGACACTTTTTGAATAGGACTTCTGGAGATCCTTCATATGATGTGCACAAACATTTTGAGAGTTTATAATAGATAAAATTATTTTTCTTAAAAAAGTATAGTTATCAATCTTACTCCTGTAAGTTCTGCCCATTCATATAAAAATTCCAATTTTATTAGTTATTTTTTTTTTAAAAAATGGGAGTATTAAAATAATTTTTAATAGGATAAAAGAGTAAATTTCAATGATGGTCATCCAACTTATGTGGCATTCCCAATAAGGTCATTTAGTTTCATTTTGTAATACGACGATTATCGAACTTTAGAATAATTTTAGCCAAGATCATCATGATCGATTATAATCAGTAAATTAATAAATCACTGACATGACACTGACATGGATGTTTACGTGCCATCATATCAGCATTTTCTCTCTTATCAACGTCAAATTAAAAAAAAATTTATCACGTTAGTATTTTTCTCTTTGCTCCATCCATACTTAATTTTATATTTACATGGTCGTCCAACTTTTTAAAACTTTCAAATGAAATTATTCAACTTTTAAAATTTCAATCGCGATCATTATTAAAAAATTAAAATAAAAATAAAAAATTTGAAGGCACTTAAACTGACTCGGTACATTTTTTGGCACGACCCATTCAAACCGAGCCATCCAAACTTTTTATGTGTATTAAATATATAATATTATAATAACTAATAATTTTTTAATTATGGAAATAAAAAAATAGAAAAATAACATACCAATGAATGAGTCGTGCCAAAAAATATATCGAGTCAATTTAAGTGTCTTTAAAATTTTATTTTTTATTTTTTATATTTATTATTTATTATTTTAAGTTTTTAATGACGATCACGATTGAAAATTTGAAAAGTTGAATGACCTTGTCTGAAAGTTTTAAAATGTTGGATAATCATGTAGATACAAAATTAAGTTTGAATGGAGCAGAAAAAAATGCTGACGTGATAAATTTTTTTTTATTCTAACATGGAGAAGAGAGAAAATTTGTGCCACTTAAGCATCCACGTCAACGTCATGTTAGCGATTTACTAATTTACTGGCTATAACAAGTCGTGTTGCCCTTGACTGAAATGATTTTAAAGTTTGATGATCCTCTTATTACAAAATGAAGTCGGATGACCTTATTGGGAATGCCTCTAAGTTGGATGATCATTACTAAAATTTTTCGGATAAAATAACATGAAGTAGCATTTCTAGTATACATCTTTCATGCCCATGAGATGATTGAAAGTTCTTGCTTTCACAAAAAAATTGGATTTTTATTTTTTATTTTTTTTTATTTTACTTAATATTATAGTATTATAAAATATTTTGCTTAGTGTTATAACATAATAAAATTATAAAAATTCATATTAATTAACTAAATTGATGTAAATATTATATTAATTATATTTATTGTAGTACAATATGAATTAAATAAAAGTAATGTAAAATATTATGAATAATAATATTTTATTATAATATAATTTTATTAACTAAAATATTCGATTATTTTTAGGAAAATTATATTATATTTGAATATGAGATTTACATAAAATTTAAATAAATAAATACATATAATATTTTTATTAGTATAATTGTATACTTTGTAAAATAATAAATTATATTTTTACTTCTTACATTTTATCCGAACATATACTAGAATTTATTTATTAAATTAATTTTTTAAAATTCTATCATTATATTTTTCATTCAAACACTCATTAATTTTTTTTCATCTAATCAATTATTCTAAAAAACTAAACAATAATTTAAAGTTATCATCAAAACACAGCCTTTAATTTGCACAGTTCACTCGACAATACAATTTTATTTTTTCTGCCTTATTACGGACTATCCTGTCCTATCATTCTGTTGGTAGGCACGATTTCGAAGGATTTATCCTCTTTCAGACCTTAATTTTTTTTAATATTAACCAGAAACCAAAGTAAGCATGTAGTCAAATTCAAAAGCCGCCTATGAACGAGAATAGTCGTCATGTCAACCTGTGTTGCAAGACACTGTTTTCCCCCAACTGAGACAGAGACACAATTTTGGAAGAAAGCTTCTAGTCATTATTTGATTAGTGAAAGGATTACAAAAAATAATCCAGCATTTGCTCACCATACTTCCAAGTGACACTAATACACTATAAATAAATAAATTTTCGAATATCTTTCTAATCCTATCATAATTATTATAGACCGGCCCATAGGTGTTTTTCGTTCATGGAAAAATGATATTCACATGGTTAAAACTATTATTTTCTGCATGCACACCACAGACAAAGACTAGATTTAAAAGTGATGTCGGAGAATTGTCTTCTCCAACTTAGTGTTCGATAAAAAAAAATAATAACATTACTTTTGCAAGAAATTGCTATGTCTCACGTCTAATTTTAAGCTTTTTGAAAAGTCTAGATCCTGCGGATAAAAGATTATTTCTAAAAAAATGAAAAAATTATCTATTGATCAATACTCCTGAAATGTCCAAGTACAGATATTGGAGCAAGTCGACTAGCGGGACATTTTCTCAAAAAATATTATTATCAGATGAACGATCATAATTAACTAGGTAGTCAGTCGCTGAGCTTCCCTATGTACGTGCTTAAGCGATTAATTTGCAAAAAATGATAGATAAAATTTTATGTCATGTACAAAAAGCTTGATACTCTAAGGACATTTTATATTGTTGTGAATGATCTTTAACTCCGCCTATGTTTTATAGTCGGTCCTAAGTTCGGATAAAGGAGGAGAGTTGTGTTAGGCCCCGACAGTTAACGTAAAATTTTGTCGAATCTCATGAACATGAATCAACGAATGCGGAATGACGTCGAATGATCCATGTACCCGACCCTACCTAGTGGGATAAGGTTTTATTGTTGTTGTTGTTTCCATTGCACCGATTGAAAGCCGACCAGCAGGCACTTCCGGATTCCACAAACTAGCCCCCAAGTTTCCATTTCAAGAATCAAAATCGTTGTCCGTTGTCAAGCTCCTGCAATCAAGAATGAACCATTAGATGATCTTATAATAATAAGCCATCGACGTTTAGCTTAATCCAGGACTCCCACCGGACCAACAAATGGTCTTGAGGGCAAGGTACCTCAGACCATTTACTATAAGATCATTTGCTAGCAAAGCATCCAGATTAAATTCAGAATTTTAACATAAGTAGGTATCCAAGCTAGTGAATCCAGATTAAAAATAAAAGTATATTTTTACCCAAACATAAATCTCTTTTGTTAGTGGGAAGAGTACTTCTTTACTTGTCCCAAAAATTAATCATACAGGATTAAATTTGGAAGAAAAAGGATATAATTTTTTTAGAGGAAGCAAAAAAAAAATTCAATACTTTAATAACATTTTTACCAGAAAGTTAGGACTTGCATGCTTACATCATACGAAGACCAAGATATCTCAATAATGGAGATTCCCCTTCTCCTTTTAGTTTTAATTCATCTTATTTTACTTGTGCTAAATTCAGAATCTTTTTAAATGAAAAATTAATTATGTATCATCAACTTTTTCGGAGTTCAATAATTTATCATTACGTTTGGTTCTTCTTCTCCTCCTTTGGAATAAGTCAGCACCTAGATATCCTTGACGCCAAAAAAACTATCACGTGCACCATAGAAACCAAAAAAAAAAGGGGCTTCCCCGGATATCCTCTTCCATGGTTCCATGCATGCTGTTCATATTTCAATTCCAATTCCTGTTTCCGTCCTTAATTCCTAATTCCAACCTTTTGACCTTCGGACTGGACAAAAAAATTAGCCGACTCCATCAATTCCGACTTTACCCAAAGATTTCTCTCGAGCTCTTTGACCCTCGACGGCCTCGAGCATTAAAAAGCAGCGGCTGTCGTCGTTCCAGAACAGCAGCACGAGCCCGCGAGCAGGAACCTTCGTGGATCCAACCCAGGCCCGCGACGGCTATTGCAATTTTCCGCAGACAAGTCGCTGTCCACCATCCCCAGCTCTAATTAACGTGCAACAGACAAGAGAAGAGTCGAACGCAGTGGACACGAGGATATGCACGTCGACCTCAACGCCCCCTCGGCCACACCCTCCCTCTAGACACTTCTTATAAGACCCTCCCTCCCCTTCCACACGACCAGAAAAGAGAGAGAGAGAAACAGAGGGAGTCTTGAGTTCGCTCGAGTTCTGAAGTGTTTGCTGTGAACAGGGAGAGGGAGAGACGGGAGCCATGGGAAGGAGGACAAGGGACGCGGAGGCGGAGCTCAACCTGCCGCCGGGGTTCCGGTTCCACCCAACGGACGAGGAACTCGTCGTCCACTACCTCTGCAGAAGGGCCGCGTGCCAGCGGCTGCCGGTGCCCATCATCGCCGAGGTCGATCTTTATAAGTACGACCCCTGGGAGCTTCCAGGTAATACGTCTTCAGAGTTATTTGTGTTTCTTTCCTTGTCCTGCACATCTTTCATGCGCAGCTGCATATCTTTTAACTAGCACTATAATAATACGGGAGATCCCTTTGCCTGTGGCACTTAGTTTGTGCATGATGTGCTGCAAAAATGGTGCTCAGCATGCATGTCATGGTTTAGCTCACTGTTTGAACTCTAGTGTTGATGAGATTGTGTTGTTTGTGAACAGAGAAGGCGCTTTTTGGACAAAGAGAATGGTACTTCTTCACCCCGAGGGACCGGAAGTACCCGAACGGCTCCCGGCCGAACAGAGCAGCCGGGAGAGGGTACTGGAAGGCCACCGGAGCGGACAAGCCGGTCACGCCACCGGGGAACGGCAGACCCCTTGGTATAAAGAAGGCTCTGGTCTTCTACAACGGCAAGGCCCCGAAAGGAATCAAGACCGACTGGATCATGCACGAGTACCGCCTCGCCAGCACCGACCGATCGCCGGGCAAGAAGGGCAGCAGCCTAAGAGTAAGTGCTGCAAAGAAAAAATCAAAATTTTTTTCGTTGATTTCTGGTTGCGTTCCATTTTCGTTCGTTTGAGCTTAACGGAGTCTTTTCTTCTGCTGCAGCTGGACGACTGGGTGCTGTGCCGGTTATACAACAAGAAGGGCGCCTGGAACAAGATGCAGCAGCATCTCAAAGAGGAGTCAGGCTTCGGGGAGACCATGGATT
Organism: Pontederia crassipes; assembly: GCA_030549335.1. Classification (NCBI taxonomy): domain Eukaryota; kingdom Viridiplantae; phylum Streptophyta; class Magnoliopsida; order Commelinales; family Pontederiaceae; genus Pontederia; species Pontederia crassipes. The sequence continues at coordinate 8,488,285 of CM060188.1, read as the reverse complement.
CCCTGGACACCAACGACGAGGCCAACTCGGAGAGCTTCCGGACGCAGGAGTCCGACGTCGAGCACGACGCATTCGCGGAGCAGGACGGCCTCCGACAGCTCGGAGTCCCCAACTCGTACGCGTCCACCGGCGGGCTTCAGCAGGGGAGAGTTAGCAGCAGCAGCTCCAATGGCTTCCAGATGGTGGACAAATTGAAGGAAGAGAACGACTGGTTCATGGACATGAACTTTGACGACCTGCAGAGCTGTCTGGGATCGTTGCCGGCCATTGATCTGACAAACCAGGACTACTACTTCCCCAGCACTGCTGCTCCTTTTCTCAAGCCCGGCCAATTGAACATGCCACCACCATACTGAATCTTTGATGAGGCACTTGTGTTGTGTATATATAAATTGGTAGGAGCATAGGACAGGAGGGTGATAGATTGAAACCGAGGAGAAATAATTCTCTGACAAGGAAATAAAAATATTGTAACAAGAGATTCATTTGTTTATTCGTGTACCACAAGGTCATTTCCAGGAAATGATTTTTTCTAGTAACTCAAATGCTATTTGCTGCACAAAAAAAAAACAAAAACATTGGAATTGAAATTGATCGACAGCAAGAAAACTTGTCCCCAAAGAAATTTTAGATTTTGCCTCAAATTTACCATTTTCCTTTGAATCAAAGGTTGCTGTAGTTCATAAACCAGTCTACAGGATCAGGATGCCATCTCAAATTATCTTGTTAATCTTTTTAGAAGTTGTGCCAGGTTATAAGTGCACTTAATTTTCTCTTAACCTTCACTAATCTGTCATGCAGCAATTTTATAGTCCGAGTATCTTCTATATTCAATGAAAACTTTCTTTTCATCTATTATTTGCACTGTCGCACACTAAATAGGGAAACGGCCCATTCCAGGCGCCTGAATTTATATCCTGAAAACTAAATTAGCTAAACACGCCATCCAGTTAAAACAAACAAGTACCTGCCTTTTTTTTCATAAAGTTTAGAAGTAGATAAAAAGGTACACGAGCTTATGATATAAATGAGCTAAACCTTTGGGTTTTTGCTACTATTTAATTGCCTTTGGGAAGAAGTAACCTGCTCTGGAAGCAAAATGGTATGTTCATGGAAGTTTTTTTTTCCAGTAGTCACTGCTAATGGCAATTACGGAATTGAACTTATAGATCTGTATCTGTGAAAGCAAAGGAAACATATCTGATACGGGGAGAGGAGGGAGGGCGTGAGGGAGGGGAGAGAGAGACGCTTGCATCTATCATGCTGTTGCAAGTAGGCTGACGGTTGTGATTATTCCTAGTCTACGGAGCTGTGGCTTGCTTCAGCTAATGAATGACCTCTAAGATCCAAGGAAGACAAGGAATTCTTGCAGCTCTGGACCATCTTCTCCTTGCATGGTCTGCAAGCCAAACGAAACTCCTGGTCCGAATCTTCCTCCCCACCGAACAATTCCCATGCATTCAGCTCGCAGTACTAATACGTGTCTTGCCTCGCCATCATGCGTACATGCATGCCAAGGGAGGAAGGAAGGAAGAAAGAGGAGGAAGGAGAGAGAAAGAGATAGGCTGCTAGCTGCAGAGAGGTGTATCTGATCGGAATGGGCGGTGAGATCGTCTTTTTCGATGTGGAAACAACGGTTCCGACGGGGGAAGAGCGACGATTCTGGCTGCTTGAGTTTGGAGCGATGCTGGTTTGCCCGAGAACGCTCACGGAGGTGGACAGCTACTGCACGCTGGTGAGGCCGCCGGACCTCTCCGTGGTATCGCCCATGCGGTTCAGCGGGATCACCCGCGACGCCGTCGCCGCTGCTCCGCCATTCGAAGAGGTGGCCGACCGGATATTTGAAATCATGAATGGTAATGATCAACTACTCGGTGACGTCTACATTTTATGAACTGCATGTCATTTTCATCTTGATGCATTTATGTGTTCTTCGCATGCAGGTAGGGTATGGGCAGGACACAACATCAAAAGATTCGACTGCCATCGGATCAGGGAAGCTTTCGCCGACGTCGGACGGCCTGCGCCGGAACCCATAGGAATGATCGACTCCTTAGCGGTCCTTACGCAGGGATTTGGTAGAAGAGCAGGTGATCTCAAGGTAATGAAGCTTAAAACTTACATTTTTTCTTGTGATCAGTTGTTATCTATAAAAATACCTCTAACTTCATGGGTTGATCAGATGGCTACTTTAGCTTCATACTTTGGGTTGGGACGTCAAAAACACAGGTTAATTACTCTTGCATCAGCATTACTTTCAAAAACAATTATTTGGGTTATCTTTTTGCAGATAGCTTAAGCCTCTGTGATAGTAACATACCTTACTGTCTTACTGTTAATTTGCAGAAGCCTCGACGATGCCCGCATGAACTTGGAGGTGCTCAAGCATTGTGCTACAGTACTGCTCTTGGTGTGTTAACAACTTAATCAATTAGACTAATTAATTAATCAACAGACCAAATCAATGCACTGAGTTATGAATTCATTTTAGTGATTAACTGATATTATTTGTTGCTGCTCATATTGATCATAAACTGTCATATGAATATCTGACAGGAATCCACCCTTCCAGAGGTGCTTCCGAATAGAACACTGGGGAACTTTAGCATGATAACAAGAAGCAGGACGCCTAATAATGGGAGGCCAATCTGTGACGAAGCCACCCGCAAATCTTCTCCCCCTTCTCTTGGAATCCATAAAGCTGCTCCTTATAAGAAGAATATTAAAATTTCCAAGGTAAATAGCTATTTTAGAGATCTTTTGTTCTTTATCCATTGCGAAAACAGTCCGATGCTTTATATGCATGCATGTGTATAATTCTACAGGTGATGGAAACAACGAAGGAGATGCTGCAAAATGCTCAAGCAATAAAACCTTTAAACAGTCTCCTGAAGCACTCACGAGCCATACTGAGATGAGCAACAACGAAGCCAGCCGGGAGAGCTGTCAGCTTATCATTAACTTAGTTGGTGAAAAAAGATATTTCCATTTAAATTCAAATTCATTCTATTACACCGAGCTGTACATTGCACGACAGTCATTTTTTGGACGATCGACAAATTACAGTTGTATACATTCGATACAATCAAACATCATCAATAAAGAAACACTTGATTCATGGAGGACTTGTTATAATGCATTTGTCTTCTCATCAATCTTTTGTCTTCTGAGGGGGATCCACCATACGTTACTAAACTTGAATATCAAACTTGTTTGGTTACAACTTATCAACTTATTATATATAGAATTTAAATGAGTGAATCGGACAATGAAAATATACTCGACGGCACCTACATGGAACGGCACCTACATATCTCTAATAAAACTATTTCCGTCCACCAAAATATTTGCAGGGACTAATAAGTTTCTCAAGAAGACAGAGTACGCGGTCAGTGCAAAAATGCATGACCTTTTCTGCATGAGTTATCAAACATAACAGAGTACAAGTCTTACATCATATTCACTAAATGCATATTTGTATTCGACACAAATGTCCAAATCTTACGTAACAAAAAAATGTAAATGGTATGACCATGTTGTCGGTATCAACAGAACGTTCGCACAAACGTTTAGATATTATACTAGAGATGACAGAACTCTCGGGTCTTTCATGCAAGAATTTTATTGGGCACTAGTAAAATAACAAATGAATTAATACAAATTTCATAAGTATACGATTTTGACAATTACTGGTAGGATAGGATGTTAACCTCTGCTGATGAGAATAGACGCCTCGTGAATATTACCTTTACACCCTCGATATGAAAGTGAACTCCAGGGCAAAATTGTGACGATGGTTCTCTTGTTTGCTTCGGCGGCTACATGAGAGCCCAACCAGAACAGCTTGGCGATGAAAGTTCGAGATGCATAACTCCAAAAAAGACTTCAAGTTTGTAATGTCTTAACTACTTGCTGATGCAGCTTCAATGGCAGTACCTAATGGCCATGCTGCTTCCACCAAGGCATCACCATATTGCACCTGCTTTACCAATGTGATCTCTTGATATGGGTCCAAACCTGAGAGTGAAAGAAGTTGATACGATGTGATTATTCACAATATGCTTGATGTCAAAAAACTTGTTAACAGCTTAAGTTACATCAATATACCAAATCCATCTACTAGCAATGTGAACTGATACACAAGATCCATGCAAAGATAAGGAAGATTGGCCTCATGGACAAGAGGATAGGTGGACTTTGCATCCTCAACATTTAGTTTGCACACACGCTTTGCAGCTTCCTCGAAGTTATTAGGTTTAACCTTTGCAACTGGCAATTTAGGATCTACAAAACCAGCCTGTAAAAGAGTATAAACAAACACCCTAAGAAAGTGATGATGTAAAGGTGAGATGATAAGATAGATTTGAGAATAGAAATCATACTTCCGCAGCCCTATCAAAGAAAAAAGATGCTACAAACAAATTTTTCTGCCCATCTCCACCTCCGCCATTCCAGACACCACCAAACGTACATTTCATGTGAGTACATGCAGGTTCGTCAACTTTGAGAGCTTTGACAACATCACTTCTGCATTTGGAAAAGCTAGTGCCAGATGGTGAAGCTGTTGCTTTGTATTCATTGTCTCCATATTTGTACGTCCCTTTCAGTTAACAAATAAAAAAATATTCAGATAAGCATCATATTTATTCTCAACCAACCATATGCATTAAAATATTGGTTAGATTCAAAATCATCAATAAGAAAAGAACACAATAAAATGTTTCCTACAAACAAGAAAAGCAACTGTACTGGGTAATGTCAGTATGGTAACTATTTGATACATCGCTAAAGCCTACTAATTGGTTCTTCAATAATTCATCTGAAGAAGCAATGCCATACATACCATGATAACCACCCAAAATGCAGTCACTATCGCCATCAGGAACTTTAAGAATCTCTGCACGAGCCGCCAACAAACCATAATGCAAGTAACTGCATGGACATAAGCCTAGTTAGTTACTGGTTCAGTAAGTTCAGAAATAACATAGGCTTTTCCTCCCGGAAAAAAACAAGCATTTGGCATTTTTTTATTTTAATGACCACACGAAGTAACTGATAGGAGATTTTTATCAACAGAATTAAGTAATGTGCTTCCATATATAAAACAAGTGCCATCTTAATGAAAGAGGTTCTCACTTTTTGGATTAATAGAAGTACAAATAAATATTTATACAGAACGCAGAAGGACTTTTGCCAAACCTGTGGACATAGAGGTAATAAGTGGTTCCTTTAAGAAACAGTTTCTGTACATATGACTCCTTTCCATCCGATGGTTTTGGAGCTTTTGCAGCATCCTCTTCTGAAATGGCATAAGCCATTTGGACAGAACCACCCCCAAGATCAACGACTCCAACTGTACTGGAATATGACTTTCCTAGTTTTCCCAAGAGATAGTTGATGGTAACCTGTACACAAAAAGTAAATTACATAAGTAAAGAATGCATCGCAACAGGATAATTAATTCTCAATTAAGAATAAAAAGGACAAACCCCATCAGGAACAGGGGTAGGAGAGGATAGGTGCATAAACATATGCAGTCCCTCTCCCCATTTACAATATCCACAAGTCATGAGCCTCCTTGGATACATAAGGTGAAAGCTCTGACACAAGTCTCATTAGTTACATTTGAATGTACAGAATGTTGAGCAGAATGGGACTCACAGGATAATAATTAAATATTGAAAATCTACTATTGGCATAAGCCTCCAGGTTAATATACAAAAAATTAATGAAATCTATTTGTATCATAAAGGTCAGGCAATGTGCAAGTCTTTGCATATGGTAACAAGTGGATATTTAATGTTTTAATAATGAATATGAGAAAATAGTTCAAAAGAAAGTTTTGTTGAATAAACTTGAAATTTTAGTTTAGTGGGTGTCGTCAACATATTACCACAAAGATTATTAATACTGGAAAAAGAGACACTATTGGAAACAACCATTTCTTCTGGAAGATCAATCATGAATAATTCAACTTGGTGGTTCCAGATTGGTTGCCCAAAACTCAGAAAATATTTCCTGGCAAAATTCCTGACCTTCTTCAGAAAAGAAAAAAAATCCTGAAGAAAATTTTATTGCATTCACTCCAAAAAAATTTACAATAAAACTGTTGTTTAAATGCTCAGCTAAATGTGTAATTACTGTGCCTAACTCTGATACTACTTTTTGATAGGGAGTAATACAATTAAGTTGAATAATGAAGAAAAAACATGAAGTTGCACATTTCTTAGACTACTTTCAATAAGAAGATTTAACCTTAGAATTTAGGTTCTTTTTTCTCTAAAAGGTTGACTCTGCGCACCGAACAATTAGTTGACAGATGGAGGGGTAGGATTGGCATATATATGTTCATTGTGTTGGACTTTCTCCTACTTAAAAATAGCTTCATGCTTAAAAAATGTGATCTCTAGATCATCATATCTTTAGTCTTCTAATAAAAATAAATTCAAGCAAAGTGAATTCTGGGAAAGTATTTCATTTTCCTGTACCTAGTGGATGATTTGAAATTACAAAATCAAATTGGTCTTTGGAATAAAAAAAGAGGATATAAAAAAATGAATTTCCATTCAGGGTGCAATTATTTCATGGAAAAATAAATTATGGTCAAAGATAAGTTTTGGAGAAAATACTTCCAAAAAATAACTTGTTGCCTTTGTTGGTTGTGTAAAAGAAAGTGTGAATCTATAAATAAGTATGCTTTCTTTTTCCAGGGAAATTAATTATGTTTTTATATATAACAGGGAAAAGTATGCTTTCTTTTTCCAGGGAAATTAATCTATAAAAATGAAAAATATATATGTTCTTTTTCCAAAAACTCCGCCTATATTTTATAGCCGGTCCCAAGCCCGGATAAAGGAGGAGGGTTGTGTTAGGCCCCGATAGCCAGCATAAAATCCTGTCGAATCTTATGAACATAGATCAACGAATATATTGTGTCGTATGATCCATGTAGCCGACCTCACCTAGTGGGATAAGGCTTTGTTGTTGTTGTTGTTGTATATAACATGAGATACAATATAATGTTTACCATCAAAAGAAGGGGAAATATTTGTAAATTCTTGGTCAATTGAACAGTATTTTCCATTTACCAGTTTTTTTTACTTGCTAAATTCATAAAAAGAAGAAAAATACTTTTCTTAAACAAACACGATCTCACTTATTCCACTGTAATAAGATCTAAGGGAAAGTATTTTCCATAGTCTGATTGAATGAAAAATATAAATTTAGAAATATACCTAATTATATTTTCTGTCAAATAAGATATACAACTTTTTATCAACTAAAATTCATTCTCGAAGCTTTAACATTTGTTTTTTAGTCAGAAGGAAAACAATATATATTGACTGACTTCTTCTGAAGTACCGAACAATGAAGAGAGGTGAATTCATTTTCTAGCAGCACACTTTCAGCTGTCAGCACAACAAACACATCCTTAAGTTAGAGCAAGGTTCATCCTCTTCTTTATTTCTTGACAGATAATTTTTTCTAGAACATCTTTTAGGTAACAATATTTTTCCCATAGCTAATGTGCAGTTATTGCCAATACATATTTTGATTCCTCTAGATGCAGAGAAAATTTTATTGGGTCAAAGTTTTTAATGACATATAAAATTATATTTTGATGAAACAAACCTCGAATGATTAAAGTTGAAATGTTGAAAAAGTTTAAAGAAAAATGGATAACTTTATGCACTACGCTTTGATTAAATAATTGTCATTGATCTCAAAAGTGAAACGTCAAAATTGTAAAGAATCCTGTTAGCTTTTCATAGACTCCAAGATCATCTAATTTGGATAACTGTGCAGAAAGTTATGATCAAAAGAGTGCAGATCGGTCAACCTGCCAGTCGACGCAAAGAAGGCCGGTCGACAAGACACCGGTCAACCGAACAAAAGATGCCGATCGACCGATAACTACTGAGCCTCCTCCGGACGACGTCGAGACAATACCGGTCGACATACCGGTCGATAGTCCAGTCGACCGACCAAGTGCAGAAACTGTGAAAATGACGCAACGGTCATATAGACCGGTCGACCGGTCCAGAAGTGCGATCGACCGGCCTCCGAGTCAAATGAACACAATCAAATTTGAAGGAGAAATTTGTGGAACAATTTCTGGACGAATTTTCCACACATTGAAGACTATAAAAGGAGTGCCAAAGCCAGAAACAAAGGCACACATTCACTCATTAAAGAAAAGCTTCAAGTTATCAAAGAGAGATCATTTTCTTAGAATTTTCATTTTATAGCTTTCTCATTCTTTCTCTCTTCTTCTCTTGTGAGCTTAGCTTTGTAAAAGAGAAAAACACTTTTGTTCAGAAAAATTAGAGAGAGCTCCTGTGTAAAAGAGGTTCAAAATCTTACCTCTTGAGCGAGAGAAATAGATTAGCTTCATAGGAGGAGAGGATGCCTTGCCTCTCGAAGCGGAGAAAAGGTGGTTGGTGTAAAGGGCTTTTTTCCTTGCCCCATTTGGAACAAAGGAAGTGCTAGTGGAATCTCCGACGGTCTCGAGGTCGAGAAGTCGGACCGGGGACGTAGGCCAAGGTGTGGCCGAACCTCGTCAATAACCACCGAATCTTTGCGTTTGATTCTCTCTCTCTCCCTCCCTCTAATATTGAATTTATGATCTGAATTGTAAAGGACTTAAGAATCGATTTTACGCTTCCGCGACGTTTTTTGTGAAATCGACATTTTCGAATTGAACACCAATTCACCCCCCCTCTTGGTGCCCTTTGGGATCCTACAAATTTCTCCCTGATCATCCAAGTTTTTTTCTCCTTGAAATATAAGGGGATTAATTTTTAAATCTGTTTGAATGCATGCAGTTTATGTTACAAAAAAATACAAATTTGTTCACAGGCTAAATATGTCAAAGATTTGCCCCCATCCTCATCAATAATTTGTAGCTCTAACTAATAGGAAAAATGATCGTTTAAACAAGAGCTCTGGATAAAAAGTAGGTTTGTAGTGTACGTCACACATTAAAAAGGTCATTAAAACAAGAACCATCATCCCCGCTTCAGACATTTCCTCTAAATTTCAAAAAACGTCTAGCATTTAACAATAACAAAAAATTTCCTCCTTAAAAAAAATCCTACTACTAAAATGGATTTGTGGTCATTGGAAGATAACAGTTTCCTTCTAAAAAATCCAACAAGAAGAGGCTTCACGTATTATTCACAATATGGATCGCATAAGTATTGTCAATGATGTCGAAGGACATAATTCGAACATCAACAAATAAAACTTCAAAAATCCTAGTTACTTTATGTTGACAATAGCTTTATTCAACATTTAGGATGTCAACATAAATTATTGGACTCAAAGAAGAAAATAGTTTCTTGATATAAAATTGAAGAGAACGAAGTCTAAATAACCTACCCATTCATAGGCTCCTTCCTGTTTTCCATCTAGAACAGTTACCCACTCTGACTCGAATTTGAAAGAGCTTTTTTGTTGCAATAGATCCCTAACCTGCACACATAAAGGAAGGTTCAGATGAATATTTGGGCTTAATCAATAAGCACATTTTGACTATATCTTGGAGAATTTTAATCCGGTATTGAGAAATAGATTTGGTTTGGGAGTACAATAAAGAGTCTCTTGCACTCTAATAGTTGACGGAAACTATGAAAATCTTACTGCTTGCAAAATTTGGTCAGATTTCTCTTGTCCCAAAGCACGTAGGCCTGCTGTCGCCTGCATTAGCAACATATAAAACCACTAGTGAACAAGAGTAAGCTACATATTCTAAACCGCACCAATCCAATTTAAGTAATGTGATTCTAGCAATGTATAAAACCACTAGTGAACAAGAGAGATTGCATATTCTAAATCGCAACAATCAAATTTCAGTATAATATGATTTTAGCAACGTATAAAACCACTAGTGAACAAGAGCAAGCTACATGTTCTAAAAGGCAACAATCAAATTTCAGTGTAATGTGATTTACCCCAACTTTAACTGGTGTTCTTTGTCGCATTTTTTCTGGAACAACATTTTTAGCTTTCTCCAGGAGAGAAACAAGAGAATTCGCAGCATCCTGTGGTTCTTTTGAGTAAGCGCTCAAACCTGGTTTTATCTGAGCATGAGAAAAAAATAGCGATGTTAGTTTGGAAAGGAAAGGGAATGATGTGCATATGGCTAGAACATTAATAATCAACTAAAAACTTTGCTAAACGTCTGAAGGTAAGGTGTGCATATATAATAAGATGACACAAAGGGACATATCGGTTTGTTGGGATGAGAAAAAATCTTGTTGATATGCTTCTTGTGAATTCAAATTCTCAAACATAATTCCAGAACATCTAAGGCAGACCATTTTCACAAGGCAAATGTGGTGCTATTGTTTTTCACAACCAATAACTTTGTGACTTAGTAGTGGAACACTATTTCATAAACGAGATTTCACCAGATCTCTTCCAATTTTCTTTCACGTGACTGATTATGACAGGACGATTCAACCTAGACAAACATTCATATGTGCTCAGAAGTCAGAATCCCATATATGGTAATCTTCATCATATCTAAACAAGCCTACATAATTTGATGCATAGGTAAGCAATATAATATCTGATGCTAATTAGATGATATAATAAAAAACTTTATTGTTATGTCATATGTGTATAGACAGAGTAAAAAGCAACTAATTTTTCAGTCATGTTATTTCATTATACATAGATGTTAATGAGCCCAATGTATAGTAGTCCCTATAAGTTCCTGAAGAACATCCCTCAGCAATATATTACGTAGGAGTAAATAACAACAGATGGATTATTACATTTGCAGAAAGCATAAGAGCAAATGGAATTTAAGCATGATTTGTTATAAATTTTAATCGACCCCATAGTTATCCCATGTACTAGAAGCTATCATAACAGTCAAAGTTCCTTGTCAGAATAAGACAGTAGTTTTAGTTATCATCCTTCTAACCAAGATTAGTTAGTCACCAGGCATGTAGAATGTAAGACAGATCACCTTGTTCAAAATACTAATACAAAATCCCAGATCTTAGATTAACTTCTACTCAATACAACTCTGATGCAAGGGCCGGACTAGTCATAGGTATGATGCCCTCTTGGTTTCTAATCCAACTAGTTCAGGTTATTTCCACAAGTTAAAGTGGCTAGTAGTATAGATCCGTGGATAAGGCAAGCCATACACGAGCATTGCCTGCAGTTCACTGACTGGTTTAGTAGAAAGTCTTACGATGCGTGCTACATTTAGATTTCAAAGATTCGATCGAGAAGCACTTAGATTTTAAATCAGTTTCATCCCTGTTTTGTGTAGCAGCAGAAGCAATCACATCAATGGAGCATTCCAGTTCAGGTTACTCCAATTCCAAGCGGTGATGCGGAGAGGTCATCACCAGCTGTTAAAGAGTACAGTATTCCGGACATACCTGTTCAAAGAGCTCGAGTTTCTTGCCTATATGCACCAGATCCAAGTTCTCATCAAAGCAGTAGACATGGACTCTGCTCCCCGAACTTCCAGCATCGAAAATAACCGCATAGCTCTTAGATCCTCGCTCCCCGCCACTCACCATGCCACCTCCAGGAATCGTCTTTCGCCCGGCAATGGCCGTGGTGGCATCGCCGGCGACAATGGAGCCGGAGTCTCGGGGCATGAAGAGAAGCACGAAGGAGACGAGGAGGAGTGGCACGGAGACGATGAGCACGACTCCGCGGTACCGATGGAACTTTTCGGAGAGGGACTCCTGACGGAGGGGACCCGAGGAGGGCCGCTGCTTCATCCTGCCTTCGAGGTCGCCGGCGGCGAGTGAGATGGAAGCGGGACTGAGATCCGCCGCGGAGGGTGTCCGGTAGCGGATCTTGCCGTTTCCTGACGGCGGCGGCGGCGGAGAGGTCTCCAGCTTATTGTGCACGGATCAGATCGAGCGCGAAGGGCGAGGAAATTGGATCTAAATGGAGGTCGAGATTCGAACTCCTCGAAAACCAGGGAAGGAATCCAGAACCCCCTCTTAGGCCCTCTCGATTCCTCGGCCTTTCGCTTGCTCGCTCTCGCTCGATCGCCCGATCGCCGACGAGGTCACGGGAAGGAGACGAGGAGCAGAAACCAGAGGGGAGAGAGACGAAGAAACAGTTGTTACTCGCAAACTATATATTTATCCCCCGGTGACGTAAATGAGGAATGGAAGAAGACCGGAAAGTTAACACGGAAAGAGGGCCGTGGGATGCTCGACGGATAATAAATGTCGAAATGTGTGGCCATGGCGACTGGGTGCGAAATTGGGGAATAGATCATGTGCCCCTAGGGGTGTGGAGTTTTGGAGTGGGAAGGTTTAAAGTTTAAACGTTTGGTAAAGGAGCGACGACGCGGTTGTGTGCAAAGGCATCGTGCATGCTGCATACGAATTTTAGTCTTTTTTATTCGAAATAAAAAGTGTGAAATTTGATTTCATACTATTTTTTTAAAAAATAACTAATCAGCACGTAATTCGTTTTGTGTGCAAAGGCATCGTGCATGCTGCATACGAATTTTAGTCTTTTTTATTCGAAATAAAAAGTGTGAAATTTGATTTCATACTATTTTTTAAAAAAATAACTAATCAGCACGTAATTCGTTTTGTATTTGATAAATTACATCATTTTCACATAAGTGAGAAGTCACATGGAGTGCAATAAATGTATGCACTGTTGCAGCTACAAGTACGTGCTTGCATAGTACATTTTTTTCACCGATCTCATCTCATTGTTTCATATTTTATTCCTTTTTTATTTATGTTTAATGGTTAAAAAATTAAATTTAATATTTACTCATTAATCAAAGACTTAATGAAAAGGGAATAGAAGTCCGTCCTCCAACCACTGAAATTTTCTCTGTCATAATGCTTGAAAAAGGTACGTTTTCCAAAAAGTGGCAGCCTTTTATCTTAAAATCCAGGCATGTGCATAACATTCAGAAAATGTAAAATGCTAAACAAAAAGAAAAGAAAATGTGCATGGTTTGATTTTTACAGCATCTAAAAAGTATATTTCATAAATAATATGTGCACTCGTCATGTATACCTACAAAGCCACGTGCGTAAATATGTTACATCATTATAAATATTGAAATAAAAATTGATATTGTAAATATAAAATGTAATATTTTTAATAAATAAGTTCCACAAAAAAATTAGAAAAAAAAATTAGTTCAACGCTGAGACAAGAACTTTGAAATTTGACCGGGATGTAAATACCGTGAGATTAAAAAAAAATAAGTTGCGTTTTATAGAATTTGGATGAGTTCCCCTTTAAGTTCTTACTCTAAATACCGTCTAAAAAAAAGAGGCACGTTTCTAAAAAATGTATAAAAGTACACGTGCAAAACTATCACTTATATGAGTATATTGCAAAACTATCATCACTGTCTACAACAATGCCAATAATATCGTGCTCTTCCAGTCACATGTAATTATTGCCATTCGTCAACCTCCACCACTATGATTACTACCCATGTTATCATAATCGACCGAACCCGACGTTGATCCAAAAAGTTCTCTGGTTTGGACCGGTTGAATCGGATAATCAAAACGTATGACAATAAAATAACATAATTTAGTAAAATTAAACTTTTAAATTTAATTAATATTAATTTTACATTAAATTTTAATAACTCAAAAATAAAAATTTAAGTCACGATGTAGCACTTGTAATAATAATAGTATTTATGTACTTGTTTTCCTCACTATAAGAAAATAATTGTTTTATGTCAATCAAATTCATTCGATTGGTCGCAAAATTTATGTTTGTGACCGATTTGTGTCTGATTCAAATTTGACATAAAATCCTTGAAAGCAAAAGTTCTACGTCCGATGGTGCTGATGCAAAATCTTAGTGTCAACCACTCCATCGCAAGATCAAACGCAAATTTGGGACGTCCATTCTGATACATGGCTTGACACAAAAAATTAAACGCATTGTCCGATGAGAATTCTTTGAAATGTGACAGAATATATTCTGACGCAAATCCTCCCACTCCAATGCAAATTCCATTGATTCTGGGCACTATCGGCGTCCACAAATTCTTATGCAAATTTCATTGAAAAATGATAAAAAAAATAAAAAAAGTACTTCAATTTTGTATGCTAACCCAATTTTATAACATTATTTCTCAATTTCAAAAGATTAAAAGTTTTAACTTCATGTCACAAAATGGATAACACATCAACTATACACAATTACCCAACAATAGTACACAAATAGATCTCTATTAGCAATACACAATTATTCATCAATGGAGAAAACAAACACCCTAATATACCAGCCAAAAAAGTTTAACTATAAGGCTTTATTTGTTGCACTACAGTGCTCAACATCTCACCTATTAAAAAATTGCATTAGATGAGTCAAAATATAAGGCTCAACATGACGAAGACAAAGTCCATATATTATATTTATGTATAAATGGCCACAACAATAAAAGAACATATATATTATATTCTACAAAATTAACTAAAAAATCTATACTAAAAAGGGAATTTCACATGCAAAATATTATTCTATAAAAACTAATGTTATTAAAACCGGACCGGTCAACCGATCGAACGACCAACTGGGTCGTGGTTGGACCGATTTGATCAGATTCAACCGGATTCAATCGGATTTTATTAAATTAATAATTTTTAAAATAATTGTATATATAATAAATATTAATTCTTATAATTCATAATAAAATATAATAAACAAATATTTAATTAAATATTAATATTCATAAAAAGAGTTTGATTTTCTATTATTAATATTGTATTTTAATTTTTTTATTTTATTCTTCAATACTATTTTAAGGTGATAATATATTAATTAATTTTGACATATATCACCCTCGTGTTTATTTTATTTCTTTACTTTCATTTTAATATTTCTATTTTTTATTTCCATTAATTTCTCTCTCCCCATTAATTTCCATATTTATTTACTTTTTAATAATAAAAAGATATTAGAAATTTTAATATTCATAAAAAATTTTAAATTATTATTATTGATATACTATATTAATTCTTCTATTTTATTCTTTGATACTATTTTATGATGATAATAAATTAATTTAATTTAATTTTTCATACATCACACTTACTTCCTTTTATTTTCTTCTCTATTTTCATTTTAATACTTTCCTTTTTTTATTTCCATTAATTCCTCTCCCATACTGATTTTTCCACATTTATTTCCTTTTTAATTTTTATTAAGTCTAATTCAAATACTTTCTCATTTTTACCTTCCTTTCTAACTTTTTATTTCCTATTTTTTTCACTTTAAATGTTAAACCAGATTTTTCCAGTTTAGTGGTTGAACCGGTTTTGGGCCGGTTTTGGACCGGTTCAACTTCAATTTCATTTTTAATATTAATTCGGACCGGACCAATAGTCGGTTCGTGATTGAACCGGTTGAATCGGCCGGTCCGGTCCGATTTTAATAACCATGATAAAAACAAAACATCACATAATATATTAATAAGTATTGAATGAAACATAACTAAATCAAACTCAACAAATGTTATCTTCATTACACGGATCAAATAAGTAATTCCCTAATACAATGAAATATCATACATTACTCTTGAATTAAATAAGTGATATGCTCACTAATTATTAAAATAACAATGGATAATGATGCTCAGTGTCGCTCTATGCAGGACGACTAAGAAACATGAGATTTCAAGTGAAGTGTTCCAATACACATTAATGCCATTACATCATAATATCATCTCAGTAACAGATCCCTCTCAATTTTTCATAATCCTCTCAATGGCTTTTTATCATACATACATACGTATATATATATATATATAGCCAACCTCAAGTAAAGTCTGGATGCACTTTTTCTTCTACCATTATTCCTCACTTCCTTTGTTCCAAGCATCATGCTTCTTATACTTCACTTGAAACGCCCTTTCATGTGGCTGTCAGTTTGTTTGTGCAAATATATATAGTAAAAAAAACCATCTAAACTGAAGAATATTGAATTGAAAAAAATGGTCAGTCTTATAAGAGTAATCCAATCATGCACCTATCTTTTTATTGATAATGGATGTATAATGAAGAACAAATATATCGTCAATGACCATTTTATCATTTGGGAAACTTCTTCTCGAGCATTTTAGCAAACATCTTTGATTCAAATGGATCTCATGTTAAAAAAATGACAAAAAAAAAGCAATGGAACTATTCCTAAGATTAAGCATCTAGTCAAGGGAAAATTTGTTATTTCATCACACTACCTATTAGATTCGGGGATGATAATGCCACAAAAATAAAGTTTTGTAAGAGAAATAATTAATACTAGGAAATTATTTATTGAAACAATACATGATTTATCGATAAAAGAATCCTCCAAATATGAATCGACAAAGCCACTCGACAAATTGCCAAAACAACACCATTGTTTTCCAATTCGCCTCCTCTTTTCTTGTATTGTCCTCTACGATTCTCTACCTAAAAAAATCCAGCTCGTCGCTTGCGTCCTCCCGGTGTGCGGCGTGAAGAAACCATGACATGTAGACATTTCAACGAACACCCTTCGGAGAGGACCGGACCAGACGGAAGAAGAAGCGGGGGAGAGTGATGGTGTTCATCATGGTGGCGCGGGCATCGGACGAGTGGTGCCAATACATTGCCTGCAACCCAGAGCGCCTCCCCGCAAGCGTTGGATATCCTCTGCTGCCTCCCCGCTTTCATCTTCACCACCTCGCCCTCTGCCTCTTCTCCTTCTTCTACTTTCCCACCTATCCGATGCCCATCTGCCTATCACCGCTGCTACTTATCCTTCTTTGTCCTTGTCTTTGTTCTCGTCCTCGAACGACGACGATGACTCTGTCGAGTACAATTCTCATTCCAATCAATATCTGAAGGATTCTTCTCTATCGCCCTTGTTCGCGATGCAAAGGAGTGGGACGAGTCGAGGTGGAGCCAAAAATGCAAAAGAAAAATAAAAAAATAGTCTTAAGCAAGCATCAGATTAAAGATCCGACGCTTGATTGATTGTGTGATCCCATCAGTCACTTAAATGAAGCGTCAAATTCCAATCTGACGCTTGATTTAGCGACATATGTGTCTCTGCCATTTGAATTTGAGCAGTAGCCTTTTGATCCGACACAAACATTCAAATAATATGACCGATTTAACTTGGCCGCTAATTTTCATTCGTTTTTCTTGTAGTGCCTTTAGATGCTATGAAATGATAACAGATAGAAAGAATATGTAGACAAAATAATCTCATATCAAGAATATGAAGGAAAAAATATACAGCCAAAATAGTCTCATATTAAGGATATCAAGGACAATTACAACTTTATCATGCCTTTTTTTTTCAAAATTAAAAAGGTTAAACATACGTATGATCTATTAATTAACTATTGACGATCACGTGATTTTTAAACTAATTGTAATAATCAGAATTTAAATCTATAATTCTGAATTATAATCAGAATTATCCATATAAAAAACTCATCGTTCATATATGAATAATTTTAATTGCAAATCAAATCGTAAATTCAAGTTTTGATAGTTACCAATTAATAATTTGTATTACACTAATATCGGCTGTATTCTCGATTTGCATGGAATCCATGCTAACCGATTACATATATGTGCATAGGGATTAAAACGTTGAATATAGGAAATTATTTGTGCTGTAAGTTAAAGTAAAGTGTCTTTTTCGAAAAAAAAAAAAAAGAGAAATTCCCAAAGTCAAGTTACTTCAATCGACAAACATGTGAAATATATCTTGAAACTAAAGATCCATTAAAAAGGTTAGGTAGACAAGCACATGCCAACGCCTACAGCATTGGATTTGAGAAGTCAAATTCATAATTAGAAATTATAGTTTTGGAACTTTTAGCCAACTTGGTCACGTTACGGTAAGACACCTAATTAACCCACCAATGAGTACCATCGGGCTCGTGGGATCATAACTTCCAAAGTTCCAATTGCACGCATGTCATCATGTCATGTCATGTGGACTTTGTTACTACGAGTTGCTTTGGAAATTAATGACTTGGATCTTGGTAATGCAGGTGATTGGTAAAAGAAATTTTTTTTTACGGCTTGGGGTCTATAGAAGGTCTTTCCATGACTATTAACATCTGAATAGTGTAATCTAAATTGAGATAAAAGAACAATAAATTTACATTCCTTTGATCAAAACGATATTTAAAAAATTAAACTTAAAGTTACTAACATTTAGTTTAACGAACTAATGGAGACATAACTCCATAATTTATTGTGCCAACTATTAGCCTCAAAGGATGGCGATTTCTCCTAGTCTGACTGGAAAAAATGATCCTGAAGTCGTCTACTTAGGCTCTATTCGTTTTCACTGTGATCAGAGCATTAAATTGATTAGATACTCTCAATTATAAGCATTGATGATTATTAACTTTAAATAAAAAATCCAACGAATATTGATTCACATTAGGAGTGAAAGTAGTTCGGATCGATCGGACTTTCGATCCTAAAAAGATTAATCGTTATTTTTTAGATCAATTTTTAAAATTATAAAAATCATCTTAAAATCATTTAAAAAATAAAAATCACCATCTAGCGGTTCGGTTTTTTCGGATGGCTTTTTCGAGATCCTACTTTTATATAATTATATTTTAAAAATATATTTAATAACTTACAATTAATATTAAAATATTTAATTTTATATTAAATATAAAATATACTACTAAAATTTTAAAGTTATTAAATTAGAGTTTAATAATGTGATAGAAAAGTATGAAATTTTATATAAAAAATATTATATCTATAATAAAAATTAATAACATATGTATTAATTACATAAATAAAAAATTATAAATAAAAACGGGCTCCACGGGCTCCTACGATTTAGGTGGGGTCCTAATTTTAGCCGGTGGATTTTAATTTATTAACAACCATCTTAAATCATATTTGGACTCCTAATTTTTTATTTTTTCAATTCAATTTTTTTTGGTCGGATGATTTTCGGGTTGGTCGAGTTTTTCTTACGCCCAAGTTCACGCGATAAATATTATATTTTCATTTAAAAATTGAGTTTCAATTGCATGTAAATGAAAATATTTGACATTTATATACTATTCGAAGCGAATTGTATTAATCAGGAACAAAACTCAGATAAAAATTGAAAAAAAAATAAAACAATTGAGTCGTGGCAGGGAATTTCTTAAAAGTAAAAAAGGAATTAGGTCAGCTGCCACATTTGAT
Organism: Pontederia crassipes; assembly: GCA_030549335.1. NCBI lineage: Eukaryota > Viridiplantae > Streptophyta > Magnoliopsida > Commelinales > Pontederiaceae > Pontederia > Pontederia crassipes. The sequence continues at coordinate 8,469,098 of CM060188.1, read as the reverse complement.
GATAACGAGCTTTGCATGACAAGTAAAGAAAATGTTAGCCAAATCCTGTGGAGAAGATTTTTGATAATTGTGATATGTTTTGGCAGAAGGAATACATTGTTGAAATGTTGCATGGAACATTTCTAGAAGTTTTATGAAGCATTTATCTACAAAATTAAAATGTTAACGGTTGAGATTAGTGTAGGGCTTTGATCGTAGTTTAATTTTATATCGATAACCTTTATAATAAAAAAAAACGTTTTATACATGGCATTATACATTGTTAAATTTCGTTTTTACCTTTTTAAGAGTAGGTGCAAAGATGCTGCCTCGAGCTTGATCTATATATTTTTTTATTATGAATTTAATGAGGATGCTCTCAACTTTACAGTCATCTGATCTAGATCTAACGACCGGAAACACGCGCGATTTTTCAGTCGTTGGATCTTCGCGCGACAATGCAGATTTGGCATCCACGTGATGCGCTGATCTCACATGAGGCGTCAAATCTTCTCCACATGTAGCGACGGCGAGTGTTTTTCGGGCGGCAGCAACGAATGGTAGCGAGGCGGCAACGATCGATTGGTGGCGTCTAGTGTCAGAGGAGGTCACCGATGTCCAGATCCATTGTAAGAGGAGGTCGATGACAACACAGAGCGAGGAGGTCGGCAATAGCGTAAAGTGACAAGGTCGACGACGAAGGAGGAGGGCAACGGCGAAGAGAGAGGACCTTGGCGATAAGACGAGGCGTGGTTCACATCCAGTCCGTTGTTAGAGGAGATCAACGACGGTGAGCTAGGTCCAGATCTGTTGTCAGAGGAGGTCGGTATGACGACGGAGGACCTTGGCGGCATATGCGGTTCACGTCGGCGACGAGCTCGTTATTGTCTAGGGCAAAGAATGAGGGGAGAATCACACATAGAGGGGAAGAAAAGACAGATGTGAATTTGCACCATCGCACGAATATCCAATGGCTGAAAAATTGCGCGTGTTTCCAGTCGTTGGATCTACATCGGATGGCTGTAAATATGAGAGTAGGATGGGAGCACCCCATTAAATCCTTTTATTGTATGAACAATTGCACGTCGGAAACAATGTCGCCTGCTCTTATTTGATCTTTGCATTAATATCTTTTCCTTTCTTATTTATAAAAAAATGATGATAGTAAATTCAACTTAAATACATAAAATTATGTAACTAATTATAAATATCAACATCTTAATCTAGTTCGCATCAAATAGGAACCCGTGTCCTATCAGAAAATAAAATTGAGAAAACTGAAAACATTTTGATTCCAAGCATACTATGGACTTTACATGTTTGCGTTTTCTTTCCCATAAGTCACAAGTTGTTTAATTTATGTTATTACCTGATGCGATTATTTTATTATAATTTTTACAATATTAAATAAATCACTTAAAATCTTGGCGCAGAGTATGACAGAAGACTATTTACTAAACGTATAATATAAAATCAAAACAGGAGCTGTAAGAAAAGTAATTTCGCTGGTCAAAGTATTAATTTCATGAAATTTCCTTATAAAGAAGGTATCTCAACTAATGGTATTGTGCGAAAAAAAACTTATTTAAAATGACATTTGTGATTCGGAGTGGTGTGAATATTATTGCAATACATGATTATTATATAAATTTTCATGTCTAATTAGATAAATGTTTTTTTTCTCAAAATAAAGAAACAATAACACAGATATTAAAGAAAGTAAAAAAATCATAAAATTGTATCCGATAATATCACAAGCTTTATTTTAAATTGAGTTATTTCCATCAACAAATAGTTGAGTCCTTACGAAGTTAACTTGAGGAATCAATCTTTAATAGTTTAATTTATAGACAATTCGTATAATATATAATTATTAAGATCGCACGAGTTGAATAGTTAGGTATCGCTTCTCTCTGGATTATTTCCAATGTTTTGTAATATTAAGTTATCAACCGGTCGGGTTATTTCCCATGTTTTGTAATATTAAGTTATTAACCGGCACAAAGTGTGGTCGGATTTTCTCCTTCCAATGTCTCCGGCCTACGATATTCGCTCGCCGGAGAGTTACCGGGCGGAGCCCCTCCGTGGCCGGACTTGGTCCTTCACGAACCCGTGGGACCGGGTGCTCTACGACGGCCGCGACGGAGGGGGGCGGGAACGGAAGCGCAGCGGTTCGTGGAATGACACCGGGGGTTGGATCGCCTTTTCGGCCACGCGGAAGGGTATGATGAGAGGCGAACCCGGGTCGGCAGCTACGGGATGCTGGTGTACGTCTCTGAGACTCACGTCACGCTGGCGGCGGGACCGCTCTCGGTGGTGGTTGAGTCACCGCCCGTGCACAGTGTTACGCCGTATGGCGGCGGCTCTCTGATCAGATTGGCTCTCATTGATGATTGTGGTAGTGTACGTGACTAAATGACTAGTTTCCATCTCTGCATCTTTGGTTTTGGTTTCTGCATGATTGTTAATTTTAACATCGGCCACATTGCGACGAGAGTTGTTATGAAACTAACCTCTTTGCTGCTCCCCACCTTACCTAAAATAAGCCGTGGTAACAGGAGCCGATAGATGTTCCTTTGAAGCCCACTGAACCGATTTCCTCTGAGAGAATTACCCGGAGTCTGATTTTGACTATGGTTTGGTGAGTGATCACTGGTCTTTGTATGTTGATTTCTGTTAATTTGCTTGTTGCACTTTTGTAGGCATTTCAGGTCAATGAGTTCTAGTTGACGTTGAGTTTTATGCAGAGTTTTTTATCTGATGGTGTGCGAGAAGATGAAAGCAACTCTCTGGGAGGTCCAAGCTAGGATTACGAAATACGCTCATATGAAATATCTGGTCATTTTTGAGCTGGAGCATTTCAGAGCAGCATTGCCTTAGCTTAGGTCACTATGAGGACTATGACAGAGAGTTTCTTCCAAACCCAAACTTGGTATGAAATCCAGCGTTGATGCTCATACATATGTGTAACTTGTTTCTGTGCTTAAATATCACCAATGTGTATATCAATCTAAATATACTAATCTAAAGAGTAGTAGAAAAATTCTTCTTGGTGGAGCTTCATGAAAATAAATTAAATGCATGAATTTCTCTTGTTTTTGGCTAGTTTATGTACTGGGTGATTTTAAACTAGCTTCTCTTTTAGCTTTCTAAGGAAGCAAGCCATAATGATCGACATGATGAGCACACTGCAACAATATATATATATATATATATATATATATATATATATATATATATGGGGAATATTAGTGTGACTGTGTGCCCACATATCAAGAGTTGTCCGCTCCGAGATGGACGGCCCTGATGTGTGCGCATCGGTTCGGATGAAGGATTGAAGCGGTTCAACGCCGGTTTGAGCGGTTTGGAGGGGGGAGACCATGGAGCGACAATGCCGGGAGACGCGTGGATGGTCCGGCGTCGAGGAGGTGGGCGAAGGAGGGCACCGGCAGGACTTTTTCGCACCAGCGGGAGCGCGAGACAGCGAAGAAGGGGGCTGTCGGCCTTGTTGGGTCAAAGTTTTAATGACATGTAAAATTATATTTTGATGAAACAAACCTCGAAAGATTAAAATTAAAATGCTAAAAAATTTAAAGAAAAATGGATAACTTTATGCACTACGTTTTGATTAAATAATTGTCACTGGTCTCATTAATTTTGGAAAAAATGGTAGACTGTTAGCTTTCCATAGACTCTAAGATCATCTAATTTGGATAACTGTGCAGAAAGTTATGATCAAAATAATGCAGATCGGTCAACCTGTCGATCGAAGCAAATAAAGCCGGTCGAGATGATACCGGTCGACCGAATAGAAGATGTCGGTCGATCGATAATTACTGAGCCTACTCCGGACGACGTCGAGCCGATATCGGTTGATGTAACCGGTCGACCGATCAAGCGCTGAAATTGAAGAAAACGTGCAATGGTCACAGACCAGTCGATCGGTCCAGAAGTGCGGTCGACCGGCCTCCGAGTCAAATGAACAGTAATGGTCAAATTTGAAGGAGGAATTTGTGGAACAATTTCTAAATGAATTTTTCACACATTGAAGACTATAAACCAGAGGCAAAGACACCCATTCACTCATTGAAGAAAAACTTCAAGTTGTCAAAGAGAGATTTTTTTTTGAAGTTTTCATTTTATAGCTTTCTCATTCTTTCTCTCTTCTCTTGTGAGCTTAACTTTGTAAAAGACAGAAACACTTTTGCTAAAAAAACTGAGAGAGTTCCTGTATAAAAGAGGTTCAAAGTCTTACCTCTTGATCGAGAGAAATAGACTAGCTTTCTAGGAGGAGATGTTGCCTTGCCTCTTGAAGCGAAAAAAGGTGGTTGATGTAAAGGACTTTATACTTGGCCCCATTTGGAACAAAGGAAGCGACTAGTGGAATCTCCGACGGTCTCAAGGTCGAGAAGTCGGAGCGGAGACGTAGGTCAAGGTGTGGCCGAACCTCATCAACAACCACCATGTTTATTTGTGTTTGATTTTCTCTCTCTCTCCCCGTTCATATTGTGTTTATAATCTGAATTGCAAAGGTTTCAAGAATCGGTTTTGTGATTCCGTTACGAATTTTGTGAAATCGATATTTTCGGTTAAACACCAATTCACCCCCCTCTTGGTGCCCTTTGGGATCCTATAAGCCTCCCTTGCGAGCTGCGACGAGGGTGACCTTTTTTCGCCCTCGCCGCTGCAACAGCGAAAAAGGGGGGTGTCGACCCCCCTCCATGAACTCGCCGTCGAGCTCGTGGAGGGGGGCCAACGCCCCCCTTTTTTGCAATCGCCAGTGGTCTGCGAGCAAGTGATGTAGGGTTCGCATATCAGCGAGGGAGGGCAGCAATGTAGGGTTCGCGAGGGTGGCGATGCAGGCCCCGCGTCATTACCCGACGCCGTCGTCGTCGCAAGCGCCGCTGTCATTGCCGGCGCAGAGTGGGGAGTTCTTGCACAGAAGGGTTCTCGCGAGAGGGGAAGAGATGCGCGGACGCTAACTACGTGAACGATACGCTCACTGCGTGAACCGGATGCACGAACCTACATTGAACCGGTGCGCACACATCAGGGCCGTCCATGTCATATCGAACGGCTCTGGATGTGCGGATGCACAATGACACCACAAAAGAACACTAATATTCCTCTTTCTATATATATGTATTATATTGGAAATTTTGTTATCATAATGCTGTAATATATGTGAATTCTATGACTAAAAAGATATATGAAGTGTGTAATGTATGTAGAGTATGCCTAGATTATAGGATCTCAAGGCAGCAAGAGGGGGATGAATTGGTGTTTAAATTGAAAATAACGATTTCACAAAATACGTCGCGGAAGCTTAAAATCTATTCGTTAAACTTTAAATCAATGTAAATCAAATCATATCATATGCATAATAATATGAGAAGGAGAGGGAGAGAGAATGCAAACACAAACAGCACGAGGTGGCTGTTGACGAGGTTCGGCCACACATTGGCCTACATCCCCGCTCTGACTTCTCGACCTCGAGACCGCCGGAGATTCACTAAACTCGTCCTTCATTCCAAATGGGGCAAGGAAGAACTCTTTACATCAAACCACCTTTTCTCCGCTTCGAGAGGTAAGGCACACTTCTCCTTCTAGGAAGCCTATTTTTTTTCTCGCTCAAGAGGTAAGTGTTGAGAAACATGTTTTCTCTTATTAATTGACCAAACACTAGTGCCACCTATTTATAATCAAGGTAGGCAATACAAGAAGGGAGAATATTACTCCTGAAAATTAGGGATATTATTCCAAAATATCCGAGATACTATCCCAAGAAATATGGGATACTACTCCTAACTAATATTACAAAGATATGCGAAGATATGAAAAGATATGAAGAGATATGCAAATCATATCTCAACACTCCCCCTCAAGCTGGAGCGTAAATATCATTTAGGCTCAGCTTGGAACATATAACCAGGAGTTTCTTCTTGGGAAGTGCTTTGGTAAAGATGTCAGCTTGTTGATCTTCAGTGAACAAGTGTGGAGTGAATATCTTCTTAGTTGTAATAGCATCACGAATGAAGTGACAGTCCACTTCTATGTGTTTAGTCCTCTCATGAAACACAGAATTGTTTGCAATAAATAGTGCAGCCTTGTTATAACAATACATAGGTACTGGAGAAGTAATAGAAATTCCAAAATCACGTAGAAGAGAGATGATCCATAAGAGTTCACATGTAGTATGAGCCATTGCCCTATATTCTGACTCAGCGCTAGAGCGTGAAACCACATCTCGTTTCTTGCTGCGCCATGTTACAAGATTTTCACCAACATAAGTACAATAACCAGTGGTTGATCTTCTATCTTCATGAGCCCCGGCATAATCTGCATCAGAATAACCTCACACTTTTAAATGTCCATGTTTTTTTAAGTGAAGATCTTTTCATGGAGAGGCTTTTAGATATCGTAAAATCTGACATACACCTGCCCAATGTACTTCACGTGGTTCTTGCATAAATTGACTTAGGCGATCAACGACATAAGAAATACCAGGACGAGTTACAATGAGATACAGAAGTTTACCAATCATAGTTCTATATCTGGTGACATCTTCTAGAATAGGATTGCTCAAATCAGCTAGAGGTAGTTGTGGATTCATAGGAATGGTGGCTATTTTATAGCTCATTTTACTAGCTTCCTTTAATAGGTCAAAGACATTTTCTTTGAGAGAGAATGAGTCCATCATCAAACTGATTTACTTTAATGCCTAAGAAGTATTTTATTAGACCAAGATCTTTGGTCACAAACTGAGATTGCAGAAACTTCTTTGCTGCCAAAATACCGTCCGTGTCACTACCAGATATTAAAATGTCATCTACATAAATTATGAGGATGACTGAATCTTTAAAAGTATGTAAAGAGAATGCTGAATGGTCTGAAGAGGATTGACTAAAACCATATTTTTCAATAGCTCTGTTGAATTTTTCAAACCATGCTCTTGGACTTTGTTTGAGTCCATAGATCACTTTTTTCAACTTGCAAACCTTTGAACACTCCCCCTAAATAATATATCCAAGCGGGGCTGTTCTAAACCTCTTATGTAAGATCACCATATAAGAAAGCATATTTAACATCAAGTTGGTGAACTTGCCACCCAGAGTTGACAGCAACAGAAAGTAAGATTCGAACAGAATTAAGGCGAGCAACTAGAGAGAAAGTCTCAAAATAATCTACTCCATAAGTTTGGGTGTAACCTTTAGCTACTAAACAAGCCTTATAACGATCAACCGTCCCATCAGGGAGATACAACTACTGTTGCATCAGTTAGGAGGTCTACAAATTCCCAAGTCTCTCTAGATTGCAGAGCGGACATCTCCTCATCCATAGCAGTTTTCCAACATGAATGGTTGAATGCCTCAGAATGGTTGCGAAGAATAAAATGACTATCAAGAAAAGCTGAAAAAACTTTGGCAGCAGGAGACAAGTGATCAAAAGTCATAAAATTAGATAGAGGATATTTTACACAAGACCTAGTGCCCTTGCGATGTGCAATAAGAACATCTAGATCATGAGTTACCTGAGGAGGATTTCCTTCCGGCAGTAGGAGACAAGTCAGGACTGTTTGGAGGATTACGTGATGGAATCGTGGAGAGTGGTTCATCATCAAGGTCAGGTGGAGGTTGATGAGTATGTCGGCGGTTATAAACTTTCAGGGGTGGTACAGGCGATGGAGGAGGAGACTATGGCTGTTGTGGCGGTAGATCCTGTGATGGGTCAGGAATTGGAATTAGATGACTCTCATGGTAATCCGCAGGGTCCAGAAAGTAAGGTTTGTCTTCAAAGAAGGTAACATCAGTACTAACGTAGGACCTGCGAAAAGTAAGATCATAACACCTGTAACCTTTTTGAGTTCGCGAGTACCCTAAAAAGATGCACTTGATTGCTCTAGGAGCTAACTTGTCAGTGTGAAAGAGATGAACAAAACATTGGCATCCGAAAACACAAGGAGGGACAGGAAATAAAAACTTTTCTGAGAAAAGGAGATGGAATGGAATTTGTCCGTTGAGAACTGATGAATCGATTAGTTATTCCTGATTTCCCTGAGTTGAAGACAAATTCTGAAAGAAGCACATGATACTCCAACAAGTGGCCACGATGGTTATTTAAAAGCTCTGAAGTGAATATCTGCCAGTTTCTTTTGGCCCCATTTAAAGCAGGATGTGAAGGAATTTGTTCAACATTGCTTATTATGTCAAAAACACAAATATGAAACTTTATTGCGTGCAAGACTTTTACAGCAATTGCCCCTTCCACAACGCATTTGGGAGGATATCTCACTTGATTTTATAGTAGGTCTTCCTCAGTCCCAAGGACATGATACAATTCTGGTGGTACTAGTTGATTTAGCAAGTATTGTCATTTTCTCACTCTTTCACATCCTTTTACAATAAATACAGTGGCAACAATATTTTGTAAAAAAATTGTGCGCTTACATGGTGTACCATGATCTTAGATCTTCATGTAGTTTTTCTAAGTGCTTTTTGTGAGGAATTGTTTCGTTTGAATGATACTCAACTGCATATGGGAACGACATACCATCCTCAATCAGATGGTTAAATGGAAGTAGTCAATCGGTGCCTTAAAGCATATCTATGATGCTTTGCTCATGAACATCCAAAGACTTGGTCAAAATTCTTTCCTTGAGCAAAATATTCATTCAACATAGGAACACTTGGCCCCATTTAAAGCAGGATGTGAAGGAATTTGTTCAACATTGCTTATTATGTCAAAAACACAAATATGAAACTTTATTGCGTGCAAGACTTTTACAGCAATTGCCCCTTCCACAACGCATTTGGGAGGATATCTCACTTGATTTTATAGTAGGTCTTCCTCAGTCCCAAGGACATGATACAATTCTGGTGGTACTAGTTGATTTAGCAAGTATTGTCATTTTCTCACTCTTTCACATCCTTTTACAATAAATACAGTGGCAACAATATTTTGTAAAAAAATTGTGCGCTTACATGGTGTACCATGATCTTAGATCTTCATGTAGTTTTTCTAAGTGCTTTTTGTGAGGAATTGTTTCGTTTGAATGATACTCAACTGCATATGGGAACGACATACCATCCTCAATCAGATGGTTAAATGGAAGTAGTCAATCGGTGCCTTAAAGCATATCTATGATGCTTTGCTCATGAACATCCAAAGACTTGGTCAAAATTCTTTCCTTGAGCAAAATATTCATTCAACATAGGAACACTTGGTCAAAATTCTTACTGTTGGAATAGTGCTATTCTGACCGCACGTGGAGCGCGTGATCTCGCGCATGGAGCGCGCTGATTGCGCGTTGCGAGAAATAAGGGCCACGCAGACACGTCATCACGTGCGGTGGACGCGCTTGATGCATTCTGCATACCTTCTTGCCCAAGTCTTCCTCCCCTATAAAAGGGGATCCATACCAGAGGTCTCAAACACGCTTTTAAATAGGTTCGTCCAGAGGTAATTGTGCTGTGACAAAGAGTTCTGTTCCCCTGAGGTTCAGTTCCCGATCTCGAGGTGCAAGTGCGTTCATCAAGAGTTCGTGAAAAAGCTCCGACGATCCGCTTCCGTTGCAAGAGGTATTCCGCAACCTTTAGGATTTATATATGTTATAAATTCCAACACTTACCTTGATCAGAATATTCATTCAACACAGGTTATCATTCATCATCTCAAATGACCCCCTTTAAGATTGTTTTTGGAAGAGATCCACCCGCCTTGCACCCCTATGTTCCTGGAGAGACAAAAATAGTTGAACTCGAAGAACAGTTGCTAGAACGTGATGAAATGATAAAGACACTCTGTTCTAATTTGCTGAAAGCTCAATCTCGCATGAAATCTCAAGCCGATTCGAAAAGGCGAGATTTGACCTTTGAAGTAGGAGATGCTGTGTTTTTGCATGTGCAACCATATAGACAGAAATCCGTAGGAAAATGACGCTATGAGAAATCGTCTCCCCGCTACTTTGGTCCTTATACTATGTACGCAAGGTTGGTGAAGTTGCTTATGAGCCGGAACTACTGCCAATAGCTAAGGTACGTCCAGTTTTTCATCTCTTTGTTGAGGCGTGCCCATGATCATTTGGCCTCCTCCCCACCACTTGTTCTATCACTTGCAAGTGATTTGGAGTTTTTGTCTGAACCTGAAAAGATTCTTTCTCACTGTTGGGTGATTGAGTCTGGTGTGCAATCCCTTGAATTACTTGTTCAGTGGCATGGTAAACCTTTAGAAGAAGCAGGAGAATTATGATTTACTTGCTGCATAATTCCCTACATTTTGCCTTAAGGACAAGACATCTTTTCAAGGGGGTGTAATGATAGAAATTCACTGCGTACATATGTTAGGAGGAAGAGAACACATGGAGACAACACATCCAACATGGAATCAGTCAACCAGAATTTTCAGGCCCCATTCTGTCCAACTGCAGTCATAAATTGTCCAACAGTTTGTACAACAGTAAGAGAACTTAATGGAGGAAGTCTTTATCCCACTACACAACTAAGTCTACTAATGCATTTTTGAAGGAGTTGGTTATTGTTGTATCTTTTTAAATATGCATAAGTTTTTAGTTTAAGGCATGTCTTGTTTGTTAAACTTTATCATAGTCGTCCTCTCCATACTGACAATCTAGTTGTTATTTTCCTTCAATCTAGTTATAAAATAATTGTTTTCAGCTTTTATGATTCTAGTGTCCTATCAGATTCTCAAAAGGGTTTGGATCACTTTGTAGTTTAAAAGTTGTTAAGACAATTAAATTCGGATTAAGTTTATCTCAAATCCCGAGTAATTATGATCTAATTTGACTTCTAGAAAGTCATATACCATCCTGGAGTCCTTATCCAATAAAAATTCTTTTGAAAAATCAACAATTAGTAAAAATCAATGTCCATAGCGGCCCGTGAAGCGTTGTTCACGGCCAAATTCTAATCTGTTTCGAAGTCCGCATAACTCGTTGTGGCCAGTTACATTTTTGTAACGGCCCGTAACTCGGATAAATTTGATAATAAGCTTATGTGTGATCCCTGTCTTTCTCCTTGCGTCTCGTAAGTTACGGCTGTTAGATTCTCATTATGGCGGTAATGACTTTAGGCCCAATTCACAGTGCCTAATCTGCTTAATCTGCTTAATCTGCTGGGGTCGTTATATCGTCTTACATCATGGGTCATTAATGGCTCATTACGGCCCGTAACATTTCTGTAATAACTTATGACCATTCTGGGAGTGTCATGAATATCTCATTATGGCTCGCATCATCAGTATGATGGCTTTCCACCTATTCTGTAAGACCCGTTAAATGCTTAGTCACGGCCGGTGATAGGCGATGTCCATCTTTGATATGTGTCATGAAAGCAGTCTAACGGTCCGTTAAGGATTCCTTGGATTGGGAATTAGGTTCTGTAAGACTCGTTAAAAGCTGGTAACGACCCGTTATGAATTAACTCCCCAAAATGTTTAACTCTTTGTGTGTGCCATAAGAATGCGGTAACGACTCATTATACGATTCTTGCATGTGGCGGGTACTTCTATGAGATCCGTGACATCCTTGTAACGACTAGTGATATCTTGCGCAGGGTTGTGAACACCATAATACGACCCGTGAGATCCGGCGTCAGGGATGTGATTTTGATGTTATGACTTTTGTTTTATGATTTTGCTTGATTTCTTCACCTTTTTTTCCACTCTGGTTTATTTCTTCAGGATTTTCCATCAAATTAAAGGAGTTTTCCTGCAAAATGACGCACCTAGGTAGTTGGAGAGCTCAAGAAAATAATTGTAATAAATGAAGTAAAAATTGATGCATGCTATGGAAAAATTATGAAAATAATCCTAAATGCAACTCAAATTATACGTGATGAAATGCATGCATCAGAGATCAGGGAGGTGGCACTGCCGTGAGGCTCACAAAATGATCGATTTGTTCTCCATTCGGTCCTTTCTGCATTGCTGATCTACTACATGCCAGTCTTCTGGATGCCAGGTCAGGTTCAAAGGTGGCTAGACTCCTTATAGAGTACATTCTTTTGGCAGGGGAGCACCCACCTTAGATCAATGGGCCATTCATCTATTTTCTTCGCAAAGCATATGTCGTCCCACTTCCTAAGGCGATTTGGGTGTCTGCGATCTTCACTTCACCAATTGGGCCCTCCTGGCCCGGTGGGTTGGGCGAAGTATGGGACCTCATGACGGTCTATGACACTCGGTGTTCTTCACATGCCACAAACAAGATTTATCTTGGGACTCTCTAGCTATTCTCTAATGAGGGGCTTCTGCCTTTTGGTGTGGCAGCTCTTCATCCTCTAGTCCGACCTTACATGGTTCCCTCTCTTGGCTCCGGCGGGGCATTATCTTTTTGGCGTCACAATTGGCTTCCTAGGGGGCCTTTGGCTGCATCCTTTTCCTGGCTATTCACCCTAGCAGAACGTCCTGATTCCTTGGTTGCAAAGGCATGGTCAGAAATCGGTGGCCCTGGCACCGGTTCATGGACCCCCATATTCAAATCAGCTCTTTTGGATAGGCACATTCTGGAGCATATGGCTCTTCATCGACGGATTGTCTCATTTCGGCCGGATCCCTCCAAAGTCAATTGTTGAATATGGCTCTTTGAGACCTCTACAGCTCGTAGTCTCTGTCTTCGCTTCCTCCCTGCCACCTCTGACACCCTCAGGACAGACTTCAGACTCATTTGGCGCACCCGAGTATCACTTAAAGTCAAGATTTTTGCTTGATCATGCACATGACAGGATCCTTACTAGAGCATACAGAATGAGATGGGCGCCCCACGATGTCACACACACCTATTTTTCGAGTGCTCTGTATCCTATGAGGTTTGATCGAGGATGAGCGTGAGTGGCGGTCCATCCCTTAGCACTTGAGGTATTTTGATAGTCACTCGAAGCCGAGGCATCACTGGAGAGCATGACCTTTTTGGCCATTGTCTAGACCATCTAGCTCGGATATAACTAGGTCATTTTATTGTGGGGAGAGATGTCAAATTGATAGTATTGTACAACATAACTCTTTCCTTCTTCGGGAATGGGGATTTGGATAGTGGATGTACTTTTCTCCTTTATCCCAGATTTTCTGAGATAATATTTCAAATATTTTGGGATAATATCCCTGATATTCTAGAGTAATAGTTTAATATATTATCTTTTTTTGTTGCCTACATTTATTATAAATAAGAAAGCACTAGTGTTTGATGAATAATAAGAGAAAACATGTTTCTCAACATCATATAAATCACCATTCTTCCTCCTCCTCCTTTCTGTCCCTTTTTTTCCTACTTCTTTGCATTGCTGCACTATGTCTCTGTCAATCACCATTAATGCGAGGTTGATTTCAATCTAAATGGCTGATAGGTCGATTCCGACCTAGGTCCATAGTTCTCAAGATCGAAGCTTGACTTTTTCTCTGTGGAACCCGTCATGCTCAACCATGGCCAACCAAAAAGTTGAATCTAGCAACTCTAGTATTAAATCCACTCTCAGCACTCCACTCGGTATTAATATTAAACTTGATGGTACCAATTATCTCGAGCGCTATGTAGGGTCCCACAGGAAGAAGCATATCCTCACCAAATATGAAAAACATACAGAAGACTGGGATGCTGATAATGATTGGGTTGCCTCTGTCATGCTCAATAGCATGGCCGAATATGTTGCTAAATAGGTCATGGTCAAGACTATGTGGGAGGTACTTCAAAAACTCCACTCTCATAAAAGCAATATATCTCGCCTTTACGAGGTCCTTGAAAAAAATTCAATCATGCAAGAAAAATGATCGGTCGTTAGCAGATTATTTTGGTACTTTGACTAACCTCTGGAATGAGCATGATATTCCTCAACCCCTTTTTGCTGATATGAAAATGTTGGCAGAGCAACGTGATCAAATTAAATCCGTTCAGTTACGTCCTGAATATAAATCAATCAAGGATCAGTTGATGACATAGGAAACTATTCCGACTCTTGAAGAAATCTATGCTCGGCTTTCCCGTATCGATGGTTTCTTTCTTCATACGGATGTTTCTGCACTTGCTACATGTGGAAAAGGAAGAAGATTTTTTTCCGACCAAGGCAGAGGCTGTGGACGTGGATGAGGGCATGACTCTGGAGGACGTGGTAAATTCTTTTGTGACCACTGTCATCGATCCAATCATCTCTCGGACCGTTGCTAGGAAAACTTTGAATGTCCTGTCGATCGCCCAAAGGTTCATGCTACCACTACTAATGAGTCGGATATTCTAATATCAAAAGAAGAATATGATCGTCTTCGTTCTTTTTCTATCACTGAAACGTAATTCATCATTTAGGTACTCTTGCTCTCTTTACTAATTCTCAATCTGACTAGATTGGGTGCCTCCTCACACATAAAAATGATGCCTTTTTCTTCTCATTCCTAAAAACTCTATTGAATCCTCTTAATGTTAAATTTGCTAATGGTTCTCTCTCTCTCCCCTTGATAATGTTATGTATGCTCAAAGATTGCTCTAAGCTTTTTTTTATCAGTCAACTGACAAGGTCCTTAAATTTTCGAGCACTTTTTTTATAGTTCTTTCTTCATTCAGTAGGATCTCTGAACGATGAGACAGATTGGAGGATTTGAATGTCATAGACTCTATTATCTCCAACCATCTACCTAAAATTTCACAGCCTACACTACCAACTTTTTCCTACACCTCCATCGTCGTCTAGGTTATCCTAGTTTGACTATACTTCGTCGACAATTTTCCAACATTTGATGCTGGAAAACTATTATGGATGAGAAGATGTCCACTCTGCAATCTATGCAATCTAGAAAGACTTGGGAACTTGTAGATCTTCCAACTAATGCAACAATAGTTTGTTGTCGGTGGATGTTCACACTAAAGTATATCTCCCTGATGGGACGGTTGATCGTCACAAGGCACGTTTAGTAGCCGAAGGTTACACCAAACCAATGGAGTACATTATTTTGAAATATTCTCTCATGTTGCTTGGCTTAATTATGTTCGAATTTTACTATCAATTCTGGGTGGCAAGTTCATTAGCTTGATGTTAAAAATGCTTTCTTATATGGTGATCTCATTGAAGAAGTTTATATGGAACAACCACCTAGATTTATTACTCAGGGGAGGTTCAAAGGTTTACAAGTTGAAGAAAGTAATATATGAACTCAAACAAAGTACAAGGAAAAATTCAACATAGCTATTGAAGAATGACTTTTGTCGATCCTCTTCAGATCATTCAACATTCTCTTTACATACTTCTAAAAGTTCAGTCATCCTCATAATTTATGTAGATGGCATTTTAATATGTGATAGTGATACCGAATGTATTTTGGCAGCAAAGAATTTTTTGTGATCAAAGAATTTGATCTAAACAAATACTTCTTAAGCATTGAAGTAAATCAATTTGATGATGCACTCATTCTCTCTCAAAGAAAATGTTTGGTATTATGAGTTGTAAAATAGTCATCATTTTTATGGATCCACAACTACCTTTGCTGGTCTGAGCAGTCTTATTTTAGAAGATGTCACTAGATATGGAGCTATGGTTGGTAAACTTTTGTATCTTACTATAACTCGTCTTGATATTTCTTATGATGTTGGTCTCTTATGTCAATTTATGCAAGAACCACGTGAAGTACATTGGGCATGTGTATATCAGATTTTACGATATCTAAAAGTCTCTTTAGGAAAAGGTCCACTTAAAAAATCATAGACATTTAAAAATGTGGGGTTATTGTAATGCTGATTATGTCGGGGCTCATGAAGATAGAAAATCAACTACTGGTTATTGTACTTATGTTGGTGGAAATCTTATAATGTGGAGTGATCACTAGTTCATCACTATAGGTTTTTATCCCATTTTAGATGCATTTCACCCACATTGAGTCCCTAAATTGCCCTACTTTTGGCCAATTATGCTTGAAATGCATAGATTGTAATAACTAGTTGATATTCTTTATTTTATACTTGATTCCATGAGCATAGAGGTTCTGAAATGCTAAAATTCATAAATAATTCATTTCTATGCCAAGTTATCATTTTTTGTACAAGTTATCACTCCTATATGTCAAGTTATCATTATTTTGAGTGAACTGATTTTCAATAATTTTCTTGCCCTAAATCCATTATTATCATGAACGAATCATATTTGGATGGTCACATCTTAACTTGTGCAAAATTTTAAGTCCATTTGAACAAGTTATCATTTTCCAAAGCCAAGTTATCGTTAAAGGGTAAAATTGTCTTTTCGACATGCAAAACTGTCAAACCTGCACAAAGGTCTTAGGCATTCATTATATTATTGTCTTAACTCTTTGCTGTTCAAATTTGATCACATTTGGATAACCACAACAAAAGTTATGATAAGTTATCGTTTTTAAGACAATCAAGTTATTGTTTTGACACCCAAGTTATCATTTCTATGAAATCTTATTCATATTTGATTTCTGACTTCACTCACTTGCCACCTTAATCCATTTGATGCCTCTAATACCTTGAATCACTTGAATTTGGATAATTTTCATGATTAGTGCAAGTTATCATTTCCGGGTTCCAAAACCATTAGTTTTTCATATTGATTTCCATCCTTGTATAATGCCAAACTCCTTTTGATTATTGAGCTGAGTTTACTTGCTGTCCTAATTCTTATTTGTTTATTTCTTATTAGAGGACATTGATGTTTGCTGTTGTGGATTTTTTAGCAGGGAAAAGAGGTATGGATTAAGCCAAAAAGGTGGGGGGACCACTCCTTTGCTGCCCAAAAAGCTGTTGTCTTCTGCAGAATTTCAGGACCAGGACACATGGCACAATCACATCACCATAGAACATTCTGATGCAGATCAAAGGGTGCACATGATACATATATAAGTTAAGAAAATTCTGGAGGAAAGGGAGAACCTCCATTAGGGGGGGCTGGCCATTGCAGGGTTTGGAGCAAGAGGAAGCAAGGGTTTTGGAGGAAGCTCTGCTGTTGTGCTACTGTTGCTTCCTGTCGACCAGCATCCAAGATGATTTACTCCTGTTCTCCAATCTATTTTGTTTCAAACTTTATAATTATGAGAAGTTAAATTCCATGTCTCCTAGGATAGGGTAGTAGTCTAATATATGTTGTGGATGGATTAGGAACAAGTCTGATTTCCTGCACTGAACTCAATCCTGAAATTTCTAATTTCTGCAATGTTATGGGTCTGTTCTTGCCATTGTTAGATCCCATTTGTAATTTATAACTGATAAGTTATCATTTGATCTAACCCTTATTCAGAAATGAATTAGGAATCAATGCCAAGTTATTGGATTCCATTTTGATTGAAAATTTAATTTTTGATTTCCTGATTTTCTGAACTTCCTGAATCTGATTTTCTGATTTCCTTGAATCTGTTTATCATTAGGAATTTGATTAATTGAACAGCTGAGAGGTTGATATTGGTCCCAATCTTATTCAGAAATGAATCAAAATACATGACATTCTTTATGATTCAAACCTATTTTTCCCCAATCTGATTTCTGAATTTGCAATTCTGAAATCTATTTTCTGAATTCTTTTGGAATTTGATTTGCTACTTGAACCTCTGATTTCATTCAATCACTGAAAGATGAACCCTAAGGATTTTTTATTATCCAGAGATGGATCAAGAAGCATTTGGCAAATCTTGAATTCCAATGAACAACATTGCTGATTTCCATGTGCAATTATCTTGCTGATTTTTATTTTCTGATTTTCTTGGAATCCAATTGCCATTGTTAAACCCTATTTTAACCTACCACTGAGAGGTGGTCTTGTGGCCTTCCTTGAAATCCAGAGATGGGCCAAGGAGCAATGACAATTGTGAATTCCAAATCTGAGATTATATGCCTTGTACTTCCAATTAATTTGTGTTTGTGTGGATTTCACTTTCAATTGCAGCCGAGAGGCTGATTTTGGATCCTCTTGTAGTTTAGAGATAAACCAAGGAGACAAGCACTATTATTTGATAAATTTCATCCTTGTTTAGCTGATTGAAGTGATTTCATTATTTTGTGATTGCAATTAAAAGTTATCACTTCAAATTTTATTAAATTGTCAAAATCAGCAATGAACTTGAATTGGAGCCTAATGATAACTTAATTTTCAGTGAGGATTCTCTTCTAATTCAACCTGACTAATAAGTATATGATAATATATTGATTAGTTTTGGACCGGTTGAGCTGTGAGAGCAGCAACATTTAAGGTTGAATCAGATTTGACTCAAAATTGATAACTTGATTCATTCCATCCATAATTAAGTTAGATGAACTCCAACTCCTAGGAGAACCTTCCTCATTGATAGATAAACCCTTTTAGCCTCTAGATTAGCATTTATAATTCAGTTTAGTTAACTTTTCAGAAACCTCAAAACAATTATCATTTAACCTTCCTGAAAATTATGTTTTCATTTTCATTTAAAATTTTGTTTTTGCCACTTTAACTTTGATTAGTCTAAATTATTTTTAGGTAGTCTAGGACTTCAAATCATTGTGGATACGACATTTAGGATTACTACAATTGACCTGTGCACTACAGTAGAGTGAATTAGGAAGTTGAAACAAAAATTGAAAAAATTGACTTTTGACCCAAAAATCAGTAAGTTATCACTACACTCCTCAATTTCACTTATCATGGAGCAGCAAGAAACAAGATGTGATCTCACGCTCTAGCGCTGTCAGAATATAGGATAATGACTTATACTACATATGAATTCTTATGGGTGATCTCTCTTCTACGTGATTTTGGAATTTCTGTCATTTCTTTAGTACCTATGTATTGTGATAACAAGACTGTAATATTTATTGCAAACAATCATGTGTTTCATAAGAGGACTAAGCACATAAAAGTGAATTGTCACTTCATTCGTAATGCTATTTTAATTAAGAAGATATTCACATAACACTTGCTACATCTTTACTAAAGCACTTTCCAAGAAGATACTTCAAGTTATATTTACACTCCAGTTTGAGGAGGAGTGTTGAGACTTGATTTGCATATCATTTGATATCTTTGTAATATTATTCAAGATTAGTATCCTAGATTTTTTGGGATAATATTTCAAATATTTTGGGATAATATCCTTGATATTATGAAATAATATTCTAACATATTCTCCTTTCTTATATTGTCTACCTTTATTATAAATAAGAAGGCACTACTGTTTGATGAATAATAAGAGAAAACATGTTTCTCAACAAATTCATATCATTACATTAAGGTTTGGGGTTCTCTGTTTCACTCAAAAGAGAAAAAAAGAATAATGGTAAGCAGTGAATAATAAAAGTAGGAAGGAAAGATCTGTTGGTCAGATATTTGCATTTACAATTTTTATATCAAATCTCTTAAGCCTATGTTTAGATTGAGGTGAAAAAAGGTAAAGAGGGGGAGGGGAAGGGAAAATTTTTTTTCCCCTAGTTTGGATTAAACTTTAAATGTTTATGCTGATTTCTTTCAACCCTAATTTGGGGTGTAGAGGATGGAGAAAAAATAAATTTCTCCCCTCCACTCATTTTCCTCCATTTCCCTTAACGAGCCATCATCCAAACAAGGCCTAAGAGTATCCAGTCTCAGAGTTGTGACAACATGGTGCATTTGTAACACGACATATCTCTATTGCATGGAAAACAATGTATCAATTGACAATGATCCTCTTTTTTTCACGTGAAAGAACATATTGGAATAATGGATTAAAGCTGGACCCCTGATAAACAGGAAATAGACAGGAGAGAAACGGTTTGTTAGATAACCGATAGTTCATAAGCTTGACAAAGGGTAGTGTAAAACCAGTGGATTTGTGAATCACATTAATTAGATCAGAACACATAAATGTACATTGTCTTGAACCAATCAAATCAAGGGGAGGCAAGACATGGAAATTTTTTCACGATATAGAGACATGGAAATCATTGAAGGAGCTTTTAAAAGAGGATGTAAGAGACACAAAAAGTGGCAAGCTTTAACTTTGGTGGAGTAATTATAATTTTCTATCATGTTAGTGCTGGAGTAGATGTAAATTGTCACCTTTGTGATTGTTACATAAGCTGCCTGCATATCAATATTAATCCTTCATAGTCATATGAAATATAGTTATCATGATGTTTCTCCATATAAATCATAACCTACAAAGTTCGTGCTAGAATTCTGATCATTCTTGCGTATTAATTGCAGTAGGCAGATCAGACAAACTCTCAGAGTTTTCATTTTATTTTTACTTCTAATAGGGTCATTCTCATGATTATGATTTTGCTAGTATATGCTGGTACACATGCTTTATGGTAACGTATCACTGTGCTTCTCTTTTTTTTATTGTTGTAGATTAGATATTTGACTTTGTTTATTGTGCCTTTTATTTCTACTATTTTTAATGAATAGATACAGTCAGCAAAGCCATATTTTCTGAATTTTGCTCCATTATTGAATTCCGATTTTTTTTCAACTTTGCTTAAATCACAGGGTATTTTCCACGGTTGACCTTCTGATGGACTTGAGAGATAGTGAGTCATCTTGGTCTCTGTTTTTTACTAAGATGTAAAAAAAATAGTGCTTCTTTTCCAGCATTTAGATATGTATGCCATTCTTGGGCAAAAAAAAGATATGAATGTCTTTACTCACATTTTACTACATCTTGGTTGACATTCTGGGTTCTCTTATTTATTAAATTCATTTGAATAGTTTCTTGTAATGCACTTAAATTGAATTGTCACCATTAGATCACATTCGAGGAATAGTTTTGTTGCCTTTTTGTACACGTTCTTGAACATTCGTTCATTCACCCTCTTT
Organism: Pontederia crassipes; assembly: GCA_030549335.1. NCBI lineage: Eukaryota > Viridiplantae > Streptophyta > Magnoliopsida > Commelinales > Pontederiaceae > Pontederia > Pontederia crassipes. Next base: position 8,448,351 of record CM060188.1, on the reverse strand, counting down.
TCCCTGGCTTCTTGTTGAGCATGTTATCTGAGACATCTGGTCATGTGAAAAGTACACTGCTGCTGATCTCGGAAATGTTGTCCTATCTCATCTATTTGATCTTGTGATCCTCTAGAAGTTTATGGATCATTTTCCGGAAACATCTATATTACTGCTTGTGCAAACTACGTCACCAGTAGCATCCATCCATTAAATAGTGCTTTACCAATGTCATTATCTCAATCTCGTAGCTTTGTAGCCGTGGATGATTTGTCGAATCTATCATTACTAAGCCACCAAGGCCAAGCTACTTTGTGAGGAGATACCATAATTCCCATGTACCTGAGAGTCACTCAGTTGCTATCTTAACATTTTGAATTCCACATTATCAGTGAATCAGGATTGTCATATTTTATCCATCTAGCTATTTTATGAGAGAATTCTACAAAAGCGTCCTCTCCAAATGCTTCCAGAAAAAAAAAATCCTTTAGAATGTCTAACAACTCGATATGCATTTAAAAAGGGATTTGTTGCATGTCTTATGAAGGATATTTGGATTGACCTACTTTGAAATGGTCACCAGTCTAACATTGCACAAACAGTTGGTTCCACTTTGTCTTGTTTTTTGCGGTGAAATTATAGGAAAACCTGATCTCAAAAGCTACTGTATAGGGTTCAGAGTTGTATGAACCTATAATCCTATAGTTAGGTTGAGAAAAGGGCATTTCACCAACCTGTTTCAGCTGGACCCAACTTTGGGCTCTTGCAGAAGCAGTGGACATCCTCCTCAATCAACGAAAGGAAGTTTGGAATTCTTAAACAGAGCCCACACTATATTCACCCAGTGCATGATGATAGCCATTAATGTTGATTAATTGTCTGAGCCATGTTTCTAAAGATTTTTTTGGGTTCACCGATTTCCAGGACTATTAGCATCTTCTAAAGATTCTGAATCGATTTCTAAAAACAAAAAAAAAGAAAATTGAATGGTAATACTCAATCATGAGATGTCAAATGCTGAGCAAGGTGACTAGGAAATGGAGGACAAGGTGGAGGAAGATTAGACACCATTAATTAAGTTAGAAGTAAAACATCGTTTTCTTTTTGAAGGATAAGAAACCCTCATTCAATTAATAAATAGGAGACATCAATATAACTGATCCGTAGAAAACAACACGTTTGTTATCAGAAGATGCAATGAGTGTTTCAATATTCAGGAATGTTACTTGAGCAATATTCTTCAGATGGAATTGAGGGTTGGAACACCACTCATGACTTCAACATATCATGTAAGTATGTAACATGAATAACTCAAAGATTTTGACTAATATTTAGGTGGCAATCCTACCTCGAAACAGTTTAAGATGTAGTAAAAATTAGAAGGAAACGTATTAACATGGCCCAAATTTCCCATCCTGGATTGATTAGGCCGCTCTTATTTGAGTGCAAATTTAACCTCATTACTTGCCTCTCGTTCTTATGCAGTATGCTGGCTGAGCTGAGAGATGAGTGGCCAAATCAATGCCTACTGCTGGGGGAATCTTAAGATTTGTATCGACCAAATCCATCTTGAAAATTTAACAAAAGGAATGTTTCTTTTCTGTGCTTTCCTGTTAGGCTGTTAGCTGTTACTCCAATCCAGATTACTATCTGACCTGCCCTTTTCCATATTCTTTTCTCTCAAATGGGTTTCGAAGGCAATCTTAAATGATATATACGACCCTGCATGCTGATTCACAGTTTGGTTCCTTATTTGATTCAAATAATCATCTAGGCATTGTTGACCAGGGATCCTGACGTAGAGTTCTGCTCGGCAATCGATATAATAGCATGTGAGTATCATTCATATCATACAATTCTATTTTTCCCCTTGAATATTTTGATGGGTCATGCCCCCAAATACCATTTGGACATTGACAGCTGACGTGAAATTATGAAGCTGATCTTCCAAAAATCTGCGGCATCTTCAGACCTGCATATTAGGAAGTAAATTATCTCAGGAAAGGCCTTGGACATAGATAAAGTGATGGTAGTAGTACCTGAAAGATATGGAGACGCACAAAAGCATATAATCTGCAAAATGGAATCATAAGCTAGAAAAGCAAAACAAGTGGAATCATATACCTAAAAAGCAAACAAAAAAGGGGAAAAATCATTGTTTTGCACCACTTGGACAGCACTATATGGCTGGTTGGCTTTTCAGATGGAGGTATGTATTTGAGCGATTAGTGCTTGATGGAAGTATGCTAAAAAAAACAACTTTTTTATCAGGTAACTGGAAAACAATATATATGGGGAGGGGACATGACAGCCCCACACATGGATGGGCACCATATGACATGAGTAATGAATTGCCTGGAGGACCCTTATGGTCTGATGATTCTGATCTGATCCTCACTATATTTTTTAGCACTCCAATTATTAAAGCAAAAGGGTTGATGGAGGTAAGGAGTTTAATAATGGAGAAGGAGGGGAAATTCCACAAAGACAAAAGAACTTTGAGGAAATGTTCATAAAAAAATGGAACTTTGAGAAATAAAGGGAGACAGGAGCCACAGGTCACGGTCACGTCCATCTGAAAGCCTACCACAGGAAGGAAATGAGTCGTCTGCATTCGACTTAATATTTCTTTTTTCCTTTTACTTTAGCATGCAAAGTTTCCTCCACACTTGCATGGATGCATAAAGGCTTAGAATTTTACATGAGAAAGAGGGGATAAGAATTACCATTTCATGAAAGCGTGGCACGGTTAAATCTAAATAATATGAAGTGTGATCAAATTAGCATTTGTTGTTTCTTGCAGTGAAGTGTAGTGATACAGAGTCGATCTGATGCATGGCCACATGCTATGTTGGTCTGGTACACTTACTTTTTCCTTATTCAGTTTTTTTTAGGTGTTTAAACTTGGTATCTAAAGCCTTTTTTTTTTTTTGAGAGAGAGAGAGAGCTTCAGTACAGTAGACCTGAACCCCAATATCCTCTGATTCACGAGCGTTTCTGAAAGAAAAAAGTATATCCGTTATGGATTACATGACACTGATACTGACCAGAAATTACTGGTCGATCGGCTCAATAATGATGACGACCTCCACCTTCCTTCAACTTTTTTATTTGAACTTTTGCACGAGAAGGGTACACTGATGCCAGTAGCATGCATGCATGGTGAGGCGTGGCATGTCTTTGGGATCGTTTCGTTTGGCGTTTGTTACTTGTGCACTGTTGTGTTCTTGCTAGGTCCAACATGAAACATTGAAAACTGCACGCCTTCCTGTTCAGATAACCTGCTAATTAAATATGCATATCTTAATACGTTTGGTTAACTCTATAATTTGAACTAATGGAAGGTTGTCATCAAGTAATCCATCGGTAGATTGGTGGCAAGAGATCCCATTCATGTCAGTACTGCCTGAGCAGTTACTTTGTCACAGGAAGTAAAAGGACACGCCGGCTGACATGGTCACATGGAGCTGAAACCATGGTGGAAGATTTTTCTGGCGAATGAGCTCAAAACTGTGACATTTTCTGAAAGGCAACAGCAACTGCAGCACCAGTATGGAACCAGCATGAGGTACAAGTATTCTCGACCCCCATTTTTTCTCATCTTAGTAAATTATGATTTCTGTGCAGTCTAACTCCAAGGTAAAAGAAAAAGGACCTTAAAATTTACCACCTTTCCCATGCAGTGCCTTCAATGCTAGGAACGCAGAGAGGATGAACGGGCGGTTAGTTCAAAGCTTTCAGGGGCTATCCAAACTCTAATTTTGAAACTTTGTTGGAAGATGGATAATCACGAAACTCTGTATCGCTCTGCTTGATCAGCCATGAGAATATGAGGATTGTCCAAAGAAGAAAAAGGTAAGAAGGGAGAGGGAGGGAGGGGCAGAGAGCAAGATGTAGAGACTTTATCACCCCTCTCTTTTCTCTGGTTCAAGAGGAAACAGGAAGAGCATGATGGAAAAGAGAAAGAGGCAGGAAAGCCAACAATGGTAATCGAGAGAAAGGCATGGGAAAGCCCAAACGATTGCCTGTGAGAGAAACCAATCATGCAGTGCAGGCAATTTTTATTATACCCTGGAGGTCTGTGGGCCTGTTTTTTATCTTTTACCAGCTCTATGTATGAATATCTATGTATATAGATTTATATTATCTTCGAGCTTCTGAGTCCTGACCCTGACGCTGTCTGCCAAGTGACAAATGAATGCTACTGTCGTTGATGGTGTGCTCCACCACGACAGCTATTTGACCTCGAGATGCCCTGAGCAAAGACCTTAGCCATGTTACCTACCATAAGATCACTCTCGCCCCTGATCATATGAGACAAGACTCTAAACTGATACAAAGTTTGGCTAGTGTTAACTCCATGCAATGCGCCTGCCACTTCCATGCCCCCCTCTCTTCCCCCACTCCATCCACCCTCTCTCTCTCTCTTGTAAAAAAGAAAAAAAAAATTGTCACTCGACCCAAATTTTTTGTTTGATTTGATTAATTCATCAGAATTTTTTATCCCATTCGGTTAATCCACCGAATTACCAAAAAGATAATATATTTTCCTGAAAAAAACAATTTAATTAGACATAGGCTGTGTAAACAATTTGAAACGAATATTAAGGAAATTAAAATCTCATATCACATTATTTATAAAATAATAATCAAATAAAAATATATAGAGATGTCATGGTGAAAAAAGAACTCAAATATAACGATAAACACACATAATTTATGAAGTCTACTATCAAAGAAAATGATGAAAAATATTATTCTAATTATCTGTTTATTTAATTTTTTTATCCTAAAATTTGAATCATACATTCAGTTACTGAATTGATTAATGAATTAAATTGAAATCAAATTAACTAATTCGATTTGGTTAAACGGACAGTGGACGGGTCGATCAAAATAATCAGACAATCCCCCTAGGAGAGGACCACATTTTGTGATCATCATCCAGCCCTTCATCAACATATTTGTTAAATCTTGCAGTCTCTTCAGATGTGTGATAATCATGGGCAGCGAATGGAATAATCGTGTGTGCAATCAGTGCAATCCTTGATAATAATTGATTTGATTGTTAGGCAGAAAACTGTGAATGCACACATGTTCTTCAGCTGGACCCCATTGCTTCGCTCCAATTTGACCAATCCACAGAGAGAGAGAGAGAGAGAGAGAGAGAGAGAGAGAATGGTGACAGTGCGGGGAACCGTGGGCCGCCATTAATATGCTTCATCAGAACCAGTCACCCATCATGTTTAATTAGCCAACTACTCGCAACAACATCACCCAACCCTTGTATATCTAATAAAGCATGGTAGATTATAATTGTTTAGGTGACATCTGCAACACGCATTCAATTTAAACTGTTAGATTACATCGCATAGTACATACGTACGTAATATGTTGCATGAGTGAGCAGTTCATTGTTCATCTAAGCACGTGTAGTGTTAGCATCCTTGCTGCATTTGCTTCCAACAGAAAATAAAGTTTAAGCTGATCCTGAACAAAAAAAAAATGCGGTCACTTTTCAGTTCTGATATACAATTACTCTTCCTTAATGTAACCAATGGGGCTTAACCAAGCATTTATTAACATCAAAATGCCCCAGTCCAGGAAGTGGTATCTGCCATAAGTTTGCAGCATCTATATATTATATGGCTAGCTTGCAGTCCTGGGCCTGTGCAACCATGCTTGTTCAGAATAAGTAAAAGGATGATAGACAGACAGAGAGAGAGAGAGAGAGAGAGAGATCATGAATAATTGAGAATTTTCTAAAGAAGACACCTCTTATTTATGTTTTAGAGCATATAATTAACTTCTCCAAGTATTGTTTTCAAGCCAGCTTCGCTGTACATATCCAATAATATGATTGATGCTGGTATAGGAATGATTACTTGGAAGGAGGAGGGAAGAAGCCAACACTTTTGAGGTTTTGGGGCAAGCTTGGCTGGTTGCTATCTTGATAACTCATTGGAACTATTCAAATATGGTGTGCCTGATCATGAGAACTGTGGGAAAAGAAATGGAAGAAATGTACGTGATGGGCATTTTGTTTATTCTGAATCAATGATGCATACAAAAATTGCAGGATGATTATAAAAGGTGGTGATACTTTGATAGACTTAATATTATCCTCAAAAAAATTGAGAATATTCGGACATAATACGGACGCAAACCTGCAAATATATTCAATTTTCTTTGGTGCTATTGAACAAATTCAAGATTACATATAACAACAATTGTTAGCTCTTTTTTTTTGGGGGGACACTCGCTCCCATTTGGAATGTGGTGATGATAATAGAAGGTTGTGACTCATGATGAAATGTGACTGTTTCTACTTGTTCCCATAGATCGCCCACTTCAATTTTTTTTTCCATTCACCGGATAGACAAATTAAAAATAATTTAGGACTCAAACTTTCATCCTATAATAAGGGGAATAAAAATCTCAACTAGTTGATTAGGAGTTCTTGGACTATAGAGTGTGCTTTTGCTAAATATGTTTCCTCTAAATCCAATCTCAATTAGTAATTTGACTTAAGTTAGTTACAAATAAATGATATTAATGTTTTCATTCTCTTTCCAATAAAATTTATTTTCAAACAGAAAGAAAAGTTTATTAATTTTCAACTCTCCCTCTACTTCTATTTCCACATTTTCCTATAAAATTAAAGTCTATAAATTATTACACATGTAAACACATAAATTTAGATTTAGCATTAATAAATAAATGATGATGAACAATTGAATCAATTGTTTTATTCAAATCTGTTCCGTAGCAACACTGGATTTGCACAATATTTTACCTATTTCATTTATTAGTCAAGCGAATGAACTGCTTGTCGCAAAGAATAAATCATAATTAAATCGGTTCTGTGAAATCATGTGAAGTATGATGAGAATCAAGGAGGAACCAAGGAATCATAATCAATCCTACTCTCTCTCTCTCACGTCATTTTTTTCCATTTCTTATCATATTAATTAATTTTGAATTTATTATTTTTCAAATTTAACACAATTATATAATTATAAAACTTTTGATTAACTCCTAACTTATTATAAGAAATATTGACTTATTATATTATGTTAAGAAAAGTACTAGCCTCGTATATGTATTTATTACAAAAACAATTAACTAATCAATAAAGTAGTAATAAATTTTTTTATTATGTTATATTTTGTCTAAATCTTTGCTATACTTTTAGAATATATTTCCTTATAAAAAACATTTATTATAGTTTAATTTAATTTGTTTTATCCAAATACGTTAGAATTAATCTTCTAAATCAAAATTTTAATTATGATCGTTAAACTCGGTTTTATTCAAACATACATAAGATTTGTCAATTCAATCATTACACGATTCCACTTGATCAAACTCTATTGATAAGTCGAGGGACCATGCCTAATTTTAGATTTTAAAATGTTTAGTTTATGGTTAATTTGTCGAAATGTGATACATGAATAATATTGTACTTTGATATGCTTGTACATTTAGGGTCATCAAAATATTATTATATATTATAACATATATATGTCAATTTCACTTGAATAATTTTCCACCGTTTCTACTTTCTATGTCGCGATAAGTATGTTTAGTGAGATAGAAAAATAAACAAAAAGGTACGCAAATACTTGTGTTCTTTGGGGGATAACATTGATGCCATATATAAATTAATTAGCTTTAGGGTAAAAGTAGGTGGATTCTATATTAAATTCGAAGGAATATTAGGTTGCATTCGTGCTTAGTTTAGATCGGAAAGTAATAATTGTATTGTGACAATGACCTTTTAATTCACACTTGTTGACATTGACGTCTATGACATGCAAAAATGTAATTAATCTCTTTCCTTTTTATTGCGTAGATGTTTTTATTTTATCATTTCCGGATAAAGGAGGTTCAATTACAATATGAAGAAATAAAAATAAATAAACTTCAAGTAAGTGTTTAAAAAATAAACAAACCTACAGTCCTAAACCTCTTTTTTTGGAATTCCTTTAGTAAGCCTTCCTTAAATAATAATAGTTTTTCGTGTCTAATTTTGAATTATGAATTTATCGCATTTTTATCTTTTATTTATTGAAAGACTCAAATGTTCTTCTACATTTCAAGTTTACATATGAATGAAGCACAAAAAAATATATTTATTTTAAATCACGTGAGGGAATTTTAATTTTTTTATAAATAAGAAAAATAAAAATAACAAAAAATTTAAGAGACAATTTAGCCTTTTTCTTAAATAAATAAAGAGAGATTTGAAGAATTAACTCTTAATTATATTAAGTGAGAAATATAAAGGTTTTTTTAACACAATATAAAAGATATGAGGATAATACAAAAAAGTGAGAGTATATTCTAGGACAGTTTTAGAAAATAAATAAACAAATTTCACACTTGGCAAGCTGATTGTTCCTTTGACTCTCTTCATCAGAATATCGTTCTAAAGAAAAAAAATGGCAGTCAAGCTACCTGTCTTAACCCTTTTTTTAAATCTCTCTCTCTCTCTCTATCTCTATTAAGCTTTAATTACTATAATAACACATATGCAATGCAAGCCGTAGCACTCATGTCATAAGACAATGAGAATCCCTATTACGTCTGATAACCACACTGCCATATTCTAATCCTATGGCTCAATAAAAATTTAAAAGCAAAAGAAAATGGATGGGAAAGTAATAAACAAAATGTTTAAATATATTTTTCTTATTTTCTTTTTTACGATTTATTATACGAAAAGACAATAGATCATCCAACTCATTTCCAATTCGTCATGATAAAAAATTAATCGAATTAAGTTGGATCAGTTTGGACCCGCCACACGAACATCTCTAAAATGAAGTAAAACTTTTTGTTCCAAATATTTCATGCCTTAAACTAAAATCAGTTTAAAGCATGAAAAACTTCTTCTAATAGTCAAATATTTTCCTATATTAATGCTTTACTTTCACGTATTTTAAAATCATGTTAAGCATTTTTTCATCCAATTTTAGAGAATTTCACTCAAAAAATACTATTGTCGTTATATTTTATCTTATAAGAGTAATAATATTTACACTTTATATATTTGAAGTTATAATAGTGTTTGGATTGAGAAATTTGGAGGGTTGAGGTGGAATATGAAGAAATAAAATTATTTAAATTATATTTGATTATATTTTTTAAATCATATTTGAAATTAATGATAATATCTTAAGTTAAGAGGAATGGAGTAGAATAATTAAACCTTTCCAACGTCATATTTTTCATTCAACCAATTTGCTAAAATAAGAAGGAATAAATAATTTTAAATCAAATTAATTCTAATTTATTATCAAATAAAATCATTTATCTTGTTAACAAATTAAACCATTTCTCTTTCAAATTATCTTTTCCTCTTATATGAATGTGTATCTATTATTTTTTACTTTTTAAAATAGATGGATAAAATAGTTCAAAAAAATAATGTAATAAAAATAGAAAATTAAAAAGAAAAAATAAATTAATTGGTAAAGTAATAAATATTTATTGCTCATTAAATATTATAAATTGTTTATATATAACAAATGATAAAAATGAATTTTTAATAAATAAAACTTTCATATCTCATATCATCATTTTTTTTATAACTTATTATTCAAACATGATATTTTTAATGACATATCACATTCTATTACCCCATCTCTCACTACACTACACCATATCATCCCTCCATTAGTTAATTGACAAACATACCCTTAGAAAAATAGTTATCCGTTTGAAGACTCAATCGTGCGCGAGAACATCCAAGAGTTTTGATTAGGTTAGCGCAGTTATCATCTTAACAATTTATTTGGGGTTTTAGTAATGCCATTTCTCTTTACCCATTATACCTCTATTTTTTTATAATATAAAATATGATAAGCTGAAAAGTATTTCTTTAAATAACTATAAAAAATAAAATAATACTTCCTCATTACATTTTATTTTTTATGATTAAGTTCAAATATTTTATTTGGTTTGTGATAAGCATACCTTTTTTTATTTCACCAATGATAAATAAATACTTTATTTGACCAGTTACAACTAAATTCATCAAACTTTATTTGTTTTCATTACTTTTTCTTGATTATAATTTTTTTCGATTAAATTCAGTGTAAGGCGAAATAAATCTACATTTCAATATTTACTTAACTATACCCCCAAAAAATAAGTAATGCAACATTATTTGATTATAAAAAGAATTTGGCGATACATAAATAGTTCTAACCTAAAAAATAAGTTATATTAATAAATGTTAGAGGTATGAAAAAGAGGGGTACATTTCTCTTGCTAAAAAGATAAAATATGTTTATTAGACAAATAAAATATTTGTAAAAAACAATCAGAAAAAAAAGGATATGATTTATTTTTTATACTTATTTTAAAGAAAGCCTTTTGATCTTCTCATATTTTATATTAGAAAAAATAGAAGGTCATAAGGAGTGACATTAAGTCCACCCTTTAAGTAGACTACGAAATAAAGATATTCTTTTTAGGAGCATGATTAGGGGTGTTCACCGCCCAATCACCCGATCCAACTCGACCTAGGTTGGGTCGAGTCGGGTCACTGGTCGGGTCGGACCCGACCCAATCCGACCTCAATCCGAAGGGTGGTCGGGTCGGGTACGGGTTGGGAAATCCCAACCCGAGTGGACCGACCTGACCACCCAACCATTTATTTATTTTTTTATTTTTTATATTTTTAAATCATTTTTAAGTCTATATTAAATTTAAAATGTTAAAAAATATTAAAATAAAATGTTTTAAGTATGAAATAATATTAAAATATTCAAAAACCTATTTTATACTTTAAAATAAATATTAAATAATATTTTTATATTAAATAATATAAAAATAATAAGAAAAAAAAGAGAAAATGGTGGTCTGACCCGACCACCCGACCCGATCCGGGTCGGGTTGGGTCGGATTTGCCTCTTCAAAGAGGCTCGACCCGACCTGACCCGACCCGATCAAATTTGGACGGGTCGGGTCGGGTTTGTTCACGGGTCGGGTCCAACCTGACCCGTGAATACCCCTAAGCATGATCCATATTGTGTTATTCTCCTCGGATGTATCATTTTTTTTAGATGAAAGATGACTATATATTAAGCAATACGTAAAGTGTCATCATACAAAAGAGTGGGTATTCCCGGAGGGGACAAATCTGTCCAAAAATGATCAGCTTGTGATTTGCGACTCAGGAGGGCCAAACAATCAGCGTCTACATTTGCAGTTTGAGAAATGTGATAATATTTGAAATAAGTAAAAGAGCGAATAGTCTGTCTGATGATGCTCATGAGGTTGTCGAGACGCTAATATTGAGGAGAGCACTCCTTGATGAGATTAACCGTCATCTGACTATCCGTTTCAAGAATGAAATTGTGGATGTCCATCCCCTGATGTATCATAACTCGCTAAGATATCTTAACAAACTCTTCTGTTGATGAAATAAAAGAGATGCCCGAAAAATTATTTTAATTTTACCGGACAATTGGCTCCAATTGGACAAGTCTACGTTAAAAAAAAGAGGCCAAAGAAATTAATTATTATTGTGAAGAATGATAAACTCTTTAAAAAAATACACAAATTTTGTTGATAAGATTTATTAATATATTGACGTTTGTTTGGAGTAATAAAATAGCATAATGCAGCGCAACAGAAACTGACAAATGGTCTCTGTTTTTGGCTCTCCACCAGCATCCCAATTGGACGTCTGGAACAACAGCCGGTGCCAGTTGCAGCATTTTCTACCTCACAGCCTTCAAAGGAGCAATTACTACGTTACATTTCTACTATAACGCTCACTTTCTTTTTACAGTTTATTTTTTCTTTCTTTCTTTCGTACTATTTGGATTACTGATCTGTTACATGATTGAATGAGAATCACGAGTTCCTATTAAGTTAACTTATTTCTCTTATTAGAATATTATCACACTAATTCGAATTTTGGAGCAATCAAGTTAGTCAGAAAATAATTTATTTTTACTTTATTTGAATTAATCATGTGCTAATATCTCTGGAGTCTTTCTTTTGGAACGCATAAAAAATATATTATCACACTATCGTCTTAAGCTCGAATTCTAATAAAAGATTTTTATTAAAATTTTTACTTATTACTGTCAGATAGACGGACAACTTAATTAAATTAGTTAAATTCAATGATGAATTGACCTTCAATATGCATTTTTTAACATCGCTTAAACTATCGGCACCGCTTCTCACACACCAAGATTTCGTTAATATATATATATATATATATATATCCACAATTACAAAATATATCTTAGAATAAAGTCATATTTTGGGTTAACTTACGATATTCATATAATATCTTGAAAAACCACCCTCACCCTCATGTTCAATTCAGGAATGAATGAATTCCTACCTCCAATTTCAATGACCCTCTAACTCTTCAAAATGAATTAACAGCTTTTGTTAATAAAATAGTACTAATATTCTTTAATTATTTTAGACAATAATGACAAATATTAAATTATAGAATTTTTCTTATTATAGATGAGTATGAGCCGAGATGAGCCGATCACCTCGGCCTCACACCGTCTTGAAAATTTTGATTTTTCTCCTAATGCCATAGGTAACTGAGTCATACCGGATCAAGGTTATAAAAATTCAAACCTCATCCCGATCCAGTAATATATATTATATTAATATTAAAATTTTAAAATATTATATTTTATTTTCATTAAAATTATATTTATTATAATATATTATTATATACGTAATTTACTTAATAATTATTATATTTATATATTATTAGATTTATTTTTAAATATTTTATGATTAAATTGGGATAATTGAAAATTTTTTGTTTTTATCCCAATTTAACTTGGATGTTCTGATCTCAGTTGGGTCCTGGTCATAGACCGGAATTCCTTTCTGAAAAGTCGGAGCAAACTGGATCGAAATCCTATCACCTGGTTTGCTCACCCCTTTTGCTTATTAATAAGAAATTAGCGGTGTAAGCAATAAATTTTAAAATGTAAAACACTTGGCTCATGCAACATAAAAAGTTATTTTAAAGTTGAAAAAATTAGATGGTTTTTAAAACACTCGGAGCCTAACTATATAATTAAAGTTATTATTATTATTATTATTATTATTATTATTTTGAATGCTTCTACTATATAAAATTAGCCAAAGAATATAATATGCATGTGATTATATATGTAAAAAATTTATATAAGCCATAAACAGTAATGCTGAAATATGTATTACACAATTAATGTTAATTTATAATAAAACATATTTTAATATTATCAATTTGTTATCATAAGAAAATTTTAAATTATGTTACTATATAGTATAAAATTTTATTCTATTTTATGTTAATTTATAATAAAACACCTTTTCAAGTTGTTCGTCTTTGACGCTAATAATATATCTTCTCAAAACATAGTTAAAAAAATTGATTTAAAATTTTTCACATCTAATAATGAATTATTAACTTATTTCATGAAGTCCATAAGTTTTATCACTATTTTCACTTAAGTCATATCGTTAATTGTTTCTGAAAACTACCTCTATTTTAATGTCTAGTTATTTCCCTAGTTATTTCTATTACTCTAGTTATTTCCCTATTTATGAAAACTACCTCTATTTTAATGTTAAAAAGGATAAAATAACAAATAATATTGAAAAATGAAAATATTAGAATTCTAGAAAGGATCTTTGACATTACTCACTTGTCAGTTTTTTTTATTTTAAACGTTAAAACTTAAAAGAGATGATAATTTGTGGAAATATATTTTAATGTTTTCATAAATGAAGAAAAACTTATAACATTATACAAAATTTAAGTGAAAATCATGATAAAATTTAGAAATATCATATAATAAGTTCATAGTTCAAGCTTAAAGACGAAAATTTGATATAGTTCAAGGAAATAACTCAAAATTTTTATTACAATTTTTTTAATTTTGATAAATTTTATTGTCTCTAATTAACAATAATAATTTCTGCGCATTTATTTATTTTTCTAAAAAAAGCAAGGGAAATCATGCTTCATCTTGTGGATCTGCAAGTGGATTATGGCATTAACAAGTAAACATATAAAGAACTGATCGATTAAATCGTCGTCTTCCATTATTATTAAACATAAATTTCAGTTTAAGGCACTAGTCGATTGGTTAGAGCAATAAAATAGAATAAAAGTAATTAACCTATTCATTTTGAAAGAAATAAACTAGTCAACTATTTGTTTATAACTTTTATTCTTCGGTTGGATACTGTCTAAATAATCTATTTTACTTTTGATGCACATCTAATGAGTGAAAACATAAGATCTTTTTGTAAGAAAAATTAAGCACTGCAACTTATTTTTTTAATTGCTTGGACATATTCTATTTAACCAATCAGATTGAAAATGTAGGGTGCCAAAGTTTAATATTTTTTAATTATGTTGCTAAAGTTTGGGACAGTAAACTATAGAAAAAGATGAAGCTTTAGGCAGCTAAAAAACCAAGAAAAAAACAGAGGTAAAAAATCCGAGTCACGCAGTTCCCACGTGCCGAGCCGCGAGCACGTGCGTAGGCGTACGACGCTAGCGAGCGCTCGTGCGTCTATTTTGGATCCTTCCTCGAGGCTCCGTGCGTGGTTGGTCCCACGGCCGAGTCAGCACGTGCCCCCACACACACGCGGGCTCATGTGGGCCCCGCCCTCACGTTCCATCCATCTGACTGAGACGGTGGACCCCGGAAACAGCGACCCCCAAGTTGTGTTCTTTTCCCACTCCTCCCTTTTAAAGCTGACTTGTCCATTTCGCTTCCCGCTGCCCCACGCCACACAGCCAATCCCCTCGCCCCAGTCCAGTGCTAAAAGCCAAGCTTTCACTGCTGTCAATACAAAAGAAAGGGAGAGAGAGGGAGAGGAGAGAGGAGAGAGAGACTCCTGCATCTGTGCATGATTAAACCCCGTCGTCGTCACGCCCCAAACACCACCGCCACCCTCCACTGGTCAAAAAAGCTGCACCCCCTACTCGTGCAGTTGTGCACCTAACAAGACCCAAATGACCAACGAACAAAAGCTTCCGCACAAGTTAAACCCGAGCGAACGTAAACACAACGATGCCCCATGCACTCATGGACGCATTCTTGTCGTGAAGACGAGCAGACGAGAGGGAGGGAGGGAGAGAGAGAGAGAGAAAGAGAGTTCACAGGTCTCTTCATCTGAATAATAAGACGAGATGGATGGGTGCTTAATGATGCAAGTTGGAGTTGTGTATTAACTAGTCATTAATCTGAGTTGTTAAGTTTGAACTTTAAATGCTAACTGGAAGCCACGATTGGGGCTCCTCGCCTATTCCCTTATATTTAGTACATATATATTGTCTCTGACCATATAAAATTGGTGATTAATTGTGGAATAAGTAATGCGCAATATTTAATGAGCGTGTTATTGCTTATATATATTATGCTGCTGTTTATCGTAGTGCGCGAACTGTTTGATGCTGAGACGCGATTATAATAAATGTAGTCATGATGGCGATTTATAATACTAGTTATCACCGTGAAAAGGCAATGCCCGCAACAAAACATTGACACCACCACCAGCGGCATCAGCATCTCCCAGAAAGGGCCAGGGCAGAGAGAGAGAGAGAGAGAGAGACAAGAGTACCCAAATCATGGCTCGGGGGAAAAGAGAACCAGGGCAGTAGAAGCAGCACTATATTGCTGGTGGTGGTGGTATAGAAGTAACCCTGTTAATGTTATACTGTGCATGAGAGAGAGAGAGAGAGAGAGAGAGAGAGAGAGAGAGAGCGAGAAATAGCTCACAGAAGTTGGACTCGACCCAAAGCCTGGTCCTGTTCCGAGGGTAGAGAGAGGTTTTACCATGGGGGGCGGGGGAACGTGCGAGTCTATTTGAGCAGATCTAGATCTACTGTCCATGCTCTCCAAGCTAAAAAAAAAATCACTCAGACGTCCATAGAAGAGACGACGGAAGGAAAAAGAAAAGTAGGGAGAGAGAAAGGTGCAGATTCCAGATTGCAGACTAGTCGTAGCGGTTCTAGTAAAAACTAGGTCCAAAGTCAGGGAAGCTCTGCAGGGGGGGGGGAGTAATAAGTAATAACTGAAGGCAGTGGCGTTGCAGCCGAAGAGGAAGGCTGGGTTATTGTTTGAAACTTTGAATGACAAAGTCACAAAAGGCCCTTCTCTTTCTCTCTCCTATCTTTGGAAATGGAGTCGGTCAGTCAGTCCCTCATACCCATAAGGCCACGAGCATTTAACAATAACCGCAGCAGCAACAACAAAGCAAACAAATTTAACTCACTCCTCGCCACTGGCCACCCTTGCTTTATTTAGGGCCAAAAGTGACCCTCGCAAGCTTCTCTACTCTCTCCATTCTTTGTAACCTCTCACTTCTGCGATCGTATGCGTGCGCGTACTTCTACTTCTTTCTCACTCCTCTATGTGTTCCTCCTGGTAGCAGCTGAGCACGTAGAGGTTTAGGTGGTGGAAGGGTACGTACTACTGCTCATGGACGCATACGAGGCCACAAGGGTGGTGTTCTCCAGGGTGCAGGCTCTGGACCCTGAGAACGCAGCCAAGATCATGGGGCTGCTGCTGATCCAAGACCACGGCGAGAAGGAGATGATCCGCCTCGCCTTCGGTCCCGAGGGCCTCCTCCAGACCGTCGTCCTCAAGGCGCGCAAAGACCTTGGCCTGCAAGTCCATCCGACGCCGGTTTCCTCCTCCTCCACATCTTCCTCCCCTGCGACCCCGTCGGCCGCAGCCCCCGGGCCGACGCCGTCCCCTCTATTCCTCGCCAGGCAGAACTCCACCTCCCGCCTCCTTCATCCTTCGCCGTTGGCGGTCTCCTCGCCAACCTCCTGGGCCCCGCCGCCGGTCTTCTCTCGCTCAAATAGCACCGCCGGTGGCGCTTTGAACGGGTCCATGGACGAGCTCCAGTGCTCCGACGAGCTCGTCAGCCCTGGCAATCCTAACCCTTCGCCCTTCTATAATGGCGCTGGTGATCTCATCGATGACTTGCAGCTTCAGGACCAGCTATCCTTCCTCAACGACCAGTCTGCGGGCATCCCCGGCTCCAACTACCCGCTCTCGAAGACCGCCGTCAACGACCTCCTCTACGCGGACAATGATTGCCGCAGCCCGAGCGCTGATGGCATGCTGTACTCTTATGGTATGGGATGGGGTGCCAACGGCCAGCACCGCCGGAGTTTCTCCGCCACCGATGCCTGCCTCGGTTCGGACGTTGCTGCCGGGCTTGGCTGGAAGCCGTGCCTTTACTTCGCCAGAGGATACTGCAAGAACGGTGCTGCTTGCCGCTTCGTGCATGGCCTGCCAGATGAAACAAGTGCAGCCGCCGTAGCCGCAGCGACCGCGGGCGCCAAAATGGACGCCGTTGTCGAGCAGCAGTGTCAGGAGCTGTTGCTGAGGGCCAAAAGCCCAAGGGTGGGCGGCGGTGGCATGTCTCAACTGATGGCGTCAGCCTTCCCCTACTCCCCCACCGGCTCGCTGCCGCAGTCCCCGTCTGCGTCGAGCAAATGCCTCAGCTTCTTGCTCCAGCAGCAGCAAAATGAGAGCCAAAGGTATCACCTTTCGACATCAAAACATTTCAATACTCCGACATCCACCTCAGCTGCACAAGACAGCTAAAAGTTTTCAATCTTCGCAGGGCTGCAGCGGCAGCCACGGCAGCAGCTCTGATGTTGGGAGGAGAGGACAGCCACAAGTTCATGGGCAGATCAAGGTTGGAGAGGAGCGACTTCAATCCTGGCTCCAGGCAAATATACTTGACATTCCCTGCTGACAGCACTTTCAGAGAAGAAGACGTCTCCAACTACTTCAGGTTTCATTTCATGCCCTCCTGCTTTACCTCTCCATGATTTTTTTCCAGTTCATGTTTATTCATAAAAAAAAGTTTGTGCTTTGCTCTTGGGACTGCAGCATCTATGGCCCAGTGCAGGATGTGAGAATCCCCTACCAGCAGAAGCGCATGTTTGGGTTCGTCACCTTCGTGTACCCGGAGACGGTGAAGCTGATCCTGGCCAAGGGCAATCCTCACTTCGTGTGCGATGCTCGAGTACTCGTCAAGCCTTACAAGGAGAAGGGCAAAGTCCCCGACAAGTACAGGCACTCTTCCCTCTTCTTCCACTTCGTCACTAGGAAAAAAAATGTCATCTTAATCGCTGCTAGTTATGTCGTGATTGTTGTTTTCCATTTTGGCTTCTCTGATCGGTCGGTGCCGTTTTCGCCCCTCTGGCTGATTCAGGAAGCAGCAGCAACAACAACAAGCTGAGAGGGGAGACTTCTCTGGTTGTACTACTCCCACTGGCATGGACTCCAGAGACCCCTTTGATCTCCAACATCTCGGTTAGATTCCTTGCTCTTGGACTAAATTAACCTTTTTTTTTCAATCTTTAGATAGATTTGTTTACTGGAGTTCAACTATGTGCAACGATTAGGAGCACGGATGCTGTACAACAGCAGCGGCACACAGGAGATGCTTCTGAGGAGGCGGCTGGAGGAGCAGCAGCAGGCGCTGAAGCTGCAGCAAGCCATTGAGCTCCAAAGCAGGAGGTTCATGGGTTTGCAGCTGCTCGACCTCAAGAGCAGGAGCCTGTCGTCCTCCGCCCCGGTCTCCATCAACTCCCCCACCACGAACATGACCAGCAGCACTCCCACAACCATCGCAAGCAATGGCAGCATCAGCAGCAGTAGTCCAGAAGAGTCGCCACCAGAAGGTGAAGCTATTTGCATTAATGCACATAGTTAATTAAAGGGATTTAAAACAGCTTAGTAATCTGAGTTCAATTGCTTGTGTTTGCAGAGAAGAGCCCAATCGCCGCTGCACCACCACCGGGGCCGAAGGAGAGCAGCTGCCATGGGTTTCTCCACCAGACGGCAGTCAACGCTGCCGATAAGGAGGAATCTGCCTGCCATGACAGCGATTTCCAAGACAGGTAACATATAATTTAACCACGGCTCTCTCTCCAAACTGTTGCATGAAAACTTAATTATGGAACCATTATTAATGACGCATCATGTCTACTTCATTCTTTTTTTGGTTGTGGTCATGCCTACTTTATTGGCTTATGCTTATAGTCATTTCAAATCAAATGCAGCGGCGAGCACAACTTGCCGGACAGTCCTTTCGCGTCGCCGACCAAGAAGTCGACCGCCCATGTCTTCAATGTAGGCGAGACCGAGGTGGGCACAACCAATGGCTCTGTTGCTAATAACAGCATCAACAGCCACCTGATATCATCTACATTGCTGCCACCCACAGCAACTCTGGACATGGCTTCCCTGAAATCATGCTTCTTCCAAGTACCAAGGTAAAAACATATATGATCCAGCTGGTAAAATTGTGTAGTCACTCTGCAGTGATCCATGGCAATATTGCTCAATTATTGTTGCTGTTGGCAGGTTCTCCGGGCATGGGGCAATTGGGATGTGAGAGAATGGAAAGGAGATGACAAAAGTAGATTGGGTGAGTGCATTAGCATCTCAAAACCAAAGTAAGCAGCATTAAGCGCATACACTTTTCTTTTCCTGTTGTCTCCTCATTTATCAACATTCTATTGCACATTTAGCTAATGATTCTTTCTCCTTTACTTCCTTCTCATCTTTTTCTTGCTTTCTGGCAGGAAACAAGCAGTAAGAAGATAGAAAAAGGATACTTGGAATATAGGGAAAGTGAGAAGTTGCAGGGATAATTTTTAAGGTTTTTTATAATACTTTTGCCGTTTATTTTATAGCTGTAGCTTTGTGCCTCTCTTTTTTTTCTCTCAAAGTGTCAGATTTATAGAGAAGCCTCGCCACCACCACCATCACCACCCAAAGAGCATCCAAAGTGACTGACTGCTGCAGTCATCACCTTGCAAATCTATCACTTATCACTTTTCTTCTCTGTCGCCGCTGCCACTACTGCTACTAGTACTATCACTACTGCTACTTACTAGAGCTGCTACTTCAGCTAATAACATGCCTTCACCAACCACCAAGATACTTAACAAATCCCATACGGGAGTACAGACACCAAAAGAAGAGAACAGGACAGAGTCACAGACAGAAACATGTCAGACTGATTTCAGATTTCAGCAAGGGATAATAACCATATTTTACAAAGAAAAACAGCTAGTGGAGGAGAGAGAGAAAGGACACCTCGGATGAGAGAAGGAATTACAAGTTTTGAAGAACAAAACAATTATTGTATCTCCTTTCTTTCAGTGTCTTTCTTTTTTTCCTCTTTTGAATCATGTTTACTTCAACTGTAGGTGATAATCTATCTTATAGACAAAGAAAGGTTCAAGAAAGTCAATTAAAAAACCTTTTTTTTTAATCCTGTTAAAGATCTTTTGCCACTTGTGTACAGTTTTTACAACTTCTTCATTCAGAAACTAGTAAATGAGTGGAGTGGGAGAGGAATGGCATAATTGTGGGGTAAATCCAAGCAGTGTGCATGATTAGGATTGGAGAGGAGAGAGAATGTGGACATGGTGGTCAATGCAATGTGTGATGATGTTCTGATGGGGCCTCTGCTCGCCCTATAGGAAGGGGCTGGAGGTGATGCTGTGGATAAGATCTTAGCTAAGCACTGAGGGTGACGTGACATTATAAGAAACCTCTGATTTTACCAGCTGTCACTGAGGGATTTTCCTTCTTTTTGTCTACATTATATTAACATTTTTTCATTCGTGACATGATCTTCCACTTCCAACATGCTATCCACATTTTTTACTATCTCAAGTATATCTCTTTTATTCGATAATACGTCTTAATAAAAAATTTCCCCATCTTTGATCAATTAATATTATCTAATTCTGTGTGGTGTATCAGAAAAATCATCTCCTCTTTAGTTGAATACTGGCGGCACTAAATTTAGTATCAGTAAATAAATTGATTATTTTTTTAAAAAAATTGAAAAATAAATAGCACACCCTAAAGGTTATTTTCATTCTATTGAGGGTAATAGGACAGTAGTTAGTGTCTTAAGGTTTTTAAGGTACAAGTTTTTATGTCCTTATTCCTTTAGACAAAAAAAAAATTTGATGAGAGTGATGTTATGTCATGATGTGCAACATATAATTATCGAGAATTCTTATGAAAAGGATGTTCCACTTATCAACTACGATCTGTATATCTCATAATTAAGCATTAAAAACAAATTATCTGATGGCCTAACCAATCATAGGTAAAAGGTGTTTTTCCCATTAATTAGCATTATATTAAAGTTCTATATTTGTCGATCTTGTTGCCCTTAAATAACAAATGCGAAGAGAACAGCATCAAGATGACAAAATAATGCAACAAGAAAAGACATAAATATACAAGTCCTTTAACTTGTAGGTTTGGATCTATGTAACACTAGCTGATAATTTAATCAGCTACGCCAATAATGGAGAGATGGATTACGCCTAATAATAACACCTGTTTAATATCCAAATAGCCTTCGGAATCTAAAGGAGAATATAAAACCCTTAGCATGACCACGGCAATCACTATCATATGTCAAATACTGTTTTTCTGTAGATAAAAACACTATTCTGCTGAACATATATGTTTTAATCAGGCATTTTATTAATATAACAGATGAATAATCAAGTTTTAGATGCTTATTCTTACTATTCAGGACAAACTTTCCATGTATCAAATCTGGTAGGGATTAACTACAACTTTTATTGGAGCCTGTCAGATTTGTCTTAGTGATTGATGTTCTAGTTTCTTAGGATTTTTTTTTTCTTGTTGGATTAGATAAAGAGGTTAGGGCAGAAATCTATATATATTATAAAAATAAGGGCTATATTAATTTATGTCTTCACCCTTAAAAGTCCAAAGTGATGAGTTATTAAAAATATGTCCATAATTTTGTTTCGATTTACTCTATCATTTGTCTTTCCTTTTAGACGTATGTAATATGAAAAAATCATAATACATAGTAGTCTATTTTTTTATATACAAGAATAAATTTTCTTTGCATATTAATAATAAATATAATTCATTTTCAAAATAATAACTCACCAACTAAACAGCTAGCAGTAATAAGTAAGCAATTCGTTTTCTTTTCTGTTTTTTTAAAAAAAGAACTGCGCAAATCTATCAACATTATTTATGTAAAAGAAAATTAAATTTAATCATTTTAAATCATCTCCATAAACTCCTACAGCCCACGGCGTCTTCAATGCATCTGTTGTTATATTTTTTTCCCCTCTATATATTTGTGCGTTGTCGTGATGAATCTGATGACAATATTATAGAAAATTCATATGATTTCCCAATCAAATATGTCAAAGAGAGAGACATGTGGGCCACTTGTACAAAAAAACAATTGTTCTATTCTAACTATACAAAATTTATATTCGAAAGGGATAACATAAACAAATATGATAATATTAAATTCGTATTTATTACAAAAAGCAATTAAAGAGACAAAATGGCGCCATATATATAATGAAGAAAGGTATAAAAATTAAAAAAAATGTGTAAAATCGTTTGACACCTATATTAAATTATATATATATATATATATATATAAGAAAAAAAGTAGGTGTTTCCTACATCACCTTATTTTCTATCGTCTTCATCATTAAATCTTCATCCAACAATGATAAATTATTTGAGAGATTCAATCATGAACGATTAGATGAAGATCTGACGATAAAAATGATAATGAACAATGTGAATTAGGGACTACTAAAATTAAATCCATATATATATATATATATATATATATAATGGATTTCATTTTCAATTGTCCCACAATTGTGGATTAACTAATTTTCTACTGCTTGGTTGATGCTAAAAGAATTAATAAGAAAATGTTTGAGATAATTCCCATCCAAATGATCATGTACATGTAACATGGGATGACTCAATACCAAGAACAAGGTTAGAACATGCATTCAATTCCACAATATTTCGTAATCACATGCGAACATTAGCAATTATATCATGTTTACTGTTTACATAATTCACCTGCGCATGTGCATGCACACGAGATAGGTGCACACTTATATTATATTATATTCATGTTTGTATTTATATTTATATCATATATTATATTTGAACATGATTCCTACAATATCTAGTTCTTTTATTGGTAAAATAAATATGTGTAACGAAGGAAATGCGCACATACCAAGTTTTAATAAATCATATGGGTTTAATTAAGCTGTAGGAATGACAATGGGTTTAATTAAGCTGGGTCAAACTTAACTAAATCATATGAGATTAAAGCTAATAAAATATTTGACATGAATTCATTACTCGAACTATTAATATTAATTGATGCTAAATTCACTTAGTTATTATTTTTGTATTAAATCTAACTATAAATTATTCATATAAAAGATTAAATATATGTACAACCCTGTCACTCAAATAGATATATTACTTACACCCGTGTTGTATAGTTAAGGACACTCGAATTTGCATTAGTTATATCGTTTCAATCTAAGTCACCTACACTGCGAAATGCTACTTTATTATTCGTGACTGAAATTTTGGGCATTATAAATTGCATGACTAATGAGCCATCTCCAATATTATGAAGCTCCAGTATTTGTGTAGAAAAAAAATTCTTATTCGTAAAGTTACATACATTGACAATTATCGACAACTAAGGGCACTTCCAAACATAATGATATTTTTGTGACAACATTTCATATCATAAAAAGTTAAAATCTATATTGCAAGCAAAAAAAGATAGTCCAAAAGAATAATAGAGGAAACACATGCAGAGTGCAGACATGAGGGAAGACGAAGTGATGTAGAGAGGCATACCCAGAGGTGTAGACAGGAGACTTGAGGGAAGATGGCCACGGTGAAAAAAAAATTAGGTTAAAAGATAATATTTATACCCTAATCTAATCATTAAATGAAGTTGCTTTTTTTTGCAGTAAAAGGAGGGAAAATATATTATCATTTTATCTTAAAATAATAAATGTTCTTTATTTATCTTTTAATGATTTATCTGAGGAAATAAAAAACAATGTAAAAATATATAAATGTGTATATATAATCTAAATCCTAATCAAAGTTAAATATTTTTTTTAAAAAGAAGTGCGACATATATAAAAATAAAGAGCGAAGAATTTAGTTTATCATCTAAGTATTAACATAAATAAATATTATCATAAATAAATAATTATCATCTAAGTATTGACATGAGTAAATATTAAAATTTAGAAGATAAGATATTAAGTTCATATTTTATTATTAAAGTATAACTATATTTTTTGTAAGTTTTAAATAATAATATTATTAAACGTCTTAAGTGACAAATTAAATCGTACAACTTCGAAGCTCAATGTAAAATAATAATTATCATTAATGTAGTTTTGTCAAATTAATATATATAAATATATTTGTTTATTCACAATTAATAATGTTGAAATAATATTTCTTGAATATTAATAAAGTATTAATCACATTTTAAGTTCTTATCGAAATCTTACATTTTGACAATTACATGTATTTATATTTATAATAATCGTTAAAGTATTATTATCACGATAGAAATCATTTGTGCCTACAAATTCATTAATACTCAAAAAATAATAATTATGACTATAAGTCATATATGTGATAAGATTTTAACTCATCATTATTTTAGCCAATAATTGTTTAGCATTTACTTTCCTTCAGAATTTAGGAAGAATAAATTTCTGCAATGGCTTAATTAAAAAACGGAATGATGTCATTATCAAATAATTTACTGATTTGGTGGCAATTGGCATGTAGCGATATTAAATTTCAAAATTACTCGGTTACAAAAAAAATCTATAACTACATAATATCATTTGTTAAATTAAATTATATAAGAATCAAGGATTGTAAAAGCTTCTTTTTCACATGGATCATTGAGAAACACAAATATCTTGCTAATAAAAACTCCATCATAATATGAATTTAATTTTTTTTGGCATCACTTAATACTAATATATATATATTAAATTAAACAAAATTATATGCTTGACATTAGAAACTTAAACCATAAAGAACAACTTCTAACGCGAATGCGTGAAATTATCTTCTGCCCATTCAAGGCCCGAAACGACCAATAGCGAGTCCTCACATACAAAAGAGAAAAAAAAAGGAAGAAGAAGAAGAAGACTCGCACAAGTGAGACGATGACTTTAGAAAACATACTAAACAAGAGAAGTTGGGGTTGTCTGCAACTCCCCAGCATGCATATTTCTCTTTCCCTGATAATTCCCATCAAACAGTGCAAAAAAATGAGAGAGAGAGAGAGAGATTATTCCCTCCTCTCTCTCCAGTCACCCTCCCCTCGGCCTCGTCCTCCTGCGTGTTCTACGGCTGCATCCGGCATCCGCATGTGCTCTCATGTGCACCCTTTTTAACTCTTCTACTTTCTCTATCCTCCAACAACAAAATCTTTATGTATAAAGACGAGCAAAAGCAAAACAAGGACACTGATCTCTGAGTAGTAGATGACGATGGAGGGTACGTTATCTGATCAGTTCATGTCTTAACAATTTTGTTGGACTCTTCACTTTCTTCCAACTGTGGCTACATGTTAAATCTGTTTTTTAATTCTTTACATCGATCGGCCAAAATTATTGTCAACATGCAATAAAAATAATAATTGTTAACGAAAACTAAAAAAATATTAATTTATATATTATTTTTTATGGCACGAATATTGATGTCTCACTTAAATAAATCTGTTCGAAAAGGAGTATCTCAATGCATGGTTTTAGGGACATGAATTATTTTTTTCCCTCGTTTGAGTGGCTCAAGTAATTCTTTTTTTCCCATGAGTAAAATCAGTTTAACGTGGGAAGCATTAAATGTAAAGATGTTTGCGAAATCTGAGACATTTTTCTATTGCGATTAAACAGGGAACTTTATTTACCACTAAAAGTTTACACGGACCCAACTTTATTTATTCATGTTTTTTTTCGTGATATCTTCTATGCATAAAGTTTCTTTTTAAATAAATATAATAAGTAAAAAAAAAGGTTGTCTATAATGTTCTCGCAAGTTGTATAGATAAGAGAAGAATGCAACAACTTCTTAAACATTTGTTTAATGCTAAAATCATATTTTATTGTTGTACCACATAATAACTAGAACCTTGTTATTGCGCAAGAAGTTATTTAAATTTCAGAAAATAAACAATGCAGATTTTCCTTTTATTTCCTTATTATCTCTCCCCCAAATGGAGTGTTCTTAGAATAAATATCATATCTATGAAGTAATTTATATTTTCAATTATTAGGAGACCATATAAATCTAATGCATTAAAATATATAAAATTTATGAGAAAAAAGGAACTGAGACCTGTTGACGTACAGAGAAAAACATATAGCCCATTTAAACTTAATGGGCCAGCTTATTTGGGCTTGAAACGGCCCTGACGAAATGGGCTCAGACAAATTTGTTGTCTCCCACTGGCCCAAGTGAAAGCCCAAACTACTGGTCGGGTCGAGCATGCGACCGCATTCATGTTTGAATGATGCAAAGGCAGAAGCCGTTTTGATGATTGATCTGAAAATGCAACATTTATCCTATTTTTCATTTTCGGAAATTAAATAAAATTTTCGGTTGCCACCCGATATCGAACACATGCGACATTAAGATTTATGTGCACTACTTATGAGTTGAATCGATGTCATTCTTGATAACATATCTGACTAAAATGTTTTATAGAAATTTTATGTATATAAAAGGTTGATCAGATTCAGACATGAAAAGTGATTAAAGATATTGGATTTCGAGTTCAGGTGGACTAGGACGTTCAAATCGATAAATTGGAAGAGGAAAAAGCGATTTATCTTTAGAGTTTTTTCATAAACCTCTCCTAAATTATAGTAATTTTTCGCATTTAATTCTAAAATACGGACTTATTTTTTTATATTATCAAACTATCACGATTTTTTCGTTTTAGTCCTTTCGTCTACTTCTCTTATATTTTTTGTTACTTTTATTTTTTTATTTATGAAAAGACTAAATTACTTCTTCCTCCATAACACATCAAATAATAAATAAAAAAATCAGGAAAGTGTAATTTAGTCTTTTTCATAAACGACAATTTTCTATTTACCACTTTAATTCTTCCAATG
Source organism: Pontederia crassipes (assembly GCA_030549335.1). Lineage (NCBI taxonomy): Eukaryota > Viridiplantae > Streptophyta > Magnoliopsida > Commelinales > Pontederiaceae > Pontederia > Pontederia crassipes. The sequence continues at coordinate 8,421,317 of CM060188.1, read as the reverse complement.
ATTTTTTATTTTTTATATTTATTATTTCATATTTTTTTAAAGGGATGGATAATTTAATCTTTACATAAATGAAAAAAAGTAAAAGTAATGAAAAACGTAATAGAAGTGGATGAGAGGACTAAAGTGAAAAAGTCGCGATAGTTTAATAATTCAAAAAAATAAGTTCGTAATTTAGAGTTAGATGTGAACAATTATGATAATTTATGAGAAATTTATGAAAATAATTCTTATTTTTACGAAATACTTATAATTTAGATGCATAATTGATGAGAAAAGATGACAATAAAGTTAACAAGTACCATAAATCGACTATTATTAATAATGTATTTATGTTGTTCCATATAAATAAGAAATGTGAAAATAAATAAATAAAATTGTGCATTTGTGTGTGATTCAAAAGTAGCTGCAAGATAATGAAGTGATAATTAATTCCTTTTCGTTTAAATAAAGTTTCAAGTTCGACTTTTGATGAATGTAGAAAATTCTTATTAGGAGTCTCTCATTGATAAGTATGCGACGTGGGATGAGTATACCGAATTAGTTAAACTCAATTGTGGGTCGACCTCTAACTTATTAATAGTATGCATAATCGTCAGCAAGCGTAGATTGAATCATTTTTTCCGGAGATTGGCCTCCCAAAAAAATAGCTTCATGAATTACTTCATATTTGATTATCCCAAAAGTTAATATTTTAATGAAGGAGAATCCTTGTGAAATTGATTGTTTTCTTATAGGCATATAAGGAATAACTACAGTATATTCTATTGTTCCATGTTTAACAAATGTGAGAAAAAAAAACTGCGCTTTTGTATGTGTGATTCAAAAGTAGCTGTAAGAAGTAGTTCATTTTGGATTATCACAAAAGTTGATGTTTTATTGGAGGAGAATCCGAGTGAAATTAATCATTTTCTTATAGGCATATAATCTTTATAATATATTCCTTTTTTTTTCTATATGGAGAGTCTTGATTGGAGGAGAGAATTGGAATATGCATCGTAGTGCCACAAGAAATCATAGTGTAGGATTTTGGTGTCCATAGAAATCGAGATATGTCACATTCGATGAGATTTGAAACCCTTGGAGAGAAGATGACAACCATTAGGAGGTGGAGAGAAGAAATGGTAGAAGAAGCTGAAATATTGTAGTCTACGAAAAGTCAATACGATGATAAAAACAATTTGTAAAAGAATAGAGTTGTTGTAATAAAAACTAATATTATATATAATATATTTTAATTTTCATAATGAAACATTGTGTTTACTTTAATGTTTATTTTGATGGAGAATTCAAAAATTATATTTTATTTTACATTGCTTTTTCTAAATATTAAAATGGTGAAGAGAAGAGGCGAGGGAGAGAAAGATCTTCACTAGAAGCAAAAAAAAAAAATGCAAGCATGGTTTTATATTTCAGAATAAAATATAAAAAATAATTAAAATCTTTATTTATCTTAAACATAACTTGTGTTTCTTTTTTAAGATAAAAACTATTTATTATCAACAGTCAAGGTTGAAAATATAACATTATTATTTCATTTTCATTAATAATAATGGAGGTGACTGCATTCATGATTTTTATGCCAAATAAGAAAAAAGATGGGACCTTGACAAAGAAAAAAATTAAATGAAATGAAGAAAAATATGGGTGTAAGAAAATCTATCTACCCAAAAAATCTAACCAAACCGAAAAAATCATTTCGAAAGGTAAATTCGAACTCAAGGTAAAAACTAGATTGATTTTTTGAAATAATTGAAATGACCTGTTTAAATTAGGGCTCTTAATAAAAAATCGGAAGGATTTGACCCGAATCAAATATTTTTTAAAAAATATTATCTCAAATTTCAAATAAAGTTTAAGGCTTTTACATTTCTTTTATCATATTTATTAAATTAGTATATTGTTAGATGCAATTGAACTTGAATATTATCAAGTTATTAATCTATTTTAATAAATTTGTCTATAATATTTTAAATTATAATGTGATAATATGGTAGTTTAGTTTAAACATAGAATGCAACGTATTTAATGTCTATAAAATTTTAAATATTTTATATTTTTATTGTTTTAAAGTAGGTCTCCTGCTCATAAAAATAGAGACCGCCTAAATTGATTATTTTTTTACAAAAAAAAAATTAGAGTGATCTTTTACGTTTTAAAAAATCATTCAAAATTGAAATGATTGGACCCAAACCACTTTCAACAGAAAAAACATTTTACTTTATATCTTTTTATGGAAAATAAAAAAGGATGAAAAAATAAATGAGATACTACATAGTGCATAAACTTAGCAAAAATGATCGATTTATTATTTTTCAAGTAGTGAAAATCACTTTTTGCGTAATGAAATTCTTTATCTACTTTTGTTATTAGCGTATCTCGTTTACAATTTACAAATACTATATGCTTTTATAGTATTATTTCATTTGTATACTTGTTATTCACGATCTCATAACAAAAGAAAAATAGATAGAGGGCAATGTAAAATGTAAAGAACGAGAAGAACAAAAAAAAAAAAGAAGCAATCGACGGATCATAACATGTACTGCATGGAAAATGACGTGTGATAAGTTGTATAGAAATAAACTCGAGTTCTAATATATTAGGCCAAATACTATTACTTTTGGAGTGATTCATCAGAATTTGAGTTTCGATCAAGGTCTCTTTTTCTTTTTTCAAATTCTAGAATTTAACTTTTCGATAGAGGCGAAAATTTGTAGACACAGCGTACATGATTTTTTTTGCTCTTGCTTTACGTCACATTAATTAATTTGTGTTCTCGCCTTTATCGAAAATAAAGGTGTTCAGCGGATCGGATCGACCCGCGAACCTGACCCGACCCCAGGTCGGATCGGGTACGAGTCAAAATTTTACGACCCGAGTTGACTTGACCCGATCCGACTTTTTTTTTATTTTCGAGTTTTCAACCTATATTTATAAAAATATTAAAATAAAATATTTTAAATGTGTAAATAATATATAAATGTTAAAAATTTTATTTTTATGCTTTTAAAATAAATATTATATCATTTATTTTATATTAAATAATAGAACATATAAGATAAAAAAGAAAAAAAGAAAAAATAGTAATTCGACCACCCGACCCGATCCAACCTAGTAGTTGGATCGGATTCATCCTTTAAAGATGGCTGACCCAATTAAAATTGGACAAGTCGAGTTGGGTCCGAAGTCGCGTCGGATCGACCGAAATGAAGAGAGTAGAGGTCGCAATCCATAGTCACGACAAGGCAAATTGATTTGAAAAATAGTCGATGGACCTAGATTCGTTGTTTTGGCAACACTAAAAAATTTGACGTCGGCCCCATTAAAAAATTAACACTAAAAAATCTTATTGAATTCAAGAATTCGAGTTCTGGCTCAAGATAAGAATTCACCTTTATTTAACGTGCCTCAAATTTTTTTCTTTTGCTTTACGTCATAGAACTTGTATGGATAGAAATTAAATTATATGGAGTTCTAGCATCTAAACACATGAAGAAACATACGAAAAATAATTGACAATCATGGTTAGTTAGTAGGTTAGAACTTATAACGACATGACAAGAGTAAATAGTTAGTGGTTTTAATTATGTATATTTTATGTACTTATGTGATAGCGGGTTATAAATATTTGATGGATAAACCCTCTTTTGTACACCACATTACGACCTTACACAAAGGTCCCTATCTCTTATTTGATCTTTTGTCATAATTCACGAGTAAATTACACGAATCATCTCCCAATTTTAAATATAATAATAAGTCGGTCTTTTAATTTAAATTTATAATAAGAATATTATTAATATTTAATTTTCTTACATGTGTCATCCTTCTTATGGGTAATAATCAAATTTCGATTTATATTGTTGAGATGGTACAATACAAAATAATAGAAATATATAAAAAATTAATAAAAAATTGTAATGTGAGTTCGCGCATCGACAAGCTCACACATGACTAGGCCTTCTTTTTCTTCCTCGCCCTTTAATCATTTGATGAATAACAAACGAGTCAAAACATTAGTATCTTATATAAAAAATAGGGTTTACTTATTATAGAGATAAATAGTTAACCCAATTATATTTATATTGTACCTATTCATACTTCTGCCGAGCACATTTCTTTTTAGGACTATTTTCATAAACATTCTTTTATCTCTAAACTATTATAATTTTTTCACTTTAGTCCTTCTATCTACTTCTATTACATTTTCCGTTACTTTTAATTTTCCTCATTTAAAAAAAGACTAAATTATCCCTCCCTTCATAACATATCGAATAATAAATATAAAAATTTTAAAATAAAAAATCGGGGAAGTACAATTCGGTCTTCTCATAAATGTCAAATTTTTTTTATTTATCACTTTAATCCTTCCAGTGATTTTGTATATTTTTTATTTCATATTTTTCTATATGAAGAGGTAATTTAGTATTTTCATAAATGAGAAAAAAATAAAAATAACGAAAAATATAACAAAAGTAGACAAAAAGATTAAAATAAAAAAATCGTGATAGTTTAAGAATAAAAAAATAAGTTCGTAATTTAAAGGTAGACGCGAAAGTTTACAATAGTTTAGAGAGGTTTATGCAAATAAATCTTCTTTTTATTATTCAATGACTTTCAAAAATAACATAACCATCAATATTAATTCTTATTCTTATGATAATAAATCTTTTATCAAACACAGAATACTAAAATCGTAGGTTATAATGGAGAACCAATCGTTGTATTCTTGCTTGGGCTTCAAGCAACCAATCGACCACAGCTGTGCTGTTGCTAATGAGGTGAAACCAAATCTATGGGAGTTTCAACGCTTTTTATGAGGGGGAGGAGCACTACAACAATTTTGGATTTTTAATGGTCAATTCTGTAAAAAAATTCGCTAATTCCATCGAAAAATGTAATTTTCGATGGAATGACATCGCTCAAAAAATGCTAGCAAAAAATAAATTCCAAACGACAAAAAAAAAAATCTGTCGAAATTTTCAAAAGATGCCGCTCATTGGAACTTTTGAAGGGTGACAACCCGATGGAACTTTTAAAATTTGTTATTAAAGTTATAATGTTCATACAAATGAAATTTATATTAAAGTTATAATGTTCATACAAATGAAATTTATTATTAAAGTTATAAGTTCATACAAATGCAAAAGTTTTGTATTTTAAGGCGAGCCTGATCATATTATAAAATATATAATTTAAAAATAAATAAAGTAATTAAATTAAAATTAATGAGTAGGATAGAACCTTTTAAGAAGGCCAACTTATTTATAAGTTTAATTTTATAAATTTAATATATGTGAAAAGTTAGGATGGGGACAACTATATATAGTTCCATTCATGTCCATATGAGTGTGGAGTAAGAAGTTTTTCATATAATTCCCATTTCTAATAAAATAAATTAATTAATGATATTAGATAAAAATGATGAGTACAACAAAAAAAATATAGAAAACTGAGAAAGATATAAAAAAATTCAAAATTGGGCGGTGACATGACATGGAGAATGATCATCGTTCCTCAAAATTATATAAATTTAAGAAAGCAAACAAGTTTTTAATCAGATATTAGTAAATATGTTATATGAGTATGAAATGAAATTAATTTATTTACGAGTGATTCACATCAAATATTAATATCAGTTACTAATGGTAATAAGGGCCGTAGTATTCTCGAAATAAAGGTAAACATCAAATGTGTTAGGAATAAATTGATGTGAAATCACTATTTTTAATTCAATATTCAGAATATTTATATTCTTTCAAAACGAAAGAATAGACACATTCTTCTTTTTTTTTTCATTTTTTCAATTGTATATTATTATTATTATTAAATATCAACTATATGTCATAAAATGTTTCTTTATAAAATATTATATCTTAGATTATATTCTCTTTAAATCTAACGTTAAGGAGAATAAGAATACACTTATTTTTTTTTAAGAAATTTAAGAATAAGATATCACATTCATTTATTTTAATGAAAAATACGAACATCTAATGGTATTTTAAATGGATCTTTTGAACATATAGCATTTAGCATTTAAGTGAGAATCATGAATTGAGATGGATTATCAATTATCGTTGATAATATTTAATGATGATTTAAATGGATGTTTTGTAACATATTCAGCATTTAAGCAAGTAAATATATATATACACACATATTCTGAAAATTTTTAAAACAAATAAAAAAGATGAGAGAATCATGAGATCGACTCCCAATGTAATATAGCTTTATATAGGTATAATATGAATATATATAATTTCAAGTTTTAAAAATATTAACTTGTTTTCCCAATTTGCTCATTAATCGAAATTTTTTTAAACACCACTTTTACGCTGAAAGCAAACAAATTGTCCTATTTCGATTTTCGAGCTCCATCCACTTGAGAAATTTGAAAGGCCGCCGTAGAATTTGAACCGTGTAAAAAGATTGCAAACGTCGGTCCAACTACCGTTGCGCCCACCATCCCGTGAGCGGCTCACAACAGGCACCAGCGACCTTCACGCCCATTGCGACGCCCGAAATGGCGCCACGCGTCAGCCCCGGTAGGTCTTCCTTTACTTACCGAAACACGTGCCTGTTGCCCTCGCCGGTCTTTATCCACAAAACGTGATAGACAAAGACGAAGGGGGAGAGAGAGAGAATAAAATTTGACGTTGAGCGAGAGTTCCACGTTCGGATCGGGGTCTGAACCGAGACGACGAACGAGAGGAAAGCGGAAGAAGCGAAGCCGCGAATCGTTTTCGACTCCTCGTTTCCTTCCCTCAATTCTGTTTTCTCGATCGAGATGCCAGGTGAGGAAGTATCTGCTCTCGATCTAGATTTTTTACCTATTTACTTGCTGTTTTTTTTTGTTATCTTTTGGCAGATTTTGTTGGACTTGGGGTTTCCGACGTTTTGTTCTTTAATTTTTGGTTCAAAGGAGCTGGTGTTTGGGTAGATCTCGTTTGTCACGTGTTTTTGTGACACTAAGGCTAAGAATTTTATCTCGATTTGCATATTTATATCTGCCGGATGAAATCTCACTTTTAATTACATGATTTGGGGGAACAATTCCACCTTTTTCTATTTTGTTGGACCTTTATTTATGTCTATCAAAGTGGAATCTTTTCGATCTAATTTTCAAATGATTGTTGTACTTTTCTTATTTGAATAATGTATATCTGTTGTTTCCAAAACCAAGCGAGGGAAAACTATTTAGATAACTAAATGATGTCTTTCTTGGCCATTGATTTCGTGTCCAATAATTACATTTCATTTTTACAGGTATGAATCCTGGACATTGAACACCTTGGACCTGGAAGGTTGACATTTCATATTCGTTCCATTTTGCCTCGAAAGATTGCAAGCATGAAATTTCTAGAGTACACTCCTTTGGACAGGTACATTTAAGATTTAAACAGATTTCAGTGCTAATAATTTCATCAAATGTTGTTATAATCATTGCATATGATTCCTGACCTCATACATTGCTCCTACTCTAGCATAAATCTTTTCCTTCGCCACTTACATCTTGGAGAAAGCACCATCAAAGGAAATCTTGAACCTTTCTCATGTAAGTCATGTGTTGCAGCATGTTAACTTTGCTACTTCACGTGAAATGGGAAATATAAATTTGTTTCATTGTGGTTTTCAGGTAAGCAAACTGGGACAGATAAAAAGCTTTCTCGCAGCTTAGAGCAAGAGGTATGATTAGCATTGGCAAGACATTATTTGATGGTTCTTTAATGTTTCAAATCAGATACATGATACTGTATAAAGTGCATTGTAATACTTAAAGTTGATTCCGTTTTCCACAAAAGAAGGGCAAAAAATAGTAAGTTTGAGTGTATTCGGTAGCTATAGGTTTCTGTTTGTGATTGCATGATGCACATATTTGTCAAGATGAATACTCTATGCTAGGCTTGTTAACATATTCGGTAGTAATGCTATTACTGTTTCTTTCTTGTGACGTATTCAATGATGACAAAGCATGTATTAAATGCTGATGGCACCTTGTACTCAAATCTTTTTTTTTTTTTTTACAAGCGAAGGTTAACTATATTGATTAGAAGTGTCCTGACACAACTTATGGATGTATCTTTTAGTCTAAGTGCTATTTTTTATCTGGACGTCGGACCTTTCTATGCTTCCAAATACTAATGTCTTCAACTGTTTTTTTTAAATGTTATTTAGTTGTTTATTTTTAAGGTTTCGAATTGTTTCTTTATTTCTAATCCTGTCTCCGTTTTGGTTTTGCCATTCTCAGTTTCCTGGTTTTGTAGAGGTAAAAATAGAGATGAAGGATGGGCTGTATCATCTCTGTTTTTTTTTTTTTGATGGAGACCTCTCCTTGATTTTTGAGAAAGTTCATCTTTTATGCTTTAAACACTTGGGTCTTCTGTTTCTATTAATTTTTTCTATGCTTTAGTGATTATGTCATTAATAAATTATCAACGTGGGGATATCTTAAGCTCAGTTTTAATGACTGTTCAATTCTTTCAGCATTAGATGTTAACTGAACTCTTTTTGTCTTAGATACTTGATTACCTTGGACGGTCCTATGATAGTGATTCACAATCACCTGTGGAATACTTGTGTAGTAGGTCAAGGTAGTAATATTTCTTTGTTCTTTTTCCTTATCAAACTCATCTGTAGTTTTTCCATTCAGTCGGGGATTAAAAAATTTTCTATAACAGCCCTTCAAAAAAATCTTTTATAATGTTACTTTGTTGTTGCAGCCGGAAAACGTTGATATATCTGGTTCTCACTCTCAGTCACATTTATCCAGATTATGATTTCAGGTATCTGTGTTTTCTGTTATATGCACTGATTTGTTGAAATAGCTGGATTGAAGGGTCTTGGGTAATGCCAATGTTAGCTTCTCTCGAGGATGCAACGTGGCAACCCACTTATTGACCCTTTTCAACCAGCATTGGGAGTGCTGTCAGATGGTTTGACAAACGGCTGAAACCGTTGCTCTGAGAGTTCAAGTCTCTCCATTTCCCTACAATGTTTTGTTTGTCCTGCAGTCTCCCGTTGTGGATGTTTTCTGTGTAGCAGTGTTTTTTGTGAGGATACTGAGATTTAAGTGAACATTATATTTGTCATTATTCGGCCTAGCAGTGCTGTGCAATCACATCTATACTTCAAGGAAGAAGAGTTGGATGATTTCAAGCAAATATTTGATAACTATTTCTCCGAAGCATCTAGGGTATGCCCCCTTTTGATAGTTACATGATAAAAATTGTTAATTTCATTTCTTCTTATCATTCATACAAATTGCAGGATCATTTTGTTAATTGTTCTGTCATGTTATTTAGTCTTTGTTCTATTGGGAATGCTCAGAATATCTGTGTAAGGGTGAAGTTGAACTTGTCTCTTTGTCAACGTAGTACTTCATATAGATGATAATTCTCACATTAATTATAGAAGAAAATAAGTTGATAATAGTTTCTTCAAACTCAATTTGTCATTTGAAGGACATGTACCACTTAATGGATATAGGTTGCTTCTAAGTTCCAGCCAATTTTTAATCTTTCCATTCAACGTCTTTCCTATTTCCACTGTCTACATGAGATGTTTCTTCTCTAGGAATGGGCCGTTACAAATGGGGGTGATTCCTTGATGAATAGTATGATTAAAGCCATCGATGAGGTGACAATTTCACTGAATTTTGTATTTTATTTTCTTCTTTTGATTGTGTTTAAAAAACATATACTATTGTATGCAGGTTGTCAAGATAAAGGACTGTGAAATATATAGTTACAACCCAGATTTTGATGGGGATCCTAACTTGGAGAAGGGCACCATGTAAGATCCTTGTGGTTACACTTTTCTCATATATAACAGTATAACAAAAAGATGTTTCTGCAGATGGGCTTTCAACTTTTTCTTCTACAATAGGAAGCTTAAGCGTGTCGTCAGTTTCCGGTGTTGCTGTCAGAGGTATTTTCCTTGTGTCATCTGGCTAAAATGCTGGGTATGATATTGTCTTGCCCATGCTCTTGAGCTCCTTGACCATATCCTAAAAATGTCATGGGTCCTGCAGCAACGGATCAGCCGAGGACTTGATCGGTGAAGACATATTTAGTGGGGAGGAAGATTATTTGGTTGATATGGACATGTGACTGCTTTCGCTGATGCTGACAGTGACGATGTTGTATGATATGTGTGCATGTTAGGAAGTGGTTTCAGTACTACTCTTTGTACAGGTGTTACGAGAGTAAAAACTGTGTTCTTGTTATAGTTTTGTGGTTATCCTCTACTGTATCTGCGATATAAGTGTGTAGTCATGTATATACTAGCCCAGCTGAAAGTGTGCTGCCCTCCTGTGCTTCAAACCAACTCTCGGATCAAACTCATTGAGGCAGGGAGTGATTATATACATATTGCTGTAACCGTTGCATGCTTACATCTAAATAGTTGGTTGGTCGTTCTTCGTTTTTTGCAAGGCAACTTGTTTGTGAAGTATGTGTTGTTTAAAGGATTCAGCGTAGGCTCATCTTTCAGAACATCACTTGCTGGCAAGGATGTCACGGATAATGTTTCCGAGCACAGGGATGACCTGTTCGTTACCAGTTTCCAGATTTGAAAAGATTCCAAATTGCAAATAAAAAGTAGGTTCGATCATGTTGAATTACTTTTGTAATTTCGAAAGTGACCGAAGGTTATTTCTCTCAATCCATATTCCAAGTCTTCAATAGCTTGTGTTTTGTGTTAAACACCCGTATTTCTTTCTTAATGATCTGTGTTTTGTATTAAAGCATTCCCTGGCTTTCTAAGCTGACAAATGGCATCACATGACCCAAGAAGTTTTATACCCTGAAAATCCTTATTAGGTTACACGTTTTCCCCAGATAATCACCAATTTCAATAGCATTTTCACAACCATGATCAGTAAGGTGAATCTCAAAAATAGTAGTGAGAGAAAAACCAAATTGACAGATTGGATATTATTTGGCATCACCACAGGATAAATGGATAGAAAAATGCTAAATCCTCTTAAAAGTTTAGCCTAAAAATCCTCCTAATACTCACATTTTTAATTTATCCTAAAAAGTTGATAAAATTACATATAATGTCAGAATTGGAAGTATATATCCTCTAAGTAGACATAGGGTCATCATGAATGGATAGGAATCATAGGATCAAGTGGACTGAGTATTCAATTTGACCATGGAATGTATAAGACGGGAATATATAACCTATAAAGAGTAGCTGCAGAAACTATTGGAAGATGTAGACGCACCAGTCCGTGACTACTAGAAAGACCACAGGGCAGAAGCAATTAACTCATTATGTGACATCACAGCTGCTACAACTCCTAAAACAGTCACCAATGATAATGCCATTACACTGAGAAAGAACAATTACAACAAGGAATTAACGACTTAGCCAGACAATGCAATAAAGACGAAAATTTTGACAGCAGGTGACCTGAAAATTGCTCATGATCAATAAAGATCAATCAAGGATTGAACAGCATCATCCCCAGCAGCCATGGCTCCGATCATCCCATCCGCCTTTGTTCTCGCCCCGGACATTACGCCAAAAATAAACCCAGAAAAAGTAGATCGCCTCGGGGAAAAAAATTTATGAGCATGTCGGAAAAAAAGAGGAAACAAAATTGTTCTTTAACGCAGCGAAGCAATGAATCGGAGATGGTGAAGTAAAGATGCGGAAAGGAAGGATTGTGAACAAAAAAGACGATCTTTTACACCATGAAGCAATAATTATAACTCAGAGGGGTGAAGGAAAGAGGCGAAAGAATGGATTTTTTTTTAATGTTCAGGACTAATTTCCTATTCAACTGGATCATTCATCTTGGAACATAATCTTACTAACCAATTGTGTCAAAAGAAAGGGATTTTGAGGAAAAAAAAGAAATCTTTAACAATGCGAAGGAACAAACTGTCTTCGGTATGCGAATAGGGGAAGAGTTTGTCTTCATTTTGGAAAGAAGAGTTTGTCTCCAGAGATGTCAAATAAATGATAAGGTCGAAGTTGTAGACATTTTTTTATGTTTTTATTTTTTCTTCTTTATTGTTTAATATATAATTCAATGATGTTCTACTAACATCTGGCTGCATAAATAATGAAATATTTTAGTTGATTCAATAAAGGCCATGATGAGAGAATTTGATCGAATTTTATTAAAATAATATTATTTATAATAATTAGATTGTATGAATCACTCCTTATCCTCTATTATTAAAACCGTTTACTTTTTCTTATTTCTTGTATCTCTATTTTTTTAATCAATAATGAAAAGAAAAATAATTGCCTCTATTAGCAAGATATAAGAAGTGAACAGTTGAAATCAAAGAAATAATTTCTAGAATGCCTAATTAACACACATAAATCAAGAGTTATTATCTAATTGAAGAGACTAATTCATAATTGCACATGCCTGAACGATAAAACTATGAAATCATTTGCCAATTAACAAAATTGGTTGATAGGGTTCATAAGCAAAATTTGTGTCTCTTCTTGACCTTTTGTTCTTCTTATTTATTTATTTTGAAAAAAAAGTGTATCCATAGTCGCAGTTGCTCACTGTTTAATGGACGCCTAGACGTAGGGCGGCGGACTCGGTGGGCCAACGACGGCGCCGCAGAGTAAATAGAATAAAAAATTCAAAGAAAAATAAAAGAAAGATTAGAATAAATAGAAAAAAAATCGTTAATCTTAAGTATAAAATATTTATAAATAAATACCTATTTGTAAACTATTAAACCACGATTCAACACCCATATATATAGGTCACCCTTTTGCCTCAAATAATCCTTATGCCAAAAAAAAATTCATGTACTCTTATTTCAAAGCACAAAGGAAGACTAAACAATTTTACGTTGGTCCAAGGCATAGAGCACCATCCAGATCAAGGTGGTGCCCCTCGGTATTTGTACAACTTCACGAATGAATGCCTAGAATTAACATCCAATTCTGACTTCAATAATACAACCCTGTAAAACTATTCAGTTCTATCTCATGTATGACATACTTTCCTCCAAGTTCACAATTCCATACCTCATCTAGAGAGCACTTCGCACCCACTCATCAGGATCTTCAACCAGCTCTAAATGACAAGTCCACAATGCTCCTTTTATTTCTCCATATTCTGCATCCTTTCATGGTATGTCATCTTGAATTCCGTTCTGGAGCAATATTCGTTCCATATTCATACAAGAAGGTCTTCTAGAGAATAGACTCATTTTCTTGGGTGCTTGACTTGCCAACATGTACCATGGTTTCATACAAGTCATTGTTGTGTGCTATGGGTTTACATTGCAATCACTCATGAACTGTTCATCATGTGTAAGAAATTTCCTCCAGTACCTTTTGTATTTCCGTATGCCAAGATCAAGCCAAGGCTTCATATTGCCGTTATAATGCAAAATGCCAGAACTCTTGATGACATTTCTGCTTATTCCATAATTGTGACCAAGACCTGATACAGTCCATGAATCATCAAGAGGATATATAAGATCCTTGAATGCAAGCAAGCTCGCTGGCAATGCTGAAATTCTCCAAGACGATTTGCTTTTTGTTTGAAACTGTCATGATGCCAGAGATATAAATAAATGTTAGTTTAATGATAAAAATTAAACTAGAAATGCTTTTTTTATATGAGGTCGAAAGTTGAACTCAGTGGTACAGCAGTACATTGTCACAGAATTTGAACTGGTTTTGTCTCAGTAGTCAGAAAGAAAAATAGGAACCAAATATCCGTTAGATGAAGTATTCAGAGACAGAAATTCTAGGGTGAAAACATGACTTAGATCAGATGGTTCAAATAATTTTTTTTAACTAACCGAAAAAAAGATCATATATTTTTTAGATAAAAGTAATACTGTGACTAAAATAAAGAGCTTCAAATCGCATGACTCATGCATCATGGTAAAAATAAAATGAACAAGCAAATAACCACACAAAAAAAATTAAATATCCCAATTAAATACCAAATTGCGAACATCACAAGGGAAAATTTTGAAAGTCAATAAAGGCAAGGTCTTCATATAAACATGTAACTTACACTTTGAAATAATTCCAGGTATCTCTCAGTAATATTGTGCTCCTTCCACTTCTCCAAATCAATTATGTTTACTCCAGACATCCAGGCACAAGAACTAGAATCATACTCATTTCTTCCAAAACTATTTTGCAGATCTCCCAATTTCACTCCACAATATTCTGCAGCACCATTCACTTTGCCTTCCAAGTCAAGGCTCCAAAGCGATGATAAATCACGTTGAATAACAACATCATCATCCAAAATTATCACCCTTTTTAGATACTTGAATATCTCTGGAAGAAGAAAATGTGAGTGACTGAATACTGATATATATTCTGTTCTCAACTGCAATGCTTGGCGGTTCTTTCCACGAATGGAAATACGAAATTCTTCAGATAATGATAATTGTCCTAGCTTGCTCTCATGAAAACCCTTCAGGTTAAGTTCTTCAAAGTTGATGACATGAATAGTTGCTTCCTTAAAGGAATTTCTTGTGAACCATAGCTCCATAGCATAGTAATTTTCAGCACTTGTTACAACATGAAAAACCATATCGCCTGTGACCTGTTCAACAGTGGAGATGCCGTCTATCAGATTAAGCATCAGTCATTATATGAAGGATAAAAAGTATAAATGTTGATAGTTGCATACCTGAGAATTCATCACTGTTGAATTTATAGCAACTGAAGTTGCAAGTGTGTTTATAGAGAAAATCACATAGTGGAAAAAATTTGGATTGTTCACTTTGGTATGGTCCAAGCGCTTCAAATCCTTCTGCGGAGATCTAAAATATTCCACAGTCAATCTCATAGACAAGCAATGGAGACTTTTGGGCATGGTCTGAACACCAAGATTATAGAGGAATGCACTTTGCTTCATATGAAAATTAGCTTCATCCTCAGTCAGGTCAAGTATTTGTCTAAGCTTTCTGTCAATATTATTGCAATCTACAGTGGATGATTTGGCTTGTGCAATTGTTTGGTCCATCTTCTGTATTTTCTTTCCAACACTACAATCAAATGAAAAGAGTTTTCGGTTCAGCAAAATGATGGTAAGGAAGTCCAAATTATCATCAAACAAGCTTAGATGTGAATGTTTAGGGCTCAAAGTGGCTCAAGCCCCCACAATGTATTGTAAAAAATAGTTGAGATGCACACACAAAAGGATAGTGTTCCTGTCTAAAAAGGGAAACCAAGTGCAGGAAGACCAAAAATATTCATAGTAATTTTATTTCAAGCCATATTTTTTTCTCATCCTTCCTGCGAAGGTAATATTGGTGTTGGACTGATGCAGCTGAGGATTTCAATTCAGTACATACTAAAATATCAGCATAAATACTGTGATTCTTACAAATAAAGAAAGATGTATTATCACATCAAATAGCAGAAAAAGGAGCACTTTAACAAGTACTGGTCCAACGTTCACATGATATCACTTACAATGGAGGAAGATCAGCATCAACAATTGTTTCACTAAGCATGCGCTCATGTTCCTGAATATTCTGCTTCAGTTCACGCGAGAATGCCTCTTGTCCACGAAGTTTTGCAATACTTGGGTAGTAAGCTCTGGCGAGAAAAAGCTGATCCTTGAGTCTCTTAACAGTAGAATCTATCATGTCTTCTCTATGTTCTATAGACCACAGACAATAACTTCCTAACTGAAGTTCACAAGATTTTCCGCTTTCTTCACCAGGTGAACCTTTTAATGTGTCTTGTTTGCCATGGCTGTCATCATTCTGAAAGAAATTGTGTACATGAGGAATCCCGATTTTCCAAGCAATAAACCATTATGAAAAGCTATATACCAAAAAATCATACAACTAAAAAAAGTTTATGAAGATCAAATAGATCACTGCCAAGTATCATGCCTTATTCATTAAAATTGACGTCAGTGAAGGTAATAGGGTCAATATGTAATCAACAAAGTTGATATCTTACTGTTGCAAGTGGCTCTAATGAATCCAGTTGGTGTGCGTCACCTGCATGTGGTGATTAAGAAATTCAATAGCATGAACATAGAAAGAAGAAGAACCAATGCAGATCTCATTAGAAATCATAATTCACAATTATACAGAAATGAAATAAGCTAGTAAAAATAATGTTTCACAAACACAAAGTCTAGTTAAGGCCTTTAGATTTATACAAGGATGCGTAACAACATAGGGCAACATAGAGTTGTAGGCATGTTACCCTATGAAATTCACGATCTCACTCTCCCAACCTGCATTTTACTCTCATATTCTCTCCCATCACCAAGTCCTCGCCCTTGGGAACTGATCTCCTTTCGTCGAATAACCCCTTTTTTCCTTCTTTTCTTTATTTAGATGTATGGTAACTAATTTAAGCAGAAACCACCTAAAAACTTCTAAATCAATGATTATTAAAAAAATATTTTTCTCCAGTTATCCATGTGGTGGGCTAGACCAAAAGTTGTATGCGACTCACACATGAGAGAGTGTTAAGAATATAAAATCAATGATGTTGCGCTTCAACGGCTTGGTCAGCACATCAATTTCAACTTGGTATCAGAACCAAATGTTAAGAGTTCAAACCCCGTTAAACTCTTACTAATATGTATATATATATATATATATATATTTCCTCCAATTATCTACGTGGTGGGCTGCGCTAAACCAAAGTTGTTAGCAACCCACACGTGAGGGGAAGTATTAAAAATATAAAATCATTAATGTTTCTCTTCCTAACGACTTAAGCTTTTAGGAAGATTGGTTATCACATCAAATTTCGACATAAATGCTTATCAGTTTCATACTTGCGGGAAGAAAATGTCCTTGTGGAATGGCACTTTCAAGAATCGATTATTGTATGTGGATGATACTAGTAATTGTGTTCTTTCAGATTCTAGATGAACTGATCATTGTAGACAAATTTAAGATTGAGAAAGAAAGTCATGCCAGTGAGCAAAAACTCACGTGACGACAACAAAAACTGCAGTGTAACTTTGAGGATTGGACGAACTCACCCTGTATAGATTTTAAATCTCTAAGTTCTAGATGCTTAAATACAACTTCAACTAAGAACACACAAAATGAGTCCATGATAATTTTCTAGGCGATCTTTATGCCACCTTTTTTTCCTTTTGAGGACAAAAAAGGTGATCACCAAGATTTGTGATTCTCACCAAGATTTGTGACCCCTCTCCTCACAAAATATGATTCGGTTGCGCTGGAGTCATATGACCTTCATGCCACCTCTTCCTTTTGATTATGTTCAAGTTTTTTTTTCTCACTTTAATAAATTCATGAAAGCGACATGTGAGACAATAGGGCAGAATACTTAATGTCAGAAAATACTTGGACATGCATGGATTCTAAAGGGGGGATATTTTTGCACGTTAGAAAATAGCACAAATATGCACAATACTTTCTTTTTGGGTGAACAATCATTCTTTCCTTTTTAGAGGAACGAGCAAAATACTCAATGCACAACATTCCAAGACAGCTTTTATTGACGAATTTTCCAATGAAACATTTAACATACAAATGCATAAATATCCAAGCTGCAGAATATTGTTTCCATATAGCCATTGTAGGAAAATTTTGCATTTTCTAGGTGATATTTCTAGTATTATGTGTTTATATAATTATGCACCCTTGAGGTATATGTGAAAGTGCACTTGAACACAGTTTGTTCTACATATGGGAAAGTTTTTTCTCAGACAAATTACATCCTTTCCTTATAATCATCTTTTATTTATGATAAAATAAATTCAAACTTCAGAGGGAACAACTAAAGCCTATAAATTGGATAATGCGAACCTTTAGACCTAGAAAACAGTTCTTGTTTGTGATGACTTTTGGCATCCTCCTGCTGATGATTAGGAAATATATTTGTCGATGGTTGACCACTGCTTCTGGTGACTTTATTGTCAGATTCCTTGTCCAAGATTTCGCCACTTTTATGTTTCTCAACCTAATTACATAAAAATTCCAGAATATAAAACTGCGTAATTAAGAAGCAGTTCACAGATTAAAGTATTTAGAAAAGCTAAATAATCAACCCTTCATCCAGACACTAGAACTTTCAGCCAAAAAGACTAGAACCAACAAGAGTGCACTGTTTTTTGACAGGAAAAATGTTTATTATGTTATGGCGTTGATCATCTGAAACTGCACTGAAAAAGAGCCTATATTGAGTTATTGTTTTATATCAATTACCACAGATGTCTACGTAAAGTAGTTATATTGTTAGAGATCCCAAAGTATTTATTTATTGGTCTTTCTAGTATAGAGTTCCCTCATGCTTGACACAAATAAGAGAACAATAAATTAGTCATTAAGTAGAATTGGCCTCTTAGTTTTTTTGGAAAAGTAAGCTTTAGCATCTCTTGATTATGCAAAGACTAATTTCAACAATTTAAGCAAGCTTACTTTATATTACCAACTTAGTTATCTGATTTAAGCTCTATAATCTGTGTCCAACAACTTGTATAGGTCTCAACATGCCATATGCTACATCAAAGATGCGTTAAACTCTGAACTCCCATATGCCAATCTTCTCAAAAAAACTTCCATATGCCAAAAGTTTCAGCTTATACACACCATTCCTAACTCCATATGTTCTAAAATATCTGATAAATTGCTACAGCTTAGCGCAAAACAAAGATGTCCTTTGGTCGGTTCACTTTGTTCATAGATGCAAGATTCATATGTTGTGATGGTAAAACACCAGGAAAAATGTAATTCCGTGAGGAACACAGTATTTCAAGAAAAATAATAACTCGATGACAAATGGAAAATAAAGAAGCAAAAACAACCTTCGGAAAATCTGCGGTAAATCTTCTGAGTAGATTATCAATCCTTGACTCTTCATTCTGCATAAGTCCAAAAAAAGAAAAATAAGAACAGCCACGAGTATAACGCAGACATAAGAAAATTTTATCCAAGTACAGTCAGATGGACTGTAGCAAACTCAGAGCATAAAGAAGAAACAAACCTTTTTCAGATCCGAAGAAACCACATCAACAGGACCATAATTGCGGAAGCTGCTTTCCTGCGTCGAAAGAAGACCCACAAATCAGTAACTAATAAATCATCCACCCACGATTGAAGCTGCCTGTTCTTGAGATAAGAGCATTCACCGAGGACGCTTGGTCATCCGTCAAGTACCCTGCCAAAATCAAGCAATTCAACACTCAATCCCTCTTTCACTTGAAGCAACTCCAATAACCCAAGAACAGTTCAATCTTTCACTTAAAAGATCAGCTTTTCAGTAAAAAAATCCAAGCATCCCAAAGAAACGTTTGTTTACTGCAGAAAGCAAAGGCTCAGCAGTAGAACCCCGCAATCCATCCAGACACATTGGGAAGCATATCCAAAGGCGGCAAAACACAATGCGAGATCCGAGGATATCAAGCACGGAAACCAAGCAATGCAGTCAGTTTTTCCGACGATCGGGGGCGAAATCCATGGTTTAAAAGAGAGAAACTAGGAGCGGTCGGAGACTCACCGGAGGGAAAGCGGTTATTGAGACCGAAAATGAATGCGAGCGGGACAAGGAGCGAGAAGAGGACGAGCGCGAGCACGACGATCGCCGCGGGCCTCCACCTCCGCTTCGCCGGCGGCAAGGAGACTGCCACCGCTCCCTTCATCTCCTTCTCCGATCGCCTCCGGTCCCCGTCTCTCTTGATCTCACTCTAATATTTTGGAGCCACTCATCAACTCTAATAAAAAGCAAACTTTTTTAATATCCCCCATCGGTGTTCTGCTCACTTTTGTCTAATCACCATTTCTTTTTTCTTTCATTGCATTTAAACCTCTGATTAAATTTTTTAATCTCTTCTTTGACAATGCAGCTCCGTGTGCGTGCGTGTGTGTGAGAAAGAGGAACAGAACGCAACAATAGTGAAACTTTGGAGCAGAGCGAGTAACATATATTATAAATAAACCAGAACAAACCATTGGATTTTGTTTATAAAAATCATATGATTAAAATATACAACTCACCTGTATTTTATACCCTATAGTTTGATTCCTCCACTGTTGTCTTACTGTATATACCTTTGAATCCAGTGAGTGATCAAAGATCTCTCCACTTTCGGAATTGTACAAAGGGTGCTCCACATAAACCAGGAATTTCATGTAATTTCATCAGTCATTTTTGGCACAATGCCACTGCAGACATTAAACTCATTCACCAATCTATTCCACAAGTTAAATGATAACATAATTATAGCACATGTTCATCAAGCCATTTTTTTTTTGGTTCATTACATATACGTAGTATGTGAGTGCACTGTACCATATTTTCCTCCTTTATATCAACGTCAAAGGGGAACATACAAATCTTGCACAAAAAAAGTGGAACATGAAAAAGAATGGAACCTATGGCGACCACCGTGGATAAAGAAATAAAGCACGCAAGCATGACCTTCTTTATCCGTACTATAAATATTTAAGATTTGATTAACTGATGGGAAATTAATAGGCTAAAATTTGATAAATTGGTAACAGAAAAAAAAAGATTAAACTTTGAATGAAATGGTACATGTGTGTACACATTAGAGTACTCATGAACTTGTCCAACGATCTCTTTTAGCCTTTGGCAATTTATGTTACACGGGTTCCAAGTGACTTCACGAATATTTTTATCGTTTTTATTAATAATTTAAAGAATCATTGATCATAATATAAAATAATTTTATAATATATAAAATTATAAAAAATATGATAATGATATTCAGAACTTTGTAAAATTTAAAAAATGATGAATATAATTGTTGCTTGATGATTTAAATGATTTATTATTATTATCAATGATCTTTTAAATTATTAGTAAAAAAATATAAAAATAAAAAAATAGTCTACATAAAATCGCTTGACACGTCTATGACATACACAAAAAAAAAATGTGTGACACCGTCGTCAAATCCAATAAACAATATCTTACTATACTACATGATTTGGGTAAGGAAATACAGTAACATTATTATTATTGCAACATGTTGAGAATGTAATAATTAATAAATGCAAGTTTTTTACATATGCGGTCCTGTATGTGTGGGAAAATGGGAGCCTTATTTCGGTGGGCACTTTTTTCATGCGTATTCTATTTGAAGGATAAAGCATAAAGAAGATAAACGTTAAGTTTGCTTCGTTGTAATCAGGCTTCAGGGTGGTGTTTCTCTAGGAGGAAGGACATGGAAGGTGGTGGGTTGGAGTTGGACCACAAAGTAATTTTAGACTTTACTTTTTTTTAAAAAAAGAACTATGGACATAAAAGTAATCATGTTCTCAAAGAATTTGTTGGTTATCAAGTGACTTACGATGATTCTTTTGTCACCACAGAATGAATGAACTACTCATACTTTTTATGCAATGGTTGAGATGAGTACAGTTAAACTTCACTCTAATTGTACCTATGCGTGTGTCTCATCTCCTCTGTGTGTTGTGCTCACAAGCTGTTGAAGTTTAACCCTTTCTTTCATGTGTGTGGTAAGATTAGCATCTAAGAAAAGAGAGTTGAGACATAAACTTCCCTATGCAGCATTCACAATTCAGAAACATTTGTTTTGTCATTCATCAGCATTTCATAATCGAGATAGTGACCGAGTATTGAACTAGATGTTGCAGTCAGAGAAAAAGCAATGGTGTTGGTATACCAAATGTGGTTCCTGTGAATCAATTATTAATAGAAAGGTGAATGTTTAAGTTATGCTGCTATGGCTTATTCCATTGTGCATGGATGACTCCCCTGTGCATCATGTTTGCTTCTACAGGATCTGAATCAGTTTAGTTTGAGAACAATTGCAAACTTACATGGGGATTTTGCTGACGCAAATGAAAAAAAAATGCAGTCATGAATAGGAAAACATTGACAAGTAACCATAGATATTCTTAAATTGGGACACTGATGGTGGAGGCATATAACTAATTAAGAATGACAACCTTAATTTGTTTCATGTTTTCTATCATTTAGAAGTTATAGCATAAGGTTAATGCATAGGAAGCTAATGCGTGTTTCCAAGATTGGATAATCAGTGAGAACAAATTATACCGTATCTGATACGATTGCCTTATAGTGCTGGTCATATCTTGCTAAAATTAACGAGCAGTATCATTTATTTCTGATCTGTTCCATTGTGTACTAAGGTTTCCAACCTGGAAGCCATGCTAAGCACTTTTAAGTAGTTTTAACAAATGAATGATGTTGTTCAAATTATTTGTCTCTGCCCTTAAGACCTTTGAGGGAAAAGCATGCCAAGGTTCAGAGACGAGAAAATAATCTCCTCCATCTGGGATTAGATTAATCAAAGACAATGGTTTATGTATTAATTTCATGTGCTGTGAAAGAAAACATTGAGTATTATTTTTATGCTCGAATTTGGAATGGACCAGAGTCTATTGTCCTGAGAAAAAAATACATAATTGATCAGCTGATATGAAATGTCACGGGGAAAAAAATAGGCGGATTCTGCTGATCTATGGACATTAGTCTTCTGATCTGGCATAATTAGTTTGTGTTCCAGGTAGCATGTTAGCTAAACAACATGCTTGCATGTGCCTGTGCAGATCCAGAAAATGGGACATTATCAAATGTTGGATAATGATGGTCATGTGGTCTCCAAAATCAGTAGTAACATGGCTTCCATGATAAAAATTAATGTTCACCTACCTCGAGGTCCCAGTCACATAATTTCTCCGATTGTGAACAAAGAAGATGCAATAGTCATCTGCAGTTTACTGGTACATATGCACAGAAATATTACCTTAAACCCTCTACTGTACTGTCTTCATATATTCATTGGTCATCAGAGTCTAACACATGGCTGATGAAACTTATCTGAATTTTGATCCAGAAAAGAAGATGTTGCTAGAAGCAGTGAGCTATTTCTTCAATCCAAGGAGTCTGACAGGGTCTCTTTAGCATGATGTTGACATTGTCTGGTTGAAATTGTAAGGTGTAAGTAAAATCCAGAATCACATACTGTACTGTCGTATCTTACCGTTCTACAGGCTGCAGTGCTGCACTATTGGAGCTTCAGTACAGAAGCCATGGTTAATGATAACATATTGGAGGAGTCTCTCTACGTCAAGGGGGTATCTGAATTGAAACCTCCATTAATCACCTCAATGCAGATCCAATGAAGTTCCAAAACAGGACAAGAACATCTGAATTGCACATGTAATGAAAGGCCAAGTGCAGTGAAGGATTAAGATTGTTTGTTCCTGCTTTGGAGTTTTCTGTAAGTGGGACTGCCCCCCTCAGTCAGTGCCACTGCCATCTGTGCTCCTTATTCACCTTACAATTCTTCAGGAGTTAATGGCATGTTCAATTGGGCATCGGAAGCATCAATCAACGCAACAAAGAATAGCAAAATGATAAGAATCGTTCACGAGTTAAACATCGTGTCATATACTTGTATTTGTTGCAGAACATGTGTAACGTCAATTATGATAAAATCCAGTGGATATCAGTATTGGAGGGTTACAAGTTCATGTATAAATTATTATTGTGTAAACTGTAAAACTTGTGAGTTATTTGAGTTATACCTTAAACCTCGATTTTTGAATAGGATATAGTCTTGTTCTAGCAGAACAAATCATATACCAAGGAAGCAAATAATTCAAACTTTACATCTTGCGGATCTTTTTGCATTCATGCAAATTACAAGTTAATCTAAGGCGTTATAAATTTAGAAACAAAATAAGCTCATAAGTCATAACACTTGAGCGAGACATGTCATAATCTTCAATGATGTATCAATCAAAGTTACAGAGACATTTTAGCATGGAGTTCAATGTTCTTAATTAACAATTTGAACTATATGTTAAATTGAGAGCACATCTCTCCTCTACTTATATAAATCTCTAATCTTTTGGGTTTATAGTTTATAGATATATCTTCCTGAACTATGATCCTTTTGGATTTTGATTACCCAAAGGTGCTAAATTTTGGTGTGGCAATCTTGTTCTTCTGAGAGCTCGTTCTCACACTTCGCCGGTGTCCATTAACCCAGATGAGTCGTCTTCTTGTTGCGCCCGGATGGCACCATTTTTTGTTCAGCACTTTGCTGCACTGCACTGCTCTGATCCTTTTCTTCTTCACAATTCACATGAGCCCATGCTTCTTTGATCCCATGATCGACCCGCCAAAGCCGTCATCCTCGTCAACCCTGCACTGCTGCACCACCAGCACCGACGCCGTGGCCCCGAAGTCGGCCGAGACCAGCAGGTCACCTATCGGCCCGAGCTCCGGGCACTCGCTCCAATCGCTGAGCCCTTCCGTCAGCGGCGACGTGGCGCCGGACCGCCTCCCCACTATGTACAGGTCGTGTATGCTGTCTATGGACCGGATGGCGTCCACGGTCTCCTGCGCATTGTTTGTCTCCTTCTCGGTGTAGACCACCGTCTCGTTGTTGACATGGGTGAACCGGAACCCCGAGATGGCCTCCTCGTCGAGCCGACGGTCCTTCGTCTCGCTATCCTCGAGGGGCACCACCTCGTTGACCTCAAGGGAGCTCGCGCGCGACGTGCGCCCTCGCATTTCCGCGCCCTTGCCGGGGATGAATCGGACCATCGTGAGGCTGATGGAGTGGTGTTCCGCCACGCGGGAAGCAATGGAGAGGGCCTCCCGGTCATCGGGGCCGCCGAGGAAGAGGACCGCGGCGTGGTGGACGGCTTTCTGGTTGGCGCCTATCCAGGACGTGCTGCCAAGGCTCCGGTCAATGAGCAGAGCCACGGAGCAGGGAGCGGTCTTGAGGACGTTCTCGTTGAAGGAGCGTATGGAGGGGTTCGTGACCTCCATACTGCCGTCGACAGTCTGTTGCTTGTGGAAGGGCAGGACGATGAGCGCGACGCGCTTGTCCTCGGCCACGTTGCAGACGTCGACGTGCATGGTTGAGTAGGGGGAGACGGCGGTAAGGGTGTGGATGGTGACGCCGGCGGCGCGCTGCTCGTAGGACTCAAAGGCCTGAAATATGTAGTCTGAACGGCCGTGGTGGTTCTGAGCGCGAGAACGGTGACGGTTCTTGTCGAAGGACGAGTTGTGGACCAGGATCATGGCCGATGCCCGGCCAGCGAGCTCGACGAGGTGGAGGGCGAATACGAAGAGCGGGGTCTTCTTGGTCGGGTGCAGGGCTTCGAGGAGGCCGAGCATGGACGGGACGTTGCGGGCAGTGTGGACGCAGATGACCATCTGGATCCCCGTCTCGGCGTTCGGGCCGTAGATCATCCGGCGCCAGTACAAGGCCACGCTCCTGCTCGGCTTCGCCACCAGCGTCAACAACGGGCTCACCAACGACGTCATGATCAGCGACATGACCACCAGAATGGCGAACGTCTGATTGCTAAACACCTGATCGCCAAAACAAGGTATCGAATTGCCGTCGGAAACAATGGCCGGCGCTGGCACAACAATGAGCCAAGAACTAGATGACTACGTACCTCCTTGTCGCGACCAAGGTTGAGCATGACCAACTCAATGACTCCTCTGGTGTTCATGAGAAGCCCGAGCGACATCCCTTCGCGAACAGACATCTCGAACATATAACCGACGGCGACACATCCCACGACCTTGACCACCCCAGCGGCCATCACGACCAGCGCGAGCACGAACCCTGCGAACGGATTCGTAACTGTGTGCAAGTTGGTCCGAAGGCCGCACACCGCGTAGTAGAGCGGCAACATCAGCCCTTCCACGAAGTAGTCAATCCGCTCGACGAGCGCCGCGCCCACCGGGTTGTACGGGATCACCAGCCCATAGACGAAAGCCCCCGAGACGGCGTTAATTCCGATAGCGTCTGCCACAGCCGCCCACACGATAACGCCAATCAGAATGACGCACGCTGGCAGCTCCCCGAGCTCCTCCCCCTCCACCAACCGCCGGGCCGTCCACAGCACCGCCACGGGCACCAGGTTGAAGCTGATCGCCATGAACACGAAGCCGGAGAACAGAGTCCCCAACATGGTCACCATGCTGATGCTGAACGTGAGGGCCAGGGCCACGTCGAGGAGCATCCACGCCACGGAGTCCACGAACATGGCCGAATCGATAGCGGTGATGCCGACGACGGTGTTGAGGAGCTTGAGCTCGGTGATGGTGCGGGCGAGGATGGAGAAGGAGGTGATGGAGAGGGTGACACCAAGGAAGGTGTTGTAGGCGCTGGCGTTGGCGTCAATACCGAGGTGTTTGTAGGCGACGTGGGCGGAGAGGGAGCCGATGCTGAAGGGGATGAGCATGCACACGGCGGCAACCGTGACGGAGCGAGCGGACCGCCGCAGGTTGCCGGCGTCGATCTCCAGTCCGATGATGAAGATGAAGTATATCAGGCCGAGGTGAGCGATGGCCTCCAGGACGACAGCGCTCTCCATGGTGAACAGCGTCCGGCCGAAGGCCGGGATTTGACCCATCATGCTGGGACCCAACACCAAGCCGCCCTGCGTACGTACACGTACGTGCATATGCATGCATGCATGACAAATCCCGAAAACAATGGTTAGTACATTACTGTAACACAATTAAAAATCGCGATCTAAATTGAAAAATTAGTTGATGCTTACCAGGACCTCGGCGACGTATCGTGGCTGCCGGAGGGGTTGGAGGATGAGGGCCATGGCGCGGGACATGAGTACGATGAGGAGGAGTTGGGTGAGGAAGAGGGTGAAGGAGTACTGCAACGGGCTCTCCCCCTTCCAGATGCCGCCGACGGTCATCATCGGCGGCGGGTAGCAAACCATGAAGGTCCCATTCCGGCGGTTGATGTCGGAGAACTCGACGCTAGCCGTTGCCGCCATCGATCGCACGCACGCTTGGGATTCCAAACCTTTTTAGCTATCAGATCAAACTATATGTGCACCCAAGATTCGGTACGTGCATGCATCGAAGAACAGAACGAATAGATGTATGCAGGCAGGCAGGCTAACATCCATGGAAGAAATTAACGAAGCAAAAGAAAAGATCCGAAGCTGCGTTGATGAAGGGAAGAGGAAGGCCAAAAGGCCAGAAAGGATGGGAGCGTGATACTTGGCCTAATATTTGGCCTAGCAATGCGTCGACCATGGTGCTCTCGCACATGGCCAAATGTGTGAAGAGAGATAAGCGGAAGAGATCAGTCATCGTTGTGCACAAACTTGAGGCAGGGAGGCCTTTCCCTTTCCTTCCCCCCTTAACTTCAGGACTTGAGTCTTTATAATTATTCAAAAAAAAAAAATGTTAGCAAAGCTTTTACGACATTATATATATACTGTTTTATGTAAATAAAATATGTAAAAAGAGCTATTCTTTTTTCCATAAAACATGTGCTTAGTTGACTATGTTTGTGGACGAGTATGAATATGCAAATTGATATGGCTATTGTTGCGAAGGCTGGTGCTTTACAAACTCATCATTTAATATGACTATAGTTGAGTGGTGTAGCTGAGATTTAATACTCCATTTTCGATTATTTTAATATTCTGCTTTAGCTTCTTTCCTGCTCAGTTCACCAATAACTATTGTTTTTTTTTCTTCTTTTGGAAGCAATCTATTAACTTTTTTTCGATAAAGAAGCAATCCTTAACTGTTACGAGAGACATTAGCTTAAATAACTTAATAAATGTTAGAGTTGGTGAATACTTCAGGGCCCCTTGTTTCTCACACCGGGTTCGCCCACGTGAGCTTAGGGGAATCTGAGTATTACCCAATTAACAGTATTGCTGGCGTACGAACGAAAGGGGGGTTCGGGGGGCCCCGCCCCCCGACGGCGGTCCCGCTCGCCGGTGAGCGGGCGGGGGTTCGGGGGCAGCGCCCCCGAAACCTAGACGGGTTTTGGGCTTTTGTTTAGCCGGCCCGTGTGGTTCGGATTAGGTTTTTTCTCTGTTTGTTTGGGTTTTAAACCCGGTTTGGAGAGGCTATTAATAGCCTAATTTCTGATGTAATTTGGTGTGACGGCTGTAAACCTAAACGATATAGTGGAACCTCTTTGCAGGACGTAGCCCTCATCTCAAGGGTGAACCTGGGTAAATTTCGTGTGTCTCCTCTATTTTTCTGCAATCTCTCTGCGATCTTCTCTCCTTATTCTCGGATTTTCCCATCAATAAATAGACGAGTTCCACATAAACGTCGACGTCTGCCAGGAACAATAACTGGTCACTGAAATATTACAAGACCATTATCGTCTAGTCACTCGGAGGTGATTCCTTGTATTATATATTGAAGAATCACTAATGACATGTCGGAATTGGGGACAAAGATATACAAAAAAGGAGGGAATATTTTTTCCTTATTTGGACAAAGATTTAAAAAGGAAGTTGGGGTGGAGTGGTAGCGGCTCCTCCTCGTTTAAGTAGAGGTCTCGAATTTGAGTCCATGTGAATAGAGAAAATTTTTGTTGAGAGCTTCATTTATCACTGTCAGACACGCACCCGGGGCGATTATACCGAATTAGTTGGACTCGATGGTGGGCCGACGTTCCAACCCGCGGCCAGTGCGCTCAGTAGCGCCGCACGAATTAGATAGTCGGCACCGCTTTTCAAATACCGACGGTAGGCTACCAAAAAAAAGAAATTAAAGGAAATAGGAAGAAATATTATCTATATTCCCTTCCTTTCCAAATGCACTTCTATAGAAAAAGATTACCACTGCTAATTTGTTAAATTAAATGTGTTAGTTTACGAACATGGATTCATGCAAACTCTTCCACCGAACAGGGGAAAACCTCGGAAATGATTTTGGACTTTGGATATATAATAGAATCAAATCTCTTTAAAAAGAAGATCTTTTTTCGTCTCGTAAGATTTTACTAAAATAAAAATGAATTTCTTTAGAAAGAAGATCTTTTTTGTCTCTACTAAAATAAAAATCAATCCGAATAAATCTTTGGGTAGGATGGCAAAATAAATCAAGAAAAAATTGATTTATTCAGAGAGGTCGTCGACTGACCTCCGAATGAAACAGAAGAAAGTGCGAAACCTTTATTACAATATTTTGGCATGATTTGATAAGAAACAATATTTTGGCATGATTTGATAAGAACAAAAATAAGAATCGCTATCATTATAAAATATTAAATAATCTAAATCTTTAAATATGCATAACATAAATATGCAGTACACGTTGCCGGGATATCTTCTGTATATTCCTATGCTACGTAACAAATTCAATATAAAAAAGCCACTATTTAGTTAATATATATTGTATTCATATGTAATTGAATTCTATTTTCTTACGATTGCGAACCTGCAAACTATTCATCTGATTACCACACTTTTCACCTAATACTACACCAGAGTCACGATCACAACTCAACTCACTACTAAAAAAACGCGGATTACCGACAGTCCGGACCGTCGGTAATCAGCCCGAAAACCGTCGGTAACGCAATTACCGACGGTTTTTCAGTCGGAATCGATCCGTCGGAAAAACGCTCGTCGCAAATGGATTTGCGACCACTCAAAAAAATCCGTCGCAAATATCGACGGTTCTGGCCGTCGGAAAAGTCCCCGGCGGTTCGACCCGTCGAAATTTTCCGACGGTTGCAACTGCCGGAAAAGTGCCCGGCGGTTCGAACCGTTGATATTTTCAACGGTTGCAACGCCGGAAAAGGCCGGCGGTTCGAACCGTCGATATTTCCGACGGTTGCAACCGTCGGAAAAGGTCGGCGGTTCGAGCCGTCGCAACTTTTCGACGGTCGCAACTGTCGAAACTTTGGACGGACGTCGCAACCGTCGATCTTTAGACGGTCACAACCGTCGCAAATAATTTTTTAAATATAAAAAAATTAGCGGCCAGATCCGGCCGCCTGGCGGCCGATCCGGCAACCTGGCGGCCGATCCGGCAGCTGGGCGGCCGCTGGAGGCCGGATCCGACCGCCTGGCGGCCGATCCGAATGGCCACGGCCGGCCGACAGCAGAGAGAGAGAGAGACGCCGGCGCGGAGCGGGAGAGAGAGATACGTTGACGCGGGAGAGGGTCGCCGGCGTCCGACGGGCGGGAGGGGTGCTCGCGGCCGGGAGAGAGAGAGGAGAGGAGGGAGAGAGAGAGGAGTGGAGGGAGGAGAGAGAGAGAGAAGAGGGAAGAGGGAGAGAGAGAAGATGGATGAGGAATATATATAAAGGGAAAAAGTGGAAAGAAAGCGGGAAAAGGAAAAAAAAAAGCGGGAAAAGGAAAAAAAAAAGCGGGATAACGAAATTTTAATTACCGACGATTGCGGCCGTCGAAAACGTAAATATTAAATATTTTTATAATTATCGACGGTTGTGACCGTCGAAAATATATTTAGTTATATATAATATTTATTTTTTATTTTACCGACGGTTTTGACCGTCAGTAATTGCGACGGATTTTGCGACGGTTGCATATCCGTCGGAAATATCGACGGTCCTAATCGTCGAAAAATTAAATAATAATATAATAAATTATATAATTAATTTTTTTTATTTTCGACGGTCTTGACCGTCGGAAAATCCGTCGAAAATATTTAATAATAATATAAAAATACATAATTTAATTTTTTATTTCCGACGGTCATAACCGTCGGAAAAGTCGTCGGAAATTGCGACGGATGGATATCCGTCGAAAATATCGACGTTCCTAATCGTCGAAAAATTAAATAATAATATAATAAATTATATAATTAATTTTTTTTATTTCCGACGGTCTTGACCGTCGGAAAATCCGTTGAAAACATTTAATAATAATATAAAAATACATAATTTAATTTTTTTATTTCCGACGGTCATAACCGTCGGAAAAGTCGTCGGAAATTGCGACGGATAGATATCCGTCGAAAATATCGACGTTCCTAATCGTCGAAAAATTAAATAATAATATAAATTATTTCCGACGGTCGTAACCGTCGAAAAATCCGTCGAAAACGGAACCGTCGAAAAATTCGTCGCAAATTGCGACGGATTTAGAACCGTCGGAAATTATCCGTCGGAAAATCGCGATTTTCTTGTAGTGACTTGTGTGATGGAGTATGCCATTAAGTTAAGCGTCCTTCGGGATTAGCTGATAACGTAACATATTATTTCATGAAACAATCTAAAGTATATAGTTTGAAGACAGAATGTTGAAAAGAATTACAGTTTGTGTATTGAAGCACTTTACAGCAATATGATGATGTTCAAACATGCACGCGTATTCATGTAAATCCCCTAATCAGATAAAAAAACATGTTTAGGAAATATATCTTCCTCAATCCTTCCTAAGAACCCTGACAGATGTATTGTAGTATGAATAATTGGAGCACTTGTGCGGAGTACAAAGGTGGGCCATAAAAAATTGTGACTAAAAATAGAATACTTTGTTTCTAGCCACGCTACATTTTACTATGATTCGAGAGCAGACTGTGATGCATCCACAACCGGGGGTATAGCATCCACCTTGTAGCGCAAATTCTGTTAAAATCATTCAAAAAACAACCAAGATGATAGTTCTTAAGATCATTGAAGAATCAAGTGAAATGCTTTCAATTTCTACAAGTATCTAACCTAGTCAACACTGTCCCAAGTAAACAGTAATTTTCATGCATTTATATGACACATACAGGATGCACCTATAAATTGGCATTCTGAAAAAAAAAGTGTGCTAAATATCCATACATGTATGTGACACATACAGGACGCACTTTATATTTTCTTTTGTCTCAGTTGGATTGTTACATGTTCATTCTAAACTTAACCATACACTGAAAGAAATGTGATGGCTGCCAGATTAGAATAACCCATGAAAATAACTTTCTGTTGCAAGAGGGTGAACTATTACTAAGTAACATTTCACTTGGATCTAATGCGTAATAATAAAAAGAAACTGTATAATAAAAAGAAAAAGAAAAGAAAACAATCTAAGGACATGATGGACATCTAAGCATCATGACAGACTTAAGAGTGAAACAAAAAGTTGATATGAAATGAACCTTTTTGAAAAATGTGGAATAAGAGTTGTCCCAAATGAGTTTATACGATCCAGTCAAGACTGTACAGAAGTTACCCTGTAAAAAAAAATTGAAGTGGATAAAGCCAAGTTGTCTAAGTAAAAAAAAAAAAGAATGGAAATAAATATACAGATAGTGAAAGCTCACTTGGTCTGACTCACATCTCTTGTAGGGTAATATGAGCTGCAGAAAAATGTTTCTGTTAGTAAACTAGCTAATGCTGATGATACAAGAAAAATGGGTTTCCAATTTGCTGGAAAAGCCATATACACTGCAGTATGGGTTGCAGCAGTTTCTTTATTCATGGAACTGTTGGGGTTTTCTACTCAGAAATGGTTAACTGCTGGAGGCCTTGGTACTGTGCTTCTAACTCTTGCTGGTCGTGAGGTATTGCAGGAAAACTTCTTTTATAAGAATATTTATCTTCCCTTATAACTCCGCCTATGTTTTATAGCCGGTCTCAAGCCCGGATAAAGGAGGAGGGTTGTGTTAGGCCCCGACAGCCAGCGTAAAACACTGTCGAATCTTATGAACATGGATCAACGAATGAATGGCGTCGTATGATCCATGTAGCCGACCCCACCTAGTGGGATAAGGATTTGTTGTTGTTGTTGTTGTAGTAAACTAGCTAATGCATAAACTAAGAGTTTGAATAAACTAAACAAAAAATGAAACTAATCTGTCTGGAAAAATAGAAAAGGAAATTCGAAAAGGAATTAATAACTCTGGTTAAAAATCAAATATTCTTGTTAAAGGTGCATCATCTCACGGTTCTATCTCCTGAAGGGCTGACATACTCTACATGAAAGCCGATATCCTGTCCACAGAAGACAAAAGTTAATGTTCAAACCTCCTTCAAGCATATGATATATTTGGTTTTTAGAACATACTGACAACAGCAAAAGAATTAGAAAACGAGCATTAATCTACCAAAGAGCTAGTCATCCTTCTTTGTCTCAAAAACAAAGGACCGAAAATAAGTGAGCAAAAGAAATAACAGATATGAGTACTTATCTAACATCTGGTCTATCTTATGGTGTTTTCATATAGCGAAGATGTACTTTTAAGTACATGATATAACTGTGCATTTTGTAAAGTAATACATGCTTAGTAAAGTATCTTAACAGCCATAAGGAGATTTACAACATCAAACTAAGGAAGGGTGCCTCTGTTAGGAGGGGGTCATTGCACCATTGGGCTTATAAATCCTAATGTTCACAATGGAAAAAAAAGCACAAGGTCTGTTTGACTTAGTTGATAAGTTAAGATGCTGATAAGCAGTTCAATAGTTGAAGCTAATTTTAAGAAGGGTTATTTCCATAAACGGGGGGTGGGGGGGAGAGAAAAATGCGGCAGGGAGCGAGAGGGCGGTCCCGACGTCGTCATGGCAGGAGCGGCTTTTTGGCGCCAATCTCGACGTCGAGCTCGTCGGACAACTCGAGCTACGACGGGTTCTCGTCGTCGGAACTCGATTCCGCAACAGCCCACCACCCACAGGTGCGGCTGAGGTCTATCTGGACCGCGCTGACGAGGCCATGAAATCGACCCCTGCGTCACGTGCCACCTCCGAGGGCGGCGCCCTCCCCGCACCTCGATCCCGGGGCGCACCTAGCTGGGTTCCTCAACTCTCTCTTTGCGTCCGCCGGCGGTAACTCGCAGAAGTCGAAGGGATCCCCCATGTGACCCCTCCGTCGTCCTCCGCGGCGTATCGATGACCGCCGTGGACGAGTCGGCCTGCTCGATGACCTCGTCGTACTACAGGTCCTGCCTCAACAAGACGTTGGCATTGAGGGGAGCGTGGCACGCCCCGGTCACGTCAGAACTTTCGCCGATCGCAGCAGGGGAGCAACCCCCCCCCCCTTCCCTGCGCGTGCCGGCGCAGGGGGAAAGGGGGGCGACCGGCGTCCCCCCTCCCTCTCTGGCACAAGGAAAACACAGAGGGGGGTCTTCCCTGCACGCGCCGGCCGAGGACCTCTTCTTTTTTATTTCATATGTTATCGATGGAGGGGTAACTTCAACTTTTCATAACAAAGTTAACGGAAAATTTGATAGAAATTGACAAAAGGATTAAATTGGAAATGTCGCGATAGTTCGGGGATCCAAAAAAATAAGTTCATAGTTTGGGGTTAGATGTGAAAAATGCTGATAGTTTAGGAGTGGTTTATGGAAATAACCCTGTAAAAATAAGTAGTTACGTGTTTTGTAATAAAAAAACTTATAAGTTATTATTTTAGTAAATGACTAAAAGGTTGTTAAATCATAATAGAGCAAAGATGTGAAGAAAAATTATATATATTCTAAGGGCAAAATAGTATTCATTGATGAAACTGAGCAACTTTTTTTTTTACAAAATAAGTTGGGGTCCCCAGCTTATTTTTTTTACTTATACACAAGTAAAAAAAGTGCTTATGAGCTCTCTTCTTTAGTTGCCAAACAGGGAGAAAATTTTAAAACTGCTTATAAATTATTTTGACTCACTTATAAGCTTAGCGAAACGATCTTTGTTCATGCGACAAAAGAACTATTTACCAACAACAATTGCATGGTTCATCAGAATATTTTTCTTTTTGTTTTCTATTAAGAGGAGACACCATTTGAGTTGTAAATGAAGAAAAAAAAATCTTTCAATAATATAGCTTGAATACTTGAATATCAGTAGGCCTTCCTTGTGCTGATTTACATCCAAGAAAGGACATGTCCCTTTAAGTATAATCAAATATTATAGTTTCCAGAACCAAAAATAAAATAAGACCTCAAATGATTTACAAAATTAAATTCAATGCAATATATTAGAAACTGTTCTTCCAACAATCATAATCTGTGTAGAACAAGTTTAATATGTTTTCTTCTAAAAACACACTAAAAAGAAAACACAAATATTTTGATCATTTAACATGGATCACAGAGAATACCAGAGTAAGTGTCCCTTGAATCAATGAGAAGTCCCAAGCGATATATGAATTTACAGAATCAATAGTTAAAGTGATCTGCATCAACACACAAAAAAAAGTTTCAGAACGTGATTTTGAGCCTACAATAGAAAAGAGAGAGGGAATGATATTGAAATAGGAAATTGCAAAAGTACAGGATCGCAAAATTCAATGTGTTTGCCACTTGGTCCTAACAAACTATAACAATCTATTTTCTACTTAGCTCATAGTTTTGACAAGAATGATAATGTGGCACGATTATATCAAACGAAATAACTTTGACAGAGTTTGACATAAAATTTTCTTAACAATTTTCTTAAACAAATAGTTCTAAGCATAGCCAAGACATAATTAGTGGTACCTTTAGAAAAAAACTACTAGAAGAGATTGCCTGATTGATTTCTAATATGAAAATGAAAGTAAATATTCTAGTAAACATCAGTGGTCATTTTTTAGAAGGAACGTCAATGATCAAAATGATTGATGGCACTATGAGCTAGTCAGGAGGATGTTTTTTTGAACATCTACCTGTGATTGATAGAAGTAAATAATTCTATTTTAACAAATGATGAACGAATGATAAAAACAGATTCAAAAGGTTGACAAAATTTTTGTTCCATGTGGCATACCTCATGTGTTTTCCCAGTAGGAACAATAGTTTCCTTATAATCATCAATTTTCCTGTTCAAAGGAAAGGAAGAAGCCTTCAGAGGTTGAAACTCTTTTGTTCACTTGTCTATTCATGCTTGAATCTCAAGAGATGACAGGTTACGAAATAAGATATAGAAAGATGAGGGACAACAAAGAACATGCCTTGATTCAACAGCGCCAGCATCCTCTGCTGTGATGAAGAACGGAGAATGCGTGAATACTTCACTGGAAATGTACATTAAGTATTATGAAGCTTTCATGAGGAGAACAAACACAAAATATTGGCCACTGTTTTAAGACTGATTTATCAAAATATTCTAGTGTTCTCCTGTGGCTGTTTGAATAAGGGGAACATAAAAGAGATGAATGAGATGAAAGCAAAACTTAATGAAAAGAACTTTCTTCTCCATTAAATCCCTCATTGGAGTTGAAAGAAATTCCTTTCGAAATAGAATGGAGGGAAATAATTTCCCTTCCCTCCGATTCCTCTCCATCAAAATTGTTGACAAAGAAGGGATTTCTTGCCTTCCTTTCTGTGTTCCTCATTTTCCTTCCTTAACCCTCAACCCAAAATAAAAGCTGTAGAGGCAAGCAGCACAACATGTTATAGAACTTGATGGTAAACCACATCCTAGTAAAAGAGTTATTGAGATATGATTTGCATATCTCTTCATATCTTTCCATATCTTTTCATATGTTCGCTTATCTTTGTAATATTAGTTAGGATTAGTATCCCAGATAGTATCTCAGATATTTTGGGATAATATTCCTGATTTTCTGGAGTAATATTCTCCCTTCTTGTATTGCCTACCTTGATTATAAATAGGAGGCACTGATGTTTGGTGAATGATAAGAGAAAACATGTTTCTCAACATGGTATCAGAGCAGTAACGATTTGATCATTATTCCTCTTCCTTTCCTCCTCATTCTTCTTCTCTCCTCAATTTAGATGAATGATAGGTCTATTCCGACCTAGATCCATAGTTCTGAAGATCAGCGCTTGATCTTTTTCTCCGTGGAACCCGTCGTGCTCAACCATGGCCGATAAGAAAATTTCATCCAGCGACTCTGGTGTTAAATCCATCCTCAGCACTCCACTTGGTATCAATATCAAACTTGATGGTACCAATTATCTCCTCTGGTTCACGGCATTTGAGTGCTACGTAGGGTCCCACAGGAAGAAGCATATCCTCACCAAATCTGAAGAACGTACAGAAGATTGTGATGCTGTCAATGATTGGGTTGCCTCTGCCATGCTCAATAGCATGACCAAATCTATTTCCAAACAGGTCATGATTTATAGGTACTTCAAAAACTTCACTCTCATAAAAGCAATATATCTCGCCTTTTCAAGGTTTTTGAAGAAATCCAATCATGCAAGAAAAATGATCAGCCGTTAGCAAATTATTTTGGAACATTAACTAACCTCTGGAATGAGCAAGATATCTATCGACCTCTCTTTGCAGATATCAAAGTGTTGGCTGAACAACGTGATCAAATTAGATCCGTTCAGTTTCTCTTTGGTCTTGGTCCTGAATATAAATCGGTCAAGGATCAGTTGATGACACAGGAAACTATTACGATGCCTGAAGAAATCTACGCTCGGCTCTCCCGTATTAATGATTTCTCTCCTTATACGGATGCATATGCACTTGCTACACGTGGAAGAGGAAGAGGATTTTTCCCTAACAAAGGCAAAGGCTGTGGACGTGGACGAGGGAACGACTCTAGAGGACGTGGTAAATTCTTTTGTGACCACTGTTATTGATCCAATCATCCCTCTAACCGTTGCTAGGAAAAGTTTGGATATCCTGCTGATCACCCAAAAGTTCATGCTGCCAATACTAATGAGTCGGATATTCTGATATCAAAAGAAGAATATGATCGCCTTCGTTCTCTGTCTATCACTAAATTTTCATCTCCGTCTATCACTAAATTTGCATCTCCGTCTATCACTAAATTTGCATCTCCGTCAACTGGTGCTACTGTAATGCGTTATTCAGGTACTCTTGTTCTCTCTACTAGTTCTCAATCTGACTGGATTACCGATTCGGGTGCCTCCTCACACATAATAGGTGATGCTTCTTTCTTTTCATCCCTCAAATTTCTATCGAATCCTCTTAATGTCAAAGTTGCTGATGGTTCTCTCTCTCCGGTCACTGACCTTGGCACAGTTTCTGTTAATTGTGACATCTCCCTTGATAATGTTATGTATGCTCCAAAGTTTGCTCTAAGCCTTCTTTCGATCAACCAACTAACAAAGTCCTTAAATTGTCGAGCATTTTTTTATGACTCTTTTTTCGTTCTGCAGGATCTCCAAACGATGAGGCAAATTAGTGGAGGATTTGAACGTGATGGACTCTATTATCTCCGGCCATCTACCAAAAATCCCACAGCCTACACTACCAGCATTTTCCTACAGCTCCATTGTCGCTTAGGTCATCCCAGTTTGATTGTTCTTCGTCGACAATTTTCCAACATTTCAAGTACTGAGGTTCTTGAGTGTGAGGCTTGTCAAATAGGAAAGCATCACCGTACTCCTTTTTCACCTCGCCTTGACAAACGAGAAAAAAGTCCATTTTCACTTGTGCATGCTGATTTGTGGGGTCCTTGTTGAGTTTCCAACAATAGGCATTTCAAATATTTTTTGGTTTTAGTCGATGACTTTTCTAGAGTCACTTGGGTTTATATGTTGCAAAATAAAGCAAAAACTCCTCCTGACCCATCACCGGATCTAGTGCCACAACAACCACAATCTCCTCCATCGGCCATACCACCCCTAAAAGTTTATAGCCGCCGACATACTCATCAACCTCCACCTGACCTTGATGATGAACCACTCTCCACGATTCCATCACGTAATCCTCCAAACAGTCCTGACTTGTCGGAAAGGGA
This sequence comes from Pontederia crassipes, assembly GCA_030549335.1. NCBI lineage: Eukaryota > Viridiplantae > Streptophyta > Magnoliopsida > Commelinales > Pontederiaceae > Pontederia > Pontederia crassipes. The sequence goes on along the minus strand of CM060188.1, from coordinate 8,382,969 downwards.
CCCTGCTCAGGTAACTCATGATCTAGATGTTCCTATTGCACATCGCAAGAGCACTAAGTCTTATGTGAAATAACTTTTATCAAATTTTATGACTTTTGATCATTTGTCTCCTGCTGCCAAAGTGTTTTTTGCGTCTCTTGATAGTCATTTTATTCTCCGCAACCATTTTGAGGCATTCCACCATTCGTGCTGGAAAACTACTATGGATGAGAAGATGTCCGCTAGCTGTAACATAGCCACCATTCCCATGGATTCACAACTACCTCTAGCTGATTTGAGCAGTCCTATTCTAGAAGACGTCACCAGATATAGGGTTATGGTTGGTAAACTTCTGTATCTCACTGTAACTCGTCCTGATATTTCTTATGCCGTTGGTCGCCTAAGCCAATTTATGCAAAAACCACGTGAAGTACATTGGGCAGGTGTATGTCAGGTTTTACAATATCTAAAAGCCTCTTCAGGAAAAGGTCTTCACTTAAAAGTCATGGACATTTAAAAGTGTGGGGTTATTCTGATGCAGATTATGTCGGGGCTCATGAAGATAAAAGATCAACCATTGGTTATTGTACTTATGTTGGTGGAAATATTGTAACGTGGAGCGGCAAGAAACAAGATGTGGTCTCACGCTCTAGCGCCAAGTCAGAATATAGGGCAATGGTTCATACTACATGTGAACTCTTATGGGTTATCTCTCTTTTACGTGATTTTGAAATTTCTGTTACTTCTCCAGTACCTATGTATTGTGATAACAAGGTTGCAATATTTATTGCAAATAATCTTGTGTTTCATAAGAGGACCAAACACATAGAAATAGACTGTCACTTCATTCGTGATGCTATTACAACTAAGAAGATATCCACTCCACACTTGGACACTGAAGATCAACTAGCTAACATCTTTACTAAAGCACTTTTCAAGAAGAAACTCCTGGTTATAGGTTCCAAGCTGAACCTAAATGATATTTACGCTCCAGCCTGAGGGGGAGTGTTGAGATATGATTTGCATATCTCTTCATATCTTTTCATATCTTTTGATATCTTCGCATATTTTTGTAATATTAGTTAGGATTATTGTCCTAGATTTCTTGAGATAGTATCTCAGATATTTTAGGATAATATCCCTAATTTTCTGGAGTAATATTCTCCCTTCTTGTATTGCCTACCTTGATTATAACTAGGAGGCACTAGTGTTTGGTGAATGATAAGAGAAAACATGTTTCTCAACAGAGTGCATAAATAAGAATAAAATCAAACTTTTACCATGCACAAGGCTTACACACAAAAGAAGTTCTCAAATTAGACGAGGAAGTGCATACCCTATGAATTCAATGAACTTCTCAAATTCAGAGGTATAGAGGTCTACAGCTTGCCGTAAAAGCAACAATTGAGCCATGTCTCTGTTCAACATAACAAGGAATTGAAAAATTATCAAGAAGGTGAATAAACCAGGAAAAATATTATACTACAGGATTTTTCGGCATCATGGGAAAATGTAAAGATGCACATTTAACTCATTACACCTACATCTTCTTCTTATGAAAGCGACCCCAGGAAACAAGTAAAAATAGTCGGATGGAAAGCAATAGGTTTGTTAGGGTATATAAAGTAGGTCCGTAACGTTGTCGTTGTTCTTCCATTGGCCTGGAATACAACAAACCATTGAGTAAATATACATTAGATATTGGAAAACAGAATGATGAAAAAGTGAACGGAAACGATAAAATAATACCCTTGATCATCATTTATCTGCCGTAGAAAGTCTAACAAGACCTGGAAGAAATAGAAAGAGCCATGTGGCTCGATTAAATATATAGATAGAGGAACAAAGCCAAATTCTGCCATGAGTTAGGGCATAAAGAAATTGAAGGATGGTGTAGGTCCCCAAACTTAAACACTCAGTTCATTTTTATCGACAGTCTAAGAGACTATATTAGAAATCTAAAGATGATACCTAAGCTTGGAGGTTATATAAACTTCACAGTTTAAAGCATAGAAACTATAATTAACAAGTGGCATTATTTCCTTTAAACTCTTAGGCCTATTAGAGTCAACAAATTGTAACATAAGCACAAGAATGTAGAGGAATAGTTGTCATAGACTGGTCATAGGAAATAGAAAGCAATATTCCTTACAATTCATATTTCACCTGAGGTACTCCAACTAAGTACTTCACAAGTGTTTTGTATACACCTGTTGCAGAGCCAAGCTGAGCTAGTTGTCTCCTCCTGAGACAAAATAATGAAGACAAAACACAATTTAGATTGTGATAATTATGTGCTATAACCAAAAGATCATTTAAAGGAAGATTGACACCTTTCCATTTGCTGTTGCCATAATAAAGCATATTGATCATGTATGCTTCCACCAGACTTTATCAAAGCATCAATATCAGCTTGCCTATTCCTCTCTGACCGTTCCCTTTGCTGCCTGATGAGAGAGCCTCGAAAGTCTTGTGGCATATAAGTCATCACTGCAAATATATTTACATATCACCTGATTATCCAAGAAATAAAACTGAGAAATGTCCTCTGGTGCTAGAATGCATCATCATTATAAAATCTAATATGATATTATCAAGTCGTTATCATGGAGCAATATGAAGCTGAGAAGGACAATATGCTCTCCCCCACACAGAAGGGGAAAATACAACAGGCAGACACTAATATGATTGATAATCCAAAAAGGTTATATTTTGCATGAACCAGCAAGCAATAAGAAATGTCATGCTACTTACTTAAATGGATACATTATTCCATCTCTCAAAAAGGTGCATAGAAGGTTAGTGATTGAAAGCCTTTCTTTTATGAATATATCCAAATTTTGCATCAGATTTGGAGTCACTTCATTTTGCTCAAAGCAAGAATCTTTCATGCATGGTTGCATTGAAAATCTTAACACTAAGAATCAATAGGATACTTCTAAAAAACTACTTTATGTAGGTAAACCATAGTTGTCCAATGAAGTCGAGGATAAGCCATCTAAAATATATCATCATATTGCATCTAGTAGCACTTCAGTTAAGTAAATGAAAAGGCACATTTAATTCTTTCAAGACATCTCTTAAAAGAATCCAAAATGTATGAATAAATATGTCCAGTTTGGATTAGAAATCAAATCCCTATGAATGATATAAATGGAAAAATCAAGAGTAATGCAGAGTTCCATTTTCCGGTAAAGCACAACCAAAAATAATACTTGAGAAAAAAATAGTTGAAATTCAAAGACAGGTGAAAGATTCAAAATACACATGAAATCCATACAATCCTGTCAGTTGGTACAAATAAAGATATATTTAAATCCACTCCCTTCTCCTCTGGAGATAAATAGAAGAATAACAGAAAATTCACATCATAACATAAAGAATTCATTCTTTCCTTGAAATAAGTTTCCGAGGAAAACAGGATATAAAAAATGTAAGATGTTTGTGACATGAACAAATTTGAATGTAGTTAATATGACTTGCAAACTTTGTAGCATTCAATATGCTCACCATGTGCAGAGACGTGATTGGAATAATAAATATTAAAGCTAGAAACTGAGAAATTGATGGACAACCTGTATTGAAGACATTGTCGGCGTTCTTTTGCTGACAACTCCCGAGTAGTTTCAAAGTGTTTTTAAGCTTGATTGTAAGTTCTTTAAGAATAGCAACAATTTGGGTGTCCTCAGAGTTGGCATTCACTTGCAGCTGTTCATGAAAGATAATTGCAATTATATTTTACAGTACTATGGAAATAAACGAAAGGTTGTCATGAGAGACTGAACATGGTAAAGTAAAAAAGACAACAAATATAACCCAAGAAGATATGGAAACATAATATGAAATATATGTATATGACTATATACCTATATAATATTAGGATGACACGTACATAAAGCACGCTCATAACAGATATGTCAACAAACAAATATACTAGAGCATTTAACAGTTTGTACCAGATTTCGCCAATGAGGCTCCTCAAGTAAAAACAGAATTTCTTCAATGTTCTCCCTGTTTTTCCACAAGTTCTGGTCTATCTTGTGGGGTAGGCCCTGCTCCATTTCATGCATGAATGTCTCTTCAGCTTCAAGCAAATGATAAATAAGCATTAGTCTAAAGAAATCTGTGAAAAAGGAGATGCAACCAGAAATTTACAAGATGGCATTACAAGATGTAAGGAAAAACATAATCTCAAAAGGCTGTTAAATGCTAGTAGTAGTATGCAAATTCTAAATATTTTTTTTGCAGCCCAGAAGCTTGAATTGGTTCTAAGTGTAAGAGTTTACGTTACTGCAGAAAGGAACTCATAGAATAATTAAACAATATATTCCAACAGTATAAGAATTCAATAAAGTTGCCAAAAATTAAGAGGTACTGTCATCAGGATTTCTCCAGAGGCAAAGGTTGCACCTCAATAATTCAACCATTCTTAAACCTAGTAGTTTGAAGGAACCTCAAGTGATCGCATGGAAACCACAACATGTACAGAAAACGTGTGATCCAGATACTCATCTTTCTTCACATTTTCCCTATTGGACGAGTATGGGACAAGATGGCATGTCTAAGTTTTGTACCTCTCATCTCTCCATGATACTAAGAGCCTTTCCTGTTAACTACTAGAGAAATACTTCCTCGAGAATTTCGATCTCTTCTGCTTTTGAATATAATAGCCGTCATGAAAAATAGTACTTGGTGGTAACTGTGTCTCCAAAAAAAAGGCACATCTACAAATACTGCAATAATTCTATACACACTAAATTTATTTATGCCTAAAGTTCACATGCAACGTGAAGCATTTATTTTAACTGAAATATAGCACCATAATAAATTGACATCACTAATTAAATTAGGTAGGTTATCCTTGCTCCAGATGCGATGTAAGTAAGGGTGCCTCAATTATCACAATAATACACATTTCAAAAAAGTTTCTCACAATAATATCAAAATTTAAACTTCCCTGGAGAAACATAGTACTGGCAATAAAATCTGAATTGTAGATATCAATCACTTTCTCTCCTCTCATTCATATATAACATAATGCAGAAGATGCTAGAATTCTGGATTTGATCATTGCACTGCGACCGAGACATATTACTTAAGTTAAAATTCTGGTACAGAACTAGTACTAAATCTGGTTAAACCGTCCACAACGGAAGGCTTCAAAAAAACCAAGTCATTACCTCCAGATCATAAACTTCATATTGAAAGAAAAGACTTTAAAGCAAATAAAAGAAGGGGAAAGACTAAAGAACAATCACCAGGAGTAACGGGGAGGACATCCCTAATGAGGCCGTCGGAAAGCACCCGAAGCTCGGTTGTGAAGCGAGCAACGTCTTCGGGGAGCGGAGAAACTGGGTACTTATCGTAGTAACGAGCGAGGAACGCTCGGGTGATGGGCACCAAGCCGGCGGTCGACGAAGTCATCGCCAGCCGCCTTCACACCCTGAGGAAACGATCGCCGACAACCGAACTAACTTCTCCGGATCTTGCCCAACATTTACGAAGCTGGCGCACTGAAGTGAAAGCGGCGACCGGAGATGGCAACGGAGACGAGAAGGAGGAGGTGTCGATTCCCCGGGAGATCGCCGTGAGCTTTTAACGTAGAGGTTAAAATAATTAAAAAGTGCTTTGGGTGCGAAATAAGTTTGGAACGTTTCGATGGAAGCCCCCCACACGTGACCCGCAGCAACTCGTTTGCGTCTGGTGTGAGTGTACTGCTGGTGACAATAAGCAAAGTCTCTCCTTTTTTCACATTTATTTTCCTCATTTTTTATATTTGACAAATAAACAAAATTGAGCAAATAAAATGGAAAAATATGGATGCAACACAAGCATTAAATTTAAGGAAATATCTTTTTATTTTTTTTAAAATATAATTTGACAATTCATATTAGGAAGCTTAAATAGTTAATTCTATCCTTCATGAGAAAATGAAAATAAAAATATAATCCAGGAGGTGATGCATAAAAAAATTCCCTTTTATGTTCTTTTTTTTTTGTTTCCAAGTGTTGTGACAGGCGAGTAATTTCAGTGGAAAATTTGCGACTTTAGTAAAAATTCAATTTGAATAATTTGGATTAAAAATTCGAATATTGAAATTTTGATCTCAAGTTTTTTTTTTCTGAAGGTGAGATTTTGTTCTAAAACATTTTCTTATCTGACTCGACTTGAAATTTTCTTCCTAAACGAGGGAGTTAAAAGGACGGGTGAAGTTACCGCCGGGGTATTTGAAACCGCGAAAGTGCTGAAGGAATATCCGTTCGTTGTTGCGTTGGGGTATCTTCCGTTTTGGACACGGTACTTTTTTCTCGGATACTTTTCGTCACTGGGCCGGGCTGTGCGAAAAGAACCAACTATGTTAGAAAGGTCGATCAGCCCATTAATTTCGTGGGTCGATAAGTGGTCATAGCACCAATTAAAATTCAATTACAACCCATTTTAGAAAATGGGCCGACGATTCTTTTGTACAAAGTATTCCGTGAGGTGCGATTTACTTTTTAATTTTTCTTCTATTAAAGTCAATGATATATTTTTGTGATTAAAACAATTTAAGAAAAAAATTAAAATAGAAAAAATGTTTATTTTATTATCTTTGGTTGTTTAAGAAAACACAAAAAAGTGTGTTATCACCATTATCATAAAAGGAAAGATGGTACATGAGATTTACTGCATTTAATTTTCATGAGGCTACAGCCGGACTATGGCCGAGCGATGACAAAATGTATTAAATAAGACAAGATTGCAATGGTTAACATCAACAAATATCAGAAAATATGAAAACTAAATTAATTAAAGTTAAAAGCAGAATAGATCTCAAATTAGGTGAAATCCCGTTTATATTTGCAGAATATGGATAAGGTATAAGTTAGGATTCACGTGTATTTATATTTTATTTTACACTGTAACTAAGTTAACTTTACATCTAAGTTCGAGTTTCTTCTTTGCGAGCGATGTCAGATTCATTTGAATGAGATGATGTTCTGAATTCGAACTCTCTTGAAAAGTTGAAATAATCGTGGAGTCACCAGAACTTGCATTCAAATGTCAGGGAAGACAATGCATGGTGGCATGAGCACTGAGAAAACAAAAAGAAAAGAACACCAGAGATGTACTCATGAGACCTAGGAACATGCATGTAGGTCTTGTAGCTTCATCTCCAATCCTAGGAATTACGATTAAGGTGCCAGTACTCATCTCACAGACGTTGCCATTCAGCTTGTTTGCATGGAACAATAATTTCCACATGAAATTTTCAGGGTTGGCAGCAGTGATATATGGAAAAGTAGTGTAGAACCAAAAGTTTGATCACATACTTTCCAACATGACAGCAACGTGCACTTTTATCACTTAGATATGTGCAATAATTACAGCATAAATTGCGGTCCAAGTAACAGTTTGACTGTGTTTTCTTTTCACTCAGAAAAAAACGTCGGGAAAATTTATGGAAAAACTAATCAGAACCAGAAAAAAAAAACAGAAGAAGAATTCCTGCGTTGGTATGGCTATAATATCTTGCATCACATTCTACATATCAGAGTTTCCGACGCCAGAATATCGCGGCAGAATCAGTAAAAAAAAAGGAGAAATATGAATGGACCTGAAGGATGAAAAGGAAGACCAGTTTGATTCTTTGATGCCCTTATGAAAATTACGTGACCTTGTCAATAATGTTCATAGCGTGTGTAAAACGACGATCTGATCGTATTCAACAGTCCCCCTCAGCATATATGCCTTCCTTACATTTGCACCCTCTTACAGTCACAGATGTGTAAAACATGGTGCACAACCAGCTGCTACTCCATGTCATGTATCCTAATATTGCACTCTTCTACTATCACCTTTCAGTCTTTTTTTTTTATCACAGTTCAAGCAGTCTTCATTACACTAGTTAACGACATTCATAACTCAATTAATGGTGTGATATAGTCTGCTTAGGCCCTCTCTCTCCTTTCACATTCAGAGATCAGAATTTAGCTACTGCCATGAAAATCATAATTTCAGCTCTCATTGGCTTATTCGTGAGTCATCACTGTTCTTCCTGGCTTGTGCCTGAAACCATGCTGCACAGACCCATCGTGTGTCGTTAATTCTTTCTCATTGGAGAAATGATCTCAAAATTGACTGCAAGTTACAGAATCCACACAACAATGTGATTATATGTTTTTGGTCCCCTGACGAAGACAGTGATGTCTGAAGGTGAAGTGGTACTGTTGCTCTTCTGAAGCATGGAAAGGTCCAGAAAACTTTTGATTCTGTCCCATGTGCTTGATGTTTCAGTACCTGAAATTGATGTTAAAAAATGCTAAGCTCTTCTTCTTGGCCTTTCGAAGTACATAGCGGCATATGGCATCCTTCACGTTCTCCCGGTTGTTGCAGTACTAATTGTCATGCGTCTTTCTTCCCCTAATAATTACGAGATATTCTCTTTCGGTATATCACAGCTGAAATTAAGAACAACAGAAAAAGAGAGAGAAAACAGAAAACCTTTTTGGGTTGTGCTCGAGTCAAAAAGTTTAATGCCACGCGTGTGATGCCAAAAGCATGCACATTCTTCTGAAAAGGAAACTGGTCTGCAATGTCAGTTTGGTTCAGTTTTTTTTGGAGGGGGGGTGCTAAAAAAGTTGGGAAAAAGATTCGTGTTCTGAAACGAAGAACACAAGTTCAGTTAGTGGGACGGCTATGATGTTTTTGTAATGTTCATATCAAAACCAGAAAAATAGGGGGACATTTTTTTTACGCAAAAGCAATAAGGCAAAACTTTCTAGAACAGAATTGTACAAGCAATATATATATATATATATATATATATATATATATATATATATGATTACGAGCCTAACGCTCTATATAATAAGTCAATCGATTTATTATATGTAAAAACTTTATTTTTATAACAGGTTGATCGATGAATGATGTAAATTATAGCTTAAAGTGACGTTGCATATTGCCATATTCTTTTTATCTCTCTCTCTCACACGCGCGGGCGCGCACACATATATATATATATATATATATATATTTATTTATATATATATATTCAATGTGTACGTATGCGTTGTAAATACTTTGAATCCTATCTTAATAGAAATCTATTTATTCCTTTTTTTTTAGATTCAACAAATTGTGAAAAGCGCAACAGAGATCTCATTGTCCAGATATTTTGTATTTATGAATTAAGATTAATTCAATTCAATACATTATGATAATTGATAAGTGTACTTCAGAATGCTAGAAAGATTTATTCCGAACCAATTTTTTTATCATCTATAAAAAAAAGAGTGTCTATATAAATTTACTGGAGTAATATAAAGGCTCAAGGATTGTAATTCTATTTTCAATTCTTCTTTAGTATTTTTTTATCATTATCTGAAGATGGAGCTTAATTAGAACTGAACATCCTAAATCTCTTACATATTTTTTTCTATGTGAATTATCTCTCTTGTCCTCAATTCGCCTCAAAATCCTATATGACTAGCATAACATACCTAATTATATCCCAAAATATTCATAAGAATCTCCAACAGCAACAACATTTAATTATCATTTGTCTTGTCTTATAAGTCATAAAATGATCATTCAAATACCAAAGAACTTTTGAAGGTGTCAAATGTAAGACCGCTGACAAAAAGGAATTCTTATTGACGTAATTAAAGTTAGTAGGGCGGTGTTTGTGACAATGAGAAACTCAACTTGCTACTGCTACCTCTTTTATAAATTTATTAATTAAACTTTTTTATATGAGTTGCTACTTTTTAAAAGAGATAGCAAGATTATTTTTTCGTTAATTATATATTATTTTTCTAGTCTAAATTAATCGACGTTCAGAATTATACGCGTTACCAATAGAAGTTGAAGTGGAATGGTAAGCGGTTCCTCCTCGCTTAAACATAATCTCGAACTTAAATTCTTATAAATGTGGAATATTTTTATTGAAAATCTTACATGTATACACAACATGGGATGAATCTAAAGAGTGACCTCCAACTTATTAATACTACATCCCTTAGCGTCACGAGTTAATTATACACGCCAGAACAATGAACTCTGGTAGCATTAATTCTTCTCTTCAATGTGTTTTTTTATGACTAATTCAACTCGAAATAGGGCATTTAACATTTATCCAAACTCCAATTCAATATTACTGGATTTCATATTCTAATTCCAATATTTAATAAAGGATTTACAAAAAAAATTTCATGAATTTAAACTTTTCTTTATTCACGAAACGTATGCCCTTGGTCTTCATGAAGTTTCTACTACAACTTGTTTTAAAAGGCAAATACAAGGAATCTAAACTTCAATAAGTAACGTGCCCCCAACTTTGAGATTTTTAATTTGTAGTCAAAGGCCACATTCCACAATGTTAAAGGCCAATTCCAAACGTCACCCAAAGATAAAATTAATAATAACGAGACGGCGAAGTGTCATAAACAAATTGGCAATCCATAGTCTAGTGCATGCATTTGCATTCGTTCCATAGCTATCGCTACTGTTTTTTTTTATCATGATCAAATTAATTCAACAAATTATTGACTATATCATTTAACTCGAAAGTCATAATAATTTTTATTTATTTTATGCTAACAATGTACAATCACCAAATAAGATTATTTTCTTCTCGAAACCTTTTACTTTTTCTTCGTAGTATGAGAAGGATAAACGTCTCTACTAGGCTAAAAGTTTATTTTATATACTCTTCTTTCTTTCTTGTCTACAACTTTAGCTTGTATAACTATGCATATTTTATGTTGTGCTCCTTGTATAAAATTTTCCGTTTTCCAATTTGTTCCGATCTATTCCTTCATAGAGTTATTTAATTACTATGAAGGAGAAAGAGTGTGATAAACAGTAACTTTTTTTTTAAGAAGGTGCTTTAACTATTGGAGAAATTTAAAAGATCATGCTACAAAAAACTGAGGAGGCCCTCCTTGTCTGATTATGGAACATGTTTACAAGTAGACTTTTTTAAAAAAAAATGATATCAACTTCCATATGTTTTCCATTAAGCCATAAACAGTAAATCGGATTCATGACATTTGATATAACTATAATTATCAAGTTATCCATCCACCTCAAAATGATTCATTATAACATTTGATACAATTGTGTAAATAAAGGAGAAAGGGAAGAGGGAGCAATCCAATGTAATCCATAGTTTTATTTTTGTGTTCGTGGAAAACAAGCAATAATCCATTTATACGTACTTTAAATTGAGGGAAAAGGTGCAATATATATATATATATATATATATATATATATATATATATATATATATATTAAGGGAAGAGGGAGCAATCCAATGTAATCCATGGTTTTATTTTTTTTTTTGTGTTCGTGGAAAACAAGCAATAATCCATTTATACGTACTTTAAATTGAGGGAAAAGGTGCTATATATATATATATATATATATATATATATATGTATATATATATATATACACAAGATGGAAGAGGCTCTCCGTTAATAGACAAAATGTTCAGATCTCTTATGTTTAGAAGGATGCATCGGAAATCTTTCCATCTTATTTTTTTGTTTGCCCCCTCTTATCTCGTTGTGCACGGAGAGCATGCGACATGATGGTCATCTAGATCTCTCCCTCTCTCTCTCACTACACATGGCCACTTCAACTACTCATTTCCAATCTTAACCTTTTCTAAAGCCTTCGCAATGTCATCAAACTTCTTTTTTTCAATCGAAATTCATCGATATTTAAAGTTATTAACATTCGATTAATTAAATATTTAGATAAAAATAATATATGATATAAATAAATTTTAATTGAAATGATAAGTCCGAGAATCGAATCTTCACAACATCATCAAAACTTTGGTATTAAAACTTTTGGTCGATAGACAAAAGATCTATTTAAGAAAAAAAATTGGGAGTTGGGACAACAACTATTGAAAAGGTGAGGCATCGATTATTCAGTTTCAATTAATTGCCATATTTGAATATCGTGTTGAGAAACGAAAAAGCCGAAGATAATTAGTATATATATCTCTGAATTTATTACAGTTAAAATATATAATAAAGAATATATTTTTATTTTGAAACTAGCAAAAAAATTAACTGGCCAATTATAGCTTGACGCGAGGCGCATGCAGGTGGCTCGTTCTCTAGTGCAAAAGTTGGAATCCGGTTCCTTGCCCTCCTCCTCCTCTCTTTCTTTCTCTCTCTCTCCCCCACAATTGATGAATGATATGTGGTGATGACGATCATGACAAGTCTCCTCCCTGCCCTTCTTGGAATATTTGGATGAATGGTGATGGCACTAGCAGCAAACTAACATTAGTTATTCTCTGAGGACTACTACAACAAACAAAGACATTAGATTTTGAATCCTTGTAGGGGTGGGGTGTAAGAGGTCTTCAATGATTGAGCTGGTGGTGGGTCTTCGCACATCTTTTGTTCCATGTCCTATGATTTATAGATCATAGATGATTGTAATTAATAAGATCATCACTACTTACATATAGCCCTTTTAAACAATTCGATCATCTTACTCGCACGATGCCACTGAGCACGCTGAGCTCGTCATCGAGTTCAACTAATTCGATAAAGTCGTCTTGAATCGCATACTTGATAGTGATGAGGCTCTCAACAAAATTTATTTACATTTACGAAAATTCAAAGTCAAGATCTTACTTTGAGGAAAATAATTCAATTTTTTCTCCATCGTGATATTATAAATAATCTGATTATTGAGTCATGTATTTTTTTACGAATGTTTTATTACATATTTCACTTAAAATATTAATATGATGGATAATTCATATCCAAATAGTCCTCGCAAAAAAAAAGGCGAGGGAGAAAAAAAAAGTTTGATTAAATTGTCCAACAATCATAAATAATTAAAATAGATGCCCCCAATTGCTAGGTGGGTTGGCTACGCGATTACAGGGTGTGTGACGTGATATATGTTTCCATTGTTTAGGAAGGCAAAGCTAATTAATTAATTAATTAGATAGTTCTATCAGCTTGCTTTGCCCGCATTGGTGGATGCAAAATCTGCCAAGAATTTGGAAGATTCATGCCGCATGTTGGGGAGATTTGAATCACAACATTCTGGATTTTTAAGTGACACCCAAATCATTTCAAAGTATTGTTAATTAATTATATAGATAATTCAGCCCTCCCACTATTTATTTCTAAATATTTAGTTGAGGTGTAATGTCTCTAATGCAATGTATTATAAAATGATTAAATGATATGAATAATCATTTTACGATGCACCATTAGACCTAGAACAACGATATTTTGTTGTCATATTAAAATAAATTGATCAAGTTTGTTTAATGTCATTATTTGTTTAATCATAAAAGTGTTAAACCCCGTGCCATGCGCGGATGACGAATGTTACAAAAATATATAATATATAATTAAAATATTATAATTTATAATCATTAACAAAATTAATTTATTAGTATTTAAATGTGATAAGTATGTTATTCTATTTTTAAAAAAGTTTAAAATTCAATTTAAATCTATGAAGACGACAAATTCTATTTAAATTATTTTGTCTTAAATAATTAATTATTTTTAAAAAATAGAATTATTTTCTGATTTATATTTTTTCTTTTATAAGAAAATATTGATTTTCATTGTACTCAAATTTAATTCTTTGTTTTAAATTATTTTTCTATTTTGGAAATAAAACAACATCTTCTAAAAGTGAAATAGTATATCATTTTATTATACTTGTACATTACCTTTTAGAAAGAAAAGATTATTTATTTTAATCATACTCAAATTGAATATTTATTTTTTTTATTTATTTCATATAATCATCAAATTTGGAAATTCATATAATGTTTAAGATTAGTTATATATTCATGTGCATGAGAATGGTCCTGAATATTGAGCAATACCTTTGCCCCAATTCTTTGTAGTATCGCCACAATCAAATCAACGAAAGGGTTGTAGCATTGGTTCATCTTATACATATCTTGATAAGTAAAGTGCTCAATTATATTATATTCTTGTCCGGTTGTTGGGGGTTGTATATTGATAAGCTCGAGCAAGGAATATAGTGATCCATAAAGAAAGTTTATATTCCTTTAGATATTGTTTTTTTCGCCACTCATATATTTATAAGATTAATTTGACGCGTATAATTAATTAGGTCATGATAAATCGTTTAAGGAAAGATAATTAATGTCGACCTAAGTAGTTTGAAGGCTTCCTAATCATTATTTCTTTTATAAGTTCATCCCACAATCCACTTTGATTTAGGATTGGTGATCGAATATTCAAATTCGGATGAAATTAATATGTCCAAATATGATCAAGTCAGATTATGCATTTACAATATTTAACTTATTTTTTTTTAAAAAAAAGGTTAATACGTTCTAATAGGTGCAGTTCATTGAAAGTTTTGAAGGAACTCAGCCCTTTGGATCTTTCAAAAGGCACCCATCGAAAGTTTTGAAAGGCGTCATTCCTTTGGAACTACCAACAGATAGGAGGGCATCGTCCCTTTAAAACTTATGACGGGTGGCATCCGTCGAAAGTTCCAAGAGAACGACTCCCTTTTAAACTTTCGAAGAAAGCCATCCATCGGAAGTTCCAAAGGGACGCGCCCTTCAAAAATTCCGACGAGTGATTCTCATCGGAAGATCTAATGGCTGTCTCCGTTCGAAACTTTCGATGAGAATTATTCGTCAATAGTTTTGAATGGATGCTTTACGACGGTTTAGCCCGTCGAAAATATCGACGATACTTTTACCTCCGCCAGTAACTATTCCCAATGAACGATTTTTCAACGACCTTTCCTTCGTTGGAAATTTTTTTGATAAATTTCGTGGGTTTTGTTTTTGACAAATTTAGCCATCGAAAAGTCGGAAAATTCTTGTATTGTATGCTGCCATTTTGCACCTTCCTCTGTCGGGGCAAATTGTTCACGTTTCTAATATGATAATTATCCATTGTGGCCTCGTGGGAGCTTTTGATGCACAAATATCGTCGCCCAACTTGCCTTATGTTTGATAAAAAGTGGAAAGATTATCGAGAGTATGTTCTTATTCATGTGTTCTTGTAACGTTTAATCCTAGTTATTTATGTTCGAATGTTCTTTATATATCCTGGGTTTAATACCTATGAGTCAGCCTTTTTATTGTCTTTTTTTTTCCTATTTGCAAGATACTCAAATTCCATATACTAGACATGGGATATTTCTAATTTATACTCTAGAAAGGGGGAAAATTTTGAAACGTTATCTTATTAAGTGTTCTCTTTTGAAAACCATTTTCTTATCCTCAATTTTGAAATTCAAATGTTCTAGACATCCGAATCAATTTAGCACTAGCGTATTAATCACAACAATAATATACTTTCTACGGTTCGATTTGATAGTTCAAATATTTTGGGATCTATTCAAGATAAGTATCCGTATAAACATCATTTTTTTAATCAAATAGAACGTGCATCAATGTTCTATTTGTTTACTTACGCAACTTTGATTGGCTTTTGTCACCTCATCTAACTCTTTACTGAAGTTGAAACCCTAACCAATATAAATTTCACATACAAGGACTAAGGAGAGTTTATATTGAGTGAAAAGAAAAATATATCTACAATTCTTTATAGTCTATGTCCTACTTTACCCACTAAAAAAAACTCAAAGTTCAATTAGAAATTTTAAATCTGCCCCGTCTCCACATTATTATTATTATTATTATTATTGTTATTATTATTATTATTATTATTATTATTATTATTATTATTATTATTATTATTATTGTTGTTATTGTTGTTGTTGTTATTATTATTATTATTATTATTATTATTATTATGCATTTAAAAATGCTTTGTCTCAACTTTCCATCGTAATTTTATATTGCCCTTGACCTCATTTAGAGCATTTGAAAAAACGCATCCAATTCTTCATTTGTTTCAAGTGAGATAATTTATTATTCAAAGATAATACATGTATAAAAGTAACTTTTTATTGTTGGCATATATGAAACTAGGTCTTAATCATAACTTAATTGCTTTACTAAGTGTGAGGCTGTAAATTTTCGAAGAATTCATTTTCTTCCTCGCTTTTAAAATTATTTTCGATCGGTTAAGATTCAAAGTTGGAGTGTTGCCCTTCATAATCACACTAGCAATTGAAAAAAAAAAACATTTTCTTTAATGTTTTAACCAATTTAACCATCGTTCTTTTCTTTAAGTTATTGTTATAATAATTAGTTGTCCGTGATTGGATCTCCGGCCATTCTTTTTTTATAATTATAGTACTTGATATCACTAAAGTTCTTGACATTTATAATTTTATGTTATATTTCCTTTCATGATAATTTTACTATGTTATCATGGCCACTATTATATTAACTTTATTCAAGTGGAGATAACACTTGACTATTAGCCATAACAAGTCATAATTATGTGATCTAAATCAGGGCCAGGAGAAGCCCCCAACTCCCCGCGGGCCCCACTCTCCGCCACGTCACTTTCCATGTGCCACATGGCGCCCTCTCCGCCACGAACCCCGTTTACTAAGCTAACAAACGCCATTAGCACCAAAGACACCAAACCGCCCTGGTTAACTAATTAATAATTTAATCCCCCATTTGTTGTCTTAATGATCACGATGACGTCATCCGCGTCCCTGCGAGCGCGCGGGGTAATTTTTAATATTCCCGAGGGGTACTTCCGACCGACCGAGGTATAAATAGCTCGCGTTCCCGCTGCGGAGGTCCCCGCGATTCGGAGCCCTTCTAAGTCCGGCGAGCGGAGAGGAGTCCGAGTTCAGAGAGCTCCGGCGGAGATGACGAAGGTGCACCCGAACGCCGGGGAGGGGAAGCCGTCCGGGGCCGTGCTTCCCGCCCACCGGGCGGCGCCGGAGGCGCTGACTGTGTGGCGGAAGTCGCTCCTCTTCAACGGGAAGGGGTTCACTGTGTTCGACGCGAAGGGGAACCTCGTGTTCCGAGTGGACAACTACTCGGCCGGAAGCAGGCCGGAGATTGTGCTCATGGACGCCGCCGGGAAGCCGCTGCTCACGATCCGGAGAAAGGTAATATATGCGCTTCTATTAGCTATATGTAGAGAGAAAAGGCTATATGTAGAGGTGTTTTGGCCGGAGATTGTTGACTCAATCATCATCTTTTGCTTGCCTTTTCTTTCTTCTGCTGGTACATATGAAAATATTTTAACATGGCTTCTGCTCAAACCCATCAAAGAAGAGATAAAGAATCTTTACTTCAGCTTTTGATTGTTCGATTGGTTTCAAGTTTTCTTGCAATAATTTTGCATGTTCGTATCAACATATATTTGTTTTGAGTGACTCGACTTTTTTAAAAGCTGTGGTTCGATTCGTAGAATTTGCAATTCTTGACATGGTTATTTTCTGAAACATGCAGAGGTTGAGCTTAGGAGATCACTGGCTGATCTATGATGGTGAGGAGAACGTCAACCCACGTTTTTCGGTCAAGAAGGGTGTTAGCCTCCTCACCTCAAGGAAGCTGGGACATGTTGCTCCATGCGCTGCTGGCCCAAAGTCGTGCAGTGGGTATAACATTGAAGGTTCATACTCGCAGCGGTGCTGTGCCGTCTACGACAATATGCAGCGGCGGCTGGCGGAGATAAAGCGGAAGGAGTCCGCTGGTGGTGTTGCTCTTGGCTTTGACGTGTTCCGTCTGATCGTAGAGCCCGGTCTTGACATGCCTTTTGCCATGGCAATCGTGATAATTCTAGAGCAGATGTTCGGATGTAAAGGATCGCTGCTGAAAGGTTAATATCAGAAGTTTGCTTGTGCATATGTTTGTACCTGTTAGGAGTTTGTGTTTGGCGTCCTTCTCGTTGCGAACATGTAAGAAAAGGGATGTGCATAAACTGATTGTAAACTTGGGGTTGGGACAAAATCCAGCAGACGAAAGAAAAGACGAGCAAAATATCTCTTTTTTATGCTTTCTTTGGCTATATATAGAGGGATGTGTTGCCATTGAAGCAGTGTTTCAGAGAATTTTCTATGGTTCTGCCGAGAGAAAAATGAAATGCCTTTTTTATACGATGTGTGGTTTAATATCTTTTTAGAGCAGTCTGAACTATTTCTCCTGATTTGTTTCACTTTAAGTTTCACTCGTAAAAAGTCTAACCAAGATCTGTAGAGAACTTAGAAAATCTATTAGGAGCAATCATGATTTTTATTTCTTCCCCATGTACTAAATCATGGCTCAGAGATGTAATAAGGTAGAAATGATGCTTAGATTCTTCCTCTCCAACTTGTGTTGGAGTACATATATAAACATGACTAAGAGATGTAATAAGATAGAAATCATGATTTTTATTTCTTCTCCATGTACTAAATCATGACTAAGAGATGTAATAAGATAGAAATGATGCTTAGATTCTTCCTCTCCAACTTGTGTTGGAGTACATATATAAACATGTACAAAAGAATAACATAAACCATTATCAATGAAACAGCTCGAAACCACATCACTGTTCTGGGTTTGCTCCCAGAACATCTGTACAAGATGAGAACCCAGTGTACAAAAATTACAAGTCATTTCCATTAAAAGCATTGCCTGAACATATGATAACCATTTGTAGCCTTTAGCTATCTTATTAAGCAGGTGTGACTCAGCCTCGTGATTTCTTCATGTAGAATTGAGAGATTGCATGAGTATATACACAAGTGCTCAGCTGAATAGAAAAAAAGTTGAACTATGGAGAGCAGAGTTTGCCAATCCAAGGGAACTCCATTCCAGATCTTTTATAGATTGCTGAATGTAAATCAAAGGATCGACTCTACCACTGCTGCCATAGCAGCAGGACCACCTCGCTCAAGCAGTGATAAGGCGAGATCAAGCTCATTCCATCCCCTCAGACAACTGGCCAGCTTCCTGAGTGTCCCTTGCTTCACCTCCGGAATCCAAGCAGGCACAAAGTTTACCAACAAGCCTATGAAGCACAATACATATGCCTTCCATGTTGCCGGATCACACCCCAGCAAAATGTTGCCATCAACAACCCCAGCCATGAAGTCCAAGTGTTTCCCAATCACCCGAGCTCGTCGTGATGAGAATACAGACTTATAGGTTGGAGAAGTATTCCCCACTCCCCAAACAAGAGCACCACTAAGGATCAGCATATAAGCCATAGCATAGCCTTCCAGGACACAGGACACTGACCCAGAGCTTCCTTGCTTTTCTTCTCTAGTGGATAACAACAATGTAGGCAATGTCTCGTCGTATAGCACCTGAACTAGTTGTAAACCACCTGCAATATACAGAAGGCTTGCCCCTAATGTTGCAACCTGTTGGACACCTGATGCAGCAGCGGCCAATGATATCCAGCTAGATTTCAGGCGTAAGGGCCGAGAAGATGTCCACCCATGTGCAAAGTTGTGTGCCCACTCAATGACCAACTTGAAGATTACTCCATTCACAAAATGGGTGTCATAAAACGTTCTACATGTTCGAAGGTAGAGGTAACCTGGCTTAGTTGGAAGCCGTACTCCGTTTTCAGATAAAGCTTGGCCTAGAAGACCATTTACTCCCTTGTCGGTTGTAATATGAGAAACTTCAGGTCTAAATGCTCCGAAAAAGGATGAGAAACAGCTTTTTATCAGTTGAGCGACAGAATCCTTGTCACGAGAGAAGGGAGAGCGTGAACATGATAGAATGATGAAGTCATGCCACCTTCGAACTTTCTGTGTCCACAAAGCTCCTATGATGGGCATGCTTGGCCAGGAGGAACCAGTTGCACAACTCTCCAGAGCATGCCCAACCACTCCATGAATGTACTCCATGCTCTTGTCTAGCTTAAATGTTATTGTCAAACTCACTAGTGCAGCCATTGGTAGTGGAAGCATCGGAGGCGCATCACCTACAATGTCAGATGTCACTAATTTATTCACAACAGATCTTTTCAACATGCCCAAATATTGAACAGACATTACTACCAAGAAATAATATATAACAACTGGTGCACAGACATTACTACCAAGAAATAATATATAACACAACTGGTGCACCAACATGAAGTATAACTCATATGATAGTACAAAAATATCAATCAACCATATCACTGAACACAAAATGTCAATCTTGTGTAAGGAAAAACAGAAGTATTAAATGGAGGAGGAAACACAACAACAACAACAACAAAGCCTTATCCCACTAGGTGGGGTCGGCTACATGGATCATACGACGCCTATTCGTTGATCCATGTTCATGAGATTTGACAGTGTTTTACGCTGACTGTCGGGACCTAACACAACTCTTCTCCTTTATCCGGGCTTGGGACCGGCTATAAAACATAGCATTTAGACCATTGAAAATAAGTAGAACATGTTGTAATTTGAAAATTCAATATTTCATTCACATGAACAAACGGAAATAACCCTGAACATGCTAGACATACCAAGCAAAATAGCAAATAAAATGGTTCTGAAATTTATGTATGTTTAGGAAAAAGGTATTTTCGTGAAAATATGTTCAGTGGTTAAGCAATCTTGAAAAAATGTCTCACCCTTAAAAGGAAAAATGGGCTTCCCCTCTTTATAAGGGAAAAAGACTTTTTTCTCAACAAATAATTGTTTAACTTATTTTTTGTTACACAACCAAACACAAGAAACCATTTTATCCTTTCAGTTTCCTTATCACTAGTTTTTCCTAAAATTTGTCTTTGGTGGACAAAGACAGGTATAGAAAAATCTTGCATTCAAGAAATTTATTCCAATCTCTAATGGCTAGCAAGAGGCATCCAAAGATTTCTTTCATTTCAACATAAACATAAAACCTACATGGATAACAACTCTGTATTTGAACCCCAGCAGATGCAAGGATCTCCTTTACTTCAGATTCAACAGAGAAAAGCGTTGGAGCAGGGCTCGGCCAGTCAGTTCCATTCATTTCTACAGGCTTCCAAATTCCTCTTGTAATCTCTGCTGAAAAGTAGCTGATGATAGCAGCAAGAGAAGCGGGAAAAAAATCTACTAGATCTCTCAAGCCTGCATAGATTTAGAATATCTTCTACTGAGGGTGTACATCTACAATAATGATCAAAAGTATACTTCGCATAACATGCCATCATTTATATTAAACTGTAGTCACAACTACTGTGTGATTTTGGAACCTACAACATATAAGATTTCAAGAGTAACTGCTGACAAATTGTTTGTGCAAGATTTTTTGGTGTCATTGTGTGATACTGTGATAGTGATTGAAGGTAGTTTTGCCAAGAAAAGTTCAAGCAGACAGTAGCCAATGAGGCTTTGGCATTAGCATGTTCCTTGATGAAGAATGCCGGTATTTGTTGGGCTCAAGAAT
Organism: Pontederia crassipes; assembly: GCA_030549335.1. Taxonomy (NCBI): domain Eukaryota; kingdom Viridiplantae; phylum Streptophyta; class Magnoliopsida; order Commelinales; family Pontederiaceae; genus Pontederia; species Pontederia crassipes. The sequence continues at coordinate 8,361,713 of CM060188.1, read as the reverse complement.
ATCATGAGTGTATAAAATAGACACTGTGTTTAGAAAAGTAAATCAACAATTTGCCAACAAAATCGATTTCTATAACACAAATTTCTTTACCATAAAATAATTATTATGGAGAAGTGTTATTTCATGATATCAGGTTTCACTTTTTTCCATACTCCTGATGGTTGGTCAAGTAACAAAATTTAATTCATTGTTAGTGACTTAGTCTTAGCATTTGAAAATCAAGTGTAATTGCCATAACAAGACAAACGAATATTTGGCTTCACTTCAGATCGTCATCTTTCTTTATTTTAGTACTAAAGAGCTTAGCTATCGTCAACTCATGTCGTGAGAAATTTGGTTAAGTCCTATGACGAGCTAGAGCACAGATGCGTGAACTTATTAACTCTACAACAATAGGGTCAGAACGAAGAGAAATGCAGAAAACTATGAATGTTGTAGGAGTCTATGTACAAGACCTGTAATCAATTCACGGGATGAAATCCTTCCATGGGCGCAGGCAGTCAAGACAGCTTCAAGAACAAAAGGAATAGCTTCCAAAACCTCCCATGCAGAAGGCATTGATCTTTGGAAAGCATCTTCTGTTGCAATGACAGATCCAGTCATGCTGCTACTGGACAAAGGATTACTAGAAATATTCCCAGCTTTAGCCATTTTCCGGCATATCATATTCATTATCTTATTAGCAATTTGATGAACAGGATTTTTGTTAGACAAACCAGAAAGAGTTGATGCAATGCATGCCTGGTTCTGAGAGTACCAAGAGCGTAATTTTGGAAATGAGTCAATGTAAATTGGTTGATTTGATGATGCATGGCATTCACTATTGTTGGTTCCATCTGTAAATGAAGAATAAGGCGATGCAATCTGCCTGTTCCGCAGCAGTAAAAGGTAGTCTAATGTCAATTCCATCTTGACAGAGCCTCCTCGACCTGCGATACAATGTTCCTGAGGGGGTTTGTGGAATTTCCACAATCTGAGAAGAAAGAGGAATGCGAATGAAAAAACAGAGTAAACAGATGTCTTGTCAGATGCATTAGTTCTCTGACTAGAAATTGGTGACAATGAACCAAGAGCCTCGCAAAGTGGCATCAATGCGGCTGCAACTTCTGGTACCTACAAATAACACTTATTATATTCCAGATATGGATAATGGAGCAGGGCTAAGTGATTCGTGTAATATATCAAGTTGCTAGTGGATATTTGACTGCTTCAAGAACTATGGAAGTATTAATATATACAACAACAACAACAAAGCCTTATCCCACTAGGTGGGGCGGCTATATGGATCATACGACGCTTCGTTGATCCATGTTCATAAGATTCGACAGGGTTTTACGCTGGCTGTCGGGGCCTAACACAACCCTCCTCCTTTATCCGGGCTTGGGGCCGGCTATAAAATATAGGCGGAGTTGGAAGTATTAATATATAATCAAAGGAAATAAACAACTGAAGGTATCAGGCGTTTCAGCAATACAGCATATAGTTTGTGTCCTCCCAGGAATCTACACAAACATCCTAAAGAAAGAAGCATCATGCATATGGAGAACTTGAGATGCAGTTTTCTTTAGGCATTATGAATAAATTTAGCAAGCAGAGGATGTTCAATGACACTATTGTTCTTGCGGACAATGCCATGTGTCACATCATATCAACACAAAAATTTAGCAGAATCTTCTACATCTTCAACTGAATATATTTACAAAACAACTACAAGTAAAAGAACAGACATCTTATTTGAATGCCTACCATTAAAGTTTAAGAATACATCTGAGGTTTAAAACACAGAAACTGATGAATAAACTTAAGAAAAGCATCCCCCATATCGTCTTTAAATTTGGCCCAAATTTCTTTTCCGAAGGAAACAAGTTTGCCCAATTTTTCTTGCGTATATTTCATATATGATTACCCTACAATTCCAAAACTATTGCCATAGATGGAAGGTGTTTATTTCCTTTTTGTTGCATCAGTCTTTCATGAAACCCTGGAAAGATGCAACAATCCTTATGATCAAGATATTATTCCATTTGAGCCATCCAATAGTCCAGACTATATTTGTTTTGTGCTTTATCACCATTGTTTAAATACACAACAAAATGTTTGTATGTTAAGCATATTAAAGAAAAGCGAAATCATATCCTCCTTGTCACAGCACCAAGTTCACAGATTTAATGACAAGCTGACAAATCGATAAAAACAAATTATTTTATGAGTTCATGAAAGTACAGTTGTTTCAACAAAATAAGTTTCAGGTTTGAGTTCAGAACTGACCAAAGTGGCCAAAGTTGAGGTTTGCATTTTGACATTTATCCACATAATACGGCAACAAAACTATTTTGTTATTGTGATTTTTCATTGCATGAATACAAGCAGAACTGATAACATTGTATCAATGATTAAGCACAATTAACTCACCATGCCGTGTAAAGAGAGGATATGGACGATATCAACACATGAAACTCCAAATAAAATGGCACCTAAAACAGGCATGTGGCCAAGTAAATGACTTCCTATCCCGGAAGTATCAGAAGGCATTGAAGATAGTAGCTTGACCACAACACGTACCACATGTTCCTGAAGCAATAAATGAAAACTATAAGTCTTTGTCAAACAACAGTTTTCTTAAAATCGAAATTCCAACAATTAAAAGGGGTCGCCAAAAGAACAATCACTTCATATATCCTAGATAATCTTAAAGAAAAATGAACTTCATAGCTTTACTTCATAGCTTTTACGGACAACTAGAAGTAACTAGCAGAAATTACGGTTAGCAAATGACCTTTGTAAAACACTGAATTTAGACACAGATAAAGTCGATATGTAGCCCAATTCTTCCAAAATGATTAATTAGATCAATTTCAGTATGGTCTTCGAGTATTAGTGCTTCATAAAAAAAAAGGACTTAATGGTTGTAGGGGGATCATTCACCCTATTCTCTGCACCGTCGGATCGAAGATGGATGGTTGGATGGGGTGCGCACAGTTCAGTGCCGGTTCAGCATTGGTTCAATGGGGGGAGGTGATGTTCGGTTTTCCTTCAGGCGCGGTTCACCGGCGAGCCCCTTTGTCCTCTTAGCAGGTCCGCAAGGAGGTCAAGATCGCTGTCGATGGTGCGTGAGGAGGCTGGTGTCGGAGGAGGTCGCCACGAGGATGCCGAAGGAGGTCAACGTCAATGGTGCGCGAGCAGCGGGAGGAGGTGATGTCAACTGACGCTGATCTCCTCGTGGCGACCTCCGGCGCTCGACAGCAGCGAACAAGGTCAAGAGGGCGAGGTCGGGGTCATCCGGTCGAGAGGGTGATGACTGTGGGGAGATTGCAGCGAGGAGGTCAGATCCGACAAGGGGGACGATCCAACAGGGGAGAGGAGCGATTCGGCAGGAAGGAGCGGGGGGAGAGGGCCGGGCGGACGCCATCATCACCATGAGGAGGGGCAATTTGAGGGGGAGCCTTCCTCGTGGACGACTGGAGGGGGGTCGCCGGTGGAGCCTTCCTCTCCGACATGCAAGGGGTGGGTAAATTACACGATTAGTCCCCCAATTTTGAGACGTTTTCAAACTGGTCCCCCAACTTCAATTTGTAACCAAAACGTCCCTCATCTTCTATTTTCTTGCACGATTAATCCTCTTGACCGGTGATAGTGGATTTCCCGGTTGCCTTGTGTACGTGGCCGACACATGAGCCGTTTCTCTCTAATCCACGTCATTCAAGTCATCCACGTCATTTAACGTTAGCAAATCAGGTAAATTACACGGATCGTCCCCAAACTTTGAGTCGATTTCTAAACGGTCCCTCAACTTTGATATTATTACATTATTCATCCACTTGACCGGTAAGAGACAGTCTCTCGATTACCTTGCTAATGTGGTGTAATAAAATATAATAAAAAAATTAACTTATTGACATGGCACAATAAAAAATAATATAATATTATAAAAATATATAAAAAGTAATAAAAAAATAAAAAAATAATAGGGACGCTGACGAGCTCGCGAGGGGGCATTGGCGCCCCTTGTGCGAAGCTCGCCAATGGGCGAGCTTGGAGAGGGGGGCCGACGCCCCTTATGCCAGCTCGCCAAAGGGCGAGGCTTGGAGAGGGGGGCCGGCACCCCCCGTCTGCCAACTTGCCCGCGCCCTTAAATTTTTATAATATTTTTTATTGTGTGATGTCAACTAGTTAAAAAAATTTATTATATTTTATTACGTCACGTCAGCAAGATAATCGGGAGACTGTTTCTTACCGATCAAGTGGATGAATCGTGCAATAATATCAAAGTTGGAGGACTATTTGGAAATCGACTCAAGGTTGGGGGACGATCCGTGTAATTTACCCGATTTGGAGCGTTAAATGACGTGGATGACTTAAATGATGTGGATGAGAGAGAAACGGATCATGCGTCGGCCACGTACGCAAGGCAACCAGGAAACCCACTATCACCAGTCAAAAGGACTAATCGTGCAAGAAAATAAAAAATTAGGGACGTTCTGGTTACAAATTAAAATTGGGGGACCGTTTTGAAAATGACTCAAAGTTGAGGGACAATTTACCATGCAAGGGGTACGAGGAGTTGGGCTTCGCCAGGGCAGGAATCATGAACGGGTCCCTAGCCGGAGGCGCCGCAGCAGACCCAAGCTGACGACCGGCGGATCCAGAGGAGATCCAGTGGTCGCCGACGTAATCATGAACAACTCGGGAGGGACGAAGACGAGGTGGTCGGGGGCGCCGGTGCGGGTACACAGCACCGCTGAGCCGTCCCGAACCGCATCCCATCCAGCCATCCATCTTCGATCTGACGGTGCAGAAAATAGGGTGGATGATTCCTCCCATTTAAGTAAGGGGGACAGCCAGGCACAAACAGTTGAGATATTCATTAGCTAAGAACTCGTACAGACTAAAATTTACCCTAACGTTAAAGTGTAAGAATTTTTTCAAGTTTCAGTAGAGAACAAAGTGGAATTTTGGAGGACCTTCGATCGGAATGGTGCCTCAGTGAGGACAATTTACGTATTTAGAGTCAGGTGGCACTTACGGTTAGCCTATCTCTGGAGCACTTCGGTTAGCCTATCTTCGAAAGGGTGAGTTTATACAAAAATATGGAATGTGGTGCCAAAGCTTTAATATAGATTGGGATAGATTGGGAAAGGATTCATAGTAAGAGTAACGGAAGATTTTGCAATATACGCACTCTCTCCCCTAAATGGCATTAATAAATTGGATAACTATTGAACTCAAATACTCTTACTGGCTTTTCGGGGAAAAAAAGAGAAAACAAACACAAAAAAGCATGGACCACATGAGCAAAGTTTCATTGCTCCATATGCAAGGACTCGACCTGAATATTCCAGCCACGAACAAGGGATGCACCACATAGGATCCTCGCTGCAGCTGATTTTTCTTCTTCGGATCCATTTACTGAAATATGATATAACTTCTCCACTTCCTTTAAACTAAAAAAGTGGAAGAAAAGGAAAACAGAACTCAGGTCACTAATTGGCCAATAAAAAGTGGCATATTATTCATGGAGTACCTCGAAGCAGGAGTTGCGATTAGCAAATCTATGAGCGAACCAGTGAGTGCAGCTCCCCCTAGGAAAGTTGTCCAAGGAGAATCTTGAGGTAATGCCAGTTCTTCAGATATTGCAGACGGAATAACGTAACCAGGCCAAAAGTAAGCAGATGTATCGATCAAATTTCTTGCGATGCAGGCTTCAACAATCAAATGAAGCATATTCCCTACTGTATCAAAAGAAAAAAGTAGAAAAAAATATACAACAAAGTTATTTTAGTCAACACACAGTTAGACAGTACATGAACACTAAAAGCATTTTAATCTTTCTTTATAAATCTTATTCGATGTAAAAGTTCTTTTTTTCTACTTATTTAACAAAGTAAAGTTACTGAAAATAACATCAAAACTGGAAGTTCCAGTTAAAATTTCTTAAAATCATAAGTATAAACAAATTGTGACCATTTCAGTTCGTCATACAATGATCGATGCCAATATCATCATGGATATTCAACCAGAAGTCAATAATCTGACAAGTTTGGAAATTTATCTTGCTTCAGTATATCAGATCAGATTGCATACTGAGGAGTAAAACCTAAGTGTAAAGGTATGTTTTTCAACTGTGAGCAGAAATCACAGGTTCCAGTCACAGAATAAGCCTATTTATAAAAGCACGAGGGAAATGCCTCATAGTAATAGCAACTACCCAGACCCATAAATTAAGGAGCTTATAGCAATGAGATGCCTTTTCAATATTCTAGAATAATTAACAAGGATATTGTTTTGTCAACACACTATGCACGCATAATTGAATGAATTTAGTTGTCTACTATTCGACGCAAAAATTAAAGTAGATAAAGCCACAGTGCTTGCATACATCAACCATATATGACTAATATGGGTGTGAAATCAAACACTTTTCCAATGTTTGTTCATTACATTGTGATGGCATTGTCCTGCTCTTGAATGGATAAGTTTGGATTCCTTTTCTCACTTTTGTTTTAATGTAAATAAGAATACAGAACAATTTTTATATGTGAAGTTAAAAACTTAAAAAAACAGAATCCATTGAGATTCAAAAAGAAAACTATTAAGAGACTCTACAGGATTGAGCATATTCTAGGCAAGTAATATACATCATTTTTACTAAATATCACAAAGTCTAACAAACTTATAAGCTAAGATGATAGATAGCATGAAGATCTAAACAGAAACTCACCTGCTTTAATGGAAGACTCATTGCGACCAACAACGATAAGATTACCATTATCATTCTTGAAATTGGAAACAAATAATGCTGCCTTAGTAGCTGCAGTATTAGCTGCACTCACAACTGAAGGAGGAGGTAAGAGAAGCCTAGAATATTGTGACAGTAACTGAAGGCAGGATACTAATCCATTTCGTCTCAAAGCAAACTGATTAGTTTCATTTCCTTGTCCAGTGATTCTCAGAGATCTGTCGTTAATTAGAGGTGGAAGTTCATGCTCTTCCTTCAATATAGGAGCAATTGCCAATGGAACTATTGATAGTAATATGCATAATCTTGCATCAAGGCGAGGCACAGGTCCTTCTAAAGGCTCTCGATCCTAATCATATAGGATAAAAGATATTGACATATAAACAATTACAACAAAATCAGGTAAAAACATGAAGCAAATATAGTGTTATCTCAACTCGTTGCACAAGTCGGAGTGCAGAAATCCAAAGTGCTCGAAAAGTTTCCTGCCAGGTGGCCTGATTAATAACTTGAAGAGTCTTGATCAACTCTGGTGAGAAAACAGGAGTATCAGTGAACATATTATGCATTAAGAGAACGTGTACCAACAGATGAAGGATGATTACGACCGTTAAGAATATAAAATCATTGATGTTGCTCTTCCTAACGGCTTAAGCTTTTAGAAAAATTGATCAGCAAATCAATTTTCAACATGGTATCAGAGCCAGAGGTCAAGAGTTCGAACCTCATTAAGCTCTTATTAAAAAAATATATTTCCTCCCTTTGTTGTCCACATGATGAACTGAGCTAGACCAAAGTTGTCAGCAGCCCATGAGGGGGAGTGTTAAGAATATAAAATCATTGATGTTGTTCTTCCTAACGGCTTAAGGTTTTAAGAAAATTGGTCAGTAACCAACAATCATATCCAAAAGGGAAAAAAAGATTAGCAAAAAACAGCAAGTACCTGTAAGAATCTCTGCAGCACCTATTGCATACAAATTCTTCCCATCCATTGCATCTTCCAGAAAAAGATCAAAAGCAATCCAACAAGCATCCTTTCCGGCTCCATAAAGATTGCATGAATTTAAGATACATGGTGCAGAATCAACTAATGCTCCGAGAAGATGATGTCTATTTAACTGGTATTCCCCATGTACAGCCTTCTTTATATTTTTGCATAATATATCCAAATGATTATCTACAGGTGCTAAAATCTGTAATGTTGATCTATGAGCTTCAATAATTTGCAGTCTTTGCATCAAGGCATTGAACTTCTCTGGCCTAAGTTTAACGTGTCATGTTTGTTAGTAAAGTTACAAAATCACTCACACTTCAGAACAAAATGGATGTTTAAAGGAAAATAACATAAACTTAAGTACAAGTACTGAAGTTTAGGACTCTGGCCACTAAAAAGAAGAAAGAAAGGAGCTTATTCTTGTTCTACAGCAGGATCTCCATTCATAGATACCTATGATAATATTCAACTGATATCTTCAAAAATAGGACAATGATGCTGCAACCGTGCAGACGAACTAATCATGAAGTCTGAATTTCAAAATGAGAATCTGAAGGGATACAGCAGGTATAGGTCATGCAGGATCAGAAAATATTACTATAAAGATTAAAGCAAACACATGATTTCACATTTGTAATGATCATTGGACAAATTTAAAAAGTACAGGTCCCTGCATGTCATTATACATGTGTGCAAATAGTCAATCAGATAAACTTCATTTGAACAGACAATTGAGCTGACAGTTTATCATCTTTCAAATGTTAACCAATATATGCAATTAAGAGCAGTCAACCATGAAGCATAACCAACATTAAAGATGAAGTCTGAAATTATGCTAAGGCAATCGTAAAAGATTGGAGAGCAAACAGCATGAAAGATAGAAGTTCAGTAACATACATGTTGAAATAAATGAGACGAAGTAATACATTAGTCTTTTTGTTTGAAGTGACTTTTTCCAACACTTCAATAGCCGTTCTAGCATTTGCTATCCGCAAATATTCACAGTGGCCTTTTCGTTCATCATTTGAATTTCTTTTGATATCAACATCCATAGGCTGGAGCCCATCAGCAGAATATGAAATATAATGTTTGTCCGCGGATAGCAATTGTAGACCACAGTCTTCCAACGTGCAATCAATCAAGCTTGTAAGAACATGCAAAAAGAATAAGACGACCACATGACCAAAATCCATTTGTTGCAGTCCATACACATGTGAAAGTTGTAAAGCATCATCAATAGATTTTGTAATCCTGAAAAGGCATTAGTTATGCATGACACTGATTAGAATCAAGAGAAGAAATCCATATGATAATCAAAAGCAAGGACAAAAAGTGTGGATGCATGCAAAGGAACTATCTGGGGTGCTACTGACATCAAAGTTGACTCTTATAATCACCATATCCAATTAACTAAGGTGGCATGACGGAAAAACCCCTCGAGTTAAAGCATCAAAAACTATATCCAGGCACAAATATCTTTGATTCTTCATGTGGTCTGTAATTTTATAAAAAGACTATCCTGATCAACTCGAATTTTTAGGCAAAGAAGATTGAGACCAACCATGCAAGAAGTTATTCTAAAAGCCCCTCCACTGCCAATTGAGTCCATTGCTCTGCATCTCAGCCTAATATATGAACGACGCTTGACACTTTGCACAATGAAAGACTCATTCATCTACCAGAGTCAACAGAGACGATGTCACACATTTCTTGCTAGATTTCTCTACAGAAGTCAATACATACTTCAGAGAAACATTATCTAGTATATTGGACATGATTTGCAGGAATCAGAGATCTTTCAAACTATCATTCTGATGCTTGCTAGATGTTTTTTTACTATCAATTTTTTTTTAACCTGCAAACTATTTTTGTTGCCACCTTAAACTGGTAACAAAATTATTCCAAAATTTGAAATTCGATACCAATCACGATTCTGCGAAAACCCCACAGAAGAAAATATAGAAAAGGGAGATGGCCGCTTACTTGTCCCTATAAGCTCCAACCTCGACGGAGGGCGACGAGAGAGCGTACCGACTCAGCAACTCGAGATAAAGCCTGTAAGCCTCCGGCTGCGCGCGTCGGCTGGGCAGCACCCTGCACCAAATCCCTCCTTCATAAACCCATAAACCCTACTGCACGAGAACATTAACCTGTTCTTCTCCCGTTACCTTGTGGTGAGTAGGGCGAGGGTGTGGATCGGGGAGAGAAGCCTTGACGCCATGACCTGGTCGAGGAGCTTCCACAGCGCCGGGGTGTTGTTGGCGAAGCAGAGGTTGGCGACGAGCACCCGGCCGAGCTCCGGGTCGGGCACCGCCAAGCCCTTCTCCCGCACGCGCCGCGCCAACTCCATCGCCCGAAGGAGCGGCGGGTCCCCGCGCTCCTCCCCGCTCTTCACCGCCGCCATCACCATCCGCTCCAGCTCCCCTACGGCGGAGTCTCCTCCGTCTCCGGCGCCGCCCCCCGCCATCGCCGCCGAGAGAGAAAAGCGAGTGGGAAAACCCGGGAATTGGTGGCGAACGACCCGAGACTTTCGTTGTGTGAGAGAGAGGGATAAAAAGACGCGGCGGACCCACAAAAGCAGGAGATCTGAACCGTCGAAGGAGGGATCGGAGCGGAACATGCAACGGCCTCGTGTCCCATGTCGGACGTCAAATTTTGGTCAAACCATGGAATCGGCATGTTTTGACTTGAGGAGGGGTCTTTTCCTGGGCAAGATTTTTTAACCTTGGAAACTGGGAACTTCTAGAAAGGCGGCGTCGCTGTCTCGAGTCGAAAAATTGGAGTGTGGAATCGTCTGCGAAAGATTTAGTTGCGTTTCAAAGTACTGTTCATAATTTTTGTACTTGAGCTGATAAAAAAAATGCACAAATGTCACAGAAAGTAAACTTATGACTTCTTAGATGATGACAAAAATAAATAAACATAACTAATTCAATCGAAGAAGAGTTAAATCATACATATATTTGCCACAAACATTTTATTTCAAAGTTGGAACACTTTAAAGTATATTATAAAAAATAATTGAAACGGGGTACTTAAGTAGTTGAGAGTCTTAGTTAAGTATAATTCATGAAGCAATGTCCTGAGAAGTCATCCAAAATAGAAAGGTTCTCATTTTTCTACCACTAGTCACGGTTTTCTGTGTACAAACAACTAGTTTTAATCATCAAAATATCACTTGGTGTATTAATCATCATTAATCTGAAGATAAATACATCAAATCATTTGATCGTGACTAATTGATAGTTCGATAGATAAATATTAAATTATTCATTTGGTTTATTGAAATAATGGTTAGCATCTCTATCATCGTGCTTTTTCCGAGTCATTGATTGTGATTTAAATTATTAATTTGATGGTAGTGGGTGGACGCTAAAAAGTAGTCAAACCCCATCTCCATTTTTAAATTCAATTTTCGTTTATCACGCCGCACTTTTTTCTTAAAAACTTTAGTTGTGTAATTGAAAAAAATAAGTACACTACATCCTTATATACGTCGATTAAATTTATTAAATCCACTTTAATTTGCATTCGAAATATACTATGTAGTATATTCAGATGCCTCTAAATTTATTTACCACTTTGATCAAAGTTTATTTATATTAACGAGTCTCGACCGAAAAAAAGTTACAAAATTTGTTTAATGGAAGAAAATTTTCCAGTTTCAAGTTTCGTATTTTGTTGTGAAACTTTGTGTATTATATACTAAAAATATTAATTCGTAAATGCCCTGAAGTTATACCCAAAAAAAAAAAGAAAATTAGTGGTTTAAGATAAAGCATTTATGTGTGATATATAAATTTTGATCGCAACTAGCAAATAAAGAAAACACTGGAGATGACATAATTAACACCGAGCCTGACGCCCAATTGATGCCATTGGACAACCGATTACGTCTGAATTTAAGAAATTACGAGGAAATTTGCCCTTTTGCGCGGAGTTAGTCGCACCAGATGACATGAATGGTCCCATTGTGGCAAAGACGAGTAGCATCACACCTCATGACCTCAATCAAGTTTACTTGATGTCACCAAAAAAGTGGCACGGCGTTGACTGAGCCTCCCAAAGAAAACTATGAGAATATTTTTTCCTAATCTTACTCTAATTTTCCATTTGAATAATTAGGCTATGTTGGGATGCGAGAACAAGTTTATGAGAAGTATCGGATTTGATAGTTTAGTTCTAAATTCGTGTTTGAATAAAACTTTCACCATAGTAGAACTTAAATTCTGATTGATGTATCAAGTTAGAATTTCAATTATTGATCAAAACATTAATTTTAATAGAGCCCATGAAAATTTCGTTCGCTATTTTTGCTAGAACTAATGAAAATTTTGCCTTCAAATTCTCATTCAAACAGAACCCCAAAAATTAACAAGTCACAAGTTCCAAACAAGAGAGGTTAACATATTACAATAAATAAAATAAGCAACTAAGTAAAATATGGAGGCGCGTATTCAGTTGAAAGAAGTTAATTTTATACAAACTTTTACTGCCGTCAAAAGAGACATTTTGTTTGACTAATAAGACAGGAGTACTCATTTTCTTAAAAGAGGCACTCACATCAAAGAAGTTTTTTTTTTTTACTCATAATAAAGTTCACAAACGTGAAAATTAGAGTATGATTAGGAATTCACAAATTGTGAACATTAAGGACGTCTTTGACAATTGGAATTACCTTCCACCTCAAATATTTTAATACGGGTCTGATTTTTAAAGTGGAATTAGACCATATTAATTATGATGAAACTAGCGTCATATGACTTTTTAAGTTTTATAATTTTTTTATCATGTTCTTCTTTTTTTAATTTTTTTCTATAAATAATTTATTTATTATCTATAAAATATTTATTATAAAGGATATTATAATATTATTTACTGCTTAACATTTCATTAAAATTTTAATATTTTTTTAAATATAAATTATTAAAAAATGATTTACTATATTTAAATTCCATATTTTTTAACAAAAAATTGTTAATAAAAAGATTTAATTTATACATTTATTTTTATTAACTAGTAAAATTATATTTTATATTTATAATACACATTTTTTATTTAAACACACAATAAAATTAATATATCGTATTTACTTTTTCCTCATCATCACGTTTTACTTCGTTTAAATAAAAATCAAATTAATTTGTTAGTTTAATTATTCATCTAAAATTTGAAAGAACCGAGATCTTAGCATCCAAATGCCCTTAAAGCTATTTGGATCTTTCGTAATTGTCTTCAATTGTTGACACTTTTTAAAACTTCTATGTTTTTTACAACGTAAACTTATTACCTGCTTGTTTAAAAATTATTTTTACTGAAGTAAAATTTTATAGTATTGCATTTTTTTTCAAAAAGATATATACTGCAGTCTAGAAAAATGTAAATAAGTGTTCAGCCGTTTGAGTGTATAACATGATCGTAGAAGAAAAGATAAAAATTAATTTCGAAGATGCGACAGTTAGATTTATGTTGTAGTAAATAGACAAAGAACTTTTGCCCCATATATATATATATATATATATATATATATATATATATATATATATATATATATATATATATATATATAGGGATTAATGGAAGTGTAATCCTTCTTGGGTGAAACTTGGTGTAGCGCTTTAATCTGAACCGTTCGTTTTAAATGAAAGGTCTAGATCAAACCTCACTCTTCCCCCTCTCTCTCTTGCACGACCTTCCTCCCTCCAACCTCTCTCTTTCATCTCTCGTGCGACTGTCCTCCCCCTTCGCCTTTTCTCCTCCGAGCATCGCCGCTGCCGAGCACCGCCGCCGCCAACCGTCTCTGACCTCTGCGAGCGCTCATAGAACAGTTTGCCGCCATCGACGATCGTCGAGAGCTACCCGCCCGCCGTCGTCATCCGCTCGCCAAGAGCCGTCGAGGCCACAGATCCGCTCGTCGTCGACCCACACTTGCCGCCATCGATGATCGTCAAGAGCTCCCCCCTTGCCCGCCCGCTACTGTCCTCAGATCCGCTTGCCGTAGATCCGCCGCCCCTGTTCGCCGATGTGCCGCCTCCATTTCCCATTGATGATCAAGTGTTGCCCGCCCGCCGTCGTCTCATATCTGCTCGCCGTAGATACGCCGCCCCCATTTGTCGTCGACCGTCCTCGAGTGTTGCTCGGCCGTCGTCGTCCTCAGATCCGCTCACCGCAGATCCACCGCCCCATGTTCGTCGATGTGCTGCCCCCATTTGCCGTCAACGATCGTCGAGTGCTGCCCGCCCGCAGTCGTCCTCAGATTCGCCCGCCCCATTCGCCGATTTCCGGTGATCTGTCCAAACAGAAAGAGAGAGAAAATGTTGGATGAATCTCAGCCTTACATGTAAAATGAATGGCCCAGATTAGAGTGCTACACTAAGTTTCACCCAAGAGAGGTTACACTTCCATTAATCCCATACATATATATATATATATATATGGTAAAAAATGAGTATGTTGAGCATATGGCGCTTAGCACCGTCCGATCTCCATCCGACGATCATGATTAGAGCGCCCTGCATATCAGATCGCACAGTCGAAAAGTCTTTCTCTCGCTTATCTCACCTTATGCTTCTCTCTCTCTCGTTCATCATCTGACTCTATTCATTGGCAAGTGCCCTGTCGATCTTCTTTGGCGATTCCGAGAGATCGTGCGAAGGACGCGTAGGAGCGACCTCCTCCCATTTCGATCGCGACTGCCTCTAGTCCTCCAGCAGACGTGAGTGGCTCTAGCTCCACTTCTTTGCAAGCTTCTTCGGCGAGTGTCACTGTAGTCAGTGAACGTCTGTGTGGATGTAGCACTCTCGGGTCTTGCTCTCTTTTTTGTTGCAGCCCTCGCAACTTGGTCCTTTAATGCATAACAAAGGCACCGAGAGTGAGGCCCCTTCTCTAGTTTAGCTGCCAAGTGGTCAGCCTTCTCCAAAGCTGCTGAGGCAAAGTCTTCATCTCACATATACAGTTACTAGTTCCTCTATCCCTCACTCCATCTCGCACTCCATTGCCTCTGATCCACAGGTGGGTCGTCTCCGTCCTCCTATTTATCAGTGAAATTTTGAAATTTCTCTGAAAGTTTCTTCTCACTCCCTATTTTCTCAAGTTAGAAAAAAGATGTGTTTTTTATTATTACTTCCTCATCCTTTTTTGTTGCTTATAACTTTGGGGTTTGGGAAGTATTGGTGTTGATTTGAGCAACTTTGATCCTTTCGTTCCTGTTGGTGCTGTAGGTGAGAAATTCAGCTCAAGAGTGAAGACTTTTTTTAGGAGGAAGACTACTTGTTTTTGCCTTTTGGGTTTGCGAGGTTTTGTTTTACTTTTCATTTTTAATAAAAGAATCAATTCTTGAATAAACAAGAAGTGTGTTCTTCTGTTTTCTTTCATGACTGCAACTCACAATGTGCATTACGATAGTTCGTTACTTGATAAGCCGTTAACTGAAAGGCGTTCACGAGATTCATTATATGTGCATAATTGATAATATGCCTCATATTTTATGGAAGAGAGTCATCCACATTGTAACACTCTCCATCTCCTTATGAACTTCCTTTTCCCCATTCTCATCAATTTTTTCTCTGTATTGTTGGCTATGTCTCATTATTTCTTCTTTTCCCATTTATTCATTGTGCTCCACCTTGATGCTAACGTGGGCTTCTTTTAAACAAGGGCAAACGACTTCTCCCTGGTGCCATAGAAGTTCTTTTGCAATTTAGAAGCAAAACGTAGCCAACTGCAACTTTTCAAAATGTTAGGGAACTACTTGTTTTGTTATCTCACATTTGCTTTAGCATATTTTGCGCCTCGACTTAAATTTTATTCAAACCTGGTTCAAAAATCTATTGATTCATTTGTGATACTAAGTTGCAGAGATCTGTGTACTTGACTGAAGAAGATTCTGATAAGCACCATATTTAATGTCTACCTTTTTTTATCTGTCAACAAATTTTCTTTATCGCGATTCTGAGTTGGAAAATTTTCTGCCTTTGTAGGTTCTACAATCTTTGTACTATCTTTTTGTCGGATCACAAGTTTATTGTATGTTACAATTGCCACTCCATGTCGGATCACAAACTTGCTGGATGGATATTAACATTTAGGAAACTATGTTATTTATATTTATGTTTGATTTTTGTTATAGATGGGGAATTCTTTCATTTGCATGTGACGATGTCTAATCTCATGTCTTCAAGATCGTAATGTAATTTTTTGATATTTGTGAACCATCTTAAGATATGTATAGTTTATAACTTTTTTATCTCCGTGTTCATATTTATGCAGTGCCAATGATAAGGATATCTGAATCCTATTGCACATCTTTCTATAGCAATGCATTGTCATCACAAATCCCATTACATTAACACCCAACCAATCTCAAGAAAGAAGCCAGAACGATGGTATTGCTCACTCACTCTCATGGGGAGAAGAAGTTGTAGACAACTTCCTCATAGCTGTTGTGCAAGAGCTGTGCAAGATCCCCTCATTCACTTCATCCTTGTGCTGGAACCTTGTCACCAGGGCTCTCAACCTTGTCCTCACCTTCTCCTCTTGCAAACAGGCGGCAGCTTCTTCACCCTATGCCATGTCACAAGCCATGGCTCTCCTCATTTCATCCTATGGCTGATGGCATACTCCTCTAAAAATAAGGAATTTAGCACGAGCCTCATATGCAATTTTTCATAAGGAATCCCCAGGTGATAGAACGTGCAACTCTAACAGTCAATGATCCACATTAATCAAGATCGGGATAATGACGATAACATAACAAAGCTGAATTATTGACTAGAAATGGAAAAGAAAAGCATATAGATGATGAATCCGTTCATTGCGAAAGAAAAAAATGCTTAATTATCCTAAAAATATCTGTGCAATAAATGGTATGGTAGAACCATATAAAGAAAAAAACAAACAAAAGGTGATGCGGCCGTAAACTAATTAATCTTGACAACAAAGATCACAAAGAAACACCCATAAGAATTATGTGTCAGAGTAAAAGGCAGTCGTAATCATGGCCGAAGCGCGCGGTGAACTCGTCCATCTCACGCTTCGAAAGCACGAAGCCATTTTGCAGACCGCCTCTGGCTTCTCTGTTGTCTGCCAATGACATGGACCCCGACTTCGTGATGGAAACCACCTCCACCTTCTCCGGCTGACTCCATCCAAAGTCTATGCCATAGACCTTGAACTGGGGTGACCCTACAATGCTCAGCGGTTGCTCGGGGATTATATATGCACGTCAACATCTCAACTCATTTGCCCGCACCATGCAGAGCATCCTTCTTGAACAGCTCAATGGACTTGCCGATGTGCCTGGCCATCGTCACGAACCCGTCTGCACCGACGAGGTAGTCTGCCTTGGCCTCCACGGAGCAGCAGCCACACGTAGGTGAAGGCCACCATGATGCTCAAGTAGTGGAACAAGACGCCTATGCCTTCACTAAAGAACTCGATCACTTGCGCAGAAGGTAGAGTTGGTACCCTAAACACACTAGAGATCGAGAGAGAGAGAGAGAGAGAGAGTAAAGACAGCGGCGCGTGAGTGTAAAAGAGCGCAAAAGAAAAAGACAGCATGATAGGAGTCGGGAGTGCCTGTACAGGGGCTTCGTCGGAGAACTCAGTCGAGAGAGAGAGTTAGGGCGGCGGCACCCTAATCGGACATCAAGAGAGAGTTAGCGATCATCACACGAGTGCAGATGACATTTAGGGCAGATGGCGAGAGAAGCGGGAGAAAGAAAGGAAAAATGAGAAAGAGGGGAGGGACACAAGATCGAGCGTCCAAAATCTCGTGAGATGCTTCTCAACTGTGCAATCAGATGTGGACTGGCGCTCTAATCATGATCGTCAGATTATGATCGGACACTCGTTAATGTGCTTCACACCATGCTGAGCGTCAAGTGCTCACCATACTCATTTTATCCATATATATATAGAAAATAATGAATATGTAAAGCGATTGTTGCTTCACACCGTGTGAGGCAATATTTCAACCATCCATATGCAATTGAACGATTCAAATGAGCAGTGGTAGATGGCTCAAATAAAGTCTCGCGAGATGAAAATTGTTCAAGCGTTTCCCTTCTCTCTCCTCCTTCTCTTCCCCCTCTCCGATCAATCTCCCCTTCTTTGTGGATCTCAATCTCTCTCCGAAGTTCGATCGATCTCCCTGTCTCTTTGTGGATCTCGATCTCTCTCTAATCAGTCTCCCCCTCTCCCTTTCTCTCCCACACACACGATCTGGCCGAGATCCGACGGATCTCGGAGTGGCGACATGGGCATGATCTCGCAGCCGGCGGCCTGGGCGCAGAGCGAAGGATGACTTCTCCTCTGGGTTTCGCTGTGCCGCCGCCAACTTCTCCTCTAATCTCCTTTGGGCTTCGCTATGCTGGCGATCTTGCAGCTGATGGCCTGGGCGCAGAGCAAAGGACGATCTTGCAGTCGGCGACCTGGGCGCAGAGCAAAGGACGATCTCGCAGCTAGTGGCCTGGGCGTAGAGCGAAGGACGATCTCGCAGCCAGCGCCCTAGCGCAGAGCGAAGGACGACATTTCGAGTGCGGGAACCGAACTCGATGCCCTGCGTGTGGAGGACCTCCCGAGGTCCGATGAGGAGATGGTGAGGAGGTTGTGCATGCCGATGCGAAGGAGGAAGATGTCGCCGTACTTGTCTCCGACCTAGAGCTAGTTGCCGAAGACCTGTTGAGTTGGACGAGCAGGACCGCCGCCTCAGATTCGAGAGAAGGGGAACAAGGGATTATTTCTCGCCGGTGACCGCCCCTGCACTTGCCGACGGGTGAGAGATCGGTCTGAGAGATAGTGGGAGGAAAAGATGAGGGATGATTTCTCACGAGAAAATCGTCAACCGTTGATCTCTGTATGGACGTCTCGGATGTTGTGCGACACACTGAGGAGCAAGAGGCGTTTTGTATATTCATTATTCCCATATATATATATATATATATATATATATTATTGTCTGAAAGGAAATATTTCGAAGCTTAGAGGTCCTAATTCTTTTACCTCATTTTAAACTTCAAATTGAGATTTTGGGTCTAGTAAATTTTACCATTCAAACCTTACTTTGTAAATTTTACTGAGATAGGAAAAATAACTGACTCGCATAAAATGTGTATATCGTTAAACATAAAAGAATGTCGAATGAAGTTTTAAATTTATAAATCATCTACACTATTACGATGAGAATCGAAAGTATATAATATATCATTGTGGTGCTTGATGAACGATAGACAAAGCTGAAATATTCATACTTAATTAAACTGCTTGAAGGAAAAACATAAATCTATAGGTGTTGTTCAAAATGAAAAAGTGAAATGTTATAAAGTAGAAATTACAACAAATAAGATTACACTAATTTTTATGAATTTTTAATACCAAAATAGATAGAAAAGAGTATAGCTAAGTACTAGGGCTGAGGGAATATTTTCCCTTGGAGCTTACGTCTTCCAAATTTCATTTAGGATAAAAATGACTGAATGTCACTTCATGCATGTATATAGTCAATCATGATGGGGAAGACACTCGATTTACCCGCTACACTCTCATGCTTGCGAGAAATCTATGTTGCACACGTGAAGGGGCTTATAGAATTGGTGTGATCGTCACTCTCGTGCACGCTGCTCCACTTTCTTTCTTTTGGATTTGAGTTAAGATCTCATTACTACTAAGTACCGAGCATTCAAAAGAAATACACTTAACACGAGATGACTACGATCGGCTCGCGCTCGCCTTAGTGGAATACGGACAATCCTCCCGGGTAAAATGCTGAAAACTACGGTGTCACCGAGTTTATTTAGACGTTTTGAAAGGGGAGAAAAGATCGATTCAGAAAACACGATTCAGAGTTAATGAAAGTTCTTCAGAAATAACTCATTTGTCATTCGCCCTACTCGGGTCGCCGATAATAAATGAGGATCAGAGATATTTCCTCTCGGGCACCGGAACCAAAAAGGAATAAAAAATAACAATGACAAGGAAAGAATACATGAACACCCTATGAATCCGTCTAGGATGGTCCAAGTCTCTAGCTCAATGCGGTTGTCTATTGTCGAAAACTCGAAATACACATAACCCTTTTAGGTTCTGATTGAAAAATGTACGACGTCTAAACCAAACAATGGAAAGTTGCCATTGCTAACTATAAACATATCCAAACTATGAATCACTATCGTCAAAACTCGATTTCTCTACATACGATCGCGTAGAGCCTATAGTATTCTTATGATCGGGGGTGCAAGGCCATGATGATTCAAGAACTCCCCCTAACTTGCAACTGCGAGGAAAAATAAAGAAATTAAATAAGGAATCATTTTCATCAAAGCTCAATTTATCTAGGTTCAGCCGCGTAGAACCTATAGTATCCCTACGGTCGGGGTGCAAGATGAAGATGAATCACGAACTCAAATCCAAAGGTAAATTCAGAAGGTCAAGAGATATGCAATGAAACAGGGATCAAAACATATGTTGTTGAAATGAAAGCGAAGCTCAACATTCAGTTAATCATCAAAGCATCAAAGAAGAATAAGAACATAGTACGAAAGTCATAATCAACATCCCCAGCCACTGTTGGCTGGTTAGTTACACATTACAAAAATTGGAAAAGAAGAAAGAAAAAATAAAAGAGAAAAGGGAGAAGGGAGGCTGCTGGTGCAACCTCCTCTCCAGTCTCCTTCATCAGGAATCCAAAACTCAACCAAAATTTAGAATCCTTCTTCAACCTTCTTGCTCTTTTATAGCTCAAGGGATTGTGCCTCATGTCCACTGCCTTTTCAACTGCTTTCTCATCTCTTTCTTTAGTTTTCCAACCAAAGAAATGTGGATCCTCCTATCTCTTAGTTTGTCACCTGTCCAAAATCAACCAACAATAAAGAATTTCTATTGTGGTCCTTCATGGTTGTTGTTGTGATCCTTTATGCTCTTGTGGTTGCCTCCAGCTCATCAAATATTTATTTGTTCTAGTAAAAGGAATCTTCTGTTTGCTCTTCTTTGTTGTATTTTCCTTAACTTACCACATGTTTATTGTCCTAGCAATTTTCTTTGTCCACATCTATCTATAAAGGTATGAAAAAAGCTTCCTTTCTTTTGTGCAATGGAATCTATCATCCTGACGTAGAAAGACACATTTTTTTTATGTTTGTTGCTTTGTGTAGCTAGGTTGGTGAATCTGTATTGTCTGTCCTCAAATTTGTTTAAGTGTCTTGATTGGGGAGAATGCACCTGTGTTACCCCATATTTTGCCGACTAAAATTTTTACATAAAAAATAATCAAAATAACGACAAAAAGAAATACGACAAATGAAAGCAAATGCGGAAGTTGAATATATCAAAGGTTTGACTAGCCTTCATAAGAGGCAATAGTACATAAGCCACATACGCCCAAAAAGTGCCACAAAATACATCTCAAAAAGGTACCTTAGTATGAGTAGACAATCTCATTACTAAGTACGGTGCGGGAAGCAAAAAGGTGTACTCATCCGCCCAAAAAGGTAGTGGCTCATGACTACAAGACTAGTCTAAATAAAATAGCAACTACGGTCCATAAGGACACGGTAAGACCCGTTACCATACACAATCCAACACAGGCAACGGTACATCAGATAGCTACTACTATGTTCTAACATAACCATATGCAAAAGGACGCCGCCCCGCCGAGACCTCCGTACACGAAGCACCGCCTCTCGAATGACCATTATGCACGGGATCACACAGGGGAGCAAGCGCAATCATTAGCATAACGCTAAGTGCGGGTTCATATAAATCATAAATCAGTTCTATCCAAACATAGCATGAAAAGAGTATAAGATCGTAATAATGTAATAATCATGGATAGAGAGATTTATCAGTCATGGCATGTATCATAATAGCAATGTCATATAGAGAGTCATGATCATAAAAGAGGAACACACTTTCATAATCATGGGTCATGCTTATCTTTCATACATTCATACTTACTTTCATGCTTTTCATTACATTCATCTTTACATCTTTACATTCATCTATTCGTTCATCTGTACATTCATCTTTACTTTCATCATTTCCTTTTTATCTTCTGAAGAGCTCTTCATCTTTTAGGGGTAACACCATTGCATAAAAATGATGATACAGCTATCTAGACATCATATGCACGGGGATTAGTGCCACGGCGAACCCCGTCGGGTTAGGATGTCCTCGCTCTCGGCAGAAGGAACCATCCGTGGGAGAAACTCCCGCCTAGATAGAGCCAATGGTAAACCCATGAGGGGGCCTATTACGAGGCTAGAACATCATCCATCATCGTACATGTGCCTGTCTTTCGATTTATCGATCAAGGCAAATGCAAGTCTTCATCTTTCGATGGATATTTGTTTGTTTAGCAAATCCAGTGGATGGAAGTTTAATCAGAAAATCAGATGTAGAATTGTGAGGTCATGACTTCCAATCCACGCGACAGATGCCCGAGGGTTACGGTCATCTGCCGAGAACACTACGATCGACCGAAGAGGTACGGTCGCCGCTTTGCATTATTCATTTTAATCATGTCATAATTCATCATTATTCATCATCATTCTTTATCATTCTTTATCATGTTCATGAAGGTCGTCATTGCTTTAACATCATAATCATGGTCGTACATCGGAAAGTTCGCGGAAGATCATTATAGTTCTTGGCATAATCAAACATGGTTCATGAAAAGTGATCGGTAGTCGTGATCAGGTGAGAGACATAGTTTCATACAAGTTCTGAGGCAATAAGATTCTTAGGATCAGTATAGTAAGGTATCACAGGTTTTCACATTATTCAAAGGGTCGAAAGTCGCGAACATCGGAAGTCGGGATCGCAACCCGGGCCGAGTAAAAGAAACCTGGGCCGAGTTGGCTTCGATCAGGCTCGGTCTTTCGAGGTGAAGACCGAAAGGAGAACCCGGGCTGAGTTGGGTGTACACCCGGGCCGAGTCGGGTGTACACCCGGGCCGAGTTGAAAATTCGATCAAGTCGGGAGAAGTGATTCTCCCGATCATCTTCCCTGCGCAAAAATCCGGGCCGGGTCGTGGGTGACCCGGTCCGGGCACCTGGTTCGCCCGAGCTCGAGCCCGGCGTCCATGGCGGACCCGGGCTGTGCTCGGGTGAACCCGATGCGGCCAGACCGAGCCCGGGCCGAGTTCGGAGGAACTCAGGCCGGGTTCGACCGAGTCGTAAAATAGGTTCTAAGTTTCAATCTTTTTCCGGTGATCGCCGGCGCAATACAATGAAGCTAACTACGTTATTGGCATACATTCATGAAATGTAGAGCATCTAAAGTCTAATACACAGCAAACCACAGTCCTAAGCATACATCTAACAGTAAACTACTACTATGACAGTTCATAAATTCATATCATCTCGGATCAGATTGTTCGTGCATATAATCGTTCTTTTTTCATACATTTACATCCTTGCATAATTAGTCAATCATACATATCATCATGGCAGTTTCATGTAATTCTTTAATCATGGCAGTTTCGTGTACTTCTCAAATCATGGCAGCTTCATGTACTTCTCAAATCATGGCACTCAGTTCGTCATATTCACATACGATGGAGCATAAGACATTTGCATATTTAGATCAACACATGGGGGATTCGAATCAGGCATGAATGGTTCTTTTAGAGTCTGATTTATGAAAAAGATCCCGATCCACACACCTATTATGCCTAAGCTTTTCCGTGAAGTCGTGAGTGTTTCGTCCTCAAGTCTATCCGTGTCATAGCTCCGTCGCCCTTTTCCGTTCGTCGGAGAGAAAAGAGGATAGTGAGCTATTTAGGGGAGAGCACGGGTTTCGGGACGACCCGGTCGCCCCGACCCGCACCGGCTCGGAAATCTGGGTTTTTTCTCAGCCCGGTTACCTACTAGGCCAGGACCGGGTCTCACTCTTTGAGACCCGACCGGTACTGGGTTCGGGTTGTAAAAACCTGACACGATCCTGACCCGTATCATATAGTATAGTAATATATTAAATTATTTAAAAACATTATATTTACATCTATTTTAATTTAAAATTTATAGTTTATTATATATAAATTTAAAACCCGGTCCCGATCCTGGTTTTGCTCACCCCTAGAGCTATTTGATCGGAACGACGAAGCCAGGGAAGAAACAAGGGGGAAAGGAGAAGAGGCAGACCTTCCCTGCTTTGGTGTCTCCGCTGTTCACCTTCCCTGTCATCGGCGCCGTGGACGTTCATCGACGTCTGCGACCGTTGGTCGCTGCCCACTCGTCGAAGGAAGAGAAAAGGAGGGTGAGAGACGTAGTCGGGACAGCGAGAGTCCAAGGAGAGCAGGGGTTTCTTTTCTCACCTCATCAAGTTCCCTGCTGCCTGCCTTCTCTGTCACCTGCGCCGGAAGGGATCGCCGGCGGTGTCCACTTGCCGCCCGCTGTTCGCGCTCGTCGGAAAAAGGGAGAACGGCCGAGTGAGAGTGAGAGGTGATCGGAAATCATTCGAACACTAAAAGAAAATAGGGGCGTTGCTCTCATCGTGTCACTGCTGTCCACCTGCGTCGGAGCTGACCTCCGTCCGCCGTCCGTCCGCCGCCTATTGTCCACGCACCAGAGACAAGAAGAAAATCGCGTGAGGAGGCAGCGCGGCCAGGAACACAGAGAAGCAGAGGGGGATAGTGAGAGGCATCAGTGCTTCTTTTATAGAAGCGGAGGAGGTCGGCCGGTGCTTCTCCCTACGGCGATCCGGTGGCAGGATCGTCCTGCCATGTGTCGTTGTGGAGCTGCGCAGCAGGGTCGGACATTGGGGAAGACTCTACGGTGATCAGCTTGCCCCAAATCGTGAGGAGGGAAAGAGTTGAGTGCAGAGAGAGAGATGGCAGCAGAAGAAACAAAAGAGAAGAATAGAAGGAGAAAGGGCAAACAGAAAAGGAGAATGTGAAGGTTTTGATGAGTTCGCCCTTCATCATTTCGTTCTCTCTTTTTTTTATTGACTGCTTGACCGTGTTGTTACATTATAATATCCATAAAAAAAGGATTCATCCCCGAATCCGGTAAGGTATGGAGCTTACCAAATAGGTGCGGAAACTCTTTGCGCATCTCGGACTCGAGTTCCCACGTCGCTTCTCTCCCGTGATGATACTTTCATGCGACTTTAACTAATGGCACATCTTTGTCCTTCCGATATTAATTAGTCAATCATACATATCATCATGGCAGTTTCATGTAATTCTTTAATCATGGCAGTTTCGTGTACTTCTCAAATCATGGCAGCTTCATGTACTTCTCAAATCATGGCACTCAGTTCATCATATTCACATACGATGGAGCATAAGACATTTGCATATTTAGATCAACACATGGGGGATTCGAATCAGGCATGCATGGTTCTTTTAGAGTCCGATTTATGAAAAAGATCCCGATCCACACACCTGTTATGCCTAAGCTTTTCCGTGAAGTCATGAGTGTTTCATCCTCAAGTCTGTCCGTGTCACAGCTCCGTCGCCCTCTATTCGTTCGTCGGAGAGAAAAGAGGACAGTGAGCTATTTGGTCGGAACGACGAAGCCAGGGAAGAAACAAGGGGGAAAGGAGAAGAGGCAGACCTTCCCTGCTTTGGTGTCTCCGCTATTCACCTTCCCTGTCATCGGCGCCGTGGACGTTCATCGACGTCTGCGCCCGTTGGTCGCTGCCCACTCTCCGAAGGAAGAGAAAAGGAGGGTGAGAGACGTAGTCGAGACAACGAGAGTCCAAGGAGAGCAGGGGTTTCTTTTCTCACCTCGTCAAGTTCCCTGCTGCCCGCCTTCTCTGTCACCTGCGCCGGAAGGGATCGCCGGCGGTGTCCACTCGTCGCCCGCTGTTCGCGCTCGTCGGAAAAAGGGAGAACGGTCGAGTGAGAGTGAGAGGTGATCGAAAATCATTCGAACACTAAAAGAAAACAGGGGCGTTGCTCTCACCGTGTCACTGTTGTCCGCCTGCGTCAGAGCTGACCTCCGCCGTCGTCCGTCCGCCGCCTGTTGTCCACGCACCGAAGACAAGAAGAAAATCGCATGAGGAGGCAGCTCAGCCAGGAACACAGAGAAGCAGAGGGGGATAGTGAGAGGCATCGGTGCTTCTTTTATAGAAGCGGAGGAGGTCGGTCGGTGCTTCTCCCTACGGCGATCCGGTGGCAGGATCGTCCTGCCATGTGTCGTTGTGGAGCTGCGCAGCAGGGTCGGACATTGGGGAAGACTCTACGGTGATCAGCTTGCCCCAAATCGTGAGGAGGGAAAGAGTTGAGTGCAGAGAGAGAGATGGCAGCAGAAGAAACAAAAGAGAAGAATAGAAGGAGAAAGGGCAAACAGAAAAGGAGAATGTGAAGGTTCTGATGAGTTCGCCCTTCATCATTTCGTTCTCTCTTTTTTTTATTGACTGCTTGACCGTGTTGTTACATTATAATATCCGTAAAAAAAGGATTCATCCCCGAATCCGGTAAGGTATGGAGCTTACCAAATAGGTGCGGAAACTCTTTGCGCATCTCGGACTCGAGTTCCCACGTCGCTTCTCTCCCGTGATGATACTTTCATGCGACTTTAACTAATGGCACCTCTTTGTCCTTCCGATATTAATTAGTCAATCATACATATCATCATGGCAGTTTCATGTAATTCTTTAATCATGGCAGTTTCGTGTACTTCTCAAATCATGGCAGCTTCATGTACTTCTCAAATCATGGCACTCAGTTCATCATATTCACATACGATGGAGCATAAGACATTTGCATATTTAGATCAACACATGGGGGATTCGAATCAGGCATGCATGGTTCTTTTAGAGTCCGATTTATGAAAAAGATCCCGATCCACACACCTGTTATGCCTAAGCTTTTCCGTGAAGTCATGAGTGTTTCATCCTCAAGTCTGTCCGTGTCACAGCTCCGTCGCCCTCTATTCGTTCGTCGGAGAGAAAAGAGGACAGTGAGCTATTTGGTCGGAACGACGAAGCCAGGGAAGAAACAAGGGGGAAAGGAGAAGAGGCAGACCTTCCCTGCTTTGGTGTCTCCGCTATTCACCTTCCCTGTCATCGGCGCCGTGGACGTTCATCGACGTCTGCGCCCGTTGGTCGCTGCCCACTCTCCGAAGGAAGAGAAAAGGAGGGTGAGAGACGTAGTCGAGACAACGAGAGTCCAAGGAGAGCAGGGGTTTCTTTTCTCACCTCGTCAAGTTCCCTGCTGCCCGCCTTCTCTGTCACCTGCGTCGGAAGGGATCGCCGGCGGTGTCCACTCGTCGCCCGCTGTTCGCGCTCGTCGGAAAAAGGGAGAACGGTCGAGTGAGAGTGAGAGGTGATCGAAAATCATTCGAACACTAAAAGAAAACAGGGGCGTTGCTCTCACCGTGTCACTGTTGTCCGCCTGCGTCAGAGCTGACCTCCGCCGTCGTCCGTCCGCCGCCTGTTGTCCACGCACCGAAGACAAGAAGAAAATCGCATGAGGAGGCAGCTCGGCCAGGAACACAGAGAAGCAGAGGGGGATAGTGAGAGGCATCGGTGCTTCTTTTATAGAAGCGGAGGAGGTCGGCCGGTGCTTCTCCCTACGGCGATCCGGTGGCAGGATCGTCCTGCCATGTGTCGTTGTGGAGCTGCGCAGCAGGGTCGGACATTGGGGAAGACTCTACGGTGATCAGCTTGCCCCAAATCGTGAGGAGGGAAAGAGTTGAGTGCAGAGAGAGAGATGGCAGCAGAAGAAACAAAAGAGAAGAATAGAAGGAGAAAGGGCAAACAGAAAAGGAGAATGTGAAGGTTCTGATGAGTTCGCCCTTCATCATTTCGTTCTCTCTTTTTTTTATTGACTGCTTGACCGTGTTGTTACATTATAATATCCATAAAAAAAGGATTCATCCCCGAATCCGGTAAGGTATGGAGCTTACCAAATAGGTGCGGAAACTCTTTGCGCATCTCGGACTCGAGTTCCCACGTCGCTTCTCTCCCGTGATGATACTTTCATGCGACTTTAACTAATGGCACCTCTTTGTCCTTCCGATATTAATTAGTCAATCATACATATCATCATGGCAGTTTCATGTAATTCTTTAATCATGGCAGTTTCGTGTACTTCTCAAATCATGGCAGCTTCATGTACTTCTCAAATCATGGCACTCAGTTCATCATATTCACATACGATGGAGCATAAGACATTTGCATATTTAGATCAACACATGGGGGATTCGAATCAGGCATGCATGGTTCTTTTAGAGTCCGATTTATGAAAAAGATCCCGATCCACACACCTGTTATGCCTAAGCTTTTCCGTGAAGTCATGAGTGTTTCATCCTCAAGTCTGTCCGTGTCACAGCTCCGTCGCCCTCTATTCGTTCGTCGGAGAGAAAAGAGGACAGTGAGCTATTTGGTCGGAACGACGAAGCCAGGGAAGAAACAAGGGGGAAAGGAGAAGAGGCAGACCTTCCCTGCTTTGGTGTCTCCGCTATTCACCTTCCCTGTCATCGGCGCCGTGGACGTTCATCGACGTCTGCGCCCGTTGGTCGCTGCCCACTCTCCGAAGGAAGAGAAAAGGAGGGTGAGAGACGTAGTCGAGACAACGAGAGTCCAAGGAGAGCAGGGGTTTCTTTTCTCACCTCGTCAAGTTCCCTGCTGCCCGCCTTCTCTGTCACCTGCGCCGGAAGGGATCGCCGGCGGTGTCCACTCGTCGCCCGCTGTTCGCGCTCGTCGGAAAAAGGGAGAACGGTCGAGTGAGAGTGAGAGGTGATCGAAAATCATTCGAACACTAAAAGAAAACAGGGGCGTTGCTCTCACCGTGTCACTGTTGTCCGCCTGCGTCAGAGCTGACCTCCGCCGTCGTCCGTCCGCCGCCTGTTGTCCACGCACCGAAGACAAGAAGAAAATCGCATGAGGAGGCAGCTCGGCCAGGAACACAGAGAAGCAGAGGGGGATAGTGAGAGGCATCGGTGCTTCTTTTATAGAAGCGGAGGAGGTCGGTCGGTGCTTCTCCCTACGGCGATCCGGTGGCAGGATCGTCCTGCCATGTGTCGTTGTGGAGCTGCGCAGCAGGGTCGGACATTGGGGAAGACTCTACGGTGATCAGCTTGCCCCAAATCGTGAGGAGGGAAAGAGTTGAGTGCAGAGAGAGAGATGGCAGCAGAAGAAACAAAAGAGAAGAATAGAAGGAGAAAGGGCAAACAGAAAAGGAGAATGTGAAGGTTCTGATGAGTTCGCCCTTCATCATTTCGTTCTCTCTTTTTTTTATTGACTGCTTGACCGTGTTGTTACATTATAATATCCGTAAAAAAAGGATTCATCCCCGAATCCGGTAAGGTATGGAGCTTACCAAATAGGTGCGGAAACTCTTTGCGCATCTCGGACTCGAGTTCCCACGTCGCTTCTCTCCCGTGATGATACTTTCATGCGACTTTAACTAATGGCACCTCTTTGTCCTTCCGATATTAATTAGTCAATCATACATATCATCATGGCAGTTTCATGTAATTCTTTAATCATGGCAGTTTCGTGTACTTCTCAAATCATGGCAGCTTCATGTACTTCTCAAATCATGGCACTCAGTTCATCATATTCACATACGATGGAGCATAAGACATTTGCATATTTAGATCAACACATGGGGGATTCGAATCAGGCATGCATGGTTCTTTTAGAGTCCGATTTATGAAAAAGATCCCGATCCACACACCTGTTATGCCTAAGCTTTTCCGTGAAGTCATGAGTGTTTCATCCTCAAGTCTGTCCGTGTCACAGCTCCGTCGCCCTCTATTCGTTCGTCGGAGAGAAAAGAGGACAGTGAGCTATTTGGTCGGAACGACGAAGCCAGGGAAGAAACAAGGGGGAAAGGAGAAGAGGCAGACCTTCCCTGCTTTGGTGTCTCCGCTATTCACCTTCCCTGTCATCGGCGCCGTGGACGTTCATCGACGTCTGCGCCCGTTGGTCGCTGCCCACTCTCCGAAGGAAGAGAAAAGGAGGGTGAGAGACGTAGTCGAGACAACGAGAGTCCAAGGAGAGCAGGGGTTTCTTTTCTCACCTCGTCAAGTTCCCTGCTGCCCGCCTTCTCTGTCACCTGCGCCGGAAGGGATCGCCGGCGGTGTCCACTCGTCGCCCGCTGTTCGCGCTCGTCGGAAAAAGGGAGAACGGTCGAGTGAGAGTGAGAGGTGATCGAAAATCATTCGAACACTAAAAGAAAACAGGGGCGTTGCTCTCACCGTGTCACTGTTGTCCGCCTGCGTCAGAGCTGACCTCCGCCGTCGTCCGTCCGCCGCCTGTTGTCCACGCACCGAAGACAAGAAGAAAATCGCATGAGGAGGCAGCTCGGCCAGGAACACAGAGAAGCAGAGGGGGATAGTGAGAGGCATCGGTGCTTCTTTTATAGAAGCGGAGGAGGTCGGCCGGTGCTTCTCCCTACGGCGATCCGGTGGCAGGATCGTCCTGCCATGTGTCGTTGTGGAGCTGCGCAGCAGGGTCGGACATTGGGGAAGACTCTACGGTGATCAGCTTGCCCCAAATCGTGAGGAGGGAAAGAGTTGAGTGCAGAGAGAGAGATGGCAGCAGAAGAAACAAAAGAGAAGAATAGAAGGAGAAAGGGCAAACAGAAAAGGAGAATGTGAAGGTTCTGATGAGTTCGCCCTTCATCATTTCGTTCTCTCTTTTTTTTATTGACTGCTTGACCGTGTTGTTACATTATAATATCCATAAAAAAAGGATTCATCCCCGAATCCGGTAAGGTATGGAGCTTACCAAATAGGTGCGGAAACTCTTTGCGCATCTCGGACTCGAGTTCCCACGTCGCTTCTCTCCCGTGATGATACTTTCATGCGACTTTAACTAATGGCACCTCTTTGTCCTTCCGATATTAATTAGTCAATCATACATATCATCATGGCAGTTTCATGTAATTCTTTAATCATGGCAGTTTCGTGTACTTCTCAAATCATGGCAGCTTCATGTACTTCTCAAATCATGGCACTCAGTTCATCATATTCACATACGATGGAGCATAAGACATTTGCATATTTAGATCAACACATGGGGGATTCGAATCAGGCATGCATGGTTCTTTTAGAGTCCGATTTATGAAAAAGATCCCGATCCACACACCTGTTATGCCTAAGCTTTTCCGTGAAGTCATGAGTGTTTCATCCTCAAGTCTGTCCGTGTCACAGCTCCGTCGCCCTCTATTCGTTCGTCGGAGAGAAAAGAGGACAGTGAGCTATTTGGTCGGAACGACGAAGCCAGGGAAGAAACAAGGGGGAAAGGAGAAGAGGCAGACCTTCCCTGCTTTGGTGTCTCCGCTATTCACCTTCCCTGTCATCGGCGCCGTGGACGTTCATCGACGTCTGCGCCCGTTGGTCGCTGCCCACTCTCCGAAGGAAGAGAAAAGGAGGGTGAGAGACGTAGTCGAGACAACGAGAGTCCAAGGAGAGCAGGGGTTTCTTTTCTCACCTCGTCAAGTTCCCTGCTGCCCGCCTTCTCTGTCACCTGCGCCGGAAGGGATCGCCGGCGGTGTCCACTCGTCGCCCGCTGTTCGCGCTCGTCGGAAAAAGGGAGAACGGTCGAGTGAGAGTGAGAGGTGATCGAAAATCATTCGAACACTAAAAGAAAACAGGGGCGTTGCTCTCACCGTGTCACTGTTGTCCGCCTGCGTCAGAGCTGACCTCCGCCGTCGTCCGTCCGCCGCCTGTTGTCCACGCACCGAAGACAAGAAGAAAATCGCATGAGGAGGCAGCTCGGCCAGGAACACAGAGAAGCAGAGGGGGATAGTGAGAGGCATCGGTGCTTCTTTTATAGAAGCGGAGGAGGTCGGTCGGTGCTTCTCCCTACGGCGATCCGGTGGCAGGATCGTCCTGCCATGTGTCGTTGTGGAGCTGCGCAGCAGGGTCGGACATTGGGGAAGACTCTACGGTGATCAGCTTGCCCCAAATCGTGAGGAGGGAAAGAGTTGAGTGCAGAGAGAGAGATGGCAGCAGAAGAAACAAAAGAGAAGAATAGAAGGAGAAAGGGCAAACAGAAAAGGAGAATGTGAAGGTTCTGATGAGTTCGCCCTTCATCATTTCGTTCTCTCTTTTTTTTATTGACTGCTTGACCGTGTTGTTACATTATAATATCCGTAAAAAAAGGATTCATCCCCGAATCCGGTAAGGTATGGAGCTTACCAAATAGGTGCGGAAACTCTTTGCGCATCTCGGACTCGAGTTCCCACGTCGCTTCTCTCCCGTGATGATACTTTCATGCGACTTTAACTAATGGCACCTCTTTGTCCTTCCGATATTAATTAGTCAATCATACATATCATCATGGCAGTTTCATGTAATTCTTTAATCATGGCAGTTTCGTGTACTTCTCAAATCATGGCAGCTTCATGTACTTCTCAAATCATGGCACTCAGTTCATCATATTCACATACGATGGAGCATAAGACATTTGCATATTTAGATCAACACATGGGGGATTCGAATCAGGCATGCATGGTTCTTTTAGAGTCCGATTTATGAAAAAGATCCCGATCCACACACCTGTTATGCCTAAGCTTTTCCGTGAAGTCATGAGTGTTTCATCCTCAAGTCTGTCCGTGTCACAGCTCCGTCGCCCTCTATTCGTTCGTCGGAGAGAAAAGAGGACAGTGAGCTATTTGGTCGGAACGACGAAGCCAGGGAAGAAACAAGGGGGAAAGGAGAAGAGGCAGACCTTCCCTACTTTGGTGTCTCCGCTATTCACCTTCCCTGTCATCGGCGCCGTGGACGTTCATCGACGTCTGCGCCCGTTGGTCGCTGCCCACTCTCCGAAGGAAGAGAAAAGGAGGGTGAGAGACGTAGTCGAGACAACGAGAGTCCAAGGAGAGCAGGGGTTTCTTTTCTCACCTCGTCAAGTTCCCTGCTGCCCGCCTTCTCTGTCACCTGCGCCGGAAGGGATCGCCGGCGGTGTCCACTCGTCGCCCGCTGTTCGCGCTCGTCGGAAAAAGGGAGAACGGTCGAGTGAGAGTGAGAGGTGATCGAAAATCATTCGAACACTAAAAGAAAACAGGGGCGTTGCTCTCACCGTGTCACTGTTGTCCGCCTGCGTCAGAGCTGACCTCCGCCGTCGTCCGTCCGCCGCCTGTTGTCCACGCACCGAAGACAAGAAGAAAATCGCATGAGGAGGCAGCTCGGCCAGGAACACAGAGAAGCAGAGGGGGATAGTGAGAGGCATCGGTGCTTCTTTTATAGAAGCGGAGGAGGTCGGCCGGTGCTTCTCCCTACGGCGATCCGGTGGCAGGATCGTCCTGCCATGTGTCGTTGTGGAGCTGCGCAGCAGGGTCGGACATTGGGGAAGACTCTACGGTGATCAGCTTGCCCCAAATCGTGAGGAGGGAAAGAGTTGAGTGCAGAGAGAGAGATGGCAGCAGAAGAAACAAAAGAGAAGAATAGAAGGAGAAAGGGCAAACAGAAAAGGAGAATGTGAAGGTTCTGATGAGTTCGCCCTTCATCATTTCGTTCTCTCTTTTTTTTATTGACTGCTTGACCGTGTTGTTACATTATAATATCCATAAAAAAAGGATTCATCCCCGAATCCGGTAAGGTATGGAGCTTACCAAATAGGTGCGGAAACTCTTTGCGCATCTCGGACTCGAGTTCCCACGTCGCTTCTCTCCCGTGATGATACTTTCATGCGACTTTAACTAATGGCACCTCTTTGTCCTTCCGATATTAATTAGTCAATCATACATATCATCATGGCAGTTTCATGTAATTCTTTAATCATGGCAGTTTCGTGTACTTCTCAAATCATGGCAGCTTCATGTACTTCTCAAATCATGGCACTCAGTTCATCATATTCACATACGATGGAGCATAAGACATTTGCATATTTAGATCAACACATGGGGGATTCGAATCAGGCATGCATGGTTCTTTTAGAGTCCGATTTATGAAAAAGATCCCGATCCACACACCTGTTATGCCTAAGCTTTTCCGTGAAGTCATGAGTGTTTCATCCTCAAGTCTGTCCGTGTCACAGCTCCGTCGCCCTCTATTCGTTCGTCGGAGAGAAAAGAGGACAGTGAGCTATTTGGTCGGAACGACGAAGCCAGGGAAGAAACAAGGGGGAAAGGAGAAGAGGCAGACCTTCCCTGCTTTGGTGTCTCCGCTATTCACCTTCCCTGTCATCGGCGCCGTGGACGTTCATCGACGTCTGCGCCCGTTGGTCGCTGCCCACTCTCCGAAGGAAGAGAAAAGGAGGGTGAGAGACGTAGTCGAGACAACGAGAGTCCAAGGAGAGCAGGGGTTTCTTTTCTCACCTCGTCAAGTTCCCTGCTGCCCGCCTTCTCTGTCACCTGCGCCGGAAGGGATCGCCGGCGGTGTCCACTCGTCGCCCGCTGTTCGCGCTCGTCGGAAAAAGGGAGAACGGTCGAGTGAGAGTGAGAGGTGATCGAAAATCATTCGAACACTAAAAGAAAACAGGGGCGTTGCTCTCACCGTGTCACTGTTGTCCGCCTGCGTCAGAGCTGACCTCCGCCGTCGTCCGTCCGCCGCCTGTTGTCCACGCACCGAAGACAAGAAGAAAATCGCATGAGGAGGCAGCTCGGCCAGGAACACAGAGAAGCAGAGGGGGATAGTGAGAGGCATCGGTGCTTCTTTTATAGAAGCGGAGGAGGTCGGTCGGTGCTTCTCCCTACGGCGATCCGGTGGCAGGATCGTCCTGCCATGTGTCGTTGTGGAGCTGCGCAGCAGGGTCGGACATTGGGGAAGACTCTACGGTGATCAGCTTGCCCCAAATCGTGAGGAGGGAAAGAGTTGAGTGCAGAGAGAGAGATGGCAGCAGAAGAAACAAAAGAGAAGAATAGAAGGAGAAAGGGCAAACAGAAAAGGAGAATGTGAAGGTTCTGATGAGTTCGCCCTTCATCATTTCGTTCTCTCTTTTTTTTATTGACTGCTTGACCGTGTTGTTACATTATAATATCCGTAAAAAAAGGATTCATCCCCGAATCCGGTAAGGTATGGAGCTTACCAAATAGGTGCGGAAACTCTTTGCGCATCTCGGACTCGAGTTCCCACGTCGCTTCTCTCCCGTGATGATACTTTCATGCGACTTTAACTAATGGCACCTCTTTGTCCTTCCGATATTAATTAGTCAATCATACATATCATCATGGCAGTTTCATGTAATTCTTTAATCATGGCAGTTTCGTGTACTTCTCAAATCATGGCAGCTTCATGTACTTCTCAAATCATGGCACTCAGTTCATCATATTCACATACGATGGAGCATAAGACATTTGCATATTTAGATCAACACATGGGGGATTCGAATCAGGCATGCATGGTTCTTTTAGAGTCCGATTTATGAAAAAGATCCCGATCCACACACCTGTTATGCCTAAGCTTTTCCGTGAAGTCATGAGTGTTTCATCCTCAAGTCTGTCCGTGTCACAGCTCCGTCGCCCTCTATTCGTTCGTCGGAGAGAAAAGAGGACAGTGAGCTATTTGGTCGGAACGACGAAGCCAGGGAAGAAACAAGGGGGAAAGGAGAAGAGGCAGACTTTCCCTACTTTGGTGTCTCCGCTATTCACCTTCCCTGTCATCGGCGCCGTGGACGTTCATCGACGTCTGCGCCCGTTGGTCGCTGCCCACTCTCCGAAGGAAGAGAAAAGGAGGGTGAGAGACGTAGTCGAGACAACGAGAGTCCAAGGAGAGCAGGGGTTTCTTTTCTCACCTCGTCAAGTTCCCTGCTGCCCGCCTTCTCTGTCACCTGCGCCGGAAGGGATCGCCGGCGGTGTCCACTCGTCGCCCGCTGTTCGCGCTCGTCGGAAAAAGGGAGAACGGTCGAGTGAGAGTGAGAGGTGATCGAAAATCATTCGAACACTAAAAGAAAACAGGGGCGTTGCTCTCACCGTGTCACTGTTGTCCGCCTGCGTCAGAGCTGACCTCCGCCGTCGTCCGTCCGCCGCCTGTTGTCCACGCACCGAAGACAAGAAGAAAATCGCATGAGGAGGCAGCTCGGCCAGGAACACAGAGAAGCAGAGGGGGATAGTGAGAGGCATCGGTGCTTCTTTTATAGAAGCGGAGGAGGTCGGCCGGTGCTTCTCCCTACGGCGATCCGGTGGCAGGATCGTCCTGCCATGTGTCGTTGTGGAGCTGCGCAGCAGGGTCGGACATTGGGGAAGACTCTACGGTGATCAGCTTGCCCCAAATCGTGAGGAGGGAAAGAGTTGAGTGCAGAGAGAGAGATGGCAGCAGAAGAAACAAAAGAGAAGAATAGAAGGAGAAAGGGCAAACAGAAAAGGAGAATGTGAAGGTTCTGATGAGTTCGCCCTTCATCATTTCGTTCTCTCTTTTTTTTATTGACTGCTTGACCGTGTTGTTACATTATAATATCCATAAAAAAAGGATTCATCCCCGAATCCGGTAAGGTATGGAGCTTACCAAATAGGTGCGGAAACTCTTTGCGCATCTCGGACTCGAGTTCCCACGTCGCTTCTCTCCCGTGATGATACTTTCATGCGACTTTAACTAATGGCACCTCTTTGTCCTTCCGATATTAATTAGTCAATCATACATATCATCATGGCAGTTTCATGTAATTCTTTAATCATGGCAGTTTCGTGTACTTCTCAAATCATGGCAGCTTCATGTACTTCTCAAATCATGGCACTCAGTTCATCATATTCACATACGATGGAGCATAAGACATTTGCATATTTAGATCAACACATGGGGGATTCGAATCAGGCATGCATGGTTCTTTTAGAGTCCGATTTATGAAAAAGATCCCGATCCACACACCTGTTATGCCTAAGCTTTTCCGTGAAGTCATGAGTGTTTCATCCTCAAGTCTGTCCGTGTCACAGCTCCGTCGCCCTCTATTCGTTCGTCGGAGAGAAAAGAGGACAGTGAGCTATTTGGTCGGAACGACGAAGCCAGGGAAGAAACAAGGGGGAAAGGAGAAGAGGCAGACCTTCCCTGCTTTGGTGTCTCCGCTATTCACCTTCCCTGTCATCGGCGCCGTGGACGTTCATCGACGTCTGCGCCCGTTGGTCGCTGCCCACTCTCCGAAGGAAGAGAAAAGGAGGGTGAGAGACGTAGTCGAGACAACGAGAGTCCAAGGAGAGCAGGGGTTTCTTTTCTCACCTCGTCAAGTTCCCTGCTGCCCGCCTTCTCTGTCACCTGCGCCGGAAGGGATCGCCGGCGGTGTCCACTCGTCGCCCGCTGTTCGCGCTCGTCGGAAAAAGGGAGAACGGTCGAGTGAGAGTGAGAGGTGATCGAAAATCATTCGAACACTAAAAGAAAATAGGGGCGTTGCTCTCACCGTGTCACTGTTGTCCGCCTGCGTCAAAGCTGACCTCCGCCGTCGTCCGTCCGCCGCCTGTTGTCCACGCACCGAAGACAAGAAGAAAATCGCATGAGGAGGCAGCTCGGCCAGGAACACAGAGAAGCAGAGGGGGATAGTGAGAGGCATCGGTGCTTCTTTTATAGAAGCGGAGGAGGTCAGCCGGTGCTTCTCCCTACGGCGATCCGGTGGCAGGATAGTCTTGCCATGTGTCGTTGTGGAGCTACGCAGCAGAGTCGGACATTGGGGAAGACTCTGCGATGATCAGCTTGCCCCAAATCGTGAGGAGGGAAAGAGTTGAGTGCAGAGAGAGAGATGGCAACAGAAGAAACAAAAGAGAAGAATAGAAGGAGAAAGGGCAAACAGAAAAGGAGAATGTGAAGGTTCTGATGAGTTCGCCCTTCATCATTTCGTTCTCTCTTTTTTTTATTGACTGCTTGACCGTGTTGTTACATTATAATATCCATAAAAAAAGGATTCATCCCCGAATCCGGTAAGGTATGGAGCTTACCAAATAGGTGCGGAAACTCTTTGCGCATCTCGGACTCGAGTTCCCACGTCGCTTCTCTCCCGTGATGATACTTTCATGCGACTTTAACTAATGGCACCTCTTTGTCCTTCCGATATTAATTAGTCAATCATACATATCATCATGGCAGTTTCATGTAATTCTTTAATCATGGCAGTTTCGTGTACTTCTCAAATCATGGCAGCTTCATGTACTTCTCAAATCATGGCACTCAGTTCATCATATTCACATACGATGGAGCATAAGACATTTGCATATTTAGATCAACACATGGGGGATTCGAATCAGGCATGCATGGTTCTTTTAGAGTCCGATTTATGAAAAAGATCCCGATCCACACACCTGTTATGCCTAAGCTTTTCCGTGAAGTCGTGAGTGTTTCATCCTCAAGTCTGTCCGTGTCACAGCTCCGTCGCCCTCTATCCGTTCGTCGGAGAGAAAAGAGGACAGTGAGCTATTTGGTCGGAACGACGAAGCCAGGGAAGAAACAAGGGGGAAAGGAGAAGAGGCAGACCTTCCCTGCTTTGGTGTCTCCGCTATTCACCTTCCCTGTCATCGGCACCGTGGACGTTCATCGACGTCTGTGCCCGTTGGTCGCTGCCCACTCTCCGAAGGAAGAGAAAAGGAGGGTGAGAGACGTAGTCGAGACAACGAGAGTCCAAGGAGAGCAGGGGTTTCTTTTCTCACCTCGTCAAGTTCCCTGCTGCCCGCCTTCTCTGTCACCTGCGCCGGAAGGGATCGCCGGCGGTGTCCACTCGTCGCCCGCTGTTCGCGCTCGTCGGAAAAAGGGAGAACGGTCGAGTGAGAGTGAGAGGTGATCGAAAATCATTCGAACACTAAAAGGAAACAGGGGCGTTGCTCTCACCGTGTCACTGTTGTCCGCCTGCGTCAGAGCTGACCTCCGCCGTCGTCCGTCCGCCGCCTGTTGTCCACGCACCGAAGACAAGAAGAAAATCGCATGAGGAGGCAGCTCGGCCAGGAACACAGAGAAGCAGAGGGGGATAGTGAGAGGCATCGGTGCTTCTTTTATAGAAGCGGAAGAGGTCGGCCGGTGCTTCTCCCTACGGCGATCCGGTGGCAGGATAGTCTTGCCATGTGTCGTTGTGGAGCTACGCAGCAGAGTCGGACATTGGGGAAGACTCTGCGATGATCAGCTTGCCCCAAATCGTGAGGAGGGAAAGAGTTGAGTGCAGAGAGAGAGATGGCAACAGAAGAAACAAAAGAGAAGAATAGAAGGAGAAAGGGCAAATAGAAAAGGACAATGTGAAGGTTCTGATGAGTTCGCCCTTCATCATTTCGTTCTCTCTTTTTTTTATTGACTGCTTGACCGTGTTGTTACATTATAATATCCATAAAAAAAGGATTCATCCCCGAA
Organism: Pontederia crassipes; assembly: GCA_030549335.1. NCBI lineage: Eukaryota > Viridiplantae > Streptophyta > Magnoliopsida > Commelinales > Pontederiaceae > Pontederia > Pontederia crassipes. The sequence goes on along the minus strand of CM060188.1, from coordinate 8,322,835 downwards.
TCCGGTAAGGTATGGAGCTTACCAAATAGGTGCGGAAACTCTTTGCGCATCTCGGACTCGAGTTCCCACGCCGCTTCTCTCCCGTGATGATACTTTCATGCGACTTTAACTAATGGCACCTCTTTGTCCTTCCGATATTAATTAGTCAATCATACATATCATCATGGCAGTTTCATGTAATTCTTTAATCATGGCAGTTTCGTGTACTTCTCAAATCATGGCAGCTTCATGTACTTCTCAAATCATGGCACTCAGTTCATCATATTCACATACGATGGAGCATAAGACATTTGCATATTTAGATCAACACATGGGGGATTCGAATCAGGCATGCATGGTTCTTTTAGAGTCCGATTTATGAAAAAGATCCCGATCCACACACCTGTTATGCCTAAGCTTTTCCGTGAAGTCGTGAGTGTTTCATCCTCAAGTCTGTCCGTGTCACAGCTCCGTCGCCCTCTATCCGTTCGTCGGAGAGAAAAGAGGACAGTGAGCTCTTTGGTCGGAACGACGAAGCCAGGGAAGAAACAAGGGGGAAAGGAGAAGAGGCAGACCTTCCCTGCTTTGGTGTCTCCGCTATTCACCTTCCCTGTCATCGGCGCCGTGGACGTTCATCGACGTCTGCGCCCGTTGGTCGCTGCCCACTCTCCGAAGGAAGAGGAAAGGAGGGTGAGAGACGTAGTCGAGACAACGAGAGTCCAAGGAGAGCAGGGGTTTCTTTTCTCACCTCGTCAAGTTCCCTGCTGCCCGCCTTCTCTGTCACCTGCGCCGGAAGGGATCGCCGGCGGTGTCCACTCGTCGCCCGCTGTTCGCGCTCGTCGAAAAAAGGGAGAACGGTCGAGTGAGAGTGAGAGGTGATCGAAAATCATTCGAACACTAAAAGAAAACAGGGGCGTTGCTCTCATCGTGTCACTGTTGTCCGCCTGCGTCAGAGCTGACCTCCGCCGTCGTCCGTCCGCCGCCTGTTGTCCACGCACCGAAGACAAGAAGAAAATCGCATGAGGAGGCAGCTCGGCCAGGAACACAGAGAAGCAGAGGGGGATAGTGAGAGGCATCGGTGCTTCTTTTATAGAAGCGGAGGAGGTCGGCCGATGCTTCTCCCTACGGCGATCCGGTGGCAGGATAGTCTTGCCATGTGTCGTTGTGGAGCTACGCAGCAGAGTCGGACATTGGGGAAGACTCTGCGATGATCAGCTTGCCCCAAATCGTGAGGAGGGAAAGAGTTGAGTGCAGAGAGAGAGATGGCAACAGAAGAAACAAAAGAGAAGAATAGAAGGAGAAAGGGCAAACAGAAAAGGACAATGTGAAGGTTCTGATGAGTTCGCCCTTCATCATTTCGTTCTCTCTTTTTTTTATTGACTGCTTGACCGTGTTGTTACATTATAATATCCATAAAAAAAGGATTCATCCCCGAATCCGGTAAGGTATGGAGCTTACCAAATAGGTGCGGAAACTCTTTGCGCATCTCGGACTCGAGTTCCCACGTCGCTTCTCTCCCGTGATGATACTTTCATGCGACTTTAACTAATGGCACCTCTTTGTCCTTCCAATATTGGATCTTTCGTTCTAAAATCTTGATCGGGTACTCGGCGTAGGTAAGATCTTCCTTCAAGTTAGGCTCTTCGATCCACGCGATGTTGTCATCGTCGTGCTTATACTTTCAGAGCATGGATACGTGGAACACCTTATGAACTCTTTCGTAAGAGGGTGGTAGAGCCAACCTGCAAGCTGCATCACCAACCAAATCGAGTACCTCAAAAGGATCAACAAAATGAGGACTGAGCTTCCCTCGTTTGCTGAATCGCATTACGCCCTTCATCGGAGACACCTTCAACAGAACTTGGTCTCCGGCTCTAAAAATCTGTTCTTGGCGCTCCTTATCGGCGTAGCTCTTTTGTCGTGACTATGCTGTTTTAATTCTCTTCCGTATAACATCCACTGCGTCTGCGTACTCCTGAGCTCGGAGTGCTAGCTCCTCGCTCATGGCTATCCTCTCGCCGACTTCGCCCCAGTGAGCGAGCGAACGACAAGGCCTATCGTACATCGCCTCGAAAGGAGGCATACCTATGCTGGAGTGATAGTTGTTATTGTACGAGAACTCAGTTAGTGGGAGATGCTCATCCCAACTACCGTGCCAATCTAGCGCACAAGCTCGAAGCATGTCATCTAATGTCCGAATCGTCCTTTTCGACTGTCTGTCCATCTGAGGATGGAAGGCTGTGCTATAACTTAACCTGGTGCTGAAAGCCTTCTGAAGACTCTTCTAGAATCTCGACGTAAACCGAGGATCACGATCGGATACGATCGAGATTGGAATCTCGTGCAGTCGGATGATCTCTCGTACATATACATCTAGCAGACTTTCCACAGACTGTTTCCACTTGATCGGAATGAAGTGGGCTGCCTTCATCAACCTATCGACCACAATCCAGATGGCGTCGTGACCCTTCTGTGTCCGGGGAAGTCCTGATATGAAATCCATGGTGATATTTTCCCACTTCAATTCCGGTACTCCTAGCGGCTTCATGAGTCCATATGGTCGTTGGTGCTCTGCCTTTACCTGCTGGCATACTAGGCATCTGGACACGTAGTCAGCTATCTCTCGCTTCATATCATTCCACCAGAAACTACGCTTGATGTCCTTGTACATCTTTGTACAACCTGGGTGAATGGCAAACTCAGACTTGTGTCCTTCGTCGGGCACCTCTCGTCGGACCATGGCATCGCTCGGAACACAAAGCCAGTTCCGATATCTGATTCCACCATCGTTACCAATCTTAAAGTCCTCTGGCTCATTCTGACTTCTCTTGATCATCTTCGTGTACTCGGACTTAAAGTCCTAAAAATATCATATGCTCCATCCAGAACTCGCACTTGGAGAACTTTGCGTACAGGTGATGCTGACGCAAAATTTTCAAGACAATCCGTAGATGCTCCCAGTGTTGCTCCGGGCTGGAGGAGTATATCAAAATATCGTCTATGAAGACAATCACAAACTGGTACAGGTGCTGCTTGAATACCCTGTTCATCAGGTCCATGAACGTTGCTGGGGCATTCGTTAGTCCGAAAGGCATGACCGTGAACTCATAGTGGCCATACCGTGATCGGAAAGTAGTCTTCGGCACATCCTCTTCGGAAATCCTCAACTTATGATAGTCACTTCTCAGAACTATCTTTGAGAATACTGAAGCCTTAGATAGTTGGTCGAACAAGTCATAGTGAATACTTATTCTTGGTCGTGACCTTGTTCAACATCCGATACTCGATGCAGAGGCGTAAAGATCCGTCCTTCTTCTTAACAAATAGAACTGGAGCACCCCAAGGGGAGACGCTAGGTCGGATGAATACCTTGTCGAGTAACTCCTAAATATGTTTCTTTAGCTCTAGCATTTCCGCCGGGGCCATACGGTAAGGTGCCTTGGAGATCGGTGCCATCCCTGGTGCTAACTCAATCTTGAAGTCGATCTCCCTCTTTGGCGGTAATCTGGAGATGTCATCTGGAAAGACATCCGAAAAATCTCGTACTACATCTATCTGTTGTAGAGCTGGGGTAGAAGCATCTGCTATCGTCACACTAGCTAGGTATCCTCTGCAATCTTTCTGTAAGAGCTTTTGTGCCTTTATGGCTGATAATATAATTCCACTGTCTGGCTTCGATGTGCCTCTGATCGTCGTCTTCTTTCTTCCTTTAGTGTCGATGATGACCTTCTATTTACATATTACCGACGCCTCATGGTATGACAACCAATCCATACCTAAGATGATGTCGTAGTCCACCATGGGGATTACAATTAAATCAGCAGAAAAATCTTTCCCATCCACTACAACTAGTACCCATTGACGTCTTTACATTCATATTGTGCTCCATCCCTTTTATAGGTATAGGAAGGGTAGAAGCACATGCCTCAAAAATAAACGATTGTGAAGCACCCGAATTAAATAGTACTAATATAGGCAAGCCAGCGATAGAAAGAGTACCTCGGATAACCTTGTTATCTTGCGGCGCCATGTCTGCCTGAACATTGTAGAGACGTCCTGGTACTCCTCCTTGGCCTCGTTGGTTCTTCGTCGGGCAATCTCGGACGTAGTGTCCGACTTTCCCACATCCGATGCAAGCACTTGTCTTCCGATGACATTCCCCTGAATGACTCTTACCGCAATATGCACACTCATGCCAGGTTTGTTGCGTTGGTGTCGGTAGCTGTAGGAGAGGTGGTTGTGCCAATGCTTGCCTTTGAGGCGGAGGCTACATTCATTCTTACTGTCGATTAGAATCATATCTATTATTTCGCTTATGTCACTTAGTGCTAATTTACCTGAGGCAGACGACGTGCTGACTGACGGGGAGCCTCAGGGCGTGGTCGCTGGTAGGGCTGGTGGCGACGATCCTAGCGTGTGTCCTTACGAGGTGGGCGACGATCCTCCCATCTCGGCTTGGCCGACTCTACAGCTCGGGTCGGCTCCTTCTTCAGTTCATCATGCCGCATTTAGATCTCGCGTTCAATTCGGTATGCCATTCGTACAGCCCCATATAAGTTGATCTCTGCGCCATAAGTCGCTCTCTCGCGAATAGTGTGATGAAGTCCGTCAATGAACTGTTCGGCGCGATCCGCTTCATCCATCTTGTGTTTGCTATAGCATTCTAATTGGATGAAACGTGCATGATACTCTGCCACCGACATGTTTCCTTGGCGCAATTCTTTGAATTCTTGAGACATTTCCTTTCTTCGATAAGTCGGAGCATACTGGGACTCAAATACCTCCTTGAAGCTTTTCTAGGAGATATTCTCTTGGCCTGGAAATCTCGTGGCACGCTCTATCTCCCACCAGTCGCTGGCTCGACCGGTGAGCTAGAATATATCAAAGGTTTGACTAGCCTTCATAAGAGGCAACAGTACATAAGCCACATACGCTCAAAAAGTGCCACAAAATACATCTCAAAAAGGTACCTTAGTATGAGTAGACAATCTCATTACTAAGTACAGTGCGGAAAGCAAAAAGGTGTACTCGTCCGCCCAACAAGGTAGTGGCTCATGACTACAAGATTAGTCTAGATAAAGTAGCGACTACGTTCCATAAGGACACGGTAAGACCCGTCGTCATACACAACCCAACACAGGCAACGGTACATCAGATAGCTACTACTACGTTCTAACATAACCATATGCAAAAGGATGCCGCCCTACCGAGTCCTCCGTACACGAAGCACTACCTCCCGAATGATCATTATGTACTTGTGGAGATCACACAGGGGAGCAAGATCAACCGTTAGCATAAAGCTAAGTGCGGATTCATATAAATCATAAATCAGTTCTATCCAAACATAACATGAAAAGAGTATAAGATCATCATAATGAAATAATCATGGATAGAGAGATTTATCAGTCATGACATGTATCATAATAACAATGTCATATAAAGAGTCATGATCATAAAAGAGGAACACACTTTCATAATCATGGGCCATGCTTATCTTTCATACATTCATACTTACTTTCATGCTTTTCATTTCATTCATCTTTCATTCATTCATAACTTTACATCTTTGCATTCATCTATTCGTTCATCTGTACATTCATCTTTACTTTCATCATTTCCTTTTTATCTTGTGAAGAGCTCTTCATCTTTAGGGGTAATACCATTGCATGAAACTGACCATACAACTATTTAGACATCATATGCACGTGGGGGATCAGTGCCACGGCGAACCCCGTCGGGTTAGGATGACCTCGCCCTCGGCGAAAGGAAACATCCGTGGGAGAAACTCCCGCCTAGATAGAGCAAATGGTAAAGCCATGAGGGGGCCTGTTACGAGGCTAGAACATCATCCATCATCGTACCTGTGCCTGTCTTTTGATTTATCGATCAAGGCAAATGCAGGTCTTCATCTTTCGATGGATCTTTATTTGTTTAGAAAATCTAGTGGATGGAAGTTTAATTAGAAAATCAGATGTAAGATCGTAAGGTCATGACTTCCATTCCACACGACAAATGCCCGAGGGTCACGGTCATATGCCGAGAACACTTCGGTCGACCGAAGAGGTGCGGTCGTCGCTTTCCATTCTTTTCATTCATCATGTCATAATTCATCGTTGTTCATCGTCATTCTTTATCATGTTCATGAAGGTCGTCATTACATTCAAAATCATGGTCATTATCGTACGTCGGAGAATTTGCAAAAAAATCATTATCATTCTTGACAAAATCAATTCTGTTCAATTTCACGAAGAGAGGTCAATAATCATATTCAAGTGAGAGACATAGTTTCAAATAGGATTAGGGACAATAAGATTTGTAGGATCAATATAACAAAGGTCACAAGTTTCCACATTGGTTCAAGAAGTCGAGAGTCATAATTGTCGAAAATCAGTGTCTTGACCTGGGCCGAGTAAAAGAAACATGGGCCGCGTCGGTCGAAGTCGGGCTTAGTTTGTCGAGGTGAAAACTGAAAAGAGAACCCGGGCCGGGTCAGGTGTACTCCCGAGCCGAATTGGGAAGACGATCGAGTTGGGAGAAGTGATTCTCCCGATCGTCTTCTCCGCGCAAAAATCTGGGCCGAGTCGTGGGTGACCTGGTCCGGGCACCTGGTTCGCCCGAGCTCGAGCTCGGCGTCCATGGCGGACCCGGGCAGTGCTCGGGTGAACCCGGTGCGGCCAGACCGAGCCCGGGCCAAGTTTTGAGGAACTCGGGCCGGGTTCGACCGAGTCGTAAAAATAGGTTCTCGTAGTTCATCATTTTTCGGCGATCGCCGACGCAATACAATGGGGTTAACTACGTCTTTGGCATGCATTCATGAAATGTAGAGCATCTAAAGTCTAATACACAGCAAACTACAGTCATAAGCATACATCTAACAATAAACTACTACTATGACAGTTCATACATTCATATCGTCTCGGATCAGATTGTTCATGCACATAATCGTTCCATTTTCATACATTCACGTTCTTGCATGATCGGTTCAGTCATACATATCATCATGGCATTTGCATATACTTCTTTCATCATGGCAGTACAATCATCGGATTAGCATGATATGGAGCATATTACATGGACATTTTCGGATTGGTTCTTGGGGTTCAATCAGGCATGCAAAGTTCGTTTAGAATCCAACTTATGATGAAGATCCCGAGCCACACACCTTGAAGCCTAAGAAACTGAGGTTCGTCCTTGCTGATCGTGTCTCGTTCCTACGTCGCCGGAGCTGGTCGCCGGCGGCCTTCCGTGCTCGCTGTTCGCGCACGTCGGGAAAAGATGGAACGGCCGAGTTAGAATGAGAAGTTGAGAATCATACAAATGACCAGAAGACAGGGGCGTTTTCTCACCACTTAAAGTTGTTGTTGTCCACCTGCATCGGAGCTGACCTCCGACATCGTCCGTGCTCGTTGCTGTCCGTTCGTCGGAGAGAAAAGAGAATGAGTGAGACACGGGGTCCGGATGGTGAGAACAGAGGAAAATAAAGGAGATGGAGCAGAGATCAGGCCCTTACGGTGTCACTGTTCCTCTCCGAGCCTCGCGTCGCCCTCGCCGGAGAAGATCACCGGCGCTGCCCCTCGCTCACCCACTGTCGTTCGTCGGAGAGAAAAAGGACGGTCGAGGAGAGAGAGGGGTGATCGGAATCATTCGAACAATAAAGGAAAATAGGGACGTTTCTCTCACCGTGTCGCTGCTATCCGCCTACGTCGGAGCTGATCTCCGACATTGTCCATCCGCCGTCCGCTGCTCGCCTACCGAAGAGGAAAAGAAGAACACGTGAGGACAGCAGCTCGGCCGAAAGAAATGGGGAAACAAAGGGGTAAATGGAGGGCCGAGTGCCTCATTTTATAGAAGAGGGGAGAGTGCTCAGTCGTTGCCTCCTCCTCCTTGATGATGGCTAAAATTCGGCGGCAGGGCTGCTTCGCCAAGTGGCCGTCTTGGCCAAGGGTGCTCAGCCATTGGAACTTGGCCGACAGAGAGAGAGAGAGAGACTGGGAGGGAATGAGTGGAGAGAGAGAAAGTATGCAGCAGTACACGACGAAGAAGAAGAATAGAAGGGGAAGCAGGTAAGTAGAAGAGGACAAAAGTTTAGAAGGAAGGGGGCTCTGCCTTAAGTTTTCATCATTGCTGACATTTATTATTTTTTTTTACCATTTGACTGTTGTGTTACATTATAATATCCATAGAAAAAGGGTAGGATTCGTCCCCGAATCCGGTAAGGTATGGGGCTTACCAAATAGGTGCGGAAACTGTTTGTGCATCTCGGATTCGAGTTCCCACGTCGCTTCTCTCCCGTGATGATATTTCCATGCAACTTTAACTAGTGGTATTTCCTTGTCCTTCCGATATTGGATCTTATGCTCCAAAATCTTGGTCGGGTACTCGGCGTAAGTCAGGTCTTCCTTCAGGTTAGGCTCTTTGATCCTAGCGATGTTGGCATCATCGTGCTTGTATTTTCGGAGCATAGATACATGGAATACATTATGAACTCTTCCGTAAGAAGATGGTAGAGCCAACCTGCAAGCTGCATCGCCAACTAAATCGAGTACCTCAAAAGGACCAACAAAACGAGGGCTGAGCTTCCCTCGTTTGCTAAATCGCATTACGCCCTTCATCGGAGACACCTTCAGTAGGACTTGGTCTCCAGCTCTGAAAATCTGTTCTTGGCGCTTCTTATCGGCGTAGCTCTTCTGTCGCGACTGTGCTGCTTTCATTCTCTTCCGAATAACATCCACTACATCTGCGTACTCCTGAGCTCGGAGCGCTAGCACCTCGCTCATGACTATCCTCTTGCCGACTTCTCCCCAGTGAGCGGGCGAACGACAAGGTCTATCGTACATCGCCTCAAAAGGCGCCATGCCTATGCTGGAGTGATAGTTGTTGTTGTACGAGAACTCAAACAGTGGGAGATGCTCATCCCAACTATCGTGCCAATCCATCGCACAAGCTCGGAGCATGTCCTCTAATGTCCGAATCTTCCTCTCCGACTGTCCGTCCGTCTGGGAGTGGAAGGCTGTGCTATAACTCAACCTGGTACCAAAAGCCTTCTGAAAACTCTTTCAGAATCTCGACGTAAACTGAGGATCATGATCGGATATGATCGAGACTAGAATCCCATGCAGTCAGATGATCTCTCGTACATATACCTCTAGCAGACTTTCCACATACTATTTCCACTTGATCGGAATGAAGTGGGCCGCCTTCGTCAACCTATCGACCACGACCTAGATGGCGTCGTGTCCCTTCTGTGTCCAGGAAAGTCCTGATATGAAATCCATGGTGATATTTTCTCACTTCCATTCCGGTACTCCTAGCGACTTCATGAGTCCATATGGTCGCCGGTGCTCTGCTTTTACCTGCTGGTATACTAGGCATCTGGACACTTAGTCAGCTATCTCTCGCTTCATATCATTCCACCAGAAACTGCGCTTGATGTCCTTGTACATCTTTGTACAACCTGGGTGAATGGCAAACTCAGACTTGTGTCCTTCGTCAGGCACCTCTCGTCGGACCATGGCATCACTCTGAACACAGAGGCGGTTCCGATATCTGATTCCACCATCGTTACCAATCTTAAAGTCCTCTGGCTCATTCTGACTTCTCTTGATCATCTTCGTGTACTCTGCATCTGCCATTTGTGCCGTCACAATCCTGCTAATGAGACTCGGCTGTAGCTGATGCATCATCAAGATTGCCCTGTGTCCTGTAGCTCGGGGTTCCACTGGTTTAGTTCCCCGATCATCTCATAAAGGCGCAACTGGAGGAACGCCAGCGAAGCCTCCCATTTCCGATTAAGAGCGTCGACTATCGAGTTTGCTTTGCCGGGATGATAGTTAATCGCAAACTCGTAGTCTTTGAGGAACTCCATCCATCTTCGCTGTCTCATGTTGAGTTCCTTCTGAGTGAAGACGTATTTCAGGCTCTTACGGTCAGTGAACACCTGAAATTCTTCACCATATAGGTAGTGCCTCCAGATCTTTAGTGCGAATACAATCGCTGTCAATTCCAAATCATGTGTTGGATAATTTGCCTCGTGTTTCTTCAGCTGTCTCGAGGCGTAGGCGACTACCTTCCCATGCTGCATTAATACACATCATAGGCCAGTGCCGCATGCATCGCTATAAACAGTGTACCCTCCGCTTTCCAATGGCAAAGTGAGAATCGGAGCGGAGGTCAATCTATGCTTCAGTTCCTGGAAACTGTTCTCACATCTGTCCGTCCATATAAACTTTTCATTCTTCTTCGTCAGATGTGTAAATGGGGCTGCTATCTTCGATAAGTCTCGGATATCTAACTGCGGGTTCATATAAATCATAAATCAGTTCTATCCAAACATAGCATGAAAAGAGTATAAGATCATAATAATGCAATAATCATGGATAGAGAGATTTATCAGTCATGGCATGTATCATAATAGCAATGTCATATAGAGTCATGATCATAAAAGAGGAACACACTTTCATAATCATGAGCCATGCTAATATTTCATGCATTCATACTTACTTTCATGCTTTTCATTACATTCATCTTTACATCTTTGCATTCATCTATTCATTCATTTGTACATTCATCTTTACTTTCATCATTTCCTTTTTATCTTCTGAAGAGCTCTTCATCTTTTAGGGGTAATACCATTGCATAAAACTGATGATACAGCTATCTAGACATCATATGCACGTGGGAGATCAGTACCATGGCGAACCCCGTCGGGTTAGGATGTCCTCGCTCTCGGCAGAAGGAACCATCCGTGGGAGAAACTCCCGCCTAGATAAAGCAAATGGTAAACTCATGAGGGGGCCTGTTACGAGGCTAGAACATCATCCCTCATCGTACCTGTGCTTGTCTTTCAATTTATCGATCAAGACAAATGCAAGTCTTCATCTTTCGATGGACGACACGTCAAGCAGCCCAACGCGGCAGAGGCCGAGGGCGCAGATGGGGTGCTAACCGAGTGACGGTCACCCCGGACACGTTGACTGAAGGACCCGACTCCGTCCCAGGGAGTCAAGTCGGGGCTGAACCACAACATGCACTACCTCCTATACCATCACAGGAGCCTTCGTCGTCATCCCAACAGCCGGTGTACTCAATACCGACGTACCCAAGACCGTACCCTCCCCCAGCACCGATTATGGCTCTTCACTGGGAGGTCACGATCCATGAGTTTTTGAAACTGCACCCGCCTTACTTCCGAGTGGCAGTGAATTATGAGGAGACCGTCCAATGGCTTATTCGGATGGAGAATCTCTTCGTCACCGGCAGATGCGGTGAAGATAGCAAGGTCCGATACGTGGTCCACATGCTCACCGGTCGAGCCAGCGACTGGTGGGAGATAGAGCGTGCCACGAGATTTCTAGGCCAAGAGAATATCTCCTGGAAAAGCTTCAAGGAGGTATTTGAGTCCCAGTATGCTCCGACTTATCGAAGAAAAGAAAAGTCTCAGGAATTCAAAGAATTGCGCCAAGGAAACATGTCGGTGGCAGAGTATCATTCACGTTTCATCCAATTAGAGCGCTATAGCAAACACAAGATGGATGAAGCGGATCGCGCCGAACAGTTCATGGACGGACTTCATCACACTATTCGCGAGAGAGCGACTTACGGCGCAGAGATCAATTTATATGGGGCTGTACGAATGGCATACCGAATTGAGCGCGAGATCCAGATGCGATGTGATGAACTGAAGAAGGAGCCGACCGTAAGGACACACGCCAGGATCGTGTAATAATATTTCAAAAATATAATAATTAAAAGATAGACGTGGAGAAATAATAAAGCATGTATTCAATAATAAAAATATAGTAAAAGATGAAATAAATGCATATTGAATATAGATAAAAAGTATACATAATTTTTTCACAAACTACAATATTTCTTTCTTCCTTTTATTTTTCTGATGGTGCCAACAGGCCCTAATTAATTTTGTTTGGTTATAATTTAAAATATTCAGAGTGAGAATTAAAAGAGTGGCAGAAAGATAGATAAATATGTGGTGAGCAGAAGGGTAGATAAAAAAAGATGTAGAAGGTGGATAATAAGAAGTGTGAACAATGTCCTTTGAAGACGGGTAGCCAAGCTGCGAAGGACGAGGAATGAGTTTCTTTTTTACAAAATTCAAACAGAAATAGGAGTAAATAGTTTATTTACATTTTTCATTCGACAAAAAATATGCCATATTTGTAAAATAATTAATTGATGATATTATTTTAATATTAAGAATATAAAATTATTCATATTACTCTTCACATATTAAGTTTTTTAAAAAATAATTAGCATATCAATTTTAACATGTTGTCAAAGTGGTCAATAATTCAAATCTCGTTAAAATTTTATTAAAAAAATATTTTTCTCCTTTAATCTCTGTGTGGTAGGTTAGATTAAAATCAAAATTATCACCAACTTGAAGAGTGCTAAAGAATATAAAAATTCTTAGTGTTACTCTTCTAACATTATTAGCACATTAAATTTCAACACTTCAAAATTATAATACTTACAACCATGGCCTAAATGGATAAATCAAAACAGCTTATTGCTTTACCTTTTTTTCTACTTTGAAATGTCTACTTTATATGTGAAATATTTTTTTTTACTTTATATATCATTAAAAAGTAATAATCGATATATGACATTAAATAGATGATTAATTTAAAGTTAAGTTACATTTTAATTTTTTACATTAAGATAAATTATGTTGGAAAAATGAAATGCTCTATATAATCTTTAGCCTCATAATTTTTTAATTCAATTTGTGAATGGTCATTTTGCATAATCAAAATATGATTCTTCACCTCCTTTTCCTGTTTGCTTAAACCAGCAAATTGGGTATTATCTCCACAAGATAATGTTGAGATCAGATAAAACAGGGCCAGTGCCGAAATTGGACCAATCAGGAGCTGTGGAAATTTAGATAGGCCATACTCTTTCTGACAGTGCTGCCCGAACTCAATTCCAATACCAGCTCAAAGAACAGGAAAGGGCTTCAAATGGTAACCAGCCCACTGTTTTCCAATCTGCCAGCAGCTTAAAATTGTCCTGTGTTGCTACATGTTATCTGTTTGAGAAGCTCCATCTTTCTTGTTATCCTGTGCAGAATTGGAGCTCATTAATTAATTTCTGAACAGGCATAATTCCAGCACACTCCTATTGAGCATCCATTTAGTCAAACACTCAAACTGGAACTCTGTAGGTGAATAAGATGACAGGAGGACGCAATAGTTAAAACTCCCGTATCAATGTCTGTTCATTCCACTTTCTTTGTATTCTGAACTGGTAAAAGCTTAATATGTTCAGAGAGAACGTAGTAAGATTTGAGAAAAAAAGATTTATTTGAATGATAGCAATTAAACATTACAAGAAATAATATTTTTTTTATCAAACATTATCATTATTTTATATTTTTTTGTCTGCAGAGTCAGAAAAGAAAAGAAAAAGTAAAAACATCAAGTTCTTAATCACCGCAAGAACAATTTGTTCATGTTCCTAACATAAGAAAATTGAATTTTCCTGTCAAACACCCCCAATGCTGGAGGTGTTGGAGGTGTTGGAGGAGTTGGGAACGAAGTTAATTGTGATGTGGTGACATATTATTTCAAATGATTTCACTTTTTATTTATCTTAATTATGATGCACTTCTAAGTTTGAACTCTAATAAGTTGAGTTTAATTCTTGTTATGTTTTTTTTTTCTTCGTAGATAAATGATTACGTAGAATTACTTTGAGAATAAAATGATTTTTATTTGATTGAAAAATTATTTTAAATACCGGTTTGGTTATATTGTTCGCATACATTATGATATAATCAACATGGGTTATTACCCTAAACTACAAATTATTTTCTCCTTCCTTCCTAAATTATAAAGGTATCCGTTTATCTCCTCTAGGCTATTTAGTTTTGCTTTCTTCTATTTATATAATCACAATTTTGTTATTGACTTAGTCAGGAAAAAAAAATAAATCTAGAAAATATTACATTGTGGTCAAATAAACTAAAAGATGATATCCGTTCCCATTAAAATTTAATTTTTAAAGTTTTTTCCTTATTTCAGATCGTAATAAAGATTAAAAATGTGACTTGATAAAATTAAATTGCTAAAATTATCAGAAAAAGTTGTAGGGTGTTAAAGTGAAAAAAAAAAGTTTTAGTAATTGAATGGAGGTAAGTCGATATTTGATAATTTAAAGGTTAGTTCAGGCGGTTGATGAAATGAACTCTTTTAAAAATAAGAACTTAAAACTTATTATAGCACACATTCACTTTTTTATTTTTTATAATAATAACTTTATCTTATTCTTATTTTAATAAAAAATCATAATATTTTTTAATAATCGAAAAAAGAAACTTAATGGAGACCTACAAATAATTCACCCGCGGAAAGACCTCAAACAAGGAGGGCCAACTCACCCCAATGGGCAAATGCGTACGCACGCGCGGCGTACATCTACTGCAGCGCGCAGTGTATAAGAAGCGAATCAGACCTCGATAGCGTTCAAGATAAGGCTTTTCCCAGTGCTTCCTCTCTCCCTGCTCTCCTCCCATCTGCACGAAGGAATGGTGACTCCGGCAACCCTTGCCATCAGGCCATGCTCTGGTTTGGCCCAAAATCAAGCACAGGGAGCCTTCTCCCTCAGGAAGCCTTCGATTCTTCTCCCTCCAAGCTCCTCCCAACTCAAGGCCAGCAGAAGCAGAGGAGGAGCTAGTCACCTCATCCTGCAGGAGGGTCTTTCTCTCTCCTCCGCCATGTCCCCTATCAGAGCTGTCTCTATTGGTTCTGATCAGCAGGGTTCATCTCAGCAAGCGCAAGTGGTATATCTCTGCTGAAATAGTTGTTTTCTCTAACCTCAATAAACTTGTGTTATTTTGTATAAAGTTAAAAGCTTTCCTCGTAATTGTCGACATAAGAAGCTCGAAATGCTGTTTTTTGTTACATAATGCTGCATTTTGTTGTCTGAACAAAAAAGTAAGTATGCGATGTACATGAATCGAGTTCAGAAACATTACATGAGTTTCTGATCAACAGGATTGAGAAGAAGATAGGAAGATGATTAGATGAATGCACAACCTAAGATGTCCTTGCCATTGCATGATGAACAGATTAGTGCGAAGTTATTTATTTTGTGGGGATTTTGCTCATGAGGTTCAACTAAATTTCACAGGAGAAACCAAAGAAGTACTATTTTTTGGTAGCCAATGCTAAGTTCATGCTGGACGAGGAGGAGCACTTCAAAGAGCAGCTATATGAGAGGCTCCGCCACTTTGGCGAGCGCAACAGGGAGCAGGACTTCTGGCTTGTCATCGAGCCTAAGTTCCTGGACAAGTTTCCCAAGATAACTCAGCGACTAAGGCGGCCTGCTGTTGCTCTTGTCTCCACTGATGGTACTTGGATCACGTAAGTCTCTTTCGATTCCACCAATGTCTCTATGAATGCTATTATAGATGGCCTTGTTGAGTTATATGTTGTAGAATGCCAAAAAAACAATAAAAGCAAGTTTTCTTTTCTTTAGGGACCCGTTTAGTTGAAATGTCATTAAAGGGAACGGAAGGGAAAGGAAAAAAATGGAAAGAGAATGGAAGAGAATGAAGGAGAATATGAGAAGGGAAGAAAATGAAGATTTTAAATTAATTTTATTTAAAATATTTCATCCATCATACGTGTATTTATATGTTAAGTTTATAAGGCTAAATATGAAAATACATTTTAATTATACATTTTCCCTTCTTTTCACCCCAATTTGGAGGGAAAAAAATGAAATATTAGAAGGAAATAGAGGCGAAAGTTCTCTCCTTTCTTCTTCATTTCCCTCCAACTTAAACTCAATCAACCGAGGGGATGAATTCCCCTCCTTTACCATCCTTGCACTCCCAACCAAATAGACCCTAGGAAAATAACAATTGGTTGACTAGCCACTAGAATCTGCAGAGATAATAAGAAGTTCATACTTTAATAGGATGAAATCACTCAAACAAACATTGAAATCAAAGTTTGGGCTTAGCCGCAAACAAGGTCTCATCGAAGTCCTGGTAACCTTTACATCCATTTCCTTCCCGACACAACTATGCCACGGACCGTAGACTCGTATCGCGATCCTGGATACCACTGGAAGTTAAGATATTTGGTTGGTTTATGCGACGGGACCGACTTCTCAGCAGGACTTATAGGGTGAGATAGGCGCCCCACACACAGAGCGTATTGGACATCACATCTCCTTTCTTCTTCAGGAGTGGTGTTTTGACAGTTAGCGAATGTGAGCTTAATAGATCATTTTATCGTAGAATTAGAGTCTCGGAGGTTAGCGAAGCTCTTAAGAAAATGGAGAATGGTAAAGCCGTTGGATCGGATGGTATACCGATTGAAGTTTGGAAATGTTTAGGAGAAAAAGGTGTGTTGTGGTTCTGTAAACTATTTAATGAGATTTTACGATCGAAAAAGATGCCTGATGATTGGAGATTAAGTACATTAGTTCCTATTTACAAAAATAAAGGGGATATTCAGAATTGTGCAAATTATAGAGGGATTAAACTTATGAGTCACACTATGAAATTATGGGAAAAAGTGATTGAGCATAGATTGAGAATGGAGACTAGTATTTCTGAGAGACAATTTGGGTTCATGCCAGGAAGATCTACTACAGAGGCAATTTATTTACTAAGGGGGATGATGGAGAAGTATCGAAGTAGGAGAAGAGACTTACATATGGCTTTCATTGACTTAGAGAAGGCGTATGATCGGGTACCAAGGGATGTACTTTGGAAAGCCTTGCAAAAGAAGAGGGTGAATGTTGCCTACATTAAGGTAATACAAGATATGTACGATGGGGCATTGACTAGGGTTAGGACACCCGGAGGTGAGACAACTGAATTTCCTATAGGAATTGGCCTACATCAAGGATCAGCTTTAAGCACGTATCTATTTAACTTAGTTATCGATGCTATAACCGAGAGTATCACAGAGGAGGTACCTAAGTGCATGCTATTTGCGGATGATATAGTACTTTTAGCGGATTCAAGAGAAGAGATTAATACAAAATTGGAAATATGGATAAATACGTTGGAGTCAAAGGGTTTTCGTTTAAGTAGGAATAAAACAGAATATATGCATAGCAATTTCACAAATAAACAACTTAGAGACGATTTGAAAGTTAGGTTAGGGGAGGATATAATTCCTCAAGTGACAAAGTTTAAATATTTAGGATCAATTGTAAGACAAGATGGTGAGATTGATGACGATGTTAATCATAGAATTCAAGCTGGTTGGTGTAAGTGGAGGAAAGCCACTGAAGTTCTTTGTGATAGAAAAGTACCCAATAAAGTTAAAGGAAAATTCTATCGTACTGCTATAAGGCCAGCAGTGTTATATGGTAGTGAATGTTGGGCTATGAAGGGACAACATGAACGTAAAGTGGGGGTAGCCGAAATGAGGATGTTGAGATGGATGTGTGGTCATACAAGATTAGATAAGATTAGGAATGACCATATACGTGAACGAGTCGGAGTGGCTCCTATTAGTGAGAAAATGGTAGAGAATCGCTTGAGATGGTTTGGTCATGTTCAGAGAAGACCATTAGATGCGCCAGTAAGAAGAGTAGATCAAATAATCTGGAGTCCGATTAAAAGAGGGAGAGGGAGGCCAAGGCGGACACTTGGCGAACTAATAGAGCAAGATCTATTGGTGAATAATATACCGAAAGGTTTGGTTACTAATAGAGCGGAATGGCGTCGTATGATCCATGTAGCCGACCTCACCTAGTGGGATAAGGCTTTGTTGTTGTTGTTGTTTTTGTTGCTCTATCTTCGAGAGCCCAGACTTGTATATGACTCTCATTTCATAGTTATATATATACTTGGATGACAACTACATAACTTGGTGGTCTTTTTTTTTCTCAAGAAAAAAAGGTCTGATTTTGTATCACTTTTGTTCTCCTAAAATGTGTTTAAGAAAGATTGAAGTTCAGTTCAGTCTTCAGATATGTGATACTTACATAATGGCAATAATTTGCCAAGTTTTAGTGAGTGAAAACGCAGTTCGCTTAATGCCTTAATTAGCAATTCTATTTCCATACAAGGAAAAATAGGCCAATCTTGGTACCTATGATAGCCTTGGTTTGGGATGTTTATTTAACCATTTTTTAAAAGATACACTTTGCAGTGAGTTGTGTATGCTGGTCTAGAAAAGAAAGCTTCAATGCATATTGATATGCTTTATTTTCATTGCATTGGAATAAATAGACAAGATTGAGTGAATTGTGCTAATTCCATGTAGTTTTAGTTGCATCGCGTGGGGAGGTTATTCCTTTCCTACTTAGTAGATTTTCATTACAATGGACTTGTATAAATCTACATCTTGCATTGGAGCTCGACAATGAATCTTTGCATGGATTATCACAGGTTTATGAAGCTAAGACTGGACAGGGTTTTGGTAGAAAGCTTTGAAGCAGATACTCTTGAAGACGCGTTGGCATCTAATCCTGTTGATCTAAACTTCGACAAGCCAGAAAAATGGACTGCTCCTTATCCGAAGTATGAGTTTGGCTGGTGGGAGCCCTTTTTGCCACCAACAGCCGACAAAGTTTCCTCATAGATCCAACGTCTATGTATCAGTAGGATTAAAGTTTATTTCATGCAGTAGTTAAAATAAAATTTAGCAGGATTTTGTTGAAACCAGCATTTTTGGCTTGTTTGTTTTCTTGTTTTTGTGTAACTGTTTCAGCCATATTGACGACGACAACAACAACAAAGCCTTATCCCACTAGGTGGGGTCGACTACATGGATCATACGACGTCATTCCGCTCAATATATTCGTTGATCCATGTTCATAAAATTCGACAGGATTTTATGCTGGCTGTCGGGGCCTAACACAACCCTCCTCCTTTATCCGGGCTTGGGATCGGCTATAAAATATAGGCGGAGTTGTTTCAGCCATATTGACATATGTATTAAATAGTAATATGATATAGCCACAGTTTTTTTGTCACTCACTTATGAACTAACACAAAAGACATCAGTATTTCAGCTAGGCAAGGCAGAGGCAAACATAACAATGGATGTTCTTAAAAAATATCAACCAAACTGACACCATTTAGTAGGCATTAAGAGGTCATAATAATGCTGCTGGACATTGTCTTAATTATAACTCAACCGGCAAAACCTCTGATTAATGTTTTCACTTATTGATCGTGCATGTAGTTTATGTGCACTTAGTTTAAGAACATCATCATCTTCAACTCAGTATAAACCTTGTCATATGTCTGGATATGAGCAAAATTAGCAACTATAATGACAAAAGGAAACTTGATTTCAAAATAGTCCAGGCGAACAATACAATCCGACTTTCTGCTTAGTTTGCTTCATTAAATTAAATTTTCATGGCTATGAATGGTTGCCAGTAGCACATCAAGGTCTTGATCCAAATAGACAAACTTGAGCAAGTTAAAATCACTGACATGATGCCGCTGAAACACTTTAGAAGCCAGCATTACAAGAAAGGTAAATTGACGAATGTTGTCTAATCCTCAAGAAGACTTTACCGGCATTATCATTCTTAGAGTTTTAGATGTAAGGAATACCGGTCATCTACATATGGCTTATAAAAGAGCTTGAGTGTTCCCTAAAGCAGTGTCATAAGAAACCACAAAAGGAAATCTAGGGGTAAATTAGACAAAATTTCGAGCATATGTATTATATATTAAGTATATATATGTGTATATGTTTAATGCTGCTTTTTATCATTAAAAGGTCCCCGTGGAATTTTCTGAAGCACCTTCTCATCGAGCACGACGTAGTGCTTGTTGAATTCTATCAATGCCTTCTCAGCAGCAGTGTCGACTTGGTCCTCGTACATTTCATAAAAAACTGGACCAGTGTACATGGTCAAGAAAACTGCATCAAGGGAAAAAGGAAGACGGTTAAACTGTATCCAGAAATGGCTGAAACATAAACAATTGCATATATGTTTTTTACGATGAACCTTACTAGTGCAAGAGTATAGAACCCGATGTTTTTTAAGTAAACTCAAAAGGTACTTTTTTAATCATTTCGAAGGTCGAGTTGGCTAAATATTCTTATAAAATGATCATTCATCAACACCTGATCCAATACATTTATGAACTAAAAAGACATCTATGCTGATTTATCCTTTCACGGATCATCGATCTTCACATTTTCTATCTCTACAATTTAGAGGATTTAGATGAGTTAACACGCATAAGAACAATATTTGACTACGTCGGAAGTGAGACAAAAAAAAAAAAAATAGTGAAAGGAGCCCATGAAAGAACATTTTCAGAATGATGAGTACCAACCAAGTAACGATATACCAAGGCCTTCCATTTATGCATTATATGTTCAGTGGAAGACATAACCCGCAGCCACAACTTCATATGGAAGTCCACAATATCTAGGCTTTAATCATTCAAAAAGAGTAGAACGCTTACTGATATAAACAAGGGTCAAGAAACTGAACCAGCTACCAACTATAGAAATAGCCCACAATCCAGCTATTGCCTGTCAAACAGATAAAGAGAATTGGCATTCAGATCATAACTTCAAAAGAAAACATGTAGTATGAGCCAGAAAGGGAAAAATGAACATGCAAGCAAGTATTTAACGCCTACCATTAAAAATGTCTTCAAATCCTTTCCTGAAGCAATGCAACGAAAGGTTACAAAGGCTTCATTAATTTCATGTCTTACTCTTTGAGCCATCTTTATCATTACATCCTCAGGTAAGATAGCTTCCGGAAATTTTGGTGGAGACCTGAATATCATTCATAAAAGAACTGTTTGAACTGATGCTATATCATTCGGTGCATACAACTTGAACATCACAAACGAGATATTAAATAGATACATACTTAGGTAATCTGAAAAAAATAAACTTAGGGATCGAAACATATGGTTGATGAAATAAGACTAGTGGAGTCATCATGCATAAATGAGGAAGGAAATCCTCATCTCACTTTCCTGATTCCGAAACTACAAGCCATACATATAAGCTTGTGTAAATCAAAGTAACTTTCTATGAGGATGAAATGTGGTCGTTACATTTCAGCGAAAAGCCAGCACAAATATTATCAACTTATTGTGCAGCACAATAATTCAGAAGAAAATACATGAGCTCTGAAAAACATTTAAAATTACCTATTGACAAACGATGCTGCATTGGACCAGAGAAACAACACTGTCA
The DNA here is from genome assembly GCA_030549335.1 of Pontederia crassipes. Lineage (NCBI taxonomy): Eukaryota > Viridiplantae > Streptophyta > Magnoliopsida > Commelinales > Pontederiaceae > Pontederia > Pontederia crassipes. Next base: position 8,301,680 of record CM060188.1, on the reverse strand, counting down.
GGACACATATAAGAGAGTGACATACAAATGTCAGTAGGTGATATCCAATCCACTCAAAGAGAAGCCATATAACCGTCGCTCCGGCAAGTATGCTACCGGATTGCCGCTTGTTTCTCCATAAAATTATATCAGCAGCTGAAAAGCCACCAAACTCATCAGCTTTTCTAGCAAGTTAATAATAAACGAGGTCTGAATGTAAATCCTAGAAGATGCCAATCATATGAGATATGGAGATAGAAATTATTGGGATCTGTCACACAGCTGATACACTCATCATCATCTAAGAACAATAATATGTTCTTCGTGCCACCAAAATACACTTTATAATTGATGATTTATATGGAAACTAAAGAGATATCTCTGCAACAACAGAAGATGACAACAAAAGACTCATCCGTGGTAACCGGAATTCACAGTGCGGATGAATAACATATAGTGATTCACATAAAAATAACTATTATGTCTTTGATCTGACATGATATAATAGATTGGCAAAGAAGAATCCATACATTTCCCTCCCCCGAAGACATTGTGCAAGGGAGCCTTCCTCCCGAACAGCCGCTTCTTCCGCAAACAATGCGATTTCTCGCTTTCGGAATCCGATGAGGAGGAAGAGCCCTGGTACTCGTGGATCTTCTCGTTGATCCTTTCCGCCATGGAAGTGTGCTCGCCGGCTTCTGACATCTTTCACTTGATGAATCCTTCGACACAATACACCAATCAACACACAAAGTCCCACATAAAAGAAGAGAAAAAAAAACACTTGGGAATGTGCATACGGCAGAGAACTCGATAACAGTAAAAAACTATTAATCCATTCAAATCAAGAACAAGAAGCACGAAAAACGATAGGAAATCGTATTAAGCTCGAGGGGGAAATTGGTGATACTTTGAACTCGATCTTTCATTACCACCACTGAAGTTTTCACAGTGTTTGGATCTCCAAGAACGTTTTTTTTATTCCTTCTTTCTTCCGTTCTCTTCTCGCACAGAAGTGGAACAACGGAGCGGAGGGGAGGGAAAGGCGGGGGTTTGAAGAATTTATAGTCGTAATAAATATTATAAATATATTATGAAACTTTAAAAATATTATTAACAATTAAGAAATCGAGCGTTTATAGGCTGGAGATGAGACGTTAAAAATTGATTTGTGCAACATCTACGCCAAAGGCTCCTCGAAAATATAATATATATATATTATTTTTATTTATTTTTTGTGGTAAAACTCAGAAGATATCACCGTTGGCGTTGGGCGGAAGAAAAATTTATCAAATTGATCAAGTTCCATTGATTTTGTGATGCATCCATATATGTCCTCAAATATATTCATGACCAATTAATCAGCATAAAATATTTGTGATGGGCGAATTCCTTTTTTTTATTTTGGTGGAAGCATATGATATCAACCAATGTGAAATAACAATAAAGATCCACCAATCAGAAAGTTCAATGTTATCGAGAAAAATTCGAAAAGAAAAACCCCTTGTTTCTTCTCTAGTCTCTCTATCCCTTTTTTTTAAATAGTCTAGATGCAATTTTTTTATGAATTTATAGCATAAGAGATATAAGAATTCTTCTTTAATTAGATTAATTGTTTTATTTAGACTACAACTTACCTTTATAAAAAAAGAACTACTTAGATAGATTGTCAATTTAATTAACTGATAATTTAGATAACAATTTAGACATATTGTCACTGTTTAAATTATCGATAATATCACGTTATATTGTTTGACAACCATTGGTAATATAAGTTATGATTAAAATAGATAAAGAACAAATTACTAAAATATTCTTAAAAATTATTTTAAATTTTCATCACATGATATTATAAATAAATAAAGCAAAAAATCAAAAATTGAATATTAGTAAAATAAGATGAGGCAAAACTAAGAGTTATTTGTAAAAAAATAAATAATAAAGAAGATGAGATTGAATGGTATTTATTTATTAATAAAATATTTTAAATTAAACATTTTGATTGAATAGATATTTTTATCAAAATACATGTCAAGCAACTGGTAGTGTGAAAAGACACCTCCCCTACCTGCTATTTGGATTATCAGTGAGGTGGTAATTAAGATTACCAATGCAATTAAAATTACTGACTGAAAATTTTAGATAAAATAATTGATAATTTATTTAGATTATCTCATATCAAACAGACCTAGTTTGATGCCACAACATCATTGTTTCGTCTAATCCATAAACAAAGAATTATAATATGAAATTATGCATCAACTAATTGAATATATACTGCTTTTATATTTATTTTAGCAAAACTAATGTGATTTCTTTTTTTCAATTTATTTTTTATCATAACTGATAAATATTAAATCGTGTAAAGGTCAGCTATCCATCATCTACTCGAATTCAACTTAATTGGCAAGTATATTAAGTTATCAAATAAGATTATTTCTAATAAACTTTCAAGTTTCAAATAGTGTATCACAGTAAATTGTTTTGTCTTAAATATAATTAACCTAAAGCCCTGTAAAAACCTACTAGACTTTATGTTTTAGCAAATTATTAGCACCGTGAAGTCCAAATTTGTAGGCTGAATTATATTAAATTCAGTTGACCCGACAAACTATGTGCGATCAATTTTGAAAGTTCAAGTCAGAACATTTCAAAATAAGTTTGTGTGTGATCCAACTCAACTGGTTGAACATTTTTCATCAAAATGTAAACTTTTTTGGTGTTTATATGGGACAAACTTAAGAATGACGGCATATAATTCATGCTGTACATATGAAACCTTTAAAAAGGAGAAAACAAGCTGGAAATGATTAGTTCAAGGTAGCAAAAAAATGGACATTTGTCAATACAGCAAACTGAGTGTATAATAGAATTAGTACTACAAAGAATGCTTCTTCACATGATAACGCTTGAATACAATCAGAGGTAAAATTTTATGCATGTCGAAGTCATCCTGAAACCAACTTCAGAACTATGGTGACGGCATTGAGTACAATCAGAGGCACCCTCAGGTACTGAGTTGCATATATGAGCCCTATGAGCTGCCCCTTCAGAGACTTTGTTTGGCCGTTCCCAGAAACTTCAGAGAAACTCCATCCTCTAGGAGTGAGAAATCGGTCTTCATTCAGTATTGCTAATGCGTTTGCAAGAAGTAGAAAACCTTCCAGCAATGTCCACAAACCCATTCCTGTACAATTATAGCACTTTAACCATAAGTTGCTAGCTAACAGCAATCAGTGCTAAATAATACAACTAAGCTGAACAGATATCTGGAATAATGTTTCAAACGAACTGGATCTTTTCCTAGGACAAAGGCTCCTAAAATGCTCCACGAGTAGAAAAGGAAACTAAACGGTTGTGAGATAGCATAAAACAAAGCAACCCATCAGAAACCATTAACGAAAAAGGTGGTTTGCCATGACTTGATATATTCTTAGTTTGAATAAATGTAAGAAAGATGACTTCAAAAAAATAATATCAGCAAACTTCTGAAGAAGGGAAGATATATTGTACATGCTCTCACACCCCCAAAGAAGCACAATGTTATTCCTCCTGTCTAAATTCCTTTATACTGTATCTTCAGAAAATCCAAAGACAGTTCCACATGATTGTTAGAGAAACTAAAGGTGTATCAGGTTTAATCAAATTACTCCTTCAAAGTTATATGTGAAACACCAATTCCAATTTTTAGCCGCTGTAGCATGAAGCAAGGGAAGAGTATTGAGTCTTTGTTTTCCCACCGTAACTGTCAAAGATGAGAGTTTGCACCTCTGTCACAGGATGGGTTTTTATAAAGCGAAAATCGTCCAAACGGTCTTAGTGGCACCACCTCGAGGAGGCTAAACAGACTGCATGTATGTTTTAACATGCCAGAAACATCTATTATGAGAATGAAATATGACTTCGTAGTAGAATCTAATTGAGGGTCCTGCAACATCTGACACTCATTCTTTCATGAGGGTTAAGCTGACAAAATGAAGAATGGTTAAGTTCTATCCGTATCACTCAAGTTTATTCAATTGAAGCACAAACTACCATCTTCTGCTATGCATAGAAAATTAGAAACCAACTTTGTTAATTTCCTGGAACAAAACTAGCAAGTAATGCATCATCTATTTTTTACGCATTGTTCAATAATTACAATGCCACCTAGATGAAACTAGTCCAAAGGAAAGTTTCTCTGTTTTTTTTGAAACGGAAAATTTCTCTATTTTAATAATCATTTGCCTCAAATTTCTTTAACTAGAATGTGCACTTCAACCCTTACCCCCTCAGAAGACAAAAAAAGCTCAGATTCTTCAAAGTCACACTCACGATTTCCCAAATTGTGAGATTTCATGTGTCATGCTTAGATCCTTAACCATGGCTAATCCCTTCAACAAGTCAGCTTATAACAACATCACACATGCCATAACAAGCTTAAGGATAGCATTTATTTTTTAAAGATCAAATAAAATGTAATATCCTCGTACTTACACAGGATATTATCCGCTTTAGATCTTGGCCCACTCTCCTAAAAAAAAAAGATTTTGGCCCGCATGATTTTACCGAAACGTGTCCTGCAAAGTCAATGGAATGTTCTCATAACTTGACTTATGCATATGTGACTAACACAAAGCATGCCTCATACATCCTTCCTTAGGCATCTCAACCTCTTTGCTGAGTGCACAAAAGTTCGTGTGGAGTGGCTCTAACACAATAAGTAACTAACATCCTTGCTCAAGATATTATCCGCTTTGGGCTTTAAAGCACATGTGTTTACCAAAATGCATTGTGCCAAGTCAATGACATGTTCTTATATATACTTAATATACTCCCAGGACATGTGAGACTAACTCAAATCATGCAACGTGCATCATTCCCTTTTATGAGACTTAACATCCTTGTCAAGCGATTGCACCTTACCATGCACAAAGGTCCAAGCGAAGTGACTTTGATGCCAAATGTAAGCACTTCGTATGATATTGTTCGCTTAGAACTTTGGACAGTATGACCAAAACGCATCCTACCAAGCCAATGACATGTTCTCATATAAACCAAGCATCTATCTCCTAACTTATGAATGCAAGACTAACGCAAGGCATGCCCCATACATCATAATATGTTTTCTCAAAATTTTGAGCATTAAGAAAACAAATAATAAATTATAGATGACCACTACAAGATTTAAAGGACTATCAAAGCATCAACGTGTCTTTCATGCTCTGCCTAAACATCATATTTATTGAAACCTAAGTAATCCAATGTCAATGGGGTAGATGATCAACATCTAATTTCTTCTTCCCTCTAAAAAACTACTTCCTGGTGCAGTTTTTGCAGCAACAGAATCTTCCTTATCCTTGTCGCCTTTCTACTTTGTGATAATTAGAGGCCAGTAACCTATCAAATTTCCAGGCTATGCAATAAGAAAACTATAGATAATGTCTTAAATCGTAACCAAGCCAAAACACAAATGGTTCCCAGTTACAGTTGAGACATTCCGTAACTAAAGATGTCCTCGCATAATGGTCATTGATATGTTAGAAAAATTTTGGAGTATATTATGTTTAAAATTGAGAATTTATTTAATTTTATATCTTCGTTATAATTTTCTGGGGACTGTTGTTGACTCTTGAGTTAAGTTCATATGATCTAGTAATATGGATAGACACCTATTGTGACTCTTATCTGAATTATTACTGAGGTGATAATTAAGATTATCAGATAAATTAAAATTACTAGTAATTTGTTACGTTGCGGCTAACTGTGTTAATATGGACTCTAGGAATTTCAAATAAAATAGCAGGTAATCTATCTGAATGATCTGATACCAAAAGGTCCCTGAGGCTTAGGATTAGAAATCATCTGAATTCTGAATCATTATAATAATCTCTCCAGTTGAATCACTATAAAGTTGTTCCCCAAATACAACTGAGAAACTCAGCATAGAAAAAGTTTAGAGTACATTCTGTTTCTAATTATAATTTATTTAATTTCATATTTTGTGATTGGTGTCTTACTGCAGAGCCTTGAGTTTCAGTAAAGAACTTGTTTATATAAACTCCATGAAGATTAGGATTAGTAATCATCTAAGTTATTACAACCTTGTCTGCAATTATCTCGTCTAATATTATTTTATCGGCACCCAAACACATTGTCAATGAAAAGTGAACCTCATAAATGGCATATGCCTTCTTGTGTGTATGACCACTCTAGCCTGGGATTTGCACCAAAAACCTTGTCATATTTTCCCTATAGCTTAACAGCATCAGAGATGAAAATCTTAGGCTACAAGCAAATATTCAATCTTTTAAAGAACCTAACCAATTTCATGTGCCTTTTTTGTGTGCATGATCTCTCACCCGAATCTGCAACAAAAACATCATCACGTTTGGCCTATAGCTTACCAGCGACAGAACTACAGAACTACTCATGAATTGACCCTCAGGCTACAAGAAAGGATTCGATCTTTAAGAACTACTCTTCTCAAAAAATCTTTTAGATCTACGATCGGATGTAATCATCGTTTCGTTCTTCTTGGAAAAAGAAGGAAATAAGAATCAAACAGATACCAAGATGAAAAATCACACTTCGAAACTTAGGCCAGCGGACCACTAACTCATAAAGGATCGAACAAAAAAAAATAGAAAAAAACTGACCTTTAGCCTCGACCCACTCTAAAGAAAGCAAATAAAAACATTTAGAATCACAAATTGAGGTCTGACTCTGCGCAAGCAGAATAAAAAACAAACATGGGGCAAAATTTGTGAAAGGTCTGATGTTTCTAACCTTAACTGTGGGAACGACGAGGGAGAAAGGGCGGCGGAGGGAAGCAAAGGTAGGAGGAGAGCGGCGCCGGTGGCGGAGAGTGGCGAAGAGTGGAGGAGGAGATCAAGCGGCGCCGGTGGCGGAGAGTGGAGAGTGGAGGAGAGTGGAGGAGGAGATCAAGGAGCGACGATGGATCGGATCCGATGACTTCGCTCAAATTAACGTTTAGTAACAGATGCTTGGTTCTGATATAAATTATTTTTATATTTTATACAAATAGTTATTTAATAGTTAAAATTAATTTTTTTTAAATAAATAATTATTCTTTTAATGATACAAATACGATAAATTGTTATTTTATCCAAATGATTAAAAAAATCTTAATATTATAACATTGGGGGAGATAAAGAAAAGATATATATGATGCAAATATTTAGAAATATAAAAAAGAAGATAGCATAATATTTTTGTCAAACTCATTGGCTTCTCTTTTAATGACTTATAAATGGATAAAAAAATATTTATCAATCGTATTTAATTATTAAATAAGAAGAAAATTTTAAATTACCGATTAGTCACTTTGACTTTTTTATAAGCATTTCCAGACAAGCTGGCATAATTGTGTGAAAGATAAACTTTTCCCATTATTAATTGGTTATTATAATATAATTTTCTAAACATCTACAGACCCAACATTATCATTGCTAATTATTCATGTAGTGATAAACCCACAAGCAAATCTCAATAATTATATGGTATTGTTAGCAAATCTCACTTTATTTGATTGTTAACTGTGTGTAAGAAGTAAGAACAAATAGGTCTTTAGACATCAATATAAACTTTTTATGTTATGCTAGACAAACATGCTTTCAGAACATATTAAGCAACTTTCTCCCATCCTTTATTTTCCTCCATTCAACGAGTTAACCTGACATTTGAGTTCTTGCATCTTAGCGAGGAGTTTGTTATAGATTTGACAAATTTGATTCACAATAATTTCTTTTGCAGTGCTCAAATGGCCACACTCTATGCTCACGTTGCAAGCACAAAGTACATAATCAGTGTCCTACTTGTCATCAAGAACTTGGTGTAATCAGATGCTTAGCACTCGAGAAATTAGCTGAATCACTCGACTTTCCATGTCGTTTTGAAATCCATGGATGCTCTGAGATCTTTCCATATTATAGCAAATCAAAAAATGAGCAGCTCTGCAAATTCAGGCCCTATAGCTGCCCCTATGCGGATGCAGATTGTCATGTTACTGGTGATATCCAGATGCTGGTGGATCACTTGAAGAATGATCATAAAGTGGACATGCATGATGGCTGCACTGCACATTTAATCACAGATATGTCAAATCTAACCCTCATGAGGTTGAGAAGGCGACGTGGATGCTCACTGTGAGTCATAATCTCTATATTGGATTACTATTCCATTTAACCATCAATATAGTAGATAAAATTCGGAGTAAAAATGAAAGCTAGGAGAACAAATTGAAACCATCTTAGTTATTGGACAGCTTCTGAATAAGGTTGACAGTATCAAATTCTCTTTACGCTGATTTCTGATGTTTAGAACACGTTCTTGAACTACATAATAATGTCCACAGGCCGTCAATTGCTTCGGGCAACACTATTTGCCTTCATTTTGAGGCCTTTCTCTTGGGTGTCGCGCCAGTTTATATGGCCTTCTTGAGGTTCATGGGTGAGGATGAGGAAGCAAAGAACTTCAGTTACAGACTGGAACTAGTATGATATATGTCAAGATCCACCAGGACTTTGGCTCTCATCTTCGTGCAAGTTGTGCATTGCATTGTATGATATATGTAACTATTTATCAATCATGATTTGTTGATGATGTTATTTGTCAGTCGACAATTTTGGTGGTCGGAAGGCCCCCTTTATTCAATCAAATATATTAGTCGATTTAGTGTAGCCAGCAAAAATGACGGCATATCACATGAACTATGGAGTAGCCGATCACAAAATCGATGACATAGTTTTGGTGATAGGAAGGCCGCTGTTTATTCAAGTTAATTTGTTGTAGATTTTAGGTACTCTACCGTTTCCATGCACTATAGTAATGTGACAAAAAAGAGGATACTAACTTAGATTTCTTTGTGAATGAAAGGATCACTCATAATTTATTGATGTTTCGGACCCGCCACCTTCGTTTCTTTTGTTCTCGAGTATCTTGTTACAAAATCTTGTAGCTTGCATTCGGGATTATTGTTTTAAGCATGATTTGAAAAAAACAAGCATTTAATAATGTTTTTTAGAACTGCTTTTAACGACATATCCACTTGAAAGTTATTTTTCTTGATTTCTTAAAAGCAAACAAAAGGTCTAGTGAAAAAATAAAATCTTTCTACTATTGTATATAAGTTCATGTACTTTCTTACAAAAATTTGTTTCCCTTGCACAAGCTTCTTTTAGGCCGCAAATATGCCGTCTGATCATGTCTTAAACGAGAATGCACAACAAATTCTGACGTTTTATGAGCAGTTTATCAGATGATATCGACTTGATTAATCGATTAAATAAACTCAGACACGAGCAGCAGGAAAGCTCATCATAAACTGCAAGATACAACCAAACTTAGACAAAAGCAGTAGCAAAGCTCATAAACTGCAAGGTACAACCATAGATTTGATCGAGGTTTCAACCCAGTTGCTCAACAAGGACTTCAAATTGGATGCGTACTTGATGTAGGTGCACACTCTTGAAAAGGAAAGCAAGCAGTGTGGTATTAGTCACCTACGTTTTATCTTGTTGTCCCATATAAGATTTAACATGAGAAAGAATAATTGAGATATCCGCGCTCATTGAGTTGATTCTTGTTGTCCCATATTAGATTTAACATAAAGAAAAATTGAGATCGCCTTCATTGAGCTGCTTCTGTAGTTGTTGAGGAGGCGGAAGCAGAGGATGTCACATCCCTGGCGCACTGTGATACGTATGGCTTCAACTGCATTGATATGTAATGTTTGAATTAGAAAGATATGGAAGAAACAAGAAAAATGGACACAATAAAGAAGAATCAGAAATCTTTTTCCTGGGTAGAAGGATCAAGAATATCTAAACTAAGAGATGCATTTTTTTTTATGTAAAAGCTCTTTCTAAATTTCCAATAACCTAATTGAGGGCAGGACTATGCTACGACATCTGTTCACATATAGCGGTATCAATTCAGTAAAACTATGCAATTGAAAGCATTTTTTTAGGAAGTTCCTCGAATTGGAATCAACACCCTCTGAGACATCTTAGGGTATTTATTTCTTAAAAGCTGGCATTTACAAAAGAGTATTTTGGCAATTTTCACTCTCAATCTCCATCACCACCTATCCCAGCAAGAGGAGCATGTCTAGGCAATTGAGTTAGAATAGATAATTCTTGTCTATGGACAGGTAGAGGGCATTTTAATGTCAATCCAATTAATGAGATCCTATAAAATCTATATAAATTAACATAAAAATAAGGCGAAAAGAAGGAAGTACCCTCTCACCAGAAAAGAAAAAAGAAATGCAAAAGGCAGCACATCAAGTGAGACATTCAAAATTACCTTGAAATCAGTCAAATCTGGCACAACATATCTTGGCAGCTTTTCATCCACCACGACATATCCACCTATTATAAATGATGGATAAAGTTACACGGTCGTCATAGGATCATAGTTAATCAAATTGTTTGAAAATCAAAAGAAAGGAGATCACTCTAGCTATCTGGGAAAGAGCGCAATAGACAAGCACAGGTTTGCTACTTTTTTAAAAGGTAAATTATCACACCAGAGAATTATACTCAAGGTTTGGCACTGTTACAGAGAAAGAAAGATAAATACCAGTTTCATAAGAATCCTATTTTATTTATATCAAAAAATAATTGTGTCACAAGTTCAAGGATGCCCCCACCACACACCCCCAAAGCACAATACAAGATGCGAAGGTTATGTTGTACTTCATATGTCATATCAGCACATCTTCATTTTACTAGAAAGTTCCATGAGATAAAACCACAAAAAAGATGAAAAATTAGAATGTAGCTTGGATGACCTGCATAATGTCAAGCATCTCTTTATTACGACCAGTTGATAGCTACAACTCAAGGAACTTCTTGAAGAAAAATGCCAAATATGACATTTCCAACATACATTGAAAAACTTTATGAAAACAGGCAACAAGAGAATACACAATTCATCATGAAAGATGTAAGAACACTATAGGTCCAAATAGGTAAATAGTCATGACTACCACCAACAACAACAACAACAAAGCCTTATCCCACTAGGTGGGGTCGGCTACATGGATCATACGATGCCATTCTGCTCTAATATATTCGTTGATCCATGTTCATAAGATTCGACAGGATTTTACGCTGGCTGTCGGGGCCTAACACAACCCTCCTCCTTTATCCGGGCTTGGGACCGGCTATAAAACATAGGCCTAAATAGTCATGACCAATGTTGTCAAAATCGCATCCCAACTCATGATTCTACAATCTTACCTCTGAAAAATGTGTTTGATCTTGCTGAGTCATTTCCGGCCAGCACGCAATAGAATCGTGTACTAGATCGTGGGATCGGTGGACACGCTCATCTCCGGCGATCCCACTTATTTTTTTCAGTCGAGTTAGTGGCCAACGTGATGTGACGACATGAGCCCAAAGCCATTACAACAAACAACAACAAAGCCTTATCCCACTAGGTGGGGTCGGCTACATGGATCATACGACGCCATTCCGCTCTACTAGTAACCAAACCTTTCGGTATATTATTCACCAATATATTTTGCTATTCGTTGATCCATGTTCATAAGATTCGACAGGATTTTACGCTGGCTGTCGGGGCTTAACACAACCCTCCTCCTTTATCCGGGCTTGGGACCGGCTATAAAACATAGGCGGAGTTTGCTCATGGAAATTTTGATATTACTTTTAATTTCAATGTTGCAAAAGGTTCACCTTTGAAAAAAAAAACTTGCAGAGAAATACCGTTTTGGAAAGTGATGAAAGCAAATGCAGATGAACGAATGAAATTAACAAATTGAAATCACGAAGATAAAATTTGCACTGAACGCCAGGAGTCATGGGAACAGCAATGACGCTAACCTAGAATGAACTGGAATAGCAATTTCCTCTTGACCAAAAAACAATTTCTGAAAGCCCTCAGAACCAGGATTAATTATTCCAGCAACATAAGGTGTTTCCCTACCACAGAGGAAGTCAAAAGAAAAAGAAAAAAGAAAACGGGCTAGTTACCTACCCTGTCGTCGTATGTTGCTACCACCTGTCGTCAATTGTTGCCACCGCCTGCCGCCAGTTGTTGCCGCCGCCTGCCGCCATGTGCTGATGTCAGCCGCCGTGTGTTGCAGCCGCCTGCCGCCGTGTTTTCCAGCCGTCTGCCACTGTGTGCTGCCGCCACACGTTGCGGCCGCTCACCGTGAATCTCCGGTATTCCCCTTCTCCTCCCTCAATCTCTCTTGCTGTCACACGGCACCATTCTTTTTCTAGTGCCCTTCTGTCTCCGGTCTCCCTGCTCGTGACCTCAGCGCGCAGGTGGGCAGAGAGCAGTCTCCCCCCTGCTCCTGCTCTCTGCTCACGAGCAGGGAGACTTGTGCTGTTGTCCACCTGCTCCCGGCCTCAGCACACAGGGAGCAGCGCATGTCTCCCTGCTCGCGAGCAGGGAGGCGCCGAGGTCACCCTGCTTGCGCAGTGCAGCAGGGAGGCCGGAACCGAGGTCTGTGCATGTTTAAACCCTGTTTAAAACTTTAAGTTAGGAATTAAGATTATAGAAGTGCATGTATAATTAGGTTTGAATTAGGTTTTGATTGTTGTATGCTTGTATCGAATGTCACAAATGTGTTACATTCACAGATTTAGGTAAAGGAAAATGGCATCTGGTTCGGGTTCAGGAGTTGGAAACACAAATGCGCCTGAAGGTGGAAGTGCTAGAACATCTGCAGCTACAAGAGTACCTAGAAAAAAATGCTCCAGGGAATAAGAGTGATCCAGAATGGAAGCATGGCTTCATAATAGATGGGGATAACTTGATGAAAATTTTGCTTTATTATAAAGAAATTATAATATTATATTCAGTTTCGTGTTAATTAATATATTAAAACATAATTTGGTAGAATCGGCCATGTCGTGTTATGTGTTCACGATTTACGTTCTTTCCAGCCCTCCATGTCGTGTCCATTTACATGTTTGACAACATTGGTCATGACACTATTGTTCCAAAAACAAGTGCACCCAGGGTGTTGCTGCAGTCACTGAAGCACATGTACCTTCCAAGGTGATCATGCATTCGCACATAATTATGGGACCAGCCTAGGTGAGAAACAATATCATATAGTAAGCATTGCAGCTAAATTTCTGCAACTGCCAGCATGAATTGGAAAGATCAGTACCCATATGCATCTGCAATTTCACCAATAACATTGGGCACGTTCCAATATCATAGATAAGATTATCAGGCGTGTCCTATGGGATTTCAACCCTGATATTAGGATGGTAATCAAGAATTCCAACCGCTCGAACCAAGAAGGTGTTGGTATTGATTTCCCATCCGGAATCAAACTAAGGAACTATCCAAATCTAAAATATATCAAGATCAACATGTCGCATGAATTGCTGCCTCTGAAAGCTATCTGAAAACAAATTTGACTGCCTATCCTATGCATTATACTTCGCATAGTGGCATAAGAAATGCACCCTAATTCTAAGTATTACAAACTTTGACAATCCGAAGAACTCGAATGACTGAAGAGAGAAATAGGAGCAACAGAGAGAAGGATGGAGAGAGGACCTTTGCGAGTGTGGAAACCAGTGGGCTTGCAGTTCTTCCCTTTGTAGTAGTCCCTGGGACCTCTCTTGGAAGAGAGAATGCTTAAAGAAGAGGTCCTCTTCCTACGCAATGCCCTCCCCAACCCCATGAGCAACCCTAGCGGCATTTTGCGAAGCGGCAAGACCTACTCCTTCTGCAGAATTGAAACTTGCAAACGTCAAAAGAAGCATTTGGGCAGATCGTCTATGGATTCACAGAACAAAACAAGGAACCCATCCTGGAAACCACGGAGGGGAAGGAGAGAGAATTAGTCAGGATGGGAAGAAGGCAACGATAATGAGCACCCGGTCCTTTTTAGTTTTTTACTTCTGCACAAAGAACTCTTTTAGGCAAATCGTGGGTTCGGCCTATTAAGAACTCTTTTAGGCAAATCGTGGGTTCGGCCTATTTTGCCTACTGAGTGATGAATCCTTATTTTTTTAATCTTTTTGATAATAATGGAAAAGTATTAGAAATCATCTGAATTCAGAATCATTACAATAATCTCTGCAGTTGAATCATTATAAAGTTGTTCCCCAATCACAACTGAGATAATCAACATAGATAATTTTAGAGTACATTCTGTTTCTAATTATAATTTATTTAATTTCATATTTTGCGATAGGAATAAGGATTGTGGAGCAAAAAGTGGCCCATATATATGGGCCACCATTGGATCGTGATCTGGCAGTTCCCAAATAGGCACTTGTTTGTAAACATTTTGATGATGCTTATTTGTAAACTATGAGATCACGATCCAACAACGGCCCATATATATTGGTCATTTTTTGCCCCACATAATCCTTATCCACTTTTGCGACAGGTGTCTTACTGCAGAGCCTTGAGTTTCAGTAAAGAGGTTGTTTATATAAACTTCATGAAGATTAGAATTAGAAATCATCTAAGTTATTACAACCTTCTCTGCAATTATCTCGTCTAATATTATTTTATGGGCATCCAAAAACATTGTCAATGAAAAGTGAACCTCATAATGCCTTCTTGTGTGTATGACCACTCGCGCCTGGAATTGGCACCAAAAACCTTGTCATATTTGTCCCTTTGCCCTATAGCTTAACAGCATCAGAGATAAAAATCTTAGGCTACAAGCAAATATTCAATCTTTTAAAGAACCTAATAAATTCCATGTGCCTTTTTTGTGTGCATGACCTCTCACCCGAAATCCGCAACAAAAACATTATCATGTTTGGCCTATAGCTTAACAGCGACAGAAATGCAGAACTACTCATGAATTGGCCCTCAGGCTACAAGCAAGGATTCAATCTTTTGATGTAATCAACATTCCGTTCTTCTGGGAAAAAAAGGAATTAAAAATCAAACAGATACCAAGACGAAAAATCACATTTAGAAACTTAGGCCAGCGGACCAGTCTAGTACTCATAAGTGATCGAACAAGAAAAAAAAACTGATCTTTCGCGCAAAATGAGGTCTGACACTGCGCAAGCAGAATAGAAAAGACATGGAAAGGTCTGCTGTTTCTAACCTTAACGGTGGGAAGGAAGAGGAAGAAAGGACGGCGGATTGAAGCAAAGCAAAGGTAGGAGGAGAACGGCGCCGGCGGCGGAGAGTGGAGGAGATAGCGACGATGGATCGGATCCGAGGAATGACTTTGCCTAAATTAATGCCTTATGACAATAGGCCGATCGTGGCCCAAAGTGACCCCCTAAACGTTTACTAGAGATGTTTGGTTTAGCACTTTAGGTTAAGGTTGTTAAAATCGAACCTAACATCGACCCGTGAGTTCTTCGGGTCCGATCGAACCGATTAAATCGGAGGGTCGAATCGAATATAATAAAATAATAGCATTTTAAATTTCAAAACATCACATATATATATTCAAAATTTCAAATTATAATATCACACACATATTTCAAAGTTCAAACTTGCAATAGATAAACTTGTTTATAGTTTAACAAGATCCATAAGTAAGCAATAAAATAATAGCATTTCAAATTTCAAAACAACACATATATATTTAGAATTTTCAAATTACAATATCACACACATATTTCAAAGTTCAAACTTGTTTATAGTTTAACAAGATCCATGATAACAAAGTTTTAATGCCTTCCAAAATAAAGTTATAAATAAACACACTAGTGTTTATAAGTTTAAACGTTTACAACTTCATGCTTTCAAAATCACAATTTCATTCTCTTCTCCAATATTCTTCATCATCACGAGTAAAAAAATCCAAATTAAAATCTAATGCTTCAACATTATCTTCTTGCACGTCACCTAACCAAAACATATAAAAAAGTTACAATCAAATTCATAATAATTAATCATTCAGATACTTTAAAATGAGAATTAATTTTTACCTTCATGATTGATATTTTTTAGAACTTTCAAATCTGTATAAAGCATTTTCTCTATTTCATCATGATCAAGTAATGGAGTGTCATCTTCCTCTGCAATCCATGATTCAATATTCTTCATGCTCTCATAGTCAATAGGATCTAAAAGTGCTTTCTCTTTGTTAAGAGCCCTATAAATATAACAAAATAAATAAGCACATTTTTTTAAAAAAAGAATAGATAAGCATACTTTTTTGTAACAAACCTATTTTTCAAACCCAAATTATAATGAACATATACAAGATCATTTAATCTTTTATGCTCTAATTTGTTTCTTCTTTTTGAATGTATTCTTTCAAATGCACTCTAATTTCTTTCACAAGTAGAAGAAGATGTCGTTTGACTTAACAATCGAATTGTCAATTGTGACACTAATGGAACACTAAATCCAAAGCTACGCCACCATTGATCTATCATACAAACAATATAAAGAAAGTTAAAAAATATTATAAATCTAAAAAAAATTAACAAAAATTAAGAAACTTACCGGGTCTCAATTCCTTAGCCGTCTCAATAGCTAAGTGATTACTAAAACTTTATAGTCGATCATGATATAACCAACTTTGTTTTAAAAATTCAATCAGGTGATTTGTAACAAGAGCATCCAGCACCTCAAGCCATCCTTGTTGAACCTCACGTTTTATACAAAAGGTGTCTCTATCATAATAGAATGCGGGATTCAAAAAATATGCAGTACAATGAATCTTTTTTCGAGGTTGATTATCCCATCTGTGCTTGATGATTCTTGTATAAGGCTTGTACAAAGATTTTCTATTCATCAGTATTCTTTAAATTGTTTTCTTTGCTCTATAAATTCCATCATACAAATATCCAAGAGAAGATCTATCATCACCATCAACAATTGTTAATAAACGAACCAAAGGTGATACAATTTGCACAGTAATACCACAATCATTCCAAAATTTATTATCCAAAACAACATCCATAACAATCTTAGCTTTATTATCACGATAATATCTTGAGTTTGTAAGATCCACACTTGTCACAAAAGCTTACAAATCAAGTTTATGATCATTGATATTCTTTAATGCAATAAAAGTTGTTGCAAAACGAGTTGGTTCAGGACGTAAAATTTCAGCCCACTGTGACTTTTTTCTTAACCATGCAAGCAAAAAAGGATGGTTATAAACAAATTGTGTTACTTTAGATGCTTTTTCTGTTAAGCTCTTCATAAATTATATTTTGTCAATATCTGCTAAGATCAAATTCAGACAATGGGTAACACAAGGACCAAAAAATGGAAGGAAACTTCTTATTTAACAACCTACCAGCATCTTTATAATTTACAGCATTATCAGTGACTAAGTGCACAACATTAGAAGCTCCAACAAATTCAACAAAGTCCACAAAAAAATTAAAAGAGTTGTAGCATCCTTAACAACATCAGAAGCATCAACTGATCTGACAAAGCAAATTCTTTTTTTAGAGTAAATAAGAAAATTTATTAGCCATCTATTTTTTTGGTATTGCCAACCATCACTCATAATAGTGCAATCAATTTCTTTTCAAACACTTCTAAATGTCTCAACCAACATTCCAACTTCCTTCTTAATGTCATACAATAATTTGGTTCTAATAGAATGATAAGAAGGTCTTATATATCATGAACCAATGGCTGCAATAGCATCTATCATAAGTTGATAATAAATAGAATTAACGCAATTAAATGAAATACAACAATCATAAAAGAATCTAGCGACAGCCAAATCAGCTCGATGTATAGCTTCTTTACCTGCCAATGCACTTTTAATAGAAGGTTGTGCATCTGGAGTGGTTCTTGGAGCAAAGAAACTATTTATTATCTCTTTGTCTTTCCCCTTAGCTTGACTTGGAATAATTGAAGTTTCTTGACTTTGCAAAAATATGTGCATTCATATCTTGATTGCTCATTAGAATTATCTGTTCCTCTTTGATCAAGTGCTCTTTTTTTGGATGTAGACGTAGATTTTAGAAGGTCTCCAAGTTGATATCTCACGTCATAGCTAACTTTTGTACATGCCAATGCATCACCTTTTTGTCCTGCAAGATGCATTTTCATCCTGTGTATTCCTCCACTTTTGAAAATCTTTGCACAATATAAGCATTTCAAAACTTTATTTCCTTCTATGTCATAACAAATTTGACAATGCTCCCATGTAGGATCAGACTTTAATCTAATTGACTGAGTGCTTGCAACTACCGATTGAGTGCTTGCCGCAATTGATTGTTATTCGCCAGCACTACTTCCACCTGATGCCATTTTCCTACAAAAGAAGTATAAAAGACTAATCAATGCCTCTAATAAAAGTTACTTCAATAATAATGAAATTTACAAACATTTGAATCATGAATTGAAGAAAAAAAGATAACATTACGATCATAGTAATGCCACAGTAAAAAAATGACTATATGACAATTATTGTGTGAGCTAGGATCATCGAATAGATCATCAGAGTACAGAGGGCGTGAGGTCGTGCCTGCTCTTGCAAGGTCACCGACGAGTTACGACCATGGCGTAGCTCCGACATATGGTGTCGGATGGACCACTCTGTCATGGCGGTCGTGCTGCCCTTGCAAAGGCAACGATGAGTTGCGAGTTGCGACCATGGCGCAGCTCCGACGCATGCCGTCGGATCGCGCGGCGATTGGACGTGGTCGTCATGGCGGTCGTGCTGCCCCTGCAAGGTCATCGACGAGCTACAACCATGGCGTAGCTCCGACGCACGGCGTTGGATGGCGCAACGGTTGGACGACGATCGTCATAGCCGTCGTGCTGCCCCTGCAAGGTCATCGACGAGCTCTGACCACGACGCAGCTCCGACGCATGGCGTCGAATCGTCCAACCGTTGCGCCATCCGACGCCGTGCGTTGGAGCTACGCCATGGTCGTAGCTCGTCGATGACCTTGCAAGGGCAAAACGGCTACCATGACGGCCGTCGTCCGATGATCCAAGCGAAGTTTTGTTCACCATGGACGACCGTGAAGATAACGATTCGAAAACTGGAAAACATACAAGTACAACTTACTTGAGTTGATGGCCGTTGACACACGAGATGCACCTCCGGCGAGCAGCCACCGGTCGTCAATGAGATCGATGGAACTTGGAAGTCAACGTCGACAAACACAGGACCAGGCTTCGGCTTCGAAATCTCAATCGGCGAGGGCGAAATCAAAATGAGAAATTAGGGTCGGCTTCACATTTTAGGTTTTTTTTCAATTTTGAACCGACCGGTCGGCATAAACTGTCGGTTCGACGGTTTTAGCCGGTTTTAGCTGGTCTTGACCGGTTCGAAGCGGTCTAAACCCGAATTCGGTTTTGGGGTTGAACCAAATCCGCCTTTAGTGACGGGCGACGGTTGGACCGATCGGCCTGTCCGGTCTGGTCCAAAAAACCTTGTGGTATAAAATATTTTTATATCTTATACAAATAGTTGTTTAATAGTTGAAATTAATTTTAAAAGTAAATAAATATTATTCTTTTAATAACAAAAATGATAAATTATTATTTTAGTCAAATGATTAAAAAAATCTTAATATTATAACATTGGGGGAGATAAAGAAAAGATATATATGATGCAAATATTTAGAAATATAAAAAATAAGCTAGCATATATTTTTTTGTCGAACTCGTCGGCTTCTCTTTTAATGTCTTATAAACAGATAAAAATATTTATCAATCGTCTTATTTAATTATTAAATAAGAAGAAAATTCTAAAATTATTGATTAGTCACTTTGACTTGTATATAAGCATTTCCAGACAAGCTGGCATAATTGTGTGAATGATTTTTTTTTCCCATTATTAATTGGTTATTATAATATAATTTTCTAAATATCTTCAGACCCAATATTATCACTGCTAAATGCTAATTATTCCTTTGTTTGTCGAAGATTTTAAGAATATAATAGTTAACGGAAGACGTGAAGTGCTTCGTTTAGTCATTACTTATCAATAATTTAATTGCTTATATAATTCATATAATAAGATTTAATGGAGATGAATACGAAGTAGTAGGTAAGATCATATTAATATTAGTCGTCTGAGATCAACGGTGGAAATAAAACCTAAATTATAATTTTGAATTAAAAATAACTTATAATTCACCAATCTCAAATTTAGTTGTGCTTAATAGTTAATATAGTGACAGTATAAAATTGTACCTACTTAAATAGGTAGCATTTTCATTGAATTTTTCACTTGCAATGATGAATGCATTGACTCTTCAAATTATTGATTTGTGTTACTTCTGAAAAAAATAGTAGTGAAAAAATACAAATTTATGTTAAAACAATATAAGTTATATTTTAAGGAACACAATGTAAAATAAATCAACGAAAAAATTATATATAGGCCTCGTTTGATTCTAAAATTACTTACCATGCATCCAAACAAGCTTCGATCTTTTTTTTTTCTCCAAATAGTTCGAGATTAAAGTAAGCTGGTTTGGTGGATAGTGAATAGCTCCGACTTTGATTTTTGAATATTTTCAATTTGATCAAAATATATTCGTTTGCTCTCGTTCAAAAATTAGTAATATGCTATCAACTCTAAATTACCCATATAGAAGAAAAAATAGTTCAAAGTTAATTATAGAAGACAACCATCACACACACACACACAAAAAAAACTGCCAACCTTATGGCTATATCGTTCCTTTTGGAAGCCGAAGGCCAGAACACAATTCTATTATATGTGTCAATGTATATCTCCGTTATCACACAGCTAATAGCATTGGAGGACTTAATAATACGCCCATGTCATTTTTTAAAAAATGATTACTTAAAGAGTCTAACATCATTCGTGAATGCCTTAAAGTTAAATGAGCTTTGAATAAATTATATCCCTCTTTTTTTTTCGATAGTCAACCGTTAGATATCTGAAAAGTGACATCGATCGTCTTGCAAGTTGCTACTGAACACACTGGTAATAAATTAGAAGGTCGACTCATCGTCGAACTTAATTAAATCGGTAATATCATTTCGAGTCATGTACCTTTTGTATTTACAAAATTAGAACTTAAAACTTAAGAAGAATATCATTTGACTCAAACACCCGATGATCCCTTTATATTATATATATATATATATATATATATATATATATATATATATATATATATATATATGCACATTCTTTATATGAGTTTAGTTGGTTTCAGTCAGTTAATGGTATTATCATCTTTCTTAAACTTCTATATATGTTCTCATATGACCTTTTCATTTCTCCAACTCATGACAGATGAAGCAAATTAATGTTTTTTTTCCACAATGTCGTGCTTTTTTCCAAATGGATCATGCCTCCAACTTTATATGGCATGTGAGTAGACTCTTCTTTACTAGTTGTCAGCTCCCGGCAGGGAACATGTAGTTGAGCACCATTTCTTGCAACTAATCTTTATGCTTCAGCACCTATTTAGGCTTCGGCATACTTCAGGGTAAAAACATATAATTAAAATCCTTATGATGCTGAAAAAAATAACACCTTCTGATGCTCCCAAAAAGGACGCAATTCGGAGTAATTGGCCAACAATTTACAGTGTCACTAGAGTTAACTATGTTATTAAGCCATTCAATCAGTCCCATATGCTTTAAAGGTAAATGCATCATTTTTTTAAAAAAAAACCATGAATTCGAAAAAAAAAGAAGAAATGAATTGATCATGCACGAATGCCCTAAGGAAAATAATTCTGACAATTAAATACCTGAAATTTTATTTAATGATATATAAAGTGATTTCCCATTTGAAAATGGGAATTTTATTTTATTTATTTTTCAAATTGTAGATGTCAAGGAAAGATTTTTTTTTATTGCCCAATACATTTAATGCTACCAAACAGCAAAAAGCCAGAAAACCATTTTTAAAAGAGAAAAAAAAATCCTCAACACAAAGTCACAAACCGAGCATCTGTAAATAGGCAGTTATTGTAGATTCCTATTGAATTTACAAGTAAAAAAATCAATGTCTCATCAATTTGGACCACAAATGCGATCAAGTTTGTCAAGCGACGGTGTCGGTTGGACAACGTTAATGACAAAGTTTGTGTGTTCAATTGATGACCACCGGACTCCTAAAAAGAATCTAGATGCAATCTTGTGATCAAAATTGATTACCTTTTGAATGGTAGGCAACTAGGAATTGACTAAATGCCATTCAATCTTTTGAATAAGATATTTTGTTTCTAATCCAATTCATAGAGTTCTACTTTTTTTTTTTTACATCTCAATTTCTTGAACACTTTATTACCTACATAAGATCCATTTTGTAGCATTTTTTTCATCGAGTTCTAAGCAACTTCAAGTTAATAAAACAAGGCCATGAATAAGACCACTCTACCGGGTAATAACTATGTATTTTTATCTTTGTAAAAAAAACTATGTATTTTATATAATATTTATTATCTCATACAAAAGAAATGCACAAAAACCTTTATAAAATAAAATTTTATTATCTAATATTTTATCCATATATTTTTGTTGGCTCGAATAAAATTTTACTTTAACAATTAATAAACGGTCTAATTTCCCTCGCTACCTCCCTCTCCTTTATATAAATAAATACCTTCACAAAAACCTTCCGTTCTCGGTCTCGCATCAATCCCTTCCACTCCCGCGCCCATTGCAGTGGAATCCACCGTCGGAGCATCCCATGGGGGGAGCAGGGTTCGCCACCGGCGTCGTCCGCCCGGGGCCGTCCTTCCGGCTCCGCACCGAGAGCCTGAACGCCCTGCGCCTCCGTCGAATCTTCGACCTCTTCGACAGCAACGGCGACGGGGAGATCACCGTCGACGAGCTGGCCCTCGCGCTCGACCGCCTCGGCCTGGGTGCAGACCGCGGCGATCTGGCCGCCACCCTCGCGGACTACATCCCGTCCGGCCGCGCCGGCCTCGCGTTCGACGACTTCGCGGCCCTCCACCGCGCCCTCGGCGACGCGCTCTTCATCGCCGACGAGCAAGGGAAGGAGGAGCCCGATGAGGAGGACATGAGGGAGGCGTTCCGGGTGTTCGACGAGGACGGCGACGGGTTCATCTCGGCGGCGGAGCTGCAGGCGGTGCTGCGGAAGCTCGGGCTGCCGGAGGGTGGAAACATCACCAGGGTGAGGGAGATGATCTGCTCCGTCGATCTCGATGCCGACGGGCGGGTGGACTTCGGCGAGTTCAAGCACATGATGCGCGGGATAACCGTCTGGGGTGCGTAGATTTGTGACACGCGGCATTTTGTTTCCCTCTTTTTTTTTCTTCTTGCGTTTGGAAATTTAAGTGCGTTCGTGTTGATTTCATTCACTAATGAGTTTGAAATATGAGTTATCTCGAGTTGTGTTTACATGCTAAGAAAATAATTTGTTATTTCTTTAATTGCGTTTGGGTTTTCTTGTGTATAAAAGAAAATTAGCAGTTGAGATTTAACTTTTAAGGGGTTAAATAATTTGTTAATCGAGATATTTCAAATTCATTGACGATTAATGAAATTTATATATTTTTATTTTAGTATGTGTACGCCGAATTTATGGTGTTATCTCCAACATGTGTCCTCAAAGATGCTATATATCTTTTATAATAATTAATTTCCCCTCTAACTTTAATCAGCCAAGAGGCAATTATATTAAACCAAAATTTCATAAATATACAATAAGAAAATTATAGTTTCATTGAGATTTAATATCAACATTAGCTACACAATTTCAATGAGTAGTAATTTAATTAAGCATTCAACTATGGAGACAATCAGTAAAGACGATGAGTCGCAACTTATTTCTCTTGTGATATACATATTTGCCCTTTTATATTTAAAGCCTATGCAACATGAGTACAAATAAATCATCTATAAAACCTTAAGCAATAAAAAACAATTTTAATAAACAAATTATTATTATAAATTAATAAAATATAACAATATGAATGAACATCCTTTTTTTTGTCATGGCCCACGATTGTCAACCAACAAAACAAATCACTGTGAAATATCATTAATTCAACCTTCTCAATTTCTTTCTATCATTTATGAATTAGACTCCTCGTAATATATTCATACTCACCTCTTTTTTTTCGTTTATCTACAATAATATGATTATTTAAATTAACTATTCTCAAACTTGACAATTAACAACTGGTATTATGGTTGATAAGCCTTTCTTATGTGAAAACGTAATTATTTAAAATATTAATAAATTTATTATATATGGTAATTAAGATAGTGCGTGTTATTAGGAATTTAATAAGTAATAAATTTTATTAGATGATATAACCTCAATGTAGTAGTAAGATCTAATTGAAAAAATATGAGCCCACCAGGCTTGACCCATCCAACTCAAAGCGGGCATGCGGCCATCTGTTTTCACCAGAAACCCAATTAAGAATTCAATTTGAGTCAAATGAAAATTAATATTTTCTTATAAAAGAAATAAAAAATTATAAATCAGAAAATAATTATATTTTTTATAAAATAATTAATTATGTAACAAAATATAATTTAAGTAGATTTAAATTGACCGTTAAACTTTTCAAAATAAACTAAACTATTTTATCACATTTAAATGGTAATAAAATATATTTGTATAATATTCGTCACTCGTGCATAGTACAAAAAGTAGTATTACTTGTCTAATGATATGAAACTTGACATTTGCATGCGACTGTTTTAGAGAAAATGAGTTATATGTATACCCCTATCAACCATCACTAAATTCATGATGAATAATTTTTTATAGATTTAATGGGGGTCGTATGAGTGCTCAGGTGTATGACCCCCATACGCCTCCTCTTCATTGTCCGATTAAATCGGATGATGGGCCTCCCTCCGGTGCTCTCTCCCTCCGGCGGCGCTCTCCCTCTCCCTATCCCTCTCCCTCTTGAGATTTGGCCACCCTTCTCCTTCACCCTCGATCTTCCTCTCCTAGGTTTACGATATGGCCGGTTGTGGCCTAATCGGATGCCAGGCAACTTGGGCCGCTCGTGGCCTCATCTGAATGTCAGGCGGCGAATGGGCGATTGTATCCATCGTAAAGCGGTCTTCTCGGGCCTCTAGGCGGCGGATCAGGCCGTAGGCGACCATCCAATCAGGCGACGATGGCGGCTGTGGGGCGAAGCGACGAGGTGACGACAACGGCGAGACGCGAGCGGCTAGGTGGCGACGATTGCTAGGCGATCCAATCCATCCCCCTTTATCTCCGATCCGGTGATGGCGACAAGGCGAGGGTAGTCGATTGCGAGGGATCCGATGAGGCGAGGGCTGCGATCTACTCTCCTTTCTCTTCGATCGACGACGAGGACGACAAGGGAAGCTATGAGAGATCACGCACAAGAGAGAGATCGGCGACGACGAATCTCTTGTCCTCCCCGCCCTCAGCCTCCTCCCCGCCCTCAGCCTCCTCCCCTTCCTCCTTCTATTCCTCCCCGCCATCCATCTCCCTCGCGGCTAGCGTCCCCGCTGATGAGGATTCCTCATGTCCCTTCCACCTGTGCGCCGCCGCCGCCGGCCGTCGTTTCGCATCCAAAAGTGATGAAAAAAAAGTGAGCAGCACCCGACAATGGTGGCGAATACAGAGGACCTTTTGAAGAATACTGTAATACCTATGGCATCAAGCTTGAGAAGACAATTCCCAAGACTCCTCAGCAAAATGGTGTTACCGAGAGGATGAACAGAACAATCGAGGAACGTGTCCGATGTATGCTTCTACATGCCAAACTATCGAAGGGATTTTGGGGAGAAGTAATGATGATTGTAGTCGAACTAATTAACCACTCACCATCAGTACCTCTGGATGGTGACACGCCTCTGAAAGTCTAGTCAGGGAAGGATGTTTCATATAAGCATCTCAAAGTGCTCAGTTGTAGAGCCTTTATTCACATCTCCAGTGATGAGCTGTCAAAACTTGACAACAAATCAAAAGAATGTATCTTTCTCATATATAGATTTCATTTTTTATTCGTCGTGGATGATGTGATTAGTGGGTGTCGGACAATGATTGGTGGCCATTTTTTCCCCCACAGGAAATAGTTTACCTGAAAACATTTTATGTTTTTTTCTTACTTTTCAATAATGGTCGTCATTAACCTGCTCAAGCGTATGATGGCCATATACCTCAGCGCCTACCATCATGACGGTGGGCACTTGAGCACGCTGAACTAGCGCACGCTCCCTTTTTCTTTTCTTTTCTTTTTTTTTTGCTTCCATCGCGACCTGGAGTAGCTCCTACATGGACGATGCCTGCGGAACGCGTCGAGGACCTTGGACTTGATGAGGGCGTCCTTAGTCTTGGTGTTGCCCTTGATGATGACATCGTGGACGTGGGGGCGGACGGGGCCACTGGAAAGGTGCCATAGTAGACACAAGCTTTTCCCTCTCGGACAGCAATGGTTGTTGCAGCTCGTTCTCCTCTTGAAAACCACTGGTAATAAGGGCGGTGAAAGAAGAAAAGACTCGTGGGTCGATGTATCACTCTTAACGAGCTCGGCGAGGACGTGAGTGGCGCGCTTGGTAACGATCCAATCGGCGGAGCGTCATAAGAAGCAGCGCTCGAGGGCCTTCACCTCGGCGGCCATCGTCGATCGAGAGAGGTGAACGCGAATCTCATGTCCTCCCCCGGCGGCCCTACCCTCAGTCTCCTCTTCCTTCCCGTCGTCTGTCTCCGTTGCGGCCAACGTTCCCGTCGACAAGGACTCCTCAAGCTTCCACTTCAGTCCCTTTCGCTGGTGTGCCATAGCCGCTACGTCTCCATTCGACGACAAAAAGAGAGGTAGAAGAAAGCTTCTGGATTGTGTGTGTGTGTGTGTGTGTGTGAGAGAGAGAGAGAGAGAGAGAGAGAGAGAGAGAGAGAGAGAGAGAGAGAGAGAGATGAGGGTCTGATTTTGGATTATTAATATAATAAAGTGATGAAAAAAGTGAGTGTATGATGATCATTCAATCCTTGATCAAAATCGATAACTTCATTAATTTAGTGGGATAGAGCTTTCTTTGCTAGTGTCATTGTTCCTCTCTCATACATCTACAAAACAAAATAGTCTCTTACTTCTACGGCCAGCAAAGCTAAAGATCAAGAAAGCAAAGATGTTGAGAGTATGTGGAGTGAGCAGAGTCCTTGCATGGTTTCCTGCTCGGTACAAGTTGTGCAGCGGGAATTAACTAAGGGAAAAAAATATATCACCTTTTGACATTCTCTTGGATCAAACTTTGTCTTATTATGTTACTCGAGGCATTTAATAGATAAAGGAAGTTGGAATTGGTGATAAAGGAAGGAATTGGTTGTTTGTCGTTGAAATATGACGTGCCAACTAGTTTTTTTCTAAATTAAGTCGTTAGGAGGATGAGTTTGATGAGATTGGAACTTTTGATCTTTAATTTTAGTATTATATTGAAATTTATGTGTTAATTAAATTTTTTAAAAATTAAATCATTAAGAGTAGTAACTCAATAATTTTATATTCTTACCATGCTTTCAAATATGTTGTTTCTGCAATATTTGGTATTTAGAAATCAATAAAATTCAGTTAATTGATTTAAGTTGGAAAACATAAAAAACTGAAGGGAGAGTTTCTCATTTCGAAATTCAACTCGGCCAATCAAAATATTCTTCGTTTTGAACTTTTATCGTGTACGAATTTAAAACACATCTTGACAAGTAAAAGAGTAATTACATATAAATTTATAATCACCTTTATGTTTTGCTGAAATTATTCGATGATGTCATATTGATTCTTACATCTTATGTCGTTACAATCTTCCTTTCATAAATAACTCAAGAGATCAACATCCTTGTTGAGCAAAGTTCATGTTGGACCATAACTCGTGCACGCGAGATCGGTTTTGGTACTATTTTTTTCATTAGAATTAATATTTAGTGTTGTACAATCTTCGTGAGGATATGAATCCATAAAACAAAAAAAAAATGTGAATGCCCTCCCGTCTCTATATTTTTTTTCACATGTAAATATATTGTTTTTAAAGTACACTACAGAAGCCGCAATTATTTTGGCCTAAATGATTGAACATGCATGTCGTTATCCTAAAATGAACTAATTATGTACGTATCCAATTAATGCCATTGGCATCATCGAATTAATAGGCGATAACTTTCTTGCTTTGGCTGTCACATGATGACACTGGGCCATATTAATTCTTTGGACATGGATGCTAATTTAAGGTTGAATGAAATGAAACTGGACAACATGAGAGTGGCACATAAACCAAAGTGCATGATGTGCATTATTTCTCCCAACATCACATTTATTTCAGTTCATATATGCCAGCACTGCATGCTTATATAAGAAGGAAAGACAGTAGCATTGAAATATGTAAATGTAGAAAGTTAGTTCCCAACTACATATTAAGGTAGGGGTGTACCAAAAATTCGAAGGATTCGAAAAAAATCGAATTTTAAAAATTGATAATTGAAGAGTTTGAATATCATTTAGGATGATTTTTTTAATAAAAATAAAATTGATCCGTTCAAATTACGACTCCATTTGAAAAAAAAAATATTAAAGGTACGATGAAATCCATTTTTTATTTATAATTTTTTATCTATATAATTAATTCATTATCATCAATTTTTTTATTATAGATATAATATTTTTAATTTAATAATTTTCAATTAAATTATGGAATTCTAATTTGAAAAGATTTTTCTAAATTCAAGTGTAAACCCTTTTGTTCCTCTTTAAAAAATTAGGTTCGAGTTGTTACGAATACACAAGAAAATTAAAGATAAATGAAGTTGAATGGATAGTAATTCCTTATCGCTTAAGTAAATATTTTGAGTTTGAACTTTTGTGCATGTATAAAATTTTTAGTGGGAGTTTCGTCCATCATAGTCAAACGTGCTACTCGATGTGACATCAAATTAGTCTAAGTTTAATAGTGAGCTGAAACTCCAACTTATGACTAGTGCACTTCTTAGCGCCGCGTGGATTCAACGCTTCTGAGGTGAAAAGAAAAGGGACGATTGTTATTTTCATTTACCCTCACTGAATTACATTACTTTTGGGTCTAGTATACCTCGTGAACTATTACCAGTTTCCAACTTTTCCATTTAGCATTTTTCTTTTTATCACGAAGCATGTTTTAAAATCGTGTCAATAATATTTACATTATTTTAAATTTCATTTTTCATTTCAATAATATGCACATTCATATATACATACTTAGATTTATATATATAGACATACTTAGATTTAAAAGTAACAATGCATTCTTTTTCAGTTACATAAGCACGAGCCATGTATAGATTAAGAGATGAAAAAACATTATGTTTTATTTTTTTTTAGAAAGCAGGGTAACAACATTTGTTTTATTTTAAACACTAAACAAATCAGTTCATCGCCAAAGCTCAATTTAGCTTTTATATTAATCATGAAGTTCAGAATAAAATGGATTAATCATGAAGTTCAGAATTGACTCTCATCGTGGTGAAAGAAATCACGTGGGTTTATCTTTTATTCCACTATAATAAGATCAAATTATTTTTCAGCCTAGACAGAAAAAACAAATGATGGAGTTCCAACATATGATCTAAATATCTAATTCTCCCACAATTAAAATCATGAACTAATTGAACTATTGAACCTCTTTTCTTCCTGTTGAAAACTTTTTTTCATCAAATTCATATATACATACATACATATAAATATAGATTCGTTATGGAATTGAGAATTACGTGGACTTAATATGTTCATATGTGTGGATCCATTTTGAGTTCACATTTTTTTTTCCATTCGTTATATCAAATTAATAAAGCTTAGCGTGTGTAAATAATTTTGCTATGTAAAATGAATAGAGTTGTATCCCCTCAATTCTATATATTAAATAAATATCGAGCAAAGTAAAATAAGACGAACAAAGGAGCTAACAATTAGCCTTGGATCGAACAAGTACTTGTTGCACTTGATATGAACTGGAATATATGACCAGAACATGTTCAATTGTTCATGAACACCAACTATACTATTTTTGTACGCCACCAACACCATCATATATAAATATACATATTGTACGCCACGGATCCTATTGTCTATATATTTAATTTGGACATCCCTAGCATCATATATCATTTTATTAACATAATAATCCAATTTTATATTTATGATTATAATTCGTTGTTGAAATTATTTGGCGAATTCCTCTAGCATGCAAAAATTTATTAGCATAATCATTAAAATTTAAATATACAATTATGATTCGTTATTAAATTTATCTTCATGCGAACGTATGAAGGATACAATTTTGATTAAATTTAAAATAATTACGTGGATAATCTTGATAGCAATTCACAATCATAAGTTTAAAATATGAAAATTATAATTATGATTGGTACGGTGGTGCATGACGCAAAAAAAGGTGAAACATTCACCATCTTATTAACAACGTATCAAGCATATCTTTGATCATCAAATTTTAAGCCTATAATTTTTTATTCGATATTGCAATTATCTGGGATCAAGAATGTACCATCCGTGTGTACAAGGCGGACCTAAGATCCCGGAGTTAATGGATAAAAAATATAATTCTTTAAATTAATTTTATAATAACATAAAAATAAATGATATATTAAAATAACTAAAAGTTTTGATAAATTAAATATTAACCGTGAAACTTATTCCATAAAAATAAAAATGTCATAAGAACTAACAAAGAAAAAAACTAAAAAAAGTATTAATTTTTTATGATCCTAAGATTTGATTTTTTTTCATTATGTTACAATCTTTTTTTTTTGTACCAGCGGAAACTACAATAGCTTAATAGACCAAATAGTTTATTACCTTCGTGTGCGGGGAATGAGAGACGAAGAAGATAAATGACAATAGAATAATTAAAGTTAAAAAAAGAGTAAAAAAATATGAGAAAGAAAGAGATGATTATTAAAGAAGTTGGGATAAAGAAGATGAAATGTTAAAAGAAAAATTAAGAGTAACAAAAGAGGAGGGTGTGTTGGAAGAAATTTAAAAGGAAACAACACAACAAAAGTTTGTTTTGGAAGAAAAAGAATGTATATTGAAAAAATTCGTTATATAAAAATATTCTATAAGATATATTTTTAAAATAAAATTTTAAATAGGATATAATTCTAAATATATCTTATTAAAGATAATATATTATATTTCATAACAAAATATATATACATATATATTGCCTAAAATCTAATGGGGTCAACTCCATTGTTAACAAGGTAGGTCCGCCATTGCGCATGTACATATTATTTATATGTGGATAATTTTTTTTATGTACATATTTAATCTTAGCATTATGCTCCCTACATTTCATGCTTCCGATCAAGAATCAACGTCCCACACGTAATTACGCGGTTTAGCTGCTTATTCGGCTAGTTCACACACCTTTGGCCGATTCACATGCGTCTTCTGTTTCTTCTCCATCGTCGGCCACTTTCCTACTTTGACGCAATCTCGTTGGCCGATCTATCTTCTCCGATGTCGGCTATCAACATCACCACCTTGTTCACGCTCCCCTCCTCTTCACTGTATTGACCCTTCTGCAACTCTCCACCTCGTTGTGTGCTCACCTTGCCATGCCACCCGATCGCCTTGCCGTCTCGCCTAAATGACATCAGTTGAAGTAAGTGAGCAGATCAACGGAGAACATCACCAAGGACGGGATCCCCATGAAAGATCATGATTTGCGCGAGGGCACGAACCGGAGATGAGAGACAAGCGCGTTCGGCAAGTCTTGCTCGACTGCGAGCCTCGCTCGGCAGCAAGTGCGTTCGACGGTGTCATTCTTTGGCGGCAAAGCTTGCTCATTCATTGGCAATAGAGGCCTTGGCGACGATCCAGTCCTTCGACGGAGAGATTCAACGTGTTCTTTCATCGATGAGTCTCGCAAATTCAGAGAGCACGATTTCGACACCGAGAGATTCGTTCGGCAATCTCCCATGACAAAGAACACTTGGGTGCCCTAACTATGTTGGAACAGTAAATTTAAAATGTAATAGTTGAAAATATGTTTGACACAGTGCCACTACACCAATGTTGTTAGGATCGGACCAGACGACGATTTGGAAAAATATTCGTTTCAAGTCGAATCGGTTGGACCGGTCGGTCGGATCGGATAGTAGTGAAATATTATATTTAATATGATATAGTAAATTAAGCTATGATATTTCAATTATATAAGTATATATATGATATCAAAATGTACTATACAAAAGAAAAAAATAACAATCATAAATAATAAATAATAAGTTTATAATTAATTTTAAGATTTGATTTTAAAATTATACACTTAATAAATTAAAATATTATCAATTTGATTATTATATACAAACTTGTTATTGATTTTTTTTATGTATTTAATATCTTTATTTTTTATGTTAGAAGCAAAAATTACATATTTTTTTCAAAATATTAAGACAAGATTGTATATTCTATAAATAAATATATGGTATAATGAGTAGTTAACTATTTAATTTGACTTATTATATACTAAATTAAAGAAATTTAAAGTTGTGTATATATAATATTATACTATACTAAGTACATTATAGCATTGTTGTGTATTATACATATAACAAAGAAGTGTGCACTATTCATTCATAATTAATTCATCTAATATGATAAATATTATATTAATATAATTAATTTATATTATCATATACATTGATGATATTAAAAAATGAAATAAGATAATAAATTAAAGCTCAAAATTTAATAAATTCAAATCTAAATGAAGAGAAAAAGAACAAGTGAGTACACAATGATAGTTCCACGTTGTTAATAATAGTAAAGTGAGAATCAATGAACAACTATAAATAAAGAAAAAGATTAATGAGTTAATATAAATGTTTATGAAGAAAGTTTACTTTTTGATATTTTTAAAATTTTTAGTAATAATTTATATCAAATCATCTCATAATAAAAAAAATAATGAAAAAATTTTGATTGGTCAAAAAATACGGTTCAACTCGGTTTAATTCGATTTTGATTAATTTTTTATCGGTTTGATCCGGTCCAAATAGAGGTCCGATTTTGAAGCTTCAAATTGGTCGGATTTGTGAATATTTTAGATTCGTCGTTTTATTCAGGATGTTGCAATTTTATTATTGCAATTATTACTATTTAAGATTAATGCTTATAGAAAAAACAATACGTGCAGATGGTACCATGTTATAATTTGTTTAATTGCATCACTGTCTTGTTGGATCTGGCGTAAAAGGCATCTGATTCATTTAATTAAGAGCTGCATCAGATCTGGTGCGGTGGACGTCGACTTGAACGGTGCATGTTATTAGTCGATTAAGATATAATGCGTTAAGTGGGCGGGGCAGGTGGATTAATGTATCATATAGCTACTTTATGGTGCATCACCTCAAAACGCACCACTTGGAACACTTGATGGTGCATCATAATTAACTACAAAATATTAATTTATTATGACATAATTTTATTTTATACAATAAAAGGTGTGTGTTCTCATGCACATTAACGGTTGGGAAATGGTCCACATATATATGCGTGAAACCTTGCTTTTCTTCGCGTACATAGTAATTTACTATGCACAGATGACATATTAGGGTGCACTTAATATAAAAAAATTTTAATATCACTTCTCTTTATCTATTTTATCGTTTACTTTTTATAATATAAAAAATGAGAAGATGAAAGTCTCCTTCCCAATAATTAGAAAAAGACAATATCATGCGTTTTTACTATTTATTATGTAGAAAGTCCTTTTTTCTAGTTTTTTTAACCTAATATGTTTACTTTGCCATTCCCTGAAACAATTTATTTAATGTGTGATAAGCGTATTTTATTTTGTTACTGGTTTGTTTTATCTAAAATTTTCATGTTTATTTGCTTTCATTGTTTTTCCTAATTATTATTATTATTAGATTAAATTTAGTGGAAACATAAATTCACTCGTGATGAATAAACCAACACCCAAAAAATAAACAGTCTAAGATTATTTGGTTATTGGAAAAAAATCTTGGAGATAGAAAATAATTATAGTCTACAAAATAAGTTATACTAATTAATATTAAAAAAATAAAAACTCATGATATGTTCCTTTTTATGAAAGAAAGTAAAATATGTTTATTAGTCAAATAAAATATTATATAATAAATAATTAGAAAAGATAAAATATAATACTGTATTTTTTTCCTATAGTTATATAGAAGGAGATCTTTCATCTTTTCATTTGTATACTATAGGAAATAGATGGTATAATAGATAAGAGGAATGACGTAAGTTTTTAAGAGCGGGCACCCCACATATTATAACAATGTGTATATGGTATATGTATGTATATATATTTTATTATAGGATTTACGATAAGTATTATGGATAAATTTAATTATAACTAATTACCCTCAAGGGTTGGATAAATTGAATTGTGTGATAGGTGCTGGCGATTTGAAAGTTTAATTCGAGGTCCTAATTGGCAAATGTTTCAATATCTCATGAAATACTGACGGCCAATATTTTTTAGACTGCTGATAAATATGGCCTTAATAGCATCTAGAGAGTGGTGTTTGGCGATTAAGAATTTATTTCTTACCTTTACCATCATTTCTTAGTCCATTACTGAATTTATACTTTTAATGAAACTACGAGTTTACGCTTATTTTTTCTTGTACGTACATGAAAATCAGTATTAACGATAATATTTTATTTAACTTTAAATGAC
This sequence comes from Pontederia crassipes, assembly GCA_030549335.1. Taxonomy (NCBI): domain Eukaryota; kingdom Viridiplantae; phylum Streptophyta; class Magnoliopsida; order Commelinales; family Pontederiaceae; genus Pontederia; species Pontederia crassipes. The sequence continues at coordinate 8,267,132 of CM060188.1, read as the reverse complement.
ATTTTTTACGATAAAATTATTATATATATTATTTCATTCAAGAAGTATATAACTAAATTACTAATAACTTATAATTACTAAATTAAATAGATAATAAAAATAATTATTTTACCTAAAGGTGTAGAGCGAGGTACTATATATACATATTCATTAAAATAATTAATAACTACCAAGGCGGGTTAGGTGGAGTGGTAAGTGGATCCTACTCGTTTAAACAAGGTCTCTAGTTCGAGTCTTGTGAGCACAGAAAATTCTTGTTAGAAGTCTCACTCGTCATTGTCAGGCCTGAGATGATCTAATCGGATTAGTTGGACTTAATAGTGAGTCGACTTTCAACCTGTGGACTATCTAATTAGATTAGTTTGACTCAATGATGGGCCGACCTTCAACTCGTGAACAGTGCGCTCTTTAGCGTAGCGTAGATTGAATCGTCGACACCGCTTTCCAAATACTGGCTACAAAAAAAATATTAATAACTATCAAATTGATCAATAATTAATTGCATAATGTTTATTCGTGATTAATATAAAATTAAATATGGAATATGAACTTAAAAGACAAATTGTACTGATATATACATATATTGACTTTTCAAAGTTATTTTATTAACTTTTATATTAAAAAAATGTCCTTTTAGCTTGACCCTTCTCAATGTTTTATATAGTTCCGTTCCTAGATTCATGAATGGAAAAATGGCATTTCTCTAGTTACTTAGCATTGCCATATTTGAAATAGAACAAAAATATATCGAGAGAATACATCCGTAGGTAATTATGCAACACAGGAAAGAATATATCCGAATAAATTTCAACTATCAAATAAATAAATAAATAGGGTACAACCATATCTACCCATTTTGTCATCATTAATTTGAATGCAAGAGTGCAATAATTCAAACCACGCGTCAGCGTATTACTACATTACAAGATAATAAGAACAACAAAAAAAGAAGAAGCATCACTTAATAAATATATTCAAAGTATTGGTCTTTTTCACGTTCTTGTTGACAAAGAGAGGATGGTCCAACTTCAACAAGTGGAGCCATCAAATGTCCAAGTTAAGGAACCTCAACATAATCATGCATCTAGCTATCCATTGGCTGTTGAATAAACAAACTAATATTTTTAAAATATTGATGAGAGAGATGGCAATGTAAAAAAAATAGTAATTCGGATTCCAATCTCAATCAAATTATTCATGAGCTAATATAATAATAGTGTAAAGAAAGGTTAAGTTATTCGTAGGTCCATGTATCCAACTAAATAACTAATCACGAATAATATTATTCCAAATGGAAACAATTTTCTTTTTGTCCACTTTGACATCGTGAGCAATGGGGTATAAAGAATGTATATATAGGATCATGATTTGTTATGAAACTAAATAAAATTAGTCAAGGGTTCTGATACCTTTGTGAATTTTTCTTATATTATTATTATTAATTTTTTTCAAATGTCCTCAGGAGCAATAAACTTGGAACATACTCAATATATATATATATGGATTAATAAAAATGTAACTCCTCTTTGTGAAATTTAGTATAGCATCCTAATTTGGGCCGTTCCTATTGCAACTAGTATTGAGATTATTTCATTTTTTTTTTCTCTCTCTCGCTCTCTCTCTCTTCTCGCTCTCCCATCTGATCGCCACTGCCTCCTCTTCCCCTCTAAGTACCGCAGTCGCTATCTTCACCTCTTTCCTTCCAATCGCCACTGCTCGTCTCCTTCGGCACTTCCCCTCCGATAGTCGCCGATGCCTCTTCTCTCCGATCGCCGTTGCCACAACCTTGTGGCGGCACTAGTATCTGCCCGACCTCCTCTGCGCATCTTCCCTTGATCGGCAGCAGTGGTCAGTTCAATGCGCGCGCTCGATAGCGGCAGCAGTGGTCGGTTTGACGTGTGGGCTCGGTGATGGTGGCGATAGATCTGCTTCGATGATCGACGTGTGACACGCAAGCTCTCTCACTCTCTCGACAATCGATGATGGCGATGGCAATGCTGGATCGATGATGACGACAAGAATCACCGACGAGAGTGACGATCGAAAGGCGGATGTGTCTCTTTCAACGCCGAGCTCGAGGACGGAGGATGGGGGTCAGAGAAGGGAGGACGAGGGACAACGATGGATGAAGGGATTGACGGTCAGACGGGGTGCCGACGGCGGCAGCGCTCGGAGGGAGTTGCAGCGACAGTGGCGCCACTTGAAAGGGAGTATGAGAGAGAACGAATATGAACCATAGATCTAAAATGAAAGGTCTAAATTAAGATGTTACACTAAATTTCATGCAAGAGGTGTTACACCTCTCATATATATATATAAGTTTTTAATGTAGATAAGAATGCTGAATATTTTCTAATTCACTCTTCAATAATTTAAATTAATGACACACTTAAATAGAGATATTTACTGTCTCATGAAATCGACGAAGATGATAAAAATTTGTTTGCTAAGTGAAGATACAATAAAAATGTGCATATTATTAAACTGATCATAATGGAGCGACGATCTTATGCGTTGTGGTGGGATCCACGGTGCATGTGGTTCGAATCGGCCATGCTCGTGACATTGTGGGGTCGCATGACTCGATACTTTAGTTTAGTGGCACATCCAAAGAGATCTGGGCACGGAGACGAATGTAAAGGGCAATGTTGTCCAATCGGACCTAATAATAAATACTCGAGTTTTGAAAGTAATACAAGTACATATTAAGTCAACACATTAAATTACATATATATAAAAATTATTTTGTTAACTAGTGATAAATTATATAACAGTATGATTATTAAGTTTCAATAATATATCGGATTAAAAAATAATATATATTTTTATTTTACTATGACGGTTTTTTAGTTGCGACACCGATATTTTAATTTGTGCGATGTCAATAATTATACCCATTTTTAAGGTTGGTTCATCTCTATGGTTGAGATTAATTCGATAGTGACAAGCGAGATTCTAAATATTTTATTTATTCACATACGTTAAAATTCGAGATGTTACCTAAATGAAAATTATTTAATTGAGATCATAAATATGAAATCCTACGGATAAATGAGGAAAATCATTTGATCTTAATTTCATAATCTACTTCCGATTCAAGTGGAAAAAAAATACATAAACTATAAATTAAGTGTAACATGATTACACAGAAACAATTTTCAATTGCATGCACAAATCATAAGATAATAAACTTCACCAATTTAATTAATTGAGAGCCGTAAAGGGAAATCAAATTACAAACCCAATAACAATACGATATACGAGTTCATCACATGATCATAAAGATAAAATTAAACAAAATGCTAATTAAAAGGCTAATTAAAAGAGCAATTAAAAACGATTTAATTAAAAGAGAGACATAAACCAAAGTCGGGTAGGACTTGTATTTTGGAATCGATTGAGTAATATCAGTTCTGATTTTCTCTTTTTTTTTTTTAAAAAAAATAATTGTCATGTATCATTTCCCTCTCTAAAGATACCATGTGTTGCTCCCTCAAATATTTAATTATTTTTAATATTTACGACATCTCATTATGCATTTTATCCGTTTTTTCATATAATAATAATTATCATTATTTTTCTATAACTAAGAGTCTTGGCTTGATTAAATAGGGGAAAAGGTTTCAATGTAATTAATATAAAATAAAGTAATGTAATATAATAAATTGTTATTGGATGCAGGCGAAATAATCGTTTCATCAGATTATTTTTTTCTTACTATACAAGGTAAAAAAACTATGCTAAGTACTAAAGTACTTAATATGAAATAAAAATCTAACTACATAACTATCGTAAAAAGGGTAATGTAAAAATAACTTTATGTAATAAGAGTATTTGCTCTTAAACACTGTTGATCCAAGAGGAGATATGTATATAAGAAAGTTTATTACAATTTTTTTTAACACGAATCTATTTCTATTTTTTTTTTCAAAAAAGGAAACATACATGATGTAGTAGCATCGCTTTCAATGTAGACGTGTTGAATAAACAATTATTGTAGTTTACAACACTTTCTTTTTTAATGTCATACAATAAATGTTTACTATTTGCTACTTAATTTTAATATATCAACAATGATATATATATATATATTATTTTTAATCAAGCATGATTCATTAAATATACTTGTGAATCATAGCGAATTTAATCCAACTCAATTAATTTTATGCGATTTTTTTTGCCGACCTAATATCGTCTTTAAATCTTCAGATGTCGTCTATTTTTTATATGAACATCTCGAGTTCAAGTTGTGGAGTTGGTTGGAAAAAACACCGAGCCAGAAGGCTGCAATTTTGATTGCTTCCTGTCGATCTCGCGCAACGAAAAGTAATACCTTCTCTGAGGCGCTTCCCGAGTAAAAGCGATCCAATTGTTGTCTGGTTGGGGATTTGCGATCTGAGGAGGGCGAGCGGAGCTCTCGATTAGGGGTCCTGTTTCGAAGATAACGAGGTATAAAAATCGACGAAGACGTTCCAAGATTTTATTTTTCTCCCGGCGTTGAGCATTCGCTCGGTTTCTTGCGTCATAAGAGTTTTGCGAAACTAACAACTAATTCTTTGCTAAAGTAAGCATCTTGAGTTTGTCCTGAGAAAGATGAGATTTTTTTGGGTATGTTTGGTTCTATCAGTATGTTTGGCTATTTAGATCTATATTAATCTCCTTTGAGATTTGTGTAATAAATGATTCTTCTTTCTCGTTCATAATTAGAGAATTATTACGATTTGTGAAAAAAAATTGCATCCTATGAGTGACAAATGTCGTTTCTTTTTTTTGTTCAGGCTTAGAGAGTTCTAAGTTTTGTTAGAATGATTTTATGGCAGACAAACGTTGGTTAAGCTGAGTTCCATGACACGGATTCCACTATTTTTTGACAAAAAAGTTGAATTTTGACTTATTTCTTAAAAATCTGGTTCTTTCGGAAGTCAGTGATTTCACCTTGGCTTTCTCTTGTTCCAATAGGTGATACCAATTAATTGAGTCTTTGCGCTTCTTTCCCTGGTTGATACTTTGGCGGTTAGGCCTGCACTGAACACCAAACTTGGGATACTGAAGGCTAGTTCGATGCAGCGGTCTCTGATGGAGGTCATTATGTCAAGCCAAGGCGGCGGCAGTGAATCCATCCTTGCGTCAATGAAGTTTGCTATTTTACCAATCGCGAAGGTGTTCACAATGTGTTTTATGGGGTTTCTTATGGCCTCCAAGTATGTCAACATTCTTCCTGCTAATGGCCGGAAGCTACTTAATGGGGTACGTGAATATTTATTTTTATATCTTCTGCTCTGTAGACACAATTGGCATCACAATATATCTCTGAACAAAATACTGAAAAAAAGGTATCTGAATTCTTGATTTTTCTTTGGTTTTGGACATATGACCTTATAGATTAAGGATAAAACTATTTCGTCATGTGACAATTGATTATCTGTATTCATATTTTCAATGAGCTGTTCAATCTTCCATACAGAAGAGGAGAATAGATGGAGGGATCTATATTATGCCAGATCCCTTATACCTTCTGCTCAATAGACACAATTAGCATTACAATATCTCTCTGAGGAAAATAATTGACTGCAAAAATCATCAATCTTTATCATTCAGTTGTGGCCTTCTTCCAGAATGTAGCAACTTTGATTGCTAATTATTCAATCTTCAAGTGGTGTTCGTCTTCACGATATTATTTTTAGCCTTTACACATTTAATCTATTGCTAGGGTAATATTCAAAAGGGAAATTATGTAGATATATTTTTCAGTTGTTTTTTATGCAACTAATAATACTTATAAAACGTGTAAATTGTGTTCTGTTAGAAAAATAAAACAGTTCAATTACTTTATCATCCTTGCCCTTTTAATTTCTGATGATTTGTACTCACTGATAACTTGTTATTAATGCCTTTGCAGCTCGTATTTTCTCTTCTCCTTCCTTGTTTAATTTTCTCTCAACTTGGACGAGCAATTACTATAGAGAAGTTATTGCAATGGTAAGTTTGAGGCCTCTTGGATTGTTTTTCTGTTTTTTAAGCAAGAAACATGCCTTGTCATCCCCTTGCTTTCAATCCTGTGATGTCTTGCTTGGCACTACAATTTAATGATAGTTTTTTTCATAGGAAATCTTCTTTCTCGTTTCTTTAAACAAGTAGAAGTTTGCATTGGAACAGATACGTGTAGCTTCCAAGGAATTTTAATGTCATGTTGGGATCCGAAGCTTCTGATGGCTCATCTTTCTTTGAATCACAAAACCTGGTTGTTTACGGATGCTTGTTTTGGTTGCTCAAATTATTCTATTGAACTATTAATTCTGTGCTATTTTTTCGAACTCAGTTGAGAAGCCTATTTCTACTTTTGCATGTTACAGACATCTGCTGATTCATGGTTATCTAATCTATTTTAGATGTTAGTATTATTGGTTCATGTTACTCCAACCAAACTCTCTTAGAAGAACTTGAAATCTGGTGCAATTATACTGAGATACCATCAGATATATTAAGAGACTGATATCATCATATCTGCAGGTGGTTCATCCCTGTTAATGTGGTGTTGGGAACAATATCGGGATCACTAATAGGTCTCGTTGTTGCTTCTATTGTTCGACCACCATATCCCTATTTCAAGTTCACAATTATACATATTGGAATCGGTATGACTAACTTTTTAATATGACACGAAGTCAATATTTCATAATGTTTGCTCTGGAAATTTCATATTCTAGTGTTTTCAATCTGTAATCCTACTTTTCCTTAGACTAAATATAAGATTGTAATCTGTGTCAAATATGTGTTTCTTTTTCTTTTATAAGTTTCTAGATGATGTTGCTCCTTGAAGAGGAGTTATGCCCACTTAAAGCGAAAAGTGGTATGACATATCAAACTTAACCATGCTTTTGGGAAGTTTGAAGTTTGCAAATGATTTCTGTGCTGGCTGACAGATGGCTAGTGCCACATTTGAGAGTTATGCTGCCATGAATGGCTAAAGATATTAATGAGATAAATATATAATACATCTGTCTCCTATCATGTGTTTAACTTCATAGTTTTGTAACCTATTCTATGAGATAGAAGACAAAAGAAAGTGTATCAGAAATTTACACCTTCAGCAAATGGGACAAAAATGTTGTTGACTTACAGGGGCCAGATATCATGAGCAATCTTCTTTAGAATGTTGGTGTGTATGTTTCTGCTGGCGCTGCTGATTGTCATTTTTTTTTCTGAATTAGATATTGTGACCAGAAAACTTCTGGAGAATGAAGGAATAATGAGTTAAATAACATTTTTTCACATGCTTTGATAAGTTTAATATCCATCTTCGTTTTTTCAAGTGTTTATAACTAAATATGTCAAGAAAAACAAACATGGCATAATCTCCAAAGTTTTTGCAAGGATAGGAAACAGTGGACTTTTAGACATGCTAGCTTGTATCCTTGCAAACTTTTTGCAGGGCACAGACTTTTATGCTTGGGGGTATAGTTAAACAAAATCTTTTGTGACGTGTGTTATGAGCTGCGTTATTTGTTTTGTTGTATAAAAAACTAGTCCACTTGTCTTCAGGAAAAGAAATTTGATATTCCCAGAAGTAAATACCATTGCATATTAACACTAAACTCATCCAAGAACCGTCATGAACGATTTGATTATGCTGCTTGAAATCATATGTGATATTTGATTTATTTCACATGCAGGAACATTGGGAATATGTTCCAGTTTTGAAGGCAGATATACATTAGAGAAAAATCCATATTACTAGTTTTTGTTTTGTGTTGCAAAAGCTGATTTATTTTTCTGTGTTATAGCTCTTGGTCTTGAGCAAAACAAATTTAATATTCCTGGAAGCTGTCTATTTTGACAAGTGAAAGCATTATCATGACTCATGAGTGGTGGTTCCTGGGGAATATTACATGTTATACGATATGATTGAGTATTGTCTATGTTGAAGCTGTCTATTTTGACAAGTGAAAGCATTATCATGACTCATGAGTGGTGGTTCCTGGGGAATATTACATGTTATACGATATGATTGAGTATTGTCTATGTTGCTTGAAGCTGTATATGAATTTTACTTTGTCATTATTGCAGGAAATATTGGGAACATTCCTCTAGTCCTGATTGCAGCTCTATGTCGAGATAAATCTAATCCATTTGGTGATTCGAGCAAATGTAGTCAAGATGGAAATGCTTACATCTCATTTGGTCAGTGGGTAAGTGAAAACTTAATGGCAATACGATTAAAGACACTTATTTTTTTGTCTTCTGACTATTTTTATTTCTCGTGTTCAATTCATGTAAATTATGTTGCATTCTATTGCATGTCTCGTTTAAGTTGACAATTTGACATTTTTTCTTCATAATCACGAGATTAATGATAAAATCTGCAAATTTCTTTTTAGTTCTAATTGTAGAAGATGCTATTGAGTTCTAACTATCACCAGCTACTAATCATAGGGCTGTTCATGGGCTGGGTCTGACCTGACCCGGCCCAACTCAACCAACTCATGATTGGGTTGGGTGGGTCAGGTACTAGTGAAAAAAGTTTTGGACCCAACCCAAGTCAAGCCAAAGTCATCATGTTACCCATTACATATTGTATATTTTTTAATATTAAAAATTATGTATAAATATAAAAATATAAGATAAAATAATAGAATAATATAAAAAAATACTAAGGTTTTGAGGGGAAATATCAAGATAAGTAAATTAAAAATGATTACAGTGATAAAAAGTGAGTATTAATTAAAATAATGACTCATCAAGTTTGGTTCAGGTTTGAATTTTCCCAACACATATCCAACCAGATCAAGGTAAGTATGGCCAGATCCATTCATCGGTTCAACTTGACCCGATGTACACCTCTAACTAGTAACTTGCTTATATCTCTACTACTTTTATCAACGGTCTCATGCGTCTTTGGTTTTACACTTAAGGTTGAAGCATATTGTTTGTGATGACACAGAAATTTTTGTGGAATTCAAGTTTTTTCATTTTTTAGGCTAAGCATAGTTCTGTCCTTCATGTAGAACATGAGCCTTTAGTTATATTTGTTTTGCGATAATTATGACACTTCAGTTCTATGGTTCACTTTAGCCTTCTTGGTTGTTGTGACAGGTTGGCGCGATAATTTTATATACATATGTGTTTCAGATGCTTGCACCACCCATAGGTGAATCTTTTGATAGCACAGAAGAAGAAAAGCTTCCAACTAAGATTCCTGTTGGCAATTCTGCATCTGAGAAAGTGCCCTTGTTGACAAAAGTGGAGCCTGAAATGAGAAACCTTGAATCTTCAAAACAACGGAAAGTATGAATGGCTATATTATTTCTCCTATTTGTCCTCATGTTCTTGAAATTAAGTAGTTAAAACTTAGAATCCAAATACCAACGGGAGTTGACTTGGTTGTGGACCAAGTGAAGGGTAAGGAACAAGGACTATGAGCCCCCAGTTCAAGCCCCAATGACACTGTTGGAAGATGGTTTAACCTCTACACCCTCGGTTGGCTTAGTCATGTGCTAATACTTATGAACATCAACCATTCAACTTATCCCCAAAAAATCTAGATTCTAGAATCTAAATGGCTGATGGTTGTTGTAATGTGCTTTTTGAGTTTATATTGCTTTTACTTTGGAAGTGAATTAAGTTGCTGACCAGGTGATTGCTGACTTTTGTTTCATGCAGTTGATTGGCCAACTTTATCATCTTATTGAGAAACTGAAAATAAAACAAATTTTCCAACCCCCTATTATTGCTTCGGTAAGTAGTTATTTTGCACATTTGGGATACATTGTATGCTCACTATGACTTTTTGAAGAATGGATTCTTTGTGACTAAAATATTTTAAAATTGCGCGAACAGGTCTTGGCAATTGTCATTGGTGTTGTACCCTTTCTAAAGCATTTCATCCTTACAGATGATGCTCCATTGTTCTTCTTCACTGACAGTTGTCTCATTCTGGGGTAACCTTCTGATTACAATTATGTTTTTTGTGTGTATCCTGTGTTATCAGTTGCACATGGTTTTGATTTTGCGCTTATTGCTTGTTGAGTGTAGAATGTTGTCTTGATAAGGATATACTCATATACCAAGTATTTGAAGCTATGTATACTTTAAACAAGTACAATGGATATTTGCTTCATGAGCCTCCCTTTGTAACAAAGAAAAAAAAATGCTTTGTTACAACAGATATGGTACAGGAAAAAGTTATTTTAATAAATGAATGGACTACATTGTTGAAGTGATTTTGATTGTGTGTATTGATTTTTTGAAGAAATGTTGAGTTTGGTTTTCTTTTCGTTTATCTATGTTGATATATATATTTTAGGCTCCAGATTTGTTTACTGCTCATTTTCATTTTGCCAGGGAAGCCATGATTCCGTGCATATTACTTGCTTTGGGTGGTAATCTTGTTGATGGTAATTCCTTCATTACCCTTTATCAAGTCTCATGTCCTATAAAATGCTAAAAAGCTAATATATAGTAGGAAGCTGGACTATGATTAATTGAAGTCATCTTGTTGTTCAAAGCTCAAAACAATATACTCATACCACTAATCTGGTGACCAATGGAATGAACATTTGTGGTAGAGATTTGTTGTCCACTATGCTGGACATCGTTATTGTTGCACAGGACTTTGGAGGCATGAAAACTAAATGTGAGGAATATTTTAATTTGAAATGCTAAAGAGATGTTTTTTATTTGTTGCATTACAGGGCCAGGTGCAGGGAGTAAGAAGCTTGGGTTGCGAACAACTGCTGCTATCATATTTGCACGGCTAGTCCTGGTTCCTCCTGCAGGACTTGGAATTGTTACAATTGCAGATAAACTTGGATTTATCCCTAACGGTGACAAGATGTTCAAATTCGTCCTTCTACTCCAGCATTCGATGCCCACTTCAGTTCTTTCTGGTATTGACCCTTACCTGCCTTGATACTTAACAAACTCATTTTCCTCCTTATCTTTGTGCGACTGTATATTTTGATACTCAAGTGAAATATATGTGACCAGCAAATGAGAGGTAATGTGGTCTGTAGTAAAAGTTATGAATCTGTCAACCTACACTATAATATTGTATGAGAAATTGGTGCTGTTGACACATGTAGGTGGTTTTATGCATTAGTTGAAACATCAGTGCTGTGGAGCACTGATGCTCGACGAGCATTAAAAAGAACAGAGGTATCAAGTATGTCTAATCCAAGTATTTGTTTCTATGTTGTATTATTGTTACAGGTGCTGTTGCCAGTTTAAGAGGCTGCGGAAAGGAAGCAGCTTCTGTTTTGTTCTGGGTCCACATATTTGCTGTCTTCTCCATGGCTGGATGGATTATCCTTTATCTTCGGATACTTTTCTAATTTTTCCATATCCTATTTGGTACCATCCTCTTCTTGCCTTTTCCTCGCTTTGTTCACAAACTATAACATACTTTCTTCACAAATTTTATTCACTCCCCTGTTTCTTTGTTCTTCAGGCTCCTGTATATATTTCATCATGGAACTACATTGTTTGGATGATAATGAAAGCATACATGGTGTGGCAGAGGCTGAATGCTCTATTCTATACATTTCTACCAAATGAAATGCGCATTCTAGTGAATGAGAAGCGATCCTGTCAATGAAATGACAGCATGGCCAAGATACTTGAGATACATGCCTCAACTAGAAGGATAACTAACTTCTGTTGATTAAATGGAGCCTTTGAGTCAAATATAAAAAATTATGCAGTAATCGTTTTGTTGTTGCTTAGTTTACCACATGAAGTAATCTAAACAATACCTGCAGCTATTTGTTTTGAAATAATATAGCTTATTCACTTCTAAAGTAAAATTTCAGATTGTTCCTAATTTTCTGTATTTGCAACATTCAAATACAATCTACATTGGTGGGATAAAAAGAAAGCATGAACATCGTTGGAGGTTCAATGATGCACAATGCACAATGATTTGTGAGCTTGCAGGCATGTTTATGCCAAACATAAGACATTTTGCATTGGTATTTCGAACAACATTTTACGGTTAGAGTTTCTTCAACTTGGGCATCTTTTGTTGGTTCTTACTTAGGAGCATTCCTTCAGAAGGACACAGATGACTGATGAGGGTCTGTTCCCTTATGTGCAAGAAATCTGTTTTCTTTTTTTTTTTTCTCGCAACAATAATTTGTTGATTTCATGTGGATTCCGATAACTCACATTTGGAAGCAATTCTGCAAATTAAGCTGTTAATTGTTTGGTATTTACAATTTCAGACTTCTCTTCTATGAGAAATTAAGATATTAAAAAAGATCAAATAAAGGTATATGGAAAATATCAATAAACAGTTCATGCAAGTTGATCATTCGTGTGTGCATCACAATGTGCAAACAGTTGTAATGTATATTTCGTAAGTTAATTAGTTTACGAATATTATGGCTCTTCTTTCCTTGTTTCTTTTTGCATTTACACCAAAGATATGAAATTATTCATTCAACAACTTCGTTTTTTTTAATCCTTATGGGTTTGGAGTTTTACTCTTTCTGTTCACTTTTCTGTCGAAATTTTTACTTAATAATCTTTTTGCTGACATAGTAGCTTAGATAAAAAGGTTCCAAATCTGATTTTCATTAGTGGAATTACATATATCTTTTTAATTTTGATTCATTTTTTTCTCTCCTTACGTTTAGACAAAAAAAAAATCTGGTGTATAGTTAATATAAGTTGGAGTAACATGCAATTGGAAAACTCTTAACTATCCCGTACAAAAAAAAAAATAAATAATCAGGTAATCATTTAGGGGACGTTTGATGTGGAGCGAGGGATGGAATTTGAGATTGGTCTAAGTGAAGTCAAATATTATCATTAGTTATTTGTTTTTTTATCATCACATTAAAAATAATAAAAAGTAAGAACATTGAATTTCTCTTGGTAGGAAGAATATATTATTATCACACATTTTGTTCTTAGATCAAAAGTATCGAATTTCTTAATCAAACACCTCCTTAATGGCATCTATTTTTTTAACCCATTTATTTAATAGTTAATAAGGGGGATTTCCTCGTGTGTACTGTAAGGTGCTCTTTGACTCATCTTATGCAACCTCGATTAATATATTATTATATAATGGTTAATTTAAGGAAATAGATAATACCAAGCTCATTTTCTTTATCGACAACAAATAGTTTTGTATCTCCATTTCTTATTAAAAACGTTCAAAATTAAATAAAAAGAACAAAAAAAAGTTTTTTAAGACAATTAGAAAAACTCATCTTCACACTCTTACCGACCCGACTTCTCATGCGAAATAATCGATCTCAAAATTCGTAGCGCCCCCATCTTTCTCATATTTTCAGATATATATAATAATAAAATAAAATATCTCCTTTCTTTTTTCTTTTTTTTTTCCGCCTCTTCGTTCTTATGCTCCTTATGCATTGCTGCCCAAATTCTAGGGTTTTACTCCATCCGGAGGTGCGGTTCGGTACGATTCCGGTAGTTCTTGTTTAATTCGTGGCCGAATTCGCCGGTTCCGGTTTAATTCCGCGTAGGTGAGATCCGGCGCCGGCGACCATGAGGGCGGCCTCGAGGTGCCTCGGCGCCCGCAGAGTGCTACAATGGGGAGGAGAGCTCGGCGACGGGCGATTCGGGCGGTATCTTGTCTGCGCTCGCGCCTTCGATGCCAGAGCTTGCAGGAGCTTTAGGGATGACCGAGTTAAAAGTGAGTTTGGATCATCCAAGCGCCCAAGCACCTTTATTTCCGGAGGATTTCCGTTTACAAGCGACTTTGGATTTGGTTTGGTGACGAAAGGAGGCGCCTTTAGTAGGTGGAGTTCGTTCTTGGTGGATTCTTCACCGCCCATGGGCGGTAGGCCTTCCAGAGACTTGGTATCAGTTGCCTCGTCGTTGTTCTTCTATTGTTTAGCTACTTAGGAAGCGTTTTAGTTGCCGGCAATTTTCCATTCGATAACGTTATCAAAGTGTCCGTGGAAAAGTTGATTTTAGGGGTGTTGCTTTTCTAATTTGGAGAAATCTCAGCTGTACTCTAGTAGAATATCTAGTCTGGAGTTAGGTAAACTAGCCAAAACAGCAATTTCTTGGGGCTCTTATTTATCTGCATTAATGTATTAACACTTAAAGTCGGTTCGCATGTTAATCACTCCTCACTGTTCTCTATTCTAGTTGGTAGTGGAAAAAATTATGGCATAAAATCTAAATAGGTTTAAGCTTTGACATCTTACACTCTGTAGATCCATTTCACGGATAATGAGCTAATGATTCACCACAGCGGAGTTAGAGAAAAATTTGATCACATGTTAAGTAAAGCAAATGATAGGTATTGCATGGTAGCAGTTGCAGTGGTAAATTTTTGAGTTAGGCTATTAGCACATTGAGGACTACATGACCTATGCTATCCTATTTTTATTACGGCAATCATAAGATGGTCTTTCATTGGCTCTAATCCTAACTGTATTTAATATCGATAAGTTATAAACTCAGATGATTAAAGACAAGTTTGGTGATACTTTAAATATATTCTCCACATTGCAGGGGTATCTACTGAAGGGTCATGTTTCATTTTCAACGTCTTCTGGTAGTACGGCAGCTACAAAACCAGTAAATGGAGATGGAGGCAAGAAACTAAATAATATTGTTAATAAAGGTGTAAAAAGTGAGCAGGTTGCAGATACACGAATCCTTTTAACTCTTGCAAAGTATTTGTGGGTCAAGGACAACTTTGAGTTCCGTTTCAGGGTGTTGCTATCACTGGGTCTTCTAGTGGGAGCTAAGGTAAAAAATGCAAACACTCTTTTCCGTTATTTGACTTTATTTATTTTTTGAATGTTTACCTCAAGTCTTGTTGTGTTCTAAGATTGGTAGAAATTCTCTAATGATTCGTTTCTCCATCATGTGTTTCCTAGAAACCAATTAAACTGAAATCATACTCCCTTAGAAAAATTGAAATCATGCTATTTGAATGTTCTATTTTATTCATTTGAATTACCATTAGTAATAAAGATATTCGTAAAAAAATTATGGGTTCTCTATTTTCATTTTTTTGAGAAGGGTGTTTTCTATTTTCTGGTTAATTTTATGGTTGAAGAATGAGTTGTGAATTCACACCTTTCCCACCAACCCCTCTCCTTCCCTCGGCCTTGTCTTGTGTCTGTCTCGTGCCCACATTGTCACTATACATGTTTGAGGATAGTCCTTGAAGCCTCAATTGTTAGCTCCTTTTTAATTTGTACAGCAGTTGTGGCTAATAGCATGTGTCCCCAATCCCAGCATTTCTTGACTAGCACCTTGTACATGTGCGTATGCTATAGACTCATATATACTGTTTTTGTGTTCTCAAATATACGAAATGCTTATAGATTATAAAACATGTATACACATTCATATATCTTGTATGGCAAAACATAGCAGTTGCAGTGTCTTTCAACTCTAACAACCTTTTCCTTTGGTCATTCATGCATCTGTGAATGACAACATACAGTTTGAAGAGAAGGATTGTTCTTTGACTGATTAGCTGATATTCTTTTCCCTTTCTGAATACAAAATTTGCTCCTCTAATTCATCTAAACTTTGAATTCTGATTGGTAACAGGTGATAAATGTTCAAGTACCTTTCTTATTCAAGCTTGCTGTGGATTGGCTTTCAGCAGCAACTGGTTCTGCTAACGCAATGGCATCATTTACTGAAACAAATGCGATGCTTTTGGCTCTATTTGTGAGCCCAGTAGCTGTTCTGGTTGGGTATGGTGTAGCACGTGCTGGGGCGTCTGCTTGTAATGGTGTGTGTTGTGATTTTTCTTCTCAACTTGCTTTACACCTGTCTTGAAAAAATATGCTTATAAAATGTTTTTTTGTTATCCATGACGCATTCATGTCTCCATCATGTTTATGTTTATCTTGAGCATGTCTCTGCTAATAGTTAATCTTGTATGTGCATTTATTTTTGCCAGAACTGCGGAGTGCTGTATTTTCAAAGGTAGCACAGAGAGCCATCCGCACTGTTTCTCGTAAGGTAAGTCCCTTTTTCCTCCATTTATGGTGTAGTATTGTAGTCCTTTTATGGTTAAATCCTTAAGGTTACTGCATTTTTTTCTTTTATTGTTTTTTCTTTCTTTGTCATCTATGGTGAGATCATTATCACTTCTTGTTATCATTTTGATAGTAAATCAAAGTATGAGGAAGGGTCTTTTCGGAGAACTTTGTTGTCTGGTAAAAATATGCCTTTCATGCATGTATTTTTGTTCAAATCAGATGGTTTGTGAACAGTCAAGTTACATGCATTTGAGATAATCTTTTTCAGCCGTTAAATCTCAATGTTGATAATCAGACTGGAGGTCAAATGTGTGGTAGCATCTTAGGTAAAATTATGTTGATCAGTAAGACAGAGAGTGCATATCTGTGGACTTGCAGCCATGGTAAAGTGGTGTGATTTCAGCGCTATCCAGTTAGTGTTTCACACATTAAGACGTTAAATCTCGTTCGTGACGTTATGCACAAAACCCCCATTATGCACTTGTAGAACATGTGATAGAGTGTTTTCAGTATGTGGGTTTTGGGGTGTGGAACATCTTATTGCAGGAAGGACACTTTATTAGAAAGAAAGAAATTATGTTTATGAACTATGATTCACTTTGGGGGAAGAGAGGACGATGAAAGCAAAAAACACTGAGGTGGTGAATAATAAACGTAAC
Source organism: Pontederia crassipes (assembly GCA_030549335.1). Taxonomy (NCBI): domain Eukaryota; kingdom Viridiplantae; phylum Streptophyta; class Magnoliopsida; order Commelinales; family Pontederiaceae; genus Pontederia; species Pontederia crassipes. The sequence continues at coordinate 8,250,484 of CM060188.1, read as the reverse complement.
ATGCTCTAGTTCACTGTGTTTAAGCATGAACTTATACTATTTAATGTGCCACAATTGTTCAAGATAAGAACTAATGCAATAGTTATATTCTCCTGTGTATCCATGAAACATCTTGATCTTAATAATGCAGAGTTGATTTTCATGGTTATTACACTTCAACCAAGTGAGACCTTTTTGTCACTTGAGTTGATACAAAAATATATGTTATTGACAGTACAGATACATATTTTTTGCAGGTATTTTCGCATCTACATGATCTTGATCTTCGTTATCATCTAAGGTATTATTTAACAGAATAAATAATTTTCATCACAAAATCTTAAACTTTAATAGTATAATACTCACATTATGATACCTGGGCTTTATCGGGCCATGCTTCTTGTTAAGGTGAAAGTCTGTATTCTAAAATTTATAAGCACCTTTTTTTAATATGAAAGATATTATTGTACAAAACATTGAACAGATAATGAGTATTTTGTAGTTGAATGACTGCTTTTCATTAAGCGTGGTTGAACTTCTTACTTGAAATGGTGGACAAAAAGAAAGAAAAAGTTCCATATTAGTCTTGTCATATGTACATGAACTTCCCAAGAAAATAACCATGGACACTGAAGTAGTAGATCTTTGAGATGGCGATTCCTTGGATTCTCACTGTTTATTCTATATCTCAATCCATTCAGCTACTGACAATGTGAGGTTCTTCCCTCAAATATGCAATGAATTACCTCGGAAAGGAATACTCTTTTTTTTTTAGGGGAAAAAGGATGACCACCAGGGTTTGTGATTGTCATCCAGGTATGTATATATATATATATAACTATGTAATGGAAATCATATACAAAGTGTGGGCTCTCAAATAGAGAGCAAACAAAGTATAGAAAAGTGTCCACTCCTGAAGAAAGGAAATTTTTTGTACAATCCGCTCAATCTGATGTCACTCCCCACCAAAAAATCACCGATTACACTAGAGCCAGACAGTCCAGGAACAGGCCAAAAAAGACGCCAGTGGCGCTCTCGACCTTTGTCTTTGTCGGGCCAAAACTTGGAAAGACTGGGAGGCCCCCAAAAGTTGTCTGCTGCTAGTTGTCACGGGATGCCGGGCATGCAAAAAATAGGTGGGCAATGTCCTTCTCTGCCTCATCGCACAAAACACAAGATGTGTCGATGTGGAGCACCCATATTGCCTTGTTCCTCCGGTGAGAAGCCTGTCACGCCGTATGAGCAAGCAAAGATGTTGACTTTCAGCGGTATCCGGAAAGCAATATTCTTTACTTATCAAGCCTAGGATGTCTCCAGTGCTTCAAGAATTTTGGTTTCATCTAGTTCTTATGATATCTGTTTGATTACCTATGTTCTCTAGAATTTTCCTCTGTATTATGTTGAAGCAGAAGTTGTCTTCCATTGTGGTTTTATAAGAAACCATGCCTATTTTCCTCAAAAAAAAAAAAAAACCATGCTTATTAGTGAAAATGTGGAACAATGAACTATTTGTTCAAATCTCCTTTCGTTGTTACTTGTCACGTAACACTTCAATCTTGTGCTCTTGCATGACTTATTTTTCAGCCGTGAAACTGGTGCTTTGAATCGCATAATTGATAGAGGTAGTCGTGCAATAAGCTTTATTCTCTCATCAATGGTGTTCAACGTTGCACCAACAATTTTAGAGGTACAGTTTCTCGTCCTTTCTAGAATAGCTACAGTGTTTGCTGAAATTATAATTGCTGATTTTCTAACTTGTGACATATAGTACTATTGGATCATTTTTCTATGCTGGCCTTCACTCACATCTGTTGGCATATTGTCTTACTCAGATTGCCATGGTGTCCGGTATTCTTGCATACAACTTTGGCGCTACTTTTGGTTGGATCACATCACTTTCTGTTTCTGCATATATTGCTTTTACCTTGGTCGTCACGCAGGTAAGAGCATGATTAGTAATACATCTATGGTTTTTCTTTTTCCTTTTTTCGAGAGTACAAGGGATGATTAGCAAGAGGGGTCTTTTTGCTTTCTTCATATCTTCTTTGTTATAATAGAGTGGAGTCTCTTATACTAGTTAGAACAGGAGTTAATTCTTTTCCTTCTTGAAAAAGGAAAGATGACTTCTAATGCGATCAGTTACCCAATTTGTATTAAAACTATAAAATGTACACACATGTAATGAATAAGGGAAGAAAGAGTGGAGACTTTGCTAACTAAAGTATCCACAAACTCATCTTCCATTCTATGAAAAGGGCTGTCATGTACACTATTCTCATCACATTTTTCTTCAGTTACCCATTTGTTTTTTTTAAAAAAAGAGAAAAAAACACTATTCTCAACACAACGTAGTTCTCCTCCAAAAATAATGTGGTTTTCGTCGCAAGTATATAGCCTACAAGATTACCAATGGAAAAACTCTGAAAAGTCTCCATAATGGGAAGGTTGATATCTGCTTATCTCATTGGATTCTAAACACTGTCACTTCCGCTGTTGTTGAACTACGCAATACCCAAGGTGTCGGAACTTCAAGGCCCCGGCTCTATACTTGTGGTGATTGAAAGTGGGTTTGATGCAACGTTGACCAGTAGTTACCTGACAGATCAAAACCAGCTGAGAAGTATAGCGAGATCCATACCCAACTATCCCCCTAGAGTATCCAATTGGTATTTCAAGATTATGTCAAGTTGGGATAGAAGCTCCTACCTTTGATCAGAGAGGGTGCAGCAGAATAGAAGGGTCTAGGCTATCTGGTCCAATAGGCTGTCACTGTGGACCAAGGGTTCAAAGACAGTATCCAGATGTGGAAAGACGTCTGTTAGATTACTTATGTCTCGAGAATGGAAAAAATGTGCAGGTCTGAAGGGATGCTGTGAAGAACTGCCTCACCATTGGAATCACTAGTCACATTGCGCTAAAAGGACAATGCTTCATGAATGAGGCGTCATTGAAGATGGCTAAGAAAGAATGAAAGAAAAACAAAGAAATGAATGATGATCTTTCAATAGGATAAAATAATCAAAGTACACTACAACAACAACAACAACAACAAAGCCTTATCCCACTAGGTGGGGTCGGCTACATGGATCATACGACGCCATTCCGCTCTATTAGTAATCAAACCTTTCGGTATATTATTCACCAATAGATCCTACTCTATTAGTTCGCCAAGTGTCCGCCTTGGCCTCCCTCTCCCTCTTTTAATCGGACTCCAGATTATTTGATCTACTCTTCTTACTGGCGCATCTAATGGTCTTCTCTGAACATGATCAAACCATCTCAAACAATTCTCTACCATTTTCTCACTAATAGGAGCCACTCCGACTCTTTCACGTATATGGTCATTCCTAATCTTATCTAATTTTGTATGACCACACATCCATCTCAACATCCTCATTTCGGCTACCCCCATTTTACGTTCATGTTGTCCCTTCATAGCCCAACATTCACTACCATATAACACTGCTGGTCTTATTGCAGTACGATAGAATTTTTCTTTAACTTTATTGGGTACTTTTCTATCACAAAGAACTCCAGTGGCTTTCCTCCACTTACACCAACCAGTTTGAATTCTATGATTGACATCGTCATCAATCTCACCGTCTTGTCTTACAATTGATCCTAAATATTTAAACTTTGTCACTTGAGGAATTATATCCTCCCCTAGCCTAACTTTCAAATCGTCTCTAAGTTGTTTATTTGTGAAATTGCTATGCATATATTCTGTTTTATTCCTACTTAAACGAAAACCCTTTGACTTCAACGTATTTCTTCATATTTTCAATTTTGTATTAATCTCTTCTCTTGAATCCGCTAAAAGTACTATATCATCCGCAAATAGCATGCACTTAGGTACCTCCTATGTGATACTCTCGGTTATAGCATCGATAACTAAGTTAAGTAGATACGGGCTTAAAGCTGATCCTTGATGTAGGTCAATTCCTATAGGAAATTCATTTGTCTCATCTCTGGGTGTCCTAACCCTAGTCAATGCCCCATCGTACATATCTTGTATTACCTTAATGTAGGCAACACTCACCCTCTTCTTTTGCAAGGCTTTCCAAAGTACATTCCTTGGTACCCGATCATACGCCTTCTCTAAGTCAATGAAAGCCATATGTAAGTCTCTTCTCCTACTTCGATACTTCTTCATCATCTCCCTTAGTAAATAAATCGCCTCTGTAGTGGATCTTCCTGGCACGAACCCAAATTGTCTCTCAGAAATACTAGTCTCCATTCTCAATCTATGCTCAATCACATTTTCCCATACTTCTCCATCATCTCCCTTAGTAAATAAACAAAGTACACTACTTGCCTCAAAAAAGGGGAAGAAATTACACCACTTGTAGACATGCAACTTGCCCTTAAATAAGAGAGTGCAGATTTTTTATTTGATTTTTGAAGAAAAAATGTTGGGTGTGATTGGTATTGCCCATCACAACATGTTTTCCTTTTTGTTAGTTGAATTTGAGGTGAAAGCATTTGGGGCAATTTTTTTATTTGTCTTTCCAAGTTTTCGATTGTAAAATAGCAGATGGTTACCAAGCCATAACCATCATTTCCTCTCCAAAATATCACATTTAGTTTAGTTTGAGATTAGAGCGTGCATGAGTGATGCTTGTTTTTGTGATGCCCTTTTATATTCTACATTCTTCTGTTACTATTCGGTTTCCTAGTCGCTCTATCCCCCTTCTTTTTTTTGAAATGGTAAAGGACGACTAGCAAGATGGTAGTCATCCAATAGTTCCATTAATAATAGTAGGGGTTACAAAAAAGTTTGATAGAAAGGCCAACAGAAGGCCGTGAAAACAAAATGACAGACTCACACCACTCTATATCGAAAAAGACTTAATTATTTTGGTGCGGTGCACCGAAAAGCACCCTCGCTCTTGCATCCCAGTTGAGGTCACAGCCAAAACAGGCATTTAAAACAGTTGTCAAGAGCCACCAGGTCATCCCATAAAATGAAAACTCCTATTTCCTGAAGAGGGCGTTGTTGATCCTTCAAAGGTCGCGAACCCCAGGGCTGCCTACTGGAGTTGGACGGCGCACGACTTTTGAACAATTGGGTTGTGGACGCGCTTTTGCCTAACACCACAAGCTTGAGCCACCAAAGCAATAGCGCTTTCGCTCTATCCCATCTTAAACAAAAAAGAGAAGAAATCATCACACATCCACCCTCCCAAGATTCCAGACAGAAAAGCAATGGTCTGGTCATATAGGATTCAGATCATATTCCTATAATATCTCTCTTGTTCTGTTTTTGAAGAAATATCACTTTTGTTCTAAATTTACTAAAAAGAATAAACTCAAACTTCAACAATGTTTAGTTCCATTGTTTTTTTCTCAAAAGGGTTATCCTCTTTGCTTTTGTTTGTTTTCAGTGGCGAACTAAGATTAGGCAGGCTATGAACAAAGCAGATAATGATGCAAGTACAAAAGCAATTGACTCATTGCTGAACTATGAGGTTATATTATAGGGTTTTCTTCCCTTTTGTTGCTTTCTTACTTGGTTTCTGTATATTTCTAAAAGTTTTCTTGATTTCCAGACCGTCAAGTATTTCAATAATGAAGCATTTGAAGTTGCAAAATATGACACATATTTGAAAAGTAAGTAGTGATCTTTGATTTTTATTGAACGATATGGAATCAGGAAATGCCTTCTATGTGATTTTTCCAGTGAGGAAAAAAGTAAAGTTGAGCTCTAAGAGTTAATTGTTATTCACTTTTTATAAAAAAAAAGGTTCATTGTTATTGGCCGGACCCTATATGCACTGGTGACAGGTTGGTATGCTGCACCGTACTGATTTATGCATCTTGAACATGTTGCAAAGCTCTCTCTTCTCCCCGAAAAATAACCTGCAAAGTAAGAATAGAAAAAAGCAAAAATGTAAAAAAAAAAAAAACAGAAATGCTTTAGTACAAGTAGGAGATACCGAGATAGCACTGCTAGAAAAAAAAGTATCCACATAGATCAGAATGAAGGGCAACCCGTCAAAGTCCTTTATCATTTAAATTGAAGAATGACAAAAAAGATATCAAAAGCCTATTGGTTAACAAGAAACCAGAATGAAACAGAAAAATAAAACGAAGTGGGCAAAAATGAAATAAAAGAAATCCAAACTGAATTAGATAATCAGTCAATTGGAAAATAATCTTGAAATTTGAAAATGAAGTAAGACAACAAATTTTGGAAATCTGGAAACTCAAGTATCCCATGTTTGAGAAAAAAATAGCTTACTGTCTAGGTATCATTGCTAAATTATTTTAAATATTCTTCTGTTGTATCTCACTTTTATAAGTTACACTGCTTGATATTTGTGTTTTCTTCTTCTCTTTTATGTAAAAGCTTATCTTTTTTTTTTTGAGAGAGAAAAAAAAGATAACACTGTAAAAGCAATTATTTGAAGGTAACTAGGTTAACACTGTAAAAGCTTATCTGTGGGGTTGATTTATTCTCAGAGTACGAGGAGGCGGCACTGAAAACTCAGACAAGCCTTGCATTCCTTAATTTTGGCCAAAATGTTATATTTAGTACATCCCTTGCAGCAGCAATGGTCTTATGCTCATATGGAATTATGTCTGCTGCAATGACAGTTGGTGACTTGGTAACTTCTCATCTCCACTTACACGCTCTTTCTATGACTTGGCTAGATTACATACAAAAGGACTTGTGGTTGATGTATTTGGTGGAAAATGGTTCTTCACAGGCAAATAACAATTTCTTGTAGTATATTTATCTTGACTAATATTGAAGTAGGAGTGTAGAAACACTTTTCCTTTAGTAATTCTAATACCAAATTTGCCCCACTGACAATGGTTCCTTGAATATCCCGTCTCCTCTCTTTAGCAGTTCAATATCATCGAAAACTGCAAGGCGATATATGTAACATGAAAGCTTCAATGATTGATATCAGATTGCAGAATTGTTAATCACGTTAATAGTTTTCTCCTGAGATTGATTGTACTTGTAATGTCAAGTATATTTTTCTTCTCTTCTCATGCCGCCCCCCACCACCACACGCGCGCACACACAGATATACAGTTTTTGTGCATTGAGATACATTCACTGACACACACACACACTCATTGCTCCCTCACACTCTCTCTCTAACGATGTCCTATTTCACTGTGGGTTTTGTTGTCCTGATTGTAGAACTTTTTTGCAATGCTCCAGGTTATGGTCAATGGGCTTCTGTTTCAGCTTTCTTTACCACTAAATTTTCTTGGAAGCGCCTACCGTGAAACAAGGCAGAGTCTGATTGACATGAAGTCAATGTTTCAATTGCTTGAGGTAACTTTATTGGTTTTTGTTCCAAAGTTTTTCTTATTTGTCTCTTTGTAATTCCAAATTCATAACTTGGTGTATGGTAACAGCATCACTCATTTTATGCACCTTCAGTCATTCTTTTACGCGTGAAAAACCATTATGTGGAGTAGGCCTTCTGCATTTCCTTTTTTTTTGCAGTTCTATCATCAATATTTGACTATAATGACAGAACCTGAACGTTCTGTGATGGTGAATAACTTAGCTGTCGACACGGAATTTGAACCTGATACTTATAGTTTGTTATAAAGATGGTGAATAACTTAGCTGTATGCTTATATTTCAAAACAATATTTATGACAGTATCGTGCATTTATGAGTCACATTTTGGCATTCATTTCTGTACTTTTTGGTTGAAAATGTATTTCTTGGAGGCAACCACATGTCCATTTGTTTCTATCAAAGCTTACTTAAAAAAATGTTTCCATCAAAGCTTCCACAGTTAACGATGGTTTTTGTAGATTTCTTGTACTTGCCACTATTTATTAGTTTTGAGTATTTAAGAGTCTAGAAGTTGTCCTGATATTCTATATTGTGAAATGTTGGACTTTTCTACTGTACGTTAAATTATTACTTCCTCTTTGAAAAGAGAAGTTAAAATTCTTCTGTGCATATTGACTCTTTTTCAGGTGAATCCTGAAATCAAAGATGAACCTAATGTGAAGCCTTTGTATTTGAGCAAGGGAACCATCAAATTCAATGATGTACATTTTGGGTAAAGGACAATTTGTATACTGATATTCTTAATTGCCTCACTTCTGGGATCTCTACTTTATTTTTTGAGGAGAAAAAGGATGACCGCCAGGATTTGTGGTTGTCAGTCAAAGGGATCTCTACTGTTATGATCTGTTCATCCTTGAACATTTTGATATCTTTCTTCTTTATCATCCTTTTCCGGTTAAGTATTGTGATAGTTATATTGATATGTTTATATATGTTAAGCATGATATATGTCATGGCTTCTATCAATCTTCATGGGAATCCTCTATCTCTCTTAGACGGGTTAAAGATATTTGCAGTTATGGATTTAGGTTACCATGGTGTTAGAATTTGATGTAGACCCTCTAAAAAAACAAAGAATTTGATGTAGAGTTTACTTTACTATTTGTGGATCCAACTCTGCAGCGAGTTATCGATCGTTCCCTTTGAGTGTTGGCGGGTGTTCTGGGACATCTCTTAGAAAAAATTTAGAGGGTATTATTTCTGTGGTTCATCCAAAGGTAGTTGAAAAACTGTGTACATAGGACGTTCCTTTGCCCCATGTGTATTTATTGTTTGATTGTTCTTTTAATTCGTCTTTGTTCCCAACACATGGCAATAAATTAATAATCGTGCAATATGGTTTTCATAGGCAAAAATTTGTCTACCATTTTCTTTTTTTGGAGGTAATTTGTCTACCATTTTTATATCACGTTTCTTGCAGTAAATGATATTCTTATTTTGGTTTGAGCACGTAAACCATTCTACTTAAGTATTAGTTTGATACCTTTGGCAGCTTGGTTACTCCTGGTATACCCTTTAAAAATCGACATGGTTCACTCCCTATTCTGTTATCAATACTAGTTCGAACCATTTTTCTTGGGTTCTCATGGACCTTGTGGAATACTTGAAGTTTTTGGACAAATTCTTGTTGTTTTTTTTTTCGAGTTTCATTTGTATCCTTTGATTATGTCATTGTTGTTCTTTCTTTTCTTTCTTGTTGAAAAACAATCACATATTTTTTTTACCAGTGTATGTCCAGTGACTTAATTACTTTGCACATTGTTATCCCCCTTTTCAGGTATCTTACAGAGAGAAAAATTCTTGATGGAATATCTTTCACTGTACCAGCAGGAAAAAGTGTGGCAATCGTTGGAACTAGCGGTGGAGGTAAGCATGCTTATCCATGTTTCCTTCTTTATTACTTTTGTTAGATTGGTCTGCAAGTTCTTTTTTCTCAGTTTCCTTTAAAAAGAATACTTTTTTCTCAGCTATAGAACGTGTCATGTTTTTTCATTGAGATATGCAAACCAGAAACAGTATCTCCAACAACAAAAGTATGATTGTATGATTGACTTATAATCAATTTGTTGGACACTTGGATTTGAATAAGAAATAAATCTGAGAACTATGAACAGGAGACCCTGTTCCTCAACTAGGAGGTTCTCCTTGAAAAAAGAACTAGGAGGTGCAAGGGAGGGAGTATATTCACGGAGCCTGCTATGAGTGGAAGTTGTTTCCATGGGTTCTTTTGTTTCAACGGATGTTCTCAATCGATGAAGCCTAGGTCTTCTATGATAGCTTACGAGTTTGGGAATTTTCAAGTTACCTTGCCCGCTGAACCGCTTTTATCGAAGAGGAAATTGAATTTGTTTCCTTACAAAAAACAGATGAGTTTTTCTTTGGAGTGGCGGAAATAGTAACTTTAGCAATTTTCTTTTTTTGAGGAGGAAAAAGGATGACCAGCAGAGTTGTGGTCGTCATCCAAGAAATGGAAGTCATGTACAAGTGTAGGTTCTCAAAGGGAGAGCAGCAAATAAAATGGAAAGTAACTCGTCTAACCAAAACCCATTCTAAAAAAAAGGAAAAAATGTGGAGTACAACACACTCAACTAGACATCACTCCCACCAAAAAGTACCCAATTGCGCTTGAGCCACAATGGGCCAGGCACTGGCTGAAAAGTCTCCCATGGATCTCCACCTCAGTCTCTGACGAGCCATGGGGCCCGAATCAGATATGAACAAGTTCACGATATTCGTTTGCTGTCAGATGTCTCGGGGTGTGAAGTCTTTGGGTCATTGGGCGTTCGGAAATGGGCGCGTGCATCACTGAGCTCCTGCCACAGATGGTCAGCTTGGTCTCCTGAGGGAGGGAAAACATCCTCCTCCCACGTCCGCCGTGCACCGAGGTTTGTCCCGTACATTCCCGGTGATTACCTTCATTGAGTCACTAAGTTGCTCCCCTGTTGTAAGGCCACTCAAGTTGCCAGTGGTTGTCGGCGAGTGTGGCGGAGACCGACAGCTTCTGCAACTAGGTGAACCTCTTCATCCACCCACCCGGCGAGAAGGTGCTCCCCATCCGCACTGTCATCGACGACCAGCGAGTTCGGCGCTGTCTGCAGGGCACCCCCCAGCACAGGCTGGGGGTTGGTGGTGATGATGACTGCGCGGGCGGCTGCTGTCTCGGCAACGGTGGCAGCGACGGCAGTTGTGCAGGTGGCTGCTGTCCTGCTGGCGGTGGCGGTGTCGGGCGTCTCTTGTGGCTGCTCTTGGAGTGGGTGAGCAGGCGCTGTAGCGGTCAGTGTAAAGCCACTCCTCTTGCCCCGTGGCTGCCGGCATGTATGGTGGAGGGCGGCAGCTTCCGCACCTAGGTGGACCTCCTCATCCGCCCTCCCGGCGAGAAGGTGCACCCCATCAGCATGGTCCTTGGCGGCCAGCAAGTCCACCATGATCTGCGGTGCACCCCCCACCACGTGCTGCTGGGGCAGCGGCAGCTGTCTTCATGACACCATCAAAAGGCCCGCCTGGATGGGAAACAAACTAGGATTCACTTCTGTGTTTCTTCAGCACTACAGAAGTACTTTGTTCTATCATCTTGTAATTTCCCAGGGATATAGAAACTTAAAATACTATTAGTTATATGACTATGAAAATGAAACGGATAGACATTGGTAGTTGTAAAAGTGCAAGAATCTTAAATACAATCACTATTAGTATTTTTTCCTTCGAGACAACAAATCTCCACAATAAAATAATCTATGTGGAGTGGATTAAATTTCAGTTACATAGCTGATAAGCACATTTCAAAGATTGCGCCTAAAGAACCCATCAATGTATTTATAACATGAAGGGTTAGTTCCTATAACTATGTAACATAAGCGATGGTGAGAGCATGGAATTGCAAATTCTAACTATCCATTATTCTCTTAATTAACCCACTGTCTTCTTAAGTAATGGAAAGGTAGTAATAAAAAAATGAACAATTTTCTACAGGTTAAATATTGATATTTCCGAACTTTAAAACTTCATCTTGTTGTGAAGATGTGTGGAAACATTTTTGGTTGCAACATAAATTTTCAACTTCATTTTCTTCCTTGTGAAATAAACGTCTCTGGATGGATGTAGCTTTGTTGTACTTTCAGGTTGATAATCCATTCACTTTCATCAATGGATGGGATGATGGAATTGTTGATAAAATGGATGTTAGGATCTTTATGACTCTAATACCAAGATGATAACAGCTGAATATATAACTTGAAAATGAAGGTAAGATAGATGCTATTAGTAGTAAAAGTGCTCAATTAAAACGAATAACTTGTCTATTCAAGATGACAAATCTGCATAATGCAGTAGTCCAGAGTGAACCAAGCTCAAATTGCATTGTTGAAAAACACATTTTTACGATTGAAAATAAAACTACAATTCTTCAATGTATTTATTTATTCATGTACTTATGAGAAGAAGAAAAAGGAGGAATAAGTAAGGTGTTATATCGTTTCAAAAAAAAATGTGAGATGTTATATCCCTCCAGAATTTTATTCATGTGAAGCTCAAAATAGTAGGTGAACAATTTTATGCAGAAAGAAAATCGCTTGATCACTTATATATACTCCATTCACGATATAATGATCTAGCATGTGCCTCAATATTCTCCATGTACCACCAGCTTCCTAAGAATATCAAGAGTTCCTTTGCAGCCAGGTTGCCACAGGTAAGAGCAAACAGTGGCTCTCTTGTTTCTTGATAAATATGCAATGTTCACATTATTTTCACCCCTTCTCTTAAAAGAGTTCCAGAAATCATTTTCTGACTGATAGGATCTCCAGCTGATGGTAGCCACAGACCAGACAGCGCATGCTATCTGACATTTAAAGAATATGTGCTCCCTGTCATCATCTCCAGCATTGCAGATACTGTAGCTCATATTCTCTACTGGGAACCAACATTGCTGTTAACATTTTCTCATCAATCTCCTGTCTACTTAACAGCCACATAAATATTTTCATCTTTAATGGGACCCTAGTCTTCCAAATCAGTCTATAGTCAGGTTGTTAGACTCACTCAGGAGCAGTTTTTTCTGGTAGGGGCGTGGCCCCGATCACTGCAGAGTAAACTTGGTCAACTGGGCCAGCATTTGTCAGCCTACCTCTATGGGAGGCTTGGGAGTCCACGATCTACGATATGCTAATTGGCTCTTCTAGCCCGTTGGCTTAGGCGTATTATGGGACCGGAGGTTACTCCCTGGCGATCAATTTTTGATACCTGCCATGGTCGGGATCTGTCATGGGAGTCGAGGTTCATTCTACCACGAGGGGCATCGTCTTTCTGGCGGGGTGTTGCAGTCATGGTGCCAAGAGTTCGTCCCCTTATGATTCCATCCCTTGGATCGGGGGCCGATTTCTCCTTGCGGCACACCTGGACAGCGACTGGCTCATTGGCAGAGGCTTTTCCCCGCCTTTGGGCCCTCTCGACTTTTCCAGAGGCGACAGTTGCGGGCACCTAGTCCTTGGAGGGAGAGGGGGGCTCTGGTACATGGTCTTCCCTATTCATAGCACATTTTCATAGAGTTACTGGCCCTCATTAGCGTTTGGTTGGGATACGGATCAGTCCAAGTCTGACGGATGGGTTTGCTGTCTGACCCATTCTCGGCGCGCAACCTCTACACTCTCTTTCTTCCTACCAGTACGCTACCTAAGGACTTCAAGACGGATTGTAGACTCATATGGCGTACCCGGATACTGCTAAAAGTCGAGATCTTTGCTTGGCTTTTGTGGCGCGGACGGCTTCTTACTAGGACTTACAGGGCTCGGTGGGAACCACACAATGACACTTCGTGTGTTCTCTACAGCGAGTTGGCAGAGGACATTGCCCACCTGTTCCTTGACTGCCCCACATCCCAGGGTATCTGGCAGTAGACTACCATTGCGCTCACTTTGTCATCTCGAGTCCATGTGGCAGACATTCAAAGACACGTCGCGCCACTGATGACCTTTTTGGCCGGTGCCTAGGCCATTTGGCTCCAATGTCAGCCTGAGCGTGTTGTGCACCACATCTCTTTTCTTATCAGGGAGTGAGGTTTTGGTTAGTTGTTTTCTTTTTGTGACCTTGGTCACCTTTTGCCACTCTTGCTGAGAGCCTACACCTGTATATCTCTTCACATTTCTATATATTACTGAATGACAACCACAACTCTGGCGGTCATCCTTTTTCTTCTAAAAAAATCATCATATTTTGATTGTTCTCATTGTTTGGCCTCTGAAATAGGTGATATGCTCATTTACACACTGAAGGTACCCTTCAACCATGTCCATGTCCATGTCCAGTCACCCGGTATGTCATTTTTTTTAGGAGAAATGGACCATTTTGGTTGTCATCCGCGTATATGTAGATCACTATGGAGGAAAATCATGTACATGTGGTGATGCACTCTCCAGTGGAGAGTGGCAGAAATGAAACGTACAAAAGGTGCAGAGCACTATCCAAAACCTCGATCCCGTATTAAACACAAAATGTGATGTACAATACAATCAACTTGACATCTCTCGCCACAAAAAATAACTCGATTGACGGCCAAAAAAGTCACCATGGAGGGTCTCCATCCCTGTCTCTGCCCAGTCTCCGACTCCGCATGGCCTGTCAGAAATCCTCAGTAGCTGGTGAAATCATATCAACGATACTGTCTGGACCACACCTCCCGGGACACCCCACATCCAAAAAATAAATGGGAAGCATCCTCCTCCGCCGCATAAAGCGCATCAGGTGTTCGAGTTTGCCACTCATCTCCCTCTGTGTGCTCTGGTGAGAATCTGCTCGCGCCAAAGAAGCCAAAATCTTGACTTTCAACGGGACATGTGAGCGACAAATAAGTCTGCAAGATGTGGTGAGGTCATCTGGAATGTCATTACTTATTTTAATATGATTAGTGTGCTCCAACATAGTCAATAGTTCGCTAATTCTCTTATCTGAAAGATGGAAGGTATTGCATGGAGCACTGCATCCCTGACCATCCCCAATGGGGTTTGCCCATTTCTCACTAAGTGTGGCATCTGTCTTTGGTCATGGCAAATAATCTAGAGCTCTGCCAGTTGTCAATTGTCATGCAGCAACAACAACAACAACAAAGCCTTATCCCACTAGGTGGGGTCGGCTACATGGATCATACGACGTCATTCCGCTCTATTAGTAACCAAACCTTTCGGTATATTATTCACCAATAGATCTTGCTCTATTAGTTCGCCAAGTGTCCGCCTTGGTCTCCCTCTCCCTCTTTTAATCGGACTCCAGATTATTTGATCTACTCTTGCGCATCTAATGGTCTTCTCTGAACATGACCAAACCATCTCAAACGATTCTCTACCATTTTCTCACTGATAGGAGCCACTCCGACTCGTTCACGTATATGGTCATTCCTAATCTTATCTAATCTTGTATGACCACACATCCATCTCAACATCCTCATTTCGGCTACCCCCACTTTACGTTCATGTTGTCCCTTCATAGCCCAACATTCACTACCATATAACACTGCTGGCCTTATAGCAGTACGATAGAATTTTTCTTTAACTTTATTGGGTACTTTTCTATCACAAAGAACTCTAGTGGCTTTCCTCCACTTACACCAACCAGCTTGAATTCTATGATTAACATCGTCATCAATCTCACCATCTTGTCTTACAATTGATCCTAAATATTTAAACTTTGTCACTTGAGGAATTATATCCTCCCCTAGCCTAACTTTCAAATCGTCTCTAAGTTGTTTATCTGTGAAATTGCTATGCATATATTTTGTTTTATTCCTACTTAAACGAAAACCCTTTGACTCCAACGTATTTCTCCATATTTCCAATTTTGTATTAATCTCTTCTCTTGAATCCGCTAAAAGTACTATATCATTCGCAAATAACATGCATTTAGGTACCTCCTCTGTGATACTCTCGGTTATAGCATCGATAACTAAGTTAAATAGATACGGGCTTAAAGCTGATCCTTGATGTAGGTCAATTCCTATAAGAAATTCATTTGTCTCACCTCCGGGTGTCCTAACCCTAGTCAATGCTCCATCGTACATATCTTGTATTACCTTAATGTAGGCAACACTCACCCTCTTCTTTTGCAAGGCATTCCAAAGTACATCCCTTGGTACCCGATCATACGTCTTCTCTAAGTCAATGAAAGCCATATGTAAGTCTCTTCTCCTACTTCGATACTTCTCCATCATCCCCCTTAGTAAATAAATCGCCTCTGTAGTGGATCTTCCTGGCATGAACCCAAATTGTCTCTCAGAAATACTAGTCTCCATTTTCAATCTATGCTCAATCACTTTTTCCCATAATTTCATTGTGTGACTCATAAGTTTAATCCCTCTATAATTTGCACAATTCTGAATATCCCCTTTATTTTTGTAAATAGGAACTAATGTACTTAATCTCCAATCAGGCATCTTTTTCGATCGTAAAATCTCATTAAATAGTTTACATAACCACAACACACCTTTTTCTCCTAAACATTTCCAAACTTCAATCGGTATACCATCCGGTCCAACGGCTTTACCATTCTCCATTTTCTTAAGAGCTTCGCTAACCTCCGAGACTCTAATTCTACGATAAAATGACCTATTAAGCTCACATTCGCTAACTGTCAAGTCCTCCAAATCACAACGGGAACCTTCACATCCATCATTAAATAGCTTATAGAAATACTCTTCCCATCTGTTCTTAATATCTCCTTCAGTAACTAAAACCTTGCCAACTTCATTTTTTATGCATCTTACTTGATCCAAATCTCTCGATTCCTTCTCTTTATTCCTTGCAATTTTGTAAATCCTTTGTTCACTAGCCTTTATCCCTAACTCCTTATAAAACCCCTCATATGCTTTAGCACGAGCATCACTAACTTCCTTCTTAGCCTCCCTTTTCGCCAAACGATACTTTTCCCAATTGTCAGAACTATTGTCCAAGTGTATCGCCTTGAAACAATTCTTTTTATTACGCACCTTTTTTTGGACCTCCTCATTCCACCACCAAGTCTCCTTATCTCGTGGTCCAAAACCTTTTGATTCTCCTAAAATAGCTTTAGCAACCATTTCAACCTTTTTTGCCACATTCTCCCACATGATACTAGCATCTCCTTCTAACTCCCACACACTTTCCTCTAATAACTTACTTCTAAAAGTCTCTCGCTTTTCCCCCTTTAACTGCCACCACTTGATCTTTCGATCAAAAACTGTTCGAGATTTTGATTTTATACATTTCATTTGCATATCAAGAACTAACAATCTATGTTGTGTAGTCACCCCATGTCCAGGAATTACTTTGCAATTAGTAAACGTTTTTTTATCAGTATTTCTTGTCAAGAAAAAATCTGTCAATTGTCATGCCAAAAGGAAAAAAGATCTTGATCCGATTTGGCTGTACAAAAAGGAATCAATCTATGTAGGAGAATAGCAACACCTTTATGTACAGTTGATGCTCCATAAGGTAAACAAGATATGATATCCCAGGAAAGTGAGTTTCCGTGGCATTCCAAAACAACCTGAGAGAATAACTATTATTAATAGTAAAAGTGCAAGAATCTTAAACACAATTACTACTAATAACTTGTCAATTCGAGATGAGAAATCTCCATGAGTCCGTATGGAGTGGACCAAATTCCAATTACCTAATTGGTAAATACATTTCAAAGGGCTCCCCTAAATCTAAAATCCTTGCATGTATTTATAACATGCAAATACAAATATAACTAACTACCCACTACTTTCTTAACTAGCCACTAACTCATACAACTTCTAACTACCCATTACTTAATTAACCCGCCACTAACTAATACAAAGTGGTATCTTATCAGATACAGGACACCACTTGCTTAGTAGGGGGCTTCGTTCGTTTTCAGATCCATTACAGGAAGGGTTAGTCACAACAACTGTAAGGTAAATAAACATAGATTACTGCAACCTGCTATTTTCTTAATTAGTAATCTATCTTTTTAAATAATACAGCATGTATCTTATTAGATATCCACGGAAAAAAGGGCAATCACTAAAAAATATCTACTATCCTGCTACACTTCCATCTGAAACTTCACTTATGTTGGATATTAACTTTCTTTTTCAAACAAAGTACGCTCATATATGAATAGTAGTTTTGTAATGACTCACCTTGAGCTCATAACCAAATAACTAAAACTCCGGAAGTGTATGTTCTGTTGATCTACTTAGGTGCAACTCGTTTAGACAAAATCCTGTGATAGTGAATTCTGTTATAATATGTGATATAGCTAATCAAATGCTTCAAGTGGACCCTAGAAACTTGCTCTGGAAATAGTTCCAACAATAGTCATCAATTGATAAACTTGTGTGATTAACTGACAAAAAAACTGGGACTTTGCTGGTTTTGGCTGAATTTCATCAATTGCAGCATCTCTTCTGTTCTTTTACTGCAGGCAAGCTCAATCTGTTTATTTTGTTCTTCAAGTATACTCCACTATAGACTAATAAATCACAATATTAATTTGTAGGCAAGTCCACAATATTAAGACTACTATACAGATTTTTCGATTGCGATTCTGGATCTGTAAGTTGTTTCCTCTAACTTCCAATTTTTTAATTTTGTAGGAATTGTGCATTGTTATTTTCTGAGACATGACCACAGCACAATTTATGAGTTATTGTCTGATTTTTTATACCTTCAAATTTTAATATATGATTATTATTGTTAATCCCTTTTCTATGTTGGAAAAGATTGTTCTTTACTCTCTGTGCATTTCATAATGCGTTGAATACGAGCATTAAGGTTTATCCACTATGCCTTCAAGGGAAGTATAACTAGTGCTATTTCTAACTTGGTGTTCTTGTTGCTGTGCAAAATTAACGTTGAATTTTATGAATGTGAAAGTGGAAATTTGAAATTTCATAAGTATTTCCTAAAAATTGTTATAGTATGAATGTCTTAAAAAGCTAAAGTAATTCAGAAAGAACTTTACATTGTATTAACTCTATCCATCATTACCAATCCATTTGTGTTTTTGTTTCTCTTTCTCACATGGCCATGCTTCTCCCGTTGCTATTAATGACCTTACTTCAACACAGAACTCAAGAAAATATTTCGATAGAGGACTTCACTAAGGTGGTATCATTATTGAAAGCATGTTCTCATCACACAACTAGTCGTTTTAGCCTTCAGATTTATCTGCCATGAGCAGTCTGTTTATTTTTATGAGATTTTAGTGTTTTCTATTTACGTTTGGCCATTGTCATCATAACCTTAGATATCTTACCCTGTCATAACTGCTATTACAATTCCTTCTATCCCACAGTTATCAACACTGTGTTTCTTCCATTTTTCTTCTTTCTCACTATGACAATCATATTTTTCTAAGGGTAACTATCACAATCATGATGCATGGAATTTGTGAAATTTCAAGTTCTGGGATATTAGTACTGTAGTTTACCTTGCTATGTAGTTATTTACTAGATCAAAGTGTTGGCTTTGGTTTTAATGGGTCAGTATATCTTTGTTTCCATTTGTTGGTTACAGATACAAATAGATGGTCAAGATATACGTGAAGTGTCCTTGGAAAGTCTGAGGAAGAGCATTGGTGTTGTGCCACAAGATACTGTGAGTTCTTTTGAGCATCCATAAATATCACATTATAGTGGATATATGTTTATTACTTATGTATCTTAGTGCTTACCTATAGATTTCTCGTTGATGTAGACTTGTACACTTTGTATTTCTAGTAGGAGTTCTGAGTGATATATGTATTAGTTTTAAGAATATGTGTTTTAGTGGGAATTAATCCGAATTGCAAGACAAGCTTTCTAGATATTTTGTATTTATAAAGAAGAGATGTTTGACTTAATATGATTGTTATTCTCTCGGAAAGAAATAAATCCCTCGAAAACATGCCCTCCAGGTTTTATTCAATGATACGATATACCACAACATACAATATGGCCGATTATCAGCAACAGAGGAGGAGGTTAGTTCATGAGCTGTGTGCAGCAATTCTACTTCTCAAATTGGTCAACAATAAGTTCTTGTATGTCTACACTGATAGGTTTTTGATGCTGCACGTCGCGCAGCAATTCATGACACTATAATGAATTTCCCAGAGAAGTATTCAACTATTGTTGGAGAGAGAGGGCTAAAGGTGATGTCCCTTTTGAAATCCTTTTATGATATTGATCCCCAATATAAATATAATATAAAAAATAGATTTAATTGTATTCATTTCACGCTCCGAATGATTGATAGTTCATTCAATACAAAATCTCTTGGGCGAAACAGAGGATATCCCAATTGGGGGAGAAAACGGGTCTTTATTATTCGGAAACTATATTGTATTCTTGAAGTGGTTTTTCTTTGATTTTACAGTTGAGTGGTGGAGAGAAACAACGGGTTTCGCTTGCTCGTGCGTTTTTGAAGGCCCCTTCGATTCTGTATGTATATTGATGTTTCTTTACAATCTTGTCTGGGATGAAATTTTGACTTAATTTTATTAATAGAATCAGCAAGTTTTTTTTATCAGATGTTTACCATATGAGAAATATTGCTCTTTAAGACAATATTTTCTAATATTTTATCTGGTAATTTTCCAGATTTTCAATGTAATTTATGAGTTTTCTGATGCTAGGTTATGCGATGAGGCTACCAGTGCACTTGATAGTACAACGGAAGCTGAAATATTGAATGCACTGAAAACTCTTGCAAATAATCGGACGTCCATCTTCATTGCTCATCGTCTTACTACTGCAATGCAGTGTGATGAGGTATTCAACATTTATTTCCATCTGTCAGTTCTGCTTTATATAATTATAAGAAATTTATAGTTTTTTTAATCACACTAGCCCTTAGCTTTCATTATCAGTCTGATGTATGCAAGCCTTTGTATACTTGAGTCTACCTAAACTTAATCTGCGGGCCTTTATTTGTCCATTTCTTTGCTTCTTTGAAGCTGTGTGTATCTAATAATTTCATGTGAGTACATTTATTTAGTTAAGAAGTTCATTTCTCATAAATTGTGTTTCTGTTTGGCGATCTGATGATGCTCCGCTCCCTAATTTTCAGATTGTTGTTTTGGAGAACGGAAAGGTGGCTGAGCAGGGACCGCATGAAATCCTTTTGTCAAAGGCTGGAAGATACGCACAATTATGGGCTCAACAGAATAATAGTGATGCTCCAGATTCGGCCATTAAGCTTGAAGCTTGATTCTTGAAATTTCAGATTTTTACCCCAAAAATGCTTCAAGCGGTGGAAGGAGGTCCATCAGAAGATCAATACTGTGAGTCCAAAGCTCAGAGATCCAAGAATGAGTAATAAAGTTGAAGCTTCATGCTTCCATGTATTGTATATTAAATACAAAAGAAGGAAACAGCTGTATAACATCTATTACATGATGCAAGTTCAATTTTGTCATTAGCAGATTGGGACTGCACTACTGCAGTCAGGGCTGCTAAGTATTATATTGATTTCTTGTGCTTTCTTTTTTTGAGACATTATCGACAATTTATGTAACAGCATTTATTTACTCAAAAGTTCAAAATATTGTTTATTAAATATTAATAAAAAAAAGTTGTCTTGAATGTGATGTTTTGGTCCATCGTACTTTCTCAGAAGCTTGAGTTACCTGTTGCATCTGATTCACCAAAGCATAAACATGTGGTAGGGATATTTGCAGGGCCATTTTATCCCACTTGGCCTTCGACCGTTATTTCAGAATGGGTTCTGGAGCAAGACTTACAATTAAAGCATAAAGCCGTAACAAAATATATTCCTACGATCGTTTTATAGCCATAAAAAATGTCATTATTCTTTCGTTTGTTTTTCATTATTGGTAAAGAACTTCGAGGCTAACCTTCTATTTTTTTTTCACTGTTCCTGATTTCATTATTTATTTTGGTTGGTTCTTATTTCGATCTTAAGGTCTGTGTCCAAAACGTTGGGAGTCGAGAATTTTCACAAGTGATATGATACTTATCTCTTCAGAATTGCGTTATTTCTCAATTTTCGAAACAAATGGTTTTGAGCATCGCCACCTTGATGTCAGCTCGGTTCGCAATTACAACCAAATAGATAATATATACCAGAAATATAGTCAGATAGAACTCAATGTTAAGCACATATATACAACATGGCAGTGAGGGAGGATTCGACATGTTCACTGCGATGCAACTAGAATGTACATGTTATTATATTGTCAAAAAAGTTCATTAGGATTCGACATATTTATATTTTGACATCTCAGTTGCAAATCAGATTATCATTATGTGGAATCATACAGAAACATGAGTTTTTTATTCAACAACTAACAAGGGACTCCAATCATTTGAATGATAGTTGTAAGCTGGAGCAGCATCAGTCAAAATAACTGACAAGGGACTCCAATCATTCGAGGAATCATGATGCGACTTTGACTGAAGTACCGTTAGCTTGTTTTTTTTATTTTTTTTAGGACTGGGGTGCCACTGTACGAGATATCCAATAATTGAGTTCGGTCCACTGACTTATTATTTGGAAAAACGAAAGATAAAAAAAGATAAAAATATATCAAGTCAAAAGGGAATGCAAGACAATTTGAATGTAAAAGCTTCTGCATAAAAACATTCAACTATTCAAGATGCAATTGTCTTGTAAAAACAATATCAGCAGTCAACATGCATTCACAAAATTAACAATCTTAAAAAGAGAAAAATACCAGCTGCTAAATATCCTTGTCTCAAGCTGCTACAACAACAACAACAACAACAACAAAGCCTTATCCCACTAGGTGGGGTCGGCTACATGGATCATACGACGCCATTCCGCTCTAAAATACCAGTTAACAATAAAATACCAACTAGCATGTCAACGCCTACAGATAAAAATATCTAAAACCACCTCTTTTATCATTCCTCTTTTTTCCCACCCAACAGCAAATTTAAACCTTCCTACATTTCTTGATATCCCCTTATCTTTCACTCAACTGCTATTAGAGATTGCAGGAACTTCACTATAATTTGGTTTACTAGCTTCCACCACTTGATTAACAATGCGAAAAGCCATTCTTTATATCATTTGAAACTTGGGATCAAATTGTAAATTTCGAGTGAAACCAAATCCATTTCTGCATTTCATACGTATTGAACGTGTTGCTTGCCAAGGCTGTACATACAGAAGCAATAAAATTATTAGACGTTGATGCTTTATCACAAATCACAAGTGTATAAATCTCGCATTTATTGTCCAATGACAAATGACATTCCTCAAGTACAACTATCACTCCCTTTCTCACAAGAATGTTTATAAGATGACATTAAAGGATATATTATTGTTTAAATTTCTTGCAAAAACATCTCATAAAAATGCTTTGATAGCAGTTAATCTCCACGATATTTTTTTGAAATTCTTGTGCGCATGCAAGCTTAAGTACCGTGCCTATTTGCCTTGGAATTTGCAAAAAGGTTTATAAATATTGCTTGCAATGTCTTCTAATGCATGCTTGGTAACTAAAACAGCAGTCATAATTTGAGAATCATCATTCTTCGATTTCACCATATGCTTGGATTGATCTATCATATTATACTATAAAATTTGATGTCAATGTGTTTGCATTCTACAAATTCATAGAAGATACATCGATACTTTGCGCTTTTATTGTTTGTGCTTATGTACATGTTCTCAAGTCAATGTCTAGGATATCAAATCTCTCCTTAACGTAAGCCACCCTTCTTCAAATTCATTTATAATAAATACGTCTCATACATATAAATCTTGAAGATGAATCACTGACACTTATATGTATGAAACTGTTCACTACAATATCTTGATCAGTGATGATATATAGACAATATTTTTCATTCATGCATTCCCACTATTTTTCAAGCAACCATATAATATTTCTTCTATATTGTAGAGAAACAAATCAGAACTGAATAAAATATGATCTGCAAGAATGTTGTAATACAACCAAGAACCATATATAAACATGAAAGAATGCTTTACGTTAGTTGAAAAATAATTGTTTCTTGCCTAATTAACTTAATGTTCATGTTATCAAGGCTAGAACATCGGAGACCAAGGAAAACTGAAGCATCATATTCATGATAGAGACAAGAGATGTAATGTAATTTACAAAAGCTCTAGGCCTGAAGTGATGCCAAAAAGCTCCACCAAAATAGCCACCCGTCTGGCTTCATCCTCAGAACCCTCGACGAAGAAGACAGTGTCATCCGCATACTGGAGCAGGGGCACCAACCCGCCGGCAAAGCCTCTAAAGAGACCAGCCCGGCAAGCCTCCTGAGTGCATCTGGCGAGGCCGTCAACCGCCAGTGTGAAAAGCATCGGTGCGAGGGGACACCCCTGCCGGACGCCTCGCTGTAGCTGCACCCAACCTCCGGTCATCGACCCATTGACCAGGACCGAAAACGAAGCAGTAGTGCTACATCGCTTCATCCAAGCAATACAGGTCGCAAGGAAACCTCTCACCTGTAAAGAATACCAGAGGAAAGACCATGAAAGAGATCCTTCATTCCTTTTGGCATGGTCACGGAGGCCTCGCGCTGCGCGGCAGAGTTGCACTCCTGTTGGGACCTTACTTATCACCTATTTGGGGCTCCCGTTATCGGATCGTCATATTGGCTCTCGGAGGTGGACCCCAGTCATTGAGCGATTGGAGCGCCGTCTCTAGGGCTGGAGCTCTCGGCTCTTATCTAGCGGTGGTCGCCTTGTTTTGCTCCGCTCAGTACTTTCATCACTCCCGATCTACTTCATGTCAGTGCTCCAGATGCCTGCCCAGGTATTATCACGGATTGATTCTTTGAGATGCAGGTTCTTCTGGCAGGGATGCAGCCCTGACCGTCGGGTGCACCTCGTTGCTTGGAGCAGCCTATGTAGGCCCACCTCACAGGGAGGATTGGGCATTCGGGATCTTCGCTGCACCAACTGGGCACTCCTTGCCCGGTGAGTGGGTCGCATTATGGGACCCGACGACAGCCTATGGAGGGAGGTGTTCTTCGCATGCTATGGCCGCGACCTTTCATGGGACTTCAGGCCCACCATACCCCGTGGTGCTTCATCATTCTACAGGGGTGTGGCGGCCCTCTTCCCGCGTGTGCGGCCTCTCATGACCTCATCACTCAGCTCCGGGGCGGCCTTCTCTTTTTGGCGGTACGACTGGCTCCCTGGGGGTCCACTTGTTGATCCCTTCCCTCGGTTATTGGCTCTAGCGGCATACCCGGATGCGTCTGTGGCTGAGTGCTGGTCTGAGATGGGCGGCCCGGCGAGCGGCTCCTGGACACCCCTTTTCAGGTCTCCTCTCTCTGATCAGCGGTATTCCGACTTACTGGCACTCCACCAGCGGATCGCCCCTCTCCGTCCACACCCGTCCCGGACGGATGGCTGGGTATGGGTATCGGATTCTATCTCGGCGCGCAGTCTCTATCTTCCCTTTCTCCCGGCCACCACAGACTCAACAGACTTCAGAGCGGACTGCAGACTCATTTGGCGCTCTTGTTTGCCACTGAAAGTCAAGATCTTTGCTTGGCTTCTACGGCGTGAGCGGATCCTTTCTAGAGTCTATAGGGCGCGGTGGGCGCCGCATGCGGATACCTCCTGTGTTATGTGTAGGGAGGCGGAGGAGGATCTCGCGCATCTCTTCTTCAGCTGCCGGGTGTCCCGCGAGATATGGTCTCGGACAAGCATTACAGGTGGCATCCCCCCAGTGGCGGCAGACTTTTGGCAAGGCATGAGGAGGCTTGGCAGACAGGGATCTGATTGGAGTCTTCCTGTGGCGACTTTTCTAGCCGGTGCCTGGGCCATCTGGCTCCAGCACAACCGTGTTATTTTTTGTGGGGAGAGATGTCAGGCGGACAATATTGTACATCACATGTGTCATCTTTTACGGGAGTGGGGTTTTGGTTAGCATATATATGATGTTTCTTTTTGGTGATATATAATATACATGGATGACACCTAACTGGTGATCATCCTCTCTTCTAAAAAAAAAATTTACAAAAGCTACTTAAGCAACTGGTAGTACATGACGAACCAACTAAGTGCAGAAAAGTACACCTTAAAGCAAAAGCATGTCGACTAAGGAATATATAGATCAATAGGGTAAGCCTCGCTATGATGTTCTAAATCTATGTTCAATATCTATCTAACAATTACTAACCATGAAACACAAGATGGAGCGAAGACGATTGATGCAATATAAGCAAATTTCGTTAATCCATCTCGCCAAATTTTGCTTTCTCGAAAATCAGGTACTTATCAATGCTTCAGAAGGCCTCAAAGGAGAATATTGTCGTCGAGCCAACTAATTTGTATGATCATTTCTTTGTGGACTTTCATTCAAAAGTGAAGAAACAGGCATCCTCTTCTGCTCATAGGCAGAAGTGGTGAATGAAAAATCTTTCCAGAGCAATAGGGGTACAGAAGGCCTCAAAGGAGAATATTGTCGTCGAGCCAACTAATTTGTATGATCATTTCTTTGTGGACTTTCATTCAAAAGTGAAGAAACAGGCATCCTCTTCTGCTCGTAGGCAGAAGTGGTGAATGAAAAATCTTTCCAGAGCAATAGGGGTACAGAAGGCCTCAAAGGAGAATATTGTCGTCGAGCCAACTAATTTGTATGATCATTTCTTTGTGGACTTTCATTCAAAAAGAGAAGAAACAGGCATCCTCTTCTGCCCGTAGGCAGAAGTGGTGAATGAAAGCCAATTCGGAACCCGACAGCATCGCGACAGCAGAATCCTGCAGTGGTGAACCAAACCTCCGACCGCTGAATATTTTATCCTGGAATGTCCGCGGCCTGGGTGAATCGACGCGCCAGCGTTCCCTTGCCAATTACATCCGGCGCTGGAGGGTGGACGTCGCCCTCTTTCAAGAATCCAAACTATGCTCGTGTGACCCAATCATCTGAGCACAGACTGGTGGCTCTTTCATGACGGGTTTTCTGGCTCTCAATTCTGTTGGACATTCTGGCGGCTGTCTCCTTGGCTGGAGAGATGACCTTTTTTTTTTAGCAGAGATGATCTATTTGATGTATCGGGTAGTCATATTGGACAGCATTCAATATCTATTCTGCTGAAGAGGAAACAGGACAACATGGAGCTGCTTATCTCATGTGTTTACGGCCCACAATCTGCTGGGAGTCGGCTCACTCTTTGGGAGGAGCTGGGGATTGCAAGGACTTCCTTGGCTGCTGAGGTGTGGATCTTGGGTGGAGATTTCAACGCCACGCTTAGCATTGATGATCGTTCTGGGGACTCTTATGAACATGATACTAGCTCGGCGGATTTCCGTGATTTTGTTGAGCAATTCGGCCTCATTGACTACCCAGCTATTAATTGCAGATTCACTTGGCGGGGTGCCGCGGGTATTATCTCGCCTTGAGCGTTTTCTGGCCTCCATAGAAGCTGCTGAAAAATTTCACCTTGCGGAGGTTCAAACACTTGAGTGCCCTTTTTCGGATCACACGCCGATTCTCTGGAAATCCATGGAGGACAGGCCTGCTGGCACATACTTCAAGTTTGAGCGTGCTTGGCTGCTGGAACCAGGTTTCCAGCAGGAGGTGATTTCGCAATGGCAATCTTATCCTACATTTGGCTCTGCAATTGTGACTCTTGCTGGTCGTCTGGACTTGTTGCGGACTTTTTTATGGGATTTCAGAAAGAAATTAGCTGCAAATCGTGAGCAAAGGCGCTCTGCTGCATTGAAGATTATTCATGAGCTTGATAGGCACGAGGAGAATAGATGTCTCTCTCTTGCCGAAATAAATCTGAGAAAGGATCAGCTGCAAATTGTGCAGGAGGAAGATAAGAAAGATGAGATCGCCTGGAGGCAATGTTCTCGCCAGATTTGGCTTAAGGAAGGAGACAATAACACACGTTTCTTTCACATGTGGGCAAGCGGAAGGAGACGATCTAACCAGATAAATAAGATTTCTATTCAAGGTGTTGAGTTCACTGGCCATGAGCAAATTGGCTCTGCTGTTGCTGGTCACTTCAGGGCTTTTACCCGCCGCCGGCCTGGTGGTGATTGGGACTGGACTGACAGGGAGATCCCCATGCTATCGCCTAGCCGTTGCGATTCCTTGATTGCTCCTTTCACTGAAGCTGAGATCAAACTGAGCCTTCGAGATTTAAATGCTGAAGCCGCTCCTGGCCCGGACGATTTTCCTATCCTTTTTTATCGAGCTTTTTGGCAAGTGGTAAGGGATGACATTGTTGCTGCTGTTGAGGAATTTTCCACTGGAAACACTGGTTTTGAGCGGCTCAATCGCTTTCTCATCTTCCTCATTCCAAAGATTTCTGGAGCTGCCTGCATTGAAAACTTTCGGCCCATTGCCCTGTCTAATGGCATTTACCTCATCATCGCCAGGATGCTGGCCAACAGATTACGATCTGTACTTCCTAACCTCATTCATTCTGTTCAATCTGCTTTTGTGGCTGGCAGGTCCATCTCGGAGAGCTACGTTGCTGCTTCAGAAATACTCTCATATTGGCGTCGTTCGGGGACAACTAGTTTCTTATGGAAGGTTGATTTTGCAAAGGCTTATGACTCCATATCTTGGCAGTTCATATGGTGCTCTCTCAGACGGCGTGGTTTTCCGGAGACCTGGATTTCGTGGATGCGCAGATGCATTACCACAGCCTCTTTTTCTGTCCTCATCAATGGCCTGCCGTCGGGTGGCTAGGTTCAGCCTCAACGGGGTGTGAGACAGGGCTGCCCCCTGGCTCCGATGATTTTTGCGCTAGCTGTTGACGCTCTGGCCCGCATGACTTTCTTTGCTTGCAGATACGGCATCATTTCGGGCTTCCGCGGCCCTGACAGCTCCGAAACGATTGTGCCCATATTGCAATACACGGATGATACCCTCTTTTTCATTGAGGTCTCTGTTCAAGCTGCACAAAGACTTGCCAAACTGGTGGAGATTTTCTGTGACATTTCTGGCCTCAGTATTAACTATTCTAAGTCCACTGTCGTTGGCTTTGGGATGGAGATGGCAATCACTCTTGAATGTTCTTGCGTGCTTCAATCTCCCACTGGCACCCTACCCTTGCAATACCTTGGGCTGCCATTGATTGACAGACGAATCTTCTCTCGGGACTGGGTGCCGTTCATCAAGCGTGTGGAGCAGCGCCTGGCTGGTTGGACATCTAGACTTCTATCCCATGGTGGCAGACTAGTTCTGATGCGCCACGTGTTGTCGGCCCTCCCAATCTACTTTATGTCCGTATTAAGAATTCCCAAACATGTGGAAGGACAGATTGATTCATTGAGATTAAGGTTTCTGTGGCAGACCAGTTCCCCCACCTCGCATGGCATTCATCTTGCCTCCTCTCAACTTGTGTGTCGGCCAACTGCTGAAGGAGGCCTGGGTGTTCTCAACCTTCGCCGTATGAACACTGCCCTCCTCACGAAATGGATCACTCGGATTATGGGCTCATATCATGGAATCTGGTTGGATATTCTTAACATTTCTTATGGCCGCAATCTCAATTGGGATTCGCGAATCACTCCAATTCAAGGCGCGTCCTCATTCTGGCGAGGCATACTGAAATTATTCCGCTGGTCAAGCATCTTTTTTCCCCTTCTCTTGGATCTGGCTCTCTTTTCTATTTTTGGAAGGATAACTGGTCGGATCTGGGCCCTGCCCAACTGCGCTTTCCTCGCCTTTTTCAGCTGGCTGTTGACAAGGAGGCAAGGGTGTCTGAATGCTGGGCATCAGTGGCAAATGAGCAGCGGATTTGGTCGCCAACTTTCTCTCTTCATTTATCGGATCAACACTTTCAGGATCTGCTGCTGCTGCTTGGGGAGATTTCCCACCTCTCCCCAACAATGAACAAGGATGATGGCTGGCTATGGCAGAAAGGGAACTTCTCTGTTCGTGAGGCTTATATTTTGCTTGGCGCTACGGATACTTTTGCCTGTGAGATCTTGATGGTCTGTAGGATGCTGTGGCGTGCTAAGACTCCTCTTAAGATTAAAATTTTCACCTGGCTGCTGCTGCACCGTCGCATTCTCACTAAAATGTACAGGTCTCGGTGGTGTATTGATGTCGATACTATCTGTGTCCTCTGTGGTGTGGCTGATGAAGATTCTGCTCTCCTCTTTTTTTGGATGCCACATGACTCGCCAGGTCTGGGAGGCAGCTGACATTGATTGGATTGATTCTTCCTCTGAAGATGCTTTTTGGAGGACATTCCGTAACGGCGGCAGTAGGACTCAGGGGTGTGTTTACAAATCCAGAAGACAGCGGGCCCTCCCATTGGCATACATTTGGGTTATTTGGATGCAAAGGAATGACACTCTGTTTCGTGGTGGGCGTGCCTATGTTGACAACATCAAGAATCATGAGATGGCCATTTTTGGAAGTTGGAAAATGTGCTGAGTTTTTGGGCTGCTATTCCTGTTTTTACTTCCTTTGTAATATGGTTGTTGGGTTTCTTCTTACCCTTCTGCTTTAATCTTCTGTAATATCTCACCAATATTAATGAAACTCTAGATAACCACCATCTTGCTGGTTGTCCTTTCCCGTTTTAAAAAAAAAAAATAGGGGTAATCATTGAGAAGAGTCAGTTGTCGAACCAGAGCAGAAGAACATGGCCAGGTAGGTGCGAAGGTAGTTGGTAACCTATCCTCCGTCGCCAGCAACCCTTGCTGTTGGCGCCACCTCTGTTGCCGACAATCCCTGTTGGCGGCGCCACCTATGGTAACACTGACTGCTCCCTCCTCTCTCAGACGTCTGTTCCCTCACCTCCCTCCTCCTCTGCTATCTCCGTGACGGCTGCCATCCCTGTTTTTCTCTGATTTTTGTTTGTAATCCAGATGCTGGGTTTCTCCATACCCGTTCGTTTTAGTTTTTTTTTTTTGTAATTTTTCCTAAAATTAATGAAATTCTGGACGACCACCACCTGGTTGTCCTTTCCCGTTTCAAAAAAAAATGTACTAACCACTATTGCAACAAGTTGACAATATAAGGGACCTGCCTTGTACTAACTTAGGAAAATTAACCATATATTGAGTAATAAAAACCAAGAATGATCACTTAAAATAAATCCTAAGGCATATTTGTAGTACAAAGTTTTCAAATAGTTCTTTTAAAATTGTAGAAGAAACTAATAAATGCTTCAAAATCTTCTACAAGCCATGAATCATGATAATAAACCTTCCTAATCGTAAAAAACATATAAGCAAATAATTGGAATAAGCATTCTAAGCATAAAATGACAACCATTCCAAGGAAATGTCAAAAGATTTTTCATGATATGGATGAACTTCTTTCGGTGGTCCCCTTATAACAATCAATTCATCTCTTCATAAAAGATGTGATCAATAAACATAATTTTTAATTCTTAGCAACAAAGTATAAGATCCATTTATTTGACTTCAACTATTGGAATCACAATTTTTTTATACACATCACTAGTTTGAACTATGATACAAAAGAGTTTTTTTATCTAATCTAAACCTATCAGCCATGTTTGAATGTATCATGCAATTTTAATAATTTATAAGATACAAGTATAACCTTTGAGAAACTATATCAAACCATTCATTCAAAAGTATATTAACTTGATTTCTAAAATATGATCAATATTTAGGATGTTCTCCTAAAAATTTGGATGTGTCATACCTCGTTTCCACGAAAGGTTCCTCTTTTTATACATGTGCTCCACCAGTACCTGAGAGCGTGCATATATATATGTTAGTTTCTTTTCTTAAACTACATCTATATATGTTAGTTAAAACTCTAGGAAACCATTTTCATCGTTAGCGACCATTCTAGACCATCAAAAGATTAATGTGAACGTCATGATGATATACATCTACTAAGTTAATTGATGAACTTGATTGTCGTGAATGACCGTCCAATCTAATCAGAAGGTCCAAATGGTAGTTTACACGTGTTGAGCGTCTTAAAAAATTTCCCAAAAAAAAAAAAAAACAAAACTTCTACACCCTTAATTTTCCTTTGGAATTGTATAATCATGCACCTTTATTTCTGATCCATTCCGTCATTAGAAAATTCATGGTGTAAATTTGCTTTTGCCACAAGGAAATGTAATAAGAAGTAGAAAATGAATAACAAAACGTGGAAGGTAAACATTAAGCCTTCTTTCTTAGCATTTTAAGAGAAGATTTTGAGATGCAATTAAAATGTCTCAATACATTGACCTTCTTAAAAAAAAGAAAGTAATAATTGCAATCAACAAAAGAAATATTTGAACAAAATTAGCATAAATGATAAAAAAACAAAAATGTCATCATCGGGATGCAACTAATTCATTATCTCTATTTGCTTTGACATGGATGATAAGCAAAAAAAACTATGTTCTTTTTCTAACTTTCTTTGAAGATGCAAGCTAATTGAACATGAGTGAATAAAATTAAGGAACGTTATAGCATTGAAAATGTTAAAAAGTAACTTGATAAATATATTATAAAAGATTAATAATAATTCATTCTCTGAAAGAAAGCCCTAAACACCACTAAATGATAAGTCAAAACACATAAAGTTCATCAAAAAAATATAACATTTTATGTAAGAATTGTAATTCATATGTCCAAATACCTTGCATTTAACTTTGGAGCCATTTTCTTTGTTTGGCCTTCTTTGTTTATTCTCCTTGAAAGAGATTTATATTGTGTATCTTCCATAACCTTTTGAAGGTATGAAGGTCTTTGATGACTATGCCCATGGAAGGTTCTCATGGCAAGTGTGGTTGTGGATCCCACAAGTGTTTTTTTTTTTTCAGAAACATAATGATTGCCTCATCATGAACTTCAGCTTGAGGGAGTTCAAAATGCTTCCTTCCCAAATCCGTTCACCTGTCATCATCAACCTTCTTGCAAAACTCCTCTATATTAGAATGATCAAACCCCCTAACTAGATCCCTTCAAACCAAAGTCAATATCCTCAGCGGCGGTGGTGCATCACAAGCCCTTTCTAGTGAGAGTTGCTCGAAAACTTTATTTTTCTTTTGCATTTTTTTTTTTTTAACAGGACATGAACTTGTTGAAAGACATAATTAATATCATCCTCTAGAATGAATCTCTTTTTCCCCAAGACAAGACTGCTAGTCAAGATTACAAACCTTAAGGAGAACCATTATAAAAAATATTATGGACGTAAACTATAAGGTATTCTTCAATCACTTCAGATGAACCAGAAATAGTGGAATTGCACATCAGTGTTTTAAACTATGATAATGTTTGAAAGGAAGTTGATCAAAAGAAAAGCATTAATAGGTTCATTTATGTATCTGCCACTGGTGAATACAAAATGAGAGTAGAAACGAATTTGAAGCAATCTAGAAGTATCAGTTAAGATTGCCTGGACATCAGGCAGACAAAATTCATATATAATCTACAGCCAACATCCTCAACTAAAAAGAGACATTAATAAAACATGGAGCAGTCGCAGAAATCTCCGTCAAGAAAGAAGCTTTACCATACATATACCTTGGAGAGATATCACATGCACACAAGGATAGACATATACCCATTTAAATTTGTACTTTGCATGTCTGCTTATTATGCCCAAAACTTTGACACTTGCTACAGCGAATTGCTCTTTTGATTGTTATCCGTGGATCCTCTGGTTTTTCTTTTGGACGGCCAGCCAACCGACGGGTTCGTGAAGGACATGCCATTGTATTATGAGAAGGGTCAGAACAGGCAGGCCTACCATCGTCAGGTATTGGATTGATTGGTAAGGAATATGTTAACCGGTAACACTCTGTTGAGAAGTACTTGGAACAGTAGTCATAGATACATCCACCTCTTTGTTCCAGTACTGCAAGGGCATGTGTGCATGGAAACCCCATAACTTGCCACCTCCGACATGTGCATTCCCAGGTCTCAATATTGACAACATTAATTGCTTCATCTTGCACCTCAAACACACTATCGGCTGAACACACCACATTAAGTGTGCGAGCTTTTACTAGATCTTCTTGAATCTTCTGATTCACCGAAGGTGCAATTGCCTCTGCCCAAGTATTTGAAGATTCTCGGCGGTTATACATCATTTCCATCATATTGCACCTGATCAGATCAATTATTTGAACCACTGAAGGTTCATATCTTGTAAATACCCAGTTGTTGAACAACTCCCCAACATCAGATGAATAACAGCCATACCTCAATCCCTTGAAGAAGGCATCAGACCATTGTTCTGGATTGGTGGCCAGAACCCATTCAGCAAGTTCTTTTGACTGAATCCTAATACTCTCGATATGTTCATTGAATTCATCAACTTTGCAAGCAAATACAGCTTTTTTAAGATGATCAATCATTTCATCCTTCAATTCTTGAGTCCAGGAGTCGTCCATCTCTGTCTGAAAATTTTCAACAAGACGCTGAACACAATAACCATGATAACTGTCCCCAAATATTTTAGATATTTCCTCCTCCAAATCATTTTCTCCATTTGATATAAATGTAATGGTGCGGGACATCGTGAAAGCAGATTTCATTTGTTCTAAAAACCAATGCCAATTTTGGCTAGTCACATCATCTACAACAGACAAAGCAACTGGGAATATATCATTTTCACCGTCAACTGTCGTTGCAACCAATAGCTTCCATTGTTTGTTTCCTTTCAAATTAATCCCATCAAGGGCAAGGAGCGGGCGACAACCATGCTCAAAACCACTAAGGGAGGCATGAAATGCAGCAAATAAACGAAGTCCAGAAGATTCTGAAATCTGTAATGTTGCAATGCTGCCAGGATTAGTCTCCATTATCCTCTCACAGAACCAAGGCAACTGACTACAAGCTTCTTCATGCGAGTTATGAAGCTCTTTTTTGGCGATAAATTTTCCTCTCCAAGCTTGTGAATAGTTTAAGCTAAGCCCATATTCACGCTCAAGATCACTTGCAATCTCCTTCGGCTTATAATTTGGGCTATCTCGCAACTTATCCTTTATAATACTAGCAACCCATCGCTGGGATGCTAACCGTCGACTTTCTTTACTGAGCTCTTTGCCACATGTATGAGTATCATTTATTTTCTTAATCATAAATTCTTGTTTGGTTGATGACTTAGATGCATGTATGCGCCATGGACAACCTTCAACAGTACATTCTGCAGTTACACGAGCTGTATCATTCTTAATATATCGATACATGAAACTATTTGCAATGGCATATTTGTGCAATGCATCACGGAAAGCCTTTGGAGTAGGAAATACTTGCCCCACACCGGTGATCAAATCTCCCCACCCCATGCATAACCTGTGTCGTTTAGCATCCTCAGCATTATCTAATGTGGCAGCCATAGTATCAACTGGGGTGCCTGAATCAGCTACCACACTCCGTATTGCCCTACAAAAGAACTAAGGATTCTAAGTTGGAGCTTCATTTCCAACAGAAAGAAGAAAGTGTGAAACATGTACCTGTTCTCAACCTTCTTCAGGATATAAACATCTGTTGTATCTGAACTGGCATGAAAATCAATCATGCGTTGGAGGTCTTTGTCATTAGATATTGTGATGAGGGTCTGTTTATTTCTTGGAAGGAAGTATTTTATTGAACATGCATCAACATTGCAGTTAAACATGGCAGATATCTCTGCCTTTAAGTTGTCAAGGGACATTTGAGAATCAATATCAATTGCATGAGCTTCCCCACCAGAATATGCCATAGAACCATCAATCTTGGTAATAAATTCTCCCCCCATCTGGCATATAGCCAAAATTCTCCCCCTTGCCATGGTAGATCAATCCCTGAAAAAAAGTATGTCAATGCAAAGCAGGAAAATCAAATTAGCACATTTATCAAAATGTTTTGATCAGCTTAGGACATATAAGAACATGATCCAATCGCAGTCTCACAAAGAGATAAACAATATAGAACAAATCTCGATGAACATAGAGATGACATTATCATTCTATATACTTACATGACATGGATGGAGTTAGTGTAATAATTGCACTTATCGAGGATAGAAAACTTTGTGAAAACAAAAGTCCAAGATGCAGAAACATATAAGCCACCGCTATATATATCTTAAAAATAACATAATTATGAAGCATGACTAAGAATCACCATAAAATTTAACATTGGAAAAGTTCATAAAACTCGTGCATGCAAATTACAACAACAACAACAAAGCCTTATCCCACTAGGTGGGGTCGGCTACATGGATCATACGGCTACATGGAGCAAATTAAAATACATAAAATTCAGATTCGAAAAAAATCATATAATCATACATAACCATCATAATTGATAAACTCTAAACATTAAATATGTCCAAAAATAATAAGCTCACTAAATAATTAAAATAAACTACTCTTGCATACCAATGGTGAGATCAATGTTGTCAAACACGTAAAATGGACATGACATGGAGAACCGGGAAAAAACGTAAATCGTGAATACGTAACACACACGGATGATTCTATAGGATTATTTTTTAATACATTAATTAGCACGAAAAGGAATATAATATTATAATTTATATTAATTTTCGAATATATTAATTATGAAACCATGCTTCCATATGGATCACTCTTATTCCCTGGAGCATTTTTTCTAGGTACTCTTGTAGGCTTGTAGCTGCAATTCCACCTTGAGGTGCATTTGTGTTTCCAACTCTTGAATCCGAACCGGATGCCATTTTCCTTTATCTAAATCTGTGATTCTATACAAGCATTCAACAATCAAAAACCAATTCAAACCTAATTAAATATGCATTTACATAATCCTGATTCCTAACTGGATCAGCGCCTCCCTGCTCGAGCAGGGATCTCCGCTGCTCCCTGTTCGCTGAGGCTGGAAGCAGGGTGACAACAGCACAGACCTCCCTGCTCGTGAGCAGGGAGCAGCTGAGGTCATGACCAGGAAGACAGAAAAAGAACGGTGACAGTGAGACACAGAGAGATTGAGGGAGGGATGAGTAGGGGAGAACTGACGATTCATGGCGAGGGGCAGCAACAGCAGGCAGCAGACGGCTGGAAAACATGGGGGCAGGCGGCTGCAACACACGGCAGAAGGCAGCTGCAGCACACGGCGGCGGCAGGTGACAACAACTGGAGGCAGGCTGCGGTGGCAACAACTGGCGGCAGGCGACGGCAATGCACGGCAGCAACTGGAGGTGGGCAACTAGAGTAGGGCATGTTTTTTTCTTACTTGATGGCTTTTGGGCATCACGTGGTGTGGTGTGACCACTTACTAGGCTGAAAAAAAAGGGTGGGATCGCTGGATACCATCCTACGTTAACGTGCCAAGGTAGGAAGGAGCGCGAATTTCAGAATATAGGATTGTAGAATCGTACGAGTTGGAATGCGATTTTGACAACGATTCTACCAGTTGGGATGCAATTTTGACAACATTGGTTGAGATAACAAGTTTTTCTTAGAGAGATGAGATAGCAAGTTGACTAACAGCTAACAATTAATTGCAGAGGATGAATTTTCAAAAAGCTTCGTGGCAGATGCTTGATTTCATTACAACCCATTAAGGCAAAAAGATTTGTCTAAGCACACATTTAAGGATTAAGATTGTCTCAACGTGGTGAAACTATGAGAAGTTGCTTCATCTGGTCAAAGTTTCAGATTCTGCTTCCATGTCAAATGAACATACAAAATTATCTACAACATGGATCAACGACATTGACTTCTAAATCTGTAACAACATGGATTAGCAACCAGCTCCCACGAAAGAGTACGAATATCAGAGACTAGACTAAATCTTGCCTTACATATCTCTCTGTGCTTCGGATCTGGATGCTCACCTCAAACTCTATTAAACAAAACTGCCCTAGATGATCGCCGGCGCTTGCCGTCGACTCGATTTCAGAGACGAAGACGAAATCAATCACGAATGCCGTTTTGGCCTCCCAAGTCCCAATGATGGCAATCCAACAGAGCGGCGGCGACTTGCTTTGAAGGCGAAGGGGAATCGCCAGGAAAAAAGAAAGGAAGGGTTTATCATTTTTTGCTCTCGTCGTGTGTTAAATGGGATGATAGTTTTAGGTGCACACAGCAAATAGTAGAATTTTCCTTTAAATCAAAAAAAGGGAAATGTGAATTTGCCCATTTCCTGTCATATATAAAAATTCGGTACAATTGGTTAGTAAAGTTGTGACTTAATGAATTCTTCAAAGATAAGAATTTTAAATTTGATTATTAGAATAATCAGTTAATTAGAAAAATATGATTCCATTTTTTATTGACTCCAAATTAATCAAATGTTAATAATCTGAATATCGAATGAGAATAAAGAAAACTTTACCGATGGGAGAGATTGCTGGTGTGAAAATTCGATCCTCGTTCCTTCAAATTTAATTTTTAAAGTTTTATTGAGTTGCTTTCACTCTTTTTTCCTTGTGTACGGAAAAATAAATACTTTTGGTAATATTATTTGTAAGGTCATTGTAAAGTTAGAACTTTTTTGTCTGACTTGAAAATTTGATACCTGGTATCATGTCTTGTGGCGGAGCCACAAATTTTTGTATGAATCCACTATTTTTATTAACAAAACAGATAATAAAATAAAACATTAAAAATAATAAATAAAAATCCCATATTTAAAGAAAAATCATTGTTTTTAGTTTATCTTGACAATATTTTATTTTTTTAGAATCTATCCATAGTATCGTCGGAGATGAAATAAAAGTTTAAAATTGGCATCCTAAATCGCACATTAATGGTTGATTCTTTACAAATTAGAAATCACATGAAAATAATGTTTTATTGTAATTTTATTACCTTAAAAGTATATTGTGAAATTTAGTACCTAGTGCAAATGGTGGTAGATCAATTTGATTAAAAAAATAAGACATGGTTACTTGTATTTAAAATGTTACGATAAAATACATATATTAAAGTTAAAAAATTTAGTAAAAGTTATATAATGCCCTAATTAGGAACAAAATTGAAGAGCGAAGGATCAACTGAAAATAATAATTGGTTTGGCAAAGTTTGTTGGACCAAAAAATTTGGATCTTTTCCCCAAATGGTTTCATTAGCCATTGAAGGTTTAAAGGGATGATAACTATTTTGATAATTTATTTCAACAAGTTTTTGTCTTTTGAAAACGCTCAATAATATCATCATTAGTGGAATAAAAAAAATAAGCAACTTATATAATACACAATAACATTAATGATTGTATTTTACAAGTTAAAATGACATAAAAAATAATATACGCTATTATAAAACTATATAATTAATATATTGAAAAAAGTTGCTATGTATTACATGGTGCAAATGGTGGTCAATCAATCTAATAAAAAAAGACATAATTAATTATATCTTAATATTATGATAAAATAAATATACTAGTGATCGATAAAAAGTAGTTCGATAGTCGAGTCGATAGTGTTGCACCAGCCATCAGATTCGCATCCGACAATTGGCGCATATCTCAGTAGTTTGATTGAGATCCGACGCGGTCCAAGGGCTGGTTTGACGAGAGGTTCGGGATTCGACGAGCGTGGCCCGGGTCGACCGCGTCCAAGGGGTATAAAATGATGAAAACCATCGGGTTGACGGCCATTTTCTTCTCTCCTCTCTCTCCTCTTTATTTCTCCTCTCCGTGCTGCCTCCTCTCTCTCCCCTCTCCTCTCCGCATGGAGGTCCGATGTCGATGAGCAACCGGTTCCTCTCTCTTTCTCTCCTCTCCGAAAACCCCAGTTGATCTATGCCAAGCGACGTCCCCCAACCAGATCTCGTCTCCTCTTGCCGACGATGTAAACCAAATCAGATCTGCGACCCCAAGCACTCTGCCATCCTCGAGCACACTTCTGCGACGCTGCCGACCTACGTGATGACCTCCCGCGATCAGATCTGTTCGACCCCAAGCACCTTTGACCAAATATGCGCCAGCCTTCTTGTGCGCTGCCACAATGTCCCCCCACCCACCAGATTTGCGACCTCGCACGACCGCCTTGCACCGACCCGCCAAGCATTGTCGATCGCCGTACACCCCGCCTTCCTATCCGTCGCCACTCCCTCGTATAGCGCCGAGATCAGTGCCGTCGAGCCCTTCGCACCTTGCCTTTCTATCCGTTGCCGCTCCCGGCTGAGCTCCACCACCAATCGTAGATGAGCAACGCCATCGCCCCATACGCACCCTGCCTCCCTGTCCGTTGTCGCTTCCCCACCGAGCTTCGCCATCAAGCGCTGATGAACAACCCTACCGAGTGCCACCGAACCCCGCGCACCCCGCCTCTTTGTCCGTCGCCGCTCCCCTTCGAGAACCACTTCCAATCGCCGTCGATCAGCCACGCCGAGCGCCGTTGATCCCTCACACCGTTGAATCATGTTTTCAATATTCTAATCCTATAATATTATTTGTAATGTAATGTGTGTGCTATGTAATGGATCTCTTGTGAATCATTTCGTATTTTGTGGTAATTACGCACTTTGTCCGCATATCTCGGTGTTAAAACACGGGGAATAATTGACCATATACTTCATGCCCCTCTTTCAGTTACCTCACCTCGGTGTTTGTGTTATTAATCACTTAGGTGAACTTGTTAATGAATCCTCCCTCCCCTCGGATAGTGTGATGCTTTTTTAAGCCAGGTAGGACTGGACATGAGCTAGGTCGAGTTAGGCTTCCATCTAAATATGCCAAGCCTATTATAAAATAAAAATATTTAAGTCTGGTCTATAGTATGTAACAAGCCAAGAACATAAGCTTAGCATGACTTGTTTGATTAATTTTTAATGTCTGACCTAGTTTATTAGCCTATAAAGCCGATGGTATACTATATTAAATATAATAAATCTTATTTATTAAAAAATAATAAACATGAACTAAATAAAAAAGACATCACTAATTTATTTTTTTAACATATAATAAAAATAGTGGTATTGAATTCAAAATTGAAGAATTAAAAATATAATTTTATTATATTTTTCTAAAATTATATATAACATATAATATATTATTAAATATTGGCCTGATAAGCTACAAGGCTAGGCCAATTATTAAGAGTCTAAGCTTTTTTAAGAACATAGGCTTTTTAATTTTTCAGCCTGGCTCATTTTAATAATAGGTCAAGCCGAGCTAGGCCAAAAATAGGGCAAGTCACGAGTGGTTCACGAACGGCTCGACTTATTTCCAGCCCTAAAGCTAGACAATTATTCTCCAACACTTTATTTGTTCGATATGTCCGAAAGTGAGATGAGACAGAGATAAGCTATTTGATATATGGAAAATCCCCTCACCGATAAAAGCACATTTTGATCTTTGATCTGCGATGTTTTTAATTGATTTACGGCATGGATTAATAAAAAAAATTTACAAAAGACATTTTGATGTTCAATGTGCGATGATTTTAATTAATTTACAACATGGATAAAATTTTTTACAGAAGTGCAATTAATCACATATGGATTAACAAAGGTTTAACTAATTAACTAATTTACGAGATTAAACAAAAAAAATTATAGGGTTAAGCATTAACACACATGGATTAACAACAACGAGATCAGCAGAGGCGGACCGGGCGAACTCGACGCTGGCAGGGCACGAGCTCGACAGCGCCGGTGGCGGTGCGCGAGATTGATGGAGAAGCCCAGAGGCGGGCGCGATGACACACGGAGATCGGCAGGAGCCGCGGTGTGCTCGATGTCGGAGGGGTCTTGAGGTCGGCGGTGCACAATGGCGTAACTCGGAGGCGAGCACGGTGACACCTAGAGATTGGCGAGGGAGCGGCGGCGGACCCTCGGGTCGACAGGTGCAAATCTGGTTGGGGGACGTTGTTACGAGTAGCAGCGGCACACAAGGAAGACTGACACAGATTTGAGGAGGGGGCAGGATGTTGCTGGTGAGAGGAGAGGAGATCTGCCTAAGGGGACGTCACGACGGGGGAGCGGCGATGCACAGGGGAAGATGGGTGCAGATCTAGTGGTGGAGGGGGGGGGGACGTCGCTTGGCGCAGATCGGCCAGTTTTCGAAGAGGAGAGCACGAGAGAGGAGGCAGTTGCTCGTCGGTGTCGAACCTTCGCGCGAAGAGGAGAAACAAAGAGGAGAGAGAGAGGAGAGAAGAAAATGGCCACCGACCCGAGGGTTTTCATTATTTTTTACCCCTTGGACGCGGTCGAACCGGGCCGCGCGTCGAATCTCGAACCGCTCGCCGAACCAGCCCCCGGACCGCGTCGGATCTCAATCAAACTACCGAAATCTACGCCAACTATCGGATGCGAATCTACTGGTGCAGCACGGGGGATAGACCCCCAACTTATGTGGGGGGATACCCATTATTCCCATCGAGTTAATAGGAAAATTGAAGGGTGAAGGATCGATGAAAAAAGCCAATTGGTTGAAAAACTACGGGATGGGTTCACAATTGTGATATTGACCATGGGCAGCATATAATTTTACGCTAAAAAAATATCGCCAGGTTGCCAGCAAGTTATGCAAATTCGAATTTCAGACATTTTTTAAATCTAACAATTATTAGTCATTATGCTTTTCAGAATCATGCTAAAATATGTGAAGAATTTAGCGCCAGACGCGAAGACAACCGTTGAGCTAAAGTGTCTTCATAATTCTTATCATGCCAAAATACTCATAAATTATTTGTAATATCACATTTCCATCACATAAAATATTATAATATAAATAATAGTTAGAAAATAAATTACTAAAATATTTTCAAAAATTACTTTACATTTCCATCACATAATGTTATAAACAAAAAGTGAATATCGATAATATAAGATGAGGTAAAAACTAAGAATTATTTGTAATAAAAAAAATGAGAGTTATTTTTTCAGAACCATGACAATTTCTCATATATGTTCCTGACTTTTGAACTCAATATTATGTAGCGTTCCGTAAATTATGTCGCATTTTTCACTTTGATCCATCCGTCAAGTTTTGTTAACTTTTTTATCACCGGCGATGCATCGCAAGAAAGGGGGCGACGCTCCTCTCACGTGCATTGGCCACACACGCCTGATGCACATTTTTTTTACTTTATTATTATTATAATATTCTATTTATATTTCAAAATATTAGAATATATAGCAAAATGACGATTTAGTCATTTTATAAATAAAAAATTAATAAAAAAGTTAACAGAACTTGAGATTCAAAGTGAATAATGCGGCATAGTTTGGGAGACACTACAATGAGTTCAAAAGTTAGGGCATAAAAAAAGTCTTCATAGTTCATAGGAGATTTGAAGAAATAATTCAATATATGAAATTGAATCATATTCATATATTAATAAAATATTTAAATTAACAAATTAATTGAATAAATATTTTATCAAAACGTCCGTCAAATACTGTGTCAAACAAATTGATAATTTGAAAAGATACTTCTTATTTCTATTAAGATAATTAAAAATATCAGAATAATTAAGATTATCTATAATAAATCACAATCGAGAATATAGTTGACCATGAAAATTTTGAATAAAATAATGAATAATTTATCTATATTATCCCATAAAACAGACCTCGAAAAAAGAATCAACCATTGAGAGCAATTATACTTACACCTTTCCATAACAATCATTTTGGTAATTATAGAGATGCACATCTATACATCTCGGCAATGCAGCAATTAATGTTAGCAAGTTTCATCAGCTCAACTGGCATGATTAATTGCTCAATGGTCCTACGTGTTCCCTGTGCAAAGTCTTACGATATCAGTGTTGCTTAACTTAAAACTTTCGACCGTTTAAGCCGAATCAAATAACGCATACCCATACTGAGTATAAAGTTATTTACCTTTAGGATATTATCTTGTAAGATCTTCTTTGTGAATGGACAAATTATTGTTGGATATGTTTTTAACATTTCTAATTTTGTATTGAGACTCTTCTACTTACTGTATATTATGGAGAAGTACATTAGTGTTTTTCTTGTCCATATGTATTTTGTGTCATAATATATAATACAAGTTTTTATAATTGTAATATCTGACATTGAGTGTGAGTGATAATTCACATTGGGGGACCCTTATTGATATTTTGTCCCTTTAAATTTCAAGCACTTGCATTAGTGTTTCGATGCGTTAATGTCACAATCACATGACGAATAATTTAAAACTCTTATCATGTCTCGTAATCAAATGTCAATAAAAAATGATCAATAAAATTTTTATTGCTTGCTCAAAATAGGCTTAGTTAGATATCTCCTAATCATGGCATGAGATCGATGATCCCGTCGTACGTGCACATTTCTCAAACAAAATTTCCACGCTTGGCACGTTACGATATTTCTTGGAGTCTCGGAGAAGAACAAGAGTGTACTGACACGAAACTCAATTTGCCATACTACGATTCCTGGTAAAGGGATCATGAAATCTTCCTGTTTGACAGTGGAGAAGGTAATCAAGCCAGCAAATAAACCACTTTGCAATTGGTTCTCATAACCTCCTCCGACTCTCTTTTTTCATCATTCTAAATTCATTTGCAGATACAATAGCTCATTTTATGCAGACTCTTTGTTTACTCATTTTATTCAAGAATAATTTCTCCAGCCGCCTCTGGCCTTTGACGTATAAAAACTGTAGTGCACGCATCGGCTACTAATACATAATAGATAATAAGGGTTGCACATAATAATACACCAAACCACGAGAAATAAGTGAACAAAAATACTATCAACAATTCAATTAATGGTTGCAGCCGTGAGGGAAGTTGAAGTCTATAAACGCTCACAAGAAACAAAATTAAAACTGAAATTAAATTATGCAAGTTAAAATTTCGACCAGTTATTGTACACTTTAAAATATTTAACTTAAATGGACATCTGAATATTAAAATGAATTATAAAACAATAAAACATAACAAATATAACATACTGTGCATTTTATATATAAAAAGGTCTATAAATAGCATTGTAGTCGCGTCGAGAAAATTAAATAACGAAACATGAAATAAAAAGAAAGCGACGCACCATCAACGAAGTCATCGTCCATTCCCACCAAATCTTCTCATCCTCCTCTTCTTCCTAAAAAACCTTACGTTAGGGTTTGGGTTTTCCACCAAGTCCCTACGCACGATTCCTCCCATTTCACCGTCGCAATTGTTCGACAACCCTTCGATCGGCGTCCTATTAGGCCGATTCTCGAAGAATTCTGAGTCTCTTTCGGGCCGATTTAGGATTCCCGACGATGGAGACCTCAGGCGGGAGCTCAGATCCCTACAGGAGCCAGACCGCCTCGGCCTCCGCAGGAGGCGGCAGCGGCGGGTCTTCGAGGCGGTACGGCGTCCAGTTCTCGGCATCCAACTTAATTCAGGCGCCGCTGTCGGCGCTCCTGGAGTACTCCGGGCTCCTGCGGCCGAGGGCCGGCCACACGGAGGGTGAGAGCCTGATCGGGGCGGCGATTCGCGATCACGGATCCGGACGGAACGATGAGCCTGCTGTTGTTGGCGGCGGAGGTGGGGGCGAGGTGTCTATTAGGATCATAGGTGTCGGCGATCAGGAAAGCCTGAGAGTTGGATCCGCCCCACAACAGGAGC
Source organism: Pontederia crassipes (assembly GCA_030549335.1). Classification (NCBI taxonomy): domain Eukaryota; kingdom Viridiplantae; phylum Streptophyta; class Magnoliopsida; order Commelinales; family Pontederiaceae; genus Pontederia; species Pontederia crassipes. Next base: position 8,205,774 of record CM060188.1, on the reverse strand, counting down.
TGGCTGTGGGAACGGGGCGGGATGGGAGTCTGGCCGATGGTAGCGCTTCCAGTGAGCTTATTGTCCCTTCCTCCGAGAGGCAGGTCCGTGGTGGAGGAAACGACAATGGGGTTGGAGAGGTCTCTACCGCTCCCATGCCAGCAGCTGTCCCGGCTGCCAGTGATCAGGGTAGCAATGGGGAAGCAAGTGCTGCTGGAGCTAATAGCAGGGACTCACCGTATCAGAGATATGACATACAACAAATTGCTAGGTGGATCGAGCAGATACTGCCATTCTCATTGCTTCTATTGGTAGTCTTCATCAGACAACACCTGCAAGGTACAAGTTTTCTAAGCAGTTCGCTTGTGTCGCCACAGTTACATGAACACATATTAGTATCCTGAAATGACAAAAAGATAATGTGATGTAAGAAATGTAAACACTAAAGTTTTCTTTTTGGGGAAGTTGTTTGCTTATTACTCACATGTTACTTGAAGCTGTATTACCCAAGTTACTTGTTTCTGATGATCCAAGCCACAAAATAAGCAATTTACATGTGAACGAATGTATGGTTCCTGTGTGTGAGAATGCGAGAACAATTGCTGTATTATTTATGTGAAAGGGATGGAATGCGTAATTTGGAATTTTTAGAGCGTTTTGAATATCTTGAAATATTTGCTGCATATTGAAAGTTTTCAGGGTTCCGTACTAGCTATACTATTAAATCTGCAGCTTTACCCTGAATAAAAAACTATTAATTCACAATGATGTTAAGTTGAAGGTATTTCCAATAGGTTCCAGAGTGTTGTATTGTCAGATTATGATGGGTTATTAACAGTTCATTACATTTTCTAAATGTTAGGTTGCTTGCTTATCTTTAGGATTTTCTGTCCTCTTTTGTTACTAAACGTCTCATATATGCTTGCGCAGTATGGACTACATTTGCTCTTTTATGATAAATAGGATTCACATTGGTGTTTATGTAGTTTTCCAGATAGCATTTGTGAGGCAAGAGAGTAATATCTAACTCTTCATTTTCTAGGTCTTGTTTATGATGACTGGACGGAATTATGAAACTTTTTTGCGTTCCTTTGAAAAGGAACTTTATATAATAATAGGTTACTAAGGAAGCAACTGATTTCTTACAGTCCTGGGTTTTGTTTTACGTTCTTTCATTAGTATTATGTACTATTGCTTTAGCACATGTGACTGAAGGATTGATATCTAACATGAAACATATTGGTTCTTTCAAGTCATTTCAATGCTGCACTCACCCATTCAACAACAATAGTGTCTAACTTGGTCTTGTGTTTTCTGGTTTATCTTAGATATTAAGTGTTATATGGTAGTGAATGTTGGGCTATGAAGGGACAACATGAACGTAAAGTGGGGGTAGCCGAAATGAGGATGTTGAGATGGATGTGTGGTCATACAAGATTAGATAAGATTAGGAATGACCATATACGTGAACGAGTCGGAGTGACTCATATTAGTGAGAAAATGGTAGAGAATCGTTTGAGATGATTTGATCATCTTCAGAGAAGACCATTAGATGCGTCAGTAAGAAGAGTAGATCAAATAATCTGGAGTCTGATTAAAAGAGGGAGAGGGAGGCCACGGCGGACACTTGGCGAATTAATAGAGCAAGATCTGTTGGTGAATAATATACCGAAAGGTTTGGTTACTAATAGAGCGGAATGGCGTCGTATGATCCATGTAGCTGACCCCACCTAGTGGGATAAGGCTTTGTTGTTGTTGTTGTATGCTTTTAATATTTGATTGATTTTGAACTAAAATCATGCAAATATGAGTTACATCCCTTTGATGTACTTCTTATTTATAAGCATCTTAGAACCCATTGATGTTCTTATTAGTGTAATAAAGAAACTCGTGTTTTCTTTTAAAATAGATCATATAGAAAATGTTTAATGGATTTTAATTATTGCAGATACTGCAATTTTTAACCTTGAAGTGTGAACAATCCATGCCATTGAATAGGCATCAGCAATGCTTTACTAACATTACACTTAGTTCATGCTTTATCATTATCATGGTATTTTTTTGTTACTAAAGGAGAAGATTGACTTCTGTGTATGTGCAGATGTCCACTTTGTATTAAAATCATAAGATCTTGAAATGTTATTTTGGCCATTAAATGTCAGCTTTTGCTTATGATATGATATATTAGCTTTATAAAGACCACTTTTTTTAAAAATATTTCATATCAAATTTAAGATATTCTGAAAGGCATTTTCCTAGATTTCACTTCATGCAGTTCATCTCTATATCCTCATCCAAGAACTTTATCCTTTATGTTGGTTGCTGCTTATACTTGTTTAGTCAGTATTCACCTTCTGATAAAAAGAAATCTGATATTACCATAGAAATGTGCATGCGCTAAGGTGTAAGTTAGACTAACGTACGGTATGTTCTATGACTTTGTTGGTTATATTGTGTCATACACGAGTCTCAAATTCAACATAACTTGTTGACAAATGGTTAACTTGTACCATTCTTTTTTCTTCATGTTTAATTTTTAGCATTTATGACTCAGAAATTTCTTGTGTTAATGCACCCTCAAAAAGATTCTCTGGGTAATATATTTGTTCGATCCTCTTTTTTTTTGGATATACACTCTCATTAAGGGCATTTGAACTCTGGTAATTATTTCTCGCCGTTGGAACTACTACTTACAATACATCGATTGAATATTCCCTTTTCAGTAATCAAATGCATAATATGCATTGTGTTCTTCCTTTTATTTATTTCTAGATTTGTGTATATAATAGAATATATTTTTGTCAATCATACAGGTTTCTTTGTCACAATTTGGATTGCTGCTGTGATGTTCAAGTCCAATGATATTTTGAGGAAGCAAACTGCTTTAAAGGTCTCCCAGAACTCTAGTTTTTGCTCTAAAATAAGAATGCTTTGACTGAAAATCTTATGCGGCAGCCTTGTACAAAAAAAAAAAAAAATTCTGTTGCACCTATTAAAAAACATAGTATTTTCTCCTAGTTGTGTCCTTTTTTCCCTCCTATTAAAAAACATTTACTAGTAAAGATTGGATGCAACTAGGAGAATAAAAAACAGTTTTTGGGATGCTAATGTGCAGTCAAAGTCACAATCTTGATTTTTTTTTTGTCAAGGGCTGAATCATACCCGCTTGAATAAATAGGTAAAAAGTATGAATAGTCCTCTTGAAATAAGAAAGCTATTAGTTGATAGCTTGAGTACTGATATCTATGAATTTTTACATTGATATTTCCTTTTGTCTGGAGCCTCTAATGGGTTGTGAGTTTCTTTTCTAAATTTTCTCAACTGTTTAAGTTCCTTTCACTTATCAGTCATTGAAGTTTCAGTGAACCATAGAAGATAAAAGTTTGTTTGTCCCAGGTTTTTTAGCTTAGTTTTTCTTACTATTTGCACTTGTAAGTTAGCTTGGTCTCTTTGTGTTTTTTTTAACTTAAGTTGAAGATTGCTTATTCTCCTATTTTTTGCAGGGCGAGCGCAAAATATCTGTTCTTATGGGCATTACACTAGTCTTCATGATTCATGTGTTTGGCGTATATTGGTGGTACAAAAATGATGATCTTCTGTACCCGCTGGTCATGCTTCCTCCCAAAGAAATACCACCATTTTGGCATGCTATTTTTATCATTATGGTCAATGGTATTTGCTATTCTTTGGCACAATGAAATTTGGTTACCTTTTGAAATTTTTTGTTTCAAACTTTAGATGCCACAAGTGTTTCACTTTATCAACCTTCTATCAATGTTGTTATCATGGAATCACAATGTGGTTGCTTCAGCCATGTCAATTGAAGCAATTCATTTCATGCATTTGCATTACAAGTTTCCTTTTGGCGACTTATGTCAACGGCTGTATGTTTATGAAGTTTAATCATCTTCCATTTTCGTCCTTGGCTCATTGAATATAATTGAAGTCCTTTCCTTTCATCAACGAAACTAATGGATGACTACGGACTTGCTAGTCGTCCTTTCTCCTCTCAAAAAAATATAATTGAAGTCGACTTGCTAGTCGTCCTTTCTCCTCTCAAAAAATTATAATTGAAGTCAATTATGACGACAGGCTATCTCCACCTGAAACCTCCATAGCTCTCTATGCATTGTCCACTGGTGTCAGTTCAGCATTCAAAACCACTGACACACCTGGTATGCGTCTTTTAAAACTATGTGATATACTAAAGGATGAAATACTACCAACACTCTTGTCACAATCTGTCCGATTGTTCTCTCATCTGCCAAATGCATTTGCTAAATACATGTGTGTGTCATCATTGCATGTCACAGATTTCTCCTTGCTTGGCATCTATGCTTATGGAGTTTCTGAAAATTTCCCTTATGGGATGCCATTTTCCACAAAAGAGTATGGGATGCTATGCTTTTGCTGGTATGGTTTGTTAAATTCCTGACGCATCATGCCATGCCTTTGAGGCAGGCATCTTTTTGGTTTATCCTCTTTTCTTGGCTGATAATCACATAGCCGGTGAATTTATCTGCTTAATTTATGTACTGACAATGGATGAGAACCTTGAATCTTGCTGACCATCCTTTTTCTCTCAAAAAAGAATTTATGAGCTGACGTCACATGTTAAGGCATACAACTAGTGACCTTGTTCGTAGAAACAAAAATGTTATATTTTTTTTATGCATATGATTGAATGCTGAATCTCTGTTTTTTAACATGCTACAAAAAGTTTCTGTTTTCTAGATATGGTAGACATTGTCTACTGTGAAGTAATTGTATATGAGATAAAGACAGCAATATTTTTAACGGGAAAACTAGCATCTGCCGTCCTATACAGAAGTCTCTAAATAAACTCCTATTTAATCGCAATTATTTTGAAACCTTTGTATCTAACCATTGTCTGGCACTTCAGATACAATGGTTCGTCAAGCAGCTATGGTCATTAAGTGTGTGCTACTGATGTACTACAAAAATGGGCGTGGTCATAACTATCGTAAACAGGTTAGCCCTTCTCGTTGATATCCCTATGTTTTTTTTTCCTTTCTCTTTCTTTTTTTTTGTGATTTTATGATATTATTTTAGAACCTGGTTGAGCACCCACTTTGATTGCCGACAATTTCAGTTTATTATTATTATTATTATTTCTTTAAAGATGAACTTATTAGTTATTGTTAGTGAAAATGATAATATACTGTGCGGAATTACTATGTAATTGCAGTTAACAAACATGTACGTCTTATCATAGGGTACATAATACATGTAGTGTTTTAGATTCAGGCACTTGTGCCAACAATATTCTTTCTTTCTTTAACAAGAGACAACTGTGTTTTTTGGCTAAGAATCCTTTGCTGATTGCCTTAAAAGAAGGATTGCATTACTGATGCTTAATATATCTTACTCTTATGAAATAAAACAGTGTTAGATCTTTCTGTATCATCAGAAAATGGAAAAAAATTCAACTTCTGTAAGAAAATAATGTATTGGCTGGATGTTTTCTGTTAATGGTCATTTGATCAATATTTGGATGGGGGATAAATGTGTCTGTTGAGTAAATATCAGTCATTATAGATGAATCTGATCCACTTTTAGAAGATGTGAGGATCAACAGTCATCACTTGCCAAGTCCAAACTATCTGGTAGTTCCTCTTTTAAGGATATGATCATCACTTGCCAACATGTGAGATCTTCCATTTCAAAGTAATCCAGTGCTAAAGCGTGTTTCAGCTGACACACTAGTAACCAAACTATTCCATGTGTGGAACCAATGGTGTCACGGAACCATTGGCAAATCAACAAATGGCAAATGTTTATAAATGCTGATTTTTTCCCCGCCACTGTTTGATTGGATGTAATGTGGTAAAATTATCAATGCAAGTTCTCCTGTTCGTATGACACATTGTTCTAGAGTGTTGTATCAATGAGCTTTTTGATCTAGAAGCAATCCAAAGATATTATGCATCAGGCCATCTTGCTTTTTCTTTTTCATAGTATGATCATTTATCATTGATTGCAGTAACATCATCAAATAACATATCCGTTAATAAAAAAAAATAACATATCAAGTTAACAACTCTCAACAAGTGGACAATAAAGCCTACTCAATTTCAATTAGAATTCAGAAGAGGTTATTCAAGTCCAAGCTCATAATTAAATTTTGGAGTTAGAGCTATTTAATCTAGTAACAATTTGCACTTATATTGCATCAAAACGTCTTCATTTTTTTCCTTAGTTTTTGTCCCTATCTTGATTCCTCTGTTTGAACCTTACAAAAAGATTATCTCTGTCTACTCCTAATGTTACTTTCACATGACATTGAAGTATGCTTATTCATTTTATGAATTTTTCCATTACCAGGGACAAATGCTAACACTTGTTGAGTACCTCTTACTTTTGTATCGGGCTTTATTGCCGACACCTGTTTGGTACCGATTCTTCCTGAACAAGGATTATGGGAGCCTCTTTTCATCTCTGACTACAGGTCTATACCTTACTTTCAAGCTGACATCTGTTGTGGAGAAGGTATTTGCTGGACACCATCAGAACCATAATTCCATATTTGTTTGTTCATTTTGTTGGAAATATTCCAACATCGTAAGATTTCACCTGGCATAAAATTTTGCGTCCACAAGTATTGAGGCATTTTGACACTCAATCTTTCCATGTGTCCAGGTTCAGTCATTTTTTGCCGCATTGAAGGCTTTGTCACGTAAGGAAGTGCATTATGGCTCATATGCTACAAATGAACAGGTAAATTTTTACCATTTAACAAATCTTTGTTTGCATGTAGCTGATTTACTGTATTTTTGCTAGAGAGAAGTAGAAAGGTTCAGTCCAAATGGCGACTGCAATGGTCCCATATCTTCCAAATCTGGCTGTTCATTTGTCTTCTCTCTTGACAATTTGAGTTGTTGCTGCAGAGTTCCTCTGACTCTTGATCAACAGTTCGAGTAATCATTGCCGCTGACCATCGTCGTCCATTCATATTGTCACCCATCACAGCCCTGGTTCTCGACCTCTCTCACGCATGTGACACATTGCTTCAGCCATTAGATGTAACTCCAACAATCATGATTTTGGATAAGGGTGATATCGGGCTTGGCCCAACTGAAAAACCAAACTCAACCACTCGTGTTGGATTGGGTCAGTTGATCTAGTTAAATAAGGTTGAGCTTGCTCAACTTGATTAATTATGGGTTAGGTATTGGGTTTCACGAGTAATAATCAGATATCTGAAGGTATTAGTAAAATCAATATTTAAATTATTTAACACTTATTATCCTTAAGCCTATTTAATTTAATCATTATCATCCTTATTTTGTTTTAACATTATTCTTTTATTCATATATTTGTTATTATTAGAGAAGAAACCTAAGCCTAATTGATAGGATTTCTGCACGAGAAAAATTATGCACAACGAGAAAAATTATGCACAACGAGAAAAATAGGCATTTAAGGCGACAGTTTTATTAGATGGAAGAAACAGAAGAGGATTACAATATCAGATTACTTACTCTTTGGACCTCTAAGGAGTTTATATTGGCACTCCTTTTAACAAATGATAGGAATTCCAGGCCAACTGTGACTATATTAATTCCCAAAATAGGATACCTACCTTGTGATAAAGAAATAAATCAATTCCTTAACAATCTCACGATAAGGAAATTTACAGAATATGCCAGACAGGTTTCTTTTTATTTCGGAGTTTGGGTCTAGATGAATTTTCAGTTGGAGTAGGATTCAAGGCATTATTAACAATCTCCACCTTGAATTGAATTCTCCAATCAGATATCTAATACTCTACCGTCGCCAGTCCTTGTTTTGATTTTGCACATGTGATAGCATCCTTATAGTTTGATCTGACAACTCCACCTCTTCAACTATTTGAAATGCATATACAACCATGTCCTCAAAGCCATAACGTTTACGAGGACCTACCTGTTTGCGTGCACGTCCAGCAGCTAGACTTGTCTTGCTTCTTCTGCTTGCTCCTCAGACTCTGGTTGTTCAGCCTGATGAGATTCTTTTTTTTTTTGAGCAGCCTGATGAGATTCTTCTGCCATATTCTGAATTGGAGTTAATCCAAACTCCACTTGTTTGTTGACACCCTTCTCTATGCTGAATCAACATCTGATTTCTTCTTGAGCATAGATATCTCATCAAAGGATATATTTCAGACCAAATTCTGAAGCCTTTTACACCCACAAAGACTCTTTTGACCCTCGATTCCAGCTTTCCTTCGCTGACATGATAATATGCTGGACAACCAAAGACTTTTAGATTAGTATAATCAGCAGAATTTTCGGACCATACCTCAATGGAAGTCTTAAAATCGATCACGGTTGCGGGACTCTGATTGACAAGGTAGCATGTTATGCTAACAGCCTCAGCCCAGAATGATTTGTTCAGATCAAAATTAGAGAACATGCACCGTGCCCTCTCTAGAAGAGTTCTATTCATGCGTTCTGCTACACCATTTTTCTATGGTGTATCTCTGACGGTGCGATGCTTAGCAATATTTTCATCATTGCAGAATCGATCAAATTCAGACAAACAGAACTCCAAGCCATTATCGGTACGAAAACGTTTCACTTTTCTCGATGTCCGATTCTTCACCGGAGCCAAATGCCTCGCTCTTGTACTTCATCATGAACACAAAGTCATCCACCGTAGAAGTGTGACCTTTGATGAAGCATCAATGCTTCAGTCGAAGGTGGAGGCTGAAGAGAGTGTCAGGAAACAAATGGAGGTTGAAGTCACTCTAGCTGGGGATGATGCTGAAGGATCACATCAAGAAGTAGAACCAGAAGATGAAGAATTTGATGAGCAACATGAAGAGGAGTCAATTGCTGCTAGACGTCTTTTTTTTCAAGCATTCCTAGACCAAACACCCTCGCGGGATCACGACCCTTTGTCCTGGCCATTGTAGAACGTGTGTCGCCCAGGGCATAAGGGGCATGATGACTTGACGTCATCCTCACCTTCCTCCGGCTTATCACCGACAGTCTGTTCAGGGTTCCACACTTAATGGTGGCAACTAAACACGAGGGTTGCGCTCATTGCGGGACTTAACCCAACACCTTACAGCACGAGCTGACGACAACCATGCACCACCTGTGTCCGCGTTCCCGAAGGCACCCCTCTCTTTCAAGAGGATTCACGGCATGTCAAGCCCTGGTAAGGTTCTTCGCTTTGCATCGAATTAAACCACATGCTCCACCGCTTGTGCGGGCTCCGGTCAATTCCTTTGAGTTCCTCGCAGAGAAGTGTGTTTTTCTAAGCGATATGGTTTATGCATTACAGGTAGCTAAAGAGGTGGAGTCCCTGGAGCCATCCTCTTATAGGGATGCCATCACATATGTTGAATTTGAACAATGGATCACTGTTATGGGTGAGGAGATGGAATCTCTTCACAAGAATCAGACTTGTGAGCCGGTCATGGATCTTAAAAAAGGAAACTGGAATTCCAGGAGTTGAAGGCACAAGATACAAAGCACGATTGGTTGCTAAAGGTTATAGTTAGAAAGAAGGTGTGGACTACAATGAAATATTCTCACCTGTTGTCGAACATACTTCTATCCGAGTGCTGCTTGCTCTTGTAGCACATCAGAATCTAGAGCTTGAGCAACTAGATGTGAAGATTGCTTTCCTCCATGGAGAACTTGAAGAAGACATTCTTATGAGCCAGTTTGAGGGATTCTCCATTTCAGGAAAGGAGGATCAAGTTTGTAGACTAGAAAAATATTTGTATGACTTGAAGCAGTCTCCCAAACAATTGTACAATAGGTTTGACAATTTCATGATCAATAAGGGATTCAGTCGACTGTGTATATCACAAGAAGATGAAGGATGGCTCCACCATTTATCTGTTCTTGTATGTTGATATGCTCATTGCTGCTAGAGACATGACAGAAATTTAGAATTTGAAGAAGCTCCTCAGTGCAGAATTCGACATGAAAGATCTTGGCGTAACACAAAAGATTTTGGGGATGGAAATTCTAAGGGATCACACACAGGGTAAACTCTTCTTATTTCAAAAAAGTTATATTAAGAAGATTTTATCCAAGTTTGGAGTGTCTGGAGCGAAGTCTTTGAATACTCCACTGTTGCTTTCGCACCAAAATCAGAAGTAGAGAAGGAGTACATGTCTCGGTTTCCATATGTTAGTGCAGTAGGAAGTCTGATGTATGCCATGGTTTGCACAAGACCAAACATTGCTCATGCAGTCAACGTTGTGAGTAGATTCATGAGCGATTCAGGAAAAGAGCATTGGCAAGTAGTGAAGGGAATCTTTTGGTATCTAAGAGGAACGTTCGATATTGGTCTCATCTACAGAAGTGATAAAGAGTGTTCCGTTTCAGGGTACTCAAATTCAGATTATGTTGGAGATGTTGATGGGAGATGGTCTATGGTAGGCTATGTCTTCACTTTGAGCAGTTCGGTTATTAGTTGGAAGGCCACACTTCAGCCATCAGTTATATTATCTACGACAGAGGCTGAATACATGGCATTGACAAAAGTTGCCAAAGAAGACATCTGGTTAAAAGGTCTAGTTGGAGATCTTGAATTAGAGCAGATTATAGTGCACTGTGACAGTTTGAGTGCAATATGTTTAGCCAAGGATCAAGCGCATCATGAAAGAACCAAACACATTGATGTCAGATATCATTTCATCCGCACTGACAAGAGGATCAAGGTGAAGAAGATTGACACTGAAGACAAATCCAGCTGATATGTTCACCAAATTTATTTCTCATGGCAAGTTCCAGCATTGCTTGGACTTGCGTAACAACAATACTTGGTAATAGCCCCAAGGTGGGGCTGGCAGCGGTGTGGCATGGTATTGAAGTTTTTTTTGTGCTCTAAAAATAATTCAAATCAAGGTGGCGATTTGTTAATAATGCTTTGAATCTGAACCTAGTTGTAACCCTTTGTGGTCCCCCTATGTAGTCAGGCGTTTCAGCATATTTTCCCTACGAGGGTCTCGTTAGGACTCCAAATAGAAAGTAATCTAATAAAACTATGCGTCACCTTAAATTTCTCGTGGTTTTCTCGTGGTGCATAATTTCTCTCGTGCAAAAATCCTAACATAAGTATTTGATTCAGAATTGATTTATTTCCTTATCACGAGATAGGTGTCCTATTTGGGGGGATTAATTCAGAGTCCCAGGCGGTCTATAACTGTAAAATGGAGTGTCTATATAAACTTCATGATGGCTGGCTTATTTCGTATTCTTGTAATAATCATTATTCCATAACAAATAGCCGCAGGCCGAGGACGTAGTCCGATTTAGGGCGAACCTCGTAAATATCTGTGTTCTTATATATTTTTTTGAGAGGTGTCCGACCTGATATTAGGCCAAGTTAGCTTTTTTTCTTCCACCTTCATCTGACCTTAATTTTTTGAGTTCAGGCCAAAATTATTCGCAAACCTGTCCTGATCTGACCCAATATCAACACTAATCCAAACCCGGTTTTCCCCTTCCTAGTGCTTCTAGAATTTAGGCAGCATCTTCTCAACAACAACAACAACAAAGCCTTATCCCACTAGGTGGGGTCGGCTACATGGATCATACGACGCCATTCCGCTCTATTAGTAACCAAACCTTTCGGTATATTATTCACCAATAGATCTTGCTCTATTAGTTCGCTAAGTGTCCGCCTTGGCCTCCCTCTCCCTCTTTTAATCGGACTCCAGATTATTTGATCTACTCTTCTTACTGGCGCATCTAATGGTCTTCTCTGAACATGACCAAACCATCTCAAACGATTCTCTACCATTTTCTCACTAATAGGAGCCACTCCGACTCGTTCACGTATATGGTCATTCCTAATCTTATCTAATCTTGTATGACCACACATCCATCTCATCATCCTCATTTCGGCTACCCCCACTTTACGTTCATGTTGTTCCTTCATAGCCCAACATTCACTACCATATAACACTGCTGGCCTTATAGCAGTACGATAAAATTTTCCTTTAACTTTATTGGGTACTTTTCTATCACAAAGAACTCCAGTGGCTTTCCTCCACTTACACCAACCAGCTTGAATTCTATGATTAACATCGTCATCAATCTCACCATCTTGTCTTATAATTGATCCTAAATATTTAAACTTTATCACTTGAGGAATTATATCCTCCCCTAGCCTAACTTTCAAATCGTCTCTAAGTTGTTTATTTGTGAAATTGCTATGCATATATTCTGTTTTATTCCTACTTAAACGAAAACCCTTTGACTCCAACGTATTTCTCCATATTTCCAATTTTGTATTAAGGCAGCATCTTCTCAAAAAAAAAAAAATGCAGCAAATCTATGTGTAGTGCATAGAGAAAAATCTATATAGAACAAGTTACATGTTCAGCAAAAGTGTCTCAATGAAGAGAAAAATACACAAAAAAAACAAACGTGGAAATAAACTGTCACATTCTTAATTGCAAAATATATGCAGGTGCTGGCAGCTGGAGATCTTTGTGCTATTTGCCAGGAGAAGATGCACTCACCTATCCTGCTTCGTTGCAAGCACATCTTCTGTGAAGATTGTGTATCTGAATGGTAACATATTATTCTGGCCTTTTCACCTTAAATCCTTAATTAATGCTGGTTGTGTTGTGTTTTTGTTCGTTATTTCCATCTTATGATGTTTATTTGTAATTAATTGTGTGAAAGGCAAATGGCTAAGACAAACTCTATTACATTATCTTATTTTTTTCACTCGAAATCTTGTCTTTTCTTTTATATCCAACATTTCCAAATTTGTTTCATGTATAAATGTTATTATCTTTTCTGGGGCCTTAAAGATTGTGTTACTTATGCTGTTTCAGGTTTGAGAGGGAAAGAACATGTCCACTGTGTAGGGCATTGGTGAAGCCGGCCGACTTGAGATCATTTGGCGATGGTTCTACGAGCTTGTTCTTCCAGCTGTTCTGATTCACGGGGTCAGCATCTAACCAATTTTCTTGGAAAACCGAATGTGGATAGGAATTCGTCTGGCCTTTGTGCTTCCTCGTGGTATCCATCTTCTGGTATGTTATACATTCCTGATATTTATCAGGAGGCCCCAAAATGCCAGGAAGTCTGATGAGATATGTCCATATTCTTGATTGGATAATGTCCATATTCTTGATATGCGCCCATCGTGGGAAAATTTTAACAAAACAGAACAATTGCTCGCCCAGTAAATAAGCTATATATGTGTAATCTGCCGTTGATGTTAATGGAAATGTTAATATCTGGAAATCTGTTCTCGTAACCTTATTTTTACCATTGTCATGCTTAGAATTCCTTAGGATGGGACGTCACCAGGCTGCAGTCTAACAGAATTGACGTATACGGAGGTGTGAGATCACCATTTTCATTGTAGCCGTTGTACCCATTGTTTATATTTCTCGAATAAGTCTCGTTGAATAGCCTAATCCTAGACGTCTCTTCAATTTCTTAAATGTTTGAATTGCAGGAACAGGTATTACGATGCTTATAAGATCCAGCTTGGGATGGGACTGCCTTGGCAAGGCTCAAATTTGTGCTGATCCCCTGCAGATCTCGTTCCGAGATTGATTTCTCATTCTCTTCTTTCCTCTCCAGCGAGAATGTTTCTTTTTTCTAATTTGGTCTCATGAGTCCTTTTCGGAGTATCGTTTTATGCCAAAAAAAAGTGTTGCAACTCATTCTCTTCTTCTCGTGGTGTTGCTACTCAACTTCGATCGTTACATGTTGTAACAATTCTAGAAATTTTAAAATAAAATGAGTTCGTTTTTTGAAAAAGGAGGCTTATAATAAATAATCATACAAACAGTAAAGTAAGATATGAAGGATATATAGTAAATTCGAATACAAATAGTTTACAAGAACAAAATAAATACATGCAGTTTCCAGAAAAGCCATAAATGGGTAAGCGGCAAGACCAGTAGGACTGATTCGATTGGTTCAATATGTTATATGCTTCTAACCACTTCAAACTGAATCTCTATAAAATAATTTTATTCTATAACAATTTGAAAAATAAAACCTGAAATCTGAACCACAAATAACTAAACTGTTATCAATATTATCTTATCCTCACCCACTATTAATTTAAAGAAGTAATGTTATTGTCAAAAAATGTACTAATAATAATCTAAATTTTATTTTTACTTATATTTATAAATATTTTTTATCTCCTCCCTTTTCTAGTTATGTTTCCATTTTTTTGTGTTAACATGTTTTCTTTTATTTTCTCCATTTTCTCTCTTAACTTATTTCCTTTTTATTTTCACCAATTAAATGTCTTTCCTTTTCTTTAATTTAAACATGGTCCGTTATAAAATGTGTCCATAATTTTATTCATTATCGAAAAATTAATCGTAATGGAGAGCAAGTAAGAATAATCAAAGAAAGAAAGATAGCGATTCACTAGTTTTCTTTATTTTTAGGGAGAGAATAATTTTTTTTACATTCTTCTTATTTGCTCAAGATATAACTTTCAAAATCATTAGATAAATACACAAGGATTCTCTCGGACTTTCTCTTTTTATAGAAATTGAAGACGGAAGAAATGATTTGTAAAGTAATCTCTAAAAAGTGCTTTGAAATTGGATGAAGCTTTAGAGTGATTTTCTTTACTTAGATGATGTTCCTACACGATAAGTTTTTCAACTTTGAGTTATTTTCAAACTGCTCCCCAAACTTCAGTTTATAATCAGAACATCCTTCGTTTTTAATTTTTTTGCACGATTAGTCCTCTTGACCGGTGATAATAGATTTCTCGGTTGTCTTGTGTACGTGGCCGATAGGTGAATCGTTTCTCTCTCATCCACATTATTTAAGTCATCCACATCATTTAACGCTACAAAATCGAATAAGATCGTCCCTCAACATTGAATCGATTTTTAAACGGACCTTCAATTTTGATATTATTGCACGATTCATCCACTTGACTGGCAAGAGTTAATCTTTCGATTATCTTGTTGACGCGACATAATAAAATATAATAAAAAAGTTAATTTATTAACATGACACAATAAAAAAATAATAAAATATTATAAAAAATAAAAAAAAAATAAAAAATGACAGAGGACGCCGACAAGCTCGCGAGGGGGCGTTGGCGCCTCCTGTGCGAAGCTCGTCAGAGGGTGAGCTTGGAGAGGGGGGCCGACGCCCCCTGTGCTAGCTCGTTAGAGGGCGAGCTTGGAAAGGGGGGCCAGCACCCTCCTCTGTCAGCTCGTCCACGCCCTTAAATTTTTATAATATTATTTTTTATTGTGTGATGTCAGCTAGTTAAATTTTTTTTATTTTTTATTACGTCATGTCAGCAAGGTAATCGGGAGATTGTCTCTTACCGGTCAAGTGGATGAATCGTGGAATAATATCAAAGTTGGATGACCGTTTGGAAATCGACTCAAAGTTGTGAGACGATCTGTATAATTTATTCAATTTTGTAGCGTTAAATAACGTGAATGACTTAAATGACGTGGATGAGAGAGAAACGGCTCTGTGTCGGCCACGTATGCAAGACAACCGAAAAATTTACTATCACCGATCAAAAAGACTAATCGTGCAAGAAAATCAACGATGAAGGACGTTCTGATTATAAATTAAAGTTGAGGGACCAATTTGAAAACGACTCAAAGTTGAGGGACTAATCGTGTAATTTACCCTTCAAATTTTGGTATCATTTTTATAGACTTCTTTGAAAATATCACCGTTGCAACTTTTTTGGAATAGTTGTTTTTGTCTTGCCAACTCTAAAACGGACGCTCATTAGAGTTATTGAACGTCCGTTTTAAAGTAACTAGCCATTACACTATTTGTCTTTTTTAAAGTGAGCATCCGTTTTTTAAGTCGGTTGATTGCTCTGATTTTATAGTCGTTACTCCGTCAAAGTAGGTCATCGTCCTTGAGCTTTTGGTCGGTCGTTCTATTTGATTTTTAATGTTATTGTCCAGTGCGGGCATCCATTCCAAGAATCTATGGTAGGTTTCAACTCTCATATTTTTACGGACATTCTGCCAGCTTTTTTATCATCCTTTTTATGTTCTGGTGGGCATTTGTACGGATGTTCTGGGCATTTCTACGGATGTTCTGTCAGCTTTTCAATCATCCGTTTTATATTTCAACGAGTGTCCGTGTTCTTGATGTTCATTGTGGAAGCTTTCAACTCTCCCACTTTTGCAAACATTCTACCAAAAATTTTGATAGTCCGTTTTATGTTTTGACAGGTGTCCATTTTCCTGATTGGTCGTCCATTCTGAAAGCTTTCAACTCTCGTACTTCTGCGAATGTTCTATGAACTTTTTTTGATCGTTCATTTTATGTTCTAGTAGACGTTCATTTCTTTTGCAAAATTTTAGAATTCATCTTTTCTTTTGAAAATTAATTTAACTGTTGATTTAACACTTCAATAAGTGTAAGTACATCATTTTTCTTATTTGTTATTATTAAAATACTTAAAATATAACATTCGGACCAATAATGGAGGGGCAGCCTTGGCTACTCCCAAGTCTCAAAATTTTCAACATTGAGTTTAATTTACTAATAAAAGAATATTTTCTTATAACTATATGTATTCTTATATATTTGGCCCCTCCCTTCCAGCTCCGTCTCTAGGTTATATATTCCCTTTTTAGAATTTTGTTCCCGCGTAAACTGTAAAATGGGGCTGGTTCGACCATTTTTTTTTCTCTACTCAGTCTTTTTGCTATTTTCATATAATCGACCAATTGCCAAATCGTGGTTAGATAGTTGGGCTGATTTTAGAAACATTTGGTTTCAATGCAGTACTCGACACGCATGTTAGAGTGGAAAAAAAAATTTTATATCTAAAATTATAGACCAGACGAAGCTAACATACCTAGTTCAATTGATGTAGCTGTGAGAGGTCTTAATCTTTGATTTTGCAAGCTTTGGAAGAGGAGGGAACTTCTAATGATTTTTTAATTGAGGCACGAAATTTAACAATGGAAAAAGGAAATGTTAGTGCACTGCAAATCTTCTTTTAATTTGTGATCTCATAACGACGCTTTTAATAAAAATCTGAAATGGTTTCTCCCATTTAGGAATGGCACCCGACCCTGTTCAGGACGGGGGACACCACCCCGTCCCGACTCCGACGACTTGCCTCCGCTCCGAATCTCCGGTCAAGGAGAAATTTTATCCCCCGCCTCGATCCTTCCGGGGCCCCGAATCTTCGCGAAGACCTCGATTCCTCGAATTTTTTTATTAAATAATGTGAAAAATTAGAAAACAATAAACTATTATAAAGTATTTATGCACACAATTATAAATATATCACTATTATAAATTCTATAATATAAAATTTAAATTTTGACACAAATTCTATCACAACATAATTTTCAAATTCTACCACAACACAAACTTTAAATTTGATACAAGTTTCATAACGTAAAGTTTAAATGACAACACCAAATATTTTAACAACATTTGTAAAAGATCAATAAGAGGACATTCATCATTTTTCTTCATTTCATCCTTCACCCATTTGCAAAGTTTCATACAAATTAATAAAAAAATTGATTAGTAGAATAATTCTAAATTGAATAAAATTAAAAAATGATAAAAAGTTATCACAACTTCATCATTCAATCACAATTTAAAACTTTTTTGTTTAGGCTTCCTTCTTCCTTCTGATTTTCATTTTCGGAACTTGTCGGGTATTCTCGAATTGAATTGCATTGCTTTCAACTAGAGTGATAGATTAATTATCCGCTCCATTTATATATGCATAAAAATTTAAATTAATTAAAATGTGCGTAATTAAAAAAAATATCACAATAAAAAAAGTGTTCTGCACTGTGCACAGAGGTGACTCACCTCTGCGCACAGCGCAGAGGCGAGCATGCGCAGAGGCGATTTCGCGACCGCCCCTTTCGGCCGATTTTGCCTCTGCGCAGGTGAATCGCCGCCGCCCCTCGGCTGATTTCGCCTCTGCGCACTGTGCGCAGAGGAAATTTCACGGCCGCCCCTTTCGGCCGATTTTGCCTTTGCGCAGGTGAATCGCTATCGCCCCTCGGCCGATTTCGCCTCTGCGCACTATGCGCAGAGGCGATTTCGTGGCCGCCCCTTTAGGCCGATTTCGCCTCTGCGCACAGTGCGCAGCCAGAGGCGAAATAGCCTCTGCGCAGGTGAATCGCTACCGCCCCTCGGCTGATTTCACCTCTGCGCAGGTGAACCACCGTCGCCCCTCCGCCCCGTCGTCGATTTCGGCCGCCGCCCCTTTCGCCCACGACGACCACGATGACGCCGCCACCCCTTTTGTCCGCCGCCCACGACGACCACATGCGTCCCTTTCGGATCGATCGGATTGACGACGATCGGACTGACCCACCGGGATCGACGATGCCCTCCACCGCTCGACGACGATCGGATCGATTGGATCAACAGTGATCCCCTTGACGACGACCCGCCCTCGATGATGATGACCCACCCTCGACGATGACGCCCTCGACGATGACACCTTCGACGACGATGCCCTTGACGACGACGTCCTCGATGATGACGCCGCCGTCGCCGCCTGGACTCAATGCGGCCGGTCGGGGTGCAGAGGTGAGGGAGAAGGATAAAGAAAGAGTTGAAAATGAATACCTTGTGAAGATGGAATCAGATTCATCGTCGGAGACAACATTGATCATCGACGAAGGGAAGCTGGCGGTCGGCGGCTAGGCGAGTGATTTTCGCGGCGGCCGGCAATGGATACTGGAGAGTTAGGGTTGAGTTTGAGAGTTGAGACTTGAGAGAGAGAAAGGGAGAAAAAAAGGATTGTTAGGATTTGATATATATATATATATAATGGACGATTCAAATGTAATTTAATAAATATAATTATAATTAATTATTAATTATAAATAATTTATTAAGAATCGGAAACCTGACGGGACGGGATGAACTACCTCCGTCCCGATCCCCGAAAGAGAAGGCGGGGGCAATTTGGCCCCATCCCCGCTCCCGCGACAAAAAAATCCTCAAATGCGGGGCTCCGTAGGGGCGGAGAATATTGCCACCGCTACTCCCATTTAATGCAATATGACCTGTTGTTTGATTTGTTTGCAGACAACAAAGTATAAGGTGATCTGAATCCTCAAAATAATCTGCCGTTCAAAAAAGGCAAAAGAATAGTGGAAGTAGTCCATGTAAACACACAAATATGAGTACATTCCGTGAGATGCTTTGTTCCATCTAATCATCGGGAGAAAAATATCATTGTACGATATCAGGCCAAGTGGCAAAGTGACGAACAACCCATTTCGATTATGAATAAAATTCCCTTGTTTATCATAAACAATCTTAGAAAAAAAATCCAATCAAGAGATTTCAAGATTAATCTTATGCAATTTTATTAAAAAAAATGTTATTTCCTCTTACCATTCCTAAACTATTGCGATTTACCACATCTAACCCCAAACTACGAATTTCATTTTTTGGGTATCTAAACTATCGCGATTTTTTCACTTTGATCATTTCGTTCAATTTCGTCGACTTCTTCGTTATTTTTTTTCACATTTGTGAAAAGTTCATTATACCTCTGCTCTAAATTGAATTATATTTTTACATAAAATAACATATAATAATAAATATAAAATAATTAAAAAAAGAAAAATAACACGTGGAGGGAAAAAGGGGGGGGGGGGGAGGGTTGCCGCCCCCCGCGTCATCGTCACAGGGGGAGGCGACCCCCCCCCTTTCTCTTTCCCGATGCCGAGATAGAGAAGGGGGGTCGCCGCCCCCCTCGTCGTCGTCGACAATGATGATGCAGGGGAGGCGACCCCCCCTCCTTCTCTTTCCCGACGTAGGGAAAGAGAAGGGGGGGGGGGGGGGAGGGAGGGGTCGCCGCCCCCATGCGTCGACGACGCACGCGGGGGGCGGCGAACCCACCCCCTCCAAGAGGGGGGCGAGCCCTCCCTCCACGTGGTTTTTTTCTTTTAATTATTTTTATATATTATTTTATGTAAAAATAGAATTCAATTCAGAAATAGGGATATAATGGACTTTTCATAAATACGGAAAAAAATAACGGAAAAGTCGATGGAATTGAACGGAAGGATCAAATTGAAAAAATCGCGATGGTTTAGGTACCCAAAAATAAAATTCGTAATTTGAGATTAGATATGATAAATCGTGATAGTTTAAGGATGGTCAGAGAAAATATTCTTAAAAAATTTCTTATTTGGAAATAAAATTTGTCAAACCTCAATTTACATAAAATTCCTGATATATAAAAAGATATTTTCCCCGTCTGGTCAGGAGATGAGCTTAGAATCCACGCACACAAACTCGGATTTGGATCTGACGGTTAAAAAACGGTATCTACACAGAGTTGTATTCTCGTCCGTCCGATCTCATCTCCACGTTTAGTCATCCAGCTCGTGTGGCCCAGCGCTAAACTGCGCCGCCACCGGCGTACCGTAGCGCTAAAATTTACGCATCTTCTTCCTTCCCGAGCTCCCCATTCTTTGAAGGGATTTCTTGTGCGCAGATCTCGAATTCGGCCCCCCCTTTTTTTACCCGATCGCGAATCGGCCTATTGCGGATTCGGCGATCGCTTTGCGTTTCCCTGTTTCGTGGTTATGTATTCTCATTCTTTGATGTGAGGTATTTTTCCGTCTCTTTTGGTGGAATCTCCTTGTTGGGTTCCTCTTTCTGTCATCTTGCTGAATTCACATTTAAGAATTGTACTTGTGTCTGTGTTAATTACTTTTAGGCGTTATTTTTTAGCTAGATTGTGTGAATTTTCCCCACTTCTGTTCCTAGAGATTGCGTGTTTGTGTAGATAAGAGATTGTGGCGATTTAAGAATTCTTCTTGCGAATTAGGGATGCGATCAGTCCATCTTTGAAACATAAGTATTTCATTACTTGATGTACAAAACAACTGCATAATCTGCGATATTTGGTAGTAAGGATTTTTATATCTTTCATGTCTTTTAATAATTTTGTTATCTTTATGTTGGGTTTAGAGCGGAATGGTTACTAATAGAGCGGAATGGCGTCGTATGATCCATGTAGCCGACCCCACCTAGTGGGATAAGGCTTTGTTGTTGTTGTTGTTGTTATGTTGGGTTTAGGAGTTCTAATCATCTTCTGAAATCAAATTGAGTTTCCAAGTTTTAAGTATCTTTTAGACTTTGTTGCGTCATAATTCATTCAACATGCTTATCACAATAAGCCGGAGTCGTGAACTACTGATGACATTTTAATGTGATCGCCTGAAGTATCAACTCTGTGTTCTTTTAGCAATATCATGGAAATCTGGTTAAGTATTGCAAAGGTTTAACATTCATTAATTTGTTAACTTGGACACAGGAACATCTTAACGAGTTAAACTGGTCTTTTCATTCTGGATCCAAGTTGCAGCTGTTAGAAAAATACTTGGTGAAATGTGTCATAGATCAATTGTGGTAGGGATTACTCCTGCAATTCTAGGGGATGGAGCTTTGATGGTTACCACCACTCAGAACAAAGGCACTTCCTCAGTTTTGAACTTTGGCCCATTTCTTAAGAAGGTCCTTTACCTGCTAGCATTAGACCGATCTTTCTTTTTTTTTCTTTCTTGGGTGTTGTGTGGGGTGGGGTGGGCTGCTACTGATGAGGTCTAGGAATTTTTTTTTCAGAACAATCAATCTAATGAGGTCTAGGATCGCTGGCACATGATTCCTAGGATGTAAAACAATGTTTGGAGAATTTACGATAGAACTTTGATTATGAGTTATTCAAGTCTATTCATGCAAAATCCAAATGCTAATCAATATCCTGCTCATATCTGTTTTTTTTTTGAGAAGACATATCTGTTTTTTTTTTAAAGTTATACCCTGACATATTTATCATCTCTAGTTTATTTTTTAAGCTTATCAGATTGATTTTTGTTTAAACGGATCTATTGCTTAATGCATCTTGCAATAGCCAACATGAATATTCATATTTAGTTCTGTATGGATCAGTGGACCTAGATCATAGTATATACTTCTAAATTATTGTCTAGGATGACCCTTGTGTTTTATCATTTATGGTTGCCTATGATCACGCACAAAAGCTTAATGTTATAACTTGAGGCTATAGTGGGCTGTGTGTTCTTTATAAAATCTTTGATATTGTTATGATGTCTGTCAATACATTTGTTTATTTGTATTGGTTTGCTAATACAAGCCTTTGTTATATCTTATGGAAATTTTGTTACCCTGATTTTTCTTCATCCTGATAGGAAACTGACCAAGTGGCCACATTCAACTGGGTTTGTTTTCGTTGAAATATAATTGGCTTATCATTGGCATTTGTTGAATCTTTCCATTATGAGCTCAACATTATCAGCACCTCGAGGAATACAACCTCCAACGAGGACCAACTCATTAGAGCCAACACATCCCTGGCCTTCTGCTAGTCAACCAGAAGCAGATCTTGATGATGAAGAAACTGAGTTATTGTCAGTTTCTTGGAATCAGGACTATGGATGTTTCGCTGCTGGAACTAGTAATGGTTTCCGCATATATAATTGTGACTCTTACAAGGAAACATTTAGGCGAGATTTAAAAAGTGGGGGCTTTGGAATAGTTGAGATGTTGTTCCGCTGCAATATCCTGGCTCTTGTTGGTGGTGGTTCTAATCCTCAGTACCCGCCGAACAAGGTATTGATCTGGGATGATCATCAGAGTCGTTGCATTGGTGAATTTTCATTTAGATCTAATGTTCGAGGTGTTAAGTTGAGACGAGACCGTATTGTTGTAGTTCTTGAACACAAGATTTACGTTTACAACTTCACCGACCTGCAACTTCTTCATCAAATAGAGACTTTGTCCAATCCAAAAGGGCTGTGCTGCCTCTCACATCATTCCAACACATCTGTTTTGGCATGTCCGGGGCTACAGAGAGGGCAGGTTCGGGTCGAACATTTTGGTTTGAAGGTGACAAAGTTTATCAATGCTCATGATTCTCAGATTGCTTGTATAACATTGACACTCGATGGTCTTCTTCTTGCAACCGCAAGTACAAAGGGTACTCTAATTAGAATATTCAACACAATGGACGGCACCCGCCTGCAAGAGGTAGTAGTCCAAAATATTTTAATTTTCTTCTTTCTCTTAAAGACTCCTTATTCCCATCAATTTCCACCATATGTCTCTGACCAGCTCAAGTTCTGCTGAGCTTTCCATACATGATATCACGTTTTGTTGCCGTAACTATTGTTCATTTTATGTAAGGACCAAGGAGATCCTTAAGTGTCATGTGAAATAGATTCTGTCATACAATCAGCATAATCTTGTAATTTTTTTATTTTTTTATTTTGATAGGCTTGTGAATTTGTTTTGAATAAAAGAATATGCTATCATTAGAAAGATCCCTACGTACATCCTTAGGGAAGGCAGTTTGCAGAAATAGTCAATTTGCTTGATGAAGCAATATCAACAGAGAATGTCCATGGACGCAGCAAACATGCCATTAAGTATACTTTTTGAACTTTGAGTTGCTTCACAGTCTCAATGTTGTAGAGAACAGAAGTAACAAAGTATGACATAGTGAAAATGATTCCTATGAAGAAAGATAGTTAACATCAGATCTTCTGAGGTGTGCTCCATTAGAAAAACAAATCTTCTTTGACCCACCTTGAGGAGCAGTACAGTGCTAATAACCCAAATTTGATTGATTCACACGCTTGTAAACTCATCACTTTGTTATGAGGCTTCCTTTTTAAAGATGTTTAGTAAGAGGATACATCACAAGGTTGACAATATGGATATTACGATAAGCATGGTATTTCAATATTTTCAGACCTGGAACTTTCATCATTAGGATTAAACGAATGAGCTGTTGGAATCTTCCCTTCACAAAGTGATACGGCAATCTTTTTTTCTTTTTGAAAGAAGAGATACGTCAATCTAATATATGTAGCTGATTAGTTCTTGTGGTGAAGAACTTGTTTGATTTTATAATACTTACTTGGATACACCAAGAATATGCTTCTATTGTTCACATTCATTACTTCACCTTTCATCACTTATTAGCTTTAACTCTTTGTTGCAATTGCAAAGATTATTTCAAAAATTTATTCCTGGAATTGTCAACAACAGCACAACAACAACAAAGCCTTATCCCACTAGGTGGGGTCGGCTACATGGATCATACGACGCCATTCCGCTCTATTAGTAACCAAACCTTTCGATATATTATTCACCAATAGATCTTGCTCTATTAGTTCGCCAAGTGTCCGCCTTGGCCTCCCTCTCCCTCTTTTAATCGGACTCTAGACTATTTGATCTACTCTTTTTACTGGCGACTCTTCTTACTGGTCAAAGGCTTAATTTTATTCGTGGCATATATGGTTGGCAATCTTCTATTATTCAAGAAAAGATATTTTATCAAATACTTGAATAGAAGTATTTGTTTCTCTCCATACCATGTTGTTTTTGAAACGAGAAAGGATGGCCAGCAAGGGAGTGGTCATCCCCATACCTCGTTAGCTCACTTTTTATTATCTTTTCTTCGGGTACAAAGGGAGGCTCGTGGGCCTAATACAAGGAAAGAAAAGATGACTTGGAAATAAAGTGATACATAAGTGCCATTGGTGGGAATTGAACTCCTCACTCCTTGATCCACATGGCGAGGACTGAGCCACTACGTGCCTTGTTTCTTTTTTATCCTCTTTTTAAGGGAGAAAAAGGATGACAAATCATTGTCTCTGTCTGCTATCTTAAGAAATACGAGAATTTACAAGTGAGGTCAAAAGGGAATGTACAAGCATGGATCATCTTCTTAGTTGTGCTGTGTACAAACGAGCAACAACAACAACAACAACAACAACAACAACAACAAAGCCTTATCCCACTAGGTGGGGTCGGCTACATGGATCATACGACGCCATTCCGCTCTATTAGTAACCAAACCTTTCGGTATATTATTCACCAATAGATCCTACTCTATTAGTTCGCCAAGTGTCCGCCTTGGCCTCCCTCTCTCTCTTTTAATCGGACTCCAGATTATTTGATCTACTCTTCTTACTGGCGCATCTAATGGTCTTCTCTGAACATGATCAAATCATCTCAAACGATTCTCTACCATTTTCTCACTGATAGGAGCCACTCCGACTCGTTCACGTATATGGTCATTCCTAATCTTATCTAATCTTGTATGACCACACATCCATCTCAACATCCTCATTTCGGCTACCCCCACTTTACGTTCATGTTGTCCCTTCATAGCCCAACATTCACTACCATATAACACTGCTGGCCTTATAGCAGTACGATAGAATTTTTCTTTAACTTTATTGGGTACTTTTCTATCACAAAGAACTCCAGTGACTTTCCTCCACTTACACCAACCAGTTTGAATTCTATGATTGACATCGTCATCAATCTCACCATCTTGTCTTACAATTGATCCTAAATATTTAAACTTTGTCACTTGAGGAATTATATCCTCCCCTAGCCTAACTTTCAAATCGTCTCTAAGTTGTTTATTTGTGAAATTGCTATGCATATATTCTGTTTTATTCCTACTTAAACGAAAACCCTTTGACTCCAACGTATTTTTCCATATTTCCAATTTTGTATTAATCTCTTCTCTTGAATCCGCTAAAAGTACTATATCATCCGCAAATAGCATGCACTTAGGTACCTCCTCTGTGATACTCTTGGTTATAGCATCGATAACTAAGTTAAATAGATACGGGCTTAAAGCTGATCCTTGATATAGGCCAATTCCTATAGGAAATTCATTTGTCTCACCTCCGGGTGTCCTAAACCTAGTCAATGCCCCATCGTACATATCTTGTATTACCTTAATGTAGGCAACACTCACCCTCTTCTTTTGCAAGGCTTTCCAAAGTACATCCCTTGGTACCCGATCATACGCCTTCTCTAAGTCAATGAAAGCCATATGTAAGTCTCTTCTCCTACTTCGATACTTCTCCATCATCCCTCTTAGTAAATAAATCGTCTCTGTAGTGGATCTTCCTGGCATGAACCCAAATTGTCTCTCAGAAATACTAGTCTCTGTGTACAAACGAGCATGCTTGAGAAAAAGTTATGAAATGAAATTGCCAATGAATTATGAATAGCATAATCTTTTTTGACGAAAATAATCTTTTTTGACGAAAATGAATTACATAAATGTGTTTGATATAACTTTAATCTAACAGATTTAGCTAAAATGCATAAATCTTTTGCACTATTCTGGTTTGTGCTGGACCAATTGTAACTTGTAAGCTTCTTTCATAAAATTCTTGTACTCCCAAGTCAGAGGTCTGATTGTGTGTTTTGGATAGTCACAAATTTTTGTTGTCACAAGGAGTTCTATCCAGTGACTTTCTATTCTCCTCTTTCAAGATATAATAGAGTTGAATAAGCTAATTTAAACTTAATAGTTCTGTATATTTCTGGATAGAGTTGAATAAACTAAATTAAACTAAATCTGTCCGTTTTTATTTTCTGTCACCATGTTTATTGTTTTTAGAATAGTTCGAATCAAGATTATGTTAATTATCTTTGATTTTTTTTTGCAGATGACTCCTATTCATATTAGTAAATCATTTGCATTTATAGTTGTAATACAAAGTGGATGGCTACTTAAGATTAATGGTCACTTTTCACTTTTAGAAAAAAGAAATACTTTGATTTCTTACAGGTCTCTGCTTCAGCTCAGTTATTGGTACATTCTTTAAGACTTCATTCGTATTCATACTCATACCTTGGAACTAATGATGTAGGTACGTAGAGGACTTGACAAAGCTGAGATATATAGCATTGCCCTCTCCCCAAATGAACAGTGGCTTGTTGTTTCCAGTGACAAAGGAACTGTCCATGTGTTCAGTCTTAGGGTTAGAGTTGCTGGGGAAGATGCTTCTACTCAAGCTACTAATCAAGGTTTTGGAATGGTTCATCAACACTCTTCCAATTCCCTTGACGCCCTTATATCTCCAAACACCGGTGTAAATACGAGTTCATCCTTATCCTTTATGAGAGGTGGGATGATGGCATGCCTTGGCATCTTCTTTTCCCTTCCTATTTTATAATAATGTGTTTCTGTCCTCTCTCAAAATACAAAGTATTCCTTCTCCAAAAAAAAAAAAAAATACAAAGTATTTCTTTGATAATAGTTGAATGATTCCATCTTTTTCTCTGTTTTCTTGCTTAGATGTATATATCGAAGTAGACAATGTCTCTCTTTTTTAGAATGCACTTAGAGACCTTTTAATTTAAGCCTTCTACACTCTAAAATGTTGAACTGGTTTGAACTATAAACTCAATTCTTCTAGGATGATTTATTTCAACTTTCATGAATTGAAGAAAGTGATCTAATTATTGAATAGAAGTTATGATATCACTTTGTGTTCATGTTATGTTATAAAATGTTTCATTTAATATGTTGAAACTTTTAACTTGACCATGTATAAAGTTTTAAGGGAATCATTGGAACATTGTTATACCAACAAAAGGGGAAATTAATCCCCTAAAAAAGGGGAATTAAAATTCCCAAAATCTACAGTTGTCTTATACTTGTAAATATATATATATATTTATGTAACGGTATAAACTCTCCTCAATAAAGCTGGATGTCTACACATGTGGTAGACATCCTTATTCCTCTAAAACAACAACAAAGCCTTATCCCACTAGGTGGGGTCGGCTACATGGATCATACGACGCCATTCGTTGATCCATGTTCATAAGATTCGATAGGATTTTATGCTGGCTGTCGGGCCTTATTCCTCTAAAAAACCCCTAAAATTAGGATTGATTTTGCTCTTCATTATTGTTAACTGTATTGTTCTTTTAATTGGAAAGGTTAATGTTGTCATATCATGTTCACATATTATGCCTAAATCATCTATTTCTATTCTTTATATAATAAGATGTATGACTTGTCTTAGGTTCACACCTTTTTGCTGCTATGGGGTAGTTGATATCATTATTCTGTACCAAGAATATGGGACAAATTTTCAAAGTCGAATTGGTGTTTAATGCTTATGGCATATTTCTACAATCTTGCAGGTGTTCTACCTAAGTATTTCAGCTCTGAATGGTCATTTGCTCAGTTCCACTTGCCGGAGGTGACACGATATATCGCTGCCTTTGGAGTCCAGAATGCTGTTATGATCATTGGCATGGATGGCAGGTTGAGCCTTATATCTTTGCAAGAAGTATGAATAGTTGTACTATGTGATTTTTAAATCATTTATGTCAAAGAATTTATTGAGTTCTGATACAAATAGATGTCATCTCCTTACTCGAATTTTAATATGGTTCAAGTTAAAGTCATTATCAAAATTAAGAGGTAGCGAGAACCTGTCATGTTCACGAAGTGCTACTCAACACTTTGGAATTTTGTTACTCATCGTTTCTCTTATCTTTAGGTATAAGATCAGTCAGTACTTTTAATCCTTCCAGTTCCCATAGCTTCACTATCTTGCTATTTTCCAGCTTCTATAGGTGCACTTTTGATCCAGTGAATGGAGGGCAGATGTTGCAAAAGGAGTATGTGCGCTTCCTAAAGGCTGAAAATAGCAGACGATCGTGACTTTGCACTTTGACTTTCGGGTCTCATATACACTTGAACACGAGTACTACGATTCTGCGATGTGTAAATATGTTGCTCTTTCGACATGTAAACTAAATACAAGGAGCTGGACTAAAGGGTCCACATAAGCACTTGAAACGTCCTGGTTTCTCATGGTATGTACAAAATAAAATTCCTGCCTATGATCGAGGACACTTTTCATCTTTGTATAGAGTTTGCAAACATGTTTTGTTCGGACATTTTGTATCTGTTAGAATGAAAACCAAAACTTGCCATTTATTTGCGTGATGCAGCGAATTTAATGCGAAGGAAAGAAGTCTGCGGGTACGTACACCATTTATCTCTGTTTCGGAGAGGATTAGAATGCAGAAAGCATTATTTTGTTTTTGCTGCAATCATTTGCCCTTTCGCAGCAATGCCTTAATCAATCATATATTGGTAGGATCATTTGAAAACTTCGGACTTCATCTTAGAAAATGACATTCAAAACATCGATGGACAGCAGAGCATCTTTTTAAAGGTCTTGACACGTTTAAGCTCTTTTCCCGAGAAGCTTTAGAATCCTCATTGTAAAATTGAGTGTGTCACTTTGTCGTAGGGCACGTTAGGATGATCGTCAAGATTTCATTTTAGCTTTTCAGCTGCAATCTTCCTTCTCCTTCAGCTTCAAGATGTCCAAATTCTAATAATACTTCTATCCAGAATGTCCAGCCTCTTTTTTTGAGCAGTCTTCCTCTCTCTTCATACTCTTCCTTACGGTCTTTTGATGGGATTTGAAATTTTTTGTTCTTTCGTGGGCTTTGACATGTCCCTCCTTTTCTTAGAATATTCTTAGCAAAAAAAGTCAAAATTGTATTTGGACAAGTGTTTGCTGGGCATGAATGATTCCAAAAGCTTTTTTCTATAGCTGCTCAAATAACAATAATCATATTGGAACAAAACAATAGGAGAGGTATAATAACAACAACTTTGGAACAAAAAATTAACGATAATTACGTTCAGTATTATGTATATATATATATATATATATATATATATATGCAAAAACAAAGAATGACGAAAAAGGCAATAATAACAGAAATAAATTAATTTATGTTTAACTAGACTAGTGATAAAGAAAGGGAATGGAATCAAATGTCATTTATCAATCCCTTAACACTCATCCAGGTGACCTTCAAATGGGGGATGCATGCTGCTCAGTAAGCGTACTCAAGGACACAAACAAACTCTCCACGTACTATATTGCATCCTTGCTTGCTTGCTTGTGTCCACCGAATCATATTTTGATGTCCTTTCGTCGGTATACAAAGAAGTTGAAGGGTTTGCTTCCTGATATTTGATTTTACTGTTGCCAACCTATTTTATAAGTTATCTTTTCATGAAACTAAAACAAAAAAAAAGTGGCTGAAGAGCGAAACGGATTTTTTTTATGCCCGCCCCATTATTAGGTCCGTGAGCTTCCGTGTGAATTTAAAAGATCATCTTCATTATTTCATGGCAAAATAATGTTGAGCGTAGATGTTTTCTTATAAAAAAAAAGAACAAGGCAATTCATGAATTGTTCAAACACTGAATAAACATTATTTTTAGATAAGCTACAACCAATACCATCCTATGTTTCTTTTAGGCACTGAAACCATGAAAAATAATGAAGAGTGCTCTTCACTAAATAGTCTCTCCCCCGATCACTAATGACCATGCATATGACAAGTTTCTCTTCCTATGATCTAAAACTTTTTATACATCATCAGCGGTATAAGTTACGTTCATTGAACTTTAAAATGTCCAAAATATCATGATTTCTGCATGATCCATTAAGGACACAGGTAAACCAATTGGAAACAATTACCTTTGTTGACATTCTTATGTTACAGCCTCTGGTGCTGAATTACAATAAGGGGTGTGCAGGCAAACCAGCCTTGTTGACATTAAACACGCAGATGAAAATCCAAGACCCATCATCAGACCATAAAGTGTCTTTCTTACTTCTAACTTCAGAGATCTTCGGAGTAGAGTGCCAAAGCTAGGGAGCAATGCTCCGCAAGCGAAAACCATGCAGTAGTCAAGGCCGCTATAGTCTATGCCTGCAAGTATAGCTGCAATAGCAGAAACAGGACCTGCAAACCCAGTCAAGGCAGCAGCGGCTAAGGATCCACGCCAGCTATCTGTAGCACTAAAGATGCAACTAGCAACAGCTGCACCCCGCGGGAGCCCATGCAGTGAAACAGGAAGGACCATGTGACGCCCAAGTCCATGAGCATTTGGGGCAGCAACGCCCAATGCAAGCCCTTCTGCTAAAGCATGTAGAGAGATTGCACCGCATGCAAAGAATGATTGAAGAGTCAGAGCACTTAAAGATAAACCTGATGAATATCCGATGTCATTGACTGTAGCCTTCTTGCGACGGGTGAGCCTCAGGATACTAGACGTACACAAGGAGTAAAAGGAAGCACCTCCAATGAGGAATAAGGAAAGGGTAAAAAAACCCATCTTCAATGAAAGAAGTAACTGTAGGGGTCGCCATGCTGCCAGAAGAAATGCAATTCCGGAAGCCACGCCCATAAAGAAACAATGTTGCACATAGAAGGCAAAGGAAAAAGATATGAGGATCACACCACCAAGCAATGGCCCAAGACCAAATAATAGTGACACTAAGAAGCCTGAAACATTCTCTGAGCTGCAGTAAGATCACACAATATTTACTTAAACTTCTATTAGTGCAAGGGACTAAGGGGACTTGATATGTGAAGTTTCGATAAGTTTATAGATATTCCACATTTTAATTGATTTACATAGAAAACTGCAAGCTAACCTGAAATCATGACTAAGAGCTTGGAGCACAGTACCCAGAGTTTCCATGAACGCCACAGCAATGGTGCCTGCGGAAGCAACCTGAGAAGGTTCAGCTTCCTGAAACAAGAATAAGACAACAATATGGTATAAGACTTGGACAATTCACTTTTGCAGAAGTTAAAATCACACCCCCTATTGAGTGGGACATATGATATGAAAAATATCAGAAAATTCATCACCTTGAACGCATCAGGTAAAACCTCTGCAATCACCATCCATATCATGCATCCAGCAGCAAAGCCAGTACAAAAAGGCAGCACTTTGTGGAATGCGTCAGCACAGAGAAATGAGGGGATGGCAACAATAGGCTGCAAGTTTCAGAGACACAAAATTTTTATTATGACTGATCTAAAAACATATCCCTGAGTTACAAATAATAAACGATACGCTTAAGTAAACACTTCATCAGTTTTCTTGACCTATCAGAAATGTTTTCTGCACAATGTAGTGATTCTTTCTTTTTTATTATTTTATAATTAAAATTTCTATACGAAACATTATAGTCGAAAGCTCTACTTGAAAAGTATTTGGTAGGAGATGAAATGTTTGGACGAAATGCAGCCATAGATACTTCAATATACAAAACGTCCGTATGAAGCAGAGTTTTAAGATCACTGAGGAACATAGATCTACCTGGGGTAACGATGTTATAACACTCCACAACATTGCATTTTGGGGAGAGACTCCTCGAGATGCAAGAACCATGCTCACAGCTAAACCTTCGGGTATATTGTGGACAGCAATTGCCAAAGTAACCAGAAGGCCTTGAGAAAGTCCTTTTGAACCAGCAAATGATACGCCGACACCTGAGCCTTCCCCAAATGAGTGGAGAGTCATTATTCCCACAACAAGTATAGCTTTACTTGCATCAGCACCTTTAATGTCTAACATGCTTACTTCTCCATAATTTTCAAGAAACTGTCATTAAGAATATAATTGTTAGAGCATATAAACATCAAATAAAACATAGGGCAAAAGAAAGGATATCATGTTAACGGCATAGTAGAAATATCTTTTGCTAAATCTGACATGATTCACTTGGAGATACAAGTGTTGTTTAGGCATTCATCTAGTAACAACACATTCTTAAACATTTGAAGGTATCATGAATTTCAAATGAACAAAGATAAGATCATTCTTCATTGCATTAAATGAGCAATCATCTTTCAGGCTAAATGAACTTGGAGAGCTCAACATTTTTCAGAACTCTACATCACTGAAGAACTCTGTCTAGGTGCTGCCTAAATAGGTAATAAGAGCTGTGTCAATATAAGAACGTAAAATAGACAGGCCTTTCTGTAGACGCATGAAAGAGCACTTGTAACAGCAAGCAACTAACAAATTTAGCTCCTCTTTTGTAAAGGTCAAAATCAATGACCCAAATGAAGAATTGACAAAATTCACACTTAAATATCAAAATGAGATATGTTATCTAAAGATACAACATTTTAGATGCATATGATCTCAAAGAGAACAACTACCTTCAGGTCCAGCATGCGCTGGACCTTTTATCGAGTAGAGGTCTAGTATCTTTGTATAGCAGTTAAGAAGGATGCACACACAAGCAAGATAATTATCTAATCATAAAAACATAAGTTACAAAATATAATAATTAATATGAATAAGCATATTGTTCTCATAAAAAAGAAGTGCCTAAATTGTATTTCTAGTATAGCCAGTTTATGACATGGTTAAGTGTGAAACAGTAAAATTGGATACCTTCTTACAAAGCCAAATGAAAATTCCTCCAGCTAATATCCCAATAACGACCCAGTTCCCATTCCCGTAGACCTGTCCCTCTTGTATCAAATCAAAGCTAGCAGCAAGCATCACTCCAGCAGCCAATCCATTGCACACACCTGCCCATTGCTGTTCCAGTTCTACAAAGAAAAATGGAATTGCACCTAGACCTGTGGCAGAAGCCATGGCAAGAGTAAGCCATGCGACTGTAGATACAGAAACACGGGAACTGTCCTCTTTCCTTTCGCCAAACTGCTGAGAAGCTTGTTTGACGCCATCAAAACCAGCCTCTCTACTAGTTCCTTCTGTCAATGCACTTTCCAAGTTTCTGCGAGGAGCTGTTTGAATTTTTCTAACAATATCTTTCTCAGACCCTGCCAAACAATGGGTATGCAACAAACAAAGAACAACCAGGAATAGTGAGACACTTATAGATATTGAGGCCATCTATACTGTCACAACAAAAATCCTGTTTTGCCTTCACATGGACATATACAAAGCAATGACGCAAAACCTGTCTCGCCTTATATTACACTGTACTATTCTGAAATGGGATCATTGAATTCTCAAAATTATCAAGTAATTGAATATGATTTGCAGAGTTCTTTGACCATTCCAAACCCTCTCAATATGAAGACGTTGTTAAGAACTTCCAATCAACCAAATATCACTTGGTACTTCAAAGATAGGATCGTCATATCCTTTTAGTTGTGACAAAGATAATTCTGATGCTCACTGCACAAACACCAAGCATCACAGATAATAGCTGAACCATGAAAAACCATCAGTTAATATGAACCCAAACTAAGAATACTTTGGAGATCACTTCGAGGCAAGCCTATCAAACCTCTAGGCTTAATTGCTCTTCTAATGCAAGGAAATATATCCGAAGGTTCCCAGGGTCCCTAATTTTATATGGTAAACTAAGCAAAGTCAAAGTCAAATAACCAAAAAACAAACGTAATATAATAATTCTGACCAAAACTATTACTAGTCCTATTAGGTTCCTGAAAACATATAATTCCAGCGTCATACAAGAACATTGACACAAATATCCAACCCTTTACAAGTAACCAAAAATCTCGACTTTGTTGATGTTACAGCAACAAATTAAAAAGGAAAATTCAAACCAGATTAAGAAGGAAAAAAATGAGAAACAATCGTAGGATTCATCCGTATAGTAACAATCGAGTTCCCCTTCAAATTTTCGGTTTCCTGACACCGTTCCTCAATGTTACACCAAAGAACAACAAAGTTGCCGCATCAAACTGCAGCGGGAATTACCTTAAACAATCCGAAAATTAACGGAAACAAGAAGGAAGCTTTGCGATTCCGAACGCAAAGAAGGTAACTGCACAGAAGATCGGACTAGTGACACGGAGCGCCACAGAAGAACCGTCCAAGTCCACTAAATACAACTTCGTTCTTGACCCCCGAAGGTTGGGGGCGGAAGGAAGAGGGAGGCGGGGAGAGAGAGAGAGAAGAGGGGGAATAAAAAGATGCTGTTTTATAATGTTCCCGAAGAAATGGGAGATAAAATTAGCGAGGAATTGGTGGAGAAAGCGGGACGTTTTTTGTTCGGAACTAGAAGACGGCATAATTCCTTGGAATATAATGGCTCCGTATTATTTATTTATTCATTCTACTACGGGTCCACGAGGGCAAATTGGTCTTTTCGGCTGAAAACAAGTAACAAGAGATGGCTTTCCCGAATTCATCCCAATTTCGAAATATTATTATTTTTAGTATGTAATTTGTTGTTTCATCATGAATTTGTATATATCTTCCTTTTGAAAGAAATAATTCTTAGTACATAGGAAAAAAGTATTATTAAAATTGTAGTTTATTTTCTTTTCGATGCATTGCAAGTATGCATGCAAAAATCCTTTTTTTGGGGTGGAATTTGATATATTTTCTACAGAATAAAATGGTTGGAGTTTGGGTGGCGTGAATTTTCCTCTCTCACTCTTGACAGATGGTACAGGGACATGATTAATATCTTAGCATTCATTTGCTGGAGTTTTTACTTGTTGCCATAAAATTCTTATATTTATTTTCGGTATAGCTGTAAAAAGGATTATGTTAAACCCCAATAAGCTCCGCCGTGACCCTCGCCGATCTCGGCAACCTCATTAAACTCCACCGCCGACCTGATCTGCGCGTGAGGGGGCCAGATCCATCACCGACCTCTGCGACGATCTCGGTCGCGACCCCTGCTGACCTCCGTGACCCCATCGAGCTCCGTCATCGACCTCCACGATGACCTCCGCAACCACCGATGTGACCCCGTCGACACCACACCACCATTGTCGCCGACCCCCATCGCGACCCCGCACCGTCAGCGCGTGCTGACCCCTGCCACACCCCTGCTGACCTCGCATGACTGTCGACATTGCAGCACACCGCCGCACACCACCGCCGCACACCGACCCCGCACAATCGCTGACCTTGTGCACCGACCTCACACCTCACCGACCCCTCACACGCTCGGATGCCATTGTCCGCACATTAATTCTTAATGTTGTTGTAATTAATTGTTAATCCATGCTTAATTCATTTGTAATTTTTTTATTTATTTAGGACAATTATTGTCATATGTTGATGTAATGAAGTCTGTCTTGATGTCAACTATGAATTGTGAGCATTAATTGTGAGATGTTAACTGAGCATTAGCATTTGTCGAGAATAAACTATGAAATGTTAATTGTGACTTGTAGGCATTAGAATGAAATCTTGAAATGTTTATTGAGCATTTGTCAAGAAGAACAGGTGATAAAATGCACTGCCGCCAAACTATTATTGTCGAGAAGAAGCAAGCAACGACAAACATTTTAGACCCCATCCAAAGTCGCTTCTGGAGTGAGTGAATTTGATACTTCGATTGTCAACAACACCTTCAACAAAATCAATATTTATACCTAAGAAATCGTCAAATTTCATAAGCCAATTTAGTGAGTAAAATTTTCGAAAACTCAATTATAACTAATTGGATCCCCAATTTAATCGACAATTATATTATCATTTAATTGAATTTGGATTACAAATTAACGTTATCACTAATTTGGATTAAAAATTTTACGAATATCGATTACATCCATCCACGACTTGGTCTACGATATTACATCCATGATTTGTCGAGTGGGCAACGCGGTGTTAGCAGTGATTGGGAGAGGGTTGTCGGCCGGCGGGGTTGTCCACCGACGACGAGTGGGCGAGGAGTGGGTGAGGTGGTGGTGGTAGCGGCGAGTGAGGCGGTAGCGGCGAGTGGGCGAGGTGGTGACGGCGAGTGGGCGAGAAGGTCGCTAGCGACGAGTGGGCGAGGACGTCGATTGTCGAGTGGGCGAGGCAGGGCGGCGAGTGGGTGAGGAGGTTGAGCGACGAGTGAGCGAGAGAGCGAATGGGAGACTTCAACGGCAGTTGTGACGAGATCGGAGCATCATCGAGATCGAGCCGTCATGCGAGGAAGTCCAGCATCGAGCGAGATTGGGCCATCGGGTGAGGAGGTTGACCATCAACGATGATGATATCAGGCCATCGGGCGAGTAGGCTGAGCGTCGATGGTGATGAGACCGGGCAGTCAGGCGAGGAGGTCGAGTCTCGGGCAAGATATTAGCGTCAATGGTGAAGAGATCGGTCCATCGGGCGAGGAGGTTGAGTGTCGGGCGAGATCGGAGGGTTGACCGTCGGCGAGGAGGTCGTGGAGCGGTGGGCGAGGAGAGAGAATGTGAGAATGAAAAGTGGGTGGGGGAGTGTGCGTTAGGGTTTAGAGGGAGGAAAAATAATTGAGAAAAAAATGGTTCATCTGAGCCGTCTTGACCATCAATCGACTGTAAACATGCACACTTAATGAGTCATTGATCGACCATCCGATGGTAAATATTTTGGGAGCAAGTTGGGAGCATCCCATTAAACCCTAATCATAATACTTATTCGTTATTTGAGTTCATAGTTTAAAAACTACTATGATTTGGAAATATTGATTAATAAAAAAATGAAGGAATAGCGTCCCTTCTTTTAAAGAAGGAACACCACTGACCACACATCCCCTATATTAATGGTGTTAAAAAAAAGAAAATAGACATTTTTTTCCACCGGCATGCTAACAAGTGACAATACTTTAAGTGGTCGTCTACTTATTATAAAGGATTTAATATTGGTCCTGCCTCCATAAAGGCCACGACCAACCTGCTCCTCCGTTCGATGCATGATTGACACACGCCTGAGGAGGGTGCAGTTCACACTTCTTTGGCGTGGTTCATTTTTTCACTTTTCCATTCGTCTCGACCGAAACTTGCCTCCCTTCCAAGTTTTTTGTCTCTCCGCTCCGTTGCGAGGGGCGAACGAACCTCCGCAACAGCCAGCCTCCTGCGAACGGACCTCGTCAGGCTCTGAAGGGTGGAGGGCAAATCACAATGAAGCTCGTAAGGCGGGCGGTGAAGGGCTGAGGGACCTCCTTCGTTCTAGTGGTGTCATGCGAAGGGCGGAGGGAGCCTCCATTATAGCATCTTCGGGTGAAGGGCGGATGGAGGTCATTGTAAGGTGGACCACAACGAAGCTCGTAAGGCAGAAGGATCCTCCTTGCTTCTAATGGCATTGGGCGAACAGATTCGAGTCCCGCTGCAGCGAGCCTAGGGCGATGGAGAGTTCACTAGGACAGATCGTGAGGATGAAAACAAATGCTTTGGTTGAACCGATTGCACACTGACTAACTAAACTGCTTGCAGCTAATCGAACCATATAAAAAAATGAGTGTGAATCGCGCCCTCCTCTAGCGTCCGTTGATCATGCATCCAACAGATGCCATATGAGGCAGGTTGGTCCTACCCCTTCTGGAGGCAGGACATTATCAATGTGAGTGCACATAATTTGCGTCAAAAATAAAACAAGATGACACAAACACTAATAAAATCACAAGTGATTCATACTAGAAATAATCATGGAAACTTTTTTAATAATAGGGATTTCTATTTCTAAATGATTATTTTTTCATGATCGGTACAAATGATTGAATATCGTGAAATTATTTCATAAAAATTCCTTGCTATCTTCTTTCTATAAAGCAAATTGATTTTTGTCTAGAATGATTCAAATTGTTTCTGATTCTATTGCGATAAAAGTTTTTTTTTATGTGAAATGAATCCTTATGTATGAACTATTTCTTACTATCTTGTTCGTTGGCAACAAATTTTTTAAAGGATAATGTCAAAAGCTTGTTTTCGAATTACTTTTTTTGATGCATATTTTATTGAAAATGAAGAGAATTTCTCTGCATTTCTTAAAAATGAAAAAGAAATAATTCATACAGCAAAGAAAAGTTTTTGTTTCTAAAAAAAATTAAGATAATTCTTCTAACACCCATCACTATTTTTTTGCTCATAATTCTAAATTATAACGTCTAATTTTTTTATTAACCGTAATCCAAAATGTACCAACTTGTTTCTATACTAAGTCTGAAATGTCAATTTTACTTTTGCTTTTTATCACAATAAAAATGTTTTAAATTTGAAAATTAGTAAATAACAACAACCTTTTTATAAGTATGAAATATTGTGCTCATGTTAATTTTTAGTCTGTAAATATTTTTTCTTGGATAGAACTTATATATCAAACATAAATGAATTTGAGGACTAAAATTTATAAACTTAAAACTAAATGAAAAATATAATTAGCAAAATAAGTTCATATATATATATATATATTTTTCAAAATACGAAAAGACAACATGAAGGCACTGTTTGACATGTACAAAAATTAGAATATTAAATAGCAAATAATATTTTTAGTTGGGTTAAAATGCTTTTGTGAGTGTTTAGTAAATATGTCTTTAAAGTAACATTTAGAAATTTTAAGACAAAATGCTATAGTTCCTACTAGCTTATAGAGTATAAAGTATAACGTTTTTATATTTATTCATATTATACTCTCATTTTTTATTATAAATTTTTGTTTAATTTTTTAAATATCATATATTATTTTTGTAATTTATCACATATTTTATTTTACTTCAAATTAAAAAGTTTTTTATTTTAAAATAATCAATATTTTTGTTTTAATATATTTCTATTCAAAATAAAATATTTTAAATTAATTATTGTGAATATTATGCTTATAAAAATGAATTTAAATTATGTTCATATGTCTATTTGTTATATTTATCAAACAAGTTTTATTAAATTTATAAATAAATCGCTATTCATTATTAAGTAACCACTATCCTCTAATCGTACCAACCACTAACTTTGCCTGAAGCCAAAATCTTTTCTTCCTACGGTGGTACGTCATATTTTTTTCGCACCAGTTTCAAAATTAAACAATGACATTAATAACTTTTGAGGACGGGCAAATTTACCTTGCAAAATTCAGAAGACAAAGAGAAGTTGTTCAAAGTTCAAACCCTTTGTTTGGAGAGTATTGTTCGTCTAAACGAGGTAAAGGAAAGGTTGATACTCCATCCTTACGTTGCCATTGTTTTACTATTTAATATTTACCCTATTACCATAGAATATAATATTTATATTATTCTCATATTCTTATTCTATTCTCTGTTTGATTCAAAGAATAAAAATTTTAAAACATAACAATTTATAACTAATACATTTTATTACTAATAGTTGATATTTATTATTACTTTTGAAAATAAGATAATAATACATGAATAAATAATGAAAATAAATTAAGATTGAAGGAAAAAGGAAAATAGAAATATTCATATATTTTGAAAACATAAAAATATTCTCAATTTTTGATTAAAATCAAAGGTTTCATCATTTCCAAAATGATTTTAAAAAAATCGAAGTTTGCCCGCTTTATTCCTAATCCTCTCGGATTTTGACTATAACCAAACGACGCCATAAAAAGCCGGCCACATATCACATCCAGCTAACTAACGCATTAACATGTCATTTGTGAATAAGTTTCGTTGGGAAAAAATAAAGCTAACAAAGCAAACGTTGTGACCAAAACACAAAAAGCCAAACTTAGTTGGGTACATGAACCATGATGCATCCGGCTAGGCGATATTGTCAGTGCAAGTACAAGAATTCTTGGATCAAAATATGGACCGCTATTGGAGAAAACAAAGAGCCATAAATTCAGCAAAACTCCACTGAAGTTATCTAAGCTTCAGCAAGTGATTCCTGCAAGAAGGCCTTTCCAGGTTGGCGGGCAGAGAGGCGTCCATGGCATCCCAATAACTGCAAAAAATCAGAGTAAAAATCATGCATCCATTAGAGAGGTCAATTATATATATTCTAATCTTCCAAAGAACAAATCTTTAGAAAAACGAAAGAGAACAAATTGTACCAACATAAGACCATGACAAGTACAACATTTTAATCAATGATCATGCTTTGGTTTCTCAATTCCAGATGTTATCAGTCATATACGAAGTCTAAACGAGTAAAAATATTTTTACGAAGGCATTTTCTTTGACAACTCCAGACATGGAAAATTGACGGGAATAGAAAGTGGCGAATACAACGCTCACTTAAAATGTAATATGTAGAAATGAAAAGACCAAAAACACAAGACCAAATATCAAATCCCAAAAAAAGAGTCCAAGGCATCAAACTAGCATACCTTGGCATTGACACCATCCGGAGCAATTCTGTTCTCACTCTTCCATTTCAAATAGTCAGTGCGGTTAAATTTGGTGAAGCCCCTGGAAGTAGTCACATTATGTAAGGAATCAATGGGCACACATCATAAAGCACGTTGTTTGAGAAATGCTATAATGAGCAGAATTAAGCAAAAAGACAATAAGTATGGTAAAAAGGTGTTTGTTGATTCTTATACATACCACTTCCTGCTGACAATGATCTTCTGACGGCCAGGGAACTTGAACTTGGCACGTCGAAGAGCTTCTTGTGCATGATTGCTATGATTGTCCTTGCAACGAACGGACAGAAGCACTTGACCAATGGCCACCCTAGCACAAGTACCCTGGGGCTTCCCAAAGGCTCCCCTCATGCCAGTTTGGAGCCTATCAGCCCCAGCACAGGAAAGCATCTTGTTGATACGCAGAACATGGAACGGATGAACTCTCACTCTCAGGTGGAAAGCATCCTTGCCAGCAAACTTGGTCATATACTTATTGCAAGCGATGCGAGCAGCCTCAAGAGCCTCACTGGACACATTTTCCTTCTCCCAACTAACCAGATGAACGCAGAAGGGGAATTCATCCACACCTTTCTTCTTCATGCCAACATCATAGATCCTAATCTTAGGATCCGGAACACCACGACAATACCTTGATTTGGGATATGGCTTGTTCTTGATCTGGCGATAGCATCTAGCAGGTCCTGAAATAGGAATTAGATTTAACCGAACACGTGTATACCAACAAGACCTTGTGCATTCGTGAAATCTACATTCTTCAAAAAACAAGAAAACCAGAATAGACAATATTGTACCAAAACAGTATCTATTATATAAATTATTATGCCTGAGATTTCAATTGATCGACCCGTAAAACAACTAGAAAGGTCGTTTAAAAAAAACCACTAGAAAGGAAAATAGAAGCTATATTTCATGGTACTTTTTAAAAAATATTTCAGATGTCAATTGATGTAATTGTCCTAATCATGCAGGGCAAAAAATATTTCAGATGTCAATTGATGTAATTGTCCTAATCATGCAGGGCATAATAAAAGTTGCTTCTCGAGTTCATTTGTATTTTCATATGATTACATGAAAAATTTAAGGAGGCAATTCAACACTGCGTGGGATTCTGTGACGTTAACAAGTCCTCTTTCTAGCAAATAAACGAGGTGTTGGATCCACGACAATATTTCACCAAAGAAATAATGTTAAATAAGTTTGGGTCAAACTAAAACCCGTGCCCCCATGGCCTCATACTACTACAACGTGTAAGATTAGCGTCATCATACTTACTCTTAGTATTGCAAATAATTAATATTCAAAGGATTCGCAAGATATATATCAGATCCACCTTATAATACAACTATGATTATCCTAATCACATTAAATTATAACTGCAAAAGGTTAATAAAACTGAGTTGAACAAAGAACATAAATCAAATAAATCAGGTGAATTCATCCAACTGCTTTTATATCTACCATAATTTACAACAAATCAGATGAACTTAAAAAAACCATGGCACACATACATATCAAATACCAATATGAACTTAAAAATATATCTTGCGAAAAGACAAAAGGTTATGACCATGAAATTGCAACACAATGGAGATTTTGCAGGATAGCACTGAATGCATAACATTCCATACAGCACCAGTAAAAGAGAAACACTGAAGAATTTTCCAAAAGGGCGACGGCACAAACAGCAATAGCAAATTAAGTAGGTAAAACAACGCTGGACGATTTGTTAGAAGAAATTAAAAGATATAATCACATCTTCTCGTAAACAAAAGATTCGAACATATGAGAACTCAGAGGGTGAGAAGCGAGACTTATGACGCCCCACCGTTGGAAATGGCGAAACGAGCGGCAGCTACGGCACAAAAGCTAAAGAGAGGGTGAATCCACTTATATTTATAGGAGTATGAACCCTAGAAAAACCCGGTAGCACCCCACTCCATTTTAAACGGGCCCTCTCGGTTGGGCTACATCCAATGTTGTCAAACTCGTAAATCGGAGTCAACACGAAAAAACCAGGTAAACACGTAAAACGTGAGATCGTAGCACAACTCGTCCGATTCTACCGAAATCATATTTTCAATTAAATTAATATTGATTCTACTTAGAACCTAATTTGCCTATAAATTAATTATTCAATATGATTTAAAAAATCTAATAATAATTAATGATTGAGCATCTATGATTTAATAAGTTATAGAATTAATTTAAAAAGTTATAATAATTAATAAATTAGCAATACATTACATGAAAGAGCAGAAAAAAAGCATGAAAAAATATCATCCGAAAATAAAATAAAGAGACTGCATACTCTCTCCTCCATGAGATTACGAGTCTTTTATTGCTGTCAAATCAGAAAAAAAGGAGACTGTATCCTCCCTCTCTACTCCCACATAGTCTTCTGGAAACCCAAAAATTAAAAGATCATCGAGCAGAGTATACAGAAAAAAAGGAAAAAGACTGCGTTTCTGGCACAAACCCAAAAATACTGGACAAAAAAAGGACTGCATGAGAAGAGTTTTCTGTCTCGTCCTCCTCCTGCTCGAGCGGTGGTTCTCCTTGTGAGCAGAAGAGGAGAGGGAAGGTGGAGAGAAGAGGGAGAAGGAGCGCCAGAGAAGAGAGAGGGAATATGGAGAGAGGACGGAGAAGGAGCGACAGAGGGGCGAACAAATGCTGGCGCTGGCGAGCTGCGGCATGCGCCGAACAGCGACGGCGAGCAGCAGCTTCGAACAGCACTGGCAGCGATCAGCAGCAGCAATGGCGGCAAACAGCACCGGCAGCGCACAGCAGTAGCGACGAACAGCAGGCAGCAAACAGTGGCGGCAAAC
Organism: Pontederia crassipes; assembly: GCA_030549335.1. NCBI lineage: Eukaryota > Viridiplantae > Streptophyta > Magnoliopsida > Commelinales > Pontederiaceae > Pontederia > Pontederia crassipes. The sequence goes on along the minus strand of CM060188.1, from coordinate 8,162,272 downwards.
AGCAGGAGATAGTTTTGGGGCTTGACTGATTAGGGCATCGGGTGAGTCACAAACTCATGTAACAGAAAAAAAAAAGTTTCGAGTGGACTCGGCAGGACGCCGATTCTACCGATTCCCGCACCCAAGACTCCCTATCTGAACTCCAAAACTTCATTCTTATTACCCGGTCTGATCTCCGGCATCAGGGGGCTCGGCCGGTTTGCTCAAAGCGGCAACTTTCTTGGCCGCGGCCATGGTGCCAGGCTTTTCTCGGCGAAAAGTTCGAATCTTGGAAAGTTCGGCGGCGGCCTGGGAAAGTCCGCGGCCTGGAAGCCGATAAGTGCCATCACTTCAACGGCCGCTCGGTATCGGAATGCATAACATTTCATACAGCACCAGTAAAAGAGAACTACTGAAGAAATTTCCAAAAGCGCGACGGCAGTAAAACAACGATGAACGATTTGGTAGAATAAAATAAATTAAAGGATATAATCGCATCATCTCATGAACAAAAGATTAGGGTGAGAAGCGAGACTTACGACGCCCCATCCTTAGCAATGGCGAAACGATCGGCAGCTACGGCGCAAAAGCTAAAGAGAGGGTGAATCCACTTGTATTTATAGGAGTACGAACCCTAGAAAAACCCGGTAGCAGCCCACGCCATTTTAAACGGGTCCTCTCGGTTGGGCTACATCAGCCCACTTATTATGGGCCGTTCTTAAACTCCAAATACATTGTAATTTCTGATACTTTAAAGCCTTTTCTTGCAAATTATTTTATGTATTTTGATGGTTAAATGATATTAATCCGACGAAAAGTTCAAATCGCAATCATTCTCGTAAGTACAGCCCATGGATCAATCCAGCGACAGTCGGCCTACATAGGCCCATTTCACTCTCGGTCTGTCTCCGTCTCTCTCTGTCCGTCTCGGGGGTAGTGGTGACCTCTTTTGCCATGGCGACGACCTCGAAGCGACTTGCCCATGGCGTTCGCCGCCTCCTCCTCCACCACCAGTTTCCTTCCAGACCCATTCACCCGGCCCCCGTTAACACCCTACAAGCTCGCCTTTTCCACCTCGCCTCCTCGAACTCCTCTCAGACCTCTCCCCCGAGATCTCAAATCGGAGCTCTCTCCCGTCTTCTCTTTCCCGCACCCAAGACTCCCTATCTGAACTCCAAAACTCCATTCGTATTACCCGGTCTGAGCTCCGGCATCAGGGGGCTCGTCCGGTTTGCTCAAAGCGGCAACTTTCTTGGCCGCGGCCATGGTGCCAGGCTTTTCTCGGCGAAAAGTTCGAATCTTGGAAAGTTCGGCGGCGGCCTGGGAAAGTCCGCGGCCTGGAAGCCGATGAGTGCCATCACTTCAACGGCCGCTCGGTATCGCGATGCGGCCGGGCTGCAGGTGGAGGCCTTCTGGAGGAGGAACTACATGTTCCTTGTCGGGGCCCTGGGGGTCGTCGTCTGCATTGCGCTCTGGCGGATCATGTTCGGGATCGCCAGTACGTTCATCGGGCTGTCGGAAGGAATGGCCAAGTACGGGTTCCTTGCTCTGGCCACTGCCATTGTGTGCTTCATTGTGAGTAGTAGTGCTTCAGTTTGCATGTGCAAATGAGATGTATGGATCCATGTGTTTAGATAGATCAACCTAGATACATATACGAAGGACATATTTATTTAAATAAAATTATTACTTATTTTTTATTTGCCTCCTTATATCATCCAAACAATTTTTATATTTTCACCCTCGTTACATCAACAACAAAGCCTTATCCTACTAGGTGGGGTCGGCTACATGGATCATACGACGTCATTCCGCTTTATTAGTAACCAAACCTTTCGGTATATTAAATATATTCGTTGATCATGTTCATAAGATTCGACAAGATTTTACGCTGGGGCCTAACACAACCCTCCTCCTTTATCCGGGCTTGGGACCGGCTATAAAATATAGGCGGAGTTATTTTCACTCTCATTCCTGCAATTAATTTTTTGCGAGTAAAACACATTTAAATTTGCATCACTGTGGTTTGGTGTCAGCCCTTCAGAGTAAAACACTTGGAAAAAAATTGATTCTATATTTAGTAGAAGATAAACGTTTTGGAAGTGCTAGGCAGGCAATCTAGAGAAAATAAGGACCATGAATACTTTGATCTGTACGTTGGTACTCCGAGAGTGCACCAGACTATACCCAAATGGAAAAAATGGGCTGAATGATACTTGACTTTTAGAAGTAGTGAGTTGTTACAGCAGGGCTTTAACTTATGTGCCCATTGTAAGTGTTGTTTTCTCTTCCTATTATTTTATAACGGTTAACTTCCTGGCAGTATCAACGTATGGAACTGAGAACTGAAATGATGATTTTCACCAACATTTTGACATGGTCTTATGGAGGATGACTTGAATACAGAGAAAAAAAAACCTGGGTGATAACATATACAGCAGGATGACTATACAACTTCGTAATCATCCTTTTTTCCTCATAGTTTTCCTTTTCAGGACATATCTTATTGTCCATAAATGCGAATCTTAATTCATAAGGAATGGACTTAACCTCTTATGTGAAGGATTTTAATTAAGGTTTGATGACATAATCATGTTAGTTTTCGTTTAGTAATGTTGATTGTTGTTAACGCATACCATCAAACTTGGAGGATTCTCATGTAGAGTTCTTGAATCTCGACATATCCCAGGTTATTTTTTTATTGGGATGATATGACTTCTCATGGGCACTTCATGCGCTCAACTCATCGCTGGAAGTGTTCGAATGAGATAGGTGGCATCAAATTTTCAGCATCTAAAGTAGTTCTCTTTTTCAGGGCATGTATATTCGTGCTAGGTTCACTCTGAACCCAGACAAGATTTATAGGATTTCTATGAGGAAGTTGAATACATGTGCTGCAATGCTTGAGGTTATGGGAGCTCCACTGACTGGAACAGATGTGAGAGCATATGTTATGTCAGGAGGTCGACCAAAATTGAAGAACTTCAAACTGAAGCTTGGTGGTAAAAGGTGCTTCCTCATTTTTCCCATCCGAGGATCTGAAAGGAGGGGTTTAGTAAGTGTTGAGGCCAAGAAGAAGAAAGGCCAGGTAATTTCTTATTTACCTTTCAGTTTTGTTTAAGCAACTCTTTGTTATTTATTTTATCAAAAGAACTTTGTGTATATTGGCAATCTGGCATGTCATGGCATTTGGTTTTGAGTGCCTTCACAATGGTTATTCTTATGTACAGGCCTGTGAGATATTGCATAATATCTATATGCCTCTTGTATATCGTTTCAGTCTACTTGAAGAAGCTTATTCAGTATTCCACCCCTTTTTGTGTGACTGAGTGGTTAGACTTATGACCACTTTTTAAGTTGTCTTTAAGGAGTTTAAGCATCTCTTTATATCAAATATTAAGTAACCTATTTTTTCGTCAGAAATCTCATTGTATGCTTGGAATATATCTTAGTTACTAAAGATTCTCCTTCCAATAAAAAAGTTGTTAAAGGTTCAACCCTGGGTGTCTTGCAGTACGAGATTAAGCTGCTTGCAGTTGATATACCGATGGCAACTGGGCCTGATCAGCGACTCTTCCTTATTGGTGATGAGCAAGAATACAAAGTTGGAGGTGGTTTAATATCTGAATTAAGAGATCCTATTGTAAAAGCATTGGCAGCAGAGAAAGAATTTGAAGATCTTGATCAGAAGGAGGAGGAAGATGAAACTAGAGAACGTGAGGAGGCAGAGAAAAAGCAACAAGAGAGGGAAAGAGAAGAAAGAGCCATTGAAGAGGCAGAAAGAAATAAATCCTAGGCTGCAGATATACTAAGGACAGGAGGCTATGAAAAATACATGACATAACCGATCACCACCCATACAGTTTTCCCATTTTATGTATCAAAGCAATTCCACCCTTGTTATTGCATGCTTCATCTGGGAAAAAAAGGAAAAATCTAATAACACAGAATCCTGTTTTGTTTAGAAGGCAGGTTTGTCATACACGTCCCTCCTAGTGCCTTTCTTGCTTGTGAAAAGGGAAAGTGTTAAGTGAACTCATCTTTTGTTGCATTTTGATGGTTCAGCATCCTTCTGTTCTTCCAGTTACTTTCCACAAAATTTAAAAACAGAAATTCTCTCCTCCCAGATCATGTTCTTCAGTGAATGTGTTATTTCCGTGTTATCAATTTAGAGTGACAAAATGGTTATTCTGGCAAGATAATCATGGGAAGTTGTAGAAAGCTCATGGATGCACGCATCAACTTGAAAGAAATTTGCTTCTGTTCACATGTTTAAAGATAATTGAAATATGGATATCTTTTGTTTCATCATGAATTTTGAATTTAAATCCATTGCATTTGATGCCAACTTTTGAACTCTTACCATGAATTTACTAAATTCATGAAAAAGTTTAAAACATGAAAACATTTGATGCATCAAATGAATTAACCTAAGAAAATAACCGCATAAAATGAAAAATAGCATTAAACAAAAGTTGTAAGATAAGCTTCCAAACCAAGATCATAATAAATACTGTATTAATTAATTAATACTAACTAATGACACCACCGCCGTTTTTTCATGTCCCTCCACTGGCATCTTTTCAAATTTAATTTAGACTGGGAGAAGAGAACGGAGCCTTCGCTCTACTGTCCCTCCCTCGGACTCGTCCGCGTTGTCCATTCTCGATTTTCGAACCCTATCCACCTGCCGCTCTTTCCGGCTTTGGCGACCATCGTCGCCGCCGACTGACCACTCCCTTCGCCCGGAGGGCCTCTCCAGCACCGCCCACGCGTTTGCTGCATGGAGCTGCTTCGTGCTGCCCCTCGACGCCGTCGCTCGCTTCTATATACGAGGATAAAGGTGTCATCTTTGGTGCAGTTTCTTGCGAGAGTTCGCAGGGCATAAGAGATTGATTGGTATTGATTACTTGCCTGACTTGTGCACTGTTGCGTGTATTTGTAGTTTTTATTACGAGGTTTTACGATATTTTTCAAATGAGAAACAGCAACAAGATGCTCAGATCGCAAATGAGAAATAGTAACAAGATTCTCATATCGCAAATAGGAATATTCTTCTATTATTCTCTCATTTGCGATCTGAGCATCTTGTTACTATTTCTGGCCCAGAAACTTCGATAGTGTGATCTTGGCAAGATTTTTCATTTCCGTGTTATATCTGTTCAAACCTGAGGAGTATAGTTCATGGCTCAATCTCCATCCAGAAAGGAAAAAATGCCTAATTATCCAAAACTTCATTTTGATTAATTTAGGTATTAGCTCTAGCTTCTGTTAGCACTTGGATTCTCATAAAAATGTGCAATAAGGTATCGAGTGATTCCAACAGTTTCAATTTTGACAGAAAGAAGAGGTGGATCACCAGTCTTGGCAAGGAGCAGAATGGATGACCTCTTGTCTGCGGATAGCGGAAAGCACAATTATGACTGGTTTGTCCTTTAAGCAAAATTTCCTTTCATTCTCCAGATGAAAGTGCACAATGCACATTATCTAAAGTAAAGAAAAATGTTAATGTAAACCCCAAAAAAGAACAATGCAGATAATTGTCAATCTGCATTGATCTCTGGAAGCTAATTACAAAATTTAATCAATTTTAACTTGCTAACGACAGGCATCTCACTCCCCCTGGAAGTCATTTTTATTTCTCCCTGATCCAGTGACTACCAGCCATAAAAAAAGTAGCACCGCGGAGCAATTCCAACATTAATCAGCTTCAACTGCAAAAACTTCAAGGGTGAGATTCGCAATTTACCATCATTTTAAATATATAACTCACATGTTGAATTGCTTGGAATTTTGTTCGTCCTCCTCTTTTGCCCATTATCTATGCCAATGAGATAGCAATGTCCCAACAAATAACCAGAACTGGCAAATAATTCAGTTGCATTGTCGTCTAACACAAGTTTTAGGTTTTTTAGATCCCGTATTTCTGGTTCCTCTTGCTGTTTTATGGGTCTCAAGCAGAAAATGGTAATCCATGTCCACCTGTAAGAAGCAGTTCGACAACACGATCTTCCATCTCCACTGGACATTCATCTTCTCGCTTATTCAATACTAAAGACCGGACATCAGTCCTTAATACTAGCTCAGCCTCTGTCACATCTCGGTCTGTCCTAAACTCCAGCTCAGTCAGCCTTAGTCACTTCTCCACCTCAAGCTCTAGCAGCCGGCCCACCACTCACCATATCAACTTCGAGAACGGCGCCAATCTCAACCTCTCGGTCAACGCCAGTAACATCTTCAACCCCAACCAAAAACCTTGACTGCTCCTGCAGACAAGCCAAGATCATCGCAGAACTCAAGGCCAGTGACTCCATCTCCCCGACCGCAAACTCCATCCCCTTTAAATTCTAGGTCGAATTGTCCATCTGACTCGATCAAATTCCCGACCATCAAGTCCAACTCGTCGTACTCCATCAATAACGGCAAACCTTTGCCAATCGTGCTGCAGTGTCAAATAACCAAAATATTGGTTCTGTTTCACGTCCAAGCTCTCCTGCCCCACGAACCCAAACTCCAAGAAAACCATTAGCCCTTCCTGATTTTCCACTTGATGCTCCGCCAAACCTTAGGACAAAATTGCCTGAACGAGCACTCTCTACAGTTCGATCGAATCTGAATCCTCCAGGAACGACAATCCAAGCGAGCTCAAATCACAGGCAAGCTTAACCAGTTGTCACAAGGGGTAGGCTCCAAGAGAATGCATCCAATGTGCAGTTAAACGCTAACGCAAGTGAACTTAGACCGAGCAACAAGAAACCAGTGGGAACAAAGGCAGCAGCTTGTAGACAGTGTGCACTAGATTTTTGCACGCTGTCCAAGCATTCCATGGATATGGCTCGGAAGCATATGGTTGGCTCTCTCTGTCTATCTTTATTTTCTAGTCTGTGACACAACCATGTTATGTAAAATTTGTCTCAAGCTTATTTCTTGCTGTTTATAGGACATTCGCCAAAGCATCAACGGCATTTGTGGAACTTCTCTTATCCCTCAGGCTCAGAGCATCCGCCCCATCTCTTTGAACGATCGACCTGGTCGGTCATCGGACCCATCAGCTGCGATTTTTCAGCAAGCTAGTTTCTCATGCGGACGACAGTGGAATTTCTGATACTAGTACTTCCGACGATGAAAGAATAACTGATGCCAGTCTTGGGTGATTGAAACGACTCTGTTAATTCTCCGTAGAAGTCGATTTGAGCTTCGTAAGTGAATTGGGCATCAGTTAACTTCCATTATGATGACTTATGCTCAAAGAGCATTGAAAGAACATCCGGACAGTTCAGAATACTGGCTGACTGAACTTCCATTCTTTGTCAGGAACTTAAGTTTTCCCCAGCTGATGCTCTGTATTATCTATCGTTTTGAAATATTGTAATTAAACAAGTGAAACACTTGTTGCTATAATTTACCAGTGAATTTTATTAATATAAAAGAAATCTGTATAATGTTTTCAGTGCTACTTTGGAGAATGGGCAAGGACTTTTATGCATATAAAATAATTTGTACTGCATTCCGCGGCAAGCTTAAATAGATTCTTAAATAGCAGTCCAGTGCACTATTGAAGAACAAATCATCGTTTCTTTAAAGAGCGTAATTTTTTCCCTTTAAGATCTTAAAACAGATGAGATTGGCATGATTAGATTTCCTTTCCTTTATCAAATGGGAAAATCATGAGGCTTATGAAAAACAGGAATAAGAAGCCGAAGGTATACAAATTTTTTAATCATCAGAATCAAATTTGAACTATTCTGATCCAAAAATCAATATATATGTCATGGCATTACAAGCTTATTATTGGGATGATAATTCAGTCTGAACTCTGCAAGTCATATGCCCCATTGCAGTAATTTATGGCCAAGCACAAGTTCAATGGCGATCCACTCAACAAAAGTTTTATTAGGGCATACAATAGACGGGATTAGGTATCTTAAACACGCGATCACCAGCACAATCTCCCAACAAGTCGCTCCATTGGTCTCCCACATTGCCCCGGATTCTGTACCCCTCCGCCACCAACTGCTTCCTCGTAGAAGACTTGAATACCACAGCACTCTGTCCCTTGTATGCCGGACCTCTGCAAATGTTGTACCAAAAGCTTCATGGATCATAGAGAGGAGGAGGAGAAGAAGAACAAGGCAAGAACTATAACAAAGAAAAAGGTAATAACCTCAGAATGAGCCTTTCATGTCCAACAAAACCTTGAGAGAACAAATTCTTAGCAGTTGCAGGGCCAAACGGCTCGTCCCTCCCGGTCACGAGAAACACTTTGAATCCTGCTGCTATGAGCTTCATGTAAACCTCAAGCATCGAAGGGATCGCTGGACAAACTCCTTTCATGCTCCAATTCTTAGCACCTACAGGATCAGGTGGATCGCCCCTGGACCAACAGCAACAACAGAAAAAAAAAATATACTGATTAGTCATAGAAAGAATCACACGCGATACACACAGATACGGTGCATGTCAAAAGAATTCAATGCGTAGTAGGTACCCGAAGTTCTTCTCCCTGAAGTAGGGGAGATTGGACACGCAGGTGTCGTCGACGTCGAGGACCCAGGCATCGAAGCCGTCGGCGGCGGCGACGATCCCGTCGAGGTAGGTCAAAATCTGGTCGACCACCGTGGCCAGATCCCTGTCGTACTGGCCTCCGAGCATGTACTCCTCCACGTAAGGAATGAACTGCGGCGGCACGGCGGACCAAGCTCGGACGTTGTTCGCCTCCACCGCGAGCCTCCAACTCAGGAAATGACCGGCAGCGTCGTCGGCAGACGCCATGACCACCGGAGCTCCGGCGACGATGCTCGGGCCCTCGTGCCGCTGCATGCTGCTGCCTGTAGCTTTTACCGAATGAACTGTTTTGGCTTCTGATTCCATGGCGAGGGATTAATAATCATGGTGAGGGGATATGGATTGAGTAAAGGATTGAGAGGATTGCAACTTTTTGCATGCATGCTCCATCTACTGACATGTTCATGCAACACGATATGGAGGAGATATGGAGTGAGGAAGAAGATCGAGAGGTTTGCATGGAATGCATGCATCAACGTCGACCCCACGGTCTCTTTTATGGTCCAGTGAGAAAAGGAAAAAGATATGCAAGTGCGTGGCGTATAATTGTCGCCATTAATACAATTAGTATGGGGTACGATTAATGAGATGTTCATTATTGCATGGAGAGCTGGCCCATTTTTGGGTATCATGGCACCGCCTCAAATCCCATTTATATGAATTTATCATTAAATCTTGATCATTTCGTTTTCCTCACTTCCTAAAACTTCTGCACCAGAGAAATTTTGCATCGTAAAAAATTCGAAAAATTTAAGACGATGCAGAATTTTATTAGATGAAAAATTAGAAGAGAATTACAAAATCAGATTTCTTGAATCCATAGAAAGTTTATATAAACATTCCTTTCACAGATGATAACAATTATATACCGAATAGGACTTTGAATTAATCCTTTGAAATAAGACACTTATTTCGTGATAAGAAAATAAATTAATTCTGAATTACATACAAAATATTCCTAAAAATTTTCGTTATAGAAAAAATCTGTTGAAGCGACTGACTAAGAAGAGGAACTATATAAATTTATAATTGGGTTCAGATTCAAGATATTATCAACAATTTAATTCCATTTGAACTGAGATATGTAAGACAACTAATTTTGCTATTAGATTTATTATTTTCTTAATTATTCTTTTACTCCTCCACCAACAATTTAATTTCATGTATTTATTTTCAAGAATCAAATCAAATAGATACTCGTCGGGTTGTCCCATTTTATTTAATTTCAAAAATATATATTAAATTGATGAAGGATGAAAATGTAGATACAAAGTTAGTAAAAAGGTTAAATTATGTTATGAAGTGAGAATGTTTAATTTGACATTGAGTGAAAGAAAGTAAATAATATTTAAAATTTAGCCGATGAAGTGAAAATAGGCTAATAAATAAGATTTAAGTCAACAGGGTAACATAAATGCATCAAGTTTTAATAATTCATTTTAAAAAGATAATAATAACACTGCAAAATGTCGACCAGTGACAAAGCAAATATGCCAACATCAATCCATGTTTACTTTCAGTGTAATCATGTAGAACTAATATGCATTCAAAAAATTTTAATCATTGAATGATAATTATATGTTTGACATTAAATTTAACAAATTAAAATTACATTCAATTGATATTAAATCTGAACTATATAATCATCGTCTAATTCAACATGAACAAAATATATCCAACTAGACAATAATAGCAAGATTGCGAAAAACAGGAAATGATTGCGTAAGATATATACAAAAGAAAATGTATTAGAAGAGGAAAAACAAGAAACCAAATTATGAAGTACTTTATGGATATTACACGAAAATATTCAATGTTATGGCTATTACGTTTTTCCTGTTACTATTTTATTACGTTTTAACATGTTATGCATTGTGTGAGGTTGTGAGCACATCATATGACTTAAATGAAATATAATAGAACAAACATTCTTTTTTTTTAAAAAAAAAAGTAGGCAGTCAGAAAAATACAGGGGCCTCAAGTGTGCATTGGGCCTTGAAATATCATGCTTGAGATACCCGAAAACAATAAATAGATCATATCGCCGCTAAGGGCTGATTTGATTTGGCTGACAAGTTAAATAGTTGAAGTGAATTTTAAAAATAAATAGTTGTGTGTTTGATAATACAAAAATTTATAAATTATTATTTTAATTAAATGACCAACTTAATATTGTAGTAGAAAGAAATGTAAAGAAAAATTATATATATCCTTTTAAGATTTAAGATTTAGAAATAAAACATTTTATTCACATTATATTCTTTTATTTTATATAAATTATTTTCTATTTCAATTTTAGAGTTCATATGCAATATTTGATGTTTAATACTGGATGAAATAAACAGTCCTTTTTTAAGAAATAATTTGTTGGAACAAATTTTTATACTTTATATAATTCTATATTTAAAACTAAAAAAAGTTTAAATAGAAATGAATTGCTTCATCATGCACTAAACTTTCGATTAATAGTTAATGCTCCCATAAGATTTATACTAAGAAGTGAAATAAAAGTTATAGATAATTTTCTTATCTTTTTAAAGGGTATCTCGTTTAGACAATCACATAAAAGTTTGCTTAAATAAGTGAAGCTCAAAAAATTCAATTTTAAATTAACGTTTTTATGCATTGAATTTTCACTTAATATTTGATTACTTTATCAATAAATGTGGAGTAAAAGGTAAATATAAAAGTTGTGTGTATAATATTTTTAGCTTTACATATAATTAAAGATCATTTCATTTGAATAGAAAAGTTATGTATAAAAAAGTAAAGGTTTAAAAAGTTTAATTTATAGTCGACAACTATATAAATTGAATTTTGACTTAATATTTGACTATTATTTCATTAAATTTTGGATGAATAATGAATATCAAAATCGTAAAAAATTCAGATAAATTTCAATAGAATAAAAATCATCATATTTGGATAATAATGTAAAAAGATATGTATAAAAGAGTGCAGCTCTATCACGCTATCAACAGAATAGCGACCGCTCACTTCGAGAATGGATGTCCGTCAAAGAATGAAATGGATGGTCGAAAAGTTGATAGAATGATCGTTGATCCCCGAGACTTGGGCCTTGCTGGAATGTCTACTATATGAAACGGATGCCCTTTTTGTTTAATTAACGATTATATTTCAACGACTAGTTTAGAACGGATGCTCGCTAGAAGAAACAGACGTTTGTTTCAAGACAAAAAAGTACAAAAACACTAATTTTGAACATTAATAGCTATAAAAATGGTTAGATGCTCCAAGTCATTGCAAACTCGGGATGAGTTTTGTAGAAATGCACAAATGAAGTTTTTGCACAATTTTCTTCTAATTTTCGAAATCTCTATGCTAAAGGAACCTAACTATGTGTAGGAAATATGTAATATCACCTATAGTGCAGAAGGCCTAGGATTTATATTGACAAAATATTGTTATAAGGATTCCATAATATTTTATTTGATAGTAAAATATTATCAATATTTTATAGTGCAGGTCAGAGTGTTTCAATATCTCAAGGTGATCATTGTATTGTTTAATAAACAAGCTGCACCAACTTATCTCTACAAATTTCTAAGTACAATTTTTTCCCCAAAAAATTAGTTTCAAGTTAGTTTGAATGTTTAATTATACGTGATGTGCTTAGTGTATAGTGAGTAGTAAGTGCGAAGTAGTGAATAGTTATAGTTGATTGCGATGACAAGAGTGTACTTGAGGTCATGTGCATGAGTGAATTGAGGTACATTAATTGATAGGGTGTGTGTACGTGAGTGTATTTGGGGCGGTTAAAAGTTGTATACATTAATATCATTTTGTTAGTGATTTTGGTTCAATCAAAATCTTTACAAGTGGTATCTGTATCACAACAAGTGAGCACATGAGAAGATTCCATCAGTTCAAGGATTTGGAAGATCAAATTATGCAGAGACTCTGTCAGTCCGAGAATGTGGGAGAGGAGGTTCTACGCTCGAGTGTACGATATGGAATTGTGAGAAGTCTTGCAAGATTAAGGTATGTTGAGATTTTGCCAATTTGAAGTCGTGCAAGCTCAAAGTACGAGGAGGTTTTGCTGGTGAGCAATATAGGATTGTGAAGTGTTCAAGTTTGGAATTACACTTACTTGCTTGATTGTGGGGCATTAAATAAGTCACCATGGCGAATATTTTTAGCATTGCAGGTGGAGTCAAAAAATTAAATAATCAAAATTATAATTATTGAAATACTTGTATAGAAAATTGATAGCAAACACTAACAAGTGCACTAGTCACTCAAGTAATAAAGTGAATGAGTAGAGTTATCATTCCCACGAGAATAATTAATAACTTATATTTTATTTTAACTTTGTTAATTGAGAAATTAAGAAAATAGTTGATTTCAAATATGAATAAAAATAAAATAATAAAAAATAAAGAAAATGATCGCCTGAAAAAATAATGATTTGATAATTAAGGCACCTAATTATCACCACTAAAATGTAATGAATTTTCTCAACTTATAATTAGATGAATCAATAACAAAGTGAATTCCCAAAATTAGTTAATTAATGTTTCAAGCTTTAACTACTATCTTATGAATAATTATAATAAATTAATCATTTTAGTTTTTAATTTACTTAATTAATCATAAGATGCATTAAAACAAAATTAATGTTAAGGACTTTCTCAAGTCACCTTAATGACTTCATAAATTAAGTCTCTTTCGATTTTCCTAATTGTGGCATGCAATGGATAAAATTAATGTTAAAAATTATTATGAAAATAATTACTTATTTCAAATCATAAATCATGGGATTAAAGGAAAGCATTAAATATGAAATTGTAATGCTATTAAGGATTCAAATTAAACTAATATTAAGAAATAATTCAAAACATAAATAGGGTTCAACTAAGATGACCCTAATGAAGAATAAATATGAGAATAATAACATCAAATCTAATTGAAAAATTCAGGATAAGAAAATGAAGAACTCTTGTAGCCGCTATGCACGTGCTCTCTCAAGTTTTCGACAGAGCTTCGTTATTGTTCTCGCTCTTCTTCTCTTTTTAGACTTTAAATCTATGCTTTAATGATGCTTTTCCAGATTCTCTTTTGCCTCATTTTATAGGTTTTCTCATCCCCAAAGGAAGAAATCGAAAATTTATCCGAAAACTAGATAAGATTTGCTCCATAACCGTCCAACAGACAACAGTCTCTTGCACTGCTGTGACAGAATGATGACTTCTTTCAATGCGCTCACGGCTGTCAAGTATTTCAGCACGATCATGACATAACAATCAATGAACTTCCATAATGTCACGGTCGTGACATCTCCTCGGAATTCCCGTGACGGAGTCATTTTCATGCATTCTTATAGGCACGGCCATGACAAAGGGAGGCACGGCCGTGATAAAGGCTTTTGCTGAGTGTCTATTGTTTTCGGTCATTTTCTTATCGTTTTGATTTCCTGCAATGAAATTATCCAAACTTTGGTAGAAATCAAATCTTAGAGAAATTTCATAAAAATAGATCAATTCTCCCCTTTCTTAAACACGAAATACTTCTAATATGGAAATTAAATAATATAAACTAATGCATAATTTTTCGTGCATCCAGAGTCTTATTTGCAAGTACAAGATTTATAGGATATTATTAGCGGGCCCAAAATGATGACGCCTATGGATGTTGAAGCGCGAAGAAAGTGACACAACAAGGCAGGCAAGGCTATGTTCATTCTCAATATGACAGTAGAGGAGGAGTTGTTGGAGCACATTAAGGATACCGGGACACCTAAGACTGCATGGGATGTACTCGATGCATTGTTCTTCAAGAAGTATGATGTTCGAGTTCAATTATTAGAGAATCAACTTATGACAATATCGCAAAGCGGCATGATGATTAGTCAATATTTTATTAAGGTAAAATCTCTCTGTCGTGAAATATCTCAATTAGATCTTGATTCTAAAATTAGTGATGCTAGATTGAGATGGATAATTATTCACGTCTTGATATCCTAATATAATGAATTCATAGCTATCATTCAAGGTTAGCCCACTCAACCAACTTTGTTAGAATTAACAAATTTATTAGCTAATCAATAAGTGCTGGCTAAAAAAATGATTTGAGTATCAATCAAGAGCGGAGGAAACACTCTTTTGCTCCAGAAGAAAAGGATGAGCACAAGGACATCAGCAAGGATGGAATAAGTCGACAACAAGGGGGGGGGGGGGCAGACGAAGAGTTGAATAAGGAAGAGCAAGAGGAGAAGAGATCTTGTGGACAACAAGGTCATTGTTAAAGTTGCAATAAAATGAAGAAAAAGAGAAGAGATCTCAATGACAAGAAAGACGTTGCAATTGAGGCACGAAGGGTCACTTTGCTCGTGATTGTCAGCATAAGCATAAAGAAGGAAATACTATAACTTCTCATGAGAGTGAGAGCGAGGAAGAATGGGATTTTGAGACATCTTTCTCAACTAAAGTAGTCACTCTCAATCTTAGACGAGAACGAGATTTTGTAGAGTTAACAAAATTTGTGATTTGTAATATTTAGGAGTCCGAAATTGAATATGATAGTGAAGAAGAATGGAATACGTTAGTTGATTTGATAGTAGAAAAAAAATTTGAAGAGAAGTTTGAAGTTAACCAATAGGGAGTGATGCCAAGAGAGGAGTTTAAAAAAGAGAACAAGGGAGAGAAGCAAGTAACCGAAGAATCAATTGATGAGGAACATGGTTCAGAATCGCAAAGGTTTTTTGAACGTGTGTTAAAAGAAAATCAACTCAAAGAAGAGAATAGTCTTCACCCGTCAAAATGAGCATAAAAAGTGCAAATTCAAGGTGTGACAACTTAGCTCTCAAGATTCTACGAGGATTTGAAGACGACACAAGCTCAAGAAAAAATGTGAATTTAGATTTATATGAACACACACTCAAGGAGAAGAATATTACCTATTGTTCGATTGGAAGACACAAAAAAAACTCGTAAGAATGAGCCTCACTCTTGATGAATATTTCATTCAGAGGAAGCAAATCAATTAAGTCGATGCCGAGGGGGTGTTAAATAAACAAGGAGCACCAACTCAACTTTAGAAATTTCTAAATATAATTTTTTTCTCACAAAATTAGTTTCTAGGTGGCCAAAAATTAGTGCCTACACTCTAACTAATTGCCCTATAGTTGATGGTTTAGTTTACAAATTAGATGCCTTAGCGCCTATAAATAGGCATGAGGTGTATACTCTTGTATCCATCAAGAAATGAAGAAATAGTATGTACATGAGGTGACATACTTAGTGCAGAATAAGTAATAAGTGTGAAGTATTGAGCAGTTGTAGCTGAGTGAGGTGACAAGAGTGTACATAAGGTCTTGTACATTAGTGAAGTGAGGTAAATTAGTTGATAAGATGTGTTTACGTGTGTTTGATGTCCTTTAAAAGTTGTATACATTAATATCATTTTGTTAATGATTTAAATTTAATCAAAATCTCTAGATGTATATGTCTAATTGTGCACATATCTCTGTTTGTGTTTCTGAAAAAATATTAAGAACTGTTAGTCAAATGCATGTTGAGTCTATCCATGTCTTGCTTTTGGACCTCTAACCGAGCTATAAGTTGCAATGTGTTAAGTAACATACATTAATTAAGTGTCCATGTATAATTTTAAAATTGAGTGACCATATTAGTCCAAAAGATTATATCGTTGGCCAAATTCATCTTTCATAAGCGTTTAACGATAAAGAACATAAAATTAAAATGTATTTTTGGAAATTGACTCGGACTTTCGTAATAGTATTCGTGTCTCAACTACTTAGCCTATTTTTTTCATCTGCCAAAATAAAATATTTTTATTTGCTTACATCATTAGTGCTTCAATATTTTAATGTAAATAAGCTCATAAAATGATGCATACTATTAAAAAATGATTCAAAATAAGATTAGATGCAATATTAAATATATGTCGTATTTTGCATGCATCATATAGAATGATAATTCGTGCATAGTAAGTGAAGTGATGAGTAGTTGTAGCCGAGTGAGGCGAGAAGAGTGTACATGAGGTCTTGTATACGTGTGAAGTGAGGTAAATTAGTTGATAGGGTGTGTGTACGTGAGTGTGTTTTGGTGTCCTTTAAAAGTTGTATACATTAATATCATTTTAATTTAATCAAAATCTCCACTGGGCCGTTTGATTACAGAATAAATGGCAGAATATTTCCATATTCCGATAATATAATCAAATATGACGTAAAATAAGACTATCTCGGTCAAACCTCGAAAAATACGAAACCACGTTGGAAAATGTAAAATCGTCATTTTATTCTCGTGAAACATAATAAATGTATTCTTTTAAAATAGAAGAATACACTTTATTCTTCTTTTTTAAAATTTTTGACCGTATTTTATTTTTTTAAAATTTAATCATATATTATTATATAAATATTTTTTATTATTATGATATTGAACACCACATATGTATTCTAAAATATTTAAATATAAAATATTATACTTTAAAAATTTATTTTTCATAAACCAAATAGTATGTAGAATAAGAATATCTTTACTTTTTTTATAATACGATATCCTTCTACTTTATTTTTCTTAACTTTATTCTGTATCCAAACGCCCCTACATGTATATGTCTAATTGTGCATATATCTGTGTGTTGTCTTTGAAAAATCTTAAGAACTTTTAGTCAAATGCTATCCATGCCTTGCTTTAGGACCTCTAACAAAGCTATAAGTTGCAATATGTTAATTAACATGCATTAATTAAGTGCCCATGTATAATTTTAAAATCGAGTAACCATATTAGTCCAAAAGATTATATCATTTTATCATAACTAATTTTACTTTCGCCGATGTTAGAAGAAATGAAGAGTTTATCAAGAACTACATTTGAAAAATAATTTATCGTGATGGTAAAAGTACAATAACCTTAAAAGAATTGGCCAAATTCATCTTTCATAATTCTTTAATGATAAATAAAATAAGATTAAAATGTGTTTTTGGACATCGACTCGGACTTTCGTAATAGTATATTCGTGTCTCAACTACTCAGCCTAAAATTGTTTTTTTTTCATCTGCCAAAATAAAATATTTTATTTGCTTAAGTCATTAATGCTCAATATTTTGATTGAAGTATAATACATGCAAGCGGTAAAAATAGATATTTATGATCAAAAGACAAAAAACTTCCCTCTCATGAACATTATGATCCTATTCCCATGTAAGGATTGGATTCGTCAAACTCGTGTCATTTATTAATTTAGTAAAGGCATCATAAATTGGACAAAGTGGTTCTTCTCCATCTAAATCTGAATATTCACACACTCCAACTAATCTAACTTAAAATAATAAATAATTTTCAGATATGTTAACTTTATACTCTGGTATTTATTTATGAGGCCATTATTAATGATAAGTGGTAACGACTTCGGGCATGGCCAGCTCCCATAGTGTGACGGGCGGTGTGTACAAGGCCCGGGAACGAATTCACCGAGAATGGATGCTTTTCTCGGAGGTCTGGAGAAAGCAGCAATCAATAGGATTTCCCTAATCCTCCATGGAATACATATGATGAGCCACAATAATGGTTAAAGAGCATTCTAAGGATTCGTGTGATTCCGGAGAAAGAATCTTCTGAGGAATTTCCTTCTTCTTGTTGCTGGATATCTCATTCGTATACATCTTCTCTTTGTGGAACAATAAAAAAAAGCAATTCACATGTAATTTTGAATGCACTTTATGAAGAGAATGAATCTTTTTATCGAATGATCGTTCTGAGAAATATTTATCATCCGGAAAGAGGAAAAAACGGAGTCTTTGTCTACTCACCCGTCCGCCACTGGAAACACCACTTCCCGTCCGACTATGTAATTTTGTCATTATTTTCCCAAACATTATAATACGACAGAAATCATGAATTCTTAGTGCGTCCGGATTGCTTGACCCTCAAGGATTCAGTGACCTCTTATTAAATTCAACAATTGCACGAGGCAATTTGTAAAAGGTGATTTTGAAACGTTTTCTTATACAAAAAAAAAGCTTGAAAATAGTAGAAATAATTTTAAGGTTGAAATTTCAATTCCATAGACCCACACATTTTATTCACAAGTCAATTTTATATTTTGCAGTGAGTTTTGACTTGGCTTCCCAATGGATCACATCCAAAACAAAGCTAAATTGTGTCGAGCAAGGTTGTCAAGATCTCGATCTAGATTTTAAGATCTTACGATTTTACGATCTTACGGATCCCTTTCGAACTCGATCTTATCTTGAGGATCTTATATGTAAGATCTTAATACGATCTTAATTTTGATCATACGATCTTACGGTCTTATCCAATTATGTACGATCCCATATAATTAATATAATTATTTAAATATTAATTTAAAATATATTTATGATAATAAAAATTAATTTAAATGAAATTAAATATATTTTCTTTTATTTTTAATATGTTTCCATATAATTTGACTTAAGAATCGATAAAAAATGTCTTAGTGGGGGTATCATTTAAGATTTCAATGCAAAAATTTGTTAAAAATATATTTATTATTTTAAAAATATCTTATTTTATTAATAGGTAGGATCTTACGATCCTCGATCCGATCTTATGACCCCCCCTCCGATCTTATATAAAATTCCGATCTTGACAACCTTAGTGTCGAATATAAAAAAAAAGAAGAAATTTATTTTCTTACTTTTAAGAGAATTTTCGGTGTGTAAAAAGTGGGTCCGTTCATCTGCCCAAATATTAACCTCTTAAAAAAAACATAATACGGCAAGCTTTGAAAACATTTTGCCACTGGGAAAGCAATCGAGTTAATTATTCTGAACAATTTTTTCCTTCTTTAATTATTTTCAATTTTAGACAATGATAGGTACTTCGAATGCGTTATGAAGCAAAGATATGATGATGTAACAGGTATTTGTGTTTTTTATTAAAAAAATATCAACTCATTATTTTATTTATTATTGTTATTTTATTATTAATTTGTCATGCTGCAAAAAGTAATTAACATCATGAATGCCAACAAAGGGAAAAAAGAAGAGGCTAAAATGCAAATTGTGAGAAAAGTATTGGAGTTGAAGGCGGCCGTCTACCAGTAAAGAGAGCAAGGACAGACACTAGAAATTAAAAGTGCATTGTTAGATCATCTAATAAATTAATTATGCTTGAACAAGCACATATGTAAATTAATGATCCATGTTGACCTGCCTTGGCTAGACATTTATCAGTTAACAATGTCATTTGTTCTTTTTACCATTGGAATGTAAATTTCAAATTAAAGTTAATTTAGGATGTCATTCTTTGTAGAAGAGGTGTGACTTGAATCAACGTTGGGTTAAGTTTAATTAAAGTTGGATTAAAACTTGCACAATTTGAATTAAAGTGTCATAAAATATCAAACAGTATGGCATAATAAAAATTATAATTTATACAAATGACTTTATTTTAGTTTTAAAAAACCATTTGTGACCTATATAACTTAACGAGCCGAATTATTGATGGTTTACGTTAATAAATATAAAATTTATATAATAATGCATCCAATTAAAAAAAATAGAAACGAAGAAAATTTAAATTCATCACTTCATATTCATCTCCTTTTTATTATTAACATAAATTATGTATTAATGTTCTTGTATTATGTTATAAAAGCTACGCTCGATATGTTTAAACTTTGTGTTATATTATATATATTAGCTCAAATTAAATAATACAAACCAATAAATTAGTTATAATTATTTTATGAATGATATTATTAACTAAATCAGTTTATATATAGAAGGAGAAAAATGAGTATCTAATAATTACGTTGTTATAATTATAATATAATATACTATAATTTAAAAACTCATGGAACAAAATGGCGGTTGTTGACTTGTTGTAGGGGAGAGAGAGATGTCATCCCTTTTTAGATTCTAAATAGGTTATTGTTAAGTGGAGTAATGTCTCCTATTTGAAATATCTATGAATATAAAAAAATTATTGAAAAATTAAATATATGATTAAGAGCGATATAATTGAATTAGTCGGACTCAATGATAAATGAAACTTTAATCGATAAATAATATCATTAGCACACCACAAACTCTAAAAAAACTCTTTAACAAGAAATATTACAACATATTGGTGGTCGAATTAATACTTCAAAATTACAGCACTCTATTTAATGTGTTGTCTTGCGTCGGCCTCCATCAACCATCGTTATAAACTTTTTGGATCACTTTGCCATCTCTGAATTAATAATGCCCCCCTTCCAATTTGTTCTGAATAATACAATACATATATCCTTGAGACGAATTTGTGGACCCATCGCCTTCGCCGTGCCCCTCTTTAAATTCATGCGTAAATAATGCATGCATCAATCCATCCATGATCCATCGTTGCCAACAAGTTCTTCCACTGATATTTCCACTACTCATTACATCTCCCACGCCCCCCACGTGAATCCATCATTTTGTTTTAATTCCTCCTTTTTTCCACAAGTGCATTCAGTCGAATATCATGCCAACGGACTCTCTTCAAAAGAATCGAACGTTACATTGAAAAACTTATCCCCTTATTTATTTATTTATTTTATTACATTAAATTCCTGAGTTATTGAGTGAAGTGATAAGTAAAATAAGGTATCTAGTTTGAATCTCTATGATTGTAAAAAAAATTGTTTAAAGTTTTATTTATTATTATCAGATATGCGACTCAAAACGATCTTATCATATTAGTTGAGCACAAAAAAGTTTGATGAGCTCAACTTTATTAATAATACCTTGAATATAATTCAGTAGCAAATGCATTTGAACCTTATACCTTGAATAATTATAAGAGATGAAGAAATTAATCGTCTCTCTTAGAAGAAAATTTTCCGCAGTGGATCGAGGACGAAGCTTTCAAAATTTTGAATATTATAACTTTTTATTTCTTATAATATAGTGAAAGTTTCTATATAAAATATAGTCACCGTTTTGGTATAGGAACAAAGTGAGAATTAAGTTATTGTTCTCAAACTTCTAACCAAACATATTTTAAGTTAACTTATTCACTTGTAATTATTGTAAATGTAATAAAAAAGTGAAGATTTTGTGTTCTTGAGAGATAGGTGCATTCAAATGGGCCAATCTTCCTGTTGCTCTCTATTTTATATCATCTATTAATTTTTTCATTTAAAAAAACAATTCTATCATCTCGATTTTGTTTGATAATTTAACGTAATAAGGATGAGTTAGGATGGTAGAATAAGAGTTGATAGACTAATTGTGATGGATGTTTATATAAATCATGTTTGACTACAAAATTATAATACAAATTGGTTTACTTATTTTTTATTTGAATATAAATCATAATATATGAGTTATGAAATGTTAGGTTAGATAAATATTTTTGTTATTTTAAAATAATCTTCTCTACTTTTAATTTGATTAAAAAGAAATAAATGGTAAAATAAGCATAATTATTTTTAATCATCCAAAAACCACCAATTTATTATTTTTAATTTAAAATTGTGATGAGTTTATTACTATTTTTAACATAACTTCGCTTAAAATTTAAAAAATGATATTAAAGTTATGAGTTTTTAAATCCGTCCCACTTCAATTAAATTAAATGTAAATCCATCCTCACCAATTTCTTCATTCAAACAAAAGCCAAAAGATAGAGATGATGAAGATTGAACCTTGTTAAATCTCTTATTTAATTCTTCCTTTTTTTCCCTGGTTAACTCTCTTATTTACTTCTTTTTTTTTCTGTCTGTTTTACAAAACCATTCTATTCATGCTTTAATGTCTCTTTGTTACAATTTAGAATGCCGATATCTGAAAAAGAAAAAAATAAATATATATAAGGAAAAAAAGAAATATGTGAATCTAAAATAGGTCCACATATATGAATTCATCCTTAATTGATAAATCAATAGCGATTCTTAATAAATATTTTTTTGAGTGAATTTAAAATGAATTTAAGTCCACCGTTGATTTGTTAATCAATGATAGTCCATCTATGTGAATCCATCTTGATCCACATAATTCTCAATCCCTAAGTATAATGCATATTTATATATTGTAATATACTGCGTAAAAGGATAATTGATCGGTCGATTTTAATGAAGAGTGATATGTACAATATATTTATCATCTTATTATAGTCCATATAAATAACATTTATTTTTCTGAAAGTTAAATCGACCCCCCCGCACATACGTCTTATTCAGTTAAGCAATTTTTATATTAAAAGTATTAGTTAAAAAATGAAAAATAATAAAAGAAAAATATAAACTATAAAATAAAAGAGGCATATAAACTCCAATTATGAAATTTGAAGTCAGAATCTTTAGATCCATAAGAAGAGCCAGGACATTTTTTTCATTATTATCACACTTGATGGAAACCTAATTCATCAAATTTTCTTGGTCAATCAATGATTCAAACTGCAATGTCTTTGGCTCGGCAGTGAGTTGTCTTTTTAGTTAACCGGTTTTGATTAGGGAAATTTTTGGCAACATGTTGGCGTCCATGTAATCTTTTTTGCATACGACGTCATGAGTCGCAAAATTCCATTTTTTCCACGGTCCCACGGCGGCTAACAAATTTTTTTTCAGCCAATCGCATTTACATTGAGGAAAAAAAAAACGCGGGTGTAGAATTAATATAATATATATTTATTATTTCATCTGGTTTATTAATTAAACTATGTATCTTCTTGTGATCATAATTATCCATTTATTATTAATCAGATAGTTATTATTTACGCCCTTATAAGATGTTTAAATACTGAGTAAATCCAGTAAATATTCAAGAACTAATCGTGATTCACGAATAATCAATTAATTGTAATTTGTATAGAGTCAGGTGTAAAAAGAAGTGTTCTACACTCGATTTGCCCACCTTTTTTTTTTTGACAAAATTTTGAAATTCAGAATTTGGCTAAAAATTTAACATTATTTAATGAGTACTTTGGTGATGCAAGTTGTTAACCACACAGTGACACAAGCATTATACCTCATACTTTGATGAAATAATTAGAGATGAGGCATTTAATGCTATGGTACCAATGAAATCATTGGTATTTAATCTTAGTTTAAAGCTATATACTTTTTTTATTGAAAAAACACCATATTTCACCTCATACTTATTTGATCATTATCGTTATTTTTTCTTTTCCAATTGCCATGCCTATTATTACAATTCAATTCACACATAAGATTATTTGGCATAGATTGAAAATTTTGCTTACGTACACGTAAGTCGATTTCGATTTGGGAACAAAAATGTAAATAGGTTGAATATTTAATTTGTGCAAAATATTTTCTGGTGACTGTTTTCAGTTATCAAAGGATGTCCACGAGCCTAATGCAAGAAAAGGAGAAAAAAAATAAGTTGGAACATAAAATTGATTATTTATACAACATAAATTAATGTATCCAGAATTCTAATAAGAATGTTACTTTTTTTCAAGTAATATTCCGTTGGAGTAAATCTAAGGAAAAAAAAAAGACGAACTCAAATAAGCTGACGGATGAAAAATGAAATTTAATTAATATATTTTTGTTGGAGCTTTAGTGCTCGAGAAAAATTGCATTACAGGAAAATATTAAAAACTAACAAAAATATGATGGTAGCATGTTATTAAACAGCAAAAATCAATGAGAGGATAACATTTAAATTTGGGAAATTACTCGTAATTAATCTCAACCCTCAAAAAATTTATATAGGCACTTTCCTTATAAAAAAATTACTTTATTTAGTACTTTTTGTTGTAATGTCTGAAAGTCAAATATCTACGAATTAAATTAAATTAGAAATATAAACAACTATTCGGATAATGGGATTGTTTTTTTTTTATTGTTGTTGTGGGAGAACACGTTAAATTACGAAATTTGTTAAGTATAATTGAAAAATAGATGAATTTTTTCGACTGTCATAAAATTCAATGCATTATCTGCGTATCTAAAGGCAAATATTCCACAAAAATTCGGTAATAAATAGACAAGTACCAGTACGGCAGCGAAAGATTTCGGATTCAAACCACGGATCCTGTCGCATCGTTGCTCGTGAAATCTACTCCTTTTAAGACGCACTGCAGGTCCTGAACTCGGTACCCGGTGCCCGCCCGAGACCCGGTCCCCGGCCCCCGGCAACTAAAATAACCGCAGCGCATGAAGGGCAATTTGGGGAATCCACAGAGGGCCAATTTCCACGTCGGTCCCATGGGCATGGACCACGTCAGCACGCCCGCCACTCCGAAGTCCGAACCATAGGACAAGGGGCTTTTTGGGGAATTCGAGTGAAGCTGATAAGACACCGCTGGTAAAGTTTTTCGTTATATATCTTCGCCCCCCTTCTCCTCCATTTCGCGTCTTCGCTTTCCCCTTCGTTTTATTTATCTCCAGGTTCCAACCTCTTCCTTATCTTCTTTCTCCTTCTTGCTTCGTTGTCGCCGGAGGAATCAGATCTGCCAAAAACCCTCCCAAAACCCTACTTTTCGATCGTTTCCACTATTTTGGGCTCGAGATTTGTAAGCTCGAGCAGTCAAAATTGGATCTTTCTAGTGCTCTTGTCCGAAAAATCCGAGCTTTTTCTTTCCTTTAGTGTGTGCAGAGCGTGGTGGACGAGCTATTGGGTTATTTCCGTGTTTGATGAAACTTCGAATCGACGACGGCCGTGTTCTTGGCTCTGCGCGATGAATCCGACGGGTTTCGTGCGGCGGGGCCTTGAAATTGACGCCCGTGACGCTCTGTTGAACGTTTCTGTGCACGTTACGGTCACGAAGAAGACGTTGCCGCTCAAGAAGCTCCGGTGGGAGCAAGCAGGCAAAGGCCGCGGGCGGAAGCTGGTTCGGATCCACGTCACCGACGCGGACGCCACGGATTCGTCCTCCAGCGACGAGGACGAAGGCGGCCCCACCCGGCGACGGGTCAGGAGGTACGTGCAGGAGGTGACCGTCGAGGTGGCGGCGCCCGTGGCCCTCGACGCAGCTCCTCCTCGTCAGTCGGTGCCTTCGAAACGATCCGCCGTGAAGGCCGCCTCACCGGGTGAGACTGTCGGACGGGAGCGGTTCCGGGGAGTGCGCAAGCGGCCGTGGGGGCGATGGGCGGCCGAGATCCGCGACCCCACTCGGCGGAAGCGCGTCTGGCTCGGGACCTTCGACACGGCCGAGGAGGCGGCCGCCGTGTACGACAACGCCGCCCTCAAGCTCAAGGGCGAGAAAGCCGTCACCAACTTTCCGAAAGAGAACAACCCGAAATCGGTGACGCCGGAGCCACCGCCGCCCGCAGCGTCAAACTCGTCGGACTCGCCCATCATCGTCGACAAGGCCGAACTCTCTGCTCACCCGTTCCCTTCGCCGACGTCGGTCCTCCGCCACGGATCTTCTGACCCGTCGCCGTTCGACATCTTCGACTACGGCATCCTCGACGCGTTCGGCCTCAACATCGAGCCGCCCCCTCTGTTCTCGACGGATTTTTACTCGGCCCGGCGGCAGCGGTGGGATCTGGACGAGTTCTCCGAGTTCGACTCGGCCGATTTCCCGCTCGAGCTGGTGAGCTTTTAGAATACCGGAACTGTCCTCGCATCCTGTTCCCCCGTACAGGGCCAATTCGGTCTTTGCAGCTACTACTGCTTTCACTAGCGGCTAGCGAGTGGTTACCAAGTGTGTAACAGCGAGTAATGTTTTATGATGTGTTGATATGTAAGTTTTGTTTACTATTCACTTTTTATTGTTTACTTCGAAATATGAGAACAAAGTTTGAACAAAAATGCTATTTTAGTTGAGATTACTTCGTGGGTGCTTTCCTTAAATTCTACGTTTCAGGTGTGGAAAGGTCAAGGATATTGGTGACTAATAAATATAAAATTATTCGTGCGTGCATATATATATATATTAAAATTACCTTGTGTGCGTAATTCATGGCGCTCTCATGCTTCACGAAGTGGTTCCACGTGTAAGGCGGAGGTATCGTGAAAGCTAGCAGAATAATTAACTTCTGGTCGCAAGATATTATTGTTTTTTTATCTTTCACGGGTGGGTCCCGCGCAGCGGCCTTTGGGCGTCTCGGAAGAGAGCACGATGACGTGGCGGCAGCAGACCCGTCGGATGTCGGGAGGGGCGGAAGGCGCGCGAGGCGGGACGCGTGGCGGGGCGGTGGGGCCCGGTGTTGTCGCCCGGTCGGGTTCGGTGGGCATTTAATTAAGTCGCCGCGGATCGATCGTGGGATTCCGGTGGGATTTTGCCGCCCGCGGCAGCCGAATCTTTCGCGCGCTTTCTGGTGGGCTTATTGACAAAAGCACCCCTATTTTTTTTCTTTTCTTTTTCTTTTGTCACGAGGTGCTGCCGAGGTGGTACGGCGGCGGATTTGATCATGGCCGTCCGATAGGGTTTGGATGGGTGGAAATTAATTAGAAGGGACTCGCCAAGGCATCGCCACCCATGGGCTGGTAGGTGGAGGACAAGGAGATCGATCTGACGTGGGGGGAGAAGGAAGGAAAGAGAGGGTGAAATGTTGTTTTCGTAAAAATGGGATATTAAGTTACGGACATCATTATTATCATTTTAAAAATTATTATTATTATTATTTTATCTCATAAAAATAAAAAATTTCAATATTTTCGACACTCAATAATAATATATTTTAAAGTGACAATAATAATATCTTAAGTTATAGATAAAAGGATTAATTGAGTTTCGAATTTGTCATAAGTCCATAAGAAAAAGGGATTAAGTAAAAAAAAGAAGAATAAGTTTAACTAAATTAGACTTCCTTTCTTCTAAAGAAGAGCGAAATTTCTGTGGAGCCAATTATCGGATAGGTACCTTTTGTTTCTTACGAACATTTTAATTTTAATAAATTAAAACATCTTGGGATTTGGTGTGATCGAATTTCCTTTTTTAAATATGTTATAAGATCATTTTTAGTAAGTTTTTTCTCTCCTAATTAAATTTCATAGAAATTGCTTTTAAAGAATTTGGAATCGATTTTTGTTCTTCAAAAGATGTGAAGATTCTTCAAAAGATGTCACAATCAGATTGATAAATAAGAAAAGGTATCACTGATGAAATGTAGACCACGATATCAAGCTATATATCGCAGAAAACGGTTAGAAAGATTTCAAAAAATATAAAAAATAATATTGTTATGATTAAAATGTGACAATTTAGATCTTGTAGGAGAATTTGTTGGTTTTCTATATTAATTAGAATAACGAAAATGATTTCTGTAGACAATGTTATGATTATATCGAGCCTCATCTGTTAATAGATCTAAATAGAATATGATTAATATTAATAAATTTTTTAAGAAATATTTGTAAGGAGTTAAAATATGATAATTTGATATATAAACCCCTCGAATTGCACGGGAAAGTTAAAATTAAAGAAATATGATATTTGTAAATACACGTATAACTTAGTGCAACTAATTTTTAATAATGACATGAAAAAAACATAAAAATCTAAGATAATTATCAACAAATTTTAGAATGTGTTTTTAGGGTACGACTAAATCTTCAGTGGGATATAGCATCAGTTTCTAGGTCGCAAGTTGATTTGGTCCTGTTGGCTTGCAAAAATGTTTAGTTAATAAATTGTATTTGATATAGTTCGCTACTTGTTTCTCGATTGGCTATTTTACTCTTGTTATTTGATTAAACATTTAATGAAAGTTGTGAGACCTAACGGTTCACTTAATAAATAGTTGACCTTAATATTGATTAAACAAGTGTATCATTAATCATTATCAATTACACGGTATTTAATATTTTTTTATTATGAGTTCAATGTGTGTGTCTAGCGTTGTTTTTCGTATGAAGCGCGTGTCAAATAATTTTACACATATTTTTTTTATATTTCTTCATTAATATGTTAGATGATCAGGATTCAAAATAATCGATAATAATTATATTCATTACTTTCAAAATTTTACGAATTTATGCATATTATCATCATTCATAATAGATATGGTCACTTTTTATAACTTATTATATTATAAAACTAGTTTTTATTGTTATCAATAATCCTTTAAATTATTAATGAAGAAAAATACTAGGAAAAAAAAAAAGAAACTTTGACATACCTTCACACGAAGCATTGTAAATCTAGCAAACAATTAAAGGAAAGTATTTTGATTCTATAAAAGTAAAGTATTGTTAATGCATCATGTCTTCTTTTTTTAAGCATTGTAAATCTACCACACTTCATCCTAATTTCACAAGAGACTACATTTTGATATAAGCTAACCTAGAATATCAGTAAGTCTTATTAAAGCATTGGATCATGAATTTCTAGTCTCGTCACTTAAAAATAGATTTCTAAGGATTCATATATAAGAAATTCAAAACTGAGCAGCTACTCAACGCATATATATATAACTCAAATTATCACAAGTTTTGGGCACACTCCAATGGGTCAATTAAGCCCGTTTTGACATAAGCATTACAAGGGATCTTCCATGAGCACTCTAACAAATCAATGCCCGCAAATAAAGTAGAGATTATCATGTTAATAAAACGAGTCAAAGGCTAAAGGAACAACACGCTATTAATAAGAGAAATACAGAATGTTAAAGTAGATTTATGATCTAGGTATATAGATGTAATAAGACATCTAGATCCATTGTTTCGTCACACCAATTACATCTCCTATTTCGAAAGTTACCGCCTGACTGATGATGTCGACGGTGGCAATTTTTTACCCCTCTTATCACGGTCACATAGAAAGAGACTGAAAAGGAGATGAGAGGTCAGATGGAGAGGGAAAATGAGAAGGAAGAGTTTAGGAGGAAATAAATGAGAACTAAATTTCCTTCGGTTGTGTTTGGATATGTGAACAAAAATTCTATCAAATTTTTGAAATTTCTTGATATGATAGTTTTGTTCCTACGAGTATTTGGACGAAATTCCAATCTAATTAGAACTAATGAACTTGATTTGATGGATAAATTCCAATAAGTTTTTTAGTGTGTTCAGAAAAATTTCAAAAGAACAACAAAAACTCTGTAGTTCGCACTCCTCGGGGGGACGCGGCTGTGACCTTGGACGATGCCAAGATCATTGGGGTCATGAAATTCTTCGAGCCCTTGGATGAGGAAGACGTCATCAGATATCTCGACCTTCCGACGGTGAGCTCGAAAGAAGTGCGTCGAAAAAATAGCAACCGCTGCCACCCTAATCCTGCTGAAGCTCCTCTGATACGCATCTGCAAAACAATGACATCAGAAACATAAACATGATGAGACCCGACGGGAGAAGAAAAATCCCCATCTCCTTCCTTTGATGAGAGTTGGATATTTGAATCACAATTTCGTCAGATCTAGTAGATAACTGGACTCGTCCATTAGGACCTCCAACTCGTGTGCTTTCCCTGCAAGTACTTGGAAAGTGGATTTCCATTGTGTCCTCCAAGCATCGGTGGATGCACTCAAGTCACTCCACCCTCCGGTGGCCCTCTTTGCCGTTGAGCTCGTGCACATCCTCCACCTCCTTCGCTCTGCCGCCCTCGAGGTCCTCATCTTCGCACACCACCGCCTCTGCCCTCCGCCCTCAAGGTCCTCCACTCGGTCGCTTGCTCCCTTGACCCTTCCTCTGACTATGCTTTTGACAATGCGGATGGCGGCCACCCATCGAAAATCTTCCATTAAATCATGATTCGGGGGTCAATGCAAAGTCTGTGATGTTGATGCAAGGCTCGGAGGGAGGCAACGAATGGGGCGAGTGGAGAGGAAAGAGGGAGAGAGAGTTAAAATAGCAAGTTCTCACAATGGCTGAGAACTTTATTTCACGACCTTTTGCAAAAAAAGGTCCGTCTCGTCGTCATGTGACAGGAACTTTGAAAGTTTCTGTCATAAAGGAAGTTTGGTAGAACTTGGACATGTTATTGCCCAAGAACTTGCCCAAATTCTGCATCCAAACACAACCCTCGAGAATGATGGGATGATTAACAACGATCGAATCTCGGTCGGACGAAGAAACCATGTTCAATTTTGCCATTTCGACTTGGCTACACCTTGGCAATGATTCAATGTAGGGGTGTTCCAACGATGAACCCGATGATCCAAATTGTTTGGGTCGGGTTAGGTCATTAGTTTAGTCAGGTTGTTCGACCCGACCTTAACCCAACCTTGGGTCAGGTCAGAATTTTTTGACTTGAGTCGACTTGACTCGAAAATCCATTTTTTTATTTTCTTAATTTTTAACTTATATTTTGTATTAAAATCAAAAAAATATTTTAAAATTTTTAAATGTGTACAATAATATTTAAATGTTTAACAAATTATTTTATGTTTTTAAATAACTCTCCCCCTCCACCTCTTCCCGGCCTCTTTCCATCGTGCAGCCAGATATTAATGAAAATTTATGTTTTAAAAAATTAATTATTATTTACCTGTACATTATTTTTAAAAGGAAAACTATAATCTATTTTAATCATACTCAAATTAATAAAAAGAAAATATTAATATTAATTTGACTCAAATTAAATTGTTTATTTTAAATTATTTTAAGCAAAAAAGTGTACTTTTAATTCAATTATTATTTTGGATGCTTATAATTATTTTAATCAAACAATCTTTCTTCTAAACAAATTAGAATATTTAAATATTAATAGAGTTTTAGAATATTTAAAAAATTCCATGCATGCAGACACCGCCAAATAACCTAACTAATTAAAATCCTTATTTTAATTGTTTTTAATTTCGAAAATAAAAAAGTCATAATATATTAATTTATTAACTAATTTGTAGAGTTAATTTTAAAACTCCTACTCTCACTCAAATTAAATATTAATTATATTTCTCTCTCCATCTCCCCCTCCCCCACCTCCTCTGTCTCCACCATGCAGCAAAAAAAAGTGTACTTTTAATTCAATTATTTTTTTGGATGCTTATAATTATTTTAATCAAATAATCTTTCTTCTAAACAAATTAGAATATTTAAATATTAATATAGTTTTAGAATATTTAAAAAATTCCATGCATGCGGCCACCGCCAAATTACCTAACTAATTAAAGTCCTTATTTTAATTGTTTTTAATTTCAAAAATAACAAAAGTCGTAATATATTAATTTATCTTATTTAACTAATTTTGTAGGGTTAGTTTTAAATCTCCTACTCTTTTACAAATTAAATATTAATTATATTTCTCTCTCTCTCCACCGTGCAGCCAGATAATTTAATTTGTAGGCTTAATTTTATATATTTTTTGTTTAAACTCATCATATATTATCATCTTATTTAACAAATTTCGTAAGATTAGTTTTATATTATTATCTTATTTAACAATCCATGTCAGATTAGTTTTACCTTTTAGATTTAAAATTTCGTAAAGTAGTTAAATTTTATTAATTGAATTTTTAATAAAAGATACGTGTCATTTTGCTATAAATTATAATTATGATTAGTTATTATTAATAGATGACACATATCATCACCATAATAAGCCATTTGTCATACTCTTATGCTCCATGCTTTTACCTCTACATATATATATATATATATATATATATATATATATATATATATATATATATTATAATATTTTTATATTAAATAATATTAAAAATAAAAAAATGATCACCCGACTCGAATCGAGTCGAATTGGATTGGATCCAACTCTCCAAAAAGGGGTGACCCAATCCGATCGAAATCGAACGGGCTGGGTCGAGCTCGGACTTCAGCGGTCGCTAGGACTTCTCCGGCTGGATCTTGCCCCCCCCGCCAACCAGAGACCGGAGAAGGGACGCCCGCGTGCGTGATGGAAGAATGACCGCTACGTGATTGGAAACGGCCATGAGGATAGTCGTTCTGGCCGCGGGCGATATTTTTTTAAAAAAATTGAAATAATCATTTTGTCGATTGCAGTCGTGGGAATGGTTTTCCCGCGATTGCAGTAGTTGGAAGGCTTTTCCCACGACTGTAGCCGTGGAAAAGTTTCTATGACTGGAGTCGTGGGAACGCTTTTCTCGCAGCCTAAGTCGTGAGAACATTTTTCTACGTTTGTTACCGTGGGAAGTTCCCATAGTTGGACTCGTGGCAAGTGTTCCCACTGCTGCGTCCGTAGGAACTGCCACCGCTCCAACCGTAGATTTTCTTGCGGCCCAAATCATGGGAACGTTCCCACGGTTTGAACTGTGAGAACATTTTCTCACGATTTCGGTCGTGGAAACTTCTCATGGCTCTGACAAAATCGTGGAAAAATTAATGCGACGAACAATTTTTCGACGGTTGCCTCTTGGCAACGATTTTTTCATATTTTTCCACGGCTGAAATAATGAGAAAACATAAATTTTCTTGTAATAGAGTCCATATCGGATCAAATTCAACCGTAAATGTCCGTAGCATCCATGTTTTTTTAATCATGCTGTTACATAAACAAGGATGAACCGTTTAATTTATAATAAAATTTAACATTACTTAAAATCAAAATAATCGGAATCCAATCACTCTTGAAACATCAGCGTCCTGAGCAACGTGCAAATGAGTACAGCTGCATCAGGCTTTATAACTTTTGACAACACGCATAAATAAAAAAAAAAGATGCTAATCACGTGAAGGCATTACATGTTACAAACTGTGCTTGAAGTATATTATAATAAATAATCTATGAAGGTACTATCTTTTACCACTTGGAATATTGTTTTTCACTGCGGTAAAAACTAAAAACGGCTTCGATTTAATCGTTAACTAAAAATAGGTGGATATATGTTTTCGATTAACTATAAAATATTTATGATAAACAGCAATCTGGTTTGATCAGATGAGAACTAATCAACTTGATGTTTTTTTTTCTCGAATACAAACGATTATGTCATTAATTATTAGTTACATGAAAAACACAGAAAAGTTTGAAACCACAAAATCAAATCATGACTAATAGCACCGCCTGTCTACTTGTCTATATGAATTAGCCAACCCGTTGACTGGGTATGAGGACTTGATATCGTACATGAAGAAGTTATGCCCCACTAAAAGGAATACATCGTTACAACATTGGATGTTTGGACTTTCTGTTACATAAATGATTAGGATAACTTGCATGCATGAGCGAAAAAAAATTGAGTGATTAATTCCAATGGCAAGTGGTTTGAACCTTTCACATAAAAGATCTTTCTATATTAAAAAAAATCTATTTGTTATAAAGAGAAAACTTCAACATTTCAAATATTGAATTTTTTGGATATTAAATTAATTAAGCTCATCGAAATGAAAATCAAAATTATATAATGACTTATTCAGAATTTAATTAGTCACTCATTCACTCCTTATCAGTATATATATTGTTCTATCTAAATACGTAGGTGAAACCAAACAACCGAGTCCGGGTGGAACTTGGAAGGTTAGGTAAAGATGCACGCAACTACCTTTTCAGTTGCACGCATGCCCCATGGGTGCGATGGGGGGCCCCTGCAATTTTGCCTGGTTCCCCAATATATACCAGGCGTAGATGCATTTGCCTTCTTCCTCGATCGTCTTCACTCTTCACATGCCTTGGACGAAATCTGAAAGAAGCTACGTTCGTGCGTACTAATTAAAACTTAGGTTTCCAAGTACCCATCACACCTCTTAGGTGTGGTTTGTTTGGGGTTAACTAAGGGAAAATATAGATATTCTTTGAATTATCATCAAACATGTGTTCCATTCTTAAAAAAAAAGTACAAAGAATAATTTTATCATTTAAAAAAAATTTAACCTTGTAAATAGTAAAAATCTATGAGTTATGATATTCTTTATAAAAGGTGGAATACAAACACTGCATAATTCGATTGAATATATTCTTTAACCCCGATCTATTTTAACCCTCATCCAAACGGGTCTTTGGTGTACCATCACACTTGGCAAGTACTGAACGATATTTGATACGACGACGTCGACTATTAACGTTTGATTAATGGAGAACATAATAATTCAAGCATCTTTCACGTCGTAGATCTCTTCGCAAATTAATTGTTCAATCAATGCGGGGTGTACACTTTTATCTGCCGAACCGTAGCCGCATGTGTTAGCATTGCATGCATGCTCCCACGTCCGGGCGCCAATATCTATCCATAAAGTAAATACAACAAATGAGAGTTGAGGTCAACTCTTATCATTTAAGTATATTTCGAGTTGGAATTTTTTTAAGGTAAAAAAAAGATAGTGGAAGATTCACTTTTCGTTAATAATACTTAATCATATCCTAATTATAAATTCATCTAATTCTTAAGATACCTCGAAGTAAAAGATATTTTCTGACGGGGAGAAATTACAAGAAAATTAGAGAAGACACACAAATTTATTTAGGTTCACCCTTGAGATTAGGGCTATGTCCTGCAAAAAGATTTCACTATATCGTTTAGGTTTATAACCGTCACACAAATTATATCTGAAAATAGACTATATATAAGCCTCTCCAAATCGAATTTAAAATTCAAATAAAACAGAGAGAAAATCTAATCAGAACCATACGAGCCGGCTAAATAAAAGTCCAAACCCGTCTAGATTTCGGGAGCGCTTCCCCCGAACCCCCGTCCACTCACCGGCCCGCCGTCGGGGGGCGGGCCCCCTGAACCCCCCTTTCGTTCGTACGCCAGCAACACATGTAATTAGGTAATACTCAGATTCTTCTAAGCTCACGTGGACGAATCCTCGTGTGAGAAACAAGGGGTCCTGAAGTATTCATCAACTCCAATATTTTCGGACACTACGAAAGTCTCGTTGTCCGATCAAATAATTTCTGTAGGAGGTAAGGATGGACTACAGGATTTTCTGTCCTAGGTTTAAGAGATGAAACTGTCGATCAAAATATTATGATAAATTTTAGATGTGATTTACAATTAATTTATTTATTTTTATTATGAGATAGATATCCTAATTTTAAGAGATTAATTTAAAATTTTAGTCCGTATGTAATTTCTATATTTGTAAAGAGAGTATCTATATGATTTTTTTGAAGTTCGAATAGAAAATTATCTGTTTAATAATTCTTCTCTATTTTTATCTAATAAAATTTTGCGTCATTTTACATTTCTCCCGCGTTTTACATTTTTATCTATAGTTGTGTAATCTCTCGTACGAGAGAGGAATTAGTTGAGTATCGACTTTTGGATTGTCCTCTCACAAGCCACGTAGGTAGGCTTGGCTTCATAGATATGGAGGTTGGCAAAAAAAATCTATCCATAAATTCTCTCTACGTACGTACAGATATTGATCCCCGATCGATCACAAGGCCGGTGCATGGGGGACCATCGGAATTAATGATCTCATCGGCAAACGTTCGGACGACGACGTCGCAAAAATACGACCAGCTACGGACGAAGATAATAAAGATTCGTTGGAATTTAATCGCCGTCGGAGGCCCGTCCAACAACGTCCGGCGATGGGAGGTACGTGTCATTAAATTGCATGCATGCATTGCATCTCGATTCGCCTGATTCAGTGCCGTGACCGTTCCATGGTGATTCGAGCTACTGTGGAGGGGAATTAGTTCGTCGACGGAGAAACCTAGAAATTTCTTTTTTTTGGAGAAATCGAGAGATACATATACATAATTAGCATATGAACATACTGATTGTAAGTCGTGACAGGAAAATAAAATAAAATAAAATAAATAAGAAATGGAAAGGAAAGGTGATTTTTTTCTACGAGAATAATATTTTAAAGAGTTTTTTTTTCACTGATACTCTTGAACTATAAATTTTTTTCGTGCCTACTCACGTCTTTCGAATATTCTGCTGATCTCCTTGAATTATATCGCCTTTTTCACTTAAATTCATTCATTAACCTCTGTCAACTTTTCGTTAATTTTTATTTTTTTATTTATAAAATGACTAATCTACTCTCACACAGTTCCAATTCTGATGCTCATCCCTAATTTTCCCTTTTGTGATGGTTAATCCCTAGATCTCATCCGTCATTCTCCTAAACGAAAGGGGATCGATCTCACTTTATCAGAATGGCAAACACTTTATCAGAACGACAAGAGGTCATCGACGACGACGATGGAGGCGTCGGACGGAGGTTCTCCAAGGCACTGGATGAAGTTAGGATCGGTGGTCTGGCAGGAGAAGGTGGCGGCACCGTCCACAAGAAGGACGACACACAGTTGGAAGAGGCCAGGGAGAAGCTTTTGCTCCAACTCCATGAGGCAGCGGACCGCATGAAGCTCGTGGCCCGTTAGTGCCGCCTTCGTTGTCGCCATCGAAGGGCTCCGACGAGAGCGCGAGGGTGGTAGATCCCGAGGCAGAGGCGGAACTCTCATCGTTGCCAGCGGTGAAGCCGTGAACCTGAGGATGAGACGGAGCGTCGGGTCTAGGGTTCCAACAGGCATCGACAGGTGTAACGCTCCCAAAATCTGCTCTTCCACCACGCTGGATCAAGGGAGCGCTACACTGCCTACGTTGGCCTTGACTTTGACTTTGACCGGTCAACGTATGATCCACGTGGCAATAGAAATGACAGAGAAATAATAATGAAATGGGAATGCGGAAGAAATATCATTTGGGAAATCAAAAGGGTGTCACATTTAAGGAATAGTTCATGAAAAGGGGAATGCAGATAGATCAAATTGTTCAAGCAAATATTTACATAGCAGGGTTAAAAGTGGAAATGCAGATGTCTTTGGAGTACAAGATTAGAAATAAACTAGTAAAGAAATAATAGAGCGTAAAATCGTAGTGTCTTGTAAAATCCTAAATCAGGGACATGGAATGCCCATGAGCTAACGTCCCTTTTTCTGATGGAGGAAAGTCTTATACATTCTTTACTATGGTGGATATGGCCTCAAGTGGGCCTATCGGATGTGGGGTCCAATTATAGAGGATCGGGGCCCAAACAACAATAATGTGTCATTCTGCCCGACAGGACCTGGGCCGGGTGGAAGATTAATCGGGCCGGATCGTTGTCGAGCGAACTCTGATGCCGGGCCCGGGCCGAGTTAGCATTTGGCTCGGGCCGAGTTACGATGATTGTTCCGTGTGTCATCCCGACCGATCTGGTGCTCGATCCGGTCGACCGGTGGTTACGGCCCGGCCCGAGTTGGGGTTCGACTCGATCGGGTCGTTGAACAGTCATCTCGCGACATCGTCGACGAGAGAACTCGGGCCGGGTATAGTGATACCCGAACCGTGCACTATCGTGACCCGGACCGGGTTGTTCATGACCCGGTTCGGGTTACTAGTGCGCCGGATCGCGCCACCCATCTTCCTTCTCTCCGGCTGAACTCCAGCCATCCAATCTCAATACAGGTAATACGAAAAATGTTTCTACGGTGCTCTATGTCATAATAGAATCGAAACGCGCAACAATAGATCTACATTTCTTCATCTAGGAGATTGTACACCTACGGTACATCTTTTGGTCGAATTTCGATCGCCAGTGTCGCTGTCGTCGTTTGATCGATCGCCGGATGTTCTCAGCCAGCGAGGGTGCGCGCCTAATCCTCGTGGAGGTGTCAAGGGTGGTCGGTTCGTTTGTGCTTGGCTCGCTTGGGCGCTCGACGTCAAATCTCCGGTCGCTCATCCGCTCGTCGTAATTCGCCGAAAAGGAAGAAGAAGAGAAGAGGGAGGCAACAAAAGGACGCAGGAGGAGTCCTCTTCACTCCTCATATAGCCCTGCTGCTCCTTCGTGGCCAACGTGGGGGAGTGGGGGTTGAGGGAAAGAGGGGAGAGAGAATTTGTCGGGTGACCGATTCTCTCGTTCGATTTTTTAATTATGAAATTTTGTATTTTTAAGTTTCAAATAAGGAGAAATATGGGCCGGGTATTACAACAGGTGCCTGAGCAGTACGTCACCGGAGAAATGAACTGTGCGGCTGAGGTAGGAGGATGTGGAGTGGAGTGAACAGGCCAAGTTATCCATCACGCTCATGAGGGACGAGATCAACGAGGACATCTACACCATCACGGGCCATAGGGCTCATCGCCGGTCGCGCAAGCGTCCGCGCGCCGTTCAAAAACAACTTGATGTGAGACCTCCCCATATTCTTTTGTCTTTATTCTTCATCATTTTTTTTACTTTTTTTCTCATCGGGACTCGATATTTTCAACGAAACAAGAAACAACTTTTATGTCTCCTGCATCGATCACCATAAAAGATCGAATTCTGTGAGTAAAGATCAGACTTTTATGCTCATTCCCAATGTTTTGTTCTCTTGTTGCATTTGATGAGCGCATCTAGGTTGACAAATGAAAGGGGATCTCATTTTATGAGTACTGTGTGAGAATAAATTGGTCATTTTATAAATAAAAAAATAAAAATTAACGAAAAAATTGACAGAGACTAACAGATGGACTTAAGTGAAAAAAGTGATATAGTTCAAGAGGACTTAGCATAATATTAGAAAGACGTGGATAGACGCGAAAAAAGTTCATAGTTTAGGGTCAGCAAAAAAACCCTATTTTAATTTTAATTTTTTTTGCGTTCTCCACGAAAACATGTTCTAACTTGTCTCATTCCTTACTTTTATGATCAGTGACAGTGAGGCTCATTTTAATTCTCTTTTAAATAATGTCACAAGAAGCTTTAAATCGCCTAAGAGGATATATATGGATGGGGCCGCACTGGTTGAAAGGTATGCCCATCATTTGGAGGATATATATGGATCCAAGAATTGATCCCACAAATATTCACCCAACCAATTTAAATGTTTATCACCAATGTCATTATATAGACAGACATATGATCCCATGTGATGTAAACTTCATATGCTTCTTTGAGCTTGTTCACTTTGATCTGATATATAATTTGAATATTAATGTAAGATATTTATTAGGAGATAATATTTTGGAGAGCTGTATGGCGTTGGCAACTCCAACATGTCATTGTAATGGTGGGCATGTCCTAAGTCCTTTCCATATAAGGATGATGGAGAGGCCATAAACAAATCCAAACCAAAACGTCAATTCGTCCGTCTTTGCTAAAAGTAGTATGTATTAGAGAGGATAGGATTCTTAATATAAAAATCATGAAAAACATCTACCTTGGTTTTTGTCTTCTTTCTTTCGTGAGGAATTTTCCCTCTTATTTAAAATTTGAAGTTGTTATCTTTTCCCTTATCTTCTAGTATAAATTGGGCAAATTTCTAATTTGTATTTGCCTCAACTGCGTTTGCAGAGAAAATGATGATAAATGCATAAAGAATGGTCTGCTAGCTAGTTGCAAACACAGATAGGATTGAAGTGGAACCTATTTTTTTGGTATCAATATATATTCAGAAAACTACTAGCCTCTTGATAATTTTGATGGACTGTATATGTACTTTAAATCTTGATTGACTCAAAAGTACAATTATACAATAAACTTATCCATATGGAATAATCTTTAGGTTGGCTCCCACATATTTGAACCGTGTTTCCGCAGTAGCATTAGGAGAATTAGTATAATGATAAAAAAGCTCAAATTGCCAAAATTGGAACAAAATGATAACTTTTTTTTTCATGGTAACCTTATTCAGGACAACTATGAATTAATGGGTGAGCAAGATAACTCCTCAATATTAAGAGTCGAAAAGTTAATAACTTTAAATTCGAACTCTTTGAATAAATATTTAAAGCTCTAAGTTCGACATAAAAGCTGCAGATGGTGTATTTCCTCATGAACTCATGTTTACCTTGAACTTGTTACAATTTTTGGTCAAAAGTAAACAAGAAAAGATGCACTACTGAAAAGAACAAATATATGCTGCATACGTCAATTAATTTCCATGGGAAGATCTCCCCAGTGTAGCAATAAGTAGCGAAGCTCACGAAGTAGACCGCTGTGACCAGAAGGCCACTTTCATCAGTTCTTTTAAATTGCCCATTGAATGATGACAACAAGTGGGGCGCCCAAAACACATTATAAGGGCATATAATAGAATACATAATCAATAATAATTAGTGGTTTGAGGTAATTTAAGAGTCCAAAT
Organism: Pontederia crassipes; assembly: GCA_030549335.1. NCBI lineage: Eukaryota > Viridiplantae > Streptophyta > Magnoliopsida > Commelinales > Pontederiaceae > Pontederia > Pontederia crassipes. Next base: position 8,121,893 of record CM060188.1, on the reverse strand, counting down.
GTCCTATATTATACAGTACAAACTCATCCAATATTCTTGAACATAATATCTGAACAAATTATTTAAGTAAAATAAAATAAAAAAAACAGAACAAGGCCGCTTTTATATTAACTTTGAACCTCAACGACCCGTTGGGTTCACTATCTGTGAGAAAACTGCACTGGGTGTCAGCCCTTCAGAATCATCACTGGCAAGACTTTGCCCTCCGATGCTTATTGAGGTTGTTGTAGTTGTGCTGTTTGACTCAATAGATGGATCATCAGAAACTTTCTTCTTTCCCATCATCACAAGCGGTGTCGCTTCATCTGAGGTCACGTCCATTATGCTTCCACTCTCTTCTGCGTTCTCTTGGAGTTGAAGCGCTAACTCAAGGTTCCAAAGTACATCACCCATCGAAGGTCGCTCAGTACCGACATCAGATAAACATTTCTCTGCAGTTTCAGCAAATTTCTTAAAACACTGAGGAGCGATCTTACCATTCAGGTAAGGATCAATAATCTGATCGAGAATCCCCTTCTTCTGACAGTGAAGTGCCCACTCAGCCAAGCTAACTTGTTCCTTTGGAAGTGCTGGATTTAATGCTGGCCGAGCGCAAAGAACTTCAAACAACACAACCCCGAACGAATAAACATCAGATTTGTCAGTGAGCTTTTGCCTCCTGAAGTATTCAGGGTCGAGGTATCCAAAACTGCCCTTCACCACTGTACTAACATGGGTATGGTCAAGGGTAGGACCAGTTTTTGAGAGGCCAAAATCTGAAACCTTTGCAACCCATTTCTCATCCAAAAGAATGTTAGTGGTCTTTACATCTCTATGGATAATTGTGTGCTTAGCCCCTGTGTGAAGATAATGCAACCCACGAGCAGCTCCGATGCAAATTTCTAACCGCTGACGCCAAGTTAGGGGTGGCTTCTGTGTCTTGTAGAGATGCTCACGGAGGGTTCCATGGGCCATATAGTCATAAACCAAAATCATCTCACAGTTATCCTCACAGTACCCTATTAGAGAGACAAGGTGCCTGTGACGAAGTTTGGAAAGCATCTCAATCTCAGTTTGGAACTCATGGACACCTTGCTCAGACATTGGGTTACCACGTTTGATTGCAACCTTTGTCCCACCATCTATCTCTCCGTGATAGACCTTTCCAAACCCACCGAGGCCAAGTAAAAGGGATTCATCAAAGTTTTTTGTTGCAGCTTTGATCTCTGCGAAGGAGAAGTGCCGACAAAGATTTGCAGGAATAGATGAGACATGGCTCCCAGTGGTATTTGTCTTGGCTGATCCGGCTGAATGAGAGTTTCCATAGAGTGGCAACCATCCAGATGGCCCATCAATAGAACCAATGTCCTTCCCTTTCTTCTTCTGGCGCCTACACATTACAATAATGCAGATACCTGCAATCAAAATAGCAAAACTTCCAACAATGCCTCCAGCAATTGCTGGAGCATTATTCTTAGAGCTCCCGTTCTTATTGAAAACCTTGCTGAGGTCCACTTCCTGTTGAGGTGGTGGAAGCGGATTAAGACCAGCAAGACTGCCATTTTCATTCTGTATCTTAAAAACCTCAAGCCCATTTAAGATGGCATCATAGTACTCTGGCTTAGTTCTGATATTTGGATGGAGTGCAACCCATAAGTCTATCTGTCCAACTCCTGTTGTCATAATGACATAGTCTTCATACACGGGGATGCCGATTCCAGTACTCCAACCTATAACATCAGCGCCATCCTGTGCAGTCTGGTTGTTGAGGAAGATATCGAACACCCTTTGATTTAACTTAGTCATTGGAAACTGAATTTCACAAAAGTGTAACCTCACTAGGTAGAGGAACCCAGCATCCACTGACAGGAGCCATGTGAGGTTATAGTTCAGGTTGACTTGTGCATCTGGCCCCATTGACCTTGCTGTCTCATAAACCTGCACTGGTGCTATATAATCTGGTATGGAAGCAGGGTACTTGATGGTAACATTTGGATCATTAGGATAGGTCACACCAAATCCAGCACCATAAATGTATGGCGAGTCATCATCCCAGGATCTGAATAAACCAGAGTCTTCAACAGGGGAAACAGCTTGACCACCCACATTGAGCCGGTACATAGTCTGAAGAGCCATGTTAGGATCAATACTGTACTCAGTCGCAATACCACCACCAGTTACAAGATTAGCAGACCCAGAGCTAAAGATATCAGGGGCGGATACAATCTCAATCCCATTAATGAAAGCATAAGAATTGGCATGGGTGGCTGATGGGGTGAATGTAAGGTTCAGTCCATTTGCAGAAACATTGATGTAGAATTCCTTGACGAGGTAGGCAAAGTTCAGAGCTTCAGCAGTTTGGGAAGCACTGAAATTACTAAGGAAGATGTAAGATCCAGCTGTGACCGAGAATAAGGCGTCGGATGCAGCATGACTGGAGTAATTAAACGGGTAGAAGTGCAGCCGAAGGAACTTGCGACCTGCTCCGAGGGGGAAGGAATAGGTGAAAGGGGATGTGAAGACCCGGGCAGTGAGGTAAGGGACTTGTGGCGCCCACGAGTCCTGTAGAGCTGTAGCGCCGACAGAATTCAAAGACGGAGCATATTTGGATCCAGTATCACCAGTCCACACCCGGTTATTCGTGTCATTGCCCTGGCCGGAGGAGCCACAATTCAAGAGGATGTAGTCCCTGGGGACGTAGGTGGAGTTATCCGTGGCAGCAAAAACCGGGAAAGCAACCACCAGGAGCAAGAAGGCAATGTGGACCAGACCAAAGGGCAAGAGCGGACGCTTCATCGTAGGGCAAAAGAACAGAATAGCCGGCAAGACTGGACTTTTAACTAAGGAGAAGCGTTTCCCTTATTTTTTCAGGGAATGTGAGTTGCATCATATGCAAATAACAAATCTTTCTGCAACTAGGGTTTCAACGCAAGTGCTGAACCTTAGATCCAGCAAAACTGCGGCCTTCACCAATACAAATCTACAGAATTTCGTTCATCCCCCGCCAAAATCTACATAACGTAACATGGATAAATAAAATCTCTGGTGGAGTACTCAAGTAGAACTCATAATGAACTATTCCTAACCAAATTTTTTCGCAGAAAACGAAGAAAACTCCACTGCAACAAGAAGAATCAAGCGCAGACCCCAGGAATGCGTGATGAAGCTGGGGAGAAAAAGGAAGTACCTCTGCAGGGCGGCTCGCCGGCGAGCGGGAGATGGAGAGAGAAAGAGAGCCGAGGGGGGAAGACGTGAATGACACTCGACTGAGCAATCCGCTCCTGTTGGGCATTTTTGAGAGATTCATTAACGCCGAGCTGTTTGCCATTAAGAAAGCATTAAATAATAAACTCCAGCGTTTAGTGGCAAATAAGAGGTTTTGGAGATTATTTGTCAAAAAAAAAAACGCGTTAACACGAGTGGGACCAACCGCGTCGTGCCAGCTCGTAGGCAGCTCCGAGGCAGTAAATTGACGGCACGATGGAGAGGGGTCGGTGCTCCCATGGTGCGATCGAGGCCGTCAGATCCGTAAGCTTATTTATGTGCTTAGCATTTGCGGTGGCCTTTTGCCGTGGTGACGCGCAGGGATCCCGTGGTTTGGATGGGACCTACTGAACATGGTTGGGACTTGTGGGGTTTTGTTTACGCGTGAGGTGTTCGAATTAAACAGTCAATTAATCGAAATTTTAATTGCAAGATTTAATTGACTAATAAACACTAACTAGGGAACGCTTCGCACAATTTTAATTAATTTATAAATATTTATTATTAAATTAATTTATAGATCTTTTGCTATAATAGGACTAAATTATTTTATATCTTTGAAACATTTTTAGTATTTTATTGAAGAAACTTTCTTGTTTTTATATCAACATTTGTGTGTGTGTGAGAGAGTGTATATTAGGAAATCCCAATGTTTTGAACTCAATTCTAAATGGTTTATAAAAAATTAAATAGGAATCTAGTTATATATATAATATACATATAGCATAAAATCACTTACAAATATACTATAAAATATTTGTTGAAAATAACTTGGAGGTTTTGCTATTCGTTTACGGGTCATTTTTTTAATAATGTTAAACTTTTCACTTATAATAGATGATGCATCTTTTTTTACATTAGTTATAAGTTTAAATATTTACATATGCTTTCACTAAGATTATATAGATTGAATACTTGTACAAAAAAATAATTGTATATAGAATTTCCTTAACATCAATGAGGATGCAATATTTTCTCTGACATCAATGAAATATATTAGAATCATCATAAGCATGAACTATATTCTCTGACATTTCAGTAGCTTGGATAGGCAAAATATCAGTATCGACATTTATTTCATTAAAAATAGTAGGAAGAGTGGGAAAGAAACCAGCATCCTCATTGATGTTTTTTGCAATATCCTTCTCCGCAAAAGGAAATGTATCTTCAACAAATTTAACATCTCTGGAAATAAGAATTTTTCTTGTGTCCAAATCATACCCTTTGTACCATTTAGAAGTCATGGAATAACCAAGAAACACATGTGGTTTGGACCTGGGATCAAACTTGATGATAATTGTCTTATTTGTCACATAGCAAAGACACTCTATTACTTTTAGATGTGTAATATCTGGTGGCTTCTTAAAAAATAGCTCATAAGCAAACTTATTGTCTAAGACTTTCAATGACATTCGATTGATTATATGAACAGCTGGTTGTATTAATTCTCCCCAAAACTTAATGGGTATATTTGTTTGAAACTTTAAAGCCCTTGCCACTTCTAAGATATGTCTATATTTTCTTTCAACAATCCCATTTTGTTGAGGAGTGTAAACACAACTGGTTTGATGAATGATACCCTTGCTTGAAAACAAATCCCTGCATTTCATATTCTGATATTCAGAATCATTGTCCGTCCTTGCTATTTTAACTTTAGTTTTAAATTGAGTGTCCACCATGTTTAGAAAAGCAGCCAGAATAGGATAGCATTATGATTTTTGTCTGATCATGTAAATCCAAATCAATCTGGAAAAACCATCAACAATAGTAACAAAATAATTGCAACCATCAAGTGTGGGAACACTGAAGGGACCCCAAGTATCAACATGTATTAACTCCAACACTGAATACACTATTTTGCTTTGAGTTGAATTAAAAAGTAACACAGTTTGTCGAGCCAAAGGACAAATTTTACAATGTGCAAAATGTGTAGGTTTACATCTTCTTAGCATAGGTATCAAATTTATTCTATCTAAAGGCATATGTCCAAGCCTTTGATGCCATATATCCCAATTCTCTCTACTAGTTGTTGCTGCCAAGACATCAGTTTGTGTCCTTTCACCAAAAAGTTGATATGACCTCCTTTTCTTTCACCACTGAACAAATATCAGGTTCCCCTTGCCAAATATCCGCCCCTGAACAAAAATAGAATTTGAAGTGAAAACCACTGTTGAATCCAAGTCAGTAGCCAGCTGACCCGCTAAAATTAGATTAAACTTGAATTTATGAACATAAAGAACATCATTCCATCTAAGACCATTATGTAGCACAATTGTGCTTGAATGTGTGGCTAAAGAAACACTTCCATCAGGTAAAGAAACTAGATTCTTTTCTTGTAAACATTTCACATTTGACAGTCAATTAAAGGTTGATGTCATTGATTAGAAGCACCAGAATCAATAATCCAACTCCTGTGTGGAGAAGAAAAAGATTCATTAAACGCACTACCTGCCATATGGACAGAATGATCTGCTGCCAAAGTAACTTGCTCCTTGTTGAGTAAATGCATTAAATATTTGTGTTGCTCCTCAGTAAAAGGGGTCAATGCTTTTGTGTCTGAAGAATTATTTCCCTCAACCTTATATGTAGATTCAAAATTGGGCAAGACTTGTGTAGAATTAGCTGAAGGCTGCTTCCTTGGCTTAAATTTGAAGTGAGCTGGATATCTAACCAACCTATAACATTGAGCTTTCTTATGTCTAGGTTTCTTGCAATAATCACAAATTATAGAGTATTCTTTCTTTATTTTCCCTGCTGATGAACTAGATTTCTCTCCCAGCATTGCTAGTTGATTTGCCTTAGTGTGTAGTGTTCTCTTCTGTCTCTGCTCTTCCTCTATCAATAAAGAATAAGCCTGATTTATCGAAGGCAAAGGACTCATTGGATCGACAGGAAGAGATCCAGAAGAACTACCACCAATCGAAGAATCAGAACCTCCACTAGTAGACATTTGCAGATAAACAGCTCAACAAGAAGAGATCATAGCTCAAGAGATAGATCTGATGGAATCCAGGCAACAAGAACGACCACAAAACCAAAAACACACAGACAATTGATGAAATAAAACCTACTTAGATCTGAATCTCTCGAGTTGGCTCTGATACCATGACACAAACGAGATCTCTTCTAGTTGTTGAAGGAAACAATCGTCTGTCGAATGCTTGGTAACCATGAACGAAATAGAGAAGTGGGAGGAAGACGGTGAAACCCTTTTATTCAAAAATAGATCTGACGAAAAATGATCTAACATAACCTCCATCTTTCCTCTTGTGTTAGTTTTTATACTCGAAGAAGAAAAAATACAGAGGCGAGAAAAGAAACAAGAAAATGAACAAAACACGAAATGTTACAACTCAACTCAATATACCGGTATAACATAAATCTAACTACCGCTACCAGGACAATATCTAACTGTAGCATGACAACAAGAAACGCATAGCTCCAACACCACTTCCCCCCTTCATTACGCTGGCATCAGTGAGATCGATCAAGGCCGGCAGCCTCCGTGTCCTTGCCGTCTACGTCGGCCTGGAGGTGGTTGGCGATCTTTTTTTATCAAAGGTTGAATCGATAGAGAATTCCAACGTGGCATATTATCTGCATGTCCGTTCAATAGTTCAAGTCACACACTCATATCCATCCTAATCGAGAAATGTACTATCAACAAAATATTATGTGCAAGTTTTCAAATTTTAAGTTAAAATTAAAGAATCATTGGTATAATTTATCTATATAGTCTGTTAGTAATTGTGGTGTCACCTACATGTCTGCTATGACGTCGCTAGTCTTCCTTCCATTGCTATCTATCATAATTTTTTATGAATCAAATTATGCAATTCGAGTTCAATTCAAAGCATATGCGCTGAAAACATAGTTAGTTCCACACGTTTCTTGGTTTAGGGGTGTTCACCGGATCGGATCGACCCGGTGAACTCGAAAATCCGCCCCGACCCGACCAAGACCCGACTAAGGGTCGGGTTAGGTTCAGATTGGAAAATTTCAATCCGAGTTGACCTGACCCAACCCGATGACCCGATTTCTTTTTAATTTTTTAATTATTTTTTAGTTAACTTATAGTTTTATATCATTTAAAATCTAAAAAATATGAAATAAACTATTTTAAATGTGGAAAAGTATATAGATATTTAAAACAATATTTTTGGTATTTAAAAATACTTTATTTTGTATTAAAATAAAATAATAAATACTTTTTTATATTAAAAAATAAATGAAAAAAAAAGAAAAATGGTGGTCGGGTAACCGACCCGACCCGATCCGGCCCGGCCTGAGTTGAGTCGGGTCTGGTCACAGCCAAAAATAAGGGGGACCCGACCTGGCCGAGTCGGGTTTGTTCACGGGTCGATTCAAATCCGACCCGTGAACACTCCTATTCCTAGTCTCTGGATTGAACATGCAACTTCTAACGCCTTCAAATTTTATTCTCCTAACACGTGACAATTGAGCTAGTCTGGACCGACATTACTTATAAACATAACTCTTCTTGAACTTTCATAATCCAACAAAGCAATAAAGAATAATAATAACTTCTTTCATAAAATACGGAAGCTGACCAATTCATAATAACTAATAATAATCAAAGTAATAATATAATGTGGAAGCTAATAATTCTTCTGTTCTGAGAAGTCCTCTACTATCACAATATATAAAGCATCTATTACATTAAAATAAACTAAGGGAGCTACAATAGAAAAATCTAAGATTGTCTACCATGTGCAATTGCATCACCACGAACTCTACTATTGCACGCGCCTTCATCTATAACATTAATTATCTGTGGAGTGACATGGAATATCTATAAAAAAAATACTCTCAGTACATAGAATAATACAAATGGATGAAATAACTTAAATAGAGCAAGATTAACAATTAAGTCATATACATAAAAAAACATGTAATATCAATGCCAAACTTTACTTTTCTTTTTCATTCTTTCTATACTCTCCTTTTCATAGCAATTCTTCTTTGGTGCGTTGTACTACACCTTTTATTTTAAACAATTCCTAGGACATTTATATGTGCTGTCTTAATGTGAGTTCTCATTCTTTTATTATGGATCAACATTGCACTTTCATGTGACTATAACAATGGGCAATGTGGATCAAACCAGAACTATGTGAGCGTTTACTTACTCGTAAAATAGACTTGCGCTTCTTAAAATTAACTAAGTAGGACCGCAAGAATCTGCTTTCTTTAACTTTAAACTATAACAATCAGTGCACATGAGGACTCCGTCTTTTAGATTTTATCTTTTCATATTTAGCTATATGTTCTGTTTAGTTAATCAAATATCATGTCAAGAGTAAAACAATCTTTTCACATCTCTACGAATCAATCAGAAATTAGATATGCAATTAGTGTAGAATTCGGACCGGGTATAATTAAATCGAGGTCGGGTTTGTATCTGACGAGAGTCGGGTCATGGAAGACTCAGTCCGAGTCGGTCTTGCACCAATATTGACTCAATCTTTCTCCATAAGCTCTAGACGAGTATCTCTGGAGCTCGGGCCGGACACCAAGTCGCGCATGTCGACGATCAAGGAATTCGAGTCGGGTCCCTGAAAACCTAGGCCGGGCACAACAGAATCCGAGTTGGATTTGATCAACTCGCCTTGAGCGTCGTTCAACCTTGGGTGAACCCGTGCCGGGTTCCTACATAGAGGAACTCCGGTGTCAGAAACCTAAACTTTGATCTCACTTTCGGACTAATCGAGACATGCGTTCGATATAAAACAAAGAGGGATATATTCTTGGATATACAGAGAACAATAATCATGCTTTAATCTTTCGAGTTCTTAGTTAATATATCAAGAAATTACATCCAAAAGTGAACTCAAAATTTAATGTAACTTGTTCAGGTAGAACTATATGAACAACCTAACTTTCGACGTGATTTCCTAGACAATGGAGAGGATCCCAGCGAGAAGTTCGACATCCTTTGACAAAAGGTTGACCGGAGATTGAATGGACGGCCGAAGCTCTCGCCCACGTGCACCAAGGAGGAAGAAACAATGGTTCAAAGTAGGGAGAAAAATATGTTTTCTGGCAAAATAAGGTAAGGCTGAAAGAGACTTATTTATAGGAGATGAAACTTTGACTCTTGATGGGTTAAAAATCTAATTCAAAATTTAATGTTTTATTTTTTTCCAAATCTAATTTTAAACGTTATCCATAATCTTAATTAATAATTTATTTTAAATACTTTATCTATTCCTTTTCTTTTTCTTTCATTTCTTCTTCTCAAAGTCTTTTTTATACACAACTTTATCTTTAACCTCTCAAATTTTATCTTTTCTTTTAAACTGAATTTTCATAAATAAATAAATATTTTATTTATCTAATTAATTAATTTAAGAAAATCTTGAGATGTTACACAACTTTCCTTGCGGCGCGGCGTGGCGCCTACAATAAAAGAGTAGCTTGGTGGACGAATTAGAAGGCTTGTTCCTCCACCCTCATTTCATTTTCGGCAGAATCCGAGTTGATTTTAACCCAACGATAAGGATGGACTCCCACTAAACCCAAATGAGGTCTTGGTCATGTGAGTTCAATAATGTTCATCATAACCTGCAAGCTTTCTCCTAGCTCGATGTCATGGTTACTTTTTTTGGAGCGAAAGTGTGCATTACTCTTCATATTCCAAATTCCCCACAAAAAAATGTAGAGATTGATAAAACCCATAGCAGAGATTGATGGTCCAGAATCAAGCTTTCATTCATTCAAGACCCCGAAGGTCAGGAATTCATATTCAAAACTAAAGCTGGGCATCAATTGGAAGAGGTTTGCAGAAAGGAAACATAATACTGAAAGAAGAAGTGAGAGCTTGTTTTGAATGTCAAACCACAAACAACATATGATGGATCAATAGTACTATCATGCCGTAGAATGACTTCTCTAATAGAAAGATGGCTATGAGCTAATTTTTTTATATATTTTTTGGCTAAAATGGGAATATGCCACACTTTCTTCCGGTCGAGCCCAAAGCTTCACAGTGGATAGAGCTATGAAGTAATGTGTGCAGTTAAAATATAATCAAAGTAGTTTGCCAGTAGTTGTATTTCTTTTAATGATATAATTTTACTTCATTGAAAATTATTTTCAAACGCAATAATGATATTAAAACTCAACCAAAAAAAAACTTTTTCTTTCTTTATTATGTTAAGTTTAAATGTGTCCTAAAATAAACTCGATGCATGTGATGGATACAGCTATTTATCTAAAAACTATTCAGCTGTTCGTGTATCTCGTGTGCAATGTCTCCGGGCTATATTTCATGTCTGACTAAAATAAAAAATAATACTTTTCCAATCGAAAATTCAACATTTTAATAAATTAGCAACATATATAACATGAAATGTGTCTTGATTTCTCTGCTCTGCATTAACTGTACTATGTGGACACATGCGTTTTCTAATCGAGTCTTATATATGGTATATAATATGATCTTAACTACACTCATTAATACGTTAATAATCGATCCCATTAGTATATTTGGAGAAAGTGGGGCTTCTCTACTTATCGACGTACATCAAATATTTGCTGTTGAAAAATATATAATAGAAAAGATTGATTCATATAGTAGGTAGGCCCTTCAATTTAAAGAAGCTTCCGAATTTGTTTCATTTTTTCTGAAAAAAAGTTTAATTTTCAGTCATCATAATTAATTATATGACTCGAGTCTCGAGCTAATCCATATCTTTGGAGATAATTATTACAATTTTGAAAGAATAAAAAAAATAGTTAATGCTCATTGAACCTTCTCGATACAAAGTTATGGACAAAACTTCATACAATTAATCAAAATTCAATGGTAATCAAATTTGGCTGGCTTAGATAAGACGAGAACTATTAGTTTCTGATTCAATTTTTGTAACAGCCAACATAATTAGGCATTATGTTTGTGCATTAAATCTGAGTTATTCAGGTGTCATTAGCCTTTGATGTTGGGCCTATTAAAAAAGAATGGTATCCGATGGGATTAGGAACTGAATTAAACAAACTACAGAGTATTAAATGTGAATTGAACTCAAGCATTTGCGCATCTTTTCATGTTTGATTATACATTACTACTGCATATTGTGCTAGGGCAGTGTGCCATGTGCATGTGAGGATGCCAAATAATTTGATATTAAAATCACCCACTTAATTAAAGGAACTCCCATCACAATGTTGGCAATTATAAACCCAAGACGTGCTACACAGTTATTAGGGAGGCCAAGCTTTTTAATTTATTGGAAAAATTGATTAGTGGATGGATAGTGATTAACTACAGATCTCGAGCATATTATTTTCTTCTTTTTAGCTCCTATCCAGATTCATGCATGGCTTACTATAAATGCATTGGTCTAAGAGCCAATCGCTCATAGCAAACACGGAGAGAGCCCAAGACGAGACAAATCATGGCGTACAGCTCTCAAAATCCTGGAACTACCCCGTCCAATCCTGCAAGTATCCCGCCGCTGCCCGGAGGTATCATTCCTGGAACATCCACCGCTATTCCTCCTTATAATCCTGGAACCATTCCACAATTTCCCGGAAGTGTCATTCCTCCGGGGAACGGTCCTTACAATCCCGGCGCCACCCCGCAGCCTGGAAACGCCATTCCGTCCTATCCAGGGGCGATCCCGCAGTTCCCCGGCGGCACCGTTATCCCACAACCCAATCCTGGAACCACTCCGCAGCAGCCCGGAACCACTATTCCCCAGCTGCCCGGCAGCATTGTCCCACAACCCAATCCTGGAACCATTCCGCACCAGCCCGGAAGTACTATTCCCCAGCTGCCCGGCAGCATTGTCCCACAACCCAATCCTGGAACCACTCCGCACCAGCCCGGAGCTGGATATCCTGGTGCTAGTATTCCCCAGCTGCCCGGTGCTGTTTTCCCACAACCTAATCCTGGAGCTGCTCCACAGCAACCAGGAACTTACCCTGGGACTGCTATTCCCCAGCTGCCCGGCGGTAGCGTTGTCCCGCCTTCCAATCCTGGCACTATTCCGCAGCAACCTGGAACGTACCCGGGAACTGCGCCACCACCGCAGCCACCAGCACCTGGTGGGCCGCCTTGTTTCCGGCTCTTCTGTGCATGGCAAGGGGGGATGTCCGTAGGCATTAAAAATGGCGAGGTCGTTCTGGTCCCTGACAATCCTAACGACCAGTATCAGGTGAGATAATAGATCAGGTTAAACATGCTCTCTCTCTCTCTCTATTTTTCTGTTAATGTTGTGCTTTATGTATATATATGGAACAATGTAGAGTTGGATCAAGGATACTAGATACAACTACAGATGTGACAACGAAGGACACACAGCGTTTGCTCTGATAAACAAGGCTACTGGCCAAGCCATCAGGGGACACATTACAGATTCGGCTGAAAAGGTAACTGTAACGACCTGATTTTTAGGATATAATAAATGAATATTTTATCATTTTATTTTGAAAAAATATGGTAATTAATATTATTATAATTAATAATTCCGAAAATAAAGAAAAATAAAAAAGGAGTTTAATTATGGATAAGATGTATTATGGAATTATTTAATTAAATTCGGAATTATTTAATTATTAAAATAAATTAGAATTGTTAAAAGAGATTAATTAAAAGATAAAATTTGATTGAGATTGAAAGCTATAGATAGGATTGAAAAATAAGTCCCTATAAATAAACCTTGAACGTCAGTCGTCAAAGAAATTTCATTCTCTTTGGTTCTCGATGTTCGACAGTAGAGGCATAACGTCGAGGTGATGGTAATGCATGATTCGATGTCAAACGACTAAATATGAAATAATGTATGTAGAGAGGATCTGTAGGTTCTTTGATTGTTTTTTTATTGGAATTGCTACCGCTACATTATAGTTTTAAAATATATAAATTAGTTAACGGCCGATACCGTGCAGAAGTAAAAAAACGGATTGCTCAAAGAAAAAAAAAGGATTCAGCCAACGACATTTCAGCGCCGAAGGAGAAAAAAATACAGTGATAACAAAAAAAGAAAAGTAATACATGGGGAAAACAGATTGGGCGTTTGGCGGCCATGGAGAAAAGAAAATATAATTTATGAAAAAAAAGACGAGTTGAGAGAGAGATCGTGACACAGGTGAAAAGAAGAAAAAAATAGAGAGATAAATTGAAAGGAGAGAAACCGGCCGTGATGTAAGGAAAAAAAAAGAAGAAAAAGAGGGGACAAACGAAAAAGTAATACGTCAGGGTGTAAGGGAATTGGAGAGAGAAGGTAGAAAAAAAAGGGTGTGAAGGCACTACGTGAATAGGAGAGAGGAAAGTAAATAAGAGGAATTGGATTAGCTAGAGAGAGAAACAAGCTTTTGCTCAAGTAACGGAGAGAGAGGGGAAGGGATTACAGCAAAGAAAAAAAAAACGTGCGTGCTGGGTGATGTGGAGAGAGAAACGTGAGAGGGGATAAAAAGAAAAGGAATTAGTTAGGAAATGTAATTTTACTTTGATTATGATTTTCCCGAGGAGGAAAATATTTATGGAATTTTATAGGTCAACCACAAAAAAAATAGAAAAAGAAAAATAATTGAGAGTTATTTTATTAGTCGATTTTATTTCATTATCAATTTTATAATAATTGTTTTGTTATTATTATTATTTGAATATGATATATCGATTGTATTATTATTGATTGTTCCTGATTAAATTGTTATCATACTTTATTATATTATTATCATACCTGATAATAGTATTATTTTATCAAATCATATTATCATCATATCTGATCATATTTTATTATCATATCCAATCTTATCATTAATTATGACTAGTAGTTTTTTTCGATTAGGTCTTGTTTCATCTAAATTAAATTGCTAAAAGATAGACGTCTTAGGTAAATAAGATAAAAGCTGAAAGCTGCTGGATCTTCACGTTCTCTGATTGTCTCCAAGCCCCTGGGCCATATTGTTATTGAATTGAATTGAATGGGGCAGATAGTGGACATAAAGGTTTGAGGCGTCATAATCCTTTAAAGAAACTATGGCTGTCCTGTGTTTGGCCATGGTCCCCCGTCATTCACAAATAATTGTTAGCGCTATATTGTTGGGTGACTTGCCGTGGCACTGATCCCCCACTGGCCTATATGAAAGAGACATAGAGTTTTCCTTAATTGACCGAGCGCTCCCATCGAATTGGATAACTCCGAATATTTTAAATTGAATTGAATTAAATTAAAATCAAATCGAATTGAATTGGATTGAAATCGAATTGAATTGAATAGATCATGATCATTTGGATACTGGCGTTGACTGGCATTGCCTCCGCCTATTGAATCGAATGGAATTGTTATTGACCAATGACCATTGATATTGAATTGAAAATTATTAAATTGAATAGTGTCATAGTGATCAGACATTTAATTGCCAAATCAATATTAATCGATCATCTGATCTTTTTCTGATCCTTCCTATTGATTTATGACTTTATTGTCCTATTGTTATATTGAATCATCGATCCAATTGATTAGGCAATTATTAATTACTATCTCTATTGATTGGTCTTTTGATCATAACTTGATATAGTTGCTCATATTGATAAATTGTTATATTATAAATTGATTATTGCATTGATTGCTCAATTGACTCATCATTGATTATATCTTATTTTCGATTGAGCATATTGATTGTTTAGTAGACCCTACGTACTGAATATTTTTATACTCATGGATATTTTCTTGTACCTAGATCCGTGCAGGTGAGAGTACTTTGATAGAGGATGATCCTGCAGGTGGCTATGCTCAGTGATAGACAGATGTTGCACATGTTCTAGATTGAGTTGTCTAGTTTTTATTATTTCTGCATTTATTAGAATTATGAACTTATTAATATTTTAATTATTTTAAATATAATGAATTATTAGCTGTTATTATTGAAAAAGTCTTCTGCATTTATTGTTTATATTTCGCAAAAATATTTTATAGAAAATTGAGTAGCGCCTTTGGGACGACTCTGAGCACGTGAAAGTCACGTGATTCTCGGGGCGTTACAGTAACTAAGCAAGATATATTTAACTTACTTCCTTACAAATATGTACTTCTGTTTTCTGTGTCTACCTTAAATTACTCATTCATGGCAACTAATTTACCGTGCAAGTTTAAATTCTCAGGTGAATCTGGTTCCACACAATCCACAGACCGTGGACGAGCGCATCCTGTGGACGGAGGGCGCCGACTTGCGCAACGGCTTCCGTCCCATAAGGATGCTGAACAGGACCGACAACTGGCTGGCACCGGCCGACACTCACGGCGCCGGCGATCCCTTCCTCGGCTGCTGGCACTTCTTCAGGGTTCCCTGGGAGGGAATCGACGGCAACATCTGGAAGTTTGCTCCTCGTTGATGTAAGCTCTTGGATTGCAGATCATCTTTTTGTTTAATGCATGTGCATGTAAATTTGATGAACTTGCAGCTAATTAATTCTTCTTTTCTCTTTTGCAATTTCTGATGCAGTGATGCAAACATGCATGCGATGTGATAAGTCCATTTTAAAACAGCAGCGAAGTGATGGATTCCTACCATTTCTATTCATCAGGACAATAATAAGTCTCGCTTGTCTGTGCATCTAGGCAGCAGCGTTCATGTTAACGCCTTCTTGCTCAATCTTCTAATAGATCTATGTAATAACCTAATCAATGCAGGCAATGTCTTGTGCACCCTGTGTTGGAACAATAATTGAAATTGAAAAAAAAAAACTATTCCGGCGTACTTGTATCTGGTGTGCAATGTTTCCGGCTACATTTCAAGTCAAGGTTAATAATTTTCCAACTAAGAAGTTAACATTTTAATAAACTAGCCACGTATATAACGTGAAATATGTCTTGATTTCTCTGCTCTGCATTATCTATACTTTGTGGGCACATGCGTTTTCCAATCGAGTGTTATATACGTATACACTAAGTATGATTTTAAATACACCCATTAATATGGTAATAAATATTAGAGTTATTTTCTCTTACATTCGTAAAGTGTATTTCTTTTGTGCATGCATGTGATCCTAAATTATAATATTTAATGTAAGAACTTATCTTCATTTTTCACTCAAGTTCTTCCATTAGATTTCATCTCACTTCTGCTATTTTTGCAGTACTTATACAATATTCTTTTACCCTTACTTTCTTAACATGTTTTTAAGAGAAAAACATTAAAATATAGAAAAACAACAAGAAGAGCATGACATTTCATAATCCATATGTTATAATAAAAAAAGTAAGATAAGGACTTAAGGGTAATTTATTATTTTATAATCATTAAAAAGGTACAATTTTGACTGAAATTTAATGAAAGCTTATACGCGAGGAAAGAATCTTCTTATTGTTACTCTTGAAATCTTAATATCACTCTTTTTTAGACAGTTTCACTCTATATTAAATAACGTTTTATTTATTAAAAAATGTTTTAGTCAAAGAATAAAATATACTAAAATGAGTGACATTAAAATGTTAGGGTTGGGAACGAGGGGATCCTTTCCGTTTTTGTTGTTGTATTAGTTTTCATCCCTTGCATGGCCCCTGTTGATGAATATGGTAGTATTGCCTACATTGTTCAAATTTTTTATGATAAGAACCTGCAAGCTCCATTTTTCTTTTCTTCTTTTTAGGCCTAGAAAACTGCAAAATCTGACTATCTGAAGCCTTTTTTAATCTGTGTCAATTGGCACTAGACTGAGCACGGTCCGGATCGGCTCGGACCACACCGATCTGGGAAATCGGATAAATAACTCGGTCCGGATTAGATTCGAACCAGAACCGAGTCTAATGGGTGAAAAACTCGTCGAGTTTCGAATCAGGACCGAATCTGCAGTGCAAATACCCGACTCGGACCCACCCCGAATTATTATTTCCTATATAAACCCCACTCTCTCCTTTCATTTCACCATCTCTTTTTCTCTTTCCCATCTCTCTCTCGCCCTCTCTCACGGCGGCGGCAACGGCGGTGGCGACTCCGACGACCCTCTTGACCCCGGTCATCCTTCCCCTCTCCTGACTCCCTCTCTCTCTCTACTTCGGTCGTCAGACGCCAGATCTGACCACTAACGGCCGATCCGAGTGCCAAGCATCGGATCTAGCCATTAGTTGCCGATCCAGCCACCAAGCACCGGATTTGACCAGTGGCGGCCGGATCGATCATTGGTGGTCGATCCGGTCATCAGGCGTTGGATCGTGGCCGCCAAGTACGCGATCCGCCCTCCCATGTTTCTCGACACTAGCCATTCTCGATCGCAAACCCGGTCACTTTCCCGAATTGTCGAGTCTGACCTAGAATCGGATCTGGCCGGGTCCGATACCGAGTCAAAAAATTTTTGTCCCGGTATAATTCGGATCGGGACCGGGTCTTGCTAAGCCCTAATTGGCACATCTAATATTGTGGTACTGGGCAATTATCTTTAGTTTGCAGATATTGAGACTATTTCATGATATGAATTTACACTATTTGTGAATTCCTGATGAAGGCAGTAATATTTCCTTCTCTCAGTTCTATGATTTCTCCATGAAACAGCTACTGCCTCCCTGTAAATGCTTCTGCCTGTTTATTTTTGTTTCAGTTTGCCTTGCCAATGTGTTTCTTTCATAATGTGGTGGGTCCTTTGAGACAATGTAGTGTCAATGACGTATCTTATATCGGGTGGTCCGAGATATAGTATTTCATATTGGTTTATCATAACTATTTTTTGGGGATTAAAATGGAGGATTAGGCCATATGTGTAACTTAAAAGAAAATTAAACAACAGAGGAAACGGAACATACCATTTTTGTTCGGATGTTGTTCGACTGGTTTTGTTGCTCGGGTTGACCGTCTTGGGATAACTTCGTCACAGTTCCTCTGTGCACGAAGTTTTGTGGTTTACTGGTACTCTCACTCTGCATAATGAGCTGTTAGGATCTTTTTGGGGATGATAATGAGCTTTTGAGGATTAATTTAACACTGATCTATGGTTAATGATTTTCTTCCCATGGATTTTGTCGGAAATTACGTTCTACCAAATTTTAGTTTTGTTGGAGTGGCACATTTGCTTGGTCTGCCTGGCAGAATGAATCATAAAAGAGTACTTGCTCTGAAAGCTTGAATTTGGTTCTAAGAATTCTGATATTTCCTGGGCTTATTATTGCAAAGTACACTGTAAATTAGAGATGGACAAAGGTAGTGTCTGGATGGCAATATCCGCTGCCCTTTGTGAGTCCCGCGGAGAATTCTCGATCGGGGCTTCGGTCTCGGAGAATTTTTTCCCATGGAATCTCTGGGATGGAAGAAAATTATCCCCGACCTCTCTTTTGAGGACCGGGACGAGAGGAGTTGTCCCCACCCCGCGGACCCTCGAAATTTTTACATCATAAAGAATAAGTGAGTGTACAAAAATAATTCTACATTGATAGTAGCAGCAAAGTGAGTGTAAATAGACAAGTATAAATGAAGGAGGAGATTAATGGACCAATATGAATGTTTACTGAGAAAGTCTATTTTTGGATATTTTTTAAATTTATAATAATTTTTATGAAATTATTTCTTAGTAAAAAAATTTGTAAAAATAAATTTAATAAAAAAAATTGGCTGAACCAAAAAATACGGTTCAATTCGGTTTAATCCTATTCAAATTGAGGTCTGACTTTTGGGCTTAGGACGATGACAACGGCGGAGGAGGGATCCCTGCGGGGCCTTAAACCTCCGCTGAATAAAATTTCTCCCGAATCAAGGATTCGGATTGAGGTCGGAGCGGGAGGAGTGTCCCTGCCTTGAAGAGGGTCGGGCGCCACTCCTAAATTCATGTGAATGGTGTTTTGGATGCAGTTTTAAAAGTAGAAGAAAAGTTTTTTTAAAAATACCGGTAGCATGTACTCTTGATCCTAAAAGGAAAAAAAAAATCACATAGTTGGCTGGTTCAACTAGTACCTTACTTCAAGCCCTCGACGCGTAATAATAGTTCCAATTTCGAAACTTAAATTCATCACGTTAGTCGAAGAATAAATTATTATTGTTATATTTTCTGACTCTTCCGAACATCGAACACCTTTCTTAAATTCGACCCACCACTAAAAAAAGTAAATTTTCAGACAATTTATTTATAAGCTGATTCGTTTGGGATTTCTTTCTTTACTTTTTATTTTTCAGTTCCAACTAACTTTTCGGTAAAAGAATTTTCAACAAAATTAATCTTATGTCTATTTTAATAAAATCATTTACAAGGTAGCGCAATTAAATTTTAAGCTTCGAAGTATTTCATCCTCGGAAGCTTGGTGCCATTGTTAAAGTTCCAAGTCGAGGCATGGTTAATATAATTCCACTTCATGCGTAGCTTGCCACGAAACCTTCAACGTGGAAGCTGAGAGAACTAACAGATGAGTCGCCACGGTACCTGACGTGAAGGCATCAGCACTCGCTCGGAGGCCCACATCCCCCACTCCCTCTTCGCAATTTGTTTTCCTCGCATCTTAAATTTAGACTCGTTACCTACATTTCTCTCACCTTGCAAGCTACATCATCTCATGTGCATGGACAGTGACCTGGGGGCCATCATTTTTTAGCTCCGGCTTCATCCAAGTAGATCGGCAACGAGATCGAGTGTGTGAGCTTACAAGCATTGCTTGCTTCCAAGCCAAGTTGATCAGACAAATTTCTGACGTCCGACGTGCAAAAGCCCATCGTCAGGACCTCTCTCATGCACACATAAGAGACCGTCAATCCAGCGGTCCATGGCCAGTCAGACGTCTACGCGCAGCTGCGGAGCAACCAGGACACGATCATGTCCTTTGCCGGGGAGAGAACTGCTGCTCCTGTTTCCCTCTCTTTTCTTTTTCAAATTCTCCTACTGCTGGCAGCACTCCTGAGGACGAATGCTTCATTTCTTGCCAACGACAACTCGAAGAATTATTTTCCTGATTCTCTAAGCCATGATGACTGGTAGCTGACATGTTTGATTACATGCATGCATTGATACTGTTGCTTGAGTTTAATTAGTGCCATAACGTTAATATAATGTGCATTTGGACAGGATGCAGGAATCGGCGATTGGAGCACAAGATGATGATGAATGGGGAATGGTGCAGAGGAAAGGCAACCAGTTCATGGTCGGCGGCCAGCCTTTCTACGTGAATGGATTCAATACCTACTGGCTGATGACACTGGCAGTCGACCAGTCCACCAGGGGGAAGGTGACGGACGTGCTGCTACAAGCTTCCATGGTCGGCCTCACCGTCTGCAGGACTTGGGCCTTCAGCGATGGTGGCTGGAGAGCGCTTCAGAAGTCTCCGGGGGTTTATGACGAAGATGTCTTCAAGGTAGACAAACTCTTTGCCTATCTTATGTCAGTTATCTGAAATCGTTTTGGTATCTTTTTGTTACTGATAATTTTCAGGTTACCAACAATCTTATCACTATACTTTTATTTCATGATACAGTTTTTTTTTTCCCATTACAATGCTTTGAAGAAGTATGATAATAGGGATAAAAATTTCTATGATAATTTCTTTGTTCTTAATAATATGATGCAGGCTCTAGATTTTGTGGTGAGTGAAGCTAGAAAATATAAGATTAGGCTTATACTTCCATTGGTCAACAACTGGGAAGGATACGGAGGAAAGACGCAGTATGTGAATTGGGGAAACGCTTCTGGCTTGAATCTTACCTCAGATGATGACTTCTTTTCTGATCCCACAGTAAAGAAGTATTATAAAGCTCATGTAAATGTATGATCCACTACTCTTTTAATTTCTGTTTCCAATGTTACTTTTTTGTGTCATTCAGCTTATGGAATGGTTTAGTTTGAAGTTCAGAACAGGAAAGTTAACTTCTGTAATCATAATGCTGGTTTCTTATGGAACAAATTTCTCCAACGCAGGTAGTTCTGAACAGAGTCAACACCTTCACCAATGTCACATACAAAGATGAACCAACTATATTTGCATGGGAGCTCATGAATGAACCGGAATGCCCCTCTGATCCCTCCGGTGACAAGCTGCAGGTGAGCTCTGTTACATTGGGTTCTAGTATCGCAGCAAATGATGTACTAGAGCTGCGTGATACCCCATGAGCTTATGCTGAACTACAAGTGATTCATTTTGGATGTTGCAGGCATGGATACAAGAAATGACATTCTATGTGAAGTCTATTGATTCTGTGCACTTGCTCGGCACTGGAGCTGAAGGTTTCTACGGTTCATCAACTCCTGATCGCTTAAAATTCAATCCCAGTACCCATACCAACAAAGTAGGAACTGACTTCATCAGGAATCATCAAGTCATCGGCATCGATTACGCTTCAGCACACATTTATCCAGATATCTGGTAAGGAAACAAACACCCTGCTGATCATAATGACATACTCATTCACTGGATCATAGCCACTGAGCAGTTAATCTTTGGTACATATGACATGGGCAAAGGTTGACAAACTCGGATTTGGATGCCAAACTCCAATTTCTGAAGTCTTGGATGCTAAACCACATTGATGATGCAGACAATGTACTTGGAATGCCTATTGTATTCGGCGAGTTCGGCGTGTCATCGAAGAACAACAGGGTCGACAAGGCATTCAGGAATACATTCATCGACACCGTGTATAAGATGTCGCTGGATTCCATGAAACGAGGTGGAAGTGCTGGGGGTTGCCTGCTCTGGCAGCTGTTTCCGGAGGGGACAGAGTACATGGATGATGGGTATTCTGTGGTTCTAACCAAGTCCCCCAGTACTGCAAACTTGCTGGCTCAGCAGTCCAAGAGGATTCAAAAGTTCAACTCCAAATGCTCATGGAGGTGCCACTGGAGCTGCAGGAGGAGGAACCCAATAGATGGATCAGAACATGATGAACTGTAAACGTATTTGCAAGATAATGCACAAAGCAAAGAAAAAAAAAGTAACTTCTGAGTCCAATACATGTAAATGATGATATTTTTAGTACATAATTATGAAAATATTGATCCTAAATATATATATATATATATATATATATATATAATGGCTATATGGTGCAGTTATCCTGTCCCATTCGACTATAAATTTATTTTACGCCAGCTTTTATCATCAACAAAAAATTGTCATAATTCTTATTTCATTATAATGAATTATAAAGTATTTTATAGTGTTGCATTGCCATTATGCGACACTTACAATAATTTCAAACATTATTAATTCTTTTGTGAAAATTGTGTAAAATTTCTTTTAGACTATTGATTAAATAAAAGACAACAATATTCTCTCTATGCAATTACGCATAGTTAATCCTGGACCGTTCATTTGGCTAGGGTCGGAAGCGGAAGCCGAGCCACGTGACACGTTGCACTTTTGCTTGATAGCCAAAGGCGACGGGTTCGAACGCCTTCGCTCGTAAAAAAGTTCCCTCCTGAGTCGTTGGAATCGCGCTCTGTTGGTCGACGTCTCTGCGATGCCTCGTCGTCCGAATCCATCGAGATGCATCAAGATTTCGAATTGCGGATGCGATTTGCCAGGAATAGACCGAATTTTGGTCTCCTCGAGCTATAATTCGGCAAGATTTTTTTTTTTATCGCAGAATTAGTAAAGCGGGCTTGTAAAATCGATTTCTTGGAATTGTGCGTGCTTCAGGTGGCAAAGATCTTGAAAATCAGAAATCTCTTGATGGATTCGTCGAGATAGGGTCCGGCGATGAGGACGGGAAGAATTCGACAGTGGGATCGAGGAAAGAGGTGAAAGGAGCCGGTTTGGAGGGTTCGGTGCTGTTGAGTTTTGATTTCATCGAATTGGAGGGTGGCAGTGGGACTGAGGAGGGGGTGATTTGGCTCCCCCTGAGGGCACTGAAAGCGCTGCATTGGATGATGGGGAGGGCTCGTCAAGTGGTCGCAGCCACAAGGTGGGAGGCAGATGATGTGGAGATCGAACCTGTTGGCGTGATCAGCATTCAGTCGGCCGCGCGAGCTTACGTTACGACTCGCAGCTGTGTGTTGATACCTGATCGGTGAGTCCCGCATGCGTCCTTGGTTACAATTGTGTAGTCATAGCCAGATTGGTCTATTCCAAGCTATTTACTTCAGTTGGAGATAACACGACAATTACCCGCTAGACATTGGAATTTATATTTCTGCCATGTACAAGATAATTCTGCAATGACATAGGGCTTTGAAGGAAAAAAAAACTGTCACACAACATAACGGATGCAGACATTGTAGAAAATTGTCAAGTTTGAACCCTATGAACCTTAGATTTGTTACAGTACCTAGTACCTACAAGCCGGTCTAATATCAACAAGTGTGTGGCATCTGAAATATGAATATCCTGTTTTGCTATTTTAATTGGATCTATTCTGAACTCCTAGTGATCCTTGATCATTCCACAATATTATGTCTGTTTGTTATATCTTATGATCGAGTAGGTTCATCATGCAAATCCTCAGTTTTCTCATACATTTCTTTCCTTCAGAAACTTTGATTATGTATAAATTAGTAGTTACGATTTTTCTAACAAAAGAAGTCTATCATTTGTATGTTTCATTGCTATTTTGACCTTGGTTATTATATTGCCTTTTTTTTTCTAATAGAACTAATAAATTAAGAGTTATTCTTTGCTTTCAGATAACTTTATTTGTGCTTCCTTTCTCAAAATAATCCTAGTGGAGGGTAGTTTTAGTTGAAGGTAAGACCAAATGTGATCTCTGAAGAAATGGAGAAGCTTCCTCAAAAAAAAAAGGGGAAGTTCTTTTTGGAGGACATAGGTATCTTGCTCTTTAAATGTTAGGTTGCAACTTTTTCTTGAATCATGTGAAAAAATCTTCTTAATGCTTCTAGAGTTCTTAACTTCTTGTGACTTTGAAAGAAATTCTTGGCAAAAAAAACATTTGATAGCTTTCGATAATCAACAGTGTGCTTTACTCTACTTTTGAGTTCAATGATTTTTGAGAACTTAGATTCAAGATTGTAAATAGTTAAAAGAAAAAACAAAAACTCAATGGTGGCTTCATTCATGATTTTTCATGGGATAATTATCCTTTACTGAGTATGCTATTGATTTGATAAGAAATAGGCACTTTCAAATTTTCAATGCAAATTTATTAAAAAAATTATGAAAAAGGAAGAGGGAAATCGCACACACTGAAGAAATATGAAATTTACGAGATTCATCTTAAATTGAGCTACGCCCTCGTGTCACAGCCTAATTTCTCTTCTAGAAATTAGATGCAACCGGCCTTGAAGACTCCTCCACGAATCACTCAAGCAGCCTTCCTGTTCACTCTGATTTTTCCTCTCAAAGATGAACTCGCACCCACTCTTGAACTCACACTTAGTTTCTTACCTAAGGCAATTCACTCACACACAATGCAAACATATAGAGAACTCGGCCAATGAGGGAAGAAGACATTCATTAACACCTGTCCCAGAATGTGGGAACCTTACATGTATTTATAGTGTTTGGATCAGCCAACTGCTGTCCAGAATTTGAATTCAAACCATTCAATTCAAATTCAAATGTCAACCATAACTACCTACTACATAACTTCTAATCCAATGGCCAGGATCTTCCCATCACCATGATTGAAGTTCCTGCCTCCAGGATTACTTCCCTCCATCATAGGACATGTCCTGGTGAACTCCGGCCACCAAGATTCCGGCGCGGCCACCTCCTGCCCGCCGGCCATGGCCGCTATGGCGGTTACAACCGCCACCTCTTCATTGCCTTCCTTCCAGAGATGTCTTCACGCATGCTCCTTCAAGTCCAATGATCTCCTGCGACCTCCACATGCCTGATGATGCTCTAGGATGGTCTGGTTCGGTCCTGGGACGACATGCCCCAGGATGGCCCGGGCGCACCCGGCCATGTGCACCCGGCCATGTCATATGGCCCCGCCAGGTTCCGGCCATCCTCTAAGTCCCATCTTCTGCACCAAGCTTCCTGGTTGATAAAGAAGTCCCGAGATGTGCTCTCCAGTCCCTGGGATGTCTCGGCTCATCCCATGGATGCTCATGGCCGCCATGTGCACCCGGGCGCCCAGGGCGCGCCCGGCCATGCTCGGCCATGCCCAGAAGCCCTCCATTCATGGAGGGTGACATTCCTCCCCCGCTGAAGACGTTGCCGACCCCGGCAACTGCTGAGCTTCACCTGTAGTTGGGGAAGTAGACATGTCGTTGACCGGCCTTCGAACTTCGGACGCACGCCCTGGTTCTTCCAAGTCAGCATGGTATGCCTTCAACATACTTACATGGAAAACAGGATGCAATTGGCGAAGATGAGCAGGAAGATCCACACGATAGGCCACCTTGCCTATCCTCTTCAAGATGGTGAAAGGGCCCTCATATCTCCTCATGAGGCCTTGGTGCAAGTTTCGGAGAGCCTTGAATTGTCGAGCTCTCAACTTCACCAACACTTGGTCACCAACCTGGAACTCCAGATGTCTCCTCTTCTTGTCTGCAAACTTCTTCATTTTCCTTGCCGACTTCTCAAGGATGGCCCTGGACTCTTCCAAAGCCTCTTGCCAATGGTGTGCCACCTTGAAGGCTGCAGGACACCTTCCTGCATACCTTGCTGCCAAGGCTGCTGGGGTCACGGGCTGCCGGCCAGTGACGAGTTCGAAGGCACTCCTTTGTGTAGCCTCGCTCCTCTGCATATTGAAAGAGAATTGAGCAACATCTAACAACTTTGCCCAATTCTTTTGGTTAGCATCCACAAAGTGTCGAAGGTAAATCTCTAGAAGATGATTTGCCCTCTCCGTTTGGCCGTTCGTTTGAGGATGGAAGGCCGTTGAGAAACGGAGTTCAGTCCCAAGGAGTTTGAACAACTCCCTCCAGAATGTACCTGTAAAGCGAGGATCCCTGTCACTCACAATTACCTCAGGTATGCTCCAAAACTTCACCACGTTGTTGACGAAAAGTTTGGCCACCTCCTCGGCCGAACAATGCTTAGGGGCTGGGATGAACGTGCCGTACTTGGAGAACTTGTCGATTACCACCATAATCGACCCATAGCCTCCTGATCTTGGTAGAGCACTGATGAAGTCCATGGTTACGACCTGCCATGGCTGTTCGGGCACCGGCAAAGGTTCCAAAAGACCTGCTGGTTTGAGTTGCTCCACCTTGTCCTGCTGACACTTGAGGCAAGTCCTCACGTATGCCTCAATGTCTTCCTGCATTTGTGGCCAATAGTAGCCATCTTCCACCAATGCCAATGTTCTGACCATACCTGGATGTCCAGCCCATAAAGAGTCATGGCAGTCCTTGAGAATGCGACGTCGAAGGCCCTCCCAACGGGGCACGTACAGCCGGCGCCCTGTTGTGAAAAGCAGGCCCTCCTCCTTCCAAAATCTTCGAGTCTTGCCCTCGTCCACCAAACGAAGGATCTCCACAGCCTTGGAGTCATGACTCAAGCCTACTCGCACTTGATCTTGGAAGTCGCCCCTCACACTACACATGGCCGCAAGTTGCACTTTCCTGCTGAGGGCGTCAGCCACCACGTTGGTGCGCCCTACCTTGTACTCAAGTTGATAGTCGAACTCGGCCAGAAAGTCTTGCCAACGTACCTGCTTTGGGGACAACTTCTTTTGATTCTGAAAATAAGAAGTGGCCACATTGTCAGTTTTTACAACAAAAGTACTTCCAAGAAGATAATGTCTCCAAGTGCGTAAACAATGCACTATGGCCGACATCTCCTTGTCATGCACAGGATACTTGCGCTCTGCCTCGCTGAACTTCCTGCTTTCAAAAGCCACGGGGTGGCCCTCTTGCATAAGGACGCCTCCTAATGCAAAATCTGAAGCATCGGTGTGTACCTCAAAGGTTCGGCCATAGTCGGGCAGCCTCAAGCATGGCCCCTGGACTATAGCACCCTTGAGATCTTCAAAGGCCTCTTGACATGTGTCTGCCCACAGCCAAGATCTATCATTCTTTAAGAGATCAGTGAGAGGTGCTGCCCTCCTGGAGTACCCTTCCACAAATCTCCTATAATAGTTGGTCAGCCCTAAGAATGACCTCAACTCCGGAACACTCGAAGGGGGCTGCCACTCCTCAATAGCACGAACCTTCTCCTTGTCCATGCTTATGACTCCAGCTTTGATGTGATGACCCAAGAACATTACTTCAGGTTGAGCAAAGGAACACTTCTCGGCCTTCACGAAAAGTTCATTCTCCCTCAACAATTTGAACACCTCTTCCAAGTGCTTGACATGGTCGGCAAGAGATTCTGAATACACAACAATGTCATCCAAATATACAACCACACACTTATCCAACAAGTGGTGGAAGATCCTGTTCATCAAAGTACAAAAGGTGGCAGGTGCATTAGTGAGCCCAAAGGGCATAACAAGAAACTCATATGCACCATAGCGAGTAACACAAGTTGTTTTCTCTTCATCACCCTCGGCAATCCTCACTTGCCAATACCCTGACCTTAGGTCCAATTTGGAGAAGATTCTTGCCTTCCCTAACCTGTCAAACAAATCTTCAATCAAAGGAATAGGATACTTGTTCCTCACCGTTAGTTTATTCAAAGCTCTATAGTCGATACACATTCGCAATGTGCCATCATGCTTCTTTTGGAACAAAACAGGAGCCCCATAAGGTGCCTTTGATGGCCTTATGAATCCTGCCTTCAAAAGTTCCTCCAATTGCCTCCTAAGTTCTGCCAACTCAGGAGGAGCCATTCGGTATGGCCCCATGGCGGGCGGCCGCGCCCCGGGCACCAAGTCGATGGAGTGGTCGACGTCTCTCCGAGGGGGCAGCTTCTTGGGCAACTCCTGGGGCATGATGTCCTTGTATAAGGCCAGGAGTTTCTGCACTTCCTCTGGGACAGGAGCATCCCCTTGAACTTCATGAAGTTTGAGGGCAGCCAAGTAAGTCTCTTCCTTGTGCCGGACACCCCTGCACACTTGCATGGTGGACAGCAGCTTTGACTTCACATTGGCCCTCTTCAAAGGGACCAAGTGTGTCCCCTCCTGGGACACAAGATGTAACCCCTCCTGGGTCACTCGAACTTCGGAGAACTGGTCCAGGAATTCCATGCCAAGGACCATGCGGTGATCGTCCATGACCACCACTGTTAAGGTCATGGCGCCTTCCCAATTGCCCACTCGCACCTGGACATCTTTGGCCATGCCATGTATAGGCTGCGAGGCTGCATTGACCGTCTTGATCAGCCCTGGTTCATGCCTGAAGTCGATGCCCAGCCGCTGTGCCTCCTCCAAGGCCATGAAGTTGTGGGTGGCCCCGGTATCGACCAAAGCCATAGCCGCCTGCCCTTGCATCCAAACTTCAGTGAACATGAGGCCCCTGGTGGCCTCTTTCTTCTTCTTCAGTGGGATGGATGCAGAGGTTGAAGTGAGGGCCATAATGGCCCCCATGTGTGCGGCGCCCTCCTCATCTTCGGACGCGCCCTGCATAGTGGCCAGGGCGCCCTTCTTCGGGCATTCTCGGGCATAGTGTGGCCCTCCACACGTAAAGCACTTTACTGACTTCCTGGATGTACCTTCCTTGCTGACCTTACTCTCCTTCTTCTCCTTCTTTCCCTTCTTGTCGACCTTCCTTGTGTGAGACTGCACCTTCTCCGAGAGTGCAACCTTGTCCTTGGCCGCACCCTGGTCGCGCCCCACACTAAATTCAGTGAGAGCCTCGGCCACTGCCAAGGCTTCCTTGATGGTGACAACCTTCTGCCGCTTGACTTCTTGTGCCGCCCAAGGTTTCAGGCCTCTAAGGAAGAAGAATATCCACGTCGCTTCGTCCATAGTACCTGTCATTTCAAGCATTAGAGGCTGGAATCGTTCGATGTAGTCCTTCACCGAACCCGTTTGTCTCAAGTTCGTCAACTTGGTCATGGCTATCTCCTGGGCATTTCCCGGATAGAATTGCTTCTTCAATTCTTTGGTGAAGGTGCTCCAAGAGTCGATGACGATCTTCTCTTTCGCAATCTCCTCTTCCATCCTTCTCCACCATAATAGTGCGCCCTCCGCTAGGTACCGCACCGCCAAGTCGATTTGATCTTTTTCCACTGAAATCTTGTTAGTCTTGAACCCCTTCTCAAGACTCCAAAGAAAGTCGTCGATGATGGTGGCATCCCTTGCACCTTCATACTTCTTTGGCTCCGGACCCGTGAACTTTGGTATGGCTGCCCTTACTCGACAACCAGTGGCGTCCAGAAGGTGCCCCTTCATCATCATGATGTCCATTTCAATGGACTTCAATCTGATCTCCAGGGTTTCTTCAAGTGTCTTGATTCTGGCCGCACCCAATTCACCCCTTGTCCTTGTCTCATCTAAGGCCAAGCCCTGCTGGGTCATACCTTGTTCAAGGGCTCGGACTGCCATGTCCATGCCTTGGACGGTATGATCCAAGAGGTCTAAATGCCTTTCGAGATGAGGGAGAGGATCAGTGGAGAGTGAACGAGTCTTCTTACCTCCTTGGTTCGCAGGTCCACCACCAGTGACTACCTGTGATTCTGCACGGCCCCTGGTCACAGGACCTTGCTGATTGCCATCCTCACTCATGTTGCAAAGGTTGAAATGTGCTCTGATACCACAAATGTCATAGCCTAATTTCTCTTCTAGAAATTAGATGCAACCGGCCTTGAAGACTCCTCCACGAATCACTCAAGCAGCCTTCCTGTTCACTCTGATTTTTCCTCTCAAAGATGAACTCGCACCCACTCTTGAACTCACACTTAGTTTCTTACCTAAGGCAATTCACTCACACACAATGCAAACATATAGAGAACTCGGCCAATGAGGGAAGAAGACATTCATTAACACCTGTCCCAGAATGTGGGAACCTTACATGTATTTATAGTGTTTGGATCAGCCAACTGCTGTCCAGAATTTGAATTCAAACCATTCAATTCAAATTCAAATGTCAACCATAACTACCTACTACATAACTTCTAATCCAATGGCCAGGATCTTCCCATCACCATGATTGAAGTTCCTGCCTCCAGGATTACTTCCCTCCATCATAGGACATGTCCTGGTGAACTCCGGCCACCAAGATTCCGGCGCGGCCGCCTCCTGCCCGCCGGCCATGGCCGCTATGGCGGTTACAACCGCCACCTCTTCATTGCCTTCCTTCCAGAGATGTCTTCACGCATGCTCCTTCAAGTCCAATGATCTCCTGCGACCTCCACATGCCTGATGATGCTCTAGGATGGTCTGGTTCGGTCCTGGGACGACATGCCCCAGGATGGCCCGGGCGCACCCGGCCATGTGCACCCGGCCATGTCATATGGCCCCGCCAGGTTCCGGCCATCCTCTAAGTCCCATCTTCTGCACCAAGCTTCCTGGTTGATAAAGAAGTCCCGAGATGTGCTCTCCAGTCCCTGGGATGTCTCGGCTCATCCCATGGATGCTCATGGCCGCCATGTGCACCCGGGCGCCCAGGGCGCGCCCGGCCATGCTCGGCCATGCCCAGAAGCCCTCCATTCATGGAGGGTGACACTCGGGCGGTGACAACTTTCTTTGTCATGGAATATTGATGATTACAAGGATACTCAATAGCCTAGTCGTCATGGAGTTTATATAAGAACTCCAATACGGAATATGAAACAGAAAACCCTAAGGTCATCTAAAATTTAGGAGCTCCATCCCCGAGCTCCTGCTGAAGGGATCCCCCCTAGGCCCCCCATCCTACTCAGGCAATGCGTATGGGATGGCTGGCTTTGCCATCCCAATTGTTTGAGCACTTGTATAATATAAGGGTAAGATAGGATTTACAATTGGATTAAGATTTAGGATATTA
This sequence comes from Pontederia crassipes, assembly GCA_030549335.1. Taxonomy (NCBI): domain Eukaryota; kingdom Viridiplantae; phylum Streptophyta; class Magnoliopsida; order Commelinales; family Pontederiaceae; genus Pontederia; species Pontederia crassipes. The sequence continues at coordinate 8,090,965 of CM060188.1, read as the reverse complement.
TCAACAAAAATTAACTAAGATGTTAGGCAATTGTGTTGTTTGAAAAGTCTTCTTTGGGTGGATCTTTTCTAAATTAATTGTTTCTTTTCTCTATTCATAATTTTGTTTCACATCATAATCATATATTCATAATCAATGATGCCATTGCTTGTTGTTTTATGAGTTATTACTTTATCTTAAAAAAATTTATCTATTATTCTACCAATAATTCAGGAAATATCCTCTCTATAATGTCAATCCAAGCAGTATCCTATGTAAGTTTGTTGTAGATAGGGTATATATGTTCTCATCGAAGATGAAAATGTTATGAATAATGATCGCAGAATGATGGGATTTTTTCGTTATGAACTCACCTATATCAAGGCTATTTGTAGCTGACTAATTTGTTGTTTGAACAGTAAATCATGGTTAATATTCAATATCACTATTAGAACAATGAGACTCGATAGATTCATATGTTTTATTTCCTCTTCTGTTTTTAATGCTACATTATGCATGACCTTATGACAATCAATGGCAACATCATACAAAAATCCTTTGTGAGATTTTTCTGCTATCATTCTTGCAATGTTCTCTATTATCTGTTTAATTGTCAAGATTTTGAATATTGTCTCCTTGTAACTAAATGGCATTGTATATTATTGTATCATGTATGAACAACGATTTATGTTTTTTACTTTAAGCAAACTCTTTATACATTTTAATTCATTTAACAATGTATTGCAATCCCATTTCCTTCATTTTTGTTACACATCTGTTGGGTTGTGAGTTTGCACTCAAAATGCATAATTTTGTTGTTTCTTAGGTAGGATATATTTTAACACTAAGGAGGTGCAATGTTGGCAAGGTAATGCTTTAACTATTGGAATCGATTGAAGCTCAATGAAGAAATGCTTATTGATTATTCAATTTCTGAAAAACCATGTTAAAGATACATGACTATAATTTTGACATCAATTCAGGAACTGTAGAATTGCTTGAGCTCGACTCATTTGGTTTTTTTGGTTATGTCAGCCACTTTGGTGCTTGGACATGCCATTCCTGTGTCATATCATATTCTTAAGTAAAAACATTGAAGTGTAGTACTGACCACTCCCCAAAAAATCAAAGTGTAGCTCCCATTTTTTATCAGGTTAACACCTTTTTTCTTGTTGAAGATGTGCTTGAAGTAGTGGCCCACAATCTTGTAGTGCATGAAAGTGCTATTTCTCGAGTCCAAAAATTGTCAAAGGTACACTTGCATGTGTTTCTATCTCATAAACTCATCTGCTGGATGATTCATGTGCATTGCAAATGGAAAACACGTGATTGATATCGATGGTGTGTGGATAAAAGTACGTATATTCACAATGTACCTTGCTTAGAGAAGTTAGATAAGAATAAGTCATGTATTAATGTAAAGAGAATGTTAATTGGCATTGATTTCTAAGAGTTTCTTAACCCAAAATTTAATTTTATTGTTTACTGAATTCATTCTCTCAACCTGTAGTGTGATATATTTCCTAAGTAAACAAAATGCAGCATCATTGTCAGGGTGGTTCTGATGGTCCTGATAAATTAGAAGCTTACAATTGTGAGTTGGTATGAAATAAAAACTTAATGGCACGTGCATGATTATACATTTAAAACTTCCAGCTTGATCTTTTCTATTTTCAATATGAGATGGGCATTATTGTATTCTACTTGAGTTCATGAAAGGGCCTTTGTGGCTAGTTGTCAATTTGATGGCAATATTCATGTCTTCAATGCGGTTTGTATACAGATTTTTTTTGGTATTCCCCCTTTTCCACTGCATGTTTTTTATGTGATCTTGTTGATGCAATAACTAATATGAATTACTTGGACATCCACCCAAAACTTAAATATTTTTTCTTATTTTCTTGTGTTGCTTCTCTTAGTTAATTTAATTGAAAATCAGATTTCAAAATTTCTATTCGAAGGTAATGCTTGGCATGGTATTTGTTCGACTCCGGAAGACTTCTAAACCTACCATGTCATGCTTTTGTCTATTTTAACAGTAGTTGGTGTTCTCCATTCTTTGTTCTGCCCTTTTGCTCTCAATCGAAATACCATCATTTGAAACAACTATTGACTTGGAAGATCCATAAAAAGATTGATGTTGGTGCATATTTTTGGCAACTCAAAAAAAAAATCACTACATGGAGTAATTTTGGAAATTGGTTGAGAAGTAAGGATATTGATCCCTGTGTTTTTCTCAATCACTTATTACATTCAAAATTTCAAGAAGCCTTGGATAATTCATTTTCAAAGTTTATTCCCTGAAAAAAGTTCGAAAGATCTAGCACTAAAGATCATGACGTCACACTTTCTGTCACAAACAAAGAATTAAAGCATGCAACAAAGCACAAAAGATTTAGCTGTCATTAGGGCTCCATGGAATTATCGGGCAAGCAGTTTGGTCCAATCCAGTGTTGATGAGACATGGTGTGCAAGATTTTTATTTTATCTAGAGCAGCTTTGCGTACCACCGGAAGTGTTTTCGACAATCCAACGCCATATATTGTAGTGTTTAACAATTTTTTTCTGTCGAAATTTGATCTCTATGGCTCTCCTTTGTTGAAAATGTGGATAAACAATTTCGTCCCCATGAAACCACTTGCTAAAAATGAGAATAATTACTTTATTAACTATTATGTCTAACTGAGAGTATAAAATAATATGTTTAGCAAAATTACGAAAAATAATTACAATAAAATAAATGTTTTTCGTAAAAGATCCACTTGCTATTAGCAAATTAAAATAAATGAGCATTAGTTGTTGATAATATTTTGAATCTTAACTCAATGGTCGAGGAATGAAATCATCCGTCCTTACCATTTTTTTCAATGTTAACAGTAATATTCAAAATATTAATATTCTCTCATCATGACCTCCCCTAACTGTATAATGTATAATATTAAATATTACTTGAATCGCCTACGACAACTATTTGTTATGTCGTCAAAGCCCCAACCAATTAATATGATTAATGGGGTTCATGTATATATAAAATTCTTCCACGATAATAGAGACCAGCTGTTTCATTGACTATTACTATTATGGCCTGCCTAATAGCTATTTGTTCTCGGTAAGCATGCATTGTTGTCATGACTTATTGCGTTGATTCCCTCTATACTTTTATAAAAATATCTCTTTGATTCCATCTTTGCTTCGATAATATAATTAGTCAATTAATACTGTCATGACAATGAAATTGTCATCTTTTATGGTAATCTCGTAACCACGAGTTGTTACATTACTCCAAAAATAATATGATAATTTTGTTTCTTAACATTTAAAATCCACTACACAGTATAAAATTAATAAATATATAACAAAGAAGATGGTCGATAGACGGTGTTCAAGTTTAGATCCAAATCGTCCTTTAACCCCAAATATGATTTGGATCCATGTGGTGTCAACTGTCAACAACCGGACAACTCGACTAAGAGCCGCTAAGAAAATTCCATAATTGTAAATTATTTGGCTCATCAATATTTTCGTATATATTGTATAAATTGCACCTATAAGCTGCTTATATTTACACTAATTTGACATTTCCATACCATAAAAGTAATTCTTAAATATCACCATCGAGGTAATTTTATGGGTAGCCGGACACATTAAAATTGAAATAGAAGAAAACATGACATGACATTGACCCCTCACAGTTAATGGCATCCAACATTTGTCTCAAGCCTCCCTGAGTTGTGTGTCTTGTGACCTTGTCCGTGTCCTAAAATTTTGAACAAAAACCCGCGCCTTGCGCCGGGGTGTGAGTCCAACGGTGGCGGGTCCGGCCCAAATCCAACCAACCGGCGCGGCGCACAACTTGCGAGGTGGCACCTTAAGGATTCCCAAAATACCCCCAGCATCATTATTCATTTACTCCCGAGTCCCTAATTAAATTATAATCATTCGTAAAGATTAGGAAAAAAATTAAGACCTCGTGTCCCGACAACCACTGACAACTTATTAATTTCGGGAGCATTTATATCTTGTACAATATCTAATAAAAATGTTCCATTTCTTTTTTCTCATAAATGATTTCTTATGCATCAATCTCTTTGGTGTGAATCTAACACTTTTGGAGACTAGAAGTAATTAATAAATTTCTAGTTATTAGAATTTAAGGAGCGTGTGTTTACATTCTTTTATGTAATCTTGCAAATTGAACTTTAAAAGCTTGTAAAATCAAATTTTCTTATAATTAAAATATTTTTTCAGACAATTTCTTCCATTAATGTTTGTATTAAATGTGATATGCTATTCAAGTAATTTTGAATCCGAGATCTTCTATCAGATCCTGTCCGTTAAGTCGCATACCAACTCTCGCCAGCCAAGCGACAGCGTGGGATTAGCGTGGGTAGCCGGACATATCAGACTGAGGAGGAGCCGGAGGGTAGTTTGGTCACTTAGTCTTCTGTTCGTTCAATGATATAATTATGTCGACCACAACGCTCCCTTTCGTGTGGTTGCTTCCAGTTCCACCCATTACCTCTTTCTTCTTTGGTCGCGACTCTTCAGAGCTCTTGTAGATTTCCAAGTTTCCATCTCAGGTGAACTCATCCCTCCATCTACGCTTGCTCTACATTTGATTCTTTTCGGTGATTTCTCTCATTTATTTGTGTATCGAACAAATCTGTTGTGTTAGTAAACTTTCTCATGTATGATTAGGATTTAGGCGTGTAGTATAGACACTGTGCGAATTGTTTTGAAGTCCCAAGAACTTGTTCGATTCTCTGATGAGAAAGATCGTTCTTTTATTATCAAAGATGCTGCATTTTGACTTCAGTTGTCATGTATGAATTGGAGGGTATATTAGGGAATGCACACTTGGACTATCCCTTCAGTTTATGTGAAAGACCAGCTGGATCTCACAACAATAGTGGAGAATTCTGCTAGGTGTAAATGATGAGCAGTAATGGTGCCCATCCGTGTCCAGCCTTCCTTCTTGTGCGGGCATGAGGAGTTTTATTAGGGTATTTGACACTTGCCTCTTTTGCCTGCACATGTCCCATCTGTGTTGTTTCATTGTATTCACCAAACGAACAAAAAAAACTTAAACTTTATGTTCAATACTTTATCCTGGATCTCTTTCATCTGCTGATTTAGAGATTTAGGCCCTCCTCGGATTTCGTCTGCTTCTACATGCTTGTCATTCTCACTGCTGTGACTAAGTGATTTGGTCTACGTGTCCCATCTATGTCTTTTGCTCCAGCGTCCTTCTTAGCATGTGTAATTGGATAGGTGGTGAAGTGTACTTTAAAACACTGCCTCTTTTTAGGCATTATCATCGTGACCGACAGTTTTGTTTTAGTTTACGTGTCGTGCCGTGTTGGATCTTGACCTCTTGCAATCGCAGAATCTGAATCTTGGCTTCTCTAGACAGTATTTTTCCTGCAACTAAAAGATGCTTGCGTTATATACAGGATGATTTTCTTGATCATCTTTGCTTTTAAATTCCCTCAGTATAGTTTTTCTGTGCCCAATTTCCTGGCTGTAGAACTTTATGATGATTGTTGGTGACCAAATTAGTCGAAGATTCATTACATTGCAGCTTTTGTGATTTAGACTTATGGAAAATGTAGCAGGGATATCCTTTTGGATTTATGACATCTTAATGTTCTTAATCTTCCTTGAGACTATCAGTTGATGCAACCAACCTATTGGTAAATTTTATCGCCTGCAAATTTACATACACTAAGTATAATTTCTCATTGTTTCTAATCATGAGTAAGGCCCTCAAAGTAAGATGTTCACGTTTTGAAGTACGATAAACAGAATTGTTGAATTGTCCTCTTTACATTATCTTGATGTTGTATTTGCTCTATTAAACTCGGAGAGTTGGACACTGAAAATTTCTGTGCTAATGTTGATGAGTTTGTGATATAACAGTATTGAAGTGATATTTACGGCATCTCCAACTGCATTTTTCTTCTGAACCCCTTGTTTTGTCTAAAAAAGGCTAAAAGCCAATTCATATCTATGCTTGAATTCAAGCATGTCCCTAATTCTGTTGTTTAGACATCTTTTTGGACAGTCAGGTTAATATTCGTTCAGTTGTTTCATTTCTCACAACTTATTGGTGATCTGATTGCTGCTGCTACCTGAATTTGTTAATTGCTGATGAAATATCACTCTGTATAGTTATGAGTTGATTAAAAAATAGTGGGTGGTTATAACTTACATGTTTCACTAGCCCATATTCTCCTTTTTAGATTTATTATAGTTATAGATAACTGACTCTTCAAGTTATAAATACATAGATGTGTTCTAACTTTGTTTTCATGGTTTGAAAAATTATGTTATTGTAGTTGGAGTCTTGTCCACTTCATTCGGGCTATTTTATTGTAGATTTGCCTTCCCGAACAAAGAAATTAGTACAAGTAATTGTGTTTCAGATCCTTACTTTTTTTACTACTAATAACATCTATATTAGTTACTTTAGTTTTCATAGTAATTTTTTCAGTCTTTATCAATTGATCATTAACTGTGGATATGTTCATGTTCACCATTTCTTGTATCAAGTGATTATTTTATTTAGGCTCAGCAAGATTTTTTTGTTGTTTTCATGCTTGGATGCTAAGTTTTCATTAACATGAATTGTCAATATCTGTCAATGGCACATTGCTTGGTCTGATCTACCTATCCATGTATTCTCTCAAGATCAACATTGTTTCTTTCTTATAAAACATTGAGTTGTTTTTTACCTTAATTAGATATAACTTCTTGCCTTTACATGTATGTAAAGCAATAGGAGTCCCTTTTATATTGATTCCATTAAGTTTTGTTATTTTCCTAAACTTTTCATACCTTGGCAGGGTAACTCCAAGTTTCCTTTAATTAAGTTACATCATCCGAATTCAGCATCTTTGGTGAAAATGAAGCGCATGGTATCTAAGAAATCTCATTCATGGTGGTGGGACAGCCATATCAGCCGTAAGAATTCAAAATGGCTGGAAGAAAATCTTGAAGGTCAGCATGCAAAAATGCTCTGTAATTGTATTTGTTATTTAGGATTCTTTGTGAGCTATTGCAATGGAACTTTAGTAATTATTGCCCTGTATCATGGAAATATGGTTCACTTAATGGCTGGAAATATTCTTAACCACAGAGATGGATAAATGTGTCAAAGAGATGCTGAAATTGATTGAAGAGGAAGGAGATTCATTTGCAAAGAAAGCTGAGATGTATTATCAGAAACGTCCTGAGCTGATCTCTCGTGTTGAGGATTTCTACCGCATGTACCGTGCCCTTGCTGAGCGTTATGACCAAGTGACTGGGGATCTTCGCAAGAATGTCAAATCTGAACTCAAATCTCAAGGGTCATACAGTGGTTCTGATCTTGTTTCCGACCCACCTTCTCCTTCATCTGTTCATACCCCAGAACTAACCCCAGAATCTAAACATCCTCCTAAGCTGATCTCAAGAGCTGCTGGCTTTGATTTCTTCCTTGGTGATAGTCCTGATCGTTCTAGGAAGAGTAGTGATGATTCCTCATCATCTTCGGAGTCTGAATCTGACGTTGATGATTCTGATAATGTAAATAGTGATCATATTCCTTCTAGGCTGCATCAGAGGATACTCGAATTACAGGATGAGCTTCGCGAGGCAAATGATAAACTGAAGGAGCAGGAGGAAAAGTGCTACATTGAACATAGTGGGCAGGTGGGAAATGGGCATAATTTGGATCATAGTTCTGAAGGATCAACATTGGAATTTGAACTTTTAGCTGCAAAGAAGAAGCTTCAAGATTCGGAAACAGAGATCATGAACTTTCAACAGAAACTTGAAGAACAAAATGCTTGTTTAGAAATTAAAAATACAGAGTTCGATGGGGAGAGGAAGAAAGTTGTGGAATTAGATGAACAGATTGCCATGTTGCGGGTTACAATATCAGAACATGAACATGAAATTCAGCACTTAAAGGCTGCAGTGACAGCCACTGGTAAACAGCTTGAGACTGAAGTAATGCTTTGCAACATTCAAATTGAAGAGCTAAAAAATGAGCTTGCAAAATCAAATGAAAACTTCTTTCTGGAAAAGTCCTGCTTAGAGTCTGAAACAATAGAACTTAAAGCTGTTCAAACAGCACTTGAAAAAGAACTAGAGAAAATCATACAGGAGAAATTGACACTTGAAGAACATCGTTCAAACCTGGAATATGCTATTCAGGATCTGAAAATCTCAAGTGCAAGTATAACTGAGAAACTTATGCAGGAGAAGTTGGCTCTTGAGGGTGAAGTTGCCAATCTATCTGAATACACCAAATTCCTGGAGTTGAAGATCACATCACGTGATGATGAGATGTTGAAGTTAAAATCTGAGAAGATGGCGGAACACGATCGGTATACAAAGCAGATTGATGAGTTGAATGAGAATTTGGATGCACTAAAAGTTCAAATTGACACTCTAAAAGCCGAGAAGTTTGAGCTTTCAGCTAAAGTTGATAATCTTACGAATGATGTCAAGTACCGTGACGATAGGATTTGTCAAATGGACCAACACTTGCATAATTTGCATTTGGAGCATGCAAAGCTGGTCACAGAGTTTGAAGCAGCCAGGAGGACTTGTGCAGATCTAAGTGCACGAGTGCAGGAGCTTGAAGAAGAAGTTGACAAGCAGAAGCTTGCTATTTCTGATAGTGCCGAGGGGAAGCGGGAGGCGATAAGGCAGCTGTGCTTCTCACTGGAGCATTACCGTGATGGATATCACCAACTCAGACAGATACTACAAGGGCATAAGCGGCACACAGTCGTGGTGAATTGAGAATGTAGCAATTCTCTGATCCCTTTCTTGCTTATTCTTGGTTAGAATGCAGCACTCTACATGCAACTTAATTTTTTTTCCTTTCTTCTTAATAGCACATATTATGGTATGTGTTACTGTCAGTGTGTTGTGTCCTCGTCCAAACCTGTTGGCCAAGGAAAATGCAAACATGATATGAACATATGTTTATAATGCAGGCCTTAATTAGTTCTTGTGATATCTCTTGCTGATACTTGTTCCGACTTTTAAACCTCTTATTTGATGTACACCTTCACTTGATTCAGGTATATTTATGTTCTACGATAGAGTTTTATCATTTTTGTAAAGGTAGAGGTAAGTTTGAAATATAAAAAATTTGAACAAATTGTAATATTCTATTTTAATGCTTTGAAACACCGAAAAGAAAAATCATAATTGACAACGTAGCTGAGTGAAAGATTAGATGAAAGTTAATAGTCTCAAATTTCAATCCCAAAAAGGACGAACCTCGAACGCATGGGGAAATAGAAAAATCGTAATTTAACATTTTAGACATCAAATTGAATTGTGATGTTAGAATTGACATTTTGACATTGCTTCTTGTGTTTGCTGATCGAGAACATCTAATACCAAAAGGAAACACAAGGAAGATGGGTTCAAATGTTCTGGTCTGGAAATCGCTTTATATGACTTGAGCTTAACTCTCTCTCTCTCTCTCTCTCTCTCTCTCTCTCACAAGCACACAAGTTTTTCTTATTGTAACATTAACTTCAGCATATATTAATTAAAGTGTACTTTGAACCTTGAGATCTAAGGAAGCACAATAGAGTTTTTTTTAAAATTTCTAGACATTCACGTACTTAGAATTATTAACACTTGTCAAATTCAGTGTTGGAAGAATGAAAAAAAAATCAGATTTCGTGCTATTAAATTAATTATTTTCATTAATCGAATTTCTCCGACTTTTGAACTTTGATATATTTCTTTAATCGTACATTAGACATACTTTATTACTAGAAAATAGAAAATAAAATAAAATGCTGCAAGTATATACATCACTTTTCTAAAAATAAAAAAAAGTGATTGAGATTGAGAGCATTGTCACAAGCTTTGGAGAGAGACAGTACGTACTCTTGTTCTTGACGAAGGTGACCCGGGGAATCTAAGATGCACGAAGGTGGCCGGAGCTGGTAGGGTCCAAAGGAAGTCCATGGAGTTACGCAACAGGAAATGGACCCGGAACAAACGAGGACCCAAATAATACCACAAAATAACAAATAATTATATTAAGGATTTAATGGAGTCATTATGCATCAGCGCGCACCGTCCGATTAGATTGGACGGTGCGCGCTGCAATCGCCCGGGCCATCTGCGGATGTTAACGACGCCCTCCCCGTGGATGGAGGCCGCGTCGGAGTGCCACACCTCTAGGAATGCTTCGCCTGCGTCCGATCCATACAGCCAGCATGATCTCCCCCCTCACCTTCCTGCGCCCACAGCAGTCCTCGAGCCAGTACCCCATCACGAAAACTCGAGCTCACCTGGTTGCTCGTCATCGTCTCCTTCAAAATCGTTCGTCGCTGTCAATTGAACGACTCTGCTCCTCACCTCTTCCCTCACTAAGCTCGGCCCTCTCCGACGGAATGCCTCGCTTCTCTGCCCCATGATCTTCGCCCTCACTGCCCTTGACGTCATCGTTGCTTTCTTGGAACTCGCCTACCGGCTCCATCCGATTTTGTCGCAACTCGGATCTCGCTACAGCTCGGACGTCGCTGTTCTCTCCGATCGAGCTCCTCACCTCTCCAATTGGCGGAGGGAGCATCATTCCGACGAAGGGAGGGTCGATCCGACGGAGGGCGCATCGTTGCAGTGAAGGGAGGTTGATCCAGGCGGACGAAGGGTCATTTTGACAAAGAGAAGGTCGATCCAATCAGAGGGAGTTCAATCCAGCGGAGGGCGCTGCCGCGTGTTGCAACGACCTCATCTAATGTCGTGCCAAGGAACGCTCACAGGACGAGGGTGCGGAAGAACTCTTCGGGACACGCAGGACCATCCGCACCGGCCGTCGACGGAGATGCGGACGTTGGTGGCTGCCCATGATCAACTTGTTCGGGACACGTGTCGAAGAACGCCGACGCCTTGGCCTTCAACTCCAGTGCATTGTTCATGCGCATGATCGCCCACTCTATCGGCCACCGTTCAATTAGATCAAACGGTGTGCGTATGACCCCATTAAATTCTTATATTAAGATTATATCTCAATGGATTTGTCCATTTATACATTTGTTTTTGTTTGAATATATAGAGGGTGAAAGCTCATCTTGGTTACATCAAATGTGAACCGCTCACCTCCTCTTTTAACACACAGAAGGGATGGAAAATTTATGAGGCGTTTGACTATAAGTAATTTTAAATTTTTTTTCTTATTTGGTAACGGAAAATAAAAGTTAATAATCACTTATTTTACCTGCTTATAAGTTAGAAAAATAAGTTAGAGAACCAACTTATTTTGTAGAAAAAAATTGATCAATTTAATCAATAAATATACTATTTTATTCTTAGAATATATATAACTTTTTTTCACATAGTTTGTGTATATAATATTAGGACCGACCTTTTGATCGTTTGACTAAAATAATAATTTATAATTTTTTTTACTAAAGCATAACTATCAACTTCAGCTATTAAATTATTTATCAACTATTTTGTATTAACTAAATAATCACATGAACCTTAGGGGACGTCTGACGTATTACCAATTTAAGTAACCGATAATTTAAATCACCACTTAGATAGATTATCATATTTAAATTATTGGTAATATTATATTATAGTGTTTGGTAAGTATTGATAATATAAATAATAGTCAAAATAAATAGTGATAAACTTACCCTAAAAAATATTTTAGATTTTAATAAAATATTATTATAAATAAACAAAGGAAAAAAATAGAAAAGTGAATATATATATATATAAGATGAGACAAAATTAAGAGTTATTTACAAAATATTTCAAATAATAAAAATATGAAGTTAAATGATATTTATTTATTAATAAAATATTTGAAATAAAAAATTTAATTGAAGAGATATTTTCGTTAAAATGTATTCTCACCAGCTAGTAATTCTTGCTATCTAGATTACCAATTAGGAGTTAGATGTTAATCAAGATTACCAAAATAATTAAAATTATCGATAATCAATCGTACTCAAACAACGTAATGTGATGAGTTCTGAAAATTTTAAATAAAATAATCGGTAATTATTTAGATTATCTCATGCCAAATAACCCCTTAGTATTTGGTGAAAGTGATCACCATCCAATAATTTAATAATATATTTGTTAAAAAACTAAAAAATTATCAAAAAATTTTAAAAATTAGTAAAATGCGTAGAAAATTTGTATACGCACAATACATATAAAATCATACCAAAATTGAAGTTCATATTTTTTTTCAATTACGTGAATTTAATGCAAAAGAAAAAAAACAAAAAACTGAAGTATGTCTCACCGGTGAAATTCGAATTCGTTATCTCTAGATCTTCGATCTTCAAGTGAAAACATATGACCTGCACTACACTTCCCGGAGTTCATTTAAAATTGAATTTATCTATGAAATTTTTTATGTTCATGAATTTGCATACACCATACATTAAAAAAAACAATATGCAGCCTCCTATTTTTTATATTTATGGCAATACTAAATAAAATTTTATTTTACTGTTTTATGTTGCTACATATTGCATTCTAAATCAAATAAAAATAATATATATTTCATAGAGCGTTAATTTGGTAGGCTTTAGTTGGACTCTTCGAATACTCTTATTATATCTAAAACCACGTCAATTTTTTTTCTTCAAATGTAAAAAAACTTCAAAATATAAGATAGTGGAATTGTTATGCCCCATCCAAATGAACATTTTATTGGAAAGAAATGGTGACTTGGCTCCATCAATTTGAGAGCTCCCAACTCCCCATTTGTTCTCCGTCTTTCTAGCTCATTTTTTTTATTTTTTTAATTCAGTTCTGAATATGTAAAAAGCTAGGTCAACGGTTTAATTCACACAACGATAATAATTATATGTATTATTCATAAACTAAAAATTAATCTATCGTTAAATTAATTCGATAAAATCATCCTCTACCAAGCAGAGGAACCTTTTTTGCTTAGAAGTTGTTGCTACCATCGACATTAATGGCAGGGCTGACCTCCAAAAAGTTACGGTGGTTGAGATGACCCACTCTACCAAACAATTAACCTTCATTTATTGGACGGGGTGAGGTGAATTCAAATTTCAAGGTTCCTCTACTTCTAAGTTGGTACGACCATTGAAAGAAAATTATTTTTGTATAACAATTCGAATTGAACTCAAAATTAGCGGATTTGTGTCCTCTATCGACATTTCAAACCTTCTATACAGCAATTTTATGCGCTATTTTTTAGGGATGAAAGTAGTTCGGATTAGTTCAGATTTTCGGTTTAAAAAAATCAATCGTTATTTTTCGGATCAGTTTTTAAAATTAAAAAGATCATCCTAAAACTATTTTGACAAAATAAAAATCACTTTTTAGTGAATCGGTTTTTTCGGAGCCCTACTTTTATATAATTATATTTAAAAAATATATTTAATAACTTAAAATTAATATAAAAATATTTAATTTTATATTAAATATAAAATATACTACTAAAATTTTAAAATTATTAAATTAGAGTTTGATAATGTGATAGAAAAGTATGAAATTTTCTACAAAAAATATTATATCTATAATAAAAGAATTATTAACACATGTATTAATTATATAAATAAAAAATCATAAATAAAAATCGGGCTCCACGGACTCCTACGATTTTTTCGGGTGGGCCCTAATTTTAGCGGGTGAATTTTAATTTATTAAAAACCACCCTAAATCATATTCGGACCTCTAATTTTCGATTTTTTCGGATCGGATGAATTTTTCGGGTTGGTCGGATTTTTCTTACACCCCTGCTATTTTCTCGTTTAATTGGAGGAATCATAAAAGAAATATGCTGTGTAACATTTGAAGAAGGTCGATCGACTTATTATAAAAGTAAATTTTTATATATAATAAATTGATCGACTTATTATACAACATGTTGTACACTCTACCCATATATATGTTTTACTTTCCTGTTACTATACGTGACATGAAATTCTAGTGTTTACTATACGTTTTTTTTCTAAAAGATTTAAGTAATTACAATAATAATAATATGGGTGCTGAGGAGGTGGCAACAACTGCCATCATTAATAGAAAAAGATATGAGACCGGACATTTATTGCCAATCTTGGACTGTTGGGGGGGGGGGGGGGGGGGGGGGGGGGTATATGAAGATATATGAAGATATTTTTACTTCTTTTCACATTTGATGCGAGGCGGAGCCATTTGAGCCCATTTTCTTTGTTTGCCATTGATGCCGACCTAACAATGTGTTCCAAAAAGCTGAATCCAACTCGTCACTCCCTAATTACTAAGTAGATGATCAAGAACATTACATAGAAAAATTGCAAGATGAACGGCTGAATGGATTCGAAAGTTTAAGGAAATTTGTTTTTTGTCCGTTCATATCGTAAAATCGACTTCTAAATTTGTAAAGTCGATGTATCAAATAAATTTAATTATTTAAGTAAATTTTATACACTTATATGCATAAATACAAATAATTAATATATTTTACTCATATGAAATAAATATGAAAATAATCAAAATAAGTACTACCACTCATAACTAAGAATTAGTAAATATGAATGATGATTATGTTTATTAAGATAAAAACTTATAAAAAAATAAAAACAAATAAAATGGTTGACTTAGAATTTGTACTCATGGTATTAATTTCATTCTCAATTACAAATATATTAATGAAATAAATTATTTAAAATTTTACAAACTTTTTATTGTGCAAAAATAAATAATTGTATGTAATCGAGTTAAGTATATTCATATATACTCTATAAGAATTTATAAGATTCTACGAAAATTTTAAATTAATTTTATGTAAAATCTAAAAGTTTAAATTATTTAAAAATTTATGTCAATTTTATTTATTTTATTTATCTAAACTCTTAAAATCATAAGAGGATTCGAGAATTTAACATCATTGGTTCATAAGACAATAAATGAATTATAAAACTAAGTAACTCTGATCTTATAATTATTCTACGGGTCTAAATAACCACGGAAACACTGAATTTTGAAATGTCATTTATATAGGTGGCAGAAGAACTCTTGGAATAAGTGGATTAGTGCTAAGCTAATGTTTTAGTGATAACACACTTTTACAATTGGAACTCGGAAGCATCACTCTTGTGATTGATAATTATACTCCTCTCACTTAGACTGTTGTGGATTAATTAACTATTTACAAGCATGAACGATGGTGTATGATGTGATCGGCAGACAAAGTACAGAAGAGTGACAAACATTTAAGAAGAACATACCATTTTTGTTTTGTGTAAAAGTTCAAACGAAGGATATAGAAATAATATAGATCAATGTTAAGACCTAGGTACCGGTGATGTTGCTTAATATTCAATGGACCATTTAAATTGAAAGAGCATTGCTTTTAGCTATAGTTCAATGCAGGGGTAGGTGCAAGAAAAATTCGACCCAATCGAAAAATTTATCGGACTAAAAAAAATCTATCCAAAAAAATTGACTAAAAAAAAAAATAAAAAAAATAAGAAATTGAATATGATTTAGGACGATTTTTAAATAGAGCAAAAGTGGCTCGCTTAAACTAGGACCCCACTCGAAAAAAATCATAAGGCTCGTGAAATCCGTTTTTATTTATATAATTAATTTAGATGTAATCAGTTATTTTATTACTAGTGTAATGATTTTTTTATATAGCTTAATATATTTCTCTCACGATATGAAACTCTAATTTAATAATTATAACACTATATCCTGTATTTAGTTATAAAATTAAATAAGTTAATATTAATTTTAATTTATTATATATTTTGAAAATATTATTTATTAAAATAGGGGTCCGAAAAAATCATCTAAAAAAATCGATCCACTAGAGAGTGATTTTTTTTCATAAATGATTTTAGATTAATTTTTGTGATTTAAAAAATCGATCCAAAAAATAACAAATAATTTTTTTGATCGAAAAATTCATCCGATTCGTACCACTTTCACCTCTAGTTCAATGGATTATTTCTATCCTACAAGAATGTTTTTTTAAAAAATTCAATATACATGATCTATTGTTTCTCCTATGCAAACTTACTGTATTTTTTATTTTTTTCATTTGAAATTATTATTATTAGTATTATTTTGGGTTCCTCTATTTAATAAATTTTATAATTGTGATAATATATTAACATCAATCATATAATGGCCTTATTCTCATTATTTAAACTTCCATATATTTTGTTAATATTTGCTTAGATATATTTCATGTTAATTGAATATTTTTGTATAACATTAAATTTAAAAATATAACAATAAATTATATTACATGTAATCCAATAATGTTAACTTTTATCTGACGTTTTGGGTAATTAATTTATACTTAAAAATTGTCATTTTATTATTTTAATTTTAAAAGTTCGAAGATTTTATATTCAATCTGATCAAACTTTTAAGTTTTTTTCCCCTTACATTCCTTCGTGTGACATCTGACACATTCTTCTCGTGTGCAAGGAGTTTGCAGGTTTCCGACCAAAGACCGTAAGCAACTACGCGCAAGTAAATCTATTGATAAGTTTCCTCGCATTGACCGGCGCCCTGGACACGGTCCCCCTGTTGACTTCCCAAACACAGACTACCAAACATATGAAGCAAGTCGGAAGAGGTCAAATAACCTACCGCCGCTCCTGCTTTTATTCTTCAGATTGCTTTTCAATCTCCTCCTTTAGCTCATCCTCTCTCTCTCACACACACAGTGGAAGCAGCGGCTCAGAAACAGCGTAAGAGGAGCAGCAGAGAGTAGCGCACAAGGAGGAGTCCTCTAATCACAAGGTATCGCTGGTTTTTTCAGTTTGGCCTTGCTGTCATTAGATAACTTTACTCTCTGGTGTGTATTTACTTTCTTTTTTAGAGATTTAATTCTGAACGAAGAATTTCGAGAGTTGGTTTTTTCAATCAGTTGCCTGATCAAATAACTTTTCTTCTGGTCATCTTTTCTTCCCGTTTGTGTTTCAATTACTCTTTTGGATGATACCTTTTAATTTTCTTGACTTTTTTTTTTCTGGGGATTGTTAGGGTACTATATGAACCTGGTGGGTTACTTCTAACTCCATGCCTAATCGGCTTCACATCCTATATGGTCTGGAATAAAAAAATGTGTGCTTGCAGAAGGTTTGAAGGAGTTATTTTTTTTCCCATCTGCAAAGAAGTATTGAGCTACGACTTCCTTTGATAATTCAGAGATTTAATTGTGTCACTTGAGAGATTCATTATGTTGTTGAACTTTACTTTTTTGTATTTGAACATGTCCCCAAAGGCCAAAACAAATTCTATCATGAAATTGGAGCTTTTAGTTTTTCATGACCTTTCTGTTGGATAAAAAAAAAATCAGTCGAATTGCTCTGTAAACAGAAATGAACCATGCTTATATGAATTTTCATTATTTTGTAACAGTATCCGTTTGTTCTCTTTTCTATTTTGCATGGATTTAGAATTGACTGCCAATTGGACTCCTGGGATCATCAAAGAATATTTTAACGTAATTGGTTTGGCACAATCTTTTTGAAGTCAAATGCACGTATGTTCTTAATTAGAAATATCTCTATTTGATGATCACAGATCATCAGCAATATATGATATGAGTTGTCCGGATCTACCAGGAATCTGAAATTTAGTCAGAGTCTCTGTGTGGCCTTCTATGGAATCTGCCACTAGTGCCACATGAGGCGGCATTTCCCAGCAAATTCCGCTGTTTCTACATTTTGACTTGGATATAATCTGAACATTGCAAAACCATGGCTAGCACGATTCATGGTGTTCGCTTTGTAAGGTGTCCAAAATGCAATAATGTTCTTCAAGAGCCTGTTGACATTCCTGTCTATACATGTGGTGGATGCGGCAAGATCCTTCGAGGTAAGTTTCTGCTGATTGTTTCCGGTGTATGAAGTTATTCTGTTATAGTCCAGATTTGTTTGACTATTTTTTTGTCTCTACACAGCAAAATATAGTTCTACTAGAGAAAATGTTGGATCAATTCAGAGCAGTTCTAGTATTGCACCAAGTAGTGGCGCTTTGGAGAACAGATTGCCCCCTTCTTTGAGGGAAACAACTCCTTGCGCCACTGGTCTGGAAAATGGAGTAAATGAAGCACTTGTTGTTGATCATTCTTCAGCTCAACCACTTCCTTCGAGCAGCAGAGTTGTGAAAATTGAATCATTGGAGCAAAAAGAATGTAGCGTGGATAATAAAGACGCTGATAAGCACACTCTTAGACCAGATAATTGGTTTGCACCTGAAAGAAATGAAGTAGACTCATCGAATGTTGATTCAGGTAACATACTTGAAAGCAAAGAAGATTTCAGTCTTAAAACCGATGTTGAGAAATCTCCGCTTGGTAATGAAAGTTTAAATGTGAGTGATGAGAGACTAGATTCTACAGAATCTAATAGCTCATATTTTGCCTCAGACGATGACACCATTTTCCACAGTGTTAGGAATGACAATAGCTGGAGGTCATCTAAGAGTAGATCTCTCACTTATGATGATAAAATGTTTTCTGCCGATAATGATCGTGCCCATGATGGTGCTACGTCCAGCTCGGACTCTGTTAGCAATGCAGACAAAGCAGTGGGAGAAGACGTGGTGGCTAATGAGATGACAGTTGAAACTCAATATGGATTTCAAGTTGATGTTATACCAACAAAGTTACCAAATGACAGCTATGAGCTGGCTGTCACTAGTACATTTGACCAACCTAAATACAAATCTCATACACGAAAAGATACCTCGCTTGGCTCTGCAGATTTCTATTCTGTGCAGAACTGGTTTGAACCTGAAAGTGATGGCTTTTTGAGATCTCCTGTTAAAGATGAAGTCTTAAATGATGACTTACAAAATGGTCAAGAAGGAAGCTCGCCATCCCTTGAACATGTTCAACAGGAGATATTGAGGAAGGTTGATGAGCTGAAATGTGAAATAAGTGACTTGTTTCATGCATCTGTGGAAAACAAGGATGACTCTCACCTCGGGGGCACCAGAGCTGATCACCAAACATTTGACTTAGCTCACAACCAACTTGAAGCACACAAACAAAGAGAAAATTTTCAGCAACAATGTAAGTTTGCTCAAATTGCTTCCTTGCTCCCTCTTGGCACTTGCTTGCATTGCCTCCACCAAGGATGTCAAAAGCCTCCTCAATCTTCACGAAATATCTTATGTAGTGATGGGTTCTGTAGGGCTTGCTCTAATAATATTCTAAGCCATTCTTATAACAAGGTTCAGAAACATGATCAGAATATAGAGGGGTCGGATCATAAGGGAAAAATGAAGCACGCCAAGCATCACTGTCGACCTGTTTTAGGAGGCGCACCATTTATTATCTGCCACAATTGTTTGAGGTTACTTCAGTTGCCACTGGATTTTCTTGTGACAGTAAAACAATTTTACAGGTTGCAATGTGGTGCTTGTGCTAAAATTCTTAAATTTTCATTTAGAAACAGATATTGTAGTGTCACACAGACACCAATTCAAGGGACACCTAAGGAGGTAAAGCATCCACCCAGTGAGGTTGACAGTAACAATGACAGTATTCCAGAACTTGAAATAACACCCTCAGAGGATGGCCAACAACAGAATCATGTTTCCTATTATCAAGAGTATCCTCGCTATTTAGCTGACATTGAACCACCATTACATGTTTCGAGGAATTCTTCTGGTTCTATGGAACTAAAGAATGGCAGGCTTCATCATCTTATGGGGTATGGTTCAGCTAGTCATCTTTTATTTCATCATAGTGATAGTGATGAAGGATTTGACAGCAGCAGCGTATCTGAAGAAGGACATGTGAGAAATAAGCTAAAAGGTAAGGAGATTTACATTCCTCAATATTCAGAAAGAAAACAATCCAGGTTTCATCAAAATTCAAGATAAAGATGAATTACCAAAAAGACTGAGAACTGGGGGAGCAGTTTCCAATCATCGTGGATTGCTGAAGAATCAACACGTTAAGTAAATCTATGCCCGGAGATGATAGTTGGATAGTTAATGCAAAATCAATTTCGAGAAGGAAACTAGCCAAGTTGTGATAGCTTTTTCAATTAGTTGAGTTCCGGAGAAATGTAAAGTCTTTTTGTATGATACATGTAAAGATTCATGGTCTTTCTGGATCACTGTAAATATGCTGTCATATTTTTTAGGTGATTTTTCCCAACATATTCACATATTAACTCATTTAAAGAACTTGATTATGTACAGTAGGAACAGTCATGTGGCTCCACAATTAATAAACACACGTAGATGAGTGCATCTGCTTTCGTCTATGATCCACTTCATTATGGTGTACATGATTCATGATTTTGGAACTCCATGTATATCTTTTCCTTATAAAAATTTTAACAAATGAGCATATAATCGCACCTCTCATCTATTTGTGCACTTTTACTGTACAGAATTTAGTTGCCTGGTTGTAAGGTGTCATCTTATAAAGTGACATGATACATAGGGGTCAAACAGAGCTTTGCGCTTATGCACCTAAAAAGAAGCAGCTTTGTACTTGAGTGAATGTTCATACTTTTCATTCAAGTTGTCCTAAATGAAACGTACTAAACGCAACAGAATTCACAAAAGAGTATACATTTAGAACTAATAGCCCCTTCTCCATCTTTATTTTGATGCCAACGGCAGGTTTTGCGAACATTTTCTGAATTTGAGGGAGAGAGGTGAATATTTTGGGGGTGGGGAGACAATGCTGATTTCATATTTGTTCGTATTTCGCTGCCAAGTCCATCCAATTTATTGTTGAACAGGATAATTACATAATTAATGTTAGGTGAAACAAATGTATCTCAGCTTTGTTTGGTAATTTATGATAGAGAAATGAATTAGGGTGGTGAAACAAGACTGGTGAGATTGAGTGAATATTTATAAAAACTATGTTTTAATATGAATTAATGAGATGCATTGTGTTAGTTTATTCACTCTTTATTTAGATACAAATGATGATATATGAGATATAAAAGATTAAACTAGATAGATATTCTTAATATTCTAACTAAATTTATTTACTTCAATTTGATTGAAAAAAATAATTGTAGTGTAATAAAACATTGTCTTAAGAAAAATATTTACTTCAAATGATATTTATTTCATGTGAATAATAAAACAATGCGTTAAGAAAAATCACTTCCGAACAATGGAATTAAAAAAAATGCTAAGAAATGTAATTTTGGTTAGTGTTAAAATTGATAAACTATTGTTAAGAAAAACTTCAAATTTTAAAATTAAGATTGTGATTTTAGCTCACGATCGAATACATCCGACCCGCAGCGACCCAACCCAAACAAGGACACATGTCATTTGTTTGCACTGCCACGTGGCAGGTACGATGTGCTCGATGCACAAATCTTACAGGAGTACGGACGGTGATCCCCTGGTTCAATAGATCTCGAACGGCTAAATGACCTTAATATTGAATCGGCGAGTCATAAACCTCTGCTTTCGTTCTCGCTCTCGCTTCCGTTCCTTCCTCCTTTGGACGTTCTTTGCCCACAAATTTTGTGAGTCAACGCAATAATTCTACTCTCAGGTGATCTTTTGGTGAATTTGAAATGGTTTCATGCTACTAGTTCGCTTCTTCGCGGTGTTTTGATAGCTACTCCGCTTTTTCTTTACGTTTTTTCTCAGCTCAGTTTTTGGTACGGGTGTGTGGCAGGTATCGTATCAATTTTTATAGTTTGGTTTAGAGTTCTCAATTTGATTTATACTTCGCTCAACCAATGGCGTTGCCTGCTTCAAATTAGATTCTTTTCGCCTTTGTAGTTTCTTAGGTCTTCCAATTTTGCTCCAGTGAATTTCGTAATGCTAGATTTTGACTCGTAGTTTCTCGTAAAATCAAGTTTGAGTTTTTGACATCGTTTTCCATTCAACTCAGTGTAATTCGAGCTTCTTAGTTGCTAACCGTGCAAGTTGTGATGGAAGAGCACCGTCAAGATCACCACTTTTTTTTATTGGTTTAAGCAATTCACTCACTTAGCATTCTTGGTTCACTAGTTGTGTTTCTCTTCTTGTTTTGTTGCAGATATTTGTCCTTGTTTCTTCGCCCGGGCTCTGAATTTTTCCTGTGACCTTTTCCATCAATAGAATGGGCAGAAAGAAATCTCGCCCCGTTCGATCAGGAGGGTTGGTCATTGAAGCCAATTCTGCAAGCTGCAATAAGGCACGAGATTTGGAAAATGGCTCTTGTAGTGAAGAAGTAGATGCCGATAAAAATAAGGAAGTATCCGAGTTGAAGAAGCCTATTTATGTTGATTTGGATCAGAGAAATTGGACCTCTGATGCACATTTAGATATAGCTGAAGTCCATTTAAATGATGTTAGGTTTTCTGATACAATAATTGATTATGCCTCACTTGTTGATCGGCTGGGAAAATGTGAGTATTCACTGCGATTTTGTTTGTATGACGTAAATGAAGGAAGCTTTAGGCTAGGTCAATGGCCTGTCTTATCAGCAAGAGACAATATATTTATAGAGTGTCTAAGTTTAGAAAGTCATAGTTCAGAGGACGTCGAACATATGGTACTTTTCTCTGGTGTGTTTGATGGGCCAGATCAAAGTGTGTCTGGCCTTGTGCATTTAGTCAGTTTGAAGTTCGTGTCATTGAGACTTCTTTGTAAGATTGAAGGTGCCAGTGTTGTTCCATCCTTTAGATTTAAGATAGAGGTGTTAAAAAATGCTTTTGATGCATGTGAATCTCTTCTGGAGACTACAAGGCTACCCTGGAGGAAAAGTATGATGAATGTCATGACTTGGTTAAGACCTGAAGTTACCACTTCAGAAGCCATTTATGGTTTGGAGGGGCCTGGCATTAATGTGGATGAAACCGATACTTCCAACCAGAACAAGCGATCTTCTTTTGATGTAACTAGCTTCTATGAAGCTATTAGACCATCAAGGTGAGTTCTTATGTCGATGACAACTAGAAGCACTTATTTCAATCAGTGAGATTTGTTTGATGCCATAATTTATTATTCATCTCCTAAAGAAATATTACACGCACATAATTTCTTTGATAATTCCTATATCATTTTCTGGCTTGCTTCATAAGTTTGTCATATACATTGTAAACCTTGGAAATTGTGCATTTGATAATTATCAGTTAAAAATATGATTTCTTTTTCTGTAATGAATTTCATTTTCTGTTAAGAGAGGAGCCTATGCTGGATCAAGAACTTCCTGACTTGATTCCTCGTCTAAGACCATACCAGCGCCGTGCATCATTTTGGATGATTCAACAAGAAAAACGAGTTAGTAAAACTTCAGTGGAGAGGATAGGAAGTCAGCTAGCTGTACCATATGCTGTGCCTGTTGCTTTTCTTGATACCAGTTCAAGAATGTTCTATAACCCCTTCAGGTAGGATTTTATTAAGTCGACATACTAAGTTTCATAATCTTGATCTTCATAAAGAAGGTTTTTAGCCTTTAGATTCTTTTCTTTGATCATGGATATATATTTAGAGCAAAATTAGTTTGGATGGAAAATTATGGTTGCGAACTATCTGTAAGAGAACAAATTTATAACATATAGAACTTTGAAACATTTGAGATGTGAGTGCCGCTGCTAGAAATTAAAATATCATGCTCTTAAATACTTACAAATGAAAGAGATGGAAGCACAAACCAACCATTATGAAATCTAATTCATATTCTGTATGGCTGCACGGGGAAAGCAAAAGGTTAAGATCGCAACCCATACTTCTAAAGTTGTTACATAGGTTTTGTCACATGACAATAAATTTGTAATGCCCCTGAAATGCACCCCGCCACGTGATATTCTGTGACACCCCTGGCTCAATCAAGATATTATTTACTTTGGGCTTTTGACTTGCACGAATTTAAAACACATCATGATAGGTAAGGGGGTTGGCTACAACCACCTCCGTATTTTGCTCATGTGAGACTTTCAATCAAAACCATCTTGGTCCTTAAACCTCATATCGTTACAATCTTCCCCCCTTAGGGGGTTCAATGTCCTCGTCGAGCGATTCGTGTTGGCTCGTGGCCTGTGTTTCCTACATGACTCAAGTGAGCATGCATGCAACACTTCCGAACCAATCAAGATTACTGCTTTGGGCTTTTGATCCGCACGAATTTAAAACGCGTCGTGATAGGTAAAGATGGTAGTTACATATAAGCTCATGATCACCTCCGTGTTTTGCGCACGTGGAACTATCAATCAAATCATCTTGGTCCTTAGACCTCAGGTTGTTACAAAATGTTTCACAATCGGAAACAAAAGTACAAAGGCGGGTGTGGATAATGCTTGACCACAAAAATATAGAACTAACACTCCTTGATTTATCTGTCGTCTGGTATGGATATACTCCTTGGAGTTTGCACATGCTTGGAATAGATGATGGGTTTTCTTTTATAAGGAAACATCTGATAAAAGTGCAATGGTGGATATTGTAGATTCATTTAATAAGGAAGTTGTATGCTCCAAAATCTAAGAAAAACAAGCTGATGATATCTCTTTTTATGAATGATCATTTAGTCTTAAATATTCCATAGATAATCGTATAGTTTTACACTTGACTTGACTTTTATTTAATTGTACCTATTATGTGTCTACATCATTTTGTAGGTGTGGATTTTGTACCTTTTCAAACCAGATGTGCTTTAGTTGTTATTTATGTCTGATGATTTTGTTTCAGTGGTAGTATATCATTATGTCCTGACTCCCCTTTATCAGATGTATCTGGTGGGATCCTTGCTGGTAAGTCGGCAGTTTATGTTGTGTTAATAGAATCGGGCTTTGATCAGATTATTTAACTTCATTGTTTGTTCCTTGCCAATCAAAAGATGAGATGGGCTTAGGAAAAACTGTTGAATTGCTGGCATGCATCTTTGCTCATCGTAGGGCAACCACAGAAGAACACTTCATTTATGAGGACCAAACACAAGATGTACATAACCAAATAAAAAGAAGAAGACTAGAACGTGTGGAGTGTATATGTGGGGCTGCTAGTGCAAGTTCCAAGTATAAAGGGTTATGGGTACAGTGTGATTTCTGTGATGCTTGGCAGCATGCTATTTGCGTTGGTTATAATCCAAAGAAAGAAGTTTCTCAAACCCCTCGTTCAGAGGCAGAAAGAAGTTATGAGAAAAGGAATAAGAGGAAGAAGAAAGACAATGCTGAGATACAAGAAAGTGATGGTGAATATGTATGCTCTCTCTGCTCAGAACTCATTGAAGCTAACAAGATAATGAGAAATACTGGGGCGACACTTATAATATGCCCATCTCCTATATTATCTCAGTGGAATTCTGAAATAATTCGGTATGCTCTTCGATTTATCCTCAATATACTTTTCATGGTAATAAATGATGATCTTGATTCTTGATGTAAGGTTTAAGTTCCTTTACAGGGTAATAATACCCTTACTTCAACATAACATCTCAATAGCATCTTTTTTTTTTTCAGCCTATTTTTTCTAGTATTGTGAATGTAACTTAACTAGCTTTTTTTTTTCCATACTTAGGGCCATCAACTTTTGGCTTCTCATTTTTAATTATCTTTATGATGTTTATGTTTTCATGTGATTTGTATGGTTAAGGGCTTCCTTTAGACACAAATAATGTATCTTCAAGTTGTATAATGTTCACACTAGTCTCTTCCAAATATTCAGTTGTAATTCTTTTAGTTATCCGCATCAGCATTTCATTTCAGTTACACTTAAGTTTCTTTCAGCTTGCCTATGATGCCATACAGCATAGATAGATAGTCTACTCATTGCTTACAAAATTTATTTCGAAGACTAAAAGAGAACCTTTGCACACACTAGTTTAAAGAGGTACATATAATTCTTTGTCGGCCATGACATTTTCCTAATTTTCTTTTATTCTATATTCGTTTTCTTAACTAGCAAATCTTATTCTTTTCTGTTTAGTTTATTTTTTCTTGTCGTATAAACTTACAGCTAACATATTTCAGTTCATCTAATGTGGTTGCTTTCTATTTATTTTGCCTTAGTCATACGAAGAGTGGTTCCCTCAAAGTCTGCATTTATGAGGGTGCAAAAAGTCTAGATTCTTTAGCTAATGTGAGAACTCAAATGAATGAGATAGCTGATGCTGACATTGTCTTGACAACCTATGATGTTCTACGAGAAGATTTGTCACATGATTCAGATAGGCATAATGGTGATCGTCATTTTCTCAGATTCCAAAAAAGGTACAATTTCATTACATTTTTTACTTTTACCATATAACTCTTTTTTTTCTTCCTTATGGTTAGTTTTGAATAGGAAATTGGGTACTTAGTCTTACATATGCAAGTTTCCCATTTAATCATGACATCAGAAGTTTCAAAGGTAAAAATTAGATCTTCTTACGAATTGACGAGATCAATATCCTTTAGGGAACAGTTAAATGATGCAAAAACATTTTGCAAAGCAATTGTTGTTAAATTGACGGTTTTGATCCATCTTTGACCTATAGTTTGTCCTTCTTTTCTTATATATTAGATTTACTTCATTTCTCTTGAAGGCATAATCTGTTTTCTGAAGGCTTTGTTTGGATAAAAACTGATGGGAGGGTGAGGGAGAGGAGAATGAAAGGGATTTTTTTTGGAAAGTGTAAAGGATGATCACCAAACTTAAGTTGTCATCCACGTTGTATTATGAATTATAAATGAAGGCAATTTACAAGTGTGCATGGAAAAGAAAACTAGGACCTAGAAAAACAAGAAAGGGGTTCCCACAAAAAGAGCATCCTTTACTCCACTCTCTCATAAAAAAGTCTGTGATGCATGGTGTTATTTACATAACACCTTTTTCCCTCAAACAAGATGCGGTTCTGCTGAAGCCATATGGTTCACACAACTGCCATCCTGTTCTCTCTGGAAGCCTCCGGGCCTCCGGCCCTAATTCCCTTCCACACAAAAATCCTGCAGCGATCTCCATAGCATATCGAATGTGGATGCATCCATGCCCATCTGATGCACCCGTTGCCAAACTTCTGATGCAATGGGGCACTCCCAATAAAGGTGGCTAATGTCCTCCCTCAAAGATCCACATAGGACACAGGTAATACCCGAGCTAGGTGCCCATCTCGCTCTGTATGCATGAGTAAACACCCTACCGGGTCTCAAAAGCCAAACAAAGATCTTTTAAATCATCTTCAACAGTCTTTTGAGAGGTAAAAATATATTCGTTCCTTTTCCTCCATTTTTGTAAGGATTTTGTTTCTTGCTTCTTAGTTCATCCACAAGGTTTAAAATCCTACACATCTAGCAGTCAGAAAAGACCTGTAAATGACTGCATGCAAAAGAAATTCCTTCAGTCCAAACTCCAAACATCATATTAATTTGTTGTGTTGAATTCTTTCTTTGGACACCAATTGCCTCTTGCGTTAGAATCATTTCTCATCGTAAATTATTTTAGAATCTGCTTAAGTGTGCTAAGATCGATAGAGCAAGAGAAATGTAAGCTATGAGTAAGATTTCACAAGACAAATAAGAGGGATAGTCCATGTTTGGATATCAGTTTATAGTGAAGGGAAAGGATTTAGAGGGGTTCCTAACACCTCATAACACCTTACAAACAATTCCGTTTGGAAGCTGCTTAAGTGTGTTTAGATCGATAGAGCAAGAGAATGTAGGTGATGAGGAAGATTTCACAAGCCAAATAAGAGGGATAGACCATATTTGGATATGAGTTGTTCGTGAAGGGGAAGGATTTAGAGGGTTTCCTAATGCCTCATAACACCTTAAAGACAATTCTGCCGAATTGTTTTGAAGGTGTTATGAGGCGTTGGGAACCCCTCTAAATCCTTCATTTTCACTAAAAACTCATATCCAAACGTGGTCTCCTCTTAACCCCGCCCCATCCATCCTAACTCAATCCAAACAATGCCTAAAATTGTGTTATGTACTTTAGTGAGAATATGTAGTTGAAGTAGTATTAAAGGAAGTTGGGCATGAGGTGTCATTGGTGTAGTTCTCCAATAGTTAGTTTGCAAGATTAGAAAATGATTGTTCATTTGAATTATTTGGTGTAAAATAGGCAAGCATCACTAGTAACTACTATAAACAACTGTTGATGTCCCTTGAATTTTTGTACCTTGTACCCAAAATTGTCAAAGAAAAAAAATGAGAAAAAGGAAAAATGAGGATTTGTGACGGAAGCGGATGTATGACAGTTGAGGTTTTATTGTGATGTACTATCTTTTGTTCGTAGTGGAGTTTTCTCTTGGCGGCGGCCTCCTTTGCCTATGGATGTTTCCCTCTTGTTCACACTAATTAAGAGAGTTTTATCACGTTAAATCTCTATGTTCATGTTCTCTCCATTTTGTCTACTTCAGTGTCCTAATTATTCATCGATCCTCCTATTCCCAACAACAGCTATTTGTATGTAACCACATATCAATGCATTGTCATTACTAAAAATTACAGGAATCCTTTTTTTTAATTTACATCTAGGTATCCTGTGGTACCCACTTTACTTACAAGGATACATTGGTGGAGACTATGTTTAGACGAAGCACAGATGGTAGAGTGCAACCAAGCTTCTGTTACAGAGATGGCAATCCGTATACATGCTGAACATCGTTGGTGTGTCACTGGAACTCCCATTCAACGCAGGCTTGATGATATTTATGGGCTTCTTCGTTTCCTTAGAGTGAGTCCATTTGATACATATAGGTGGTGGGTTGAAGTTGTCAGAGATCCATATGAGGTAAAAACATTACATCAATTTAACATTTTCTGTACCGAATGAAGTTCACATGTGGTGTTAGGTTCTTTCCCTTTTGAAGTTCATATTTTTAGGTTTTGACATGTTAATTGGACATCTTTACTTTTTTGTAGATATATAACTTTTTTATTCTCAAGATATTTTCATTTCTTGGTTATACTTTTGGAACCTAAGAGTTCTGGTAATTGGGTATCATTTTTTCTGTTTAGAGGATCACTGATTCTTTATCATGAGGATCGGGACCTCACTGTCCCCAAAAAAATCTGAGTGAACCCTGAATGAACCATCATGTTCTGCAACAAGAGTTTTTCTTTTCTTTTCTTTCTTTCCCCTTTATGTAAAATATAAGAGCCACATTTGCTCATTCAAATAAAGGTTCACATGTAAATAAGCATCTTGAAACAGGAAAAGATATTACACATAAGTATATGTAATTAGACATTTTCCTACATATACTTGTGTTTGTATATGAAATTGCACGTGAGATATAGATAGTGTGGCCTTTTGCCATTTCCTGATCATTAATTTATACTTCATATTATTACCTTGTCATTTTTTCTTTGAACATAAATATTGGTGTGCTTTTATATCACTGATATCTTGAGTATCTTCTGAGGTGGATTTTACTCAATTCCTGCTCATTATTGCACATGTGATGGATGACACCAAGATTTGATACAAAATCAACATTTTTGGAGAAAACTTCCTCCTCTTCTCAATTTGGTTGGCAAAATTGCTTGCTAATTTACAACAAAATGTAATAACTGATGTGTGCTACTTCATAAGCATGACTTTGAATGAGTTATTTACCTCAGAATGCCATGAACAGTGTGTTATCAACCCATACTTCATCCATTATCCAGAATATTTCAAGCTTATAAGTCTTTTATTGCTTGAGCTACACAAAACATTTGAAAATTTATAATTCATTGTCTATTCAGTTAATTCTCAGGTGTGAGTTTCCGTGAAACATTGTCAGTCTATTTTGTAATATAGTTTTTTAGATCAGTTGGTCACATTATTGAATTTGATGAATGGATCTTACTAGTGCAAACACACCCTCAACAATGTTTTATTATCTATATGAGTTAATCCTTTTGATGTTTTGTATTTCAGAGGAAAGATTTGGCAGCTATGGAATTCTCCCACAAATATTTTAAGCAAATAATGTGGCGTTCATCTAAAGTTCATGTCGCAGAAGAGCTAGAGCTGCCACCACAGGAAGAGTGCTTGTCGTGGCTCACGTTTTCATCAATCGAAGAACATTTCTACCAGAAGCAACATGAAACTTGTGTGAAAATTGCACATGATGTGATCAAAAGCTTAAAAGATGATATTTCTAGGCGTGAACAAATATCTGGTAATAGCTGGCTCATTGGTTCCATAGTATAAAAATCTCTGGAAAAACTTTGATTTAATGTTCACTTGTTGAAAAGTTGTGATTTATATAACTCTTTCCTAATTCTGTTTAGGTTTTGATGCTTCATGCAACGTCGTTCTATCCCCTAGTGAATTTTCAAAGTTTCTAGGCCCACTCTTGAAACTTCGTCAGGCTTGCTGCCATCCTCAAGTTGGGAGTTCTGGCCTCTGCTCTTTGCAACAAAATCCTTTGACCATGGGAGAGATTTTAGAAGTGAGTCAATGCACATATGCCTTAATTGTTTTATGTTTGCATGTGGGATGTTATTTTAGGTTTCTGAAACTGGAGGATTATGTCTAGGTTCTTATTGGGAAAGCCAAAACTGAAGGAGAGGAAGCCCTTCGAAAAATTGTTAGTTCACTAAACGGTCTAGCTGCGATATCTATAATTGAGGAAGATGATAAACAAGCATTATCATTCTATACAGAAGCATTGGACTTAGCCGATGAAAATTCTGATGACTTCCGTTTGGATCCCTTGTTAAATCTTCATATTCATCATAATCTGGCAGATTTATTCTCTAAGAGTTCTGACTCTTCACAATGCTGCATTTGTCATCCAATGAGAGAACAACCACTTGAAATTAATGGAGTTAAGAAACAGAAAATAAGTGTTCCAGGTAGGTTTGAAAGGTACTATGTTAAGAGGAGAAAAATCAGCAAGGACAGCAATCCAGTTTCAGATACAGATAATGCACCTTTGGATCAGTGCAAAAAGCTGGGTGATGATACCATATTTAATAATGACGGAAATGAATCAGAAGTGGATCGTAGTTGTCATTCCTCAGAAGGCATTGAAGCTGATGATGCTCAACAGGTGTCTCCAAGATGTTATGATATTAGTTGCCTCAGAAAGACTGTTGACAAGATTAAGGAAAAATACTTGTCTGTCTTTAGATCGAAGATATCTTTGGCTCAGCAAGAATTCAACAATTCATTTATGCAGGTAACATTTCTGGGGTTTCCTTTTCTATATCTTCCTCAACGTAATTTCGTCTTTTTTGACAATCTAAGTTCTTTTTGTTCGTTATTTTCTCCTTTTATGATGGTGAGTAATTACTAATCTGCAGAACTTTCTTATGAGTTCAGATTTTGATTTAAAATACAAAAATAATTAAATAATGGAGTTATATCTTCACACTGTTGGTTATGTGAACTAAAGCAGGCAGCTAAGTCATCTTTGTCTCTTAATATTTCACCAGCATGGGAGTGCTTGCAGAGCGATGTTTTATTTGCATATGAAAACTGTGTAAAACCATGATTTTTCTACTCATTCGGATTTCAGAAAGCTGCAATCAAGACATTGAATAATGGATAAAACTTGGAGTTTGATTCTCCCAGTTTCCTTGTTAGGAAAATTAGGTTTCTTCTTAAGGCCATAGTAATGTCTTAAGTGGATCTTTAAGCTATGACTTGTAATTGAAGAAACTGGAATATCCATTGATATATGAGTTGGAAAAATGTTTATGAAGTGTATTATACACTTTTCGCCAAGGTTATCAAGATCACTTGAGAATCATAGGTATGATCCTATGACCTGGAAGCTAGACGGCAATCTCGATCCTGAGGTGGAGATAAAATGCAGTCATGTAGAACTTTGTGTCATGAGGCCCTCCGTTCTGGTGTAGGTCACCTGCTCACCAGAAGTCCCCTGTAGATTTATGATTACCTTTCCTCTGCTCTTGCCGGCGACCCCTTTCATGCTTGCAGCTAGTCCATTTCGTACTTGCCACATGCCCTGCTCAGGTTGATCATCTCCTCAAATAGCTACTGGTGTCTATCTCCTGCAATCACCGAATGTTAGCCCCTATGAGTTGTAAAATTTGTGATAGTTTTCCGCATGTTGCCTTAGTTGAGATAAAAAATCTAATCCGGCGTCCATAACGTCAACTTAAATTTCTTTAGTTAATTACATATTTAATTATTTTTAGTTAATATTTTATTTAAGTTGTTTCCTCTTTTTACTTGCACTTAATTAATTAATCATGGCATTTTTCATTTGACTGCATAAGTATTTGCTTATTAATATCTCTTTGTTTCTCAAATTAAATTATTTCATATCTATAATCTATGTCACTGCACGAAATATTAATAGATGGTACACAAGAATATTCTAAGAGGAAAATGTATATGTAGAGTATTTTGACGTAGCACAGTGTAGAACACTAACTAATTTTACTTATTAGATTAATAAAATAATTATGTATTAATATATATTATTAGTTAATTAGTGAATTTGATCAAGATCATCCAATTATTCAATGGTCGTGATTAAGTCATTTTAACAAATATGATAAATTCAACGAACCTAATTTATTTAGTTTTAAATGATACTTTTTTATTCTTAATTTAGCCTAATAAATATATATTATTTCTTCTAAGAAGTATATGATAATCATAAATTATAACAATTAAATTAATTAAATAATAAGAAATAAGCGCTTTACATCAAAATGTAGAACGGGGTGCTCTACATACTCATTAATCTCATATTTTAATGTATCTCATCATAAATTTCTAGAGAGTATATATTTATAACATAATATCACATTATATATATATATATATATATTATTTTTTTGTTCATAGGTAGGATCTTATAATCATCTATCCGCAATCCTTGGAGTCCCTCCCATATTCCAGGACCATACAAACCTGTTACTTCCGATCCTAGGTAGAAAAGTGATTCTTACAACCTTGTCACTGCTGAAAGTTGATGGTTTTTTTTATCATCCTTTGTGTAAATTATACAGCATGCAAAACTAATGTTCATACTCTTCTAATCATGTAAGAAACATATAATGGATGATCTAGATTCTAGTTGTATATATGTTTCCTTTCCCAAGTTATAGCACTAGCTGTTTGCAATTGTTGTTCTTCTTTATCTCTTTTTATCAAGAGATTTCTACACATTCAGCTCATGGGTTCATCATTATTCCAGGTTTGCAGTATCTCTAAGGAATTGCAAAATGACACATCACCTTGGTGGTTAAATGCCCTTAATCATATTAATGAGAATAAGGAGTCATCCGAGGAGTTAATCAGAAAGATTGATCAATCTATCTCTAAGGTTGTTCATCATGGAGGATCCACTAGAGTTTCATCAAGGTAGGTGTTGCTTTGCTTGATTAGTTTGGCATTCTACCTCTCATTTCTCTTTTGTTTTCCTTATAAGATAGTTAAAATGAGTACACATGTTTGGCTAAAAAGAGAATGGGCACATAAACAAGGGATTATGAACAAACTGCATCCATAGAAGATCATTAATTTTTCCATCTTGTTCTTACTTGCTTACCTTGAGGGTAAAGGTAAGTTTCCGTCACTAGCAATGAGTTAACATACTTTCTTTCCTCATTGATTTTACACATGAATCGGTTGCATGAGTCTTAACTAAATTAAGGAAATTAGTGTTAGGTCAATTATCCAATTCCATGGATTGTAATTATTGGATATCTTTATCCTACACCAGTTATCAGTAATTTGATACATAAGTAACAGATCACTTCAAGGATTTAAAATTCAAGAAGTACCTTATTGACTACCTACTCGCCCATCCTAGAAGTACAGTTGGACTGCTTTTTCTATTTGATTGTACTTAGGCTTCTCTATTCCCAATGTCAGTGGAATCAAGGATGGACTGCTATATACTGTTTTTTCGTTATGGGAGATTGGTGTGTACTGTTAGTGCCAAGTTAATATATGCTAAGAGATTTAAAATGAGAACAAACAACCATGAGTAATCTCTGGTTAGGTAAGAATTTGTACCTCGTGTTTCATTTGATAACTCCGCCTATATTTTATAGCCGGTAACTCCGCCTATATTTTATAGCCGGTCCCAAGCCCGGATAAAGGAGGAGGGTTGTGTTAGGCCCCGACAGCCAACATAAAATCATGTTGAATCTTATGAACATGGATCAACGAATATATTGTGTTAATGCTAGGTCGTTACCCGTAAGTAACGCGATACCGAAAGGTTTGGTTACTAATAGAGCGGAATGACGTCGTATGATCCATGTAGCCGACCCCACCTAGTGGGATAAGGCTTTGTTGTTGTTGTTGTTGTTGTTGTTTCATTTGATAAGCATGAGTAGCAGATACCTCTGTGTTAGCAGGCTCACTCATTCACAAGACTGGAATAATTATCCTGCATCACTGTTTCCCTACTATTGATGCTTATATCTGTACTTGCTAATGCATAAATTTTTCTTTCCTGGTTCAGGTTTAGAAGTGTAAATACTTTGATATATTCTATCCAGACTGGTCTAGATTCCTTGCAAAATGCTAGGAAAATATTAGTTGAGCGGCTTAGAGAAATAGATCAAACAATGGATAATCCAAAGGATGATGATATTGAACGTCTTAGGTATTGTCCAAATTGTTACGACGGTTATGGTCCTCTATGCATTCACTGTGAACTAGATGGGCTATTTAAGGTTGGTTCAATTGCTGGCCCCATTGAATTACTATTTACGGTTATTAATTCATTTTGTAACTCTCATTCATAAATGATTACAGTCATATGAGGCAAGGTTATCTCTTGTGAGAAAACTAAGTAACGGTGCCAGTATAGCTTCAGCTGAGGAAGCACTGGACTTCACGAAACGAAATCTTGAGTTGAACTCTTTTTTTCGTAACAAAAGAACTGAACTTGAGACCCACACCGTGGGTAAAGATGATAAACAACGGAATGTTGCTGGGAACATTCAGGTAAGATTACAATCTGTTCTAGAATTCTGAAGATGATTTAATTTATGCCAGTTACCTTCTCTAAGATGACTTTATGGAACATTTTGTATTTTCCTTTACTTTTATCTTACCCCCTCATAGCCCATGAGCATAGATTTCAGCTGTTTGTACATCAAAGTTTGTCCACAATATTTTAAAATGTTGGTCAAGTTATGTTTCTCATGAGAAGCTCCAATGTCTGGTAGTACATGGGCATCACCTATCACATATATAATTAATGCTTCTAAAAATGCTGTAACATTGAGAAGTATATTGTTTATCTCGTACCAATATATGGTTTGCTCGCTGATCCAGGTTTTGAAGGTCCCATCTCAACTGGAGATCATTCTTAAAGTCATAAAGAGTTATTCAAAGGCGATCTTAGGAAAGAAAGATATGGAATCTGCAAGGAAACAATTAGTTCTCTTTGAGGTACATCCTTAAGTTCAAGGAAGCACACTTGCATTCCCAAATTACGTTCATAGACTATATGTTTGTTTACATTGCGGCAGTTGCTGCCTTTTAGTAACGCTCTTAAAGCAAGTGTATCGGCAATTTTTTATTTAAGAAACTTTGCGAAGTGAGATTAGATTATGTTATTCACATTTCATATTTAGATTTATCATCTCTTATTGTTTTAGGTTTATCATCTTTTATTGTTTCTAGTGTTTCATCTCTATTTCTTTCAATGTTGTCAGATAAAATACAAGTTATATATTTCTTTCTGGATATGCAATAACTTTTTTTAGAGATTTTAGTACAACACTTGTTGATGTCAAACTCTAATGCGACAATAGTACAATCATAACTGAGGAACATATTCAAAGAATAGTACTGAGACAATAGCATAATGACACATAACTCCAACATAATACAGCTCGACATTAAGTTCATAAAATAAATAATTCCCTTCTTTTTTTCATCTCAGAAGATATTCATTCATGTCAAAATGAGCCAAGGATTAGTTAATAAAACCTGGGCTCATCATATAACCGAGACTACATTAAGTGATAGCATAAAATACCGAGATTCATTGCTCTAAAAAAAATACCGAGATTCATATCAAGATTTCCAAGATAAATAAAGTCCAAACATATGTTACAACTTTAAGACAAGTGCATATGACTTACAAATATCTTGTCAATCTATATCATGGCAATAAAATATATATCAAAATATGTGAACTTCACTTTGATAGGCTTAGACGGGCTAATTAGACATTTTTTTATCTCATATAAGCGGTGAATCTGGTACATGTAAAAAGATAAGTGTTCCATTTGTTTCCACTTGATTTTAACCCTAAGATTAAAATTACAGCAACTAGATCAATTATTTCGCTGTCTATTAGCTGGTCTCCACTAGTTATTTACCATAGGGATTATTATCAAGTAGCTAGTTAACTACCTAATGTATTTAATCCTTACATTTACTTAAGTGTTTATCATCCAATTAAATAACGTAGCTTATAACTTATGAAATCAAATATTGTGCATATTCATTTGTATATTATTGTAAACATAGTAAAATAATTTTTAAAATGCATGATGTTACATTGATAATATGACAGCTCATCCTAAATTCTTAGCTAGAGAGTGGACCGGAGACTAATGGATACTGGGTGTAATGTCTTGTGCTCATACCAAAGTGATGTAATTTAATCGTCTGCAATAATAAAAATGGATGGCTACATCCTTGGTAGTCATCCTATAATTTCTCAAAAACATGTGGTTACAGGGAGAATCTCGCGACACCATTGAGAATTGTCCTTTTATGTGCTGAAGGTCACAATCTTACATTGATTTGACATAATATGGAGGTAGCACACTAGTTCGGACTCTCGTGTCAAAGAAATTCATTTGCACTTTTTGGATGTGACAAGTCCTTTTTTGTGGAGAATGTGACAAGTTTGTTAGGTTTCTTAAATGATCTCACATGAAGTCAGCGACTTTCTTCTCACATACTAGTATTGATTGAAAAATATTTGATGATAGATTTCACTTCCAAAGGTATGTTTTTCATTGTATCTTGGAATGACCACCTTTGTGATCTATTTCTAGGTGATGCGGAAGGAATATGCTCAAGCAAGGTCATTGTCAACTGCTCAAGCACAAGTATTTCGTGCTTACGATGAAATTAAAATGGCTACAACAAGATTGCGTCTTAAGGTGACTGAGAAAGAGCCCATTACTATTGATGTGCTTAATAGAGAAGAGCTCATCCCAGTTAGTATGCAATTATCAAGTGAGAAATTCATCTCTTTATCATCATTGCAACGTGTAAAGGGACAACTCCGTTATTTGAAGGTGAACACTATGATCTACTAAACAAGGCTATACCCTTGTATTTTGTCTCACTGCGGACCGATCTTTTTCATTGATCTCATATCGTTAACTGAACAAAATGAATGTTATATCTTCAGTGATAAGACAGAACTCAAAAAGGAAAACATGACGTGTATGTTATATCCTGGAAAAATCGTGTTGTACAAAATGTTTGTATCATTAAGAATTTAGAGGTATCATCTCTGATACAAATTTAAGAGGATTAAATTTCTGATTGTTATATCTCTCAACCCTGTTTCAAAAAGCGAAAGATATGTCTTAATCACAATGTTTCAAAATGTTAATATCAAAAGCCACAGGGAGGAGGAAAACCAAAAGACAGAAAAAGAAGGAAGAAGAGAAAATTTGATACTTCATCTGTAAACTGATAATGGTAACAAAATGGGCATTATTACAAGTGAAACCACGAAGCCATAGTTTTGTCCTGGACAGAACATGTATGTGAAATTTTTTGAAGAAAAGTATTGCTGAAATTTCCATGAGAGCTAGGTTGTGAGATTTTATTAATGTAATGTGTTTGTTCAATAAAGGAAAAGGTATTTGTGGCCATACTCATTGAACTGATTTGGCTTCTTTAAATGGGGTGAACTGATTAATACACACCATAATTTAAATTATACAATTAAAAAAACAGAAGAATGATGGATTACTTTAGTTATAAGGACGTCAACATGCTGCAATTATATGGAAAATATCTTGTCGGAACAATTATTTTGGCATTTCACTTAATGTAGCTAAAGGGTTAATACCCTTTCAAGGAAGAAAGTTATGAATTTATGTTGTACTAAATTTAGTATCTCTTAGTTATGTCGGTACCACAATTCTGTAATATTCTACTAATGAACATATGTGTTTTCTAGGGAATGGTACTATCAAGTATGAATGTACAAAATAAAAATCCTGAATTATTATCAGGGCCTCCATATTCAACTCCTGTAGCTCCTGCTGTACTAGGAGCTGACACTATTCACAGGAAACAAGATGAGACCTGTCCTATATGCCATGAGAGGATTCAGAATCAGAAAATGGTGTTTGAATGTGGGCATGTTGTTTGTTGCAAATGTAAGCACACTGCTGCTTTAAGTTTTATTATGAATTTTATATTAGAGTTTCTCCTTCTCATATACCAATACTTGGTAATTTTTCTTGTGATTTTGGTATAATTTTTTTATTTCTGTGTTAAGTAAATCATCAACATTAGTTATAAGTATTTTTCTCTTTTGATTTTTTATTATCCAAGGATGAAACATTACTGTACAAAGTTTGAAATATATACGGACCTTGACAAGGCACCTCCTCAAGTATATTGCAGCAAACAGAGAGATCAGAGTATGATGAGCAAGTGCATACACATCGTTAACAACTACAAAATAACATGCACTGCATGCATATTACAATATTTTTGCATATGCATGTTATCAGCGATGAATTGGGGTGGGGAGCACCATCTTAGACTAACAATCTAGGAAACAATGGTTATACAATGGAGGACCTTATGAGTTAATTGTTTTGCATGCTTACTTGATATAGTTTGTTATTATTGGTTGTGAATGGGAACTTAGTTTCCATCTGGGTACGTGACCTTGGATTGTTGTTGCATAGTCAGCTCTTGTTACAGCTGCTTGTTTTCTCAGCCTATCATAGTTGTTAATGAAGTTTTTCTAATTGTTCGCCTTAAGGAATTTCTAATTCTTTGATTGTATCCAAAGCATACAAACCATGCCCATGAATCCATTCAAAATTAAATTTTCCTGCTCGAACTTCTATAAATAAATATGCTACTGATTGCAATACAAATATTTATCATTTCTTCCCGATTATTAATATTTTTCTTCTTAAATTTTTAATTTCAAATCGTAATTATGTTTCTTCTATTTTTCCTCCCTCAGGATTTGCATTTGTATCCTTTTTCTCTCCCTCTATGTTTCTCTTATCTAGTTGTTGGGACAAAAAAGTTCTACTACCTATTTGTCAATGAGAATGTGTCATCATGGTAGATCCATGCCTTGTTCACCAACTCCTCTCTGTTTTATTCATTTTAAACATTTAGTCATTTACTGTTTGTTCTTTATTTTTTAGCATCAATCTTTCCTTTGATTTTTCTTCTCATTGCGACTTAATATGGTGAGAAACTGGAATTTATATTTTTATTCAATAATGTTAAAATATATTTTTCATATCCTACAATTCTTTCTATGCTGCCCTTGACAATTTATCCTGGATCTGTCCCTGCATGTTATAGTTATGAGATAAATGTGGTGGATAATTTGGACTTTTAACATTCTAAATCAAACTCCCTGGTTAAGATATTTTGAAGGCTTTTCTTCATGCTATTCATCTTAGAACCTATTCTAGTGAGTGAAGATAACGTCAAAAAATATCTATGATCTATCAAAAATAAATTTATGCCTGCTGGAATTTAATCCTCTATGTCAGGATACTGTCCTGCCATTGAGGCATCACGCTGATGGACTACAAGTGACAATGGTGGAAATATGCTAATTTAATTCGTTAATTCTTAAATCCATGTTAAGTATCTGACTTTCTATAATTACTACACTACCCAGCTTTCATAGGAAATAGGAAATAAAGCAAATAAAGCCGAAAGATGAAGGAGAGAATCTGTCCTTCTTTCCTCACCTCTTCCCAGCATACTATAATTTGATATGAACCTTTTTCCCTTGATCGGATGTCACTTTTATCCAACGAATATTTTTCTGCTAAGCCATTTAAAGAAATAAATTTAACACGGTATTGGAGCAAGTCCAGTGATCAAGAGCCAAAACTCTGGAAAGCATATGGATCAAAATCAATTTTCTTCCTCAATTGTCTGGGATAGGACTAAGAGATATCCCACATACGAGGGGATGTTAAAATATAAATATGAAAAATACCACAGGTTTTTCAAACCTAAGCTCTTAGAATTGTCAACTCATAGAATTGAAGTCAAGATTTTTGCTTGGCTTATGGGGTGGGACAGGATTCTCACCAGAGTCTACAAGGCAAGATGGGCACCCAACACATCTTGCGTGCTGTGCAGA
This sequence comes from Pontederia crassipes, assembly GCA_030549335.1. NCBI lineage: Eukaryota > Viridiplantae > Streptophyta > Magnoliopsida > Commelinales > Pontederiaceae > Pontederia > Pontederia crassipes. The sequence goes on along the minus strand of CM060188.1, from coordinate 8,050,779 downwards.
GAGGCAGAGGAGGATATCGCCCACCTTTTCTTTAGTGATGAGTTGTTAGAGAGGTTTGCAGCAGAGGTCTACCATCGACTCGGTCCTTACAGCACCAGAAACATTTTGGCAATCACTTCGAGCTCGAGAGAGACAGAGACAGGGTTGGAGAGTGTTATTGTCTACTTTTTTGGTTGGTGCCTGGGCCATTTGTCTCTAGCACAACCACATTAGCTTTTGTGGGGAGTGATGTCAGATTGAACTCTCATTCCCTCCTTTGGGATTGGGGTTTACTCGCATCTTCCTTTGTTTCATGCTCCCCCCCCCCCCCCCCCCCCCCCCCCCCCCCCGAGAGTCTACACTTGTACATGTTCATCATGCCACAGTGATTTATATATATACCAGGATGTCAATCACAAACCTTGATTGACATCCTTTTTTCCCAAAAAAAAGATTAAAGCATAGCAAAGACCATCATCCACTAGGACCACCATCTTGGTACAATAGATTACTATGCACTTTAATTTATCGAAAGTAATATCTTTGCTTGAATGCCAAAGAGGAAGATCTCCCACAGGTAGACATTTCTTTTCAACATAATAGTTGATGTTTACTTGCTCTCTTGTAATTAAGGAGGCACTGTGATCTGGAAATTATTTCAGGAAATTTTCAGATCTAAAGCGATTGTTTTCAAGTAAGGGGGATGAATTTTAAGATAGAAATTTGTTTCTGTCCTCATAACATCTGTAGTCTATTAGTCTGTTTCATTTGCGGCCTAATAGGTATATATGCTTTCAGTCATTACATTCTTTACCTTTACATTCACTCTATAATTTTACATTCTTTTCCCAATTACTTTCAAATAGTCCTTTCATCTTCCTCTTCCTCAATGATACCTGGAGCTTGATTTATCATCCTTGTGATTACTGGTTCATATAAAATATTTTTAATATATTCTTATTTTCTTCTTTAGAATAGTCTTAATGTTGGTAGTTTATTTGTCATAGAGCATGCCATAATCAAGGAAATAACAAGTTTCAGGTAGCCGGTAGAGTTGATGAATATGTTCAAGGATTTAAATGTCAATGGTCTGAAATGCTATGACTCTATTGTTATAATCCCAAAAAGTGAAAGGGGAACATTATAACTCATTATGTAAGAAGTAAAGGATAAAAGTGAATATTGTATGTCATGCATGGTTTCATACGAAGGTTTTAGCTCCATCCTATATTTGGTTCTTGTACAGCCAACTGGTGTAACAAAGACATTAAATTTTACTAGACATAAGGGAACACAATCCAGTATGTACCTGGGTTTTTTTTTCTTTTTGCTACAAGTGTACAACCCACATGCCTGTATTTTATACTTTGCTAAATCTACATGGGAATTAGTATGAAAAATGGTGATTTAGCAGGGGTACCCCATCTCTTTCTGGTTCGTATCTAGTTTTATGTAGGGCTTTAGCCCTGTCTTCCTATCAAAAAAAGAAATAGTACACATTGTTTCATGCATTTATCAAAAAAGAAATAGTGCACACATTGTTTCATGCATTGACAACAACAACAACAAACAACAACAACAAAAACTTATCCCACTAGGTGGGGTCGGCTACATGGATCATACGACGTCATTCCGCATTCGTTGATCCATGTTCATAAGATTCGACAGGATTTTACGCTGGCTGTTAGGGCCTAACACAACCCTCCTCCTTTATCCGGGCTTGGGACCGGCTATAAAATATAGGCGGAGTTGTTTCATGCATTTATCGAAAAAAATAGTATAAACATTGTTTCATGTATTGGTCTTAGTGCACAACATTTACAAGTGACTTATCTGCTGCAACACGTGACTTGCAACTGGAATGGAAAGTGATGGTGGAATCCATTTAATGGGTATTTATTATGGTACCTTTTTTTTCAACTTGTTGCTCATAGGCACGTTAATTCTTTCTTTTCAACAAGGTTGCTGACTTAGTAACAAGTTCACTTTTTCATGAGAAGTACTGGATAGTGGATAGTGTAGGCAATCAATATTGAATGGATTGTGACTGCTGCACAGGTTGTCTTGAACTGACAGAATATGCAGTAATACAAGCTAAGTGCCAACAGAAGTGGGTTATGTGTCCAACTTGTCGTCACCGTACAGATTTTGATAACATTGCATATGCTGATGAGAAAGAAAATGTGGATGCTGATGAGAACTTGCAAACTGAGAGCACACCAGAAAGCTCCATTGCAGTTAAAGGCTCCTATGGAACAAAGGTGACTTGAGAAGTTCCCTCATTTCGGTGCAGCTTTCTTTTTGTGCTCGTATGTAACTGTTTTGTACCATTTATGTTTATTTTCTATTGTTGCTGCATAGATCGTTTGTTATTTCTGTCGCATGAAAAGCAACTATCCGATCTTTTTGTATGTTATGAGTACAATTCTCTGTCATGTTAAGACATATATTCTTCCTCTAGCAAGAATCAGTTATTCGATTTTCTATTGCATTCTTTGGATAAGAAAATTGAATCTTCTTTTGAAACCATAATTCAGTATATTACCGATACCAAGAAGACATTGCTGATGTACTAGAAATATTTGTTATCTGTTAAACTGTATCTATAAGGAGCAGAAATCATATTTTTGTGCAATAAAGTGAAATTTGTACTTGAACTTATTGTTAAGAAGTGCTGAAATCATCATATGTTTCTTTGTTTTGTGAAGATCGAAGCAATTACAAGAAGAATATTATGGATAACATCAAATAAGCAAGATGCAAAGATTCTTGTGTTCTCCAGCTGGAATGATGTATTGGACGTATTGGGGCATGCTTTAGCTTCTAATGATATCACATATGTTCGGATGAAAGGTGGCAGGTAAAAAGTTGGCTGAGTAAAGTTCATATTGATCCTTGCAGTAGGTTTCTGACCGGCCATTGAGATTTATTACATAGGGCTAAGTAAAACAGAATAGAACTCCTGATAATCAAATCAATTACTTTGCAGGAGTGCTTTAAAAAGCAGGGATCCGAATTCCAAACCCCTTTTCTTCTCTTACCCCTCAAAATATATATCTGAACAGGCCAAACTCCTACACCTTCTCACATTTTATGCCCTTCTTAATCCAAAGAGAAAAAGGAAAGAACACATGCTGCTAGCCACACTTCATTCAATCTTCTGCATCACTAGCTAACTAAAATTTTGTTTTGCCAACAATACGGTTTTCTATATCCTGCACAGTAGCAGGATTAAAGGGATCAAGAGCTACTGTCTCGTTGAAACATCAAATCTGACTAACCAAAAAGTGGAATTGTGTGCATAGTATGGATAGATAGCAATCAAGTGGGATACTTTAATAGTAATACAAGTGAACCAAATATTGAGGCAAGCACTTTTATCCATGACATCATGCTAGACTAATGTAAACAGAAGCATCAAGTGATATCACAGATATCAGTGCTGCTTGCAACTTCTAATTTTCTTCATGTTGTTCCGTGCTCTTTGGTCTCGTATCCTATTGCGTAAGAGTTAGATATATGTTGAACTGGAGTTATATTGGAATCTGTAGTTTTTGGTCAATTATCATGCATTCACTTCCCAGGTAACCTTTTAATTTTTGTCATGCAGCTTCATGTTCCTTGGTTTCATAAATTATTGTGTAGGAGTTAGATAATGATGAATTGCTCTGCTGTGTCTCGCATTTTCATTGGTGAAGTCTGTAGCTGTTGGTAGATATCATGCATTTACTCTGCCAAAATCTGCTTATCACATGCCAGGCAGTCACAAGTTGCTATTTCACAATTCAAAGGGCAAGAACTCATCCAAGGAGGTGACAAGACTAAAAAGCAGCAGGGTCAATCAAAATCAATTCAAGTTCTGATGATGTTGATTCAGCACGGAGCTAACGGCCTCAATCTTCTTGAAGCACAGCATGTGATCCTTACTGAGCCATTGCTGAATCCTGCAGCCGAGGCACAAGCTATCAGCCGTGTTCACAGGGTTGGCCAGGACAAGAAGACATTCATTCACCGGTTCCTAGTAAGTTCTTCATATCAAAGTTCCTAGTCATTCTATGTCATGATTTCATTCTTCTGCTCTAACATTCGTCCTTTTAATCTCGCTCATTCCAGGTGAAGAGCACAATAGAAGAGAGCATCTACAAGTTGAACCGGGGCAGGAGTTCTACCCCGTTTGCTAATGCTAAAGTCAGTAAAAATCAAGATCAACCCTCTCTGACACTTCAAGATCTTGAGGCACTGTTTCCTTGGTCGAGGCCGGCGGATCAGCAAGAAGGCAGGGAGGAGCAAACTGCAAGCTTGAGGGATTTGCCACCAGCTGTAGCCGCTGGTCTTGCTGCAGAGAGGAGACTGATGGAAGGCCTAAATTGCCCATAAAATCTTGGAACTTGAAAGATGAAAGATAATTGGAACGAATTTGTTCAGTTAGCCAGATCCTGATTCTTTTGCCAATCTTGATGGCCAGCAGCATGCTGATCCATTTAGTACTCTGCAATCTGTGGTTGATCCATTATCAACTAATTCGATTAGGCAGTAATTACTATTACATCAAGCAGCAAGTTCGCCAATGTGGTGGTAGCTCTTCATCCTGCACCTTGATCACCTCACTTCTTTGGTGCTGCTGTAGACTCTCGCCTCCCGAGAAACCCAAGAGCTCCTGTCGAAAATGTGAGCTCTCTGATTGCAGTCATATGGAACCCACGCCCCTTCGCCCTTCTGGCTCATCTCCTCCTCTGCCAGTCCTTCGTCTTATCCGTTGGTCCTCGCCCTCTTCTCCTCCACCAACTTATCCCTATCTTATTCTGTACAGTATCATCGCGGCTGCCGCCAGCTCTAGTATCATCGCGCACCGCAATTTAGGTGGAGTTATATTCAGAATTCTGATAAATTATGCCAAAATAGAGACTAGACGCTATCAGAATTTAAGTTTCGATAAACACTTACTTTTCTTTCAAATTCAAGAATGAATTTAAATTCTCGATGGAGATGAGAGTTTCTCTTGTTTATGTCATGGTGGTTAATTTCAGTGTTGTGTTATCTCATCTCGAGAACGGGAACTCAAAATTTATATGAAGTTGTAAATAGATAGAAATTAAATTCCGGCGAGTTATACATCTAAATTCAGAGTGTCGCATGTGAAGCAGCCGTGTGTCCGGCAAAGCAGGGTGCGCAGGGTGCTCTCGTTTTCATACTGGCTGATCTGTTCGAAAGACACAGACTTAAATTTCTAATTGAGAAACAAAAGACTGATAAAAGTTTCTCTTATCGAAGATTGAAAATTGGAATCCAGTACGGAGTCATTTCTCAGCATGATGTAGTTCTCGCAAGGATGAATCATTAGGACGAATCTAGTAGTAGCAAATGGCAGGGAAACAAAGTCACAGACAGACCAAAGTTAGTGGAAACGTGCGCTAGAATGTGCATGTTGCAGGTGTCTGAATTAGTTTATCTCAACAAAACTAAAAGTAATTGAATTGTCCCCAAAAACTAAAACTAAAAGTAATCATCCGGAGTCTTCAACTTCTAGAATGTTTGAAGTGTCATTTTGAATGTCTCTAGCAGGATATTTTGAAGGAAAGCTTAGGCCGCTAAGTTTATAAGTCACTTAAAGTGATTTATAAATCATTTAAAGTGACTTATAAGTAGTTTTGAAAAAATCTTTTGATAATTGACAAAAAAAACTGATAAGCATTTATGTTAATTGTTTATAAGTTAGAAAAAATAAGACGGAGGATCCAACTTATTTTATGTGAGAAAAAAAAGTTGATCAGTTTGATGAATAAATGTACTATTTTGCCCTTATAATATATATAACTTTCTTCATATATTTCATCCATCATAATATTAAGGATTTTTTTGTCATTTTACTAAACTATTAACTTATAAGTTTTTTATTACCAAACACGTAACTGCTTATTTTTTAAAATCAACTCCAGCATTAAACTAATTATCAGTACTTTAATTTATCAATTATTTTATATCAGCTAAGTCAAACGGACCCTTAATGGTCATTGGATATAAGGTAATCCAAATAGATTATTGATTATTTTATTTAAAATTCTCAGAGCTCACCACATTATTCTGTTTGGTCGCCATTAATTATCGGTAATTTTAATTACTCCGGTAATCTTAATTATCGCTTCACTGGTAATCCAAATAAGAGGCAGGGAGGTGGTTTTCAAATTACTAGTTGCTTCAAATGCATTTTGATAAAAAAATATCCATTCTATAAAAAATTTTAATTTCAATATTTTATTATTATATAAGTATCATTTAACTGCATATCTTTTATTATTTGAATATTTTATAAATGACTCTTATTTTTTACTTATCTTATTTTATCTATATTCACTTTTCTATTAAAATAATTTTTAGAGATATTTTAATAATTTTCTCTCTAACTATTTTAGCTATTATTTATATTACTAATGCTTGTCAAACACTATAATGTGATATTATCGATAATTTAAATAGTGATAATTTATTTAAGTGGTGATTTAAATTATCAGTTAATTATATTAGTAATGCATCAAACGATCCCTAATCAACTTCCAAATTATCAATAATATTGTGCTATTTGATAATATTAGCTTATTCAATAAATAAGAAAACATCAAGTACTGTACTCTTTTTAATGAAAAGTGATTTATTATGAATCAGATGAAAATTTAGATTGTTAGTTCAGGTTGTAGTATTCAAATGTCAATAATTGATGAAGAGATTAGTTAATATGATGTTCATGGACCCGACCCGACCCGACCCACTCAATTTTGATCGGATTGGGTCAGATTGAGTCAATCATCTTTGGAGGGTTGGATCCATTGGGTCATGTGGTCGGATTATCTGACCACCATTTTTTATTTTTACTTTTTCTATTATTTATTATAAAAAAATTGTATATTATTTAAAAAAACATAAAATATTATTTTTATACAAAATGTAAGCTGAAAACTAAAAAAATAAAAAAAATTAAGGTTTTTGGTCGGATTTGGTAGAATCAGGTCAAAAAATTTTGACCCGACTCGAGGTCGTGTCGAGGTTCGATCGAGTCAGGTTCGACCCGACGCCGTCCCAAACTAGTTTGGGCCTTTGGGTTCGCTGGTCAACTCGATCCGTTGAACACCCTTAGCTCAGACAATTTTAAAATACACGATTAATTAATATAAAACTATTATCTCAATAAAAAAAATGTTTCTAAGTGGTAGAAAATTGAAGTTAACTAAATGGTTGAATACTTGGTAATAGATATATTTGTTTCTAAGTGGTTGAAGTTAACTAAATTCGGCTTTTTTCACAAATAGATTAAGAAAACAAATATGATATCCACAAGAAATGGTAATAGAGATAAATTGAAGGCTCATCTTTATTTTTTTTTCCACTCCATTTGGAGGGGTAAAATGGAACATTAACCTCCCATCTTCCACCTAGCCGTTAGTTCCTTGTTCGAATTCAAATCCTTCTCCCTCTGTTCTCGGTGGCCAGTGGAAGCAACAAACTCCCGCTTTCGGTGGCCAGTGGTCAGTGGAAACAACAAAATGGAATCCCCGGCAGCCGGAGCTTTCCGAAGCCTCCATCCAACAGCTGCCCCTATCCGCCGGATACCCCTCCATCCGGTGAACACCAACGTCAACTATCCTGCGGCCCTCTCAGGACTCCGAAAGAAGCAGAAACCGCCGTGGATCTCCCCTCCGGTCAGAACAGGCACAGGGCGCATTTACATTAAGGAAAACCATTGCGCAGTGGACAGGTTTGTGCAGGAGTCGGAACCGCGAGAAACGTCTCTGGGGGAGGAGCTCGAGTCGATTCGGCGTAGAAGGGGTCGGTTGCAGTCGGAGCGGGTTCGGACGGAGGCTGCGCTGAAGGAGAAGGATTCCGTGCTGGAAAGGTGGATATGGGAGCTGGAGAGGAGGATGGATGAGCAGAGGAACATGGAGTTCGAGCTCAGGATGCTGATCAAGCTCAAGGATCTCAAATCAGATCTTTCGGTGAGCGTTGAGACGAATCATTATTTACTGTTCTCAGCGGAGTGTTAGTGTTTGATGAATGCTGATAGCCTCCTGTTCATTTTCGATCACAAACTAACAAAAAAAAAGTGACAACAGGTATCTACCTCGGTTCTGTCCCTAAGAGAGAAAGAACAAGAAAATAAGAAATCAGACGCTCAACGGGAGGTGTGTGTTGTCATATTTGACCTTTACATTTGAATCCTCGAAGTAATGCCTCCTCTTGTTTCAAGTTATATTTTGACTTGTTATTTTCTACCTGTTCTGCAGGGAACAATCTGTTCAGAAATGAATAATTTGGTTGCAGAATCATCAACAGCCCATGGATTGGAAACAAATATCTAGTTTTGCCTTTCCTAATGTCTGCATCATTTCATGGATTCCTATTTTTGGGGGCTTATATGTAGTATAGTGTATTTTGTGGTGAATGAATCAAATTGCTTGTTTGCTGCTTCGTTCTTAAGAACAGGGGATCGATGATCTCAGAGTTGACTTGTTTTTACGGCCCGTTCATGAACCTGTATTTGGTACTCAACTTTTGGTTGATTTATGATTTGATCTGCTTTAATGCGTCATTTGGTACATTTCCACAATATTCTTGTAGTCGATGACAATCTATGGGAGCCGAAAGAGAAAAAACAAAGTTACAAGTAGTGCATAGGTGATAATTGATAAACGACTAGGACAGTAGTTATAAACTTGGTCGCTGGGAATTTAACAAAACATATCGTCTCGACTCAATACATGGCATCTGCTATCAGTTGAACGTTTGCATCAACTATCATGAGCATAAAAAATTACATTAATCTAAAATTTCCAGTTAACGTACTTGCACCAAATCACAAAGCTGGAGAACTTAAATAAAGAAATGTTATGCTACTAATGACAGAACATCCAACGGATGGTTGTCTTCCAATCAACAAAACTTCCAATGGTTGTTGCAGTTCACACATGTTACATAAGTTGTCATTGGTTCATCTGCGGAACGAGTTTGCATCTGATAATATGTGCACTTGCGCTGTCCGCATCGCCCACATTTGAACTGGTCAGTTGTAGCTTTAGGTGCCGCTCCTCGTTCACATTCAAAAAGGGCCTTCTCTTTTATCTGCTTATTTGCAAGTTTTCTCTCATCGCTAGCCATCTCTTCAGGACTGAGGTCAACTATTTCTTCTGGCTTCACCTGTCCGAGGAGAACTCTCCTTCTGAAGTCCTGATTGTTGCTGTCCTTGAGATTGAACATTATGGATCTGTATTTGGCTTTGTGAGGACCACCTGAGGGGCCTAATTTTTCAAACAGAGCAGACTCTACAGTAACAGATACACGTATAGGGTCACAATCATCTACTGCATCCCAGATGTTTCTCACTTCTTCTCTGTTGCTCTCTTTGGTCTCCTGAGAAACTCTTGAAAGAGCTTCAACAAGAATTTCTCGGAATTTATCACGTTGTGGGTTATTACATTTCACAATTGACGTCAATTTCGGCGGGCCACTGGAAGCTGATGGCAGTTTCCTACTGAGGCTCTCCTGTTTTACATCCTTGTGGATCATTTGGCCGTCAGGTGCATCGTTTCCATTTATTTTATGGCCATTATTTGTAGAGAACTTTTCAACTTTTATAGATTCTGCCTTCAATACCTTTTCAGTCTTTATTCCCTGGGAATTTTTAACTTTCTCAACCTCGATAGTTTCAGAAACGGTAACAAGATTGCCTTTCCTCGATCCAGATCTTGAAATTTTCTCAACTTTGATATTCTCTCGTTCAGAACTTTCTTCAATCTTCAGTGAGTTTTTTTCCTGTGGGGTGTTTGCTTTCTTATTCTTGGACGTCTCTTCAATAACTACATCCTTCCAAAACTGCAGTAGATCAGAGGCCACTGTCTGAATTTTCTCTTGGGAATGTTTTGTGAGATAACGGAGACGTTTACCAACCTGGAACATAATAAACAAAGATACAAGTTAAGACAAAGTATCGCACATAAGTTCTATCCCAAAAAACAAGAAAAAAGGAGACAAGTCATAGAAATTTTTCATTAAAAGGATAATATAAAAATAGATACATTTTGATAATAGGAACTTCTAGTCAGATGCAAAGCATAGTTTTAGGAAAAATTTGAGGAAGGACACATTTTGATAATTGGTTTCCATGGCAATGCATATCTAACCAGAACAATATTCAGGATCCTCATACTCTATATGTGCAGTTTTATTCACATGAACCTAGCTGGCTATCACTCACATCATGTGGAATTAATGGAGCAAGATAAATGCCCCAAATTATGAGAACTTGGAAAACCAGAGGATGTTAACTAACATTAAAATATGATAAAAAATTATCCAAGTTCAATTTCACAGGATCAAGGTGCAAGAGGACAGATACACGCCATGAGGTAAGCAAAGTTAATCATGATAAGTTGTGGTAAATGTGCATTTCTGGATTCTAGTGCTCCTAGGCAAACAGAGGAAAATCTCTAATAACTTTCTAAAGCAAGATGATGTGCATCTAGAAAGAACTATAATTTTATAATTCATAAAAGTTCGATGTATAAATAGTCAATAATATAGGAAGGAATACTCTTCACTTCTCAATAGCAACAATCCTAAATGCTTAACATGTAATGTCGTATGCCCTCGAAAAAAAAGGATGTAATATCAAATATCAGTATGAAATTTTTTAAAACAAATATCAGTATGAATTTTGGAGCCCATCTTTGGCAAACATTCTAATAGAAAAATTCAACATTCATGAATAAAAATGCAATAGACCAAACTTGCAGATGCCAATCATGAAGTTCAAAATTCATGATGTCTTCATCGGAATGGTGTGGGAAAAAAGAAAGAATACAGAATTAAGTCAAATACTTGCAAAATCAATGAGAAAAGGTAAAATAGGTACTAGCAATAGCATGGCAGGTAAAGATACACAAATTAAATTCAAAGCTATAAGTTATGATGATAATAAACTTCAAGCCATTCATTATGAAACCGAACAAGCAAACGATTAAGCCAATGTTCCTGCATTTAGTACCAAATATATATGACGATATTTATAGTATATATCTACTGCAAAACAACTTATACTCACAGAAGAATTATGTCAAAATATAATCACTGGACAACAAGAACAAAGGACAGTAAATAGAAGAAAATTCTTGTAACAATTGCATTCCTCCAAAAAGCAGTAAACAATAAACCCATTGAATATGTACCCTCCAAAAAGCATATAAACTCTAGAATGTATCAAGAGACTTCTAGCAATTGCATTCCACGGTCCATAAAGCTTGTGTGAGAACTATCAACCAAATGGTGCATGCATGACCACAGAGATGACAAGCATGTAAACTTATAGATCAGTTAGCCGAATCCATTAACCAACATATGCTTCATATTGACAGAATAGGTCAACAGTTTAACTACCCATAATTGTCTTGTTTGAGAGAGAATGAGAATGATAAAGTAAGAAAGGAATTAACCAAAGTTTCAACACTCCATGTAACTATATAAGTCTCTAGAGAAAGAATACATGAACTTTCAGAATGGAAAACATGGATTCTGTCCTATCTTATTATGGAATTTATTCACTTATGTTGATGTAGCAGGTAAAATCTATCGTTATGAATACTAGACCAAACCAATTTGATCACTACTAGTAGTCTCCATGCTAAAAGGTTCCCTTAAACAATAAAGCATTGATTGCAGATGGTCCCAGCACCATGTAACACGTATACTGGATAGAGCAAGTCTTTCCTTCCAAAATTCATCAATGAAGTACACATACAAAAAAACCAAGTCGCACCAAATGTTGTTTCCTTACATATCATAGAACACATTTCAGATTGACTGGCCCTTTTCTAACATAAGTTTGCATTCAGTTATTATGTTGACAAAATGCATAACAGGCCAAACCAACGTTTAGCTGAAAGACTGTAAAAACATCATTGAAACAACAGTATTCCAAATTTTAATTCTTGCTGATTTGGACCAAAGTAGCTGGGTCGATGTAAGCTTTGAATCAGCCTTTTTGGTGATCGTATAGACTTAGTATGTTGATAACAATGTGACATGTGTTCGTGCTCTTAAGAAGGGGTGGTTGGTCGTGGGTCTATGGGTGACTTGTACATCGTGATATTTGGTTTACTCAGAACTGAATGCATCTGGATGTCTGTCCATCTTCACCGGTATTTCTTTGTTAAAAAAAGAACAAAAAAACAGTATTCCGAATTTCAGATATCCAAACATAGATTTTTGGCAGACTAATGTTTTGTGACGATGTTCTTGCACTAGGTCAATTAACTAGATCAAACCCACTTACAAACCCTCAGTCCCAAGGAGTGAAGACAGCAGCAGACGATGTATAAGACAGAATAATCTATGCAATACATAGGATCAGTTATATATGAAATCTTTTTCATTTTCCTGCTACGATAAAATGAGCATCGAACCCCAAAATTCCTTCAAATTCTGATAAAAATATTCGGGATCCAGAAAAAGGCACAATCTTTGACCATCATAGATGCCATACCAGGAATAATCTTCGTAAAACCCCTATTAAATAGGCTTTTTCCTCTAAAAGGGGCTAATAGTTTCACAAGATTTCAACAACACACATAAATTCGATCTTTCTGCCAAAAGTAAGGAAAGAGACAACGCCCACAGAGGTACGTCTCTCGCCAATTATTCCAAGAATCCGGAGGGTAAGCTGTGTACCTGAGTATCCACAAGGACTTTAGTGGTCACGTGGATCTTCCCCAGACGGCGGAGCGCATCCAGGCAGCGGTCCACCTCCGCCTTCCCCCCGCCGTCCGTCACCGCGTCTGCTGCCTTCTTCGCAGCCTCGAACGTCTCCAGAAGCTCCTTCTCCATTGCTTCTTCAGATCAGCGCCCAAAACGAACCCAAAGATTTTCCGAAAATCGCGAAAAAACAAAGGAAAGAATCGGTCGCCGCCGAAGGAATTTCCAAGACGAAGGGAAGAGATTGTCTAAGGGAACTCGAAAGTTGCAACTCAAAACCCTAGAAATTGTAGTCGAGTCAGAGGGATCTGCCCGCCGCCGTCGGCCGTCGTGCTCTGCGCCGATGGCGAGGTGGTCTTCATTGCCGCTGGCAGCCGAGAAATATATAGTTGGGCATCGCGAAGGGTTCACAGCCCGCATGCTGTTAGTAGAGATCCAACGGTAGATGTCGTGTTATTACTTGAAGAGATGGAGAAGCGGACGCCACGTGGCCGCCGGTCCTGTCTGCCGTAAAGAAGCTTCTTTTCCTATATTATTATTACAAAGGAAGAATTATATTTTACTGAAATCATTATTTTTTCTAATTTTGTGAATATGAATATCAATATCGTCCCTAGTTCAAGTTATTTATGTATGACAGTATGAATTGTGATTCGTATTATTTTTGTATGGATGATGTAATATTTTATATGGATAATTCCTGTTCTAATAGCTTAATCAGTTTTTACAAGTTATCTTATAAATAACTATTGATGGAAATTTAATTAGTAAAATGTATACATATCTGTTTTCTTTTCATCAAAATTATAATTTGAAGTATCAACATCTCACTCATTATTGAATTATTAGAACAATCAGATGCCATTGTGACTTTTTTAGGAAGATTTTTAGGCTATGTTTAGCAACACCAAAATTAGTATTTCAAGTAGTATTTAGCAATTTAAATATTTTTTTTGATAAATGACAAAAAAAATATTGTTCAGTGTTTCATACGAAAATATTGAAAAACTACTTCAACTAGAATTTAACGTTTAGAGGTTAATGTTTTATAAATTTTCTAATTTTACACTTATTTAAATACATTATTTCTTTCTAACTTATCTTATTATTTTCTCATTTTTTTTTATTTTATAATCATTTAACTATATGTCTTCTTACATTAATGCTTAATTAATTGTAAATTATTTATATGTTAATCATGAATAAAAAAATCATTTCACAATTAATAATTTTTATTTCATGGGTGCACTATATAAAAATTTTTGTCAATATAAATTTCTATATATTTTAATAAAAAAATTAGTTGTGAAATTTTATTTTATTTAATTAAGATATAAATATTTAATTTATTTGTATTATAATAAAATTTGTATAATGCTTAAATTAAATAATTCGTCATATGTCTAATTATATCATTTTATATTTATCAATTAATGCTACTGCTAAGTTTATCAAACACTTATTTGTTACAACTTCTAACTGTTATTCATTATCCGCTATTCGTTAGTTAATTCACTATTCGCTAGTTAAATCGTTATTCTCTTGTAAAATCGTTAATAATGTCAAACAAAATCTTAGACTTATTATTAGGTGGATATAGCAATTCTCTTCGTATAAGTATAGACTATCATTGAATTAATAGAATTCAATATATATCTCAATAATCGTTCGACCTAATTTGATGAAGATAGTATTATGATGCACTTTTGCTATCATTTTGACCTATTTTTTTCTCACACAAATTTTTACGAACCTAAGAAAAAAAAGAAGGATAAAGATTAGTGTTTACAAAGTTGCTCGATCTCCAGTACCCAATTTTTTTTTTTAAAAAAAAGATAATATAAATCAAAGAGTAAAATTTGGAAATGGTTATTCAATTATACTCTCATTTTAAATTGCAACACCAATTTTATTTCATAAATTAACGGTCATCTAACTTTCATGATTTTTTAATCATGATTATTTATAATTAGTGATAAAATATTATCAATTAAAATATTGATGTGATGTTCGCACCAATATTTTGTCTTTCCTTCGTATCAACTTTAAAAACATAATTATTTTTCTCTCCTTCACATCAGCATAAAAAATAATAATAAAAAAGAATAACAACCCACTAATGATTACGCTGACAAAAGGAAAAGAGAAAATGTTAATGTGAATTACATCAAAATGTTTATTAATTTCACGATTATAAGACTATCAAAGTTGAATGATTGTTGATTTATATAAAAAATTAAGTTTGAAATGGAAGCGAAAGTCTAATTGAATAATTATTTCAAATTTTTGGTCGGAAATTAAATTGCAAAAATAGTGAAGTTATACAAATTGAATAAGTAGCATTTAACATTTTAATACATAGCCTCTAATTGCAAGAAACTTAGATAAATTGATTTTGTTGTAGACTTCAATGTATAAACATTTGTAACAACTACCAATCATCTCCATGGCACCGTTACTTCACCATTTACACATAAGAAAATTTAAAAAAGAGAACGAAATCATTATTTTTAAAATTGGTTTACTTATTCCTAAAATGTGCACAATAGTTCAGGTCGAGTCTAATTTTCAATCTAAAAAAATCAACCGTTATGTTTCGGATTGGTTTATAACATAAAAAGACACTTCAAAATTATTTTGAAAAAAAATAAACTCAGACGATTTTTTTGGGATCCCATTTTTATATAATTATATTTTAAAAATATATTTAATAACTTAAAATCAATATAAAAATATTTAATTTTATATTAAATATATAATATACTACTAAAATTTTAAAGTCATTAAATTAGAGATTAATAATGTGATAGAAAAGTATGAAATTTTATAAAAAAATATTATATCTATAATAAAAGAATTAATAACATATGTATTAATTATATAAATAAAAAATAAGCTCTACGGACCCCTACGATTTTTTCGGTGTAGGACCCTAATTTTAGTGGGTGAATTTTAATTTATTAAAAACCACCATATCATATTTGGCCCCTTAATTTTTTATTTTTTCGGTTCGATTTTTTTAAGCCGGATGAATTTTTTGAATTGATCGAATTTTTCTTACACAACTACAAAACTCCACCTATATAAGTTATAAACTTAAAATTTATATCCTAACTCCATCCCTCCTCTTATTTCCCTCCCTTTCTTCCCCTCCAAGATGCCTAAGACGCCAAGGAGCTCCAAAATTCTGCAGAAAATGAAATGAAGCGAAGAGACCAAAAAGAAGAAGGGGTCTGCACACAAGGGAAAAAGGTGTTAGAATTGGTGAATACTTCAGGACCCCTTGTTTCTCATACGGGGTTCGTCCATGTGAGCTTAGGAGAATCTGAGTATTATCCAATTAGCAATGCTGCTGACATACGAACGAAAGGGGGGGGTTCGGGGGGCTCCGCCCCCCGACGGCGGTCCCGAAATGGGTCAATTTTTATCCGCACATGATCGTTATTCCTTATCGAGAAATGTGCATTAGATTTTTTTCTTTTTCCCTACTACATGATTTGATCCTAAAAGTATGTTTCATTGATGATGTCCTTGTTATTTTGTATGTAAGATTGTTGCTTTTTATTTTTAATCTTGTTTAATTAAGATGTATGTCTTGTATGTAGAAAGTTAACCTTTTCCTATCCAACAAATTATTGGATTGGAAGTTCTATTATGGTTTTGATGATTTGTGGAATGGGTCAACCATGGACGACTGAACTAGAATATGATTTAGTTGTTTTAATGAATTTAGATGAGATTAATTGATGTGCTCCAAAAATTAAAAAAAAATCATGATTAGTGTTATTTGCAATATGTATCTCGTAATTTAAATGACTTTTGGACAAATCATAATGGTAAAAAATGAATAATATGTCATTGGATAGGTATCGAAGTATAATTTTAGTAGGATTTGATTTCATATCATTTGAAAATTGTGATCAAATTAGTGACCTACTATTAACCTGTCATAGGCATGGGTTCGATCCCGACACAACTAGGCAAAAAATGAACTTTTCAAGAATGACCATGAAACGTATTTTCATGGTCGTGAACACCTAAAATAGGAATTTTGGAGTATTTTTAGTTTCCTTTTAAATATGTTTTTGATTTATTATAATTTATTGAACAATCACTGAACATTTATCGAATGAATATCTTGAACTTGCTTTTGTTGAAGATTATGCCTCATTGACACATACACATGCCTTATGAATATCTTGAACACTTATAACATGCATTATTTTTTTAATTTTATTATTATGCAAATCGCACATTGTAATGCCATGTATAATTCAGGATAGATTACACGATTAGTCCCCCAACTTTGAGTCATTTTCAAATCGATCCCTCAACTTTAATTTGTAATCAGAACGTCTTTTATTTTTTATTTTTTTGTATGATTAGTCATTTTGACCGGTGATAGTAGATTTTTTCGATTACTTTGCATACGTGGCCGCCACGTAATCGATTTCTCTTTCATCCACATCATTAAAAAACAAAAAATAATAAAAAAACAATAAATTAATATTAAAAATTAAAATTGAAAAAATGAAAAAATCCGACTGACCCTTCTCCAGGCGGGGGGTGGCACCCCCTATCCATCGATGCCGAGTGGAGGGCGACTATCCCCCGCTGTCGGTGAAGCAAAAAAGGGGGGTCGGCGCCCCCCTTTCTCCCTCGCGATTGGTGAAGACAGAAAGGGGGGCACCGGCCCCCTTATTTCTTCCTCGTCGCGCGGCTAGGAAAATGCGAGGGCGGCCAGCGCCCCCCTTTCCCCTTTCATTTGTCGTGGCGGAGAAAGGGGTCACCGATGTCGATGAGCCCAAAGTTGCGGACCTCGACGAAGTTGAAGACGTCGAACGACGTCCAGTTGTAACTGAGCACTGAGGTCGGGGATGGAAGGGATTCAGCAGCGATGGCGGCGACTTCGATGGGCGCCTTGATCTGTGGCTGATCCCTCTTCGACGTCGTGATCGGGAAGTTGGTCATCGCCTTCGGCCCCTTGAGCCACACGGCTGCCGAGTCGTACATGGCTGCAGCTTCCTCAGCCATGTCGAAGTCCCTAGCCATAGCCACTTTCGCTGGTCCGGGTCACAGATCTCAGCAGCCCAATTACCCCACAGTCGGTGTCATACCCCTTGGAACCGCCTCTTCATGTAAAACCTGCTCGATTTAGATACGGAAAATCGTACAGATTTTAGGAAACCATGTGCTCTCGATTCTACGAGAATTTTTATGAAAGCGTTTCATTTGCTTATCTTCCATGGAAGTTTCATTTTCCCAGAATGTATCCTAATTTTTGGCCTAATTCTTCTTCTGATGATCGATTCAACCTCTGAAAAAAAAGATATACATTGGTTCTATTTCATCTCTTCAATAAGTTTAGTAATAAGCATAACGGCCATATTGTTCCGATGGAGAGAAGAACCTCTAATTAGCTTTTCAGGAAATTTTCAAACAAATAATTTCAACGAAATCTTTCAATTTCTTATTTTACTATGTTCAACTCTATGTATTCCTCTATCCGTAGAGTACATTGAATGTACAGAAATGGCTATAACAGGGTTTCTGTTATTCGTATTAATAGCTACTCTAGGAGGAATGTTTTTATGTGGTGCTAACGATTTACCCTGCCGAACCTATTCCAATTCCAACAGTTCAGACTCGGATCGTGGGGATTGCCGGAATACTTCGTATCAACAGATAAGATATTCTGTATATCAATATTGATTAGATCCGAAATCTGTTATTGAATTGCTCATTGAATGAACATTCTCAATATAATGCCTTGAAGAGGACTCGAACCCCCACGCGACTTCCTCGCCGCGAGGAAGTCACGAGGGGGGCCGGCGCCCCCCATTTCTCAGTCGTGACTAGCGAACCTTTTCTACTTTGCCGGAGCCGACGAAGGGGGATGAGCACCCGCTCACCTTTTTTCATTTTTAAAATTTTTAATATTATTTTATTATTTTTTAAAATGATGTGGATGAAAAAGAAATCGATTACGTGGAGGCCATGTACGCAAAGTAACTGGAAAATCCACTATCACCGGTCAAAAGGACTAATCGTGTAAGAGAGTCAAAGATAAGGGACGTTCTGGTTACAAATTGAAGTTGGGGGTCCAGTTTGAAAATGACTCAAAGTTAAGGGATTAATCATGTAATTCACCATATAGATGAAGTCATGTAAGGACTTCGATATGATCTAGCAAAAAAATTTATGCTACCCCATGAATCTGTCCAGGTGAAGAGGCTTAAGCTCGATGGTGGTGGACTCATGATTGCACATGAATCATAGTTGGGCTCTAAAGCTCAAGTTATCTTATGTCTTTTATTATGATATTGAAATTTTTAGTGAGTCGAGTTATGTATGAGTTATGGGTCTTAAGCCGTAAACTTTTTCTTTTATATTATATGTACTATGTGAATCCCTATGGGCTATGTTATCATTTAATTGTTTGTTATATTTTGTTATCATTGTGTATCATGTGTACAATTGGAATTATAAATGTAAAAGAGGATGTAAATGTAGCACCGCATAAGATTCAATCCTTACAATTGAAAGTAATCTTGATATCGTAACATTCTCATCAATAAACATAGTGGTAATATAAATAACTTTCATGACTATATGCCATCTTAGGGGTGAGCACGGGCCGGGACAACTCGGTCGCCCCCGGCCCACACCAACTTAGAATTCTCAAAATTTTCTCGGTCCGATTACCTATCGGGCTGGGACCAAGCACATTCTTTGAGACCCAACTTATATATGACTGACAACCATAACTTGGTGGTCATCATTTTTCTTCTTAAAAAAATAAAGGATTTTTTTCCGTTGATGCCCCCTGAACTATGAACGTTTTCTGCGTCTACCCACGACTTTCAAATATTCTGCTGACCCCCCTGAACTATACTGTCTTTTTCACTTAAGTCCATCCGTCAACTTCTGTTAACTTTTTCGTTAATTTTCATTTTTTATGAAATGATCAAATTGTCCTTCCCTCGTATCATCTAATAAAATATTATATATAAAAATATAAAAATTATGCTTCGTCGGCACACGAGGGCAAGGTCGCCCCCCTCTCCGACGAAGAGATCGTGGGGCACCCCCTCCCGTCGATGCCGAGATTGTAGAGGGGGGCATCCCCCTACCCTCCCACATAACTTGCGATCTCGTTGCAGGTCGTTGCGATCTCATCGCCGACGATGAGATCACGAGGGGGGGGGGGGGGGGGGGAGGGAGATGCTCCCCCTCTGCAATCTCATCGCTGGACGACGAGATCGTAGAGGGAGGGGCATCTGCCCCTCCTCCCGATCTCATTGTCGATGACGAGATCACAGGTCGCGAGGGAGGGGGGAAATCTCGTCGAGTAGCTCGCGCACCTTGATAGCCTGAAACATCCCTAGGTGTATGTGCAGCGGGTGGTTGTCCTCCGTCAAGTTGATGACGTTCCACAGCTCGGTCGTGCCGGGCTTGGGCGTCTCCATCACTGGGTCCTCAAGTCGGAGCCCGTTGATGAAGAGGCACGTTAGCATGTTCGCGGCGCTCCGTTGCTCGTACATGGTAGTGTACCTAATGGTTGTCACCGGGCTGGTCATCGTGGATCCGGCGTAGCCCACCTCCTTGTGGGGCACCATTGAGTTGTCCGCCTCCGATTATTTGTCCATGGGGAATATGTTAAACTTCATGACCTTTCTCATCTGCACATCCTGTAGGGTTCTTGTGCGGAACAGGTACGATGCGTCGTTGGTCATCTTCTGGTCATGGTCCTTGACTATGAGAAATCTACCACAACGTCTGCGATCTCCGCGGGGGCCAACAAGATCGTGGAAGTGTTCGACGGCGACGACAGGTACAAGGAGCCCGGAGCCAATGACGTAGAAAGGTAGGCTGTTGGAGAGGGCGAGGCGGAGATAGCGCACGTTGCTCGCCTTGATGACGCGGAAACCGTACTTGCTGCTGGTGACATTGAGGTAGGGCCATGCCTTGCCGTTGACGACAATGGCATCGCTGAAGTATTCAGGCTGCCATTGCGGGTGGATGGAAGGGTTGTTGCCGGTGGAGTTCATGTAGATGGTGTCGTCGGTATTAAAGCTTCGATTGACGATGATCAAGTGGAGGTCGTAGTCCTCTCCAGACAACAGCTCCATAGTTTTTTTATAATATATTATTTTATATTTTACAATATTAGATGATATGAGGGAAGGGCAGTTTGTCCATTTCATAAATAAAAAAATATAAAAATTAATGGGAAAGTTACCAGAGATTGATGGATAGACTTAAGTGAAAAATGTAGTATAGTTTGAGGGGTCAGCGAAATATTTGAAAGCGTGAATAGACGCGAAAAAAGTTCACAGTTCACGAGGGGTAAGCGGAAAAAATTCAAAAATAAATTCTTTGAAACCCGACGGTACCGGGTTGAGACAGGGTCCAGGTTGTAAAAGCTCGGTTCGTGTCCCAACCTGATATCATATATTATATTAATATATTAAAAATTTAATAATATTTTATTTACATCTATTTTACTTAAAAATTTATAGCTTATTATATATATTAAACATACAACATTATTTATATTATTATATGTATTTTAATTAATAATATATTATTATATCTATTTTACTTAAAGGGTCCTGATCCCTTTAATAACTCGAGACAAATCGGGATTGGGACGGCCAGAATCTGGTCCCGAACTCAGTTTTACGCTCCCTAAGTTCACAAATAAAAGTTTGACTTCTTATAAAAGAAAAAAATCATGATTAATCTAATACAAAAATGAACTCTTTTTTCTCTTAAAAAATTTCATACGTCACAGTTCTTTTATTTATCCCTTGTCATTGTTGTATAACTCATAGTCTCATACATAATGAAGATTAGTTATTTAAAAAGAATATGCATGGTTCATTTTCCTCCGTGGTCCTAAGAGTCTAAGACTCCTGTTGTTGTTATATAAGTCATATATAATGAAGTCTAATTATTTAAAAAGAACATGATTCATTTTCCTCTGTGGTCCTAAGACTGCATTTACTCTAAATAAATATCTATCATATGTCATATGTGCAATCAGAAGGTAAGTGCTCAGTTATACGCTTTTTTTCTGTATCAATAAATAATTTTCTAATTAAAGATGCACATCAACTTAGGTCACGATATCTACTTTATATTTTTAATTATATTATTTCTTTATAGTAGTCTCACAATAAGTTTATACTATCAGAGAATGTGCATAGAATTTTGGCCTTCAGGAATTTGACCTAGAAGTTCATTATCTATTTGAAAAGGAAAAATAACTCATTTGCGAATGTGTTATTTTTCAAAATTAAAATGCTCAACACATCAGTGCTAGTCGGCCATCAGACGGTCCATAATGCATCGCAAATATGTGCCTCCGTAGTGGATGGATGAAGGGGGTAGTTAAAGTAACCGCCAATACCGACCAATTAAATTCCCAGATTCCGTTTCCATTTTTTGCCCATCTGACAAGGGGTATTTGCGTCTTAAAAGTGTGGCAAATTAGATCCTTTGTCGCCTGTCGGACGTGCCCCCATATCGTCCGACCAAGAGTCCTATAACCGTGGATAAGTCCCAACGCCGAGGGTACTATTGGCAACCAAATGGCTAAAAGGTCCGATTTTTAGAACTTTTCGCGCTCCGCCACTAGCTCTCCCCGTTCTCTCGCACAACAAATTTAGGAGGAAAAAGGTGGCATTTTTATCAATTCTCCTGAAAGCAAAAGAACAAAAAACTGGTGGTGGTGGTGGAGATCTCCGGAGTCACCTCCTCCCCGCCATCCGCGTACGAGGAGAGGCTCCAATCTGACCGCAGTGTTTCCTCGGGTTCTCTTGGTACCCGGAGACGGCGCTGGGGAAGAAACAGAATTAATCATTCTTTCTTGTCGATTCGTTGTGCGCGGGCGGGGAGTTTTATCTGGGGATTCCGATCACTGGAGGTAATCTTAATTGCTCATGTTTGCTTTTCCTTTTTTTTTTTTTTTGAAGGAAAGGTTCGTGTTTTGAAGGAAAAGTTGATTTTTTGAGACGAGCCAGAGTGATAAAGTTTAGGTTCTCCCCCGAGATCCTGAGTTTTCTTTTCTCTTTACTTGGCGAAAATTATAATAGTTTGGGTCAACGATCTCTTTGCCGGAAGGTATTTGTGGATACATGAAGTGTATTTGGGGCTGCCGGCAAAATGTGAGATTGAAATTGTAGAAACTGGGACGGGGAAACAAAGTCTTGGATATTTGTTATTCCCATTTTGCTACATTGTGTCCATACATACGCACACACATATATGTATTAGTTAGATCAATTTTTTATGGGCATTATCTTTTTTTGAAGTCTGAAGAAGTCGTTGCTTTAACAGGAGTTCTCCATCTGCGCCGATTTGAGGCTGTCACGGTGTTGGAAACTATTCCCTTGAGACGTTTGCAAAATTGTGTGATAGTTATGTCATTGGTTTGAAGAGAGTTGAATTTTTGTAGGCCAGGGACAACGCACAATCTTGTCTTTATGGCGTATTTGGATATATGGATGATGAGATGGACAAATGGATGAGTTGGAAAATTTATATAATTTCACGCTAGCCATCGCTTTTCTCACTCCTAGAAACTGCAGATTCTTGATAGACAGAATTAACCTACATTGTCAACGATTTGATCATTAGCTGTCTTTTCTCATCTGCTTCCTTTGCATCTTCAATATTCAAAGGAACTGAAAACTACTTTCTGACTCTAGCTGATAGCTTTGGCAATTTATTTTGTTCTCAATGAAAAGTAGATGGCTCATATTCTAACCCGGGGGACAGTTTTAATTGGAACATCAGTTTGGGATAGAGTCAGTTGTGTAATGCACTCATCAAAGCAGATGACATTGTGTTGTGGGATATGATGGACCTACAGGGAGTTCCGTCATCCCTAGAAGTGCATGTGATGTCCTCAGAGGAAACTCTGAACAAATCTCAACAAATACGTCGGAAGAGCATCTGCTTTGAGGACACATTTTCATCTTACGAAAATTGTAGAGTGATCTATATCAATGATCCGAGAAGGACAAATGCCAATTGCCAGTTTTGTGGAAATGAGATCTGTACTAGTAAATATACTTTGCTGACATTTCTCCCAAAGAACTTGTTTATCCAATTCCACCGACTTGCTTATTTATATTTTCTTGTCATTGCCGGTCTGAATCAACTTCCTCCTTTGGCTGTCTTTGGGAGAACAGTCTCTCTTTTCCCCCTTCTTTTTGTGCTATTTGTGACTGCTGTCAAAGATGGTTATGAAGACTGGAGGAGGCATCGTTCTGATCACAATGAGAACAATCGAGAATCTCTTGTTTTTCATTCTGGCCGGTTTCAGCTGAAGAAATGGAAAACTATACGTGTAGGGGAGGTTATGAAGATTCATTCTGATGAGACTATACCATGTGACATGGTTTTGTTAGGAACTAGCGATCCTAATGGCATGGCATATATCCAGACTATGAATTTAGATGGAGAATCAAATCTGAAAACAAGATATGCACGTCAAGAAACTGTTTGCATGGTTCAGGAAGGGAGTTCCTTTTCAGGTCTCATCAAATGTGAGCAACCTAATAGGAATATTTATGACTTCATTGCTAACATGGAGTTAAATGGCCAGAGAATTCCACTTGGTCAATCAAACATTGTTTTGCGTGGATGTCAGCTTAAAAACACAGAATGGATTATTGGGGTTGTAGTATATGCTGGCCAGGAGACAAAAGCAATGTTGAACAGTACGGTTTCACCTTCCAAAAGGAGCAGATTGGAAAGTTACATGAACAGGGAGACTCTTTGGCTATCAGTTTTTCTCTTCATTATGTGTGCTGTTGTGGCTACTGGGATGGGGCTATGGCTTGCATTTCATCTTCACGAGCTTGATACTTTGCCTTATTACAGGAGAAAATACTATACACATGGTCAAGAAAATGGGAAAAACTATAAATACTATGGAATTGGCTTGGAGGTTTTCTTTTCATTTTTGAGTTCTGTTATTGTGTTCCAAATTATGATTCCTATATCTTTGTACATCACCATGGAGCTAGTCCGCTTGGGGCAGGCATACTTCATGATTGAAGACAGTGACATGTATTGTTGTAGTTCACGCTCAAGATTCCAATGCAGATCTTTTAACATAAATGAGGATTTGGGACAAATAAAGTATGTGTTTTCAGACAAGACAGGAACATTAACTGAAAACAGAATGGAATTTCAAAGGGCAAGTTTATATGGAAAGGATTATGGGAATTCCTCACACAATAATAGTTACTCAATGAATGAAATAGAAACCACAGGTAGAACTGTTCATTTTCTTTCAATAAATTCCTCACACATCTTTCTTCTTTTGGAGTTCTCTTCATAACACACTTGTACATCATTAACTCTTTAGCATTGGTGCAAATACAGATGTCCATCACAACTCGATAATCATCCTTTCCTTCTAAAAAGAAAAGCTGTTCATTTTCTGTTGTTTCTCTTATTTCTTGTATCTTACGATGGACTTGTCCACAATGTTCTTGTAGCCTCGTAAGTCTGTTTGTCTTACATTATGGTTGGAATATTATTTAAAGTTTGAAAATTTAAAATACAAATCGAATCTTACAGTGGGCATTTTGTTGATCATTCAACTAAAAGTCATTCAATTAGAGAATAAATATTAAAATCTGAGTTTACACAATTCTTATGAACATACAGAATTTCCTTAACAACGTAATCTTGCAAAACCATTCAAAATGCATGAACAAGCTGCATCGTTCTTGTTAGTGAACTTTAAGATATGCCTCAATTTAGTGTAATCAGCCATGCCCAAGATAGATGATGAATGTTAACCTGACCCTTATTGGTTGTTTAGATTATTTTCACCGCTTAGCTCATAACGCAGGGAAAATGGGAGGACAGAAGCAAGAGAACAAAAGAGGGATCAATGTTGATCTTGGACTTGTAGCCTTACTGCAAAGAGGCATGGAAGGAGAAGAAAGAGAAGCTGCTCATGACTTTTTCCTTACCTTAGCTACTTGTAACACTGTAATTCCTACAAGTGAAAAAGGTTCCTTATCGAGCAATGATGTTCACAAGGATAAGTTAATCAATTATCAGGGCGAGTCTCCTGACGAGCGGGCCTTAGTTATTGCAGCTGCTGCATATGGATATAGTCTGATTGAACGAACTACTGGTCATGTAGTTGTTGATGTCAATGGAAACAGATTGAGGTAAAATTTGAATGAATCTGGACCACTTAAAACTTAAAGTCCAGTTGCGACAATTTATATTATGTTGTTTATTGAATAAAACTGTTTTTTTCTTAATCATTGTTGTTCGCTTTTTCGTTGAAACCAGGTTTGATGTACTTGGCCTGCATGAATTTGACAGTGTCAGAAAGAGAATGTCTGTGGTTATGCGATTTCCTAATAATGCTGTGAAAGTTCTTGTCAAGGGTGCTGATAGTTCAATGCTTAGAATTCTAAATGAAAATGAGGACCAACAAAACGAAAATTCATTTCCAGCCAAGATAAGACATGCAACAGAAAACCATTTGACTTGGTATTCATCACAGGGATTGCGCACTCTTGTAATTGCCTCAAGGAATTTAAGTGATGAAGAATTTGAGGAGTGGCAGGAAAAATATCTAGAAGCTAGCACCTCGTTAATGGAGAGATCATCAAAGCTCCGCCATGCAGCATCTCTAATTGAGTGCAATTTAAAACTTCTTGGAGCTACTGCTATTGAGGACAAGTTACAAGAAGGGGTGCCTGAAACCATAGAGTCTCTTCGACAAGCTGGAATAAAGGTTTGGGTTCTTACAGGTGACAAGCAAGAGACTGCAATTTCTATAGGTCTTTCCTGTAAACTTTTGACCCAAAATACACATCAAATTATCATAAACGGTACTTCAGAGGATGACTGTAGACGTCTTTTGGCTAATGCAAAACTGAAGTATGGAATAAAATCAGGGGAAATTAAACATGAAAACTTGGTATCACGAAAAACATCAGATTGTGATTTTCTTGAATGTAGCAGTGATATGAAGAACACCAACGTTTCAAATCATGATACTAAATCACAAAGTTTCAGACAATCTCCCAATGTGGAGAAAGTAGCTGATCCAGATGATACCCTGCTGGCATTAATAATAGATGGAAACAGCCTTGTCTACATTTTGGACAAGGACCTTGAGTCAGAGGTATGACCTTTATTTTCCCTGTTCAACAACCAGATATTTGTATTTGTGAAAAATTTACAAGACTACTTGGTATGAAAAAACTGGACCTTCGAATGTTAGAAAGCAATTCTAGGAGTGACATATTTGAGGGTCGTTTCTTTGAATATCTTATTAGTTGATTTGATTTCTGAATAATTTTCTTTTACCCTTATCTTTTTTTCCTTTTAAGCTTTTTGATTTGGCGACTTCCTGTAACGTGGTGCTATGCTGTCGTGTTGCTCCTCTGCAAAAAGCTGGAATAGTTGATCTGATCAAAAGCAGGACAAATGACATGACCCTGGCTATTGGTGATGGTGAGTTGGTCATCCTGGCAATTTTATTACCTTTATGAGTCCCTGTTTTGATTTAGCAATGCCAATGATAGGAACCTAGTTCCTAATATTAATAGGGATAGTTCATTTTTTTATTAGGATTAGTTATTTACTTCCTAATTTGATTAGCGCACTCTTTTCTTTTATTTCTAGTTCTACTAGGAATTTGGGTTTTACCTTATAAATAGGGACCCTTAAAACTCTTTTTAATCATATATGAGAATACAATTTTCTTTTAATAATTGCTTAGAGCAAGTGTCTTGGAGGCACCCCCTCGAAATGGTCCATTGGAGGCTTGATCCTCTCGAAGTGATCTAATTAGGATCTTAGTTGGACTGGGAACCTATCAATCAGTATCAAATTGCTCGATCTTTATCGGACAATCGTGATATCTTGGAATTTTGGTTGGACCAATAACCTAGTTATCTTCATCTTCCACTGTCATTTATCATCCGCTACTATCATCACATCGCCATCACTGCTACTGACTATTATCAACCAACCCCTATCACTAACTCATTATGTATTTTATTAATATTTTACATTCTTAATCTAATATATCAAATGTGTAAGAAAAATTTATGGCTTCTAAAGATTTATCTACATGAGAGTTTTTAACATTAGCCGATCGTTTATCTCAAATCAAAGAATGATTCCAACGAACTTTACAAGTATTCAACAATGAAAACAAATATCAACAAATAAACAAGAAAAATCACATAGAGGATGAGCTCGCAAATATCCAATAATTCTCTTTCTTCATGCAAGCTTGTTCCAATGTTACTAATGCCTAGACAAAGCTACGTTCTCAAGAAAGATCTTTATTTTGTTCAAGTTAAGATACTTCGTCAGATGAAAAAAAAAGTTCGCTCACATGTTTCTACATAGCCTTGAGGACAAGGCTATTTTGAAGATGACGGGAATGATGGGAACCTAGATCCTAATATTAATAGGAATAGTTTATTTCTTTTATTAAGATTAGCTATTTACTTTCTAATTTGATTAGCACTCTCTTTTCTTTTATTTCTAGTTCTACTAGAACTTGTTTGGGTTTTACCCTATAAATAGGGTTCCTTAGAACTCTTTTTAATCATATATGAGAATACAATATTCTTTTGATAGAAATAGTCTATTGGAGGCTTGATCCCCTCGAAGTGATTTAATTAGGATCCTAGTTGTACTAGGAACCTATTAGCCAAATCTCATAATTAATGAAAGTTCATCTGATTTACTCATTTTGAGTGCTTCGAGACATTGTCATCTTTGATGCCAGGATGCAGATAAATTTTTTGCAATGATAAGTGCTGCAGATATCTTGTCTAACATTTAGCGCTTGCAGATAAATGCTGATGAAACATTACTTCTCATGAAATAGAACTTGCTTGGCTGTGTAAAGACCTAGTTCATATTGTGCTGTTTGTTCTCATACTTTGATAATGTGAGATGGGAACTGAAATTATTACTTAGGCCTCTTAACTACTGATGCGTTTCTGCCTCTGGGAATATCATTCTTTGCCCAAGATTAGTTTCCAGAATATGTTCAAATTGCTAAATGGTTTCCTTGGACATGTTTTGGTTATCTCGTACTTCAAAGTATCATATATTTTATTTGCATTGCCAAGATGTTGTTAGATAGAAAATCCGTATTCTTTTCCTCTAATGTTTGACTCCTACAGGGGCAAATGATGTGTCCATGATCCAAATGGCAGATGTTGGTGTAGGGATTTGTGGCCAGGAAGGCCGCCAAGCTGTTATGGCATCTGATTTTGCTATGGGGCAGTTCTGTTTTCTGAAGAGATTACTACTAGTACACGGGCACTGGAATTATCAGCGTGTTGGCTATATGGTTTTATATAACTTTTACCGGAATGCCATTTTTGTCTTAATGCTTTTCTGGTATGATAAACGATCTCAAGTATCATAATATGAATCCAATATGATTTGCTTTCTAAATATTTTGTTCCTTGGTCATGATGAGAAATTGAGAACTACTTGGAGAAAGCTATTTAAAGATGTTGAAGTCTTTTTATGTTTTGACATTCTTTCATTGCGGTTGTCACTAGAAGTTATTGAGATGATAGAGTTACAAAAATATCTTGAATTTCTTTGGTTGTGTCCTGCCAGAAATAATCGACAGAGTTTGGAATTACATATGCAATTTGTTGTTTCCCAAAGGAAAAGGAGGAAATTTACATTTCTCTTTTTGCTCTTTGAGATAAGGATTTCCTGCGTTATTGATGTTTAGCTTACACTTATCAAAATGATGTTCCATTTAAGAAGTATGTTGAACTTCCAAAGATTTGACATACTATTTCCTAAGAGCTGATTATAAGATGAAGATACAACTTAGATCTAATGTACTTATATCTAGTTCCTTTTCTAATGTGCAGGTACATCCTATGCACAGCCTTCTCCACAACTTCAGCTTTGACAGATTGGAGCAGTGTATTATACTCTGTAATCTACACATCTCTTCCTACAATAGTTGTTGGCATTCTGGACAAGGACTTGAATCATAAGACACTCCTCCACTACCCAAAACTTTATGGAGCAGGTCATAGACATGAGAGCTATAATTTGCACCTCTTTTGGATAACAATGTTTGATACATTGTGGCAAAGCCTGGTCCTTTTTTATGTACCATTCTTCACATATAGAAATAGTGACATTGACATATGGAGCATGGGCAGTTTGTGGACTATCTCTGTTGTTTTACTTGTGAATGTTCACTTGGCAATGGACATCAAGCATTGGGTGCTTTTTACTCATGTTGCATTATGGGGATCTATCTTCATTACATGCATGTGTGTGGTGATAATAGATTCAATACCAGATCTTCCTAACTACTGGTTAGTCCGTTCATCACTAATCAAATAATTTTGTGGAGCTCCTCTCTAAGTATCAGTATGTTTATACTTCTTACAGGACAATATATCATTTGGCGACTTCAAGGACTTACTGGCTCACGATTTTTCTCATAACGATCATTGCATTGCTGCCTCGTTTCCTTTGCAAAGTGATCCAACTTATCTACTGGCCATCTGACATCCAAATAGCTAGAGAGTCTGAGGTACTGAAGAAGTTACCCTGCCAATATGGTTGAAAACTGGATCATGATATCAGTTGAATCTTGCCAATGGGGTTTCAGAACATGTTCAATATGCCTGGTACCTCTTGGTAAGTTTACCATTATAACGTCTTCTCAAGCATTCCAAATTTGAATGGCCATCTTTTCCTTTTCTTATTTTCTCAACCACACATGCTTATTAATTTTAAGAATTGGAGACCTCAGTGCTTGTATTTATTTTCCAGTTGTTTATGAATCAAACACTATTCATGTCTTAGTGCTCTGGTCCCTGATTTTTTGTAAGAAAGAATCTTAACTGTCACACCACATAAATGTTTATCTAGATCATCCTTATTTTCATTCGTCGGGCTTGAAGTAAATCTTTAACAGCACAGCTGTTCATGATCACAGAACCCACAAATAGTTTCTAAACTTCCATCTTCTTGTGATTTGCTTCTTGATATGACGATGCAACTAGTATGGTGTTATTACAGAAAAGTGAGATGCATCTCTGGCAAGTTAGGTAGTGCCCATAATTAACGAAAACTATTTAAGATGATTTGCAAAAGCTCCAAACAAGTCAAAAGTTTTCCTTTATGTGGTAAGTATATATACTGCATATGCTACAAATAAACTCAGCACAGCGAATTTTCGTTCCACATATGGATCGGAGCCCACGTGCACAATGCACTGTGATGTAGCATAAAGCATGCAGTATACTCCTGTTAACCTAAAACAATCAGTAAATTAGGCTCGCAGACCCATAAGAATGGCTTTTATTGCACTTCAGTTTGCCTATCTTTAGAGCATTCCATAGTGTGTTCTGATCTTCTCTTTATACAGAATAGGGCATAAGATTTCTTATAGTTTCACTCAGCAGAAAATAGTCAAGTAAATTTTGTTAGCCTGCACTTTTCCTTACAGGAATCACCCAAGTAAATTTGTTCATCTGCTTCGAAGGTTCAACAGCTTTCGTCATGTGGCTCAGATTTTTTGGAGAAAAGGAATATGAAAAGACATCAATACGAAACTTGGTGAATTACCATGATTTCCATGTATATATGTGTAAGATTATGGATACCTCATCTGAAATGCAAAAAAAGTAGGTGACCAAGTGTAAGTAGTCTGAGAACGATACACGTCATTTTTGCCTTAGATGTGAAGGTTTTTTTTTTTCGTTTTGGCAGTTCATTCATTCTTGTGATACCTTTTTTTCCATAACCTATGAAGACCCCTAAGACTCCTCACTCATCTAAATAAGAAATGAGGGTGTCAAGGTTTTACTTCCTCCTGAGGTGATTTTTCTTTTCAAAATTCAGTCAAATTTAATCAGGTTGAAGACAATATACATTTTCATAATCTGAGTTAACATTATTCTATTACACAATGTTTAGGTATATATATTTTCATAGGTATATAATATTTAAATTATTTGCATTGTCAAATGTTGCTCCACATTACCGCATTTCAGCCTCCAAAACTGAGGTAATCTGTCTTCTAATGACCCCTACAGTCATATATTTTCCATTAGAAGATATGATGATAAAGCAGCACACTTGTTCTCAGCAGACTCAGTTTTGAGTTCGCTTTGTTGTTCATTAAGAGGACCCTATTCCAAAACACCAAGATTGTGTTCGACTTAGAGCTGAAATGTAGAGGAATTGAGGTTTAAGTTCAAGAGAATTAGAGATGAAGTGAAACGCTCCGAGGCCAAAATGTGGATGATTAAAATCAAAACTCAAGATGTGACTTTTGTGGGAACTTTGCCATGAAGTTAATGATATGGATAGACCGAGGATGTTTTTTTCTCACAGGTTTAGTTTGGTCATAGATGGATCCATATTTATAAAGGATTAATTATATGTATTGACCAAGGTACTTATTTGTACCGTGTGAATTATGATATTAATCATCGGATCCCGTGTGATTTATTTGGATATTAATCATCTGATCCTAAATTACAATCAGAAATTTATTATGACCATGCATGCTTTACACCATACGAATAAAGATTTGTTTTAATTAATGAAAAATGTTAATAAATCATAATACTGATAAACACTTTACGTGCTAAAGTTGTTAAATTTGATCATAAATATTAACAATTACGTCTTTGAATAGATTTATTGATAATAATAAATTATATATGATTCCATAATCAAATTATTGATATTTTTATAATTAAAAGACATAAATGTCACACACTTTATAAAATAGAAAATAATAATTTAATCCAAGAGCGGAGAATGGGTGTCCACGAATGCAAATGCACCCACGGAAATTATGTACATATATTTAATAGTAGGTTCCAGAGATTTGTTGGTACGATGTGACGTTAAACTATCATTTTACCATGGATTGAACTCCATTGCCGCCACTTTAATCATATTTCTTCCACTGCATTATCACTTAATCTCATTGTTTCTATTTTAATTTTTCATGTTCATATTTTTTTATAGTAAACTATAATATCATTTATTCTTTTTATTACCATAAATTTAAATTTATATATTTCTATATTATTAATAGTCCATTTTTCATTTTATCTAATTAATTTTTACAATGTATTATGTAAAAAAATTCTCTATGAAATGAAATAAGTGTAAAAATGATATGACTATTATAATGCCTATTGAATGTACATTTTAAAATTTTAATACTTTAATTTTATCTCAATTTAAATTTTATTTTATTGTATCATTGTCCATGTTTTTTATTCTATAGCAAACTTTATCATGTTCATATTTTTTTCTATAGAAAAAATTTTGATGCATTATCACACAATTTCATTTTTTTATATTATCATGTTCATACTTAAAAAAACCAAATGATTTTTCATCATTATATAAAATATTAATAATATTTTATTCTTTTATTATGTATTACATCATATGTGCACCCAATAATAATAATTTCTGACTCCGTCACTGATTTAATCGTAATATAAAAAGTATTATAATATATATGAGTATAAAGATATTTAGCTAAATAAAAAACTAAAAAAGAGGCGAGACATTTTCCCGAGAGGGGAGACAATGTCACTACTTTTCCAAATTGGCCATTTTTTTGTTTAAGTTGGACACGTCATCATTGTTATTGAGATAAACTTCAGATGAAAAAATGAGGGAACGAGAGATAATAACTGTTTTTTTATTAGTAAAAATATTTAAAAATCTTGAAGACTGTAATGATAAATTTGGTTATTTGATCAAATAAATTGGGATAATAAGTTGGGATCCCCGTGACTATTATTGTCAAGTTATAAGTTTTTGGATCTTACAATTTATAAAGACCTTTTTTAACAGTTCCTTTGCCAAACTTTGCACTGGTTAAAATTTAGTTAAATGGCTTTAGCTGGTCAAGCAACATTGAACCAATTAGAAGGAAAATTGATTATTTCCTTTAAGCACTTAACTCTAAATATTTTTCATTAACTCAAAATTATATAATTTTTAGTCGTTTAAATTGTCCAAATTTGACACTTAAGTTCTTTAATAAAATTCCATCCAAAATTTTGTTAATTTTTATGTCATTTTTGTCCTTGTATCATTATTAAAATATTTTAAAATTTTAAGAATAAAAATAATTAATATGGGAAAAGCACTACAAAAAATCTGTGGAATAGTGACTCCAAAATGAGACATTATTACGTCGCTAAATCGTGGCTAAAGTAAATAGTCACCTTTTAGCATCACAACAACTCCACCAGGGACGGCTCCCCCCCCCCCCCCCCCCCCCCCCCCTTCTGCCCCAATTTCTTTTTATTATGTTATATATGTAATGATATATTATATATAATCTTTTAAAATAATTACAATTAGCCCCTCCTAACTTATTGAGACATACTATATATAATAATATATCAATTTTTTCTTAAAAAGATATATTAATATCCCTCCTAATCTTAAGAAATTTATAGAAAGATAGAATATTATTATATTATGAGTATATATGAAAATATTTATAGTGTAATATGTGATTTCTTTCTATAACAAATTAAATTACTTAGTTAACTATTAAAAAAATTAGTTACATATCTTCATCTAATTATTTGAAATTAATTACTTCATATATATATTATGTTAAATATAATTACATTATTTTATCTTAAAAATCAACTTGCAAGATAAACATGATAAATTAACAAAAGGCATGGCGAATAATAAACTATATATCTCAATTAAAATAAATAAAATTTATAATTATAAGTTATTTTTAATATACATTGTTTCTAGAATAATTTTTCATTTTATTAATTTGATTAAATTTTTTATAATTATATGTTTATACGTATAACATGTCATTTTTTTTATCTGCACCATTTATATTTCGGCCCTCCCTAACTTTCGATCCTGGCTCCATCCCTGAGCTCCACAATAATGAAACGCGAAAGTTTGGTAACCAATAGTGTCATCATGGCGTCAACAAGTAAAACAATTAATGCTACTATCATCAACTGTCGACGTTAGTGAGATGCTATGATGTCACTATGTATGATGTTGTGAAGAGATGCTTAGCATCGTGACGTCAACCCTAACATAGTGTTGAATATGTCGATGCTATATTGACGCCAACGTGATGCTAAGATGTGACACTATTTAGATGCCATGTGGCGCTACAATGAGACGGATGCTATTGTAACGTCGATATGATATCGTACCCAACGCTTATTGCATCGCCATTGCGAAAGCTAAACCGGCATTGAAGTTTTGCCTAGTAGTTCACAAAATAGTATTTCGACGAGCACACATTACATTTTAATAATTTGATTAGTTGATTCTAGGTCTTCAATTGTAAAACACAAGTTACACTTACATATACCAAGATACATTTCACAGTTACATTTCCTTGCACAAATACATTTACATATACATTAGATGTCCTTGGGGCCTCCTAAAGCACGGCGACGACGGAGCTCTGGAAGCGGAGGTCGATGAGCAAACGACAATGGCGACGACGGAGCTCTAGATGCGGAGGTCAGTCTTGAAGTCATTGAGCAAACGGCGATGGCGATGATGGAAGCGACAACGACGGAGCTCTCGAAATGGCAACGGTGGAGCTCTGCAATCCGGATAAGCAAATGCTAGAAGGGGAGCTTCCGGATGAGCAACTCTATGCAAGGTGGAAGCGATGGGGCTTTTACACGCAAGGTGACAGTGTCGATGCAGATGCGAAGAGGGGTGGAAGCAAAGATGTTTTAACATTCTTGGGTGCAGAAGTTTTGATGAACGCATGCTATGACTTGGAGCGTGGGATTAAAAGAAAGTGGAGGGTTAGGATTCATTCTTTGACGAGCACACAGATCGACCACACGTAGCGACACAAAAAATGAGATGCTAACTTGACGCTAAAGTGGTGCCAAAAAAGTAATTAAAAGAAGCCAGTCAACATGGCGATGCTAATATGGCGTTGTCGTGACTCTAACATAGCGTCGCAAAGTTGCGACACTATTTAGAGGCTATTCTGACGTCGTAGTTAATTTATTATTTTTCTACTTAAACTATGGAGACAATTATATTCACTAATTCAATTCTCATAATTCTATAATTAAGGAGATTAAAATATAATTTATAGATAATTAATTTTAAAATAATGGCATCATTTTATAGATATATAATTAAGATAACATATATGTTGTATGTATAAATTATATAATGAAATATGTGTATATGTATGTTTAGTTTACATTGGCTAATCTAACTACTAAGAAAAACCATATCGTTTAGTTCCATATTCATATATATATATATATATATATATATATATATATATATATATATATATATATATTTTTGTATCACATATCTATGAATCATTTTGTTAAATCATACAATTATCAACATGGAATTAAGTGATATTTTTCTTAATAATTAAATTAGAAGGTATTTATACATATGTAGGATTAAGGGAAGAATGTTAGTTAGACTAATAGCGATGCTATTTAACGACACAGGCGACGCTAATTAGACGCTCTTAGAGTTGAAACAACGACGACGATTGTCACCACTACTGTGACGCTAGTTACCTCCCAGTAGCCTCACATTAGCATTGATATCGGCGGTTTGCGACGCTAATTTCTTTTGCACTGCAACTTCTGTGACACTATCGTGCGTCTAAAGTGTCGCTAACTTGCGCACGTCACTATGGAAACACTTATGTAGCACAATTTTTAAATTGATTGAATGTTAATTGTAATTGTATTCATATACGTATATGTATATGGATATATGTTGTATGTACAAATTATATAATGAAATATGTGTATATGTATATTAATAAATGTATATATAAGTTTATATTACCTAATTATATCAATATATGTATACACACATATATAAACTATATGTGTTATACTATTTTAATAAATGTGTACATAAGTCTACGTTAGCTAATCTAATTACATAAGTTTATATTGACAAATATATGTATGTATGTATGTATGTATGTATGTATGTATGTATGTATGTATGTATGTATGTATGTATGTATGTATGTATGTATGTATGTATGCATGTATGCATGTATGTATGTATGTATGTATGTATGTATGTATGTATGTACGTATGCATGCATGCATGTATGTAACGTCCGGTCATTAAAAAAAAAAGGTGTCAATACTTTTAAAGTGAGGGGCAATTTGATCTTTTGGGCAAAATAAATAAAAATAATAATATAAATACGTGGAAAGGAGGAGATGCCCTGCCAGCCCGAGTGCTACAGTGCACGACGGAGGCAGCGGCGTCCGCCCACTTCTGACGCTCAGTTCTTCGTCGTCCAGTCATCAATTTTTGTGTGTGAGATGTCTTTGAAAAAAGGGCGACGAGACAAATATTTTGACATGGGTCAACTGTAGGCGGCATAGTAAGTGCCGAATGCGAGAAAGAGGGGAAGTTCATCGGCGAGGTTTCTCAGCTCCGATTTGTGCCGATCTTTCTATTGGTGAGTTGCACATCATCCCCAGGTCGATTAGGTTCATTTTAAGAGGTTGTAAATGTCCTTGTGCTCCCAATCTTGTATATGGTCGAAATTGAGGTTTTTCGGCAAACCTTCCGGCGACTTTTCCGGTGAGTTCGACGAGGGATTTTGACCGAGTTCACCATGACGTTTTGGTAGGTGTACACACGAGGGAGAGACATATTGGGTTGCTGTCTGGCCAAAAATTTAATCACCAATTTACTTATAGATTCATCGATTTTGGGTTCCGATCATCGAGCGATATTTTCGATGACTCCTGCTCAATGTGTCTTGGTAAGCGAATGAAAATGCATAGTAAATTTGATTTTAAATATGAAACTGATTTTTAATTAATTTTATTATGCTACTAATGAAGAAGGCGACGTTCGACGTTCGGCATTCGGCGGATGTGATTCTGATTTAGAGAGTGGGGGGTTTCGTTTATTATGGTAAGGATATGATTGGTGGCTGAAACCATTCATAAGATTTAATTTATAAATTGATAAGAATTAGTTATAATGTCTAATTCAGATTATTTTATGCTTAATTAGATATGATAAGTAGTTGTCCGTTGTGGTTTGAGTAAGATACTATTAATTGACGACATCTTTTCCTCTATTGGTAAGCATTCTAAAACTCTATAGTGATGATTGATTTATGAAAATTAGTTTATATGATAGTTAGAATTCATTAATTATAATTTTATGTAAGAAAATTATAAATTCTACTTTTAGGCACCGATATGTCATTAAAGGACTATTATGGAGTGATTAATGAACTAAAAGACAAAATGATACCTAGAAGTGATAAATGTCTTAAATAATAAGTTTTTATTTCTAAATAAGGTTTAAATGAATGTAATAGACATATCTTCTTTGAGCGGATTCGAATGGAAGGTAGTTGAAACTTGAGGAATCTAAGGTGACAGAACTTACCTTAAATGATATTAATAACTTAACTTTTTGGAGTGGTAACATTGTCTCATCCGATGTGGGGCGTATTTTCGAGATTATTTTCTTCTTGCATAATCATACTTATTTGTGTGCTTCATATGTGTGTCATCATATGAACTGTGATGTTTTATTATGAATTTCGGAAGCCTATCGATTTTTATAAAAAAATTTATTATTTTTATGAATAAAAGATTCTTTGAAATGAAATATTTTAGCGTGATGACTTCAAGCTCCAAATCTTCACCTTGAATATGTATTCATGCGTCATATGCACTTCATGTAAAAACTCGCTTAAGGCAGAGTAATTTCACCTCGAAGGATTGGCCAACTCTGGATAAATCAATTAGGGTCTGTTTTGCTCTGTGTCGATATTATGACACGAGGAGCATGTTCAACACCTTATGTCGATATAGTGACACGAAGGGTGGAATTAGAATAACCATCATATAGCGATATAGTGACACGATGGATGGAATGAAAAAAAAAGAAACATGCTCTGTGTCGATATTGACACGAAGAGCGGTTCAACGTCATGTGGTGATATAGTGACACGAGGGACGGAATTAGAACAATCACGCTGTGACGATACAGTGACACGAGGGGTGGGTGAAGAAGCACTCGTTTGATGAGTGGTATGAATATCTATGTTTGATGATGGTTCCCTAATTTATATTATATATATATGTGATTTCACCATGCATGTGCACACATGTCATTCATTTTGTATGTTCATTATGTGAATGAGTTCCCTTTTGAAGAAAAGGGGATTTTGAATATTTCTTGAAAATAAAGATGTTGATTTTCGCAATGATTTTGATACTTGAGGTAATCGTTTTAACTTACTGAGCTTAATCCATGTTCACCCCTTTTTCTTTTAATGTTTATAGGAAAGAAATGCATATATTGCATGTTTGTTTGGAAATGAGTATTGATTCAAAAGAGATAGTGTGTGAGATTCCGCGAGGAGCGTGTCTGTCTCAATGTTATTCTTTTGATACTTATCATTTCTTTTTAAACTGACTATTATGATTTTATTTATCTTGACACCGTCTGATTTTGGATTGTGGCCCATGATTTATTGTGGATATAAATTGATTGATGGGAGTTGAGGCTCCATGGTTTATGGATGAGATGATATGAGCGAATCCTTATCATAAAATTGGATAAGGGCTTGACCCTTAATAAATTTTGGCAAACATTCGATATATTTTGTTCGTGTAATAGTTTTGAGACAAAAGTCATATGTTCATATAGTTCAGAATTTTTGGGCTTGAGTCACATATTAGTTGATAATTATAAACTACTAGCGATGCACATTAAATTTTATAAATTGCCTGTGAAGTGAAGAATTGTGGATAAATATTGTATTTGACGCATGAACGAATTTATGCATACGTCATGTTGAAACTTTTAAAAATTTTCAGAGTTAGTTGATTTTTGAAACGCATTGATTTCCGTTGAAGATTTGAATTTGAATCTAGATGATTGATTTTTCGATTTCACCTCTTGTGACGTCAAAATGAGTGGAAGGACGTCACAATGTATGTATGTATCAAATTCACGTACATTAATTACCTACTTAAAACAATATAGGTAAATATATACTTTTATTTGTATGCTTCTACAAATACAATTTAATTAATATTTTATTAATTTATTAATTAAAGTTTAACTATATTGGAGATAATGGTGTCACATTAGGGTGTCATTAGCGACACAAACGATTTAGCGCCACTTTAGCTTCCAATTGGCGTCACCGTCGGTCGCGATGCAGAAACTCGCGTCGCGTTGGCGACGCAAGCACTGCGGTGCTAAATAAGTAAATTTAGGGTCGTTGATAGTTGACACTAACGGAACGCTATTGTTTAGCACACTTTTTTATCTTCGTACGTGCTCGTAGTATCGTAGTAGCATCTACGATGCACCTATGTGGCGTCGACTTTTTGCAACTCAAAGTCGACGCTAATGCAAGACAACTGTGACGCAATTGGCGTCACCTATTTGTCAACGCTACGAAGTCATTTTTGCAACACTTTTGAGTATAGTTAGCGTCACTTGAGATGCTAATTTATGTCACCGTACAACAAATTTCTTGTAGTGAAGTATGACAAGCAATATTATGCTCATGATATTTTTTATTTTATATAGTTTTTTATTATATTAAAAAAGTAAGGGGAAATTAATATTTAAATAATAAAAATAACTAGATGAAATTTAACCAAAACAATTAAATGTCAAAGTATGATGAGTTTAAGAAGTAAAATTTATAAATTTATAGTTTAAGTTTAGATTTGCAAAAAAGTGATCATTGAGGAGTTTAAAGGAACTAATCCAAGAAAAAATGTAGATATATGAAAGGGAGAAATGTATGTTAATTTCTGATCAAGTGGGATTAAAAAATATATATTTGCTGTCAGGTCAATTGCCTCGTTGTGTAACAGGGAAAAAAATATTTGAACGTTGGGAAGGTAGAAGTACGATGCAGGAGATAACTGCAACTTGGATATCAATTCCTCAAATGGTGATAGAAATACTCACGAGTGGGTTATTATCATTGTAAAAAAAGGACATCGTCAGTATTACAGAAAAAGGACATGCAGTTGCCATTAAACTATTTGTTCCCATAATAATGAAGGCAGTGGTTGTTTAAAAAGTTCAAATTATATGTTTGGATAAAAAACAAAACGAAGGGTAGATATAGACTACTTCAAAGTTCAAACCAAATACTGTTCATTTGACATTAATGTTCTCTTCTGAAATAAATTTAAAAGCTTTTGATTTGCAACTCAAGATTCACTTTACTAGTTTTTTTTTTCTTTTGCTAAAACTAAAAAAAATTATAGCATACAACTTTTTTTGGAGGGTTGGTGACGCCCCTCCCCATACTTTAATTTTTTTAATTATATATATTGATATATTATTTTTAATTAAAATTTGATATGACTTTTAAATATCAATATTGATAT
This sequence comes from Pontederia crassipes, assembly GCA_030549335.1. NCBI lineage: Eukaryota > Viridiplantae > Streptophyta > Magnoliopsida > Commelinales > Pontederiaceae > Pontederia > Pontederia crassipes. The sequence goes on along the minus strand of CM060188.1, from coordinate 8,009,602 downwards.
TAAAATATAAATAATAACTTACCATATAAGTCACAACATTGTATTAGATTATGACTCAGTTTGATATTATTAACATTTTGATATGCAGTTAATGATTTGATAGCGAATAATAATTCAATTAACTAATAAATATAACTAATGATGATTAGTAATTACAGATATTTGTTTAGGATATTATAATTAAGTGTTTGGAAAATAGATGATAAATATAAAATGACATAATTAAACATACAATAAATTATTTAATTCAAACATTATAAAAATTTTATTATAATATGAATAAATAAATTATTTATGTCTTAATAAAAATAAAGAGGTTAAGTACTATGTAACCACAAAAGTGGTTACAACTTGTAATCATTTGATCTCAATCGTTAGATCAGTGATCAATGGTTCAGATTTGAGTGTTGATAAATAAGTAAAAAAATCAAAAGAATAATTAGTTCACATCGAACAAATTTAAACTATTGATCATCGATCCAACGACTGAGATTGGATGATTGTAAGTTGTAACTACTTTTTTTTATTACACAGTACTTAAACTGACAAGTAAAATTGTACAACTAAATTTTTTTATTAAAACATATACAAAATTACATTACCAATAAATTTTATATAGTGCATACATGATATAAAATTATTAATTATTAATTTTTTTATTCATTATTAGAAAATAAATAATTTAAAATTAATTAAGTATGAATATACAAAGAAATATAGTTGAATGACGATAAAATAAAAATGAGAAAATAATAAGATAAGTTGAGAAAAAAATAATATATTTGAATAAAGGTAAAATTAGGAAAAAAATATAAACATCTAATTTTTAATTATTAAACAACAGTAAAAATAGTTTTTCAATATTTTTCTCCTGAATGCTAAATTCTAATTATTTATGTCATTTATCAAATAAAAAATTAACATTTAAATCATTAAATACTAGTTGAACCGTTAATTTTAATGTTGTCAAAGAGGACTTATAAAGAAATCATGAATTCAAATTCTCTTAGTGCCCCCATCCCCACATTTAATTCCGAGTTAGGATCTCGTCGCACTTTCTTAAGCTCATTGTTCAGAAAATTAGACCTATAGATTTAACAGTACAGTATAATTATAATTTGGGTTGCAGTGACTCCACTCTTAACATATTCTTTGAATAGTCTCAAAATTATCTGAATAAACGTAGTCTTAAATTTGATTCTTACTTATATTTTTATATTTTTTATATCTGACTTATGGATTTCTCATTTTTTTAATAGGAGAAAAATATTCAATGTTCATGGACATTAATTGAAGCCGCAATATGGAAATCGTAGCCACGTTTGATCCATATCTCTAATCAATGTTTTTTACTCTTAAAAATAGGGGGAAAGGGTTTGATATTCTAATCAATGTTTGATAGTTTTTAATTATACATTTTGCTTTCTTGCTATGAGACTTATAGCATCCTTTAATATTATTTATTTTGCTATTTAGTAGACTTGTATGCCTCCCTAGCTATCCAAACTAGGAAAAAAGGGATGACATTAAATTTTAATGCGTGTCATACGCATGATTGGGAGATCACTTTTATCCACTATCTCTCGTTGAGCTAATAATTAAAGTCTAGTGATTAGGTACATATAGATCAAACTTCAAAGGGTGGCTCATAAGGTTGACTTGATTTATTTTTTATTAGTTTTTAAATAATAAAACACTTGAGTTGGAATTCTGTCACATTACTTCCAACGGTTAGTTTACATTTTATATGTAACCATTTTTTGATAATTTCGGAAAGGACATTAATTAGTAAAATTTATTGCTAGATTTGGAACATCGAAAATGGAGTATTGCCTAATTTTAATTTGTTGTCATGCCTTTCCTAATGCAAAATCTGATATTAAAATTTTTTTCAAAAAATGATAATGAAAGGATTGTCTCAGCAAGAAGTTTTAAAGCCTACACTTTTGTTCTTGCTATCACTCAAGCCACCTTAATTGGGACTTCATTATACATCCACTTTTTACAATACTTATTAATCTGAATAAATTTGATATTTGAAATGAAAAGAATAAATATTGATCAAATTAAAGATTTTAAAAATTAAACTAACGCGGCTTCACAGTCTGTTTCCTTTGATTAGATAATAATAATACAATATCCAAGTATACTTTCTGTTTCCTTTGATTTTAAAAATTAAACTACGTAGTGCATGCAGTACCACCACTTTCTGTTTTCTATTTAATTAATTGTAGAATATCTCAACAACTCTTGTAATCATTTTAATTTGAAGCATAAGTACCAAGTCAAAACATAGGTAGCACTTTGGAGACACCTACTCTCATTTGTCTCTCTTTTTTAAGGGATTTTGTAAGATTGTATTTAGAACCTGTTACTCGTTTTGGTGATGTCTGCACACACATATAGTGTATATCCAAATAGTTCACAGCACCCTTTTGGCTTTATAAAATTTTCATTGTGCATAAAGTACTGAAAAAAAATACTTTTAACTTTGTTTAGGCATACTCAATATATTTTAAGATAGTTTATGGTTTCACAGTAAATTACAAAGGAAGCCTTGAAGTACTTTAATACATGAAAGTCATGCATACGACCATAAAAATATATTACATACGTATCCATCTAGATCTTCTGTGGTAGGCGAATTTCAAGTGTGTGTATATATTAATATAATATGCGTGTGTACGTGTATATATATACACACTGAGAATAAAACATCATAGGAAAAACAGAAAATAAATTTTTTTTTAAAATAGTGATCAAGCCCTGTTAATTAATTGAACAATAAATAAATATCCATGGACAAAATACAAAAAAAATTTTACTTTGAGTAAAAGAGGTCACTTTAGCATAAAATACCACTTTCAATACATACAAGAGGATACAAAACTCTCGGCTATTAAGTCATTAATAATTAACATAGATTAATGAGTGTACCTAGTGGTTATCCTTGATGATAGGTTAAAGTAGATATTGAAGCTAAATAACTATATATAAGAATATTAAATGGAAGCTGTGATGCGGATCGCTTTGATTTATTTAACCAGTGGACATAATTATTCGGAATCTTAATTTCTCACGCTTCCAGATAGTAATAATGAGAGTCAAATTAATGGTGGCCGGCCGCCTCGATGACTTCACTCGTGCACCGTCACAGGGATGACGACTTCCAAACCCCATCACCAGTTAATTAATTTGCGTCTCCCTCTTCATTTGGACCTTCCCTCTCTTTGATTTCTCCATGCATGCACGTAGACGTAGACCCCACATCACCACAATTCTTTCTTGGAAAAGATAGTTACGAACAAATCTTTCGCTCTCTCTCTCTCTCCTTGCTACTAATATATACGTAACTCTGTGATGTGAGGTAGACATAACATATGAGACTATTTGTTCGGAGCAAAAGAGAGTAGGAGAAAAGGCATGCAAATGGATTCCCCCATGGAAGGAGGAAAAGAGCAGACCAGCCGGTTGGTGATGCAGGAGATGGAGAATCTCCGGCGGTGCACCACGAAGCTGGAGGGCGTCCTGCAAAGAAAGCTGCTGGGAGATCCGGTAAGCACAGCCATCCTTAAGGAGCTCAGGGATTATGCGGCGAGGGTTTCCCTTATGCTGGCTGCAGGCGGAGACGCCGAAGGCAGCTCGGGGACTAAGGCGGCGTCAGTGGAAGTACAGGGCGCGGGCGGCCCCGAGGGGAGCATCGGATCCCCGTCTTCGGTTGATCAAATGAGCGACGCCTCAGCTGGCAAGAGGAAGTTGCCGCAGACCGGAGACGGCCGGCGTGGAGGTTGCAGGAGAAGGTATTTGGGCGATTTTTGCCTCTCTTTTCCTCGATCCCTTTTCACTTGGTTATTAGCAGACAACTCGGAGCATGCAATTTCTGATATCAAGAATTCAAGATCTCAATCAATTCACCTTAGTACTTGATTAATTTCAGTCATGCAGTTTAATCTGTCTATATATCTGGCAATCTTTTCTCGATCTTCTGTGGGTTTGTTAACTTCTGTTGCTGCCTTGCGCAGGTCACAACAATATGCTGCAGGGATCAGACGGGTGGAGTCTAAGAACTTAGACGACGGTCATTCGTGGAGGAAATATGGACAGAAAGATATCCAAACTACTAAATTTCCCAGGTAGATTTTCCGCTTTTATATTCTGTACGTGTGGCAATCTTTCTACTATAGATTTCAGCAAGTTATTATGAGATATAATTTCGATCTATGTATATGAAAAAATAGAGTCTATGATGCGAAAATTATTTTGTTCCTGTCTATATGTCCATTTAATTAATCCTATATATGTAATCCATGTGCATGTTCTCACGTAGGTTTTGATTCTATCACAGGAGCTATTTCAGGTGCACCCACAAGTACACCCAAGGATGCAAGGCCCAGAGGCAGGTGCAGAAATCAGAGAATGAGACCTCCACATTTATAATCACCTACATAGGCGAACACACTTGCACAGACCCAGCAGCAGTAGCTCTCCCTCATCGCATCATGCCCACTCCCAATTCCAAGGGCTCCTACCTCATCAGCTTTGGATCAGGGAACACGACCAATTACTCGGACAGCATCCAGATCACTGCCCCTTCTCTTAAAATGGAGCATGACGTCGATGACCAGTCGAGTAACCTGACCACAGGCAGCTCGTCGTCGAACCATCGTGTGCTGCCAACTCCTGCTGGGATCACGCCCGTTGCCGCGCCGTCGCCGTCACCGTTGCCGGCCGATGCAAGCTCTATGTTTCAGTCTCCTTGCACTAGATGTGTGCCCATGGAGTTCGTCTCAGAAACCAGCTTTGAGTACGATGATCTGCAGGACTTGCAGGATGTTTGTGACTACTTCTTATCTGGGTAGCTTGATAAGAGCTTATTCTAATAATTAGAGTGGATCTCTTTACATGAACATGAGAGATCTCTTAATTATCTGCCGCGAAAAATTATGACAATATATGTATGCCCTTTCAAAGTATGTATCAAGGGTTTCTTGTACATTTGTATGTGTATAAAGTTTGAGATAATAAGAGCAGGGCATCTCTTAACTCGATCATTTTATCTTTTGTTGTAGTAGATAACACGAACTGCTTCTAAGCATGGTGAATTCATTATAAAACCGGCTAATTTCGACTTTCTCCCGAGTCGCTCACGTCTATTAAAAATCGAATCTGAAATTTCATTGTGGTGAGTAGTTGGTTCTTCAACCATCGTTGGAGTTTATCATTTTCATTATGCAACAGGTCCATCAAGTATATGTATAATATTATATATATAGGTCGATCAAGTGCATATGTATAATATTATAATATATAATGCACAGAAGCTAGCTAGAGCCGTCGCACCGTCTGGTGCATCACTTCGTTGATTTCTTGCGAACTTGTACAATTTAACCAGTTGCAAGTAGTCTATCATGATCGATGTCATTGTGCTGAAGACTTGGATATTGCTGCAAATCGGTTGGATATATATATATATATATATATATATATATATATATATATATATATATATATATATATATGAGTTTAATGTTGGTGTAGATCTATACGTGTAAATCAACTTTTTTAGTCAAGTTCCAAGTACAAATTGACAACCTTTTTATTTTTGGTATATACACTTTATTTATAAAAAATAAAAACTTACCTAGAAAGGCTGATTTACACTACGTAAATCTACACATCCATTAAATCATATATATATATATATATAGTTATATATATAGTTAAATGCGCCTATGTCGCATGCCACACACATCCCTTCGCTCACATTTGACAACGAAGCAGAATCTCCCCATTGGATTGTTGCACAATAGTCCGGATGCACTACAAGAAGAAGGCGACAAAATTTTGCGACGAATATGTCGTCGCTAATTTTGTCTCTAATGGCGACAAAATAAGTACGAATTCACAACAAACATGTTGTGATGAAATCAATGAGAAAATATGTTTGACAAGTTTTAGTGACAAAGAGATGACGAAATAGCGAATAAATTTTTTCTTGGTATAATTAATTTAATTTTTAATTCTTGTAAAACAAATATTAGCAACGAAATAGAGATAAAACAGTGACAAAAAATTTGTCACTAATTTTCCCAAAACACAATGAAACGAAGTTAGCCTGCCTCTTCAACTTTTTGTTCGCCCGTCTAAAAAAACGCATGATGCCTTGTTCCTTCTGTCCGCCTGCCATCGTTCATGCATCGTTGTTGTCGCCTGCCATCGTCCACCGCTGCCTGTTGCCGTGCGTGCATTGTTGTCCCTACCGCCTGCAGTCGTGCCACCGTGCGTGCATTGTTGCCCTTGCCCCCATGCGTGCATTTCTGCCCTTGCCATTAGACGTGTACAGGGAGATGCACACCAGCAAAAAGACATTTATCACTGCATAAGCAAAAAATGTTATCGTATATTTCAAACATTTTTCCTGTTTGCATATTGAATGATTTAATTTGAATAATAAATTTTGTGTATCTAATTTTATAATTAATATTATTTTCAAGATAGTTATGATATATTGTTGGCAGAAAAGTACACAGACTTACAATCCCCTCAGTTTGATGGTATGGTATGAAGCTGTCGAACTCACTAGTAACGAGAGACTTCGTGGTATAGGTCCTTTGCCCGTCTTTTATCACGGGTGCTTCTTCTATTGGTCCTTCATCTGGTTCAGGCGATACTCCTACAATTCCTTTGAATGAATTAAAGACTACTGTTAGGATCTGGATAAGACAATATGTGGGACCAATGTTTGATGCAATAATGAGTTATATGTATGATCGTGATTGGTACAAAATTCGGATCATGATTAGGAATTGTAGGATTATACTAGACTTTAGTATGATGGTTTTTTTCGTCATAGTAAACTTGATGTACTTGACTTGTGATGTTATGTGATATTTAGACTTCTGTTATATAATATTTAGATTTTTGTTATATGATATTTGGATGTAATTGAGAATTTAAATAATTGTAAATGGTTTTTTGATATTTTATCAACATTTTTTTTAAAAATTCTAAAAATTTGTGACAATATAGCGACAAGATTAGTGATAACACTTTGTCACAACTAGCAAGCCAGTTGCGACAATTTCACGATGGCATTTGCAACAAGTTACAAAATTGTAGTTGTGACAAAGCGGCGACAACCTTTTGACCAAATATGGAAGAGTTGACGACAAATTGAAAGTCATTAGCGATAAATTCGAGACATATTAACGACAAATTTGCAACCGAGTGACAAATTTGCGACAAATAATTTTTGTCGCAAACAACGAGTAATATTTAGTGAGCTTTGTCGCTAATTAGTCGCTCTTCCTCACGAACAAATTTAGCAACAACCTAGCGAAAAATTGGTGACAAGAATTTTCGTAGTACAAACAACTTATTCTTGTAGTGATGCGCTCGACGAGTATGGCAGCACCACCACGTCTTCTGGACGCACTTGAACATCCGGTATGTCCCCTTCGTCTACAGAGATGAGCTCAGAGAATGCGATGCAGTCATTGGGAAGGGAGAATGCGATGCAGTCATTGGGAAGGGGTTCATCATTTGCGCCCCTGTCCTTCATGATTGTAGGCAAGCCGAGCTCTAGCAACTTGGGGAGTTGCTCAGACTCGATGATGATGAGGCGCACTCTAGACATCTTTGGCTGTTTGAAGACCTCGGTGGGGGTGTGGAAAGGATTCGCGGTGGTGGATGCAACGCCAAGGTGGGAAGCGGTGAGGAAGGTGATTGGCAACGTGGTGTAGTTGTGCAGGAGGATGAGCCCCGCGGCTGAAGCCAAGGCGGTGGAGGCCTACGGCAAAGCGGTGGGTATAGAGCTCAACCTCGATGTAGTTGAGGGTCGCTCCTGTAGCGGAGTTGATGATGCAAGGGCGATCGCCATATGCGTGGATGTTCTGAAAGGAGTACTCGTGGAGGGCAAGGTCAGTAACGAAGTCAGGAAATAATTTTTATACATATATTTTTTTGGAGGTTAAAAAATTTGGAGGGGCCAAGCCCCCCACTACTAGAAAAACGCTGATTACCGACGGTCCGAACCGTCGGTAATCCGCCCGAAAACCGTCGGTAACACAATTACGACGGTTGAAAAAATGAATAATCGATCCGTCGAAATCAATCCGTCGAAAAAACGCTCGTCGAAATCGAAATCGATCCGTCGAAATCGATCCGTCGAAATCGATCCGTCGAAAAAACGCTCGTCGCAAATGGATTTGCGACGGTTGAAAAGAATTCGTCGAAAATATCGACGGTTCTAGCCGTCGGAACAGTCCCCGGGGGTTCGACCAGTCGAAATTTTTCGATGGTTGCAACCGCCGGAAAAGTCTCCAGCGGTTCGAACCGTCAAAATTTTTGACGGTTGCAACCGCCGAAAAAGGCCGGCGGTTCGAGCCGTCACAACTTTTCGACGGTCGCAACTGTCGAAACTTTGGACGGGCGTCGCAACTGTCGATCTTTTGATGATCGCAATCGTCGCAAATAATTTTTTAAATATAAAAAAAATTAGCGGCCGTATCGGGCTGCAACCAGCTCCGGCAGCGGCCGATCCGGCCGCAAGCCGGTCGATCCGGCCGCAAGCCGTCGATCCGGCCGCTGGGGTTGGATCCGGACGCCCGGCGGCTAGATTCGGCCGCTGGAAAAGCCGGATCCGGCCGCCAGTCGGCCGATCGGCCGCTGGGGCCGGATCCGAACGGCCACGACCGAATCCGGCCGACAGTCGGCCGATCGGCCGCTGGGGGCCGGATCCGAACGGCCACGGCCGAATTCGGCCAACAGCGACCTTTGGCCGGAGAGAGAGAGAGACGTCGGCGCGGAGCGGGAGAGAGAAAGAGAGAGAGACGCCGGTGCGGGAGAGGGTCACCGGCGTCCGGTGCGGGAGAGGATCGCTGGCGTCCGCGCGTGGGAGGGTTGCTGGCGTCCGGCGTGGGAGAGGGTGCTCGCGGCCGGGAGAGATAGAGGAGAGGAGGGAGAGAGAGAGGAGTGGAGGGAGGAGGGAGAGAGAGAAGAGGGAGGAGGAATATATATAAAGGGAAAAGTGGAAAGAAAGCGGGAAAAGGGAAAAAAAGCGGGATAACGAAATTTTAATTACCGACGGTTTCGGCCATCGAAAACATAAATATTAAATATTTTTATAATTACCGATGGTTGTGACCGTCGAAAATATATTTAGTTATATATAATGTTTATTTTTTATTTTACCGACGGTTTGAACCCTCGGTAATTGTTACCAACGGTCAAAATCATCGGTAATTGCGACGGTTTGGACCGTCGCTAGTTATATTAATAAAATATTCTTTATATGATATTATTATACATTAACCGACGGTTACGACCTTCGGAAATTGCGACGAATTTTACGACGGATGGATATCCGTCGGAAATATCGACATTCCTAATCGTCAAAAAATTAAATAATAATATAAATTATTTCCGACGGTCATAACCGTCGAAAAATCCGTCGGAAATGGAACCGTCGAAAAATCCGTCGCAAATTGCGACGAATTTGGAACCGTCGAAAATTATCCGTCGGAAAATCGCGATTTTCTTGTAGTGCCCACCATTCCCCCACCCCCCCTAGCTCCATCCCTGGGTAAGGTGCATAGGAATGATGATGTTGTGCAGAATAGGGTTGTGCATGGAAAGTAGACAGGAGACACTTTAACGCAGAGAGGAGGCGTCGTCATCCTCTTCATCGCAGAGAAGTAGTGTCGGTAGTCATATGCAGTCGTCGAATTGCAAAGAGGGACATGACCATTAGGGGTTGGGTTCCTACGTCATGCGTTGAGCGCATCCGGACCGTTGTGCAACGAGTCATCGTCGATCCATGAACGAAGGGCACAGATCGCTCTGCATCTGTGCGTCTATGGGCATGTGACGTAGGCGCATTTAATCCACACACACACACACACACACACACACACACACACACACACACACACACACATATATATATATATATATATATATATATATGAAAGAAATATAGGTGTTCTCTATCTCACATTGTTCCATCAGTTCTTCATCCAACTATGATAAATTATTTGATATATATATTGAGAGGAAGAGGGCATTTGGACACACTTGTTATTTCGTAGATAAAGAAACAACAAGTTTATGTGTCCTTATATTGCCATTACAACAACAACAACAAAATCTTATCCCACTAGGTGAGGTCGGCTACATGGATCATACGACGCCATTTCGCTATATTCGTTGATCCATGTTCATAAGATTCGACAGAGTTTTACGCTGGCTGTCGGGGTCTAACACAACCCTCCTTCTTTATCCGAGCTTGGGATCGACTATAAAATATAGGCGGAGTTTGTCCTTATATTGCCATTACATACATAAATCTTAATCCATAAGATATAGTATATAGGAATTTATCTCATAGCTAATAAGTAATGAACATGCAATTTTTGGCAAACATTACGCCATTAAAGAAGATAAAAACGGTGAAAAAGTCCACGAATTGAAAACGAATAATTAGGTACTCACCAACAAGCATCTACTAATTAATTATATAATTTGATTCGTCATTTCTTCCTCGCATGGGTGTTTTTTTAATGCACCTACGTGAAGAATATGAGATTCTGACATGCAACTCTAGAGGTTGGATTATATCCACGAGTGGTAATAAATTGCAACTTGTATATATACCTAAACAATTATTCAGATCACAAGTTATAATTAAAAAAAAAATCGGAAGCGCGTGGGTGATGATATTAATTGATCAAGTAACCTAGTTTTTTTTTTCCTTAGGTGGGGGGAGGAATGCTGATAAAATTAAATTGAAAACGATGAATAATTGAGCAACGAGTGGATTTTTTTTTCTATTGTTTCTATTATAATAGCTCACTTGAGCCACATCTCTAATTAGTAGCCGTATGTGAGATCACATGAAGAGTTTGGAAATCATATAACTGATCTACTGACTAATGTCAATCTCTCAAGTCTCTTTATCACCTGATATGCATCTACTTGAAGATTACATTCTATCCACTTTAATCCCATTAATAATTGCACATTTCATTTCAACCACACCTTTTCATGCATTGCTCAAGCAAAGTCCACAAAACATTAACGAAATTAATTAAATAAGATGCGGCGCGTATCCACATCAATCCAATGTGTCCGATCGAAACGTGCCGCGAGAACTTTCGTTACCTTCCAATTAGTTACCTTCCAATTAGTGTCCATCCCAAGACAATTGGCCTGTGTGGGTGAAGATTATATGATGTCATGCATGCATTTTTTCCCCCCGGTTTTCGATTATAATATTCGAAATAATTAGATAGCAATTGAAATCATTGTCATTCCGATTAATTTGTGTCATTTTCTTCGAAGCATATTCTACGTACATATAATATAAAATAGTCAGATTTTTATCATGATGATGTCTCTTTCTTTGATGTTTTCAACTGAGTAGCACTGCAAGGTGAACAGTCCTTAAGCTTTAAAGTGGAATAGTTAGTGGGTAACCAGACGTCGACGTTGTGTGATGCCTCTTAAGGCCGGGAACAGCGATGGATTTGGGGTTACCGAGATGATAAATGTGTAGGGTGCTGCCAATAGTTCATACGCATAACATGATGCAAGATGATGGAGAGCTAAACCATACAAAGTGATGCGTCTGTGTGTGTGTATGATCTTGTTCAAATTTGGTTTTTGATATTTGAGAATACACCCAATTGGGGTAAAGATGCTACGAAGAAAGTAAAGGATATCGTGACATTTTATTCTTTCTCCAACATTAATTGTATTCCTTGTGCAAATTCAATCTAAAATGTGACTTTAAGTTTCCTTGATCAGATGTGGCTAATGGACAGGAATAATATATTAAAAAAATTTAAACATTTCAGAAATAATAATTAATGTATTGAAAATTATTTATGAGATTAAAATTAGAAATTAATTTATTTTATAATTACTGGCATTAATTTATTTCATCAAAACTAAAGATAATTAGTCTACTATTCTAATTAACACTTGTAACCAAAAGGCAAAAAACAAAAACAAAAATGAAAAGCGCAGAATTGGCGATCAGGCTCACGTGTGGAATGGTATCGGCCTATAAGATAATTTGGGCCTTGAGATTTGGCCCATTAACATTTGTTTTTGATATTATTTGTCCGATTTCGTTTTCTTTTTTTTTATTTAATAAGACTTTATGCCATGTCATCACACATCAGGAGACATGATGGCGCCAACTCATCTGCTTTGCTGACAAGGTCCAAGTTGGCCGAATAATCGTCTTCGATATATTTATTTGATAAAAATGGCAATTTGTTCCATCGCGACCACCGTCTAATTTCCTCTCTCTCAACCGAGGCGATCGATTTAGGGTTCGTACGAAGCGCAGAGATGGCCGCTGGATCTGCCGCTGCCGCAAATGGTTCCGGCTTATTCAAGTTCCTCAGGCCGCGGCTCCGCCCTCAGACGACGGACGTCGCCGCCGCTGCCACTTGGGGGGTGGCCGCTACAGCAACCGCCCTCTGGCTCGTCCAGGTATGATTCCGATCGGATCCTTTTAGCGCCGTATCCATCCTTTCATGTCGATCAGGCAGGTCGTGTAGCTGCATTCATGTTAAGATAAAGCAATCGCGCGCTTGTGTTTATTTTGCCGATTTGTTGTCTTTGAGGAGAAAAGGAAATATTTCGCCCTCGTGTTAATTTCATGTATTTTTCATATTTTTAAGGTTTAAATTCAGATGGGAAGATCTTGTGCAGGGGAAATAAATAAGTTTGAAACATTTTTAAGTTATCCGATTGGTCAAATTTGTATAAGCTAAGGTTGTATATATCACTCGGTGGTGAACTGAACTGGAATGGGAAAATGTTATATAGTTTGTCATTTCGTTGGAATTTCTTTTATCCAAGGTGCTTATAAGTATGGTTGCATGATGGTTGAAAGCGACACTTTTTTTTTTTGCAGCGCTTCTTTTTTATTTTCTTTTCTAAAATTAATGAATGACTTTTCATGAATTTGGATTCATCAATTCAGAGATGTGAACTCTGAACATAAAACAAGAATAGTGGGCAATCGATGTTGATAGAGTAACTAGATGGGAAGAAGAGGGAACTGAGAAAGGAGGAAAGCAGTTTTATAGAAGATGAAGGATGACAAATAGCAGGTGAGAGTTAAAAAAAAAAAGGAAAAAAGGCAGAGAAATAACTGTCATTTTGCTTCTGGTAACAATTACCATCACTTCAGCCACCAAGAAACCCCAAGGTATACCTATGATTTGTGCTTCATGATGCAGGCGCCAGTCATTTTTTTCCTTGTGACTGGAGAAGATGGAGAGAAATTTTTTTTACACCACCTTTCCATAAAGAGTTTGACATGAGACAGGATAGAATTAGAAGGGTGAACAGTGATTCAGGAATGGGGCGTTGGGTACCTGCCACGTCCACTTTTTCTTTTTCTTTCCTTTTGATGCTCTTTCCCCAAGGTCTAACACTTGTACATTCTCCTAAAAAAAACTTGTACATTTTTTTTGTTTTTGAGGGGAATAACACTTGTACATTCTAGGAAGCTCATCCGTTAATACAAATTTGGATGATTACCAAAACCCGGTAGCCATCCTTCACACTTACAAGAAAAAAGAAAAACAAAAGTGGGGAGAAGGGAATACTAATGTCTCAAAATTTTTATGTTACAAATTTGGATGATTACCAAAACCCGGTAGACATCCTTCGCACTTACAAGAAAAAAGAAAAAAAGTGGGGAGCAGGGAGTACTAATGTCTCAAAAATTTTATGTTAAATGATATTATCTGTAAATTTGTTCAGATTGGGTTTAGGCCCAAGCCCAAATAGCTATTATGCTGGGCACGTTAAATTCTGCCCATATTTATGGTATGTGTTCCCTATGAGCTTTTTACAGAAAGCAACAGAACTTTCTCAAGGACTTATTAGACAAGCAATAAAACTAACCACCAGTTTTCTTTCAGACTGAACATGGTCACTTTGCTATTATATTTCTTTTCTTATTAAGAGAGAAAATGGTGATTACTGGAAAGGCACACACCTATCTTAATATTATTATAGCAAAGCTATATCGCAGAGGTGCCGAATGGACAAATACAAAATAATAAAAGAGGTAGCCATACTAAGGTAAAAAGTAGTCTTGCAAATAGTTGCAAGGTTTAAAATACATATGGTATGGGTGTACAGAGGAGATTACTAGTACTGCATATAGCGACTCAATGTTTGTGAAACCAAGGCATTTTGTTCTTTTTTCTGCCTTGAATCTGTTTAATTTATAAGACTAGTTTCTATTGATACGTTGCAAAATGAACCATATTATATCAGACCCAATGACTAAGCCAAACTTAGCCATTGAACCATAATAGCCAGCTACTGATCTGGTATGCAATATCCCATTTAGGTGGGTCATTTTTAAATCATTCCATTGGTATTTCATGTTGAAGTATCTGTTAGTACCTCTATCTTTTTTATATATAAAAAAATGCTAACATAAGACACAAAAAGGCCCCAAGTTTTTCCTGTAATGTATATTACGTTGTGGTCCTTTAGTTTTTAGATTACGTCTCTATATCATGATAGTGACACTGGGGTTGATCTATTCTTATTTTACATTCTTGCACACAACTATTTCTATCAGGGTTTGCCAGGTACTCATTTATTGTTTAGCTGAATGAATTCTTTGATCCATTCCTTGGAGAAAATTATGCTTCAGTTCTGCTTTAGAAATTTAAGTTTTATTTAATGCAACCAAGATTGAAGTTCACGAGGTTTGGTGTATGATTATCGTTATTTATAATTGGCTATCCCCCTCAAAAAAAATTTATAATTGGCTATCATGTCGCACTTACTTTCTGCATCATTCTCGTTTTGCCTAATCTATATCTTTGTAATGCTAAACAGATATTTTGTTGAATGCATTTATATTCATATCTTTTCCTTCTCCTTGCAGCCTTTTGATTGGTTGAAGAAGACATTCTTCGAGAAACCAGAACCTGAGCAGTAAACTGTTTAGCTTGCATGGGAATAACGCCTGTGTGAAACTCAAATTGTATGGAGAAATCCAAATGATAGGATGACTTGAAATAAAGACACATGTTTCCCTTTTCAATTTCTGGCGCTTTGTTAGGATGTAGAATCACCATTGCATGTTGCTTATTCAGTGGCAGTGACCTTATGGACACTGTAGCTCTTGACGAATTGAATTTGAGTTTCTTCAAGTGTGAATAAAGGCACCTTGTTATCAAATTTTCCCTTCCTACAAAGTAATTGTATCCCTTTGAGGCCTTTTTCTGGTTTTTCAATACATATAGTTTGAGGACATTATAGTCGCTGCCCGCTGGCGTAAGCTTGTATTGTTTTGAGTTTTGATAGCCAGCAAGCTAGTCAATATCCAGTGTCAACTGTCAAATTGCGAGCAAGTGTGCAAAATCCTCTATTATCTACGAGCATGTTTGGAATAAGAACAAAAATAGCTGCAAAGTCTGCTGATCTGGTCCTTACAAGATTGTTCCTTAATTAATGTCTATTCCATTAGGACAGTACTTTTCTTCATTCTGGATAAGGCATTTTCTGGAATATATGCGTACGTGGAAAATTCAAATGGCTTTTATGTCCAATAAAAGTCAGATTGGCATAAGATCATTTTCGTGTGTCCTGGTAGTCAGTGATGTTGGAAAGAGATCTTACTTTTTACTTATCCAGTTGCGTTCAGTTCAATTTGGTTCCTGTCATTTATTTATGTGCCTTTGCTTGCATACTCGGATGGCATGAATCAAATCTTAAGGAAGCGTACTTGTCTCTGAGTTGTTGAGGAGTCGTAATACTTAATGTATGACTTGTATTGTAATTGGACAACATTTTTGTTTCAGATTGCTGCCTTGCATGTTGCATCCTTTTGTGCTTGCACATCTTTGTCGATCCGGTAATTAAGCAGTCTTGCCAATAAAAAAACTATATTTGCACAGAAATTCAATTATAAACCTTTAGTTGGATAACTACAATTTATACTTCAGAGGATCTTTCTTATTCTATCTGCTTTCTAGGCAAAGATCCTGATTTATCCTTTTGGCTGCCTAGAAAGGATCAGAGGTTTATAGGTCATCATTCTTTTTTTTTTTTGTCACAATCATACGTGGAGTAATTGAATAAAAAATCTACATGCACGTTAAATCTCCGTTGATTGTAATTATTAATTTGAATACGAGGGATTAAAGACAACTTTCTTACCTCAAGTTTTGGGATCATTAGTTTCTTGTTTGGGGTGTGAGTGAGCTGATCGAATCAATTAAACAGTGAATATCGATGTAAGATTTATGAAAGTTTATAGCTCCGATTGTATTGGTAGTGGTTAATACTTAATAGTTAATACCTATGTTGGATTGAAACATCAGATTTGGTGGATGGATCCATAGGTTTAAAGAAAAGAAGTCGAAGTCATAATTGGTTGACGAGCCAATTTCACGGCTTATTATTATGCTAGTGGCTTCGTATAATCATCATCATTATTGTTGTTGTTATTATTATTATTATTGTTGTTTGTTGATGATGAATGTAGTATATATATATATATATATATATATATATAATGAGCGTGTGAAGCGATTTTAAATATATTTTTCTTCATTTTTTTCGATATATTTCTTTATTAATAGTTTAAATGATTATTCATGATAACAAAAAATAATTTTATAAGATTAGAAATTATATAAAATACTTATATCCATTATGATGGATAATAATGTGTAAAAGTTCGTCAAAAATTAAAAAAATGATGAAAAAAATTATTGTTAATGATTTGAATGATATATTTGTTATCTCTAGTGACTCTCTAAATTATCAATAAAAAAAATGTTAAAAAAAATAAACATAAGTATGTCTAAAATCGCTTCACACCGAAGACGCTTCACGCGCTCATTAAATCCATATATATATATATATATATATATATATATATATGAGCTTTGCTAGGGTGCAATCTCGTTTTGAATCGTTAAATTAAATTTATTTTGATGGCTCAAAATATCAAAATAAAAGCAATCTTATGATCAAGGAGATTGCACAGTGAACCTAATACGCCTATATTTATATACATGTTGTGTGTGTGCGTTGAGTTCATTTTTTTCCAAATTTTAGGTTTTATGTAACAAACTACTTTGAACAATAAAATTACACAAAATAAAAAAAAAGAATTTCACCTTAATTCAGACCATATATTATATGTTATATAATAGACATAAAGTCAGACTTTCTTAAATTAATGCATTGCAATTTAAACTAGCCATGCCAATTAAATGTAACCATAATACTTAACACGCCGTTTCGTCATAAAATTTAAAATCAGAGGCATGAAAAGAGCCCCCCCCCCCCCCCCCCCCCCCAACCCAATTGATAAAAAAGTTTATATAGATTGTGCATTGAATAGTTTGATATGAGTAAAGTACAAAAATGATCGTGAGCTTATAGTTATATGTAATTGTTTTTTTACCTTAATACGGGCCACGAGTCAACACGACCCTTCAAAGAAGAGATTGTAACGACCTGAAGTTTAAAAATTAAGATGATAATTGAATAGTTCTACATAAGTAAAACACGAATATAATCGTCTTATATATAGCTATCTCCTTTATCTTTCAAGAAAGAATCACAGGCAGATCAAATGGAATAAATATGCAAATTTCTTTTGACTTGATTCTCTGTCATGGTTGGAAACAAAAAATAAACTGGTTTGTTCACCTGCGTGAATTGAATGGATTTGGACTGTCCAATCAGTATATCCAGTTAGCAGAACACGGTACATTTTGTCGAATTCAGAGAGATTTCTGCAATAGATTCAGGCAAAGTTAATAACTCTGGATATCGGCCTATCAGAAAATTAAATAGCTCTCTATTAGAATTTCAAAAGATAAGTGATCAAATTATTCAAACATTAATAATCATGCACGTCGATAGTCCTGCACAATAAAGAACAAAGCATTATGTTCTCTTGATAATTTCAAATTTCAGCATCAGCTTATTATCATTTCAAGGCTTGTTGCTCTGAAAGAAAACGAAATGGTAAAACATCAAGCCTGGTCGATCACCGTTGATTTCATCGCTGACGTCTGGTTACAGTTTGAACACCTTTGCAAGTTAAAATTTCGTTTTTTTTTCTTGTAAGAAAATATCACCCCTTTTTCTGCTCCGGTTGTCTTATTTTTCTGTTGTGGTTCTGGAAACAGTGCAAGTCATATCAAACTTGCTGTTCACAATTAGTATTTGTACCCTTGTTCAAATACAAAATTATATAGAAAGCATTTCATATAATAATTTTCTGAGGCCATAAAACAAACATTAGTAGAGGAAGTTCTCGACATGACAACAACTCCTAGCCACGACAAAGGGCATTAGACATTTATGAGTTGCTACAATAATCATGAAACTACAGAGAAATATATATGACTGTATATATAATATATAATATCATTGAAAAGATCTTAAACGAAACTTTTAAAGTGAAACTCGATTTTATTTTTCTTTTTTTCATTTTCATGGACCTATTTTTTATAAGTAAAAAAATCAGGAATGACAGCTCTTCCTCTCCAATCAATGACAGGAAAAAAATGGACAGTTACACACACATATATATCTATATATAAACGAGTGGCATCTTTCTTGGCATTAATTTTTTTTCTGGTCACTCCATCACAAGCGTGATTGAGGGTAGCTTCAAGGCAAGACAACACAACCTATGGCTGGTGTTGCGGCAGGTAAGTTACCTGTGTTCAACTTCCTTATTGCTGCTGGCTGTCTTCAAGTTTCTTGCTGCAAAACTCCTCTCAAAGGGCATCAAGACAGACCTGATCTTACTAAGGTTTTGACACAAGATATTTCCTCTTTCTCCCATTAGCTTTTGTTGTTGTTGTTGTTGTTGCATAGAAAAGAATTCATGATGTAGGCTTGTCATCCCTTGTTCCTTGTGTTCTTGAAGGAAGCTTTCATGAAGACGTAGATCAAGGACTCTTTTCTCTCCGAGCAAACATGGGTCATCACAAGCACAAGCTACAGAAGCAACATCAACGAGATGGTGACGCAGGACGCAAGGCCCCTCTCGTGGTCTCTTCTAGCTGCTGCAACCCCTGCGACGCTGTTTCCTACCTTATCAGGGGGGTCGGGAGATGTCTGTTCGTGTCATGTTTCCCTGTGCTGCAGTGCCTTCGGCTGGACGATCGCAGGCACCGCCACCACGACCACGATAGGCATTTCCACTGAGGCTCAGTCCATGGTGTTCTTAGTGCGTGCCATGGGCATGGGCTCACTGTTGGGTTATGGGATTATTTGCTGCCGGATGTGAGGAATCCATTGCGAGTATACGAGGCATCTCATTTTGGAGTTGGTTAACGTTGTTTAATTATCTCTTATTGCTGTCGCTCAGCAAAACTGACTGAGTGGCTGAGTGCAAAAGATACAAACTCCATACTCATTCTTTCTGGTATTGCAACAAGAGCATATCCTCGTGTTATTTTCTGGAAAACCTGTTTGTTTCATTACATATGATGCCCCTTGAATTGGTGCTCAGTTAATATGCATCTAAGCAGGCAGAAGGCGAAGAAAATTATCAGGTTTATGAAAAGTTCCAAGCTCCAAATTGTTTCTGGAGTAGTTTGATCAGAATAGCATTTTGATGGCATCAGATATTTGTAAGTTTCATATCAATGTTGAAATTTCAGCTAGATACGGGACACTGTTCACGAAAATTGTGCAGCACATCATGAGGTTGCAGCTGTGAGAAAAAGGGAAAAAAACATGTGAGAAAAAGGTAACATTTCCAGTACATCTCGCCAGGTGACGCTGCAAAACTACGTTCTTCAATTTCGGTGCGTACAAAAAGGTTCTCTTGGAAGCATCGACAAACGAGCATCTCGAGTTGGCATCTCTTGTTAACCTTTGCGTGATGCCAAACCTCATGCCTTTATCATATATACTAGTCAATCTCAGATAGTATTGAAATAGCTCTACACGAATTAAATTAAGTTCTTAGTTCTATGACCACGGAACTTTGGGACACAACAATAAAGGATAACTCTGTCAAGCTTATGGCTTTTTCCTTTCAACTCCTCTTTCTATAAGAAAGGAAAACCAAACAATTATTCAATCAACAACCTCTTCAGGGACATGCGGTGTGGGCGTGACAACTGCCGGCATACTGACCAATATCTTTATCTGATTCCTGCAATGCCCATCATGTCCCCAATTCAATATCATCTATGCTTCCAATTTCTGACCTTCCTTAACTTCTTATCCTCTTTTGTTAAGAATTGTAAATTGAAATATCAATGCCATGCAATCATGCATGCTGTTGACCAAGTATGAGCCCAAGACGGATTCAAAGAATTGGATAAAAGAGGGGGGAAAAGTAATGGCAGGACACACTCCTCGCCAAACACATCTGAGAAAAATAAACAAAAAGGAAAATAGAAAGGATACATTTTTTTCCCTTTTGGTTACCGAAACGTAGTGCACGTTATGGAGACTCAATTTGTATGCGCCGTAGGATGTAACGCCAGTTTTGAATTTATCATAATTTTATTTCAGGTTAAGAGAACCAGTAAGGCACGATACGATGTGGACAGCTTGATGATAATATCACTTCATAGTCTTTTTTCCTCGTTGAGACTACATGTTCTTCTTTTAACTTGGAACTGTGCATGGAACATAGTGATTAGTGTTAATGAATTAGTAACTCTAAGAAGAAAAATTCTACTTTAATTTTTGTACTTCAAGTTCACATTAAATTACTTGGACTGTATAACAAAGTAAATTGGAACGTAAGTACGTTAAAAGTGATTAGAATGCAATGACGAACTAATTCAAGGAAAAAAGATCAGTAATGTATAATAGAAGTCACCCTGAGAACGAGAACGAGTCATGTATATTTTACACGTCTCTGCGACTCTCCCTCTCCCCCTTCCCTCGCATCGCTCTGTCCAATATTATTGGTGACATGTCTATGCGAATCTAAAGTCTTCTTGGATCCAAATTACGAGCTCTCAGACACTCGGGGTTATTAATTTACTGCTTCCGCATAGAAACAGGAAGAACACGATCCATTTTTTCCTCTGTTTGCCTCCAACAAATTCTTGTCAGCTTACAGTTCGATCTTGTTTCTCGTTGTCGACTTCAACATTAATTGCAGACGTGGGAGAGGTCGTTTGGATACTTCTCTGATGTAAGTTGCAATCCTCCATTATTCATAGTTGGCCAAATTACGAGGAATTATTAAGGAAAGGTGGTCTTTTTAAATCTTCTGTGCATTTCATTATCGTTCTGTTTATCCAAAAACTGATCTTTTTTGCCTTGCAAGAATCAAAATTTGCTCCTTCCCATTTGATTTCGACCAAAATTTGATCTTTTACGGCACAAAGAGGGAACAAAAGTAATCTCTAATCCAATAGTTTGATTCTTTGCGGTCACTATAGTTGTTGAATGTCGTTCTCAACTATGAGAGGGAGGCTGTGGTGTGTGATCTGGGCATTGTTTCTATGGGGCACCACAATGGGGAGGTTTGTTGTCGAGAAGAACAGCTTGAGAGTGGCCTCTCCTGCTTCCTTGAAAGGCGAGTACGAGTCGGCCATCGGGAACTTTGGCGTGCCTCAATACGGCGGAACCATGCTGGGCACCGTGGTTTACCCGAAAGCCAACAAGAAAGCTTGCAAGGATTTCGACGAATTCAGTCTCTCTTTTAAGCCTAAACGGGGAGGCATGCCTACATTTCTTCTTGTCGACAGAGGAGGTGAGGAAAATTTTTTGTCAGTTTGCATCTTGCAATTGATTCCTGTGTCATCATTCTATGCAATATATGAATTCAAGAGTAGAGATAAATCAATTTGATATTTTTTAATGATTGAAGACTCTTTTTTTGAAAATGTATGACCTTTTTCAAAGTGGCGAATTGGCGATCTATCTTGGTTTGCAATTATGATCTAAAATCAAGGTCATGTATAATATGTACTGTGATCCTGAAACAAGAATCTCTGGTATTGGATTCTTACTTTCATAATGAATGCAACCTTCTCATCATCATTACAGATATATGAGCACTTCCTAATGTTTTCTGTTTTCTCTTCATTCGTGCTTAGGCCACACTTTCAAGAAATCTGCAGCAAATGTTGGTACTAAATTTCAAGTGATAACTGAGATGATTGGGAAACATATTTTTGGATCAAGTGAACATATTTTTTTATATTTTGTAAATAACAAAAAAAATTAAAGAAGTGAAAACTGAGCACGGTTTACTATTGGTTTTTGGACTACTTTGTAGCTCAACTCGATCGATGGCTGCTGCTACTATTTGAACATATCATAATTGATAACGATGAATGCCAGCTGCTTCGCTTTAAGGCAAGGAGGTTTCTTAGGAACCAAGACTGGTACGTGGTTTCACCAAAGACGGAACGAAGGAATCATCATATAATGGTTTGACTAATTGCATCCAGTTCGCATTAATGGATCTGACTCTGTGTGCGCAAAGTCGCAGGGAAGGAAGGATTTTGATGCCTGTTGAGGGTGGGGAGTTCCTGGAGCTGGCAATTTGTAGGCTCTGACTAAGATTGTAAAGAATATTTATTAATTATGTTGATCGGATGAGTTCGGCCGAACGAATATCCAGTTCGATCGATTCATATGAATCATATATTCTCCATTAAGTAAATTGCATTATTGCAATATGTTGAAATACCAGATAATTGTTTCATGAGGTAAGTTACATTTATTCTAATAAGATCGATTTCTTATGTATATATAAATTTTGTTTAACCTAAATGTAGAAATTTAGACATGCAACTAAAGACCACCCAAAACGTGCCAATAACTAGAGTAGTAAATAGTCGAAAAAAGTGAAGCAGAGGGCCGAGTTTTCATCTCTGTTCCTCTTGATATATGGAAGGTGCCAACTATATACTGCATGCATGCAGTTAATTAGCACTCCAACACGCATACGGATATATGCATTAGCCATTAGTCTCATTATATGTACTTTTTACATTAATTAGAATCTTCTTCATCGACATTTTGCAGTCGTCATTCGTGGTATTCAATAGCCCCATCGATTAGGAAAAAATTACATCAAATGCTCTTCAATTTTAAGGTTTGCTTAGCGATATCCTCCAACTTCACTTTGTAACAAAAATGTCCTTCATTTTTTAACACTTTTCACCCGATGCCCTCTTTATCTGAGATAGTCGATTTTCTAATTTTTCGTCGACGTGGCGTCCATGTGACTATCTCCTCTCTCCTCCATGCAAATAGTCGTCCGACCTGCATGCTCCGACGTGACATATAAAATTACACCAAATGTCCTTCAACTTTGAAGTTTGCTCATCAAATGCACATAAAATTACACCAATTTGGACAAAGACGACGACCAACGAACGCGAAAGGTGAACGATGAAGAAGACGAACGATGAATGAGAGTGAACGGTGAAGGAGTGCGAACGGCAAAGGAGGTTTCATGCGAATGACGGCAAAGAGAGAAATAAGGAAATAATTTAACAGTGAGGGGGTCAACTTACGATAAGTAAGATGGTTTAATATGTGGTACCACGTCGGACGACTATTTGCATGGAGGAGAGAGGATATGGTCACGTGGACGCCACGTCGACGAAAAATTGGAAAGCCAACTGTCCCAAGTAACACTACAAGAAAATTGTCATTTTCTGACGGGCAATTTCCGACGAATAGAAATCCGTCATAATTTGTGACGGATTTTGCGACGGAAATGTTTTCGACGGTTACAACCGTCGGAAATAAAAATAATAAATTATGTAATTCATTATATTATTATTTTATTTTCAACGATTAGGAACTTCGATATTTCCGACAGATATCTATCCGATGCAATTTTCGACGGAATTTCCGACGATTACAAATGTCGAAAATGAAAATAATAAATTATGTAATTTATTATATTATTATTTTATTTTTCGACGATTAGGAACGTCGATATTTTCGACGGATATCTATCCGTCGCAATTTCTGACGAAATTTTCGACGGATATCTATCTTCCGCAATTTCCGACAGTTACAATTATCGGAAATGAAAATAATAAATTATATATTTTATTATATTATTTTTTTCGACGATTAGGAACGTCGATATTTCTGACGGATATCTATCCGCCGCAATTTTCGACAGTCATGACCGTTGATAAATGTATAATAATATAAGATAAGAAGTATTTTATTAATATAATTAGCGACAGTTCGAACCGTCGCAATTTTCGACGGTTTTGACCGTCGGTAATTATTAACGACAATTCAAACCGTCGGTAAAATAAAAAATATATATTATATATAACTATATATAGTATTTAATATTTATAATTAAATAATTTGCGACGGTCAAGAATCGTTGGTAACTTTAAAAATAATTAATATCATATTCATATATATCATGATAATATATATTATTAATATTTGCTAAGTTTTCGACGGTCAGAGCCGTCGGTAATTAAAATTTCACTATCCTGCTTTTTTTTGTTTTCTCATTTTTTCTTATATATATATAATCTTCCCCACTATTTCTTTTCCCCTCTCCTCTCTCTCTCCCTCCCTCTACTTAAGAGTGACCCTCTCCCTCTCCTTGTCAACGAGCCTCTCCCGATCGGACGACAGGCATCGATGGTCGGCGACGTCCCTCTCCCCATCTCTCTCTCTCCCCCTCTCTCTCCAACCCAGACCGTCAGGCAGCCGGATCCAGTAGCCGACGATCAAATTCCGTCGCCTGGCGGTCAGATTTCGTCGCTTGCGGCCGCATCCAGTCGTTGGCGGCCGAATCGGTCGCTGGTAGTCGGATCTAGTCACAGGTGGCCGGATTCGACCGGTGGCTGCCGGATACGGCCGCCAGGCGCCCGATCGACAGTCGGATCTAGCCGCGGACGGCCAAATTTGCCGTCGGCTGCCGGATCCGATCGCTGACGGTGGGCTAATATTTTTATATTATAAAAATTCATTGACGGTTGCTACCGTTGATATTTGCGGCAGTCGTCGCGATTGTCAAAAATTTCGACGGTCATAACCGTCGAACTTTCGTTGAAACTTACGATGTTTTTTTTCAACCGTCGAAAATTGATTTGCGACGATCATTTTTCGAACGAATCAATTCTGTCAAAAAAATCGTCTGAAATCTTCATTTCCGACAGTTTTCAGGAAATTACAGATGGTTTCGACCGTCTGTAATTCTCATTTTTCTTGTAGTGTAAAGAGGTAGTGTAAAGAGGGCATCGAATGAAATGTATTAAAAGATGAAGGACATTTATGTTACAAAGTGAAGTTGGAAGGTATCGTTATGCAAACCTTAAAGTTGGAGGGCATTGATTGTAATTTTATCTGTCATGTCGGAGCATGTCACATCAGATGACTATTTGCGTGAAGGAGAGAGGAGATAGCTACGTCGACGAAAAATCGGCTATCTCAGATAAAGATGGCATCGAGTGAAACGCGTTTAAAGATTAAGTGCATTTGTGTTATAAAATACGCTGAGTAAACTTTAAAGTTGAATGATATTTGATGTAACTTTTTCGATCGATCAGACACACTTATAGTCATACTCATGTATAATAGAAGAATGTGCCATAACTTCCGATCTCCACTTGCGTAGGAACAATTCAATACGAGCAATTAAGGACTTTACTGTAAGTCTATAAGCCTTTTTTAGCTTATAGTAAATAAATGCACGATACTCGTATATTTTTTGGCTGATTCATATGTACGTGTTACTCGCATCAATAAGTTCTTTTTTATGCATAATATATTTTTAAAACTGAACCGAATCAATCAGTTCGACAGCAAAGGGAGGCGAGTTCAGTTCATTTTAGATCCAAAATCTGAATGATTAAATAACCCAAAAAAATTTGGAAAAACCAGATTGAACCACCCATTTCTTTTAAAAAAAACATGATAGAAAGTAATAACTTTCCAAAGAGGATTATTGAATATGAAAATATATTATAACGGTAGGGTTCAAAGTTATAAGGGTGGAATATTTTTTTCTCATTTTAAAAAGTTCGTCTTACATTTTCTTTTGGGTTATTTTCTAAAATTAATTTAAAAGATACTGCTAGATTTTCGGATAATGTTTTTGGACCCTAGATTTTATATTTACAAAAATAATGATATATTACATATTCAATACTACTATTTATGCCTTATATAAATTTTCTACATATATAATCGAATAAATATTAGGGCCTTTGAATAGTTTTATATACACTATAAATATTTAAAATATAATAAGAATGCATATTTAATATATAAACTTAATGGAAACATCCCTTCTTTTTTTTGTTCATCACAGCTAAAATATGTGAATAAGATTAGTATTTTAATTCAAATATAGGAGACACGGTATTCGTCTTTCAAAGAAGAGACATTTTTATTTTCCTTTATATAATGTAAGTCTCCAGCGATTTTTTCAGGGTAGTGCATTTAAATTAAAAAAACCATTGAGTTTTTTTTCAGATTTGAAAAAAAAAAGTTTATGTAGGTAGGTTTTTTAGATTATAGTTTTTTAGGTTTTTCACTTACACTCCTGTACAACGGAATGGGAGAGTTTAAACAAAGTTATCATTCTAACGAAATACGAATGTTTTAGAAAAAGAAAGTGAAAAGAGGACTTTTTTAATGGAAAAAAATTAAAAGAAGGATGTCAATAGGAGAAAAAAAATGAAAAAAAGGAAATATATTAAGAGGATGATAAAAAGAGAAGAGAATTATAAAGGGAATGGGAATACCGGAATACAATAGACAATATATATAACTGTGGTTTTAAATTAAAAGTGAAAGAAAGTTATTACATCAGTATCATATTTAATAACATAAAAGTAGCTGCTTGGATCAAACATTTAGTAATAAGTGCTAGTTATTGAAGTAGTTTAATTTATTTTATATTAATCTCAAATTATTATAAACAATAAGATATATAAAAATACGGTCCAACCATTAACAGGCCGATCTGACTTCACGTCTAGTTTCCAAAACTTTTGCCAAGTGGTGTGGAGCATAACGTGAAATATGGGCCATTCGACTCCAAAACTTTTGCCAAGTGGTGTGGAGCATAACGTGAAATATGGGCCATTCAACTTCGGGTATCGCTGCGGGCTGGACTAGAGCTGGGCCGGCCCAAGAAATAAGACGGTGTTTTCAATTTGTTTCATATGTCGGTTAATGGCTTAAGATGGAAATTTCCCCAGATTTATAATCTACTTACATTTTTTATCAATGGTTTTAACTAAAAAAATTAAATTTTCCTACATTTCAGTATATTGTTTTCTAAACGCATAAATGTATTATTTTAGAAGGAAAATAACACACAAATTTCAAAAATGCCAAATTAACCTTTAGGATGAAAATGAGTTTTGATGAAATCGATTTTGAAAACAAAATAATATCCCAAATACGTAATGTAATAATTTTTTTTGCTTAGTTGTATATCAAATAGTGAATTAAAAAAATGATATGAAGAGACATATAATTCCAAGTAGAGAAAACTGTTGCCTATAAAGGAATCCTCAAAAGTAAACAAGCCCAAGGCCGGCCCAAGGTCCAAGCCACACAAGCAAACGCTTGAGGTCTCTCTAATTTTGAGGCCCATATTCTATTTGTTATCATAAATATTATTAATTATTAATAAATAAATAATTATGATTATGTTTATTTTTAAATAAATGCTATGTTCGTTTCTCATTCATTATATACAAAATCATAATTAGATAATATTCACAAAAATTTTTCTTTCATTCTCGAATTTATCAATTCTTCCAATAAATTTATTTATTTTACCAGGCAACAATGCTAACTAATGGATTTTTTAAAAAAATTTCTTTGGTCTTGAAAATCTTTACAATATTATAATAATTTCAATGCTTATATTTTACTTTTTTAATTAAGTGGGAAATGGTACAAATAAAAAAATCTTATGGATACAACGGATTGCAAAAATCATTTGGTATCTGTCCAAATGCATAGATTTGTTAATTGTCTCAATAATTACTCCTTTAACAAATAAAATTTTATCTAAGATCAATGGTGATTCAAGAAATAATTAATTATTTCACCAATTAAAAATGATGAATAATTAGATAATTATTTTCATTTGAAAACAAAGAAAGAATTTTAAAAAATATAATATTTTATTTTATTAAATATTGTTTGCTTTAGGTCTCTCCCTAAATTTGAGCACATGTACAATGCTGTCAAATTCATTCCAAATTAATCTGATATCCAAAGGTGACAGTGAAAGATGGGAGCACATCATTGAGGGAGATGGAGGAGTTGAGCTGCTTTAATCTTTGGAGCTCGAGCTTGGACAGTCGTATGAAAGTTGCTCCATTAATTTCTTGTTGCAGGCACTGCAGGATATATAGGTGAATGGATATGGTGAAAAGGGAGGCATCAGCGTTCACTGTGTGTGTGTGTGTGTGTGTGTGTGTGTGTGTGTGTGTGTGTGTGTGTGTGTGTGTGTGTGTGTGTGTGTGTGTGTGTGTGTGTGTGTGTGTGTGTGTGTGTGTGTGTGTGTGTGTGTGTGTGTGTGTGTGTGTGTGTGTGTGTGTGTGTGTGTGTGTGTGTGTGTGTGTGTGTGTGTGTGTGTGTGTGTGTGTGTGTGTGTGTGTGTGTGTGTGTGTGTGTGTGTGTGTGCTCTTCCTTCAACTTTATCTCATGCATTCTGTTCTCATCATCATCCGTCATGTGCTGAAACACAACAGCCTGCGTGAGTAGATATTGTTAGAGTTGGTGAATACTCATGCATTCTGTTCTCATCATCATCCGTCATGTGCTGAAACACAACAGCCTGCGTGAGTAGATATTGTTAGAGTTGGTGAATACTTCAGGGTCTCTTGTTTCTCACACCGGGTTCGCCTACGTAAACTTAGGGGAATCTGAGTATTACCTAATTAACAGTATTGTTGGCGTACGAATGAAAAGGGGGGTTCGGGGGCCCCGCCCCCCGACGGCGTACGAATGAAACTTAGACGGGTTTTGGGCTTTTGTTTAGCCGGCCCGTGTGGTTCGGATTAAGTTTTTTCTCTGTTTGTTTGGGTTTTAAACTCGGTTTGAAGAGGCTATTAATAGCCTAATTTTTTGGTGTAATCTGTGCGGCGGCTGAAAACCTAAACGATATAGTGGAACTTCTTTACAGGACGTAGCCCTAATCTCAAGGGTGAACCTGGGTAAATTCGTGTGTCTCCTCTATTTTTCTTGCAATCTCTCTGCGATCTTCTCTCCTTGTTCTCGGATTTTCCCATCAATTGGTATCAGAGCACAGGTTGTTCAAGAAATTAGGGTTTATTCGAGATGTCAGGAGGGTCGCGAATCGAGATAGAAAAATTTGATGGAACACGGTTTGATCTCTAGAAGATGAAGATGGAAGATCTCCTTTGTGATCGAGATCTTTGGACGGCAATCGAGAAGGAGAGACCAGGCATGGAGGCGGCGAAGGTCGCGAACGAGGCCTCCTCCAGTCAGGCAGATCCAAAGGCGATCGAAGAGTGGGATCGGATTGATAGAAAGGCGAAGGATTTGATTCGGCTGTGTCTCGCGGATTCAATTCTTACGAATGTGATGGGCGAACCTACTGCCAGAGATCTGTGGAGGAAGTTGGAATCCCTATATCAAAGTAAGTCGTTGGTTAACAAGTTATTTCTGAGGAAGAAATTGTACAATCTTCGGATGCAGGAGGGTGACTCATTTTCTACTCATCTTTATAACTTTAACACGGTGATCAGTCAACTTGTATTAATCGGTGTTAAGTTTCAAGATGATGATAAGGCAATAACATTGCTCTGTTCGTTGCCGGATTCATGGGACAATCTGATTGTTGTGATTGGTGGCGGGGATAAAGAACTTTCGTATGAAAGTGTATGTGCTGCCTTGTTATCAGAGGAAATACGGAGAAAGGGATCAGCAAGTTCTGGTAAAGAGGCGCTGGCGGCCAGAGGAAGTCAACCAGAAAGGAATCAAAATCAGAGAGGGAGATCCAAATCTCGTGGGCGTTCGAAGAGTAAGGATAAGAAGGTGCAATGCTGGAGATGTCAAGAGTGGGACCATCTGAAGCGAGATTGCAAAAATAAGCCGGTTCATAAGAAAGAAGCTGAGTCAACCTCGGACAAAAAGGAGGCTGAGGCAGGAGATATGTATGTGACTTCTGCATGTACGGCACAGTCAGATAAAGATGTCTGGCTTATCGACACTGGTGCTTCGTACCACATGACGCCTCATAAACACTGGTTCTGTGAATATGAGGAGTATAATGGTGGGGATGTCATGCTCGGAGATGACACTGCGGTTCAGATTGTTGAACGTGGCAGGGTGAAGTTGAGGATGAATGATGGCACGGTGAAGACTCTACCAGATGTGATGCATATACCACTTATGAGCAGGAGTTTATTATCTGTTGGTACAATGGCTGACTCGGGTGTTATATTCAGTTGCGATAAGGATTCGTGCAAAATGATCAGAGGGTCGATTGTAATTGCACGAGGGGTTCGCTATGGCACGTTGTACAAGTTGCTCGGAGAGACAATATTTGTGGGCTGCGGATTTATTTCTGAAGAGGCCAAAGAAGATGAAGACAGCAAATCTATGTTGTGGTATCGGAGATTAGGCCATATCAGTGAAAAATGACTCTCCACTATAGCATCAAGTCAGATGGTAGAAGGAGTTCCGGATTGTTCTGTGAGCTTCGGGTTCTGTGAACATTGCCTCCATGAAAACAGAACCGAGTCAGTTTTCAACACACAGGTTCAAGAGCAACGAAGATTCTCGAACTGATTCATAGTGATGTCTTTGGACCAACTCTGACTCCATCTATTGGAGGGTCCAGGTACTATGTTTCTTTTATAGATGATTTTTCGAGATACAGTTGAATTTATTTTATCAAGAATAAATCAGATGTATTCGATAAGTTTCGAGAATTTAAAGTTTTGGTGAAAAATCAATTGAGCTGCAAGATCAAGGTCCTTCGTACAGATAATGGAGGTGAATTTTGTTCAGATAAGTTTGAGCATTTATGCGTGGACAATGGTATTGCTAGGCAGAAGATAACTCCATATACACCTGAGCAGAATGGAGTAGCTGAAAGATTAAATCGGTCACTCATAGAGAAGGTCATATGTATGCTGAGTTGGGCTGAATTGGGACAAGAATTCTGGGCAGAAGCTGTAGCCACAGCAAACTACCTGAAGAACCGTTCACCGACCTCATCAGTGAAGGATCAGACACCTTATGAGGCAATGTTTGGGAAGAAGTCAAATTTGTCTCATGTTCGGATGTTCGGATGTGACGCATATGTTCATATACCCAAGGAAAAGCGAGGTAAGCTTGACAGTAAATCTGAAAAGAACATATTTGTCGGATACAAGGAAGGAATCAAGGGCTACAAAATGTGGAATCCAAAGTCAAGGACTATTGTTTACAGCAGGGATGTTGTTTTCCGTGAATCACGTTCCCAAGTTGAAGTTCAAAAATGTGATGAACCTAAGAAAGTGGTAGTGCTTGAAGAAGATTCTGATTCTGAAACTTCAGAGGTGGATGCACAAGATACTTCAGTTGAGTCTGTTACAGAACCGGATCAAGAGAACTCGGTTAAAGAAGTTGAAGATGCAGATTCAGATGAAGACCCAGATATTGGTACTACCGTACCAGTTCTCAGGAGATCGACACGAGAAAGAAGAGCACCTTTGAGATACTCTCTTAGTGCTCTGAGTTCGTTTCATGCTTTGAGCATCATCGGAGAAGAATCTAATTCTGTAAAAGATGCAAGGTCTATGGATGATGCAAATCAGTGGGAGCTTGCTATGGCAGATGAGATGCAATCACTGGATAAGAATGAAACATGGAGCTTGTGTCAATTGCCTAAGGATAGAAAGGCAATTGATTGCAAATGAGTATTCAAGCGAAAGCTGAAACCGGATGGGACTGTGGAGAAGTACAAGGCAAGACTGGTAGCTAAAGGGTACTCTCAGGTTGAGGGAGTCGATTATGATGAGATTTTCTCTCCCGTGGCGAAAATGACTTCGATCAGATTTGTTCTATCTCTGGCAGCAGCATATAAGGTAGAGCAGATAGATGTGAAGACGGCATTCCTTCATGGAGACTTGGAGGAAGAGATATATATGAGGCAACCAGAAGGCTTTGAAGTTCAAGGTAAAGAGAAGCTGGTGTGCAAATTAAAGAAGTCTTTGTATGGATTGAAGCAGTCGCCAAGGATGTGGTACCAGAAGTTTGATACGTACATGCTCGAACTCAAGTTTGTACGTTCAGATTCATATCACTGTGTTTACGTGAAGAGAGTTGGCGATCAATTTGTCATTCTTACACTGTATGTGGATGACATATTACTGATTGGAAACAGTATGAAGATGGTAAATTCAGTGAAGGGTTTGTTGGTCAAGAAGTTTGAGATGAAAGACTTAGGGCCGACGAATTTTATTTTGGGTATGCAGATTAGAAGAGATCGTCAGAAGCGAAAGTTGTGGCTAGGACATGAGAAGTACATAAAAGAAGTGTTGAAGAAATTTAATATGGCAGACTGCAAGCCAGTGGGTACTCATATGTCTCTAGGAACCAAACTTTCTGCAGAGCAATGCCCGAAGACGGATGAAGAAGCTGAAGAGATGGATCGTGTGCCATATGCAAGTGCAGTGGGCAGCTTGATGTATGCCATGGTGTGCACGCGTCCAGATATAGCCCAAGCAGTGGGAGTCTTGAGTCGATATATGTCTAACCCAGGCAGGGAACATTGGAATGCTATCAAGAGAGTTTTCAGGTACCTTCGTGGAACTTCAAATTTTTCATTGTGTTTTAAAGGTACAAGGAAAGAAAAGATGCTTGATATTGTGGGCCATGTAGATGCTGATTGGGGTGGAGACATTGATAGTAGACGATCCACTAGCGGATATGTTTTTACATTATTTGGGGCTGCACTAAGTTGGATGAGCAAGAGATAAAGCGTGGTAGCACTTTCTTCTACAGAAGCAGAATATATGGCTCTTACTCATGCTGCAAAAGAGGCCATATGGCTACGACGGTTGTGCTTGGAGCTCGGATTTGAGCAAGGTGCTATAGAGGTGAGATGTGATAATCAAGGTGCTATTCAGTTAGCTAAGAATCTCGCATTTCACTCACGCACAAAGCATATTGACATCCAATACCACTTTATTCGGGAAAATGTGGAAAAGAAAGATGTTCAGCTTGAAAAGGTTGATACAACAGAGAATAGTTCTGATTTTCTGACTAAAGCAGTTACAGGTGTAAAGTTTGAGTGGTGCTCTACTGCTGTCGGATTGAAGAAGAATGTTGCTGGCAAGACTCTCATTAGTGTGAAGTATCCACCAAGTGGGAGAATGTTAGAGTTGGTGAATACTTCAGGGCCCCTTGTTTCTCACACCGGGTTCGCCCACGTGAGCTTAGGGGAATCTGAGTATTACCCAATTAACAGTATTGCTGGCGTACGAATGAAAGGGGGGGTTCGGGGGGCCCCGCCCCCCGACGGCGGGTTTTGGACTTTTGTTTAGCCGGCCCGTGTGGTTCGGATTATGTTTTTTCTCTGTTTGTTTGGTTTTTAAACCCGGTTTGAAGAGGCTATTAATAGCCTAATTTTCTGGTGTAATCTGTGCGACGGTTGAAAACTTAAACGATATAGTGGAACTTCTTTGCAGGACGTAGCCCTAATCTCAAGGGTGAACCTGGGTAAATTCGTGTGCCTCCTCTATTTTTCTTGCAATCTCTCTGCGATCTTCTTTCCTTGTCCTCGGATTTTCCCATCGGATATGCCAAAGTCCTTGGACGACCACTTCTTGATTCCATCTGTTAAAGAAAACAAATGGTCAGATGTTGACATTGGCCAACTTGATTTGATGTATACATATGCATGCAGCCTTGTATTAAGATAAGATTTGGTTCACCAAGAGAAACATTGAATTCAACATGACGATGTAAGCACCTGAGTACATCTTCTGCCTCTTAATGCCATGGCTTAAATTTTGGCACCTGTGTTGAATTGGGTGCCTTGAAGCTTTGAAACAGCATGCACATACAAACAAGTTTGACCATGCAAAAACATTATTTGGTTTAGTTGACTTCACAAGAACAATACCATGTTACTATAAGTTTGCTTACATGTTACTGCATGCAAACGTTAGCTAGAGGTTTCTATCTAGTAGATAGGGCAGGTTAGATGACAACATATATCGTCGAAACAGAGTATTTGACAAGCAAAACTACATACTATTAATTAATTAAGAATCTCAAGGTAATTGTATCTGAAGTTTCATCTGAACCAGGAAGTCCATCTTATGTGCTCGCTGCAGAATATTAACCAAATCATAATTAGATATCAGCAAAAACTTTATGTATAATGATTCAGTCATTCAGAACATTGTCCTAATATCTATCTCCATAGAAGCATCTTAAGTGTACACAGTCATATTACAGCTGTGCTAAATATCTTTGTATTCCTAGGAGTAATTAAGTTTTAGTTAACAAAAAGTATCTTCATGGAGCAGCAGCAGCAGCACACTGTATTTGCTCAATATATACTTGCGTAAGTAATTAAACTAGCTAAGAGATTATGTTCAGTTCACCTCATGGATATGATTTGATCACATAAAAATTATAGGATGCCTGGAGGCAAGAAGCCTTCAATCTGACTGCTGTGTTCTAAGGCCAGCGAAAGCCAGCCAAGATGTGTATAATATTGTGAGCAGATCATATTTTTATGTGCAGAATCACTTGTGGCATACTTTGGAGGGCGTAGTACCAAAACAATCTCAATGTTCTAAAACATACATCTCTAGTTATAAGCAGAATTCAGTGATGATGAAAGGCCAAGAAACATTATGAAACCAGTAAACCGGTAGCTTAATTCTCAGAATCCTTTGAAGTTTCATGGCTTGATAATGCTTAACCAGAGCAATCATACATCCTCCTTCTCCCATACACTTACACACACTACTCTTAAAGAAGGTGGATTAGATATTTGATATTTATGACAAATTTAACACGCTTTGCTGTATGTTTTTTTTTTAAGATACAGAATACTCTTTAACTAATTAATGATATTGATGATGATTAGAGAGATGCTCTCCCCCAACCAATGTGATTTCTAAGCTGCCAAGAATGTGTGACACTACGTTATTATTGTAACGCCTACAAAATTAATCCTCTGACGCTGGCAGTTAGATTGACCAAAGAAGCACTACACTACTTACTACTTCTTTGATTTGACCAATCAATACATGACACTCGTGACAATGGAAATAATAGAAAGACAAATTAATGAAAGGAAAATCAAAAGATGTCACGTTGGATGAAATAGTTCAAGAAAAAGGGAAATTCATATAATTCAAATAGTTCAAAGAAATATCTACATAAGCAAGGTTAAAAGAAGAAATTCATATATCTTTTAAATACAAAGTCTGATAATTCAAATGAAAAAATAAAGAGGCGGAAAGCTTGTGGGTTCTTTGCAAGTCATGTGCTGCTATCCTGGAGCTATGCATCATCGACCTCCTCCCTAAGTAGGGTTCTCACATGTAAAATCCCAATATAAAGGCATAAAATACTCGTGAGCTAATGCCCAGTACACATAGATACATAAACGATAAAATGATAATATGATTAAGGTCAATACTGATAAAAGAGAATCAGTTGAACATTTACTTTAATTACTAGTTTCAATACCTTGATCTCTGTAGACTATGAACTATACATATGCATATCCGTACTTTATTCTTTACTTTAACAACACATTGCACTGTACCATACTTTGTTATACCTTATTATGTTTTGTACTTTGCTCTATTATACATTATCATACTTTGTTATGCTCTGTGTGGTACTACGTATTTTACATTATTATGAGGTCCTTGTTGTTCGTTATCCTATGCGAGCTCGACTTAATTAAGTGGGAAGGTAGATGTGCCTCTATACCATATGTTGTCAGGATGCTCATGAAAGAGAAGGTGTATGTTAAGGCATACCATTTTCATAATACAAGTGGGAGAGGACCTGCACCCTAGGAATAGTGGTCGTTGCGGACCTATAGGTTCACTATCTCCTCACCTGAACTATCTGTCCCTGTGGCACTATTACATTATAATCTATATGTTGCCCCCGTGGGAGAAAAGTGCATCAATACATCACCACTATTCGGAGCATAGTGGGAGAGAGCCTGTGGTCCAGGAACAGTGATAGTTAATACGTGCACTATCTCCTCAGTATAACTATTTCCCCTCACTATATCATACCTTGATTTATACTCTGAACGACACATGGATATCCTATTATTTTATTTTTACTTTACTTATTTTCTTTAACATGTATGGGGTTTGGAATCATAGTTCAGAGAAGGAGTAAAGTCAGATCCCCTTTCTGCGGACGAAAAAGTCCATCACTTGCCTTGCTCTATTGGACATGGACTCAGGCGGGCCAATCGAGGTTTCGGCCCAACTAAAGATGATTGGGTCACAAGGGTATTTTTGTCTTTTGTTTCAGGATCGATAATTCTTCTTCTCTGGACCGATCGATGTTTCCTAGTGGACCGGTCGACCGTTCCTAGTGGACTGGTCGACCGTTATTATTTGATCGGTCGACCATTATTATCGGACCGGTCGACCGTTATTATCTGATCGATCGACCGTTATTATCGGACCGATCGATGGATCATGAGCTCGGTCGATTACTTTCTTGCGTCGAGCCAGTCGATCGTTCACTGTGAACCGGTCGACCGATCGTTGCATGTCGAAAGTCGCGGGGTCGGTCGATCGTTCATCAAGAATCAGTCGACCGACCTTTGTGCGAATAGCCTCGACGGCTTTCGCCGAATCGATCGTCCGATTATGTCAGATCGATCGATCGGTCTTACGGCCGTCCATGATCTGTGTATATCGGTTGACTGTTTTCTCGGAATCGGTCGACCGATTTTAGCAAGCAAAACAGAGCGTCGGCCGTCTTCTTCATTTCCGTCTGACCGTCCTATTTCGATACATACAATTAGAAAGATGTTTCTATGGGTTTCCATGACACAATGAAATCGAATTACGCAACTAATGATTAGCCTTTTATCGTATAAGGGATTTTACAACCATGGTTCCTCTATTGGTCGTTTTCCGATCGCCGGAGCTCTTGTCATCGATTTGGTCGGCCGTCAGATGTTCTCAGCCGGCAGGAATGCGCGCCTAGTCTTCACGTACACGTCGGTCGCGCTAGAGGGTCGTCGAAGTATTGGTGTGTCGGATCGTTCTCGCATTCAGTTTGTCTGTACTCGCGTCGCTCGTTGTTCGCCGTTGGTCGTCGGAGAAGAAGCAGAGAGAGAGAGAGCCATGGCCGCAGAGGTGGAAAAAGGTGAGGAGTTCACATCACTCCGTCCCTTATACTCTTGGCTGCACTCTCTCTTGAGAGAGAGTCATGGGGGGAGTGGGGGTGAGGGAGAGAGAGAATCGGTCATGGGATGATCGATTCTTTAGTTCTATTTTTTCTTTCAAAATTTTAATTTTTAAAGAGAGAGATATGAGCCTGGTGTTGGACTCTGATTGGTTCCTGATAAGGTTGTTGGAGGCAGCAGAAGCAAGATCAACATTTTAGAGCCCTGTGCCTGTTACAAAGAAACGTGCAGATAAAATTAAGCTAAATCAATATTGTGGAATTTAATATAAAAAAGTCGATTGACAAATTTATATTAATTGTTTGATACACATAATATCACTAAAGGCTCAAATTCTTATGTTTCTAATCACCCTATTAATTAATTTTATCCATTTGGCTCTTAATATCATCTTTTCTTGGTCCTTGGTCACCACCGCCACCATCTATCACATCCATACCTATTTATTTGATCTTATTGGACATCGCCTTGGAGTCATAGTCGAGTTAAAATTTATTATTAAGCCAGCAATTATATTTTATTATTTTCAACCATCAGTCATATATCTTTTGTTTATAACGTTAATTAAGTTTTAATATGCCAAGCATTATATTATCAAGATGCTTCCTTGAAAACTAAAACTTTCTTTGAACCAAGAAGTGTTACCTTTTTGTTGGGGCAAGAAGATAAAGATGAACCATATTCATGACCAAGTTAACCAATCATTAAAAAGTTTCAAAGTTTCCCGCAGCTTTAATTTGGTTAATCAATTGGCATGATACATATATATTTAATAAAATTAAAGGTGAATTGGTGCATGCATCCACCATTCTCTCTCTCTCTCCCACTGTTGGTCGTTGCAAATACTAAGGCCATGATGTGGATAAGATGCCTTCCCATTAGCCAATCCATTGTTTCATTTCTACTTCGCATCTTATTATATATATATATATATATATATATATATATATATATATATATATATATTTGCAAATACTTTTGTAACACCCCACGATTTTATCAAGGGTAATATAGTAATTTTATAATTCAATTAGAGTGTTTGATGG
This sequence comes from Pontederia crassipes, assembly GCA_030549335.1. NCBI lineage: Eukaryota > Viridiplantae > Streptophyta > Magnoliopsida > Commelinales > Pontederiaceae > Pontederia > Pontederia crassipes. The sequence continues at coordinate 7,971,160 of CM060188.1, read as the reverse complement.
ATTGAAGAAAAATTTAAATCCCATTTAGAGTGGAAATCATAATTAGATTGAGATTAGGAATTTTAATTTGATTTGAGATCTAAAAGATATATTAATGGATATAGGATTTCCACGTAGGATAGGATTGAGAATTTTATGGCTTAAAATATTTTAGTCATTAAAATAATATTTATTATTTTAATTTGAAAATTAGATGATAAAATATTATAAAATTAAATAATTCCGAAAATAAAGGAAAATTGGAAGGATAATACTATTTAATGAATTTCGGAATTTATTTAATGAAAATAAATCTGAATTAGTTAAATGATTAATTAAGAGATTAAATTGAAGTTGGATTACAAAAGATAGTTAGAGTTTAATGGAGAATTATAAATCTTATAAATAAAGAGATAGGGCCGGCTAAACTCGAAAAAAGGAAGCGAGAGAAATTATTTCGGTGCGCGGCGTTCTTCGGTGACGGACGCAACTTTTCCAACGGCGAAGGCAGGGATTCACATAGGTACGTATTGTGACGTCGTTCTACGGTGTAATCTGGTTTGTATAGTTTTATTACCGTCGCAAAAATTATTTTGCTTTACTGCCGTAAGGGATTAGGAGAAGGTTAAAGCCGTAAAAAAAATAAAAGGAAATTGAGAGAGAATTAAGGGAGTAAAAATCAAAAGAGAGAGAAAAGGGGAGGAAGTCAAGGGACGTAAGATGAAGGAGAAATTCAAAGTTGTTGGCCAAAAACAAATTGGCCGTAACATGATTGGAGAGGGAGAAGAAGTGAGGGCGTAAGAGATTGAGAGAAGAAATAGAAAAAAAAACAAGAAAGAAGGAGGTTACGCCCACAAAGAGGTAGAGAGAGAAAAGAGTAAAAAAAAAAAAGATTGAGAGAGATGATAGAGAGAGGTGGAAAAGAGGGCGTAACAAAGTTGGATAGAAAAAAAAAGGGGGCCGTAATAGATATGCCGAGAGGCAAAAACAATCTCAGTCGTAATAGGAGAGAGAAATAGGAAAAACAAATAAGAGAAAAAAAGGGAATGTGATGTTTGGCGGCCAAAATAGCCGACTGTGAATGAAAAAAAAAAGAAAGAGATGAGGCCAAGAAAGAAAACGTGAGGTCAAGCAGAATGTAAACATTTACTAGATATTTTATTTTTCTTTCATTTATGACTTTTTATTTTATATAATTCATTTATTAAAATTTTCGGACAGGAAAAAAATATAATATATAGAAGAAAAGAAAATATTAGTCAAAATTCGATATTGGTGCAACCAATTGATGATCGGAAATAGAGTTAATTTTTCAACCAACTTGAGGTACGTAGGGGGATCCCCATGGCGTAGGTTTTCCGCGACATGGACCCCTGAACTCTTCTTCGTTATACATAAATTATATATTATTTTGCATCGATTGAATATTGAATGACATAGATATGACCTCTGAAAATTATGTTGGAAACACAATTCTTGATGGTGACAAAATTCGATAGGGGTTTTGTCTGACATGGCTTGGATTTTATTTAGCACGATCCGGTTAATGATCAACGCGGATTGGGTTCTGGAATGGAAAACATATTTTTATGAATTAATTTATAGTTTATTGGATTGTTAAGATCGTTAATCATTGCCGATCATTTGATTAACATCTCTGATTTTATTATGATCATATCCGATCATATTATCATCATATTGATTATTATTATCATTACACCCAATCATGATATTGATTATGATATTGATCCATTGACCTTATTATTGATTGATTCTCATCAAATTATTATCGTATTTGATTTATCGTCATCCTATCTGATCATATCATTGATTAATAGTGATTTTCTGATTGGGTCATGTTTAACCTAAGATAATTGTTAAAGATAGACATCTTAGGTAATTGAGATAAAAGTTGAAAATGTATTGGGCCCATGTCTACTGATTGCCACTGGGACTGATTGGGCCTTCGGGCTAATATTGCACCTTCGGATTGATAGGGCCTTCGGGCTAATATTGCACCTTCGGGTTGATAGGGCCTTCGGGCTAATATTGCGCCTTCGGGCTGATAGGGCCTTCGGGCTAACTACGCCTTCGGGTTGATAGGGCCTTCGGGCTAACTGTTTCGGCGTGATCCTTCGTCCCCCATCATACCCAAACTTATTGATTGAAGTGGCATGGTGTCCCCTAATAATAATAGAAAGCTTTCTTATTGCGCCCGAAAGGGTTGATCATAACTCTAAAGATGGAATTGATAATTGAATTGATGATCGAATTGTTAATTGAATTGCACCCTAGTGGCTGATGGACAATTGATTTCGTCCTAGTGGTTGATAGACTATCGATTTCACACTTATGGCTGATGAAAAAATTAAATTGCACCTTTAAGGCTGATGGATAGTAAATTATGGTCTTTGTGCCTGATAGATGAATTGATAAATTATTAATAGAATTGAATTAATAATTATTATTGTGGCCTTCATCGACTTTTGACCAATTGAACATTGATTAATTGTTAATTATTAATTGAATTATTTATTGTTGAATTGTAGTCTTCATTGACCTCTGATCAATTATATATTGTTATGAATAATTATTTATTGATAGTATTGATATTGATATTGACCATGGTTCATATAAATATTATGGGTGACCCTACGTACTGAGTTATCTCATTGGGCTTTGCCCCTGTATTTGGATCCATACAGGTGATGGTGATGGCGATGGTGAGATGGTTGGTGACTCCTCTGACGGGTGACATGCACATGGATATAGGGTCCATTACTATATAGACGTGGGCCCTAACCCGCAAGTTATTAGATATGGTATAATAGCTTCCGCATATTGTAATAGAATGTTGTAAATTAGTCTTCCGCTTATGTAAGTCAGTTCGTTGACTGGTCAAAGTCAAGGTATAGAATTGAGTGACGTTGTCGAGATAGCCTTCTGGGCAGGCAAAAGAAAAAAAAAATCTCGGGGCGTTACAAAGGTATCAGAGCCTAACGAGAGACACTTCTTAGCTGTCTCTAACAGAATAGAGTCCATGTGCACACGTCATGAGCAACCACCGCGCCATCAACAAAGAGTCAAGTAACTTTCTGAACCATGATTAACTTAGATAGCTTACCAATGCAATATGAAATATGGAGTCTTACGAGGCTATGGATAGAGTAAGGGATGACATAGATCCTTAGACGATGGAAATAGAATTACTTCATTGAAAGTATAAGGCAACGCCTAAGGAGGTTATTTCGAAAGGAATAACCCAAGTTCTAAGGAGGTTATTCTAAGATAGAATAACCAAAATCCTAAGGAGGTTATCCCCATATGATATGGTGTGATGATAGAATAAGTTGTGGATAGAACACTCATGGCAATTTATATTTTGTGGATACAGATGGAATCAAGGATGAGCTTTTCGCACAACATCCCACGAGCTCCCCGAAGTGGATCTCAGCAGGCCCAAGGTCCTCAAGTCAATGAGCGGCAAGTCCTAAGTCCAAGAACGAATAGACATAATGTACAAGGCCTTTTCATGAATGGAGTACAGGCCAACGTGCAACAGGAGGAGCAGTTAAGACAAGGATTGCCACCTCATGAATCTCACTCAGCCCACACTGAGCACTCCCAGCCTAGGAGCTTCGACCTATCATCTCACCATAATCGAAGGGATACAATAGAAAGATTTCTCAAGTTGCAACCCCCTCAATTTGATGGGAAGGGCGACTTTGAGGATGCGGAGAGCTGGATTGAGGAGATTGAGCAGATCTTCCTCGAAATGGATTGCGGTGAGGACCGCAAACTGCTCTACGCCAATCGTAAGCTGAAGGGTGAAGCCAGAGAATGGTGGAAGGCCGCTAAGCTGACAACGTTCTCAGGACAGGATAATGTCACCTGGGAGGACTTCAAGAAGGCCTTCAGAAATAGATTCATCCCTGCCTACGAGAGGGGTAGAAAGCAGAAGGAGTACCTAACACTCCAGCAGGGATCGATGACCATCAAGCAATATCTGACAAAATTCTTGAACTTGGAGAAGTACTCAACATTGCAGCAATCAGAACTAGATCGAGTGAAGCGTTGGGTGGATGGCCTTAAGCCCAGTCTTCGAGAAAGAGTGAAAGGAGGAAACTGTCAGACCCTCCAATTTGCTGAAGAGTTTGCTGTCTATTTAGAAGATGGAGATAAAGCAAGTGACAAGCAACATAATCAAGCATCTGCTGACCAATATAGAAACCGACAAGGAAAGAGATATAGATATCCCGACAAGAAAGACCAACGTAACGATCGTCGGAAAGATAATCAAGGCAAAAGAGGGAATGATTTGGAGTCCAATGAACAGAAAAAGGAAAGACTACCTTGTTCCTACTGTCAAAAATATCATGTGGGAGAATGTTATCGCAAAACAGGAGCATGCCTCAATTGTGGAAAGCAATGGCATTTCGCTCGTAATTGTTTGGAACCAAAAAGGAATGAACAAGATCGAGGAAGGAATGAAGGATCGGGTGCACTACTACCAAAACGTGTGTACAACATCGAAATGGATACTGAGCATCGCGTAGACGAGGAAGATTAAGGCACCATTATAGAATGAATGATAAACACCAGGAATAGAGAATAAAACAATTATAGAATAATTAGTCTTTTCATTTGGATAGATTAGAAAAAAAAATGCAAGTACATTGATAGTGAATATGGATATTCTTTTAATAGGCTTATTGATCGTATGTTGGATTGGTCAAATTCTCTTTCGCAAAATTCGAGGACGAATTTATTTTTAAGGAGGTTATTATGTAACACCCCACGATTTTATCAAGGGTAATATAGTAATTTTATAATTCAATTAGAGTGTTTGATGGATTGAAGAAAAATTTAAATCCCATTTAGAGTGGAAATCATAATTAGATTGAGATTAGGAATTTTAATTTGATTTGAGATCTAAAAGATATATTAATGGATATAGGATTTCCACGTAGGATAGGATTGAGAATTTTATGGCTTAAAATATTTTAGTCATTAAAATAATATTTATTATTATTTTAATTTGAAAATTAGATGATAAAATATTATAAAATTAAGTAATTCCGAAAATAAAGGAAAATTGGAAGGATAATACTATTTAATGAATTTCGGAATTTATTTAATGAAAATAAATCTGAATTAGTTAAATGGATTAATTAAGAGATTAAATTGAAGTTGGATTACAAAAGATAGTTAGAGTTTAATGGAGAATTATAAATCTTATAAATAAAGAGATAGGGCCGGCTAAACTCGAAAAAAGGAAGCGAGAGAAATTATTTCGGTGCGCGGCGTTCTTCGGTGACGGACGCAACTTTTCCAACGGCGAAGGCAGGGATTCACATAGGTACGTATTGTGACGTCGTTCTACGGTGTAATCTGGTTTGTATAGTTTTATTACCGTCGCAAAAATTATTTTGCATCGATTGAATATTGAATGACATAGATATGACCTTCGAAAATTATGTTGAAAACACAATTCTTGATGGTGACAGAATTTGGTAGGGGTTCTGTCTGACACGACTTGGATTCCATTTAGCACGATCCGGGTAATGATCAACGCGGATTGGGTTCTGGAATAGAAAACATGTTTTTATGAATTAATTTATAGTTTATTGGATTGTTAAGATCGTTATTCATTGTCGATCATTTGATTAACATCTCTGATTTTATTATGCTCATATCAGATCATATTATCATCATATTGATTATTGTTGACATTACACACCAATCATGATATTGATTATGATATTGATCCATTGACCTCATTATTGATTAATCCTGATCAAATTGTCATCGTATCCAATTTATCGTCATCCTATCTAATCATATCATTGATTAATAGTGATTTTCTGATTGGATCATGTTTAATCTAAGATAATTATTAAAGATAGACATCTTAGGTAATTGAGATAAAAGTTGAAAATGTATTGGGCCCATGTCTACTGATTGCCACTGGGACTGATTGGGCCTTCGGGCTAATATTGCACCTTCGGATTGATAGGGCCTTCGGGCTAATATTGCACCTTCGGGTTGATAGGGCCTTCGGGCTAATATTGCGCCTTCGGGCTGATAGGGCCTTCGGGCTAACTACGCCTTCGGGTTGATAGGGCCTTCGGGCTAATATTGCGCCTTCGGGCTGATAGGGCCTTCGGGCTAACTACGCCTTCGGGTTGATAGGGCCTTCGGGCTAACTATTTCGGTGTGATCCTTCGTCCCCCATCATACCCAAACTTATTGATTGAAGTGGCACGGTGTCCCCTAATAATAATAGAAAGCTCTCTTATTGCGCCCGAAAGGGTTGATCATAACTCCAAAGATGGAATTGATAATTGAATTGATGATCGAATTGTTAATTGAATTGCACCCTAGTGGCTGATGGACAATTGATTTCGTCCTAGTGGTTGATAGACTATCGATTTCACACTTATGGCTGATAAAAAAATTAAATTGCACCGTTAAGATAGGATTGAGAATTTTATGGCTTAAAATATTTTAGTCATTAAAATAATATTTATTATTATTTTAATTTGAAAATTAGATGATAAAATATTATAAAATTAAATAATTCCGAAAATATAAAGGAAAATTGGAGAGGGATTTGATTAATGATGGGATATTTAAATAATTTCGGAATTTATTTAAATTGGGATAAATCTCTCTTAGTTAAAGAGATAAAAAAGAGGATTAAATTTGAGAGAAATTATATATTATAGTTAAAGTTAAACTAATGATTTATAAATCTTATAAATAAGAAGTTGGCCGACTAAACTTAAAGAGAGAGAAGGAAATTATTTTTCTCCTTCTCTTGCGTCAATTGACGACGGGCGTTTCTCCTCCGGCAATTTCAAGTAAGATGCTCATAGGACATCAACTTATCCGCATGACATCAGGTACCTAATCGAAAAATCAAGATTAGTATTATATTAATTTTAGCGCTCAAGAATGAATCGTTCAACAACAACAACAACAACAACAAAGCCTTATCCCACTCAAGAATGAATCGTTCAAAGAAAAAAAAATGCAAGACATGATTGTCGGCGGCCAAAAGGAGAGAGAAGAAAGAATTGGAGAGAGAGGGAAAAAGGACGTAATGCGAGGTGAGGGCGTAAGGGCGAGAGAGGAGATAAAAAAAATAATAGAGAGAGAGGGCATGATATAAGTAAAGAGATGATGAGAAAAGAAGCAAAAGAAAAAGAAAAATTAGTTTCAGCCGCATCTTGCCAACCAAAAATAAGAGAGAGAAGGTTAGTGGGAGGAGAGAGAAAGAGAGAGGAAAAAAAAAGATGGGAAGAGAGTCTCACGGCCGCAGAGAGAAAGACAAAGAAGGTGTAAAAAAAATATAGAATTGAAAAGAGAGGGAGAAAGACATATGTAAAGAGAGAAAGAAATAGAGAGAGAAAAGAAAGAATCTACAGAGAGAGAAAATCGTGCATAATGATGAGGAGAGAGAAATGCATAGAAGGAAAAAAATATATTTTCTTTCATTTATGATTTTCTTTTTAAAAGTTTATTTATTTATGAAATTTTTGGAATAGGAAAAGTATATATATAGAAAGGAGAAGGATCGTGAATAATTGTCATTGTCGTTCGTGCAGTCCACAGACAACAGGAACCTAATTGATATTTTCATCTAACTTAAGGTACGTAGGGGGATCCCCATGGCGTCAGTTTTTCGCGACATGGACCCCAAAACTCTTCTTCGTTATACATAAATTATATATTATTTTGCATCGATTGAATATTGAATGACATAGATATGACCTCCGAAAATTATGTTGGAAACATAATTTTTGATGGTGACAAAATCCGGTAGGGATTCTGTCTGACACGGCTTGGATTCCATTTAGCACGATCCGGGTAATGATCAACGCGGATTGAATTCTAGAATAGAAAACATAATTTTCATGAATTGATTTATAGTTTATTGGATTGTTAAGATCGTTAGTCATTGCCGATCATTTGATTAACATATCTGATTTTATTATGATCATATTATCATCATATTGATTATTATTGTCATTACACACCAATCATGATATTGATTATGGTATTGATCCATTGACATCATTATTGATTGATCCTGATCAAATTGTCATCGTATCCAATTTACCGTCATCCTATCTAATCATATCATTGATTAATAGTGATTTTCTGATTGGGAGTTTAACCTAAGATAATTGTTAAAGATAGACATCTTAGGTAATTGAGATAAAAGTTGAAAATGTATTGGGCCCATGCCTACTGATTGCTACTGGGACTGATTGGGCCTTCGGGCTAATATTGCACTTTCGGGTTGATAGGGCCTTCGGGCTAATATTACACCTTCGGGTTGATAGGGCCTTCGGACTAATATTGCGCCTTCGGGCTGATAGGGCCTTCGGGCTAACTATTTCGGTGTGATCCTTCGTCCCCCATCATACCCAAACTTATTGATTGAAGTGGCACGGTGTCCCCTAATAATAATAGAAAGCTCTCTTATTGCGCCCGAAAGGGTTGATCATAACTCCAAAGATGGAATTGATAATTGAATTGATGATCGAATTGTTAATTGAATTGCACCCTAGTGGCTGATGGACAATTGATTTCGTCCTAGTGGTTGATAGACTATCGATTTCACACTTATGGCTGATGAAAAAATTAAATTGCGCCTTAATGGCTGATGGATAGTAAATTATTAATAGAATTGAATTAATAATTGTTATTGTAGCCTTCATCGACTTTTGGCCAATTGAACATTGATCAATTGTTAATTATTAATTGAATTATTTATTGTTGAATTGTAGTCTTCATTGACCTCTGATCAATTATATATTGTTATGAATAATTATTTATTGATAGTATTGATATTGATATTGACCATGGTTCATATAAATATTATGGGTGACCCTACGTACTGAGTTATTTCATTGGGCTTTGCCCCTGTATTTGGATCCATACAGGTGATGGCGATGGCGATGGTGAGATGGTTGGTGACTCCTCTGACGGGTGACATGCACATGGATATAGGGTCCATTACTATCTAGACGTGGGCCCTAACCCGCAAGTTATTAGATATGGTATAATAGCTTCCGCATATTGTAATAGAATGTTGTAAATTAGTCTTCCGCTTATGTAAGTCAGTTCGTTGACTGGTCAAAGTCAAGGTATAGAATTGAGTGACGTTGTCGAGATAGCCTTCTGGGCAGGCAAAAGAAAAAAAATCTCGGGGCTTGCCGTGGCGCTGATCCCCCACTAGCCTGCATGAAAGTGGCATGGTGTCCCTTAATTGACCGAGCGCTCCTCATTGAATTGGATAACTCCGAACATTATAAATTGAATTGAATTGAATTAAAATTGAATCGAATTGAATTAAATTGAAATCGAATTGAATTGAATAGATCATGGTCATTTGGAATACCGGCGTTGATTGGCATTGCCTCCGCCCATTGAATCGAATTGAATTGTAATTGACCAATGATCATTGATATTGAATTGAAAATTGTTAAATTGAATAGTGTCATAGTGATCAGACATTTAATTGCTAAATCAATATTGATCGATCATCTGATCTTTTTATGATCCTTCCTATTGATTTATGATTTTATTGTCCTATTGTTATATTGAATCATCGATCCAATTGATTAGGCAATTATTAATTGCTATCTCTATTGATTTGTCTTTTGACCATAACTTGATATAGTTGTTCATGTTGATAAATCGTTATATTGTAAATTGATTACTGTATTGATTGCTCAATTGACTCATCATTGATTATATCTTATTTTCGATTGGGCATATTGATTATTTAGTAGACCCTACGTACTGAGTATTTTTATACTCATGGATATTTTCCTGTACCTGGATCCGTGCAGGTGAGAGTACTTTAATAGAGGATGATCCTGCAGGTGGCTATGCTCAGTGATAGACAGATGTTGCACATGTTCTAGATTGAGTTGTCTAGTTTTTATTATTTCCGCATTTATTAGAATTGTGAACTTATTAATATTTTAATTATTTTGAATATAATGGATTATTAGCTGTTATTATTGAAAAAGTCTTCCGCATTTATTGTTTATATTCCGCAAAAATGTTTATAGAAAATTGAGTAGCGCCTTTGGGACGACTCTGAGCACGTGAAAGTCACGTGGGTCTCGGGGCGTTACAACTTTGATCGCTTCAAACTTAAAAAAGTTAATCAGATGAGATTCTTTCCTATTGTGGCGAGATAGGAACTAAACGTCTCGCCTTTAAGATTCTAAATTTGTTGTCCTATAGTTTGTTATAAAAATGGATTAATATTGTTTTTCCACGAGACATGACCCTAGATTAATAATATTGTTTCAAAGGGAATTCTCATTATTACTAACTTCTAATTGTTAGATTAATAAAGTATTAATGAAGTGTCAAGCGACCTACATCATTTATTTTTGTATGACACATCTCAATCAAGTATATACTTAACAACTAATATATATATATATATATATATATATATATATATATATATATTCCCATAATTTATTGTCATCCATCACTTCCGGAAATTGGGAGGCAGGATATGCCCTATATTGAAAAAAATATGCTGATATTTTAACAAGCAGAGAGTAGGTAAAAGAAAATTCTTTAGCGGCTAATATTTCAAATTTTAACGGCAAAATTAAGGATTTGGAAAGAGGAAATCATTATGCAGAAATAATTTAGAATGAAAGTAATCGATGATAATAATAATAATTTGACGGAATAATATTATATCTTGACAGACAAAATGCTATAATCATTACCTTCTTATGACAATATTGAAATTTTCAAAACGACAAAGAAATAAACAATTATAGATATAAGGTTAACTTCCTCAAATAATGTCGTCAAACAATTTTTGGACACAACACTACCATTGGAAAGATTATTCAACTAATCATGTCTTTTACTCTCTTTTTTTTCTTACATCTACACTTATTCATTCTTCTTTGCAGTAGAGTAGTGTGGTCATATGACTAATCTTCATTAGAACCTTGTTTCTCTCTCTCTCTCTCTCTCTCTCTCTCTCTCTCTCTCCCTCTCTCTCTCTCTCTCTCTCTCTCTCTCTCTCTCTCTCTCTCTCTCTCTCTCTCTCTCTCTCTCTCTCTCCCTCCATAGTTCATTGAAAGGACAAAGAACTTGAACGAATCGATGGTAAATTGGGTGACACCAAGTCAAATTGATTACACCGGGGGGACAATTGAAAAAGAAGGATGAGATAGTAAGGGCCAAATCGTTACACGTCTCTTTCTTTTGCATTGCTTTAGACTTGGATTGTTGCATTATTTTTTTTGACTTCTTCTTCTTCTTCTGAACCCTAAAGATTCCCTTAATTAGTCACTTGATTAATAATGATATTTGTTTGAAAGAGAAATAGACGAAAAGTTAATTGTGGTGCTGAGATATATATCCTCCTTTCGCAGCTAAAAAGAATTAGAGAACTATAAATTTTAACATGCATATTTTGCATTGAATTGAGACAACTATTCATCCCAATACATTATTATTATTATTATTATTATTATTATTATTATTATTATTATTATTATTATTATTATTATTATTATTATTATTATTATTATTATTATTATTATTATTATTATTATTATTATTATTATTATTATTATTATTATTATTATTATTATTATTATTATTATTATTATATGCTCGCACGAATTGACAGTAGATGTATAAAATTGTTTGCTCGTGCAATTCGAAGAGTTTGATGCAACTCGAACGGCACAAATCCTTCTTCCTTAATTAATTGTCATCGTCATCGGTGTGACTTAAAAAGTAATTACATGCACTAATTATTATGATGCGCATAAAATAAATAAAGTCCTTAATTACTCGAGTTGAATTATTCCCTTGCAACAAGTGGAGATTGGATGTTTCATAGTGAAAACGCCTAGTTTTCTTTTTATATATATTAAAAAGGGAACCGTTGCTTTAGAAAATGTTGGTCTACCTTATTATCATACGTTCAATTATGATGTTTTACTCACTTGCCAAGACTAATTAATAAAAATAAAAAGAGGACTAAGGCTATGTTTGACATTATTAATAATTTGATGAGCGGATAGCGATTGATGATTAACGATTAACGATTCATTTAAGATATTAATAAATAAGCGTTTGATAAACTTAGCGATGAAATTAGCATGACATAATTAGACATACAATAAATTATTCAATTCAATCACTATACAAATTTTATTAAAAATAATAAATAAAATCATTAATATCTCAATGGAAAAATAAAATTTCACAAGTAAATTTATTATTAAAATATATATTTACAATATATTTTATATAGTTCATGATACGAAAATATTAATTATTAAATAATATAAGGTAATTACTTATTAATGCCACAACAAGAAATCGAAAGCTGTTCCATGGCTTTGTGTCAGTCTGCCAGCAGAGAAAAGGTAATTACTGACTAGTGTAACGATATAAGGTCTAAAAATAATTTCATATGGACAAAATATGAATATGATAATGAAGTTATATGTAACTACTCTCTTCCCTTATTAAAATGTGTTTTAAATTAGTGCGAATCAAAATTTTAAAATGAATAATATCTTAATTCAATCGAAAGTGTTACGTGTATATATATAAATATATATATATATATATATCATAAAATAATAGTACTGTTTTTATCGATATTTAGTTAAAAAGTTGTAATAATTGAATTGTTATACTATTTTGAAGTTCTAATATAAAATTATTTAAAATAATATTACAATACAAAAAAAATCGATCAAACTAATTAGAATTTGATTGAATCGATCCATTGATTGTTAGTTGACAGGCCGATCCCACTTCACATCCAGTTTTTAAAAACATTGCTACAAGTGATGTGGAGCACAATGTGCCATATGGGCCATGGTGGCATTGGTTTCACTGCGGGCTGGATCAGATCTGGACGGCCCACAAAATGAGGGATTTTGATCTTTTCAATTTGTTTCATATGTTAATTGCTAAAGATGGAGATCACCTCAGATATAAAGTCCTTTAACACTTTATCAATGGGTTTTAAAACATAAAGTAACACTTATAGAAAAAATAAAGAAAATATATTGTTTTAGAAAGAAAAACATACGAATTACTTATAGTCAAATAAGCCTTTTGGATGAAATAAGTTTGATGAAATGAATTTTGAAAATAAAGTAATATTCTAGAAATGCCATGTAATAGTTTTTTGGTCAATTGTGTATAAAAAAGTAAGTTAAAAAAATGCGCTATCAAGAGACGAACAAATTCGAGTAGAGAAAATTTGCTACCTACAAAGGATTCCTCAAAAGTAAACAAAGCCATTAAAGATGTTGAAATTATCTACCGACTTTTAGTTTGACTCGGTCTTCATTAAGGATTTGAATTTGAAATCATTTGTCTTTTATTTGCAATATGTCCATGGTCTTCCTTTTAAAATGAAGAGAAAATTGTCAGAAACTTTGGACTCGAAATGATGCATGTGGCACAAGCACATATTTTGCATTCCATCTTTTATGGGTAGGTAGGAACGCTGCACATGTCAAATTAGTTTGAGGCCATTCACGCACCACATATGATGCTCGCCACTTGCGTTACAAAAAGATAACAAGTCCAACCGAACAACTCAAGCTTCATCTACAGAGGAGCAAAGTCCTCCACATCACCATCACCATCTCCCTGTATTTGAGCACATGTACAATGCTGTCAATTCATTCCAAATTTAATCTGATATCCAAAGGTGACACTGTGACAGATGGGAGCACATCATTGAAGCAGATGGAGGAGTTGAGCTGCTTTCATCTTTGTAGCTCGAGCTTGGACAGTCCTCTGAAGGTTTCTCCAGCTTCTTGTTGCAGGCAGGATAGGTGAATGGATATGGTCAAAAGGGAGGCACGCAGGATTCACATTTTTCCTTGCTCTCCCTTCAACTTTATCTCGTGCATTCTGGCCTCATCCATCATGTGCTGAAACACAACAGGCCGGCATGAGTAGATATGCCAAAGTCCTTGAACGACCACTTGATTTCATCTGTTTAAAGAAACAAATGGTCCAAATGATCAGATGGTGACCACTGGCCAATTACGTATGGCTACATCAGACATTGGGCGACTTGATTTGATGTGTACACATGCATGTACCCTGGTATTTAAGATAAGATACGGTTCTCCAAGAGAGATTTTGAATTCAACATGAGAATGCACACACAGGAGGACACCTTCTGCCTCCTAATGCCATGGCTTAAATTTGGGCACCTGTGTTTGAATTGGGTGCCTCGAAGCTTTGAAGCAGCATGCACATGCGAACAAGTTTGACCATGCAAAAGCATAATTTCGTTCAGTCGACTTCACGAGAGCAATACCATGTTGCTATAAGTTTGCTTACATGCCACTGCATGCAAACATCAGCTAGAGGTTTCCATCTAGTAGATAGGGCAGGTTACATGACAACGTATTTCGTCGAGACAGAGTATTCGGCAAGCAAAACCACCAAGATTGAGTGCAGACTTTCTAATATCCAATACCATATTATTAAATAATAATTAATAAATCATCTCAAGGAAATTGTTGCCTGAAGTTTCTTCTGAACCAGGAAGTCCATCTTATGCGGCAGCTGCAGACTATTAACCAAATCATAATTAGATATCAGCAAAAAACTTCATGTATATGATTCAGTCATTCAGTGCATTATCCTATCTATCTTCATTGCAGCATCTTAAGTGTACACAGCCATATCACAGCTGTGCTAAATATCTTTGTATTCCTAGGATGCAGGCTAGTTAAGTTTTAGGTAACAAACAGTATCTTCATGGTGCAGCAGCAGAAGCAGCACACTGTATTTTGTTCAATGTATCCTCGCGTAATTAAGTAAACTAGTTAAGAGATTATGTTCAGTTCACCTCATACATATTTTTTTTATCACATATAAATTATAAGATGCTTGGAGGCAAGAAGCCTTCAATCTGACTGCTGTGTTCTAAGGCCAGCAAAAGCCAGCCAAGATGTGCAGATATTTTATGTGCAGAATTACTTGCGGCATACTTTGGAGGACGTAGTACCAAAAAGAATCTTAAATTCAATGTTCGAAAGCATCATCAGCATGCATTCTCTAGTGATGATGAAAGGTCAAGAAACATTATGAAACCAGTAAACCGGTAGCTTAATTCTCAGGATCATTTGATGGTCTGATAATGCTTAATCAGAACAATCATACATCCTTTTTTTCTTCCATACACTTTCACACACTGCTCTTAAAGAAAATGAATTGCATATTTGAATATTTGACAAATTTAACACGCTTTGTAAGAAGAGTAGATCAAATAATCTGGAGTCCGATTAAAAGAGGGAGAGGGAGGCCAAGGCGGACACTTGGCGAACTAATAGAGCAAGATCTATTGGTGAATAATATACCGAAAGGTTTGATTACTAATAGAGCGGAATGGCGTCGTATGATCCATGTAGTCGACCCCACCTAGTGGGATAAGGCTTTGTTGTTGTTGTTGTTGTTGTTGCAGTAGGTATTTTATTTCGATGACTAGAGAGATGTTCCAACCAATGAGATCTTTAAACAGCTAAGAATCTGTGACACTACGTTATATGGACTCTAATCAGCTCTTGATAAGGTTGTTGGAGGCAGAAGCAAGACCAACATTTTATTTTAGAGAGAGGTGCCTGTTACAGAGACTCGTGCATATAAACTTGAGCCTTAAATTAATATTGAAGAGTTTAATATAAAAAAGTTGATAAATAAAATTCATGTGTATTTTTAATTATTGGATACATATATCATGACTAAAGGCTCGAATTCTTAGCTTTAATAATTGAACCTCAAATAACTTTGTATTGTCTGTATTTGATATGCCACAATTTTTCTAATACGTCGGGCTGTACGTACAATTTTTTTTTCCTATAAGTAATTATCAAGTACCCACAAATATATAACATATAACGTTACTCTCATTTTAGGTCACACGTCAATTAACGATAAAAGTCAGATCAGCGTGAAATTCTAAATTATAATTGCACTATACAATTATACATTCTGAATTATAATTAATCTGCGTTATTGAATTAAAATATTATCAAGTCAACAAAGTTATGATTGTAGAATGAACCATAGTTTATCATTGCACATTATTATTATTATTTATGAAAAGTTCGCGGTGATATTTTTTTGGGTAATCAGCCTTCGGTAACATGGCCCAATTTGTGTGGCGCTAAAAAGCGCATAATTCACATGTTAAAGAGCAGTCAATCATCGAGCTCAATTAATTTAATTAACTCGCTTCGGATCGCATGCCTAGCGACATTAAATTCGAACTCAAAAAATTAATTAAACGAGAAGAAATCGCTTACCACTCCTAAAATTTGAGCATTTTAGGCCACACGTCCAACCCCACAATGACTTGGCCGACGCCTCTGTTGTCAAACTCTTTTTAGCTTCCAACTCCTCCTGTGTGTTATTACAAAATGTACTCAAAGATTCTTTCCAAATTTTGTATATGTACATACAACTATATGAAAATGGACGCCTATATAAAATATAATATTAGCATTTATATATACTATACATGTACACACAACTATATAAAAACGGACAACATATGTAAAATATAAAATTAGTATATGCCGCATATTTCTTTTAGTCGATTTTTGTTATTTGAAAAGTAAATGTCAACAGTAAAGCTATATATTAGAGGTCATTCATTCAATGTTATCACCAATTACGTATTGAAATTCTCAATAAGAATTTTTTATATTTATAAAAAATCGATTTCGAGACTTACTTATGCGAAAAGAACCGTTAATTTTTAAACTCATATGAAACTATTTCCGGATTCATAATAAGCTTTAAAGTATCAACATGATTTTTTTTTCTCTTTTGTTGAGGGGAAAGAAAAAGATTGGTGGAGACCTTGAGATTTGGCATAAAGATAAGGGTCCTTTTAAATGCATTGGTCCACCGTTCAAAAGGGATAGGGAAAAAACGTGGGCGATAACTTTTTATCTTTTTTCCTTATGCTTCTAATCACCCTCTTAATTAATTTTATCCCGTTGTGTCTTAAGTGTCATCTTTCTCTGGCCCCCGGTGACCACCGCCACCATCTATCACATCCATATCTATTCGTTTAATCTTATTGGACATCGCCGATCACTTATTATACTAAGTTAAAATTTATTATAAGCCAGCAAATATTTTTTATTGTCATTTTTTCAACCATCAGCCGTGCCTCTTTGTTTTTATAACATTAATTAAATTTTAATATGTCAAGCATTATACTCAAGATGCTTCCTCGAAAATTAGAAACTCTTTGCGAATGTTCGGCAGTCGAAATCGGGTGAAATTATCTCATTCTTCAAACATGTCTAATTTTTAAGGTGGAACTCGACCGTATTTAATAGTTCTGAAATTAGAGTCATGTTTCTAAAGTATCGGTTCCAATTTTTTTAGAACCAGTTGGATTTTTTTAAAATTTATTTTAGTTGACATTTTTCTTCTTTTTTTAAAACTTTTTTCTTTAATCATTTCTTAAAATATTAAAGTAATATTATTTATTTTTAAAAATAAATATTTTATTAAATATAAATTATCAAATTTTGTTTTTATACTTAAATAATATTTTTAAATAATTCTTTTGACATATTTTTTTAATATATATCTATTTAATAAATTTATAATTTATATTTATAATACACATTTTCAATTTAAACATTAATTAAAATTAATTCATCATATTTAATTTTTTTATCACATCAATTATCTTATTTATCATCATCAAATTTCACTCGAACTAATATATTAATTTAGAATTGGAAAAAACTCCAATTTCAATTTCCAAACGGCAGCATTGAACCATTGCTACTTTTCGTTGGGAGCAAGATAAAGATGAACCATATTCATGATCGAGTTAACCGATCATTAAGAACTATCAAGGTTAATTTCCCGCAGCTTTAGTTAATTAATTAATTGGCATGATATATATATATATATATATATATATATATATATATATATATATATATAAAAGTAAGGTTGAATTGGTGCATGCACCCACTGGTCTATCTCTCCCACTGTTGGTCGTTGCAAGTACTAAGGGCATGATGTGGATGAGATGCCTTCCCATTTGCCAAGCCATTATTTCATTTCTACTTCGCATCTTATTATATTATTTTGCAAATACTTTGATCACTTCAAATTTTTAAAAAAGAAAATTATGAGGTGAGATCCTTTCATATTGTGGCAAGATAGGAACAGAGCGTTCTCCCATTTAAAGTCGGAAATTGATGTTCCTATAATTTGTTGTAAAAAAATGGATTAATATTGTTTTTTTTTTTCCACAAGACATGACCCTAGATTAATAATATCGTTTCAAAGGGAATTCTTTTACTAATTTATAATTGTTATAGATTTTTTAAATCTATTGAAATTAATGGAACTTGTTACCTTTTAAAGTATTAATGAAGTGTCAAGCGACTTAAAGCATTTATTTTTGTATGACATATCTCAATCAAGTATATATTTAACAACAACAACTCTCTCTCTCTCTCTCTCTCTCTCTCTCTCTCTCTATATATATATATATATATATATATATATATATATATATTTATATACTCCTATAATTTATTGTCATCCATCACTTCCGGAAATTGGGAGGCGGAATATGCCCTATATCGAAAAATATGCTAATATTTTAACAATCAGTGGACTAGGTAAAAGAAAATTCTTTATCGGCTACTATTTAAATTTTTAATGACAAAATTAAGAATCGGAAAAGATGAAATCATTGTGCAGAAATAATTTAGCAAGAAAGTAATCGATAACAATAATTTGATGGAATAATAGTAGTTCTTCACGGACAAATATTAATCATTACCTTCTCATAACAATATTGAAATTTTTCAAAACGACAAACGCTGGTGTAAATCTAATAAAAATAATTATAGATATTGGCCTAACTTTTCACAATAATTTCGTCAAACTACTTTGGACGCAAGTAAACCATTTGAAAGAGCATTCAATTAATCATGTCTTTTACTTTTTTTTCTTATATTTACACTTATTCATTTTTCTTTTCATTATAAACTTATTTTTTTCTCTCTCTCCCCATAGTTCATTGGAAGACAAAAAAAAACTTGAACAAATGGATAGTTAAATGGATGGCACAAAGGGTCTATTTGGAAATATCAAAATTAATATTTCAAATAACGTTTAACGATTTTCATGTTAATTTTTTTATTTGATAAATGATAAAAATAAGTAACGTCTAGTATTTCAAACGAAAATTGAAAAATTACTTCTACTAGTGTTTAACGATTAGTTAGCATTTTACATTTATTTTCCAATTTTATTCATATTAAAATATATTATTTCTTTCCAACTTATTTTATTATTTTCTCATTTTCATTTTATAATCATTTAACTATATTTCTTTTTATATTCATCTTTAATTAATTACAATTTTCTATATGTTAACAATGAACAAAAATAATTTTACAATTAATATTTTATACCATAGGTGCACTATATAGAAATTTATTAATCACCATCCATTATCCGCAATACGCTAATTAATTAATTTGCTGTCCGTTAGTTAAATCGTTATACGTTTATCAAATTATTAATAATGCGAGTCTAAGTCAAATTGATTACACCGGGGGACAATATAAGAAAAAAAAAAGGAAGTATGAGTTAGTTAGGGCCAAATCGTTACACGTCCCTTTCTTTTGCACAGCTTTATAGATTTCGATTGCAACACAAAGTAGGAGCCACACGGTTCTTTTCTTATTTTAACTTCTCCTTTTTCTGAACCCTAAAAGTTTTCTTAATTAATCATTTCGATAATGGCGTGATTTGTTTGAAAGAAAAATAGTCGAGAACTTAATTGTGGTGCTGAGAAATCCTCCTTTTGCAGCTAAAAAAAATATAGTTGAAACTTTACATGCACATTCCCATTGAATTCAGACAACTATTCATCCAAATACATGAATATTATATATATTTATATTATTATGTATATAATAATATACACACACGAATTGACCGTAGATGTATAATAAAATTGTTGCTCGTGCAATTCCAAGAGTTTGATGCAACTCGAACCGCACAAATCCAACTTCCTTAATTAATTGCCATCACCGGCGCGACTTAAAAAAAAAAGTATTACGTGTACTAATTATTATTATGCAAGTGCAGATCGAATGTTTCATAGTGAAAACGCCAAGTTTTCTTTTTATAGATATTAAAAAGGAAACCGTTGCTTTAAAAAAAAATATGTTGGCCAGCCTTATTATCATAAGCTCACTTTCTTTTTTTTTAAGTTGCCAATTCTTGACGTCCGAAAAGCGATATCGATGTTCAACTCGTATGACGTTAATAATTTATGTGTAATATCACATGTTGAAGGCTGATAATTCTTATGTTTTAAGGCATGTTTGAATTAGTTGATATAAAATAATTGATAAGTAGTTTAGTGATCAAGTGAATCGAAAAAAATTTGTTACATATTTAGTAATAAAAACTTATAAATTATTAATTTAGTCCAAATGATTAAAAAGTTCTTAATATACTAATAAAAAAATATGTGAATAAAAATTATATATATTTTAAGAGCAAAATAATACATTCGTTTAAATTGATCAACTTTTTATTGTCATACAAAATAAGTTGAGATCCTTAATTTAGATAAGATAAGTGTTTTTTCAGTTACCAAATAGAAAGAAAATTTTAAAATGATTTATAAATTATTTTAATTGACTTATAAGTTTAGCTAAATACGTCCTTACTCACTTGCGGAGACTAATTAACTAAATAAAAAGAGATTAAGATGGAGAGAGAGGATTAATTGTGGATGGGATTGAGATAAACGACACGTCGGACTGAGGTGGGGAAGTTGACACGCGACGATGCGGGTGGTTTTGCGGGTGGCCTGGTGGGACAGAGGCTCTCCAGTTGACACATGGCGTGGGGTGGGTTTTCTGGGACGTGCTCCGCGCGGGGCCCACGCGGGATAGCGCAGGTGGCGGTGGGTTGCACAGTTGGCATCCGCGCGAGATGATGTCAGTGCGCGTGTGAATGCGCGCTGGATTCGCTGCAACTTTGTCAACTTTCTCTCTCTCTCTCTAATTTCGGGAAAATAACGGAGACATTGAAATTTAATAGAACGTTATTGGATGTTTAACCAATGGAGAATGTACTTTTTTTTTTAAACAGGCATATACGGTAGAAAAAAATGAATTTAAAACGAAGAAGAAGAGCGAAATAGCAACACCAAATAAATATCATAATGATGCAAATATGTTTTTTTTTCCAATTATTTTCTTTATGCATTTTGCTTATTAATATTATTGGGTACTTGATAATTTTATTATGCAATTTGGCTAGTTGGAGGTCTCCTTGAAATTTCTTCACAAGGAGTAAACAGCAAATTTTCCCATAAAAAAGTCTGGAAGATGGAGCAAATTGTATCCTTAGATTTAGGCTTTAAGTCACATATGCAAATGTGAAGATATTTTGGGAGTCCACTTTAGCTGAAGTTTTTTTCCCTTTAATTCAGAAAATTAAACCCTGTGTGGAATAAGACCTTCCAAAAGAAGTTTCTTTGACGAATTACTTCAGACTAAGCACCTAATTAGCTTTCCAAACCAAATTCAACCCCTAATAAGATAAATACTAGAAGATTTTTATTAAGATGACAAAGTAGCAGAGCCAAAAGCATGTGTGATCCACATGCCACAAAAGAAACCGAAAGCTGTTCCATGGCCTGTGTCAGTCTGTCAGCAGAGAAAAACAATGTCAAAAAATAAATTTCTGTGTGTTAAAATTCTGAAGATGGGCTCTGTTCAAATATACCCTCAATCAAGCCTCCAATGGTTAGGTTCTTGTGCTTGCATCTTGCATGGAGGGACGATCTCCTCTTTTTACCTTATCTTCATACCTCATTTCACTTATCGGATCAGCCTCAATACATTTGTATGCCATGCCACAAAACATTGGTCCACAGCATCTTGCACAAAGCCCCACCTTTCTAGAAACCTTGTTGTCAAATCGCAGTAGATGCCTACATGCTACTCACCACATGAATATATATATAAATAATAAATAAATAAAATTAAAGTTCTCTGCCAACAATTCTAAAACCTCTCCATTCTATGGTTTAATTCCTTTAAACCACTCGACCAACAACAATAAGAATAGATACAGCGATTATAAATAACATAGTTGAGGCCAATGGAGATGTAGATTGGATGAGTGACTCCAGGACAAATTTGGTATATTATTATTATTATTATTATTATTATTATTATTGCTGGAAAGGAATAAGGCAATAAATCCAGTAACAGTAGTCATTAAACACACAATCAGAGAGAGAGAGAGAGAGAGAGAGAGAGAGAGAGAGAGAGAGAGAGAGAGAGGCCCCATCGCCCAGAAGTGCCTTCAGCTGCACGGATCTTTTAGGCAATCTATTTAAGTGTGCATCGCCCCTTCATCGCTCTGCTTTCTTAAATCCACCCAGGTCTACAGCGAAGCCCCTTCCCCTCTGCGCTCCTACCCTTCCTGCCTTCTTTCTTATTGGGTCTCCAACCTTCTCTTACATTTGATGGCCCCTCGGGATCTGTGACTGCAAATTGTGTCAGAGATATCCGTCCCTCTCTTTCTCCTAAGATCCTTTGCTTTTTTTCATCTTTCTCTCTCTCCTGTACCGTATCAAGTCCCCCAGGTTGCACGGCGTGCAGCCATGGCCGGCGTCTCAGTGATGAACCAGGTGGAGGACCGCATGGAGTTGCCGCCTGGCTTCAGGTTCCACCCCTCGGACGAGGAGATCATAACGCACTACCTGTCGCCCAAGGTCTCCAACCGTGGTTTCAGCGCGAGGGCCATAGGGGAGGTGGACCTGAATAAGTGCGAGCCATGGGAGCTCCCAGGTGAGTAAATTACTAAATTATAAGTTTCTCCTTATTCGAACTTGTAGCTCTCAGATCATGATATGATTCGATGTTTGAATTGAACCTGTTTCCGTGCCTTCTCTTTGGCGTGTTGATTTGAATGATCGATCAGGCAAGGCGAAGATGGGGGAGAAGGAGTGGTACTTCTTCTGCCACAAGGACAGGAAGTACCCAACTGGCATGAGGACCAACAGGGCCACAAGCTCAGGTTACTGGAAGGCTACAGGGAAAGATAAGGAGATCTACAGGGGGAACGGAGTCCTTGTGGGCATGAAGAAGACCCTCGTCTTCTACCAAGGGAGGGCTCCCAAGGGAACCAAGAGCAACTGGGTGATGCACGAGTTTAGGCTTGATGGCAAAGCTAATCTTCCCAACATCCCCAAGGCCATCAAGGTATATCTTATCAAGATATCATATATATGCACATAGATCTTATGCTGCCTTAGCTTCTGTTCTTTTAGGTCCATCAATTCAATCAATCTGCTATCATTTTTTTTCCTTTTTTTCTGTTTCATCTCAATCTCATCAGTTTGTATATGTGCTTTGTGTGAAGAATCTCTACTCCATCATTGCAGGATGAATGGGTTGTCTGTAAGGTCTTCCACAAGAGCATAAGCCAGAAGAAAACCCCACAGCAGCCTGGCATGGAAAGGGTAGACGATCAAGGAGAGGACGAATACGTATTCGACCCCGCCGGGACCTTACCCCCTCTCATGGATCCACCCTTCGCCGGCCCGAGCTCGCGTCCGGGGACGAGCTTTGCCGCCGCCGGCGACGACGTGGACAACGGCTTCGAGTTCCCGGTCAATCCGAACAGTTTCACCAATCTGATGGGGACGCAGAATCAGCAGCAGTTCATGAGCTCGAATCCGGTGACGGGGGCCAACGTTGGAGCCTTGTACTACCCGCAGTTGCAACCGCAGAGCTCGTACTACGCGCTGCCGGGGACGGCGAACATGAGCTACTTGCACCAGGACCATGACATACTGAGGACGCTGACCGGCGCCACCGGGAATAACGATGCGTCGTCCGCCATCAGGAAGCACTGCAAGATGGAGCAGTACTCGAACCACTCCATCGGCTGCCCGTCGCAGGACACCGGCCTGAGCACCGATCACAACCCCGAGATCTCCTCGGTGGTCTCGAAGCCCTACGTCGACGACGTTCTCGACTACGAGAGCATCTTCTGGCCGGAATAGTGATCACAGGAGCATTCGATCGTGAGATCGTTGATCCATATGCCTGTAGGGTCTATTAGGACCATTTCTAGAGTCTGCATGGCCGCTCACGCCTGGTTCAGGCCTTGTGTTTCTAAACACCGCCATTGCTGTACATAGATCTCTGATGGCTTAGTTGTATAGAGTAAACATATTGAAATTAAATTCCTATAGAGACATGCTAGAAGAAGGTGTGTAATCTAATCCTCGAAGAAGAAATTTTTTTTCTTGTTGGATCAGATATAGTGGGGATCATGTATCCTATTCCTGATGTATGTATTGGATTAACTATTGGAAAAAAAATATGTTCTTTGGATTGGAATTATCATGTTGATTGGTATATTATGTTTTATTAATTTCTTGTTGTGAACTGTACCTGGTCATATATTTTTGCCTAATAATTCTGCAGATGTCCTCTTTTTGTATTTTTAATTCCTTTTCCTAATTCCAACAAGATTGTGGGTGTTTATCCACCTAAAGCTTATTCAGAAATCTCATGTCATGTCCCTTTTAACAGTAATCTTCGTACCTGTTACGTGAGGCCACAACATATAATTCCAGCTAGTTTCTCATCACCATCATTCTTGTTATAGAATTCTTCATCAAATTCCATCATTTTTTTTCTTCTTCGCAGTGGTCATCTTCCTGCTTTTGTTTTGACTCAATGGATTTTATTCTTTTGGCTGTATATAATATTATATTCGTTGATCCATGTACATAAGATTCGACATGATTTTATGCTGACTGTCGGGGCCTAACACAATCCTTCTTCTTTATCCGGGCTTAGGACCGGCTATAAAATATAGGCGGAGTTAAATTAAGAACAGATGAGAAGAGTATTTCTATAAGCTATTTAATGATGGATGTGAAGGTTCCCGTTGTGATTTGGAGGACTTGACAGTTAGCGAATGTGAGCTTAATAGGTCATTTTATCGTAGAATTAGAATCTCGGAGGTTAGCGAAGCTCTTAAGAAAATGGAGAATGATAAAGCCGTTGGACCGGATGGTATACCGATTGAAGTTTGGAAATGTTTAGGAGAAAAGGTGTGTTGTGGTTATGTAAATTATTTAATGAGATTTTACGGTCGAAAAAGATGTCTGATGATTGGAGATTAAGTACATTAGTTCCTATTTACAAAAATAAAGGGGATATTCAGAATTGTGCAAATTATAGAGGGATTAAAATTATGAGTCACACAATGAAATTATGGGAAAAAGTGATTGAGCATAGATTGAGAATGGAGACTAGTATTTCTGAGAGACAATTTGGGTTCATGCCAGAAAGATCCACTACAGAGGCGATTTATTTACTAAGGGGGATGATGGAGAAGTATCGAAGTAGGAGAAGAGACTTACATATGGCTTTCATTGACTTAGAGAAGGTGTATGATCGGGTACCAATGGATGTACTTTGGAAAGCCTTGTAAAAGAAGAGGGTGAGTGTTGCCTACATTAAGGTAATACAAGATATGTACGATGGGGCATTGACTAGGGTTAGGACACCCGGAGGTGAGACAAATGAATTTCCTATAGGAATTGGCCTACATCAAGGATCAGCTTTAAGTCCGTATCTATTTAACTTAGTTATCGATGCTATAACCGAGAGTATCACAGAGGAGATACCTAAGTGCATGCTATTTGCGGATGATATAGTACTTTTAGCGGATTCAAGAGAAGAGATTAATACAAAATTGGAAATATGGAGAAATACGTTGGAGTCAAAGGGTTTTCGTTTAAGTAGGAATAAAACAGAATATATGCATAGCAATTTCAGAAATAAATAACTTAGAGACGATTTGAAAGTTAGGCTAGGGGAGGATATAATTCCTCAAGTGACAAAGTTTAAATATTTATGATCAATTATAAGACAAGATGGTGAGATTGATGACGATGTTAATCATAGAATTCAAGTTGGTTGGTGTAAGTGGAGGAGCCACTGGAGTTCTTTGTGATAGAAAAGTATCCAATAAAGTTAAAGAAAAATTCTATCGTCCTGCTATAAGACCAGCAGTGTTATATGGTAGTGAATGTTGGGCTATGAAAGGACAACATGAACGTAAAGTAGGGGTAGCTGAAATGAGAATGTTGAGATGGATGTGTGGTCATACAAGATTAGATAAGATTAGGAATGACCATATACGTGAACGAGTCGGAGTGGCTCCTATTAGTGAGAAAATGATAGAGAATCGTTTGAGATGGTTTGGTCATGTTCAGAGAAGACCATTAGATGCGCCAGTAAGAAGAGTAAATCAAATAATCTGGAGTCCGATTAAAAGAGGGAGATGGAGGCCAAGGCGGACACTTGACGAACTAATAGAGCAAGATCTATTGGTGAATAATATACCGAAATGTTTGGTTACTAATAGAGCGGAATGGCGTCGTATGATCTATGTAGCCGACCTCACCTAGTGGGATAAGACTTTGTTGTTGTTGTTGTTGTTGGCTGTATATAATATTATAGTTCATCAAAGAAACTAATTATTAGGAGATCACAAGCAACCACATGGATGCCAAGACAGTAAAGATTTAAGGACTTGTTTTGTAATAGAAATAAAAGACAAGAATTTAGATTTCAGTTAAAGTTGTGAGGGGAGGGGGGGGTGTGGGTGCAAGTTGATAAGGGTACTATTCATGTGATTTGCTTGGGATAACAGCATGCTTTCCATTCAAAGCAAAGCGTTTCCGTTCATATCAAAGACTTGGTGCGAGGAGAAGAACCCCGTTTCATCCATTACAACCATTATTCATGCGTCAAAAAACAGGAGGAGAGAAGGGAGGGAGAGAGGAGGAGGATATTCGCTTTCTCTCTCCTCCCTCACGTGATACCATCCACCCCTCTGAGAAAAGCACGTGCGTTTTGTGAACTCATCTCGTAGTTAAATTAACTATTATTAATTAGTTGTATCAAGGCTAGCTTGTTCCACCCTCTTTCTATGTAGTCACAAAACTTGTCCTAGGAATACTTCCTTGGATTCAAAACTCACCAAGATAACTTAATTAAACTGGCTACATGTAATTAACTAGAAGTCTGGGCTTCCTTTACCACTCTGGAAACTAATTCGGAGTACTTAATTTAAGAACTTTCTTGGAAGTAAAAATTGCGATGGCCATATTCCAATCACTATTCGAAGGACATTTGCACACTATTTGAAGGCCAGGTCTAACATGCAATTAAGATGTAAAAGAAACCATACAATAGAAGATGATTTCGTGCAGGGATCAACATGATCAAAACATATGCTGCTAGCTTTATATTATCCCTGGATAGTTAGCATTTCTAACTATAGCGGACGTGCATATCAATATATGCATATGGCATGCTTTAGGTAAGATATAATCATGTTTAACATGTTGATAAGATTACTTAAGTAACAGCATATGCGTACTCTACTGTCCTTCTAATTGTTTCGGAGGAAATAAATGTTTTCTTCCAAAACCAACATATGAGAATGGCATGTTTAGGATCAGGCCTAATTAATTATATATGCCATGTCATATACGTACAGATCCATTTCTTTTTTATGTTGCCGTAAAAGTTATGGATTATAACATGAATGATTTAAGAGCTACAAATGGATATTTTCTATGAATGATCATGTCAATTGCCTTCTTTATCTTCTATCAAACGAATTCATGATCACATGCTTCAGGTTGTATATATACCTCGTACATATTGCAATATGTACGCTTTATTCGAACAGGTGGTAATTGAGGACGCTTTATTCGGGTTGGTGTGTTGCAACCATAATCATGTTCTCTACAATCAAAGCTTAGTAATTGATTATGTTTCATGCTTTGTCAAATTTTCTTAATCATTGCCATTAATGGATTGCTACGTGACGATTCTCTCACTCGTATTTAGTCACAGAAGTATCCTAGAGTTCTTCCAACAAAGCATTTTCTTAGTTACTACTTGCGTCCACATCTATATATATTATGCATGAAGCCATCATGGTGGCGATTGATCCTTGCATGCAGTTCAGAATCTATCTTTATGACTACACGAGAGATGGCAACTAATTACCACATCAATGTTCTATCCATATAATGAATAATTATGAAGCTAGTTCAAACACCAGGACAAGATCGATGCATGATGAGACTAAGGTGTTATCATATGTGTGTTGAATGACCATACAATGAACAAGTCTTGCAAGCTACAACCGGGGGAGAGATATATTTGTGGCCCTCTGGATCAGGGTTTGTTACTCCTGAGCTTTTTGCCACTGGTGCAACAAAAGGGTTAGTCACAACTTGCACTTGGTGCCATAATTGGACATCCATATCCAGCTCAAGACTTAAGAAGAACCCACAACATGCATGCCAGGACTGATGAGGAGGAATATTATATTTTAGAATTGAAGCATTTTGATCATCTTTTTTCCAATATTTGAACTGTCTTTATCCCCATCGTCTTTATGAACTATTTAAACAAAAAAAATCATGAAAGAACACTCCTTTGGCCATTTTGAAAGATAAATAAATAGTTGTGCGTATGTATCATTATATAGTGAAAACAAATGGGTAATGCATATGAAAAGTATTGAATGCAATGTGAATTTCTAACATTGTGCACTATACATATAATGCGTGTTATGGATCTAAGCAATCTGATAACTTCACTTTTTTTTTTCCTGGGAGGGGAGTTTGGGATGACATCATGTCTCACTGCCCTTTGCGTCACTCAACTTTCAATCCACCAATCGGCTTTTGGCTTCGAAGGTTTCCTGTTTCATGAGTGCTCCCCAAGGCATGGGTTCTGGCAGCGATGGCCGAAAGAGTCCAAAAAGCAATCCATTGAGAAAAAGACCACTAAAAGGATAATAATGATGAGAGAGAAATATAATATGCATATGCAAAAAGATTCGATTAAATAAATATATGTGTACAGAGATAGAAATCAGAAAGGAGGCGCCCCTCGTTGAGCTTCCTAACATGGGAAATGGCAGTGTGGTGGCAAAATGAGATAGATATTAATTGGAA
Organism: Pontederia crassipes; assembly: GCA_030549335.1. Classification (NCBI taxonomy): domain Eukaryota; kingdom Viridiplantae; phylum Streptophyta; class Magnoliopsida; order Commelinales; family Pontederiaceae; genus Pontederia; species Pontederia crassipes. The sequence goes on along the minus strand of CM060188.1, from coordinate 7,942,026 downwards.
GGCCCCAGCAGATGTATTGTATTCGTTTGTGATAATTTTAAGGAATAAATAATTGTGTTCTCATGATATGCTTTAAATAATAGTTCCCGTGAGACATGTTCTCTTGTGCGCATGACTTTTAATCCTCTCCCATCACTTTTTTAAATACTTAATTAGTGGTGCCTTAATTAGCTTGTATTAAACTAGCCATGGGCATTAGAAAAAACCAGATGGTGTTAACTTAAAAGTATAATTAGTAGTTGTTTGTCTAGATTTTTTTGTATAACATGAGTATGGTGTGGTATCATCTTTGTCTTTCTCTCTCCTTTCCAACTTGATATGGTTTGGTAATTGGAGGTTTCTTCACCTACCTCTCTTTATTTTTTTATCATCTTTATTTATCTTTTTTCTCTTTCATTGTCACGATGTCTACTCATTGGCTTAAAGTTCTGGACGATCGATGATCATATTGCTTATTTTGATTAGAATTATTAATCAAAATTTAATAGGGTGCTTCCAGCTTAAGTTGGGAGTACTATTTTGCTCTCTAATCTCTCCACCCTCCGATCGAGGCGCGACAGTGGGGATGGAGATCCGACCTTGCTGCCGTCGTGAGCCATCGCCGCTACCTTCCTGATTCTTCGCTGCCTGAGCGAGCCTTCGCCGTTGCACCCGAGCGAGTTGTCACTTCCTTCGCGATTCCTCGCCGCCTTCGCAAGTCATCGCCCCCTTCACGATTTCTCACCGCCGCCCTTGCGAGCCCTTGCTGCCGTTTGAGAAAGGACTCGCCGTCGCCCGAGTGAGCCCTTGCCGCCATCTTCCTTATACCTGATATGCATCCCCACTATCACACCTCAATCTGACGGTGGGGAGATTTGGGATCTGTTAAATCCTATTAATTAATACTTATTCTCTGGTAGTTATTGTTTTGGTTTAGACATGGTATCCAAAACTCCCATAAAAAAAAAGGATTTTCCAAAACGTGCGGCTCAGATTAATGGAGATAAAAAAATTTGGACACAGATAAAAACTAAAAAGTGAAAAAAACCTAAATCGTATTCATTTTTATTATTATTTTAAAATTAAATAGTTCACTCGAGACTAAGCACATATAAACGTGACTAAATTATTATATTAATATATAAAAGGCGTAATAATAAAATGCTAATAAATTTTACGTAATTTATGAATATTTTAAAAATATAAGCTTATAGTTCGAAATTATTTAGCATAAAATTATAATCGCGTGTTAAAAAAACAACTCAAAATTTAAATAGTCTGTCAAACTTGATGCGTTTGGAGGTAAAACTGGTACGTGTTAGTTTTTTTATTTATAAATCTAAATACTTCACCATCTATGTGTTTGGATGATTTCTCAGATTAAAAAAAATATTTATCGAAATTTATGTGTCTTTTTCGGGGACCCCAATTTTCTATAACTTTTATAATCATGATAAGGGATTGAGATTGATAATATTAAAAGATACTTTATTCTAAAAATTAACATTAATGATATTTTATATTTTTTAAAATACTACAAACAATTTACATATATAGAAACATGAATATTTTATTTTTTTTAGAGAAACATAAGTATTATATTATTCGAATAATTTTTTTTAGTTCTTCATGGGTTTTTTGTGACCAACCGATTTTTTAGGTTTTCAATTTTTCGATTTTTTTTGCTCACCTTCCATTTTGACACTTATCTTTCTTCAAATTTTAAAAAAAAACTTTATAATTTATTTTTTTTAGATTGGTTAACTCACTTTGTAAGTATACTCGCGCGTGTAGTTTTATCCGTTAATTTGTCATCCTTTTTGCGCTCAATGTGAGGAAAATGATTATATGACATAAATTTCACGTTTTATCCATTATATAAATACTTATGCATGCAATTTTTCTCCGGACAAGTCATTATATTTGTAGTCATATCGTTCTTAAATAGAACTTAATAATGATGTCTCGTGTCTCTCATTTTCTTGGTGACATTAAAAATAAAGATTTTTTCCATTGATCCTAAGACTATGAAATTTTTTCGTATTTTTCACTTAAGTCCATCCCTCAATTTATGATAACTTTTTCGTTATTTTAATTTTTAAATTTATAAAATGACCAAAGTACCCTTTTCTCATATCATCTAATATTAAAAATATAAAATAATATATTATAAAAAATTTTACAAGTCAAAATAATATATTAAAATCATATAATATAAAACAAAGCAAAAACTTTAATAATATATTATTTTATATTTTTTTCAATATTAGATGATAAGATTTGGTTACTAATAGAGTGGAATGACGTCGTATGATCCATGTAGCCGACCCCACCTAGTGGGATAAAGCTTTGTTGTTGTTGTATTAGATGATAAGAAAGAAGGGCAATTTGATCATTTCATAAATAAAAAAATAAAAAACTAACATAAAAATTAACAAAGGTTGACGTATGGACTTAAGTGGAAAATGCGGTATAGTTCAGGGGAGGTCAACGAAATATTTAAAAGTCGTGAGTAGATGCAAAAAAAATTCATAATTTAAGAGGGTGAGCGAAAAGAACTTTAAAAAAAATGACCAAATTTTTAAAAATAAATAAAAAATTAATTAAATATCATTCATGAAATTTAATTCGATAATTAAAAAAAGGAACATTCTATCTCTCCCTCCTTCCAAAGTTAAACGTGAAATTAGCTAAGCTAAATCCATGGTTATTAATTTAGAATTATAAAAAAATGTCAAATATCTTGAATATGTCACTTTCACATGGAAACTTCATTGTTAATGGCCCTAAACTTTGACCTCTCTAATCAACTTGATGCATCACATTTCCTTTCTATGCATTTGTTGTAAACATCTAAAACATGCAGTATATATGTATGCTTGACCATTAATTCTTCAAGTCCAAAGCCTTCATCAATGGCATGATTTATCAGGAAGGTCAAAAGGATGCAGTGGTGTATATATAGTTTGTGTTGCGCTTGGTTGGTGGCTTGAGAATTGATATTGTGATGGAGATTTATTAACTTCTAGGTCTTTGGGATTAGGTCATGGTTATTAATACCTTGACAAGACATGACATGAACCACAAGTAATCTTATTAATCAGCTAAAAAAAGCAGGCGATAACTATTAATTAGTATGAGGGGACACCAAATTAAAAAGAAAACAATAAGGTCATGTTGATTTTGAGGCTTCTCTAAATTTAATTGTGATGTGATATTAGTGTCAAAGTAAAGAAGGGGACTGGTTGGCTCAATTGATAAATAGAGTTGAGTCTCATGTGTTAATTGGATGTTAATAATTTTAAGTTCGAATTTTGAAGTCGTCTCTTGATCGTAGAATTAACTTTTCGTTGCTCTATCTTTTTTACTCTCGTATAGTTTGAACATTGAAAATCTCCTGTAGATTCAGGTCGACATAAAAATAAAAAAAAGAAAAGAAGAGAATAAGGCATCTATATTTTATTTATGAATATTGATTAAAGTGAAATATTTTCTCTTGATGGTGTAAGTCATTGCGCTACACTCTTGTTCCTAGAATACTATTACTTATCTCAAACGAACATTACTGTTACGTTATAGTTCTCAATGGATGTGACATAACCGTTACATATGTATATCAGTATTAGAATATGTAATGACGTTCGGGAACACGGCGTATATTATTGTGGGACATTATCATTCGAAGATTGTGAATTCGAATTTCACCGGTGAAATATTTGTTCTTTTTTTTATTTTTAATCTTTACTTTTCTTACATTATATTCATGGACGTTCCTTTGTGATAAAAAGAAAAATAATATGCAATGTCGCAATGACACCTAGTGTTGTCAAATAAGAAGAAATCATAATCATAGTAGCGAGTCTCATGTATTCTACGGGTAGTAGTAACTACGGATTCAAGTTAAATGATTACATTGATTGGGAAATAAACTATCATTAATTATTTTATTTTATCTATTTCGATTTAGTTGGTTGTTAATAGTCTCGAACATTAAAATCTCTAGTAAACTCAGGCCCGTAATAAAAGAACAAAAAATTATTTAAGGAAAAAAATATGTGAATTCAAAATGAGCCTACACATATGAACTCATCTTAAATTGATAAATTAATGATAATTTTTTATAAATATTTTTTAGTGTGATTTGAAGATCACTGATGGTCCACATTTGTGAATTCATATTGGATTCACACAATACTCAAACTCATTATTTAATATTGGGATCCACCATTATGCTCCAAAATCTTATGTACAATTAAACTTACATATTATTTATTTTGTATATCGACTTAAAATTATAGAATTGGTAAAATTTAGAAAATATGTGGAGCTGAAACCATATGAGAGAAACATTAAATTCAATGATAAAAAAATATATTAGAAAAACCGATAATTGGATGATCGAATTAAAAAAAAATAGCCGAAGAATTAGAGCCCAACAGGTCCAAAAGGCCCAACATAAAACTAGGAAGTAGGAACTGTGTTTTTATGAATACTGGAACGTAAAACGGTACAAAACTCCTATTTCCACTCAAGTTAATTTAAACTTTTTATGTGTTTAATGTGATTTAGTTAAAGCTGCACATATATTATTATTTTATATTTTTTTTTATTATTGTTCGTTTTATTTTAAAGAATGAAATGAAAAATCAAAGAAACATTAAATCACATACTCCCTAAACTTAATTTTATTACTTTTATATTTAATATCATGTAATTTTCTTTTAGTTCTAAAAGTATTTTTATTGATTCATTCCTAGCAAAACTCTACATTTACTCAAATCAACTTTAATCGTTTATTTTTCAGTCAGACGTATATTGTTATCATATATAACAAACTCGTATTATTAAATTCTTTAAACAAACATTAATGTGAAAAAAAATAAAACTCCTGCATTGCCTAAATTAAATTTACTTCTTTATCTTATATAATGAACTTTTATTTTCAACCTTTTAAATTCAGAAAAAATTAAAAAATAAATTTCCAAAACTCATATTTCTGCTTATATTAATTTTAGTTTTTATTTAATATAACATAATTATTAATTATATCTCATAAACTTTTGTGTTGATACAACCCTACCGAAACACCTACATGTACTTGAATTTAAAATATTTAGTTGTGTTTATTCTTCGATTTTTAACGATTTCTTAACTTATAATCCCACCAATGCCCTTACCACTGCTCAAAATAATTTTTTTACATTTAGGCAAATAAAGACAAATATTTTTTAAAAAATAGAGTTTAGAGATTTAATGATAAAACTTCATAGGCTACTCGCACTAGTATATAGAATATAAAATATAATAGCATTTTATTTTTAATACAGTGTCATCACTTTTATTAAGAAAAAATATTTAAAATTTAAACATCATATTTTATTTTAATAATTCACGTCTCTAAAATTAATTTATCAACGCAAATAACATTTTTTTATTTCATATAATAAACTTTTTTATGATATTTTTTTACAATTATTGCCATCTTAATTAAAATGTCATAAGTTTATTATTATGAATATCACATGAATTTATACTATGATTGTAAAATATAATATTATGTCCACTTTTATCATTTTGCAATATATATTAGTTTGACTGCATATTCAGTAAACAATTTTTACTAAATTTATAAATAAATCGATATCATATAAATTCACTCATCTGACTGCTATCCTCTGATGAAATTGTTATCCGTTAACAAATAAACATACTTTGCTATAGCATATAAACTTAGTTACACGTATAACATTATTTTACATAACAAACTTTTATAATGAATCCAAAATAGAAAATTTAAAAATGGAAAGAAATCCTCTCGAAAATTTATTTATTTTATTCTTTATATATTAGTTTCCAGTTATTTCATGTTTTTTCTTCTTTTAATCCTACCAAACCTCCTCCTCCTACTCAAATTAAATTTGATTTTCTAAAACTACTACATATACGCAAATTAATTTCATTTTAAAATTAAATATAAATAATTTTTAAATTCTTCTTTACCTTTAATGCTAGTAAATCTCTTGCTTATGTTCAAAATTAATTTTTTATATTAATTTAAATAATAGATTTTAGGGTTTGAGATTCATGGCATAAACTTTTCGTGAATTAACAAAAAACTATATAATATTATCATTAATTAATCTTAATAATAACAATGATGGCACCTCCTCCCAAGAACGGAATCGCGATTCCTCATAAGCTGTCAGTGCGTTTGGAAATGAAATCGCGGTTCCTCTTAAGTTTTCGATGAATAGTTGAATTGACGTATTAGTTCGAGGTGTATTTAAATGGAGTGAAAGGCAATGACGATGAATTAGGGAATTGATGTAATGAATGAATTTTTTTGGGGTTTTAAAATATTTTATATATAATAACCAAAATATTTTATATGAGTAAAGTGTGTGTGAGAGAAAATAAAAAATTAAAAAAAAACTAAATACCCCTCCAAAAAAGAGTCACGTTTAAAATAAACGGGTGAAGTGTTACGGTGCTTCAGTTCCACCAAAAATGTGGAACCGGAGTGTTGAAACCGATGTCATATGCGCTCAATTAGATCACTTTTAATGGAAATCCAGGGTTGTGTTTGATGGAATTGGGCGTGGTTTCACCCTTGTTCTCAATCCAAATGAGGTCTAAAGATGGTTGCTCCCTTTCGTTGTAATTATTATTAAAACTAGGGAACACCCTCGCGCTTCGCGCAATTATAATTAATTTGTAAATATTTTTTGATAAATTAATTTATAAATCTTTTAATTTTAAAAATATTAAATTATTTTAAAATATGTTATGTTAATCATTTTATAACAAAATAGTTTTATGTTTTTATGCATCGCAATGTCGACTGCTCCTCCTCCCACCTCTGTCGAAACTTCACATCTGGTGTTGACATCAAGTGCAAGATCGCCATCATCGATGCCGCTGGAAGCATCAATAGTTGTCTAACCTCCTACACTCCATGAGGACTCTCAAGACCACCCTCTAGCATTGCAACAACGACTCCTCCTCTGCGAGCTCTACGTTCGATGCCAGCACCAAGCGTAAGGATGCCATCCTTGAGGGTGAAGGGCTCAATGGGAGGCGGTGTCGACAGTGGAGGATCTCCTACTCTATGAAAAAGGATGTGCATAAGGTGATCGATGGCCACAATGACCTTTGTAAAGTTGTTCACCTCCAAACAACATAGTCTGAGTTGTCTTTGTTCCTCCATTGACAATGGCTGCTCAACGTCGTAGCATCAGATGCCCTTAATGTCACCTTCCAAAGAGATCATCCTTCATCGACGTCGCGGAACATCCTTCACAATGAACCTCCAGCGGATGGCTTGTTCATCACCGTAGTGGTGAGCAACATCAACGTCATGTTTCGGGGAGATCATCCTCCATCCAAGTCACCGAAAGGGCAAGATGGGGGTGCTCGTGGCGGCAACGACAGCTATAGGCAGGATGGCAGCTTTGGTGATGGGATCTGAAGCCAAGTAAATGATTTCGCTTCGGTGGTCCCACTGATGGTGCCAGTAGCTTTCCTTGTCTATAGAAAAGGATGCGAACAGGGTGATCAATGGCCGTGGGGACCTTTGTCATCACCAACTCTACTCACCAACGATAGCGTTGAGCAGTGAGGTTGCCAGACATCCTTCACGCGTCCTCATCGTTCGCACTATAGTACAATGATGAAGAAGAGGGAAAAAATAAAAGGCAGAATGCTAAGCAATCGTGCATGTAAGGTTGATGTGGAAGTCGATGCATGCATGTTGACATCTAAGTGCCTTCTCATGAAATGATTTATGCAAAAAGTCAAAGAGAAACATTAAAATAACTAAAAAAAATCAATGAAAAGAAAATTTTAATATCATTCTTTAAATAATAATTGTATCATATGTAATCTTTTAAATTTAAAAATAATTATGCCTTTTTGTATTAACCAAAAGTAATAATGAGTTAAGCATATATAAGACATGTGACTTTTTAAATTAAAAAATTATTATGATTTTTCATCATTAACTAAAAGTAATTGATAGAGTTAAGGCATCATAATTAATAGATCTAAGTTATCTAATGTATGAAGTTGGCACAACTGGATAGAAAGACTATGTCCGGCATTCGTAGGATGTTTGTCACGCCCCCAGATTTCGCCCTCGACACGTGGCAATTAGGCTAGTTTGGGTAGGTATTACTTATTCACATAACTCTTCTTGGGCTTTCATAATCCATTGAGACCATAATTAAACCAATAATAACTTCTTTTCATAAAAATGCAAAAGCTATCTAATTTATCAAATTAACCAAACTAGAAATATTATGATGACCAAACTAGAAATATTACCATGTAGCCGACCCCACATAGTGGGATAAGGCTTTGTTGTTGTAACCAAACTAGAAATATAATGCAAAATCTAGTTGTTCTTCTTCTCCGAGAAGTCCTCTACTATCACAATCTATAAAAGCATTTATTACATTAAAAATAAACTAAGGGTGCTCTAGTAGTAAAATTTAAGACTGACTCTCATGTGCAACTACATCACCACGAACTCTATTGTTGCACACGCATCCATCTCTAATTTCAATTATTTGGGGGTTCAAACACAGGGACATGGAATATCTGTGAGCAAATACGCTCAATATATGGAATAATATAAATGAATGCAATAACTTAAATAGAGCAAATTAAGCAATTAAGTCATAAACATTAAATAACATAATAATAATAATAATGTAAACTTTACTTTTCATTTCTTTTTCGTTCTTTCTATACTTTTCTTTTCTTTCCATGACAGTTCTTTCTTTGTGCATTGCACTACATCTTTTACGTTAAACAATTCCTATGTCATCTATATGTGTTGTCCTAAAGCGAGTTCGACTTCTTTATTATGGATTAATATGCCACTTTCAGGTGACTATAATAATGCGTCAATGTGAATCAAATCAGGACCAGTTGAGTGGTAAATTACTCAAAAAAATGGACTTGGACTTCTCAAAGTTACCCAAGTAGAATTGCAAGGATCCTCTTTTTTAACTTTAACTATAACAATTAGTGCACATGAGGATCCCATCTTTCGACTTTTATCATTTCATAATTAACTATCTGTTCAGTTCAGTTAATCACACATCATAATAATGGCAAAATAGACTATTAACATCTTTACGAATCAATAAAAAATCACCTCTACAATCTATACAGAATCCAGGTCGGGTATAGTCAAACATGGGCCGAGTTTGTATCTGACACGAGCCGGTCATGGAGACTCGATCTGGGTCGGATTCGCATACTTACTGTCTCAACATACTTCAGAACCTAGGTCGGGTATCTCTGAAGCTCGGGCCGAGTTTCGTATGGGAAAACCGCGACCATGCAATCGACATCGAGGGACTCGGGTCAGGTCCTTACAAACTCGATCGGGCACGGTCTCAATCCGGGTCGGGTTCGGACTATGCGGACCGAGCGCAACTCAAAAACATGAAGTCGGGTTCTTCGAACTCGGGCCGGGTTCCTGTACCAAGGAACTCGGGTGCCGGAAATCGAAACTTTGATTCAATTTTTTGATTAATCTAGACATGCTTTCGACATAGAACAAAGAAGGGTTTATTCTTGGATATTCAGAGAACAGTAACTGTGCTTTAGTCTTTCGAGTTCTTAGTTAATTTATCAAGAAATCACATCCAAAAGTGAATTTAGAATTTCACGTACCTAGTTCAGGCAGAACTACATGAACAACCTACTTTCGACGCGATTTCCTAAATCACATAGAGGCTTCCGATGAGAAGTATGACATCCTTTGATAGAGGGTTAACCAGTGAGTAGATGGCCGGTCGGAGTACTCGTGCACGCGCATCGAGGAGAAAGAAACAGGAGCTCAAAGTAAGAAGAAAAATCTATTTTCTATCAAAAGGGAGGTTGAAGGCTTAATAGGGGGTCTATTTATAAGGGAAAGATTGAGAGTCTTGCTAGACTAATAGTTAATCCAGGATTTAATATTTTATCTCCCCCAAATCTAATTCTGAATCTTATCCATAATCTTAATTAATAACTTATTTTAAATACTTTATCTTTTTCTTTTTTTCTTTTTTTTCCTTCTTCTCAAAGTTTTATCTATACACAAACTCAATCTTAAACTCATCAACTTTTACCTTTTCTTTTAAACTGAATTTTTGGAAGTAAATAAATGAATAAAAAATACCTATTTCATTTATTTAAATTGATTAATTTAGAAAAAATCTTGGGGTGTTACATTATTACCTCCTTAAAGAAAATTCATCTTCGAATTTTACTCACTGAACAAATGAAGAAACTGTTGGCGCATCTCTTCCTCCAGTTCCCATGTGGCTTCCTAGCCCTGATGATGTCTCCATGAAACTTTTATTAAAGTCACTTCTTTGTTTCCTTGTTTTTGAGTTTGGAACTCCAGTATTGGTTGCTCCTCATAGGTGAGATCCTCCTTGAGATTAGACTCCTCGATTCGGATCACATTTGCCTCATCATGCTTATACTTCTTTAAAAGCGACACATGAAAGACATTGTGCACTCTTGCATATGATGAAGGTAAGGCTAATTCCTGCAAGCCCATTCTCCAACCAAGTCCAATATTTCAAAAGGCCCAACATACCTTGAGCTTAATTTTCCTTTCTTGCTAAATCGCAACACCCAATTATACTTTATAACATTTCTGAAATATTTGTTCCCTTCTTCCTTTATCACCATATGCCTTTTGTTTGTTCTAAGCTACTTTCATCTTCTTCTTTATTATTTTCACCTTATCAGCCTACTCCATAAGAATTTTTTTCTCTCCAACTTCATTCCAATATGCTGGAATGATAGTTGTTATTATAAGTAAATTCTATCAAAGCCAGGTGATCATCCCAACTACCATGCCAGTATATAGCACAAGCTCTGAGCATATTCTCTAATGTATGAATTGTTCTCTCTAATTGACCATCAGTCTATGGATGGAAAGTAGTACTATAATTAAGCTTTGTGCCAAAAGCTTTTTGTAGACTTTTTTCAAAATATGAAGGTGAACCTGAGATCCTTGTCTGACGCAATACTAGTAGGAATGTCATGTAGCCTTATTATCTCCTTTACATATAGGTCCATTAAGTTCCCAACGGATTGCTTCATCTTCATGGATATAAAATGGGCAACCTTAGTCAATCCACTACCATCCACATGGCATCGTAGCCTTTCTATGTGCGGGGCAAACTAGTCACGAAATTCATGGTTATTTCTTCTCAAACTCTTGGTAAGTTCATAAGGTCTCTGGTGTTCCACGTTGACTTGTTGGCACACTATACATTTAGACATGTACTCGGTAATCTCTCTTTTCATGTCTGACCACAGAAATTCCTCTGAACATCTTTATATATTTTTGTGCTACCTGGATGAATGACAAATTCAAACTTATGACATTCATTTAACACCCTTCTTAGGGTTGAGTCAGTAAGGACCCATAGACGACTTATATATCGAATACCGCCATCACTTGAGATCTATAAATCCTCTTAATAAGAATCACATCTCTTCATCATATCTCTATATTCTGGATCTATGGGTCGAGCCTTGATGATCCTATTCATCAAGTTCAACTCAATGCGCTGCATCATCATGAAGGCACCATTTTTTCGAGCCTTGGGTTCCATTTAATCAGTTCTTGTATTATCTCGTATCGTCTTAGTCGGAGAACGACAAGTGATCCTTTCCACTTCCGACTCAGTGCATCCGCTACTGGGTTAGCTTTTCCAGTATGATAATTAATAGAGAACTCATAGTCCTTCATCAATTCCATCCATCACATATGTCTCATATTGAGGTCCCTCTGAATGAACACATATTTCTAACTATCTGTAAATACCTCAAACTCCTTTTCATAGAGATAATGTCTGCATGTTTTCAGATAAAAAACTACCACTGCTAATTCCAAATCATGAATGGAATAATTCACTTCATGCTTTTTCAATTGTCTGAATGTATAAGCTACAACTTTGCCATATTGCATCAGCACGCATCTCATTCCACATGCATCACTATAAACGGTGTATCCACCTCTCCGGGCTAGAATAGTGAGAATAGGAGCTGTACTTAACATCTTCTTCAATTCTTGGAAACTCTGTTCACGCCTTGCAGACCATACATATTTCTCTCCTTTTCTTGTGAGCATGGTCAGAGGTGCTGCTATGTTAGAGAAATTATGTATGAACCTCCAATAGTGTCCTACTAATCCGAGTAAACTTCTAATTTCAAATGCATTCTTAGGCTAAGGCCACTTCTTAACGGCTTCAGATCCCATCATATGTTACTATGTGGCCGAGGAATATGATCTCCTCTAACCAAAATTCACATTTTGAAAATTATCCATAGAGCTTATATTGTTGTAACGTTTCTAAAACTGTCTTCGGATGTTCTCGGTGTTGATCGTGACTCTTCGAGTAAACTAGAATGTCAACAAATATGATGACAAACTGATCCAAATGGGGCCGACATACCCGATTCATCATATCCATGAAAGTCGCCGATGCATTTGTTAGGCCAAATGACATCACCATGAATTCATAATGTCCGTAGCAAAACATGAAGGATGTTTGAAGTGTTCATGGACTGTCATCATTTTATAGGAGATTTATTAAGAATTTCAGTTTTATGCTGAGTCCTACTACAGAATACTTGAAGCAAGATAGTTTTAAATGGTCAAATGCAGCACAAAAGACCTTTGAACTCATAAAAAAACTGATGACGGAAGCCCCTGTTCTTGCTCTATCTAATTTTGAGAAGTTATTTATTGTGGAATGTGATGCATCTCGTATTGGAATTGGTGCAGTTCTCAACCAGGAGAGTAAACCTGTGAAGTTTTTTAGTGAAAAATTATCTGATGCGAAAAGGCGATACTCTACTTATGATCTTGAATTTTATATCTTAGTCTGAGCTATTCAACATTGGGAGCATTATTTGTCTAATTGAGAGTTTGTTATTTATTCTGATCATCAAGCTTTGAAGTCCCTAAATTCTAAAAAGAAGTTGAATGAAAAACATGCTGCATGTAGTGCTTATCTTGAGCAATTCAATTTTTATGTGAAATACAAAATTGGACAGTCTAATGTTGTTGCAGATGCCCTTAGTAGGCGATCCACGTTATTGTTGGTGATAAGTACTCAAGTGACGGGTTTTGAAGAGATAAAAAATCAATATAAAACTGATCTATATTTCAGCAAAATATTTGTTGACTTAGAAGAGCCTAGAAGGTTTGAATTATTGCCTTATCGTTTACACGAGGGATATCCTTTTAAGGGCAATCAACTTTGCATTCCTTAAGGTTCTTTGCGAGAGAAAATTGTGAGGGAACTTCATAGGAATGGACTAGGAGGTCATTTTGGTAGAGATAAGACGATAACAATGGTGGTAGATTGTTATTTTTTGCCAACAATATTTCATGATGTGAATAAAATGGTGAGAAGATGTTCAGCTTGCCAACTTGGTAAAGGCAACTCACGAAATACAGGATTATATACTCCGTTGCCCATACAAGCATTGATTTCGTCTTGGGTTTATCAAGAACAACAAAAGATATGATTTGATTTTTGTGGTGGTGGATCGATTTTAAAAAATGGCACATTTCATCCCTTGTCCAAAGACTTCAGATGCTTCTCATATTGCTGATTTGTTCTTCAAAGAAGTAGTGAGATTACATGAGGTTTCATCTTCTATTATTTTAGATCGAGATGTCAAGTTTGTAGAACATTTCTGGAGAACTTTGTGGAGAAAATGGACACAATTTTGCAGTATTCTAGCACATGCCACCCCAAACAGATTGGCACACTCAAGTTGTTAATAGGAGTTTGAAAAATCTTTTAAGATGCCTTGTTGAAAATCATGTGAAAAGTTGGGATGTGATTCTTTCGCAAGCAGAATTTGCATAAGTCTGTTAATAGAACAATTAAGAAGACACCTTTTGAAGCTATTTATAGGTTGAAGTCGTAACATGTGCTTGATCTAATTCCTTTCCACAAAATGTGAGAGTTAGTGATGACGGAGAGGCCTTTGTTGAACACATTAAAAGAGTGCATAAGAAGGTAAAAGCTATCATGAAATCAAGTAATGAAACTTATATCAATGCAGCCAATCAACATCGATGTCTTAAAGATTTTGAAGAAGACGATTTGATCCTTGTACATTTGAGAAAAGAGGTTTTCTAAGGGCACTTATCATAAATTCAAGTGAAGGAAGTTTGGATCTTACAAAATACTAAAGAAAATAAGTTCAAATGCTTATTTCATTGAAGTTCCATCAAATTTGCAAATTAGTCATATATTTAATGTCTCAAATTTATATGCTTTGAGGGCTTTGATGTGGACATGACTCAAGTTTCAAACAGTGTTGTAAGACTCGGCCCGGCCGGTCGGACCGGTCGGGCCGATATCCGGGCACTAAAATGGTCCGCGGGTTGATCAAAACCTGCCCATGCGATTGACCCGCTTTGACCCGGTCAAAACCTGTGTTCAACCGACCAACCCGACGGTTTGATCGACCCGAACGGGTCAAGTTGTAAAATATATAAAAATTATTAAAGCTTTTTAAATAATTATTTATACATATCTTTACTTGAAATTTATGTTTTAACATTCTTCTTTATCATATATATAATATTTCATTGATATTTTTATTTTTTATAATTACCTTAGGATATTTTTTTAGGAAATTTTGATCGATGATTCACTAATGTTTACTTCATTATATTATTTGATCTGAATATTTTATTATATTATATTTTGTATTTTTTGCTAAATAAGATATTACATATTAATAATATTATAATGATCATTTTAACTTATTTTATTTTTTATTAATTTATATTATCCGGTTCGACCATTCGGTTCGACCCGGTCCAATCGGTCCGACTTGACCCGTTAGGCAATCCGGGTCGATGGCCGAGTCGGGTCTTATAACATTGGTTTCAAATAAATTGAAACAACACCTCAAACTTTCTACTGATGTTATTGAAGATGTGTCGGATGTCAAAAAGGTTAGTTTTCGTAAAGGTAACAGATATAGAAGATTTTTGGTTAAATGGTTGGGTAAACCTGCTACTGAAAGCATTTGGATTAATGAAGATAAGCTCAATAAGATCGATGCTGAGATGTATGCTGATGTGATGCAAGTTTTTTCTAAGAAGCCAAAATTTTCAAACTGAGGAGATTGACGCAGGAGCTTTTATTTTAAATTAGTTATTTTAATTAAAACTGGTGTTTTAGTTTATTATTCATCATGTGATAAGCATGTGACATTTTAATTAGTTATAAGGGTCATGATTAGTTATAACAGTCTTGATTAAAAGTGGGTTAATCAAGAGTGAAGATTGATTAGTAGTTTATAACCTCTTATAATCTTAGTATTTAAGGCTACCAATAGAGTTTTCAACCGTCATTATCCCTCTTTCATCAAAATTACAAATTTTTATGATTTTTTCATAAATCCTAATTGTTCCTCTATCAATCCTTCTCATCTTCTAACTTGATTTCTCATTATTCTTGCTGATTTTCTTTCCTTACTGCATCAAATTAATTATTGTTCTTCCCAAAATCAACTATCTACTTAATTCAATTAAATTTAAAAAAATTATTTTAGGCAAAGATTTTTTCAATTTGATGCCTATATTTTCAAAGCTTATAGTTCGTTAAGTACAGCTTTGACTCATACACCACAAAATTAGAAGGAAGAAAAAATAAAATAAAATAAAAGAATGAGGCTTGTCCACGACTAGTTTCATCCTCGTCCTCATCTGCATGCGTGGTATCAGCCTCCTCCTCCAAGTTTTCTACATCCTCTACTACGGGTGACGCTGTCCGCACTCTGCGTAGACTTCGAGGTCCCTAGCATCATCAACGATAGTTCCATCGTGCCTGCGTCCAAGGGGCTCATTCTCTAGTTCCTCTACTATAGGAACCACCCCTCTGCAAAAAATATTTAAAAGAGATAAATATAAGTAACATGAAGGATGAGCAAATATTATATTTTGAAGTTGCATGATGGAGCGAAATTAGAACCAATCAAACGACGTGAACAAAAAAGAATTCGTGGCCAAATTTTTACTGCCACCCCTCTTGAACTGTAAAAGTAAGACCAAACAAAAGAAAAAAAATGAAGAAAAGTAAACAGAGTTGAGGAAAATCTAAAAGATAGACAACATCAAACAACTAGAAAATTCATGTATTCAATTAGTATTCAAGCAACAAACCGATATCGACGACGTCAATGAATATACCAAGGGGTGAGAGCACACTTGATGGAGTTACAAAGGGAGCATCGCCCATATGTAGATGGCTTTGGCGGACCGTGAAGGACAGAAAGGGAGGGAGGCAAAGGTACTTATGAATTGAGGAACCGCCAGAGGATTCCTGCTCCACTGCCTCCACGACGGCCGCCCCATCCCCGTCAAGTTCCTCAGTGATCTCCTCGATGATAGATATTCACTCTCGGCTGCTACTGGAGACACCTCCTTGTCCTCCTTCGTGACGGCCGCCCCATCCCCGTCAAGTTCCTTCGTGATCTCCTCGATGATAGATATTCACTCTCGGCTGCTACTGGAGACACCTCCTTGTCCTCCTTCGTTGTTGGTGCCAAGGTCTCCTTCTCCTCCTCCTCCTGCACCGGCAAAAGCACCGGCTCACCCACATACGCATGCGGAGATTCAACATTTTTTGCTCCGCCTTCAGAGTTCCGACTCCAACAGCCTCGGTGATGGCGATGCAGTGGAGCTTGGTTGAGACGTCGACGATGGAGTAGTAATTCTGCATGTGCATGACGGGGATCCAGTTCATGCGTCAATGGTGGACAACGACAAACACACCATGCCCTCGTTCACATCAACGCCAGGTGCTGAACCTCTGAAAGAAAAGGAAAAAAAAATGGTGATGCTAAAATTTCATCTGCAGCATAATCTGGTTGCAGAAAGAAACACATAACATGGATCCAGACAAGTTTGATAGCTGTTCTGGATGGAGATTCGAGGAGGAAGGTCTGCAGTCAAGGATGGTTTTAGATAGGATTTGTCTCTCTAAGGCCATACTCCATTTTGTCGAGTTTGCTGCTTATATTAAAAAATAAAAAAGGAGAGATGACAACAGAATGGAGGTAAATTGGAAGAGGAGAGGTATCTGACGTAAAGAGCAAAAAAAAATGAAAGGTAAGCACCATAAGGCGCATGCAACTTTGGAAGGTCGAATATGCACAGAACGTTATTGGAGGCCTCCTTAAAAATGTGAAGAATTGGACGATCGAATATGAAAGGTTGCAACTTTCAATAAATGAGATTTATTATGCAAGAAAATCCAAACATCGGACAAACGTATCGAAAAATAGACACCCCTTAAAAGAAACTGTTCTATGGATTCAGCAAAAAAAATGAGAAAAAAGAAAAAAAAAATAGAGAGAGGGGAGGGTGTTTGAAGCCGACACTTCAATTGAGCTTTATAAGAATATAAAATAAGATGGAAAGTTGAGAGTCATATGGTGTTTATTATTTTATTTTAAGAAAGTTTTTTTAGAATTAATTTTTTTTAGTGAGTGAGCGAGGAGTACATTTTGTGATATATGAGTGGAGATTTAGCATTATAATCATGACCATTAAATCACATGGATGTGCAAACGTTTTTGGTACTTACATTAATACAAAACTGTTAAGAGTTAAACAATAGATGGATTGCTTAAATAACGGGATGGAAATTACACCATAGAGAGGAGGGGTGGATTAAATAATTGGAAGTTACCTATGCATGTTAAAATTAAAATGTACAAAAATTTGCAACACTTGAAAAAAAGAAGATAAAGTCAAATCCTATGATGTCAAGCCTCCTAATGTATCAGCTTTACATATATATATATGATTAAAAAAAAGATAAAGTCAATCCTATGATGTCAAGCGTCCTAATGCATCAACTTTATATATATATATATATATATATACACTAGTATGATGGCTCGCATAATGCGCAAACAATGAAATTAAACCATCATATAATTATAAAAAATGTAATTATTAGTTTGATACTTTTTACTATTACCAAAAAAAATACAGCATGAAAATTTTGAAAGATAGTTTACCTAATATCTAGTACTCTCTCTCCCCCTTTCTTCTCTCTTGTTGAAAAATGAAATAAGAAAACTCCTCATAAAAACTATATTTTTTAAATTTCATTATGATATATATAATAGTGATGATATTCTAGATAATAATCAACATAAATGTAATGTTCATTTAAATGTTTTTGTCTAAGTGGGGTTCATGGACCTTTGACGTATTTACCAAATCATGAAGATATTGAACTATATTAGTTAACTTCAACAAAAATATTATTAACATAAAATAATATGATAATAATTAATATTATTAACTTTACGACACTATTGTTTTATAAATATTCATTATAATTGTTATAATAATAATATAATTAAAATATTGTTGATACCTATAATATTAATCAATAAATATTTCATCAAATCAAAATATTTAAATGTTAGACTCAAACTTGAAATCTTTTTAATCTCTCGTTATATCTACATATGATAATATTTAATAATTTTATTATATAAGTGAAATTATATATGAGTATTTATTGGTCGCATTTTTTTATTATTTAATTATTATAATTCATGATTAAATTAATTGCATAATGTATACTTCCTAGATAGAGTAATATATATTTTTTGGGCCACTTAATTTGATAATAAAATATATTGATTAATAACTAACTAAATTGTGATAATTGAATTAGTCATATTGTTAAAATAATTTAATCACGCCCATTGAATAATCATATGATCTTGATCAAAGTCACTATTTAACTATTAAAAATCAATATATTATTGTTTTATTATTCTAATAAATAAAATTAATGTTCTGTACCCATTTTACATAAGATGTTTTACTTTTATATTACGGAAGAATTTAAATGTCCAAAATTACTAGCAAATGATTAATACTTAACTAAAAATATAGAGTCATAACCGTTCATTCCCCAATCAAAATGGAGACTTTAAAATCAAATATGAACCAATCATCATCGGCCATTTTCCTCTTTTTTCTAACGAGCACAAATATGCTTTACATGTACACGTTAAAAAAATCTACCCAACTGAAACGAAAAAATTGATCCCAAAATTCACAAACTCTCTTATTAAAAATTAGAGTAGTTTTTGGATAAAATGGGTGTCCTCCCAACTGAAATGGGGGACACTCCCCTCGTTAAAGGGCGCCCGTCCGATGCGCATGGGACAGACGCCGATTTAAGCCCGATTAAATCTTCAAAATCGTGAGGTCGGAGGCGGTTCGAGACGGCTCGAGGAGAATGGAAAATAATTGAGACGGTCCGGTCCGATCCGAGGTTCAAAAACGTGAAAAATTTTAACCTCCTTTATTCTGTCTCTTTTTCTCTCTCTCTTTTCCTCTCTCCCTCTCTCTGCGTCTCCGAGACCGGCGTTTCTCCTCTCCTCTCCATGTGGTTGTGCGACGTCGACGAGCACCGCCGCAATCCTGAGAACTCCCGGCAGCGTATGCGTGACGACCACGAGCACCGGCGCCGAGCACGCCCGCCGCAGACCTGCCCCACCACTGACCCCCTTCGAGGTCGAAATGCTCAGATCATCTTCATCCAGATCTGGTCGTCGCCGTCCTCCTTCGACCAAATCCGGCCAGATCTAGTCGTTGCCGGCCTCCTTCGACCAGATCTGGTCGTCGCCGGCCTCCTTCGACCAGATTCGGCCAAATTTGGTCGTCGCCCTGCTGTCGCGCACGACCCCGTCGGATGCCCTGCCGCGCTCGCACGACCCCGCCATCCTCCATACCGCACTCGCACGACCTTGCCGGACGCCCTGCCATGCTCGCACGATCCGCCGTCCGCCCTACCGCGCTCGCACGACCCCACCGGATGCCCTGCCGCGCTCGTACAACCCCGCCATCCGCCCTGCCGCGCTCGCACGACCCTTGCCGGACGCCCTGCCGCGCTCGCACGATCCGCCGTCCGCCCTGCCGCGCTCGCACGACCCCGCCAGATGCCCTGTCGTGCTCGCACGACCCCCCGTTCGCCCTGCCATGCTCGCAAGACCCCGCCGATCTCGCACGTAGCCGCCCGCCCTGCCGCTGAGCTCCTCAGGCCGCCGACCTCGCACATCCGCGACCCCGCCGACCCCCTCACGCTGCCGACCTCGCACAGGCGACCCGCTGAACGCACTCCGAGACCCGAATACCCCGCACTCCGCCGATAGCCGCCAAACTCAATTCTTAATTCTATGCACAAGATTAGTTGTAATTATTTAGTTGTTAATCATGCTGTAATTTATGTAGTTAATAATTATGTACAAATTAGTTGTAAATAGTTGTGTCCTTGCTAATTGTAGAAAAATAATGTGTAGTTAATAATTATGTTAATAAAATGACTGATGTTAATTAATATGATTTCTTGGGCTCTTCGTTTTATATGAATTTTACAATTATTCAAATAAGTGATCGAGCACATATCGGAATCAAGAAAATTTTACAATGATCCAAATAAGTGATCGAACACATATCGAGCACATATCGGATTCAAGAAACAATTATCCAAATAAGT
Source organism: Pontederia crassipes (assembly GCA_030549335.1). Lineage (NCBI taxonomy): Eukaryota > Viridiplantae > Streptophyta > Magnoliopsida > Commelinales > Pontederiaceae > Pontederia > Pontederia crassipes. The sequence goes on along the minus strand of CM060188.1, from coordinate 7,921,462 downwards.
GATGAAAAGTTAAGGAGAAATCAATGTGTTGTATATAGTTCATTATACTATACTAATTTCAATTGCCGACACCAACTATCAATTATGAAGATATCACAACTTCCTCACACTTTTGCATCTATTGGAACAAGTATCTTCATAATATTAGAGAGCATCTATCAAGGAATAGAACAAGTATCTTCATAATATTAGAAAGTACAAACTGCTAGAACTAGTAGTTCTAGCCGGTGTACATGCTTAATCCTAAGCAATATAGCAAATTACAACTAATTACATAGATTAACACCTAATTACAATGTCAATACGCAATGATTAACACCTAATAATAAGTCGATTAACAACTAATTACATCATGAGTGGGGTCGCCACCTCGGGGGTCGTCGATGGTGCGGGGTCAGCAGTCCTACGGGGTCGCGGCGGGGGTCGGCGAGCGGTGGGGGTCGAAGTGCGGTGGTGCGGGGTCGGCGAGCGCAACAGGGCATCCGGCGGGGTGGTCGGCGAGCGGCGGCGATGTGCGAAGGTGGCCAACGGGAGCGGCATGATGTAGCGTCCAGCGGCGTCCGACGGGTCATGCAAGCGCAGCAGGGCGGACGACAGGGTCGTGCGAGCGTGGTGGGGCGTCCGGCGGGGTCGTGCGAGCGCGGCAGGGTGGACGACGGATCGTGCGAGCGCGGTAGGGCGTCCGGCGGAGTCGTGCAAGCGCGGCAGGGCGGACGGCGAATAGTGCGAGCGCAGTAGGGCGTCCGGCGGGGTCGTGCGTGGCAGTAGGGCGACGACCTGATCTGAGCAGATCTAGAGGCCGGCGACGACCAGATTCGGGCCAGATCTGGCCCGATCTGGTCGAAGGAGGCCGGTGACGACCAGATCTGGATGAAGATGATATGAGCATTTCGACCTCGAAGGGGGTTGGCGGTGGGGCGGGTCTGCGGCGGGCGTGCTCGGCGCCGGTGCTCGTGGCCGTCGCGCAGATGCCGTCGGGAGTTCTCGGGATTGTGGCGGTGCTCGTCGACGTCGCACAGCCGCGGGGAGAGGAGAAACGCTGGTCTCGGAGACGCAGAGAGAGAGAGATAAAAAAAGAGAGAAAAAGAGAGAGAGAGAGAGTAAAGGAGGTTAAAATTTTTCACGCTTTTGTACCTCGGATCGGACCGGACCGCCTCAATTTTTTTTCCATTCTCCTCGAGCTGTCTCGAACCGCCACCGACCTCACGATTTTGAAGATTTATTTGGGCTTAGACCGGCGCCCGTCCAACCCCCGTTAAAGGGTGCCCGTCCGATGCGCATCGGACGGGCGCCCTTTAACGGGGGGAGTGTCCCCCATTTCAGTTGGGGGGACACTCATTTTATCCTTAGTTTTTTAGAATAATTAAAACCACTTGTTTCAATTAAGGCTCCTAACAAAAGAATAGGAGGAACCAACCCGAACCAAATATATATTTTATAAAATATTATAATTAAAATATTATCTCAACTTTCAAATAATATTTCAAAGTTTTACATTCTTTTACCCATATTTATTAGATTAAGTATATTGTTGACTTATTATATTATGGTTAAACTTGAATATCATCTAGTTATTAATCTATTTTAATAAAATTTGCATAAAATTGATTATAATAATTTAAATTATAATGTGATATTATGATAGTTTACTCTTTTTTTCATGAACATAGAGTTAAATATTATTTTTTTAAAACGTAGTTTGTGAAATTTTTAATGTCTATATTTTTTTTAAAAAAATATTTTAAGTAGGTCTCTGACCCGAAGAAATTGAGACCGTTTGGGTTAGTGTTTTTTTTCGAAAAAAATTTAGAGTGATCTCTTACACTCTAAAACACCATTCAAAATTTAAAGATTAATTTTTTTCGACTAAAAAACTATCCAACTCGAATCACTTTCACCCTTGGCCATGTACCCTCCCCTCAAAGAGGGTGATGGTTGTAATATTAAAAATTAGAAGTGTCCTTAATTTATGCTTAAAATATATAATTATATTTTATAGATATAAAATAGTTAATTTATTGGACCTGATTGCTACATATTGTAATAATATATTTATAGTTACTTCATTTGATGTTTTTGCAAATTATGATATAATAAATTTAGATATTGACGTATTCTCAATGAGTTTATGTAACTCGATGTTAAATACATAATATAGTTAGATATTGATAGTAATAAATTGATAATTTTCTTTAACAAAAAAAAATATTTTTTTTATTTTTTGTTGTAAGACAACTTATCATAATATTTCCTTCCTATACATACATATATATATATATATATTCTTAGTCACCCAATTATTTGATATAATAGCATCTTACATATCATGTATTGTTCCAATTGTCATTTTAAAATATATCTTATGTCATAATTTTTTTATACATAATTCATTATTATTGAAATATAACATTAGTCACCTACATTTTATTATTTTGATTAGTTTATATGAGGTTTTATGTTAACTAACACATGATATGATCTATATATTTCGTATTTATGATAAAAGTCTTATTTAAATATACAATGAAAGTTTATTCTCTTCGTATGCTATATAGAGATTGGGAGGGGAAAAAAGTGGAAGACAATTATGCACGGTCGCGTGATGATCCAATTGCTGAAAAATCGTGTACGATTTTAGCCATTAAATTTAAATTGAATGGCCGAAAAAATGAGAGCAAGGTGCTCCCAAACTTAGTTGGGAGCGTCCTCGTTAAATCCTATTTTTTAATGTAATAATAGCATAAGAAAGTATTAAAATAATTAAGAAAATATTCGTACAAGATTTTTAAAATTTGAGAAAAATGTTAAAAGTTTTGTTTTCTGTAATTATATTTTAATTTTATGTAATTATTTGTTTTACCCAATTATGAGTTTAATTATAATGAAATTATTTGTTTTATATGATTATTAATTATCATTGAAATTTAATTATTATTGAAATTTAACATTAGACAGCTACATTTTATTCTTTTGATTAATTTATATAATTATTTGTGTTATCTAACAACATGATTATTCCATTATTTGTTAAAAAAATATTATTATTTAAATATAAAGTGAACAATTATTCTCTTTGTATGCTATAATTAATTTAATGTAATAACATCGTTCCAATGATCATTTAAAAGTATATTTAATTTAAACATTTGTTAGACATAATTGAGTATTAATGAAATTTATTATTTAACTTATAACATTTTGTGATCCACATGATTATATCATTTGTCTAATTAATAAATTATCCTGCGAAAGTGACAGCTTTCAATTTGTTAAGTGTGCGTAATAGTAAACCCAACCCCCTAATATCAAAGATAATTACAAAAGCTCATGCAAACTAATCAAAAGAATAAAATGTAGTTGATTAATGCTAAATTTCATTAATAATTAATTATGTATAAAAATGATGAAGTGAAATATATTTCTCAATGACAATTGGGACAATTAGTTGCTAAAACCCTAATGTTCCTCTCGTTTCATCTGAACCCTGACTCAGCCCGATCCCGAGCTCCGCCCGCACTCGCCTTCGCAGCCTTCACCCGATCTTGACCTCCGCTGGCCGCGCTTCGCCTCGTCCGACTCCGTCGCCGGCGTCTGCCTTCAACCCCGCCAGCTTTCGAAGGTTCGGCGCTCCTCGCCTCGAAGGCCCCCCCAAACTCCCGATCGGCCTATCGCCTCTCCTCACCCACTCCGTTCTCTGCTTTACGGTGGAACAAGGTCTACCTTCTCCTATATGCATATGCTTTTCATATGTTTCTGCTATTAAATTCACTGCAACCCCAATTAACGGTGGATATTTAATTTACCTCTATTAAATCCAAATCCCATTACGTTGTTCCTTGATCTTTAACTTGATAAATTTGTTTTAGTCCATGGCGGCACCCTGTGTTAAGAAGAAAAGAAAGACGCTTGTTCACTCCTTTTGTAACAAAAGAGTGAATGCGGGATGACTGCACAAGCCGCTAGTCATACATTTTCCTCTCAAAAGAAAAGGAAAAGAGAAGAGCGATAACCATTGATGTCCTTGAAAATTAGCATCTGATATATTGGGATTTCGAGCAGTAGCGACGAGATCTTCTCAGGCTGCTTTCTCGATTTGTTTCGGAGGAGCTCTCTCGTTTTTACAAAAACCCAACTTCAACTACGAGGGTTGCTTTTCCGTGTATTGGTATTTCAGATCCTATGGTAAACAGAGATTCTGATGCCAAAGGTTCAATCTTTTTGACAAGAAGTCTCAATACAATATGGAAAATTCGATTTTTTTTAGCTGCCAAAGTCCTGGTTCCATGTTTAAAATATCTTCTTTTACCAATTATAGAGGCTTATCCTGTATTGCCAGATGAATTACAAACTGCAAAGGGAATCAAATTTGTCTCCACCCAGGCCCAAGAAGCTCTTATGGATTACCTTCACAATACCAGGGGTTTGTATTTCACTGATGCTGAGCATATCAGCAAGCACTGTCCTAATTTTCTCAGCAATATTCTGAAGAAGGTGGAAAATGAAGAAGTTGTCAATAGAGCCTTGGGCTGGTTCTTTTGATATAATCTGATCAATGAGTTTGAGCCATTCTTTGAGAGCATTGGTCTGAAACCAAGTGAGATATCTGCCTTTCTTCCTTTCAGATGATGAAAAGTTGATCGTCAATTATCATGCTTTATGCAATTATGGCATTGCACGTGGTAAGATCGGAAAGATATATAAAGAAGCTGCTGAAATCTTTGCTTATGATTTTGGTGACATGGATCAACGAATAGCGTCGTATGATCCATGTAGCCGACCCCACCTACTGGGATAAGGCTTTGTTGTTGTTGGAGATGAAGCTCCGCAGATATGAAGAATTGGGTTTTAGTAAAGTATCGTAATTAAAGTACTTGTTTCTTCTAGCCATATTTTTTTGGTTGGAGGTGTCAATAAAGAGTTCGTGAAGGTAATAGAAAAGGTGGAACAGATGTCTTTAAAGAGAGTTTGGATTGCAGGTGTTTTGTCAGAAAAAGATATAAGTGGAGCAACATGCTTGTATTTTTACAATTTCTTATGGAGCTTGGCTTTACTAATAAAGATCTAGGGACTCTAATAAGAAAAACAATCGGGATTGTTGCTTGATGGTTCAGGGAATGCAGTGTTTTTACTAGTTGGATTGCGAACAAAATCAGGTGGAACAAAAAGAAAGTTGTTTATCCTTTTTTCAAAGGTCTCAAACATACCAATCAGATCTTTTAGGAAGAACTTGTGGCGAGGATTGCTATTTCTAATTGAAATTGAAATGAATGTAATGCTGAAGACAACAACAACAACAAAGCCTTATCCCACTGGGTGGGGTCGGCTACATGGATCATACGACGCCCTGTAGCCATACATGGGGTCGGCTACATGGGGTCGGCTACAGGAAGGGTCGACATTCAGAAAATTTTGTTAAGCCATACAAAATTTTAATCTTAATAATAATAACAATGATCGCACGTCCCAAGTTCCAACGATCAAAGCTGGCTGCTTCCCTTCGCTGTTACTTGTTATTATTATTATTAAGATTATGTTTAAATTTAATTTCTTTCCAACATCCGAACACGAAAGCCACAAGGCTTGATTTCTTTTCTTCTTCCTGTGTTTCCTGTTTCTGACTCCTTCTAGTGTTCTGATGACTTGATCACTTCAGCAGTATCGCGTGATTCCAAATATTGTAGTCTATTTTTCCTTAAATCTGGTAGTTTTTTTTATTTATTCTGGCGATGGCATCACCATTTTTGTTTCATTCTGTGCAGGCTGTGCTGAAAAATTGAACCCTAATTTCGAGAACGGTTGCGGCATGGCGTTTGCTCCCCCTTCTTTCCCTCCTCCTTCTCCGATGATGCATCCGCTGGTCGTCGCACAGCAGATGATCGAGGACACTGGAGGTGGCAGCGGTGGCGATGGTGCCATAGCTACCCTCTTGGTCCGGCACCTCCCGGAGGCCATTCCAGTTGACATGCTCACCCGTCTCTTCTCTCATTACGGTGCCTCTGGCGTCCGTCCGTGCGCCGGCGGGAGGTAATCTGGAGCTCTTCCAGGGTTTCATCAAACCCCTTTTATCGATGGTTGATGAATTATGTAATGAACTGAAAACTTTCATCCTTAAAGAGATGGAAGCTTGTGTCAGTCCAAAAAATGGAGCCTTTTCTATTGGAGGGGAATGTAATTATCAGATACAAATTCTGTGCAGAATGCTGGTTTTGGTACATTGTCAGATGGGTTAATGCAAATCAGCTGAGCATTTTAGTTTTTTTTTTCATTTTATGAATTTGTCTTTATGCAGATTTTGTACAAACATTTTTTTCTACTTTGGAGTTAACTATGATCATTTAAGGCTAAAAAAGCTGAAGTTGAATGTAATTTGATGCTTCTTGGAATCAAAGGATGATATCAATTTATATTAACGTTTCTGGCTTAAAAATCTAGAAACTGCTGAAATTTAGAACATGCTATATTTTGTTAACCGTGGTATTAAACAAGCATATAGAATTACTTTAAACACAATTGGAGTTATTTATGGTGACAATATTATCCCATAATTTCAACTACTAATTTAATGTGTTTTCTAAGGATTTGGATTTTTTTCATGCTGTCAATAACATTATGGTTATTATACAAGACTTGTTGTTTCTATGTAGGGATCTATGATTACATTTTATTACCTTGTAGATTGAGAAATTGTGCCTTTGTGGATTTCAAAGATGAAGCGCTGGCTACTCAAGCGCAATCACAACTGAACAGGTGCTTGCTTCTTACAGACACAATCTTAGCAATATACTTTTTTTTATTGTTGAAGGTTATTTTTGCCTCGGAGAATGGGTGCCTTCGGTTTTCCTGTTATCTGTAGTTCATGCATACATTTCAAACGTTAATCAGAAGTCTGACTACAAACCGTTTCAATTTCATCGCTCCATTGTTTTTATTATTTCTTGATCTTCTCTTTTTCCTTTGCTTTGTGGAGATATTTTGTAGATTGAGATTTGTTGGAAAGGTCTTGACAGTTGAGAGAGCAGGAAAGATGAATTCCAAACGTGCGGACCCTCAAAATGAATATCAAATGCAAGATTTGCCGAAATCATCCCATCCAAAGGAGTCTTCTGGAAACTTAAAGAATATAGTGTCTAGTAGTGAACCTATTGCTCCGAGGCTTGGCATTGACTATCCATTTCCACCAGATCTTGAGTATGCTCTTCCCTAACAAGCATTTACTCATGAAATATCATTTTACTGCTTGATTTAATTTAATACTCACCAGGATTATCTGTCATAAATAGTAATTAATTTTGTGAAAATTTCCTCACTGTTTTTATTTTGTCCCAAATCTATCATATCTTTGTTCTTGTTTACGTTAAAAAATTTTCTTGTGTTAATGTGGCACTGTCACAGGAAAAATATTCATCATGTGACACATCCACTTCAACAACAACAACAAAGCCTTATCCCACTAGGTGGGGTCGGCTACATGGATCATACGACGCCATTCCGCTCTATTAGTAACATATTCGTCGATCCATGTTCATGAGATTCGACAGGGTTTTACGCTGGCTGTCGGGGCCTAACACAACCCTCCTCCTTTATTCGGGCTTGGGACCGGCTATAAAACATAGGCGGAGTTATCCACTTCAATGCTTAAGTAAAAAAAATAGTTTTATAACGAACCTGCAATAATGGAGAGAAAAAATATTTTTTTCCTCCTTTTATTTTATACACAATATATTCGTTGATCCATGTTCATAAGATTCGACAGGATTTTATGCTGGCTGTCGGGGCCTAACACAACCCTCCTCCTTTATCCGGAATGATCATATACGTGAACGAGTCGGAGTGGCTCCTATTAGTGAGAAAATGGTAGAGAATCGTTTGAGATGGTTTGGTCATGTTCAGAGAAGACCATTAGATGCGCCAGTAAGAAGAGTAGATCAAATAATTTGGAGTCCGATTAAAAGAGGGAGAGGGAGGCCAAGGCGGACACTTGGCGAACTAATAGAGCAAGATCTATTGGTGAATAATATACCGAAAGGTTTGGTTACTAATAGAGCGGAATGGCGTCGTATGATCCATGTAGCCGACCCCACCTAGTGGGATAAAGCTTTGTTGTTGTTGTTTATTTTATACAAATATTAGTGTATCTGTACCGTATTGATACTTCTTTGACAAGGTGGTATTGTCATGTCAACAAAATGAAAAATTTTAGCATAAAAAAATAGCTTATGAAATATTTGATGGCATATACAAATTCTTTTGTCAAAATAAAAGTTCATGATAAAACTGAGGCAAAAATAGATTTTGAAAAAAATCTCGTTACTTTACGGAAAAAGTGACATGAATTGATTGGTTTCTCATTCTGTGACAAAGGAATAAAAGAAACAGAATGGTACATCATAAGCATTTCAGTTTTCAAGGGCTTTTGAACATGGCTGTTTATCCATCATGACAAAATCAGTAATGGATTCTCAGATTTGAACTGAATGGAACACATACTTTTATTAGATGTTTATTATTAGGATAGATTGTATAAAAAAGTCTGAACTTTTGCGTTGGTTTCAAATCTGGCCTAAGCTATTACATGGGGTTGATTATATAAGGATTTTCAAAGTATGGTACAACAACAACAACAAAGCATTATCCCACTAGGTGGGGTCGGCTACATGGATCATACGACGCCATTCCGCTCTATTAGTAACCAAACCTTTCGATATATTATTCACCAATAGATCTTGCTCTATTAGTTCGCCAAGTGTCCGCCTTGGCCTCCCTCTCCCTCTTTTAATCGGACTCCAGATTATTTGATCTACTCTTCTTACTGGCGCATCTAATGGTCTTCTCTGAACATGACCAAACCATCTCAAACGATTCTCTACCATTTTCTCACTAATAGGAGTCACTCCGACTCGTTCACGTATATGATCATTCCTAATCTTATCTAATCTTGTATGACCACACATCCATCTCAACATCCTCATTTCGACTACCCTCACTTTACGTTCATGTTGTCCCTTCATAGCCCAACATTCACTACCATATAATACTGCTGGTCTTATAGCAGTACGATAGAATTTTCCTTTAACTTTATTGGGTACTTTTCTATCACAAAGAACTCCAGTGGCTTTCCTCCACTTACACCAACCAGTTTGAATTCTATGATTAACATCGTCATCAATCTCACCATCTTGTCTTACAATTGATCCTAAATATTTAAACTTTGTCATTTGAGGAATTATATCCTCCCCTAGCCTAACTTTCAAATCGTCTCTAAGTTGTTTATTTGTGAAATTGCTATGCATATATTCTGTTTTATTCATACTTAAACGAAAACTCTTTGACTCTAACGTATTTCTCCATATTTTCAATTTTGTATTAATCTCTTCTCTTGAATCCGCTAAAAGTACTATATCATCCGCAAATAGCATGCACTTAGGTACCTCCTCTGTGATACTCTCGGTTATAGCATCGATAACTAAGTTAAATAGATACGGGCTTAAAGCTGATCCTTGATGTAGGTCAATTCCTATAGGAAATTCATTTGTCTCACCTCCGGGTGTCCTAACCCTAGTCAATGCCCCATCGTACATATATTGTATTACCTTAATGTATGCAACATTCACCCTCTTCTTTTGCAAGGCTTTCCAAAGTACATCCCTTGGTACCCGATCATACGCCTTCTCTAAGTCAATGAAAGTCATATGTAAGTCTCTTCTCTTACTTCGATACTTCTCCATCATCCCCTGTAGTAAATAAATCGCCTCTGTAGTGGATCTTCCTGGCATGAACCCAAATTGTCTCTCAGAAATACTAGTCTCCATTCTCAATCTATACTCAATCACTTTTTCCCATAATTTCATTGTGTGACTCATAAGTTTAATCCCTCTATAATTTGCACAATTCTGAATATCCCCTTTATTTTTGTAAATAGGAAAAATCTATCTGGATAGAAATATGTTGTTGGTCTTCTTACTTTACCTTATTTATACTTCATATTCTATGTGCATATTTCTGATAAATTTTCTTTTGAAGAGATGGGGCCATGAACTCATTTCGACAAAGCAAACTTTGAGAGTAATAACTAATATCTGAAATAGTTAATTAGGAATTGATATAGTTTCTGGCTCGCCTTGTGCTCCTTTCTTCCTTGATTTATAGTTTTCTCAGAATTGACAAAGGATTAATACCCATCATGCCGGTACAAAGGATTTTGAACGATCTTAATATTGTATAAGGCCAAATAACGAAAGCTATCCAATCCTTCTATTGCTCAGGGCACTTCCTCGTAGGCTGGGAAAAAACTAACCTAATGTTCATCCCCAAGAATCCAACCCCTAAAATTGTCAAAGACTACAAACCAATTGCATTGTACAATGTGCTGTACAAGTTGTTTGCCAAGATTCTTGCCGATAGCATAGGAACATCCATAACACATTCATTGCACAAAGAATAGCACACTCAATGAGAAGTGGACGGCAAGAATTTTCTCATGATTAAAATGGATATGGAGAAGGCGTTTGATAGATTGGCTTGGGATGCAATAGTTAAGATCATGACACTAATGAGCTTCGCTAAAAAATTTATTACTTCGGTTTATAGTTGTATCACCTCTCCTATCTTCAATAGTTAAGATGCCACGTGTCGTAGCAGCTTCACCTCGGCAAGATGAAGATATCACCTTGCAGATTTCTGTGAGTACCGAGGCACTTGCGCATGATTTGTGCGATTCTACCAGGCTGACTACAACGGCGCCCCAGCTGCAGTCCTCTAACATGTCTCACGGGAGACGAAGCATCTGCCTTGGCAATAAACGACAATTTCCTCCCTCTTTCTGCTAGAACGAAGTCTGGTGGTTCTCATGGCTTCCGCAATGATGCAAAATCTTGTTTTGCAGAGACAGTCCACTCCTTGGGAGCTGGGGGCCCATGGCACCACCTTTGGAGAATACCTCCGCTGAGGAAGTGGCTCGTTCTCCCTCACCAGCGGCGCTTGAGGCTCCATCGACTGATGATCGCTGCGCCTTTCCTTCTGGATGATCAGACGTGGTGGATCCGAAGGTGGCGGACCCTGAAGGGTTTAGGCATGTCCACCGATGACATGGTGCCAGACCTGGCGCATCTCGGCAGCATTTGGCGATGGGCCGGCCGGTCCAGCGCTTTCTTAGGTACTCACGGAGTGGTGTAAGACGAAGGACAGTAGTGGGCAGGGGCTCGCCCACCCACAAGGCGACTACGGCATCCTTATGCCAACCTTGCAAGAAGAACGGCAACTCAATGGAGGATCAACGTGCAAATGATGGGGAAAAATTGATTGTAGGTCCTGCCCCACCTCCTGGTCTGACAGACGTAATGACTGCATTGGGGATAGGCGTGATGAATCGGAACACTAGACCTGTGAAGTCGGCTAAGAAATCTTGTGCCGCAGATGTAGCTGGTGACGCTGTGGTAGCCGCTGAAGCTGATTCCACTCTGATATACGACCCTGACGAAGTTGCCTTGGTGGCTCGGGCTTGTGGTATCAGGCGAAAGCTTGTCCGCAATCCAATTGGTCATTAGCCGGACGTCGCCCAAATGTAAGGGGCAATCTGTAGCCGGACGTCGCCAAAATGTAGGGGGCAATATGGCTTCGTGGCATTTGATTGATGTGCACTTTTGATTGATGGGCAAGGTGTGATGGTTAGTGGTGCATGCTTTTTTATTTTGGTCTATGGGTGTGGCTCTGTGTAGCCATTTTTTCGATTTTAGGTAGCGTGTTGATGTTGTCATGTCCTGGTCATGTGCCACAATGTTTCTGGTGGCCTTTCTGTCAACCTACTTTAACCCCTATTATTATTAATGGAACTCCTGGATGACTACCTTCTTGCTAGTCATCCTTTCTCGTTTCAAAAAAAAATATTTAGGAGTCCTAGTTTCAAAACAAAGACTTTCTGTCAACCAAAGCTACTTAGGTTGGGTGCGATCATACCAGCACTAATGCACTGGATCTTATCGGAACTCCGAAGTTAAGCGTGCTTGGGCGAGAGTAGTATTAAGATAGGTGACCTTTTCAGAAGTCCTCGTGTTGCACCCCTAGAGAACGTTTAAGAGTGGAGGATGACAACAACAAAACATACATCACATATGTATCCAGACAGCACCGTGCAACACCTATAGCATATCTGTGGTCAATTTGGTCACACAGAAATGCAGTCATATTCAGAGGGGAGCAATGCTATGTGGAGAACCTGATGTTGATGACCCATCACATGACGCGACACTGGCGAACAAGCACCGAATGAATTCTATTCAAACGGTGTAACCAGTCATTGAACTTGTTTAAATTGGATATAATTCCTCAAGTGACAAAGTTTAAATATTTAGAATCAATTGTAAGACAAGATGGTGAGATTGATGACGATGTTAATCATAGAATTCAAGCTGGTTGGTGTAAGTGGAGGAAAGCCACTGGAGTTCTTTGTGATAGAAAAATACCCAATAAAGTTAAAGGAAAATTCTATCGTACTGCTATAAGGCCAGCAGTGTTATATGGTAGTGAATGTTGGGCTATGAAGGGACAACATGAACGTAAAGTGGGGTAGCCGAAATGAAGATGTTGAGATGGATGTGTGGTCATACAAGATTAGATAAGATTAGAAATGATCATATACGTGAACGAGTCGGAGTGGCTCCTATTAGTGAGAAAATGGTAGAGAATCGTTTGAGATGGTTTGGTCATGTTCAGAGAAGACCATTAGATGCGCCAGTAAGAAGAGTAGATCAAATAATCTGGAGTCCGATTAAAAGAGGGAGAGGGAGGCCAAGGCGGACACTTGGCGAACTAATAGAGTAAGATCTATTGGTAAATAATATACCGAAAGGTTTGGTTACTAATAGAGCGGAATGGCGTCGTATGATCCATGTAGCCGACCCCACCTAGTGGGATAAGGCTTTGTTGTTGTTGTAACCAGTCATTGAACTTGTACATATTATCCCACAACAATAAAATTGGATAATTGCAATCATGACAATCATCCTTTCCCCTTTAAAAAAAAATATTTCTGGATGGAAGATGTTAAGCCTTAACCAAGCTGGAAGAAGTACCCTGCCAAATCATGTACTCAGCTTTGTCTACCTATCTAATGCCACAATTAGAGAAATAAAACAAGTCTTTCCTTTGGTCCTCCTCTAGCGAAAAACAAATGACACACCAAATTAATTGGTGCACTTTCCAATTACCAAACAATTGACGGTGGGCTTGGAACCAGAAATTCCTACCATTTTGGATCAGCTCTATTAGCTAAAAAAGTCATGTCACTCTTTAACATGTGGTCCAAGATATTAATCAATAAATATGAACTATTATTCCCTTGGCAAACTTGTGATGCTGTTAAAACCATGGCCTGGAGCTGAAGATTAATTCAAAATGCACAGCAAGATATAAACTCCGCCTATATTTTATAGCCGGTCCCAAGCCCGGATAAAGGAGGAGGGTTGTGTTAGGCCCCGACAGCCAGCATAAAATCCTGTCGAATCTTATGAACATGGATCAACGAATTCGTCGTATGATTCATGTAGCCGACCCCACCTAGTGGGATAAGGCTTTGTTGTTGTTGTTGTTGTGTTGTTGCACAGCAAGATATAAGATTATGCCTCCTTAATCAGATAGGCCAGACTTCACACAAACTTAAGGTGTGATCCTTGGATATTTAATGTACCAATTATCTATAAGCCATCCTTTTCAAGTTTCAATATTAGTATGCAAGAACATGATGTAGATCATCTTATTCACAATGCCTGATATGGGGAAAGAGCATGACAAGCCTACAATGAGTACAATAGTTCTGATATATCTGAGAAGGCATGTTCTCACCTCACTACCTTAGTCAAATGCGATCCTCCACCCCTGGGTTGGATAAAGCTAAACTCGGATGGCTCTTTTTCTAGTTTAATCTTGGAGGGAGGGATTGGATTTATTGTTAAGAGATTCAAATGGTAAACAGGTGCCAACCATAAGAATTTTGTCAGGCTGCTAGAAGCAGAGGCGTGGGTTGATATCATCAACTTCTAGCAAGAGAGGGCGCAAAAAGTTAGTTATGGAAAGTGATTCATTGATAATTATCAACATACTCCAACGTCATACAAAAATGTCCTTGGAAATTGAGACACACAATTGAGGATTGCTGATTATTTCTATCACTTTTGAGGATGTATTTTCCATCATATTTATCATGAAGCTTAGCCGACCCCACCTAGTGGGATAAGGCTTTGTTGTTGTTGTATTTATCATGAAGCTAATCAAGCGGCCAATTGTATCACAAACCTTGCTAGGAAAGAGCTTTTGGACCTTTTTTGGGAGGACTCGTTACCTCATGAGGTCGTTCGTATACTATATTATGACAACTCCGACTTTTGATTAGTAGGAACATATGAATATCTTCTTTTCATAGAAAAAGTTTGTGCTATGGCCATGAGAAGTTGAATTTGATTTACATGGACCTCACATAAAGTCTGTTATTTTTCTTGATGATGAACATTCTTGAGTGAGTCACAATTGCCGCTGCATCAGCAGTCCGTGGAAGGCACATCACAGACCGGGCCAGTTTCGCCGGATGCTTATGTTGGCGCTGATGGAGATCACGGGGCGGATGAGGAGTCTAGCCTCGGTGTGGAAGCTACCGGCCTCCGACGTACCCGCTGGCTGGCACTGGCAAGAGGCGTGGCCTTACACCGGCCCCTACAGTGCATGCTCACCCACATGAAACATCCGGCACTGCCACCATCGGAGGGACAACAGTCGCTCACATAGTGATCGTCGCTACTGCCGTCAGTGAGACAACAGCCGTCCATGCAGCCATCGTTGTTGCTGCCCGAACAGCCCGTGGCCAAGGGTGCACCACTGACTGCGCCAGACTTGCTGGTTTCCGAGGACAGGGATGATGGGGTGCGCCTCCTCACCGGGTTGTTGGATGAGAAGATTTGTCTAGTTGCGGAGGCCGCCGGCCTCCGCCACACACGTCAGCGACCTCATGCCAGAGGAGAGGCCTTTCAACAAGGGGATGCTAAACACATGGAGGGTGGCGTTTGAATGGACGGAGCGCCCGATGACTGTTTGGGGGTCTAGGGATTTCTCATTATCGGAAGACTGTTTTCATGACTCGGAGGTTGTACGGCGGTCACTTCAAGGTTTAGCACGACATAGGTGGAGGTGGAGGATGCCATTTTGGCACCAGCGCAGCCGATTCACTCTTGGGTGGGGAGAGAGGCCTGGTGAAGTTTTTGTACTCAGCATCTTCTTTATTTGGGGATCTAGGTCTTGGCTTGACGTGATATTTTCCTTTTATTGCTGCTCTCCTTTTGAGAACCTACACTTGTACATGACTTCCATTCCACAGTTATATATATTTGGATGACAACCACACACCTGGTGGTCATTCTTTTTCTCCTAAAAAAAAAAAACATTTTCTACATGCAATTTCCAATGAATAAATTTGGACCGCCTCGAAGAAAAAATAACTTAAGAGGATGCCTAAGTATATATATCCTCGGGTGTGATTTTTCTGTTCTTTTTATCTTGAGGGGTGATTTTCTTTTTTCGTTATGTGTGCTAAACATGTAGCTTTTTGAATAAGTATGCTGGTTTTCTTTCAAAAAGAGTTGGTTTTAGATATATCTTAATAAGTTGGATCTATGAGAGTGTCAACTAGGTCATTGTATTCTCAGCTGGTGCAACCTGTTTGAAATGGCATCGCATTTTTGGTATTTATTCTAAAAAAAAAAAAAAAATAACTCCGCCTATATTTTATAGCCGGTCCCAAGCCCGGATAAAGGAGGAGGGTTGTGTTAGGCCCCGACAGCCAACATAAAATCATGTCGAATCTTATGAACATGGATCAACGAATATATTGTGTTAATGCTAGGTCGTTACCCGTAAGTAACGCGCTGTACAGCTCGGGTACAGTGATAAGAGAGCAAGAGCCGCTGCATCCTGGTTACTAATAGAGCGGAATGGCGTCGTATGATCCATGTAGCCGACCCCACCTAGTGGGATAAGGCTTTGATAGTAATGTATTCTAATAAAAAATACTATATATTTGAAAATGTGTCCTTAGAACTTTACATTTCGTCAATTGGATGTATTCTTCCAGATGGTGCTAAATTGTATTTTCTAATTCACAGATATGCATATCCCCCACCCGATGGAAATATATTAACAAATATTGTTAATGCCCTGATTGCCGTTCCTCGATTTTATGTGCAGGTTTGTAATCATTGTATCCTTTTCCTGCAAATTTTGGCAGTACATGACGAATGACATAGTATATTTGTTGACTTTTTTAGCTGTAAAATTGTAGGTCTTGCATTTGATGAATAAGATGAACATTCCAGCTCCATTTCGTGCTGCATTGCCTACTCCACCCTTGCCACCATCAGTTCCTGCTCCTCCTCCACCACCACTCCCTACTACAACAAAGCATCTGGATCATCTCTCAAGTGATGAATCTGAGATGGAATCCTCAGAAGTAGAAAATTTTCTTTTGGTTCATGGGTATCAAACATAGCAAACAATATTTTTGTTTGATAAAATGGTTGCGTTTGCATTTGCTTTAATAAATTTACAGGATGAAGCTGATCTCCGTAGTCACAAGCGGGTGAAACGTGAAGCCATTGTGGGTCCGGCAGTTGATAAAGCTGTGGCACATGAAGATGTTGGATTGAAACCTGCGTCATTGACACCAAATGAAGTTCCTGTAATCAAGAAGAAAAACCCAATACTACAGGTTCTCACTTTCCAAAGAGAGATTGCTTTCTACATTGTTAAGAAGACAAATGCCTTTTGAAGCGTGACTGAACATTGTGATAATTGCAGATAAAGATTGCCCCTAAGCAAGTAGTGAAGGAAACAACAGACACAAAGGAAGCAGATACAGGGAAGGAACATTTAGAACACAAACTCTTTGCTACACCTCATGAAATAGAGAGTGGAAGACTGCCTCCAGAGGAAATATTATCTCTGCCCATGTTCAAGGTAGGATAACTTTTCTGTTCTTTTGTGCTTTTGCCTTTTTATTGTTGCTTAAGATTCAGTATCTTCAGATGAGAAATAAAGCATGTATATGAATAGGGTGATTGTGTTCACGTGATGTTTGATTTGTCTGCTTCATGCGGTTAGATCTTCCTTTCGCACCATATGTTTTTGGCTTTCACTATATGGAAGTAGTTGTTCTGTTCATTACTATTCCTACTGCAAACTTGGAATTAGTAGCTGAGACACAACCTGTGACACTGTGCATTGTATGTTTCTCTTTTCACTCTCCTTGTATTTTGTTCATTTCTTAAATGCATTCAAGAAGGAAAAGAAATTCTGGAGAGATTCTTTGGACATAGATGCATGTATAAATGGCAAAATGTGGCTTAACTGACGAGATACAGTAGAAGATTTTGATAGATGTCAGCGTGTGATTGTAAAACTATTTTCCTTCCATATGCTTGTATAAGTGTCAAGGGAGAATTAATTTTGGATGAAATTCAGTATGTTTTTCTTATTTGTAATTTGTATTAATATATTTCACCTTATAAGCTTTAAGCCCGTATCTATTTAATTTAGTTATCGATGCTATAACCGAGAGTATCACAAAGGAGGTACCTAAGTGCATGCTATTTGCGGATGATATAGTACTTTTAGCGGATTCAAGAGAAGAGATTAATACAAAATTGGAAATATGGAGAAATACGTTGGAGTCAAAGGGTTTTCGTTTAAGTAGGAATAAAACAGAATATATGCATAGCAATTTCACAAATAAACAACTTAGAGACGATTTGAAAGTTAGGCTAGGGGAGGATATAATTCCTCAAGTGACAAAGTGTAAATATTTAGGATCAATTGTAAGACAAGATGGTGAGATTGATGACGATGTTAATCATAGAATTCAAACTGGTTGGTGTAAGTGGAGGAAAGCCACTGGAGTTCTTTGTGATAGAAAAGTACCCAATAAAGTTAAAGGAAAATTCTATCGTACTGCTATAAGACCGGCAGTATTATATGGTAGTGAATGTTGGGCTATGAAGGGACAACATGAACGTAAAGTGGGGGTAGCCGAAATGAAGATGTTGAGATGGATGTGTGGTCATACAAGATTAGGAATGACCATATACGTGAACGAGTCGGAGTGGCTCCTATTAGTGAGAAAATGGTAGAGAATCGTTTGAGATGGTTTGGTCATGTTCAGAGAAGACCATTAGATGCGCCAGTAAGAAGAGTAGATCAAATAATTTGGAGTCCGATTAAAAGAGGGAGAGGGAGGCCAAGACGGACACTTGGCGAACTAATAGAGCAAGATCTATTGGTGAATAATATACCGAAAGGTTTGGTTACTAATAGAGCGGAATGGCGTCGTATGATCTATGTAGCCGACCCCACCTAGTGGGATAAGGCTTTGTTGTTGTTGTTGTTGTATATTTCACCTTATAATTTGATTGATTTCTGTGACATGTTGAAATGTAATTCAAAAGTTGACCATGAGAAATTTGTTTGAAAGAAGTTTTATTATTTAAAGTATATTCTTATTAATATGCAGAGTTTTATAATTTTCGATCTTAAATCCCTTTTATGGTCTTATAACAAGGTAACTCTTTGGTAGCATATTCCTTGTTCTTGTTATTGTGGTAATGCAAATATGTAAGTCAATTGAGCATTTGCAGTCATTGCAGCATTTATTGGCTACTTTAAAGCTGCGTATCATGAATTTATCTAATTGAGAAGACCATTTTGGATGTCACTACTTTACATTATTATTGACCAGAATGATCGATGTTGCAGAACTATTCTCCTGGAAACCCAGCAAGCGTCTTGTATATCAAGAATTTAGCTAAAGATGTCATTGTTGATGACTTCTACTTCATATTTGGTAAGCTGTCAAATGATTACCATTTGCTTTTGACATTTGAGTAAAGATTTCCCTTGAAGATGGATCCAGTTTATAATCAGTTCTCAAATTGATTTATATTTCTGCAATTGGTCATTATGATGCCTTTTGTTACTTTGCTAACTGCATTTTCAGGGTCATTGTTTCAAAGTGTTGATGCTGCTAGGGATGAGCTGAATATTAAACTAATGCAGGTTAGCATTCAGACTTTCTCAAGTGCCTAGATTATGCACTACAAGAACCAGATATTTTCAATTGTTATTGGAAGTTAATTTGCGTTGGTTCTAATGACCAAATGTAACGAGTTTGGTATTATACTTTGAGCTGTTTGAAAGTTCATATTTCTTGTTAGTGACCTTCAAATCAATGTAGGACACGACCATCATTTTTTATATACTAGCCTTGCATGGACACTTATTTCATTCACTTGCTCTTATTATTGTGAGCTGTTTGGTTACAGAATTGATACCAAGAATAAGAATTACTTTTCTATAAGAATTATTATTTTAAAAGAATAAGATATTTTTTTATTCGTTGTTTGGTTGAAATAGTTAGTTATTTTATATGTAGATGAAAAACTTAGTTATTATAAGTTTAATATTTATCATGATGCTCTCTCATTACAATTTTGTTTACTTTTATTAGATTAACTATTGTTTTGGTTCCCAAGATCTTAGGATTAAATGTTAAAGTGTGAGGAATGTGGTCTTATTCAAGGCTGTATTCCTCAATCAGATGGCCTTTAAGTAATTGCTGAAATGCTTAAGAACTAAGCAACATGGGCATTTCAATTCTAAGGAAAGCAACTACTATCATATTATGTATATTTTTATTTTATCCTTTATATATTTCAGGAAGGACGAATGAGGGGACAAGCCTTTGTGACGTTTCCATCAGTTGATCTTGCTCAACAAGCCCTGGTTTGTATTTTTTAATTGAGCTGTTTTATAGTATTAAAAAGGACAATGTATCAATATATTTCAAATTTCATCCATAGTTCAGAGCTTCTACATGAATTAAAATGTTGAATATGGGTGACAGGGTGAACCTTGGATTCGAAAATCAAAATATTCACCATGATATGTAGTTCAGTTATTAGGAATTTTGTTAAGTTTCCAATATTTCTCATCTGAGCATGATTTCTTTGGTTCTTAGGAGTTCTGTTAAGTTTTTTTTTTTAATTCTTGCCTGATCATACCATGTGGTAAATCTTTAGTTTTTAACAATTTGCAGAATCTTGTCAATGGATATGTATTCAAAGGTAAACCAATGATCATCCAGTTTGGCCGAAATCCTGCTGCGAGCAAAGCCAATTAAGTGAAAAGGCACCATTATTCTTTTGAGCAACCTTGGTTAGGCCTTCCACTGCTTACTTCCGTTCATTTAACTTTTAGGCATGTGGATTTTTTTACGTTTAATTTTACATGCTTTTTCGTGATCCTAATTTTTTCTTCTGATAGTAGTAAAACGGTGCTGGAAATGCTGATTGAGAAGCTGCTGAAAACACGATGATTGAAGTCTTATTACCATGTGCAAGTAGTAAAATGATGTTAGTAGCTTGGTCCTCTTTTTTTTATGGGAGGTTTGCAGCGTTTGCTTTCCTTATACAGAAACAGACAACACCTTGTTGCTTCTACACTATGTGGTCCTCTTTGCTATAACTATTAATGTTTGTTATTGCTGTTGGTTCTTCAAATATGTGAGCCTTGCATTTGCCAATTATCTGTGGCCACAACAATGAATCACATGGCTATTCACTGGGTTGCATTTGAGTCTCTGAACCTTGCACTAATTTATCCCATCCAAGGGACAGACACACAAGTTTACTGCTGCCAAATCTAGCCACGTTGCTTTCCATTGTTCTTCTACCTTTACACTGGCGGGAGAAGTACGATCGCTGCGTAACAGTTGAGTATCTGAATTCTGATTTGTGCATGGGCAGGTGATGAATTTCAACTCTGCTGTAGGCATTAACCTATCTGATCTTTGATACAGTACAGCAATTGGCCTGCGGCCTGCTGGATGCATATTTGTCTTGGGCGTTTTCAAGAAAAAGGTCTGGTGACAAAGATGACCACGGTGTCTGCATTGACTTCCATGACAACATTTTCTGTTTTCTTCAGTTGAAGAGATAGAGAGAGGAAAAAAA
Organism: Pontederia crassipes; assembly: GCA_030549335.1. Taxonomy (NCBI): domain Eukaryota; kingdom Viridiplantae; phylum Streptophyta; class Magnoliopsida; order Commelinales; family Pontederiaceae; genus Pontederia; species Pontederia crassipes. The sequence continues at coordinate 7,900,424 of CM060188.1, read as the reverse complement.
AACAGCTTTGCGCCATAATTATTGTCACAATTTTGGAGATGTATTGTTTATTATTATCCTCCTTTCCAGAGTTCTTAAGCCAACCATTTGTGAAGATAATTTTGGGTTCTTCGAGTTCACAGCCACAGGAGCTCTGAAAAGGCATCCTGGCATCAACCAGTTGTAGCAAGGTCATTACGAAAATGTGCGTGGTGAAACTTAGTCTAAAATAGACTTGAAACAGTGTCATTTTATGATTCACAGGTAAAGTTTGTGTGCGTCCACTACAATGTGGTCTTCGTGCGTAGCATAAATTTGCAAATTCGAAAGCTGCCTCAAGTGGTCCTTAATCATTCGCCATTTCTTGCCGCCGATTTTTCATATGGGCTTTTGTGGACGTCAATTGGTCTCCCACTTTTTTCTCTTCTTTTTTTTTTATGTTCTATGTGTAATACGGTCGGTAAGATATATTTCATAAATTTATTTTATATATTTTTAATCCCGTGAAATTTTTTTTTGGCAAGAAATGTCATAGGAAATAGTAGTTACGCATCTTCTTAACTTATGATCAAGCCTACACTTGCCGCTTAGGTGAAATATAAGAAAGAGTTCCTTCCGCTTGATGCGTTCGTTTCTTTTTATGTATATTAACGTTATTTATTTGCAATCAAAACTATATGTGAATGGATAATATTAAGAAAAATACAAATTTTAGTTCAATGTGCCCAAACAAGTAAACAACATAATGGGCCTTTTTACACCTCTGCGGAATCTTACTCGAACAAAATGATTGAAGAATATCCAAAATAAGATTTGTAAAACATCATTTTATATGAACGGACAATTAATTTCAGTATGAACAGATTATGTGACAAGCCATTTAATATCTATACTTTTAAGTTTTAACTTGAGGTTTTTAACTTGTTTCTCTTATTTTCTGTGGTGTGCATGAAGACGCTCCTTGAGTTGGGCCCCAGATGCTCGACCAATGGGAGCCACGCATCCAATTCCACGCACACAGACCAAAAACGTTGGCTTGATCTCATCCGGAAGACCCAGCGATTCCAAATTGTGGGGTCAACCTTCGGGTACTCGACTTGGTCTATAAGATTTATTTATATTAAAACTGAAAAAAGTATCCCAGCCCTTGTTTGCCACCGCCAACCCCCACGTGGCGCCATCGCGCCTCGCTTTCCCCTACCTGGACGGTTCTGATTCGAACACGTGAGAAGCAAACGGGGTTTGGCTCCCATTTTATTTATCCCGTTTCGCATACAAAAATAACGGAGTTTTATCCAGTCCCTCTTTCCCCTTTCCTTTTATATATTATAAAGCCGTCTTCTCGAAGCGTGTTCTTGTTTCGTGTTCATTTTTTGCTTCCATTTGGATTCCATTTTTTTCGTAGTTGGGAAGAAGAGGCACAAAGCTTCGATCTTTATCCATGGCGGAGGTTTTGGTCAAAAGGAGCTTCATATCTCCGTGCCGGAGAAGCTCGCAGGCGCTTCCTCGCGGAGTCAGGAGGACGCCGTCGTCGCTGGCGCTTCCTCGCGGCAGTTCGCACCCGAAAGCGGAGCCTTTGAAGTGGTCATCGCGGGCTAGTGGTTTCTGCGGGAAGAGATTGGTTTTGGAGCCGCGGGGTGGGGAGATGTACCGGAAGCGATCCCCTTCTTCGTTCCCCGTACAGGTGTGTGTGTGTGTGGAAGCTTCAAAATGAAGCCTTTCCCCTTTGTTTTTTCCTACTTTTGTGAGTTTAGATCTATGAGGCGACGTCGATTTTTTGATCTTTGCTACTCTCGGGAGAATTGTTTGTATACGCTTTAAAATTTTATCCTTTCATTGATCTCATTTTAGTGTTAAATTTAGGGAATTCCATAAAAGTGCAGATCTTGTCTGATTTATTATTCCTTTCCCCCTTTATTTCATATCTAATTGGTGCAATGATCATTATATTCTGAATGCTTCCTCTCGAGCGAAGAACTGAATAACATTACGCCAAAGTTATTTCGATCTTTGCTAATTTTAAATTAGGAATTATTTTCTTTTCTCTTTCTTGAAAAGGTTAAACTTTGTCATGTTTTTGGCCATTTCTAGTACATATGAAGTTGGTGTAGTACAGTGATGTTAACATTTACAATTCTTTGAACTGATTGCAGATGACACTTACAATTGGGAAGGCTCCGAAGTGGTGGGAGAAGGGCCTCCAACCCAACATGAAGGAGATCGAGTCAGCTCAGGATCTCGTCGACTCCTTGTTGAACGCAGGAGACAAGCTTGTCATTGTGGATTTCTTCTCTCCTGGTTGTGCTGGATGCAAATCTCTTCACCCAAAGGTATGGTGGATCTCATGAATTTTTAGCCTATGCCATTCTTAATTCAGCGAAGAAATGAAATAATTTTGATCCTTTTACTTTATGCAGATCTGCCAGTTTGCGGAGATGAACCCTGATGTCCAGTTTCTCCAAGTGAACTATGAGAAGCACAAGTCTATGTGTTATAGCTTGAACGTTCATGTCCTGCCTTTCTTTAGGTTCTACCGGGGAGCACATGGCCGTCTGTGCAGCTTCAGCTGTACCATTGCAACTGTAAGTTCTTTGACCCACCACTTAATTTGTTATTTGCTAAATATTTTGATAGAGGACAAGAAATTCTAGGAATGTTTAATCTGGTAGAACAGAGATGAACTTTTTTGGCCTAGTGATGATAGACAGACTAAGTGGACTGAGCTCCCCATTTCTGTTTATTTCTGTTCAGTTGCACTGAATCAAAATAATTTGTCTAACAGAATATTTTGCAAAGTCCAATTTGTTTGTGGTGACATATATTATTTCAACTATTGTAAGTTTGGTACTTGGTTACTAATCTTCTTTATTCTCCATTGTTATTGCAGATTAAGAAGTTTAAGGATGCATTAGCCAAACACAACACTGATAGATGCAGCTTGGGACCAGTGAGGGGGCTGGAGGAGTCAGAGCTCCTGGCCTTGGCTTCAAAGAAAGAACTATCCTTCACCTACACAGGCAAGCCACTTCCTGTGCCAAATCCTGCCGAGGTCTCGACTCCTCCAAGCCCTCCACGCAAGGTGCTCGAAGTTCCTAACGCCACCAAAGAATCTGATGACAAGGCCCTGGCTGCAGCTGGTAGATGAGATGATTTATGAAACCCTCATCCTCTTCCATCTGCTCAATTCCACGTGTACAGTGTTACTGCTCATTGTTGTGAAGAGTTATAGGTTTGTATACGTCTGTTATCTGTAATAGATTTCTCCTGTATTGTTGCCGTCCAAGTGAAGCAGGCTTGCAAGTTTTTTTGTTTCAATAGCCTGCTTACTTCTCGTGTAATTAAAGTCGAACCAGAGATGATAGATCTGAGTCTGCTTTTATCCTCGAGGCTCATGCTTCTATGTGTGCCTCCTGCTTTACATTTAATGAAAAAGCTTTGTCATTTGCTTAAACTTTGTTTTCTTTTTGAGATACGGATATGGTGATGTATGGTGACTGTGGTGTCTCATTTTTATCAGTTTTATGATCCTCTTGTGTGATTTTAAAGACAGACAAAAAAAGCTCGGCCATAGAATTCACTCGAGCGAATGCTGAAGTAATTGTGACCTCAAGTAGATGATATTTTTTTTCTAGATGTCATGCCATATTGAATTCTCCAGAAGCAATTCAAACTGCCACATGAACTGCCTTTTTTTTAAATATAAACAATTCAAACTGCCACATGAACTGCTTTTTTTTTTTATATATAAACAAGTCTATTAATCAGAACATATACACACTTTATTAATTTGTGCCTTTCTTTCTCGTTCATAACATGAAGTGAATCTTGAATCAAACACGGTTGACCAAACCTGTGAAAGCAATGTAACACTTATTAAACATCTCAACGTACACAAAACTAGAACGCATTATATATCTCAACAGCCGTCGGCAGGGTCTTCACATGCAACCTATTCGACGCTGTGTAAATTTATTGAATCATCTTTGAAGATGATGTGCCACGGAAAAATTCTCTGGATCCTTTTGACCATAACTTCTTATGCTGAATGCAAGGAAAAAAGGAACTCGCAGTTTCAAGCTTGTGAACGCCCAGAGAGAAGAACAAGTCAGAAAATTGCATGTCCTTCCACACAGAAATGTGTCACCCTTGCGTTATTCATTCGTGTTACGAAGAACAGATACTTTTGTGGACAAGTTCATGATCCTATAAAAGAAAGATAAGAATAATACCATCACCTACAAAAGAAAAGGAAAAAAAAAAGAGAGAGAGCAAGGAATGGCGTCAAGTTCGGTGGCAGGGACATTGACTCTAAACAATTTTTTGGAAATTCCAAAAAAATATCATTACTTAATCTAGTTCAATTTTTTTTAGAAGATAGTTCAATTTTTTTAAAAAACAATTTGTTCAAACTTCATTCGTTTGACCCTTCGAACGCGTGGCAACAGTCAAAAGGGGAATCCTCAGAGAAAAATGAGTAGCTCACTTCCCTTGAGATGATGGATCTCCTTCTAAAATTTTTTTAAAAGAAATTTTAGGACTCATAAGACCTTTTCTACAGTCAATATTTTGTTTTTGTTTGATAATTTAGGTCTTTATTATATGGATTAATAGACCCAACCATGTTATATTTGCTCGCTTAAAAAGAAAGAATTTCTCCAAAAAAATAAAGAAATAGAACGAAACCAATGCAATATTATTTCTTTAATGTAATTTGTTATTCAAATGGCTTTCAAAATCCGGCTACGAGACTTGTCTCATATGCGAGGCGTGGGGAGTCCAAGTTCTTTGAGGCGTTTCCACCTCATACCTACTAACTACACCTACGTGTTGGCTAAAAATTGTCCCGGTGCATTTGGCTCCATATGTTATATTGGATAATATGAATATATCTATATGATTGCAAACACCAATGTTCATACATTTGGCCACTTCTGAGTCGAGAAATTTCATAGGACGAATCCACATGATCTTAAGACTAATTTGTGAGGTGCACGCCATGGTACATCATTGCCTCAATGGAGGCAGATGAACACAATATTGCCCAGCCACTTGGATAGATTTCGAATCGCCAAATGGCCAAAAGTGGATGCCAAACTTGTGGCAGTGCTGCCGAAAGTGGTGCATGGAATATGGAACAATGTACGTGTGTACAAAACGACATTGGCAAAATAAGTAAATATTGCTTTATGAAGTAAAGTCCACCATGTCTAACTTCCAAGCATAGCAGTTTCCGGAAAGAGATGAGAGCACGATTCTTTTTAATTTATGTTCTGAAACTTTTGGCAAATATCATAAGCACACATCACTACAAGAACAAGTGAAAGCTGCCATTAAGGTAAGGCAAAAAGAAACCAAACACTCAATCTCCAATGCTGTGAACAACAAGCACAAGGGATGGAATGCTTAAACGAGCTAATTTAAATTATTAATTAATTCTGTAAAATTACCACTTTCCAGAGGATCACACACTCTATCATCCTCTATTATTCTCCGCTGGACAAAATGAACCAATAGAAGCATCTTCTCCAAATGCATTGAGGATAAAGATTATTAACCACCAGAAATGAATTTAATTACCCTCTACAGAAGTGTGCCATTTAAATTCATTGCCTGTTGGAACTAAGAGATACAACAACAGGACAAACACGCAACAGAAGCATCAACTCGGCATAGTTACAATCTACTGGGCATTTGTACCAGTGATGTCTTCAAGCCTATCCTTAGTTATCTCAACAAAATGTTCAATCATTTCATGGAACTGCCTCAGAGCAGACAATGGGAGGATGATTGACGACCGATCAGAGCCAGCTACCTATAAAGCGATTAAGATCAGTATTATTAAATTAGAAAATCAACAATAAGAAAAGTGTGTAGTTAAATACTTCGGATATCTTCAAAAAATGTCCCCTGGTGTTGTTCCCCAAATCAAAGAAAAATCTCTTTTGATCTACTCTTATGACTTTGGATGTCCCCACGCCGGCAACATCTTCTTGTGGATGCAGTTCGACTAATCTGTCAGCATTCAACTCAGACCTAGAACCTGGCTGTGCACCATGTCCAGATATAAATCCAGCCCCAACATCATCTGAAAGGCCGGGAATTCGATTTGGAGGTTCCAAATGTTGCTGTTTCAATTGTCATAACATAAAAAGACATTCGGTTAAAATGCGCTCAAAGAACTTTAAGTGAACCTTGGCATGCGGTGGTACATATTAGCAGTTACCTGGTTTTGTGCAACAAACAATCTAGAGGTTTCATCATTTATCTCCAGCAAAACATCTCTAAATGCTGTCCATCCTTCTTCACCAGAACTCCCAGCAGGAATGTATATTGTACTGCGGTTCCGGCTGTTAGATGCCTCTGATATCTACAGAAGGAACAAATTTCAGCCAATTTATGAAAAATGTCCAAAACCTACTATCATAGAACAAATTAATGCACTTAGTGTCATCTTAAACAATCATTTAAGAGATACGGAATTACAAACTTTAATGGATGTTTCATGGCTTCTATAATAAGAACATAACACACATAACCTAAGAAATTAAACAATGTATTATCCTTGCTACTATTGCAGCAACAATCACTGCATATGAATGAAATCAGGGTATATCCTACATGACTAAGTAGGTGAATCCTTAAAGCTCAATTCTAGAACAAACACATATGCAACAATTCATATTCACATTTTAAATTCAAAGGGTAATCATGTGAGTAGATTCTGCAATCTGCATAATACCCAATGCGTAGTCAGATTCTTACATGTTTGTGTGTCGATTCTTACATGTATTTTGAGTGTCGATTCTTACAAGTTTAAACTATGCACTTATGCTACTTCATTCAGGTATTGAAACACATTCAAAAGAAATTTGAATGTGTAAAAATCTCTACTAAACTACCCCATATGCTAGAGTCCTCAATGCAAAAGAATCTTGGAGCTATATGTAACCAATTTTCTTTGAAGATATTGTCTCTCATCATTTTATATCCTGCAATGAAAGACAGATTTTTCATAGAAATAAAAATGGACAAGCTTATGATAGAATTGAAGGGCTTGGACACCCAGCTTTCAGTTTCCTGGGAAAACAATTCTAGTGCATTTTGTATGTAACAGAGCCACAACCACCATTCCACTCTTCATATAGGCTTTCATCTTTACATATCAAGACATATCAATTCCTCAAATGTATTATACTCTCATCAATCAAAAATTGAATTTTTAAATATTTAACACATGCATCCAAGAATGCAACATGGCCTATGATGAACACATTTAACTTATAGTCAAGTACACTAATGTATCTCTGAAAATCTTCTATTACAATGTCCCAGTGAAGAAATTCTTTGTGTCATACAACAACAACAACAACAACAACAACAACAAAGCCTTATCCCACTAGGTGGGGTCTCTTTGTGTCATACAAATTTATATAATTTGTATTTAGGACCGGATGGGAACTATGACATTCAGACCATTTATCTATAACCTAAACAAATAGTGTATTTCAAATAACTCGAAATGCTTTCTTCCTTTACTTTTCGCCTTCCAGATTACCTGCACCAACTGAGTTTATAGGCTTACAGATCATTTGATCCAAATCTAAACAGAAATGATAACAATATTTCTTTTTCTAAGAAAGTATAACAATGTTAAATTGAGTGAAATCTAACTCCTACGTTTTCCTATAAATTTCTTGATTTATTACATCTTTGAGTATAATGTACTTACAAAGAAATCTCTTCTTCGTAGAGATGCTGGGTGCATCCTGACCAGAGGATTTCGCTCATCAATGGCCTAAATCAATGACAAATTCAAATGAGGAGTTCTAATCACTTGCGATCTGCGCAATTTGGGTGAATCAATGGTCAAGATGCGCTCAACATACCAACAAAGAAGAGGGTGCTTTGTAGGTATTAGACCTTATGTATTTTAATAATTTTGAAAATGATAAATATACATTTATGTAGAAAAATTGTGCATGTCCATAATATTTTCCTGGTTAGTAAAAAAACACACAGCTATAACTACAAAAAAGAAAAATAGGAATGTTTCATCATAATACAGGACTCTTTAGACACAAAAGAGCCAAATGTAAGACTCATATAACTGGTATACATTCCCTCAAAAGAAAAAAATATAACTGGTATACAGTTAGACCAGGAAGACAAATACATCAAATCAAGTCAACATTTTAAGATGTAATAATTGAGAGATATCAGACAAGGTCAGAGATAGAGCTCCCAACCAAACAACAAAATATTTTAGGATTCACAATAACATTACCATTTAGATTGGTGTCGTTAGGTGAGAATTTAACTTGTTCACATTTTCCTTCTTTAAATTTGGGAAATGAGGATTGCTTGCTTGAAATTATCATTATAATCCAAAATTACTAAACAATAAATATAAATTGCATATTAATTATCCTGGACTCCTTATGTTTCACGGTGTAGAAAATACAATGTATTTTTCATGACTTTGAAGTAGCCCAATGCAAATGCAAAAGGCAACTTATACATGTTTGATTGATTTTTCACCACTGACCACTTACTTATATGAGAAAGACCACTAATCAATTACTGAAACGCAGGTTTCTAGAGATATGTTTTCACATGCTTGTTTTCTGCTTTACATGAGATTAGATTATTTAGATATGTGAGTAACGACACTTTTGTTTTATATTTATGATACCTATCAATCACTTTTATAGGCTTCTTAATTTCACTCATTCACGTACTTCTAGTGCAAAGTAGTTGATAAAGGTAAAAACTGAAGCCTACAAAAAGATAAACCATAATTCTTAGGGTAGTTGACTGTTTGATGGCTCACAAAGTACAGCTGGCACTTCTTTCCAGGAAGGCGTAAATCTACTTCTGATGACAAATAAAACATATCACCTTCCAAGTGGTACCTAATAGGCTAATACCACCTAAAGCATGTTAATGTACCGACTCCAGAAAACTTTGCTAAAAACTTGTAGTAGTTAATGTATGAAGCATAATGGACAATGACCGCAAAGATTATCATTACTTTTCATGATCCCATATTATCAACAAATTCAACATATTCCTACCTCCCAATGTAAATGGAAGATATGCTGAAAGAGAAAAAGGCACAAGTTTTCCAATTGAAAGTATGGTGCTTTTCGAAAAAGAAAGAAAGAAAGGATGTACGATGCACCTTCAAAAAACGCCCCCTTCGATTCTCGCCAACATCAAAATTGAACACCTATCCACAAAAACCAAAACATGCATCAAAACAGTGCAATTAAGAACCAAACCAATCCTTGTGCCCTTCATCCTATGGACAGACCTTGGTATCGAGCTTGAGCTCCTTGCTGATCAAATCGCGGTCCTCGGAGGTGATGTAGTAGTTGAAAAGGTCCAGGAACCAGACGATGCCGTCAACGGGGACAATGATGGTGGACCTCGTTGAAGACGTCTTCTCCGATATCTTGAGGTATCTCCCGCGGGGGTTCTCCTTAAGATCGAAGTAGAAGAGTTTGTGCTCGAACTGCAGCGTCCTGGACAGCAGCTCCACGTCGCCCCCGCCGCCCAATCCCCCCTCCATCTCCCACTATAACCACCACCCTCCAAAACCCTAATTCCCTACTGCAACTCGCCGTATATGGTCAAAAGAAAACAAATAATCAAAAGCAGAAAAACCGATCAAAATCCAAAATTGATCGACGGGATCAGAAGAGCAATTCCAATTCCGAGAGAAATGGGAAATCTTTTGGGGTTGGAATGGTTTGGGATCTGATGGAAGTGCAATGGTGGTGTATTTTGGTGCTATTTTCAAATTGGTCCACACTTATTTTATTTTACTATATTTAAAGAAAGGTTAAGAAGTTTATATTATGCTAGCGAAAAAAAAAAACTGCAAGCAAATGTTTCCAAAATGCATTGATTTATTCGTTTGACATTATTGGTTTTTGAATTTTAATCCGCATGATTTCATCAAAAATAAAAATTAAAGTATTTGATTTTCGTATAAGGTATCCTAAAATATTTAGTGAAAGTTGTACTATAAATGAGATGTCTATTTTCACTTTATTTTTATAGTCAAATTACTATGCCAAAGTTATGTTTTCTTGTTATACGAATAAATAAAGGTATATATGTGTGGACATTTTGATCGGCTTCTTACTCAATTCGTGCTTATAATGTTATGTTCTATATGATTTATTATCTAAAAAATTAATTTTATTATCTCATGCAATATATAAGATAATTCATTCACTATATTGAAATTATTATTTTTCTTACAGAATTATACAAATAATAAAATAAATTATATTCTTAGGAATTCACTAAAATTAAATTTTATCACCTTAGAAAGTAACATTTTTCACCCCGTTTGTGTCCGTCTCACTTCTCACGTAAAGGCGCTCTTTTCAACTCGCATAGCCGGCCTCCTTCCATCCATGCTTATACGACGACTGCCACATCGTTCCCTCTGCTTCTCCTCCTACTCCTCCGCCGCCGCCGCTTCCTCCTCTTGTTTCGTCAAATCTGTCACGCCCCACGCGACCCCTCTTCCCCGTCTCCTCTCCCTGCTGAGCCAATGCTCCACCTTCGACCACGTCGCCCAAGCGCACGCCTTCATGCTCGCCCGAGGCCTCGACGCCGACGACCTCCTCCTCAGCAAGTTCGTCGACGCATGCTCTCGGTTAGGCTTCAAAGACTACGCCTTGGCCGTCTTCCAGCGGAAATACCGGGCGGACATCTACCTCCGCAACACCATGATACGTTGCCTCTGTCAAAATGACTCTGCCGAGGATGCCGTCAATGTTTTCCGAGGGATTCAGGCCGTTGGGCTGCGGCCCGACACCTTCTCGTTCCCCTTCGTGCTTAATGGGGCCACGCGTTTGAACATGATCGACCTGGGCAGAGAAGTCCATGGGCAAGTTGTGCGTTTTGGTTTCGGTAACGATGTTCACGTGTTGACTGGTCTCCTGACGATGTACTCGGACTGTGGCGACATCGGTAGTGCACGAATGGTGTTTGATGGGATGTGGCTGAGAGATGTTGTCTTGTGGAATGCCATGATTGCAGGTTATGTTAAGGCTGGGGATGTTGACAATGCCTTTGGACTCTTTGAATTAATGCCAGAGAAAAATGTTATTTCGTGGACGACAGTTATCACTGGGTTTACAAGGATGAACCGATCAGAAGAGGCAATCACAATCTTCCGAAGGATGCAAATGGAAGATGGTTTCGAGCCTGATGAGGTTGCATTGTTGGCTGTGGTCTCTGCTTGCGCCAATTTGGGTGCATTAGATCTTGGGGAATGGATTCATAGTTTAATAGACAAACGTAGTTTGAAGAGGACTACACCTTTGATGAATGCATTGATTGATATGTATGTTAAATCTGGTAATATTAGGAAAGGGCTAGAGGTATTTGAGAATATAAAGCAAAAGACTGTGGTTACATGGACTACGATGATAGCTGGGTTGGCTTTGCATGGATTTGGTGAAGAAGCAATTGAGATGTTTCTTCGCATGGAGAGAGAAAATATTCATCCAAATGAAATTACCTTTCTAGCTGTCCTGTCTGCTTGTAGTCATATTGGTTTAACAGATGTAGGCAAGTGGTGTTTTGGCATAATGAATTCAAGGTACAAGATTAAGCCAAAAGTTCAGCATTATGGTTGCCTGATTGACCTTCTTGGTCGCTCGGGTCGTTTGAATGAGGCACATAAACTTATTATGGATATGCCATTTGAACCAAATGCAGCCATATGGGGATCTCTTCTCTCTGCTGCTAGAAATTATGGCGATGTCAAAATTGGAGAATATGCCTTAAGACATCTTATAGAATTAGAGCCTCATAATAGTGGGAACTATATCCTTTTGTCTAATATTTATGCTGCACACGGAAAGTGGGAGGATTTTAAAAACCTGAGGAAAGTAATGAAAGATTATGGAGTGCAGAATGTACCCGGAGCCAGTTCCATTGAGGTGGACGGGGAAGTGTATGAGTTTACTTCAAGAGATAGTTCACATCCTTATTTCGATCTCATAAATAAAGTTTTGTATGAGATTAATGCACACATAAATATGTTAGGACATATCCCTAAACACTATGATCCATATCTTGACTTTGAAGAAAATTAGTAAAAATGATGATGGGTGAGTGATAAATTCTTTTTATTGATGATAAGACAGAACATATGCAGAAATATGACGGGGGAAAGAAAGAGAGAGCATTTAAATAAAGTTATATCTTAAACTTTCTTAGCTGCTGCCTGCTGCTATGGTGATGTTGAGCTCTGATTGAATGCTTTGTTACTTTGTTTAATGATTGTTGAGGATGACATTTACATTGGGAGTGCCTATCATGAATGACCCAACAGGAGCTCGTGATTTCAAAGGTTAGTTATAAGTTTATAACTGTAACATTAGGTATGCTAATCTTGCTGACATGGTCAATGGTGTTACGTGCATGGTTTATTTCTGTAATATCACATAATTGAAGACATAATCAACATTTGTGCTTTACATGTTCAGCTATTGATATTATTAATTGACAAAAATGTGTATGTCATGAGTTACATAAGTAGTAAGCATGTGGATCGTCAAATTCTATAAAGTACTTGTACCTTGTTCGCTACAAGGTCCTTAATATTTTTTTATTATGTATTGAGTTTTTCTATCAAATTTAGTATCTATGTAGACAAAGGAGAGTTTTAATTCTCTTATGGTGCCAATCAATCACTTGATAGATTGACGCATGCACAATTCAGCATATAATTAGGCTTGCATTTAATCTTATTTCGATTCATTTTCTCATAGCATGCATTAATTTATGAGCTTATTTACTTTAACTCTATGAAAATAAAATCTACTCAAGTTTGATGTTTTATTGTCTAGGAAGCATGAAAATAAAGCTACAAGTCTTCAGAGAAAACTGCATCCAAATTAGAGTCAAAATGGAGCCAAAAAAAATGAAAATTTGTAAAACTTCCAAGAGCCGGAAAATTGAATATAACGCATAGTGACAAATCTGTAACAATTGTGATAGATTCATAACGGCGCGTGACAAAATGGCCATGACATAGCTGTAAACAGCCTGTTAAATAAACAGTTTCATCCTAAAAAGCTTACTCGAAAACACAAATTTTATTGTATAAGGGCTGTGATATCACTATTGTGGGTCGTGAAATCGCATTCCTAGACTGATTTAGACACTGTTGAGCCATTACAAACATGTTATGGGTCGTTACGAAGTAAGAATTTGAGATTTCAATGACTTTTATCGAGAATTTCAATTACATATCAACTCCAAACCTTTCCATAAGTCCTAAGGACTATTTTAAAATATATTTATTCAGAATTGAAGAAGTTTTAGATGATTTTAAAGCTCAGACAACACGGTGTTTGAAACTTGGGAGCTACGCGTTATTGCCGAGGACGAATTTCAAACTTGAAGAGGATTTTTCGGAGAACAAGAGCAACTCAATGCTTGTGTTTCATGGACGTTCCATAGATCATCTAAAAGCAAGAGTTTTGTCCTTTACTTTTTAATTGGATGCTCTTTTACTCAGATTTTATTAGTTCCATCTTTTATGTAATAGAGGTTTTTAGCCTTTACGAAAAACTGCATAAATCATTGTTGGATTTGAATTAATATAGTTTGTTTGATTTCTTATAATTATGATTGCCACGCAATGTTTTTTATTGAGAATATTATATTATAAGGTGAGACTACAAATCAAGTATGAGGTGGTTAGTTTTAGGATTTGATAATTCTTAAGGAATCGATTTTTAACTTGAAATCGAAGCAATCATAACACGAATTTAGTAATTCAAAGTTTGTGCTAGATTTTGTGTGATCTATCAATTTATACCCCACGAGGATGATTGGTAATTTAAGATATACAACTTAATGCATCTTAATATAAAAACATCTTGTTTAATTAAAAATTAACTCAGCATTTGTGATTTTAAGTTATGTCAGAGTGAAGATAATTTGATTTACTCCGCGTAGAGGTCAATAATTAAATTAATCCTAATTCGCCTTAAGAACTGTACCTGATTATCATTGTTATAATTCAATTATAATTGATGTGCATGCATGTTAATCTTCATATATAATCATCCATAATCCTAAGGCTCAACACCAATTTATTTTATTTTTTTCATTTAATTTTTGCACTTTAATTTTCTATTTCTACATCACATCATCTATTTTCTCTTAATGGATTATCGAGATAAATTAGATTTAATTAGTTTCTCGTGGGATCGACAATTCTACTTTACACTTTATTACTTTCCTAGCAACATTATTGTTACAAATTTACTGTATCATAGATGTATATAAAATATTGTAAAAATCAGTTTACTGTGGTGCAATAACGAGGGATCACCTAACCAAATAAAATAAATGAATATATAATCATTCAACTCTTTTTTTATTGATGATACTCAGGACCCTAATATTTTTTGTTCTTCTATTACAATTAACTCTTTTTACTTAAGAACCAAAGAATTTGCCTATTTTTCTCTTTGACTGAGTTCCGACATTTATGTCATTAATATAATGGTAGAACTGATTGCAACCATACAATACCGTTTTTCTATCCTTTACTTGGAAAATTCCTTTTACGCTTACTTTGAAGGTTATGTGAGGTCTGAACTCTGAAATGCTACGAGTATCTAATATATGATTATGTCAAGAAAGATATTTGCTCGAAAGTGCCACAGATATGACTATTATTCACAGAAGCTGCAGTATCAATAGCCGTTTTTTGTTGTCCCACAAACAACTGAAGAGGGAAGGAAGATGAAGTGGTGGGCTTGTGATGTGGATGTCGTAAGAAAGAATGACAGAGAGGCAAGGGGAACGTGTGTCTGACTAAGTACATTGGATATTATATTCATTTTTTTCGGATTAGATAAGAACTTATTTACAAAGAATGATGGGAATTGAAGATAAAGCATCCTCCTGTTTGAATACCATGTTAAGCAATAAAAATTACAACTGCATTTTAGAAAAGTAAAGCGTTAAAGAAATCACAATTCAATCCAAGACTATGAAATCCCAAACCTAATAAAGCACTTCTCCAGAATATTTGAAGTGACTTTAGGAGTATCCAATGTTTGCCTGAGGTGAAACAAAGGAGAAAGAGAAGTCAACAGTAAATAACTTGAGATTGATAATTACCTAGGAGTTGGATATTTTTAAAGGAAATATTGTATGTTCACGAGAATAATCTGATTTTTGTTAATAATTAGCTATCATTGAAATAAGTGATTTGCTTAAAATTCTTTATCCTATTTCCTAGTTTGATACAGCTGACATAGAAAGTTCATGAGGAAGTGGATGAACTTTGAGTCGGCTGATGTCTTTATGTTACCAAATAGGAAATGACTCTTTTTACGTTTTTGTTAACACTTTCTGAATTGATGTCCAATTTAAGTGGTTAAGGTTTTGTAGTAATTTTTAGAATCAGAGTATTTTTTCCTGAAGTTATCTGCCTAAAACTTTGGTGTTCTGTAACAATGACTTGTGCAATTTAAGTTTTTCTAAGATATTCAAGGATCCATGTTGTCTGTAGCTAGAAACTTACCTTGTCTTTTATCCTGCAATTTGATGTTAGGCAGAAGAGAATCTTCAAAAGCAGTCATCTCATCTACTGCACATTGATCTGCAGCCATACACAATGATATGCTACACCTGCACTGTAAGCAAGATGTTTCTATATCCTTCCGTTGTTGAAGTGCTAAACAATCTTCATTGTAACTTGGTCTTTGGGTGTTCTCTATGCATTTGACTGTTTCAGTCTGTAACATACATAATGTAGTACTATCGTCAGCTTGATTGGCAGTTCCAATATACCCCTTTTGGTTTTCAGAACTTAGTCTAACTTCCGTCATTGAAGTGGAATTTGCTTTTTGATCAAACTGCATATCTTGTGTGCCAGATTGTGAACAAAAGCATACACTGTTTGATTCAGTCACTTCCACTATCTTGCAATGACTTCCTTCATTATTCTTGGCTACCCTGTTTAACATTCTGGCATCAACAGCTGGGTTTTCTTCTTGATCGCACTTTGGTCCTGAATTTTGTGTGTCATATCTGTTGTGCCTCTCATTAGATTGGATTGCAAACACCCGTTTTCCACAATGACTGTATATGCTGGTTTGTTCGATCAATTGTAGAGGCAACCAGTTTTCACAAGATGAGTTCATGTTTTTACACCTTTGTGCTTGAATTCCTTCCGACTCATTATCACGTATATGGCAAGACGAAATTGTTGAACTTCTTGGGAATTTCTCCTCTCTTAGAAAAAATATTTCTTTAATGTCATATTCCGATGTACCTTGGCTCCAGTTACTTTCATCATCTGCATGAGCCTGGTATGCATAGGTAGCTGTAGACATTCCACACTCCGATCCTTCGGACTCCCAGGCAATATACTTTTCTTTGGAAGTTACAGGTTCAGCAAAAACTGACATACACCTTCTCTTTTTTAGGACATCATGTGGTTGCTTCTTGATGCTTCCATGAGATTGTTGAGCTGGACCTGTTCTTTGTTGACTGCAAATAGTTGGTTGCATAAATCTGGGCACTTTAGTTTTTTGGCCTCCAAAATTACTGGTACTTTTTAAATCAACTTGATCATCAGAGTGGATCTCTTCTGCAAATGCTGGTGGTGAATTCAATGCCACATCTACTGGTTCAGGGCTTAAATATCTCAATCTAGTATGGAGGCTTTTAATTCCTTTTTGAATTTCTTGTTCTTCGGTCTCTAGTTCTTTTACCTTCTGTTGTAGTGCAGCCATCTGAATTTCTCTCACAGCTTTGACTTCCTGTTTTCAAATAAAAATTAGCATGTCCATGATGGAATTTGGTTAAATAATTAATAGATACCAAATCATTGTGTTATATACTCAAAGGTCAAATTAATACTATTTCTTCTTCTGTGCTAATGCTTATTATTATGTGATTAATACTGGAGTTCCACCCGTTCACTTGAATTGGGAAAATGTAGGGTGTTAGATTAGCAGAGGGCTTCAGAGCTGCATTGTGTTTTATGCAAAAAAACCATCATAATTAAATACACTTTTAGTACTATGTATTAGCATTAGGAGTTACGGGTGGATCTTCATGCCCCAGGTGGATGCTTCTTGCTCGCATTGCAAAACCTAAAGAACAAACTGTCTCGCATAAATCTTCTTCTCTGGGACTGACATGGACCAGCATCAATGATTTTGAATCTCGTCCTGTGACACATTTATGCAAACTTTAGAAGCAATTAATAGTTTGCTCATCATAGTTACTTTAAATTAGATAACAGCTATTTTCTTGTCAAGAAAATTCTGGTGATTACCAAGGGAATCTCGAAGAATTTGCGTAAGCTTGCTGTTCCTGCTAAAATGGAAACGTTCAAGTTAGAAATTTTCCTAAAAAGGGTAGAAATTTATACAGTAAAACAATATAATGAATCAGAGAAGTGGTCGTTTTGTAAACACGAGTGCTATTTGTGGTTTTGTTATATTGTTATCTAACTCTGCACTTTACTTCATACCATGGCATAGACTATTCATGGAATTAGTATGGAATTGGATGCTCAAGTAAATGGTAAAGCAATTAAACTTCTCAAAATTTCCCTATGTTGGCCCTCTTTATATGTTTCCAATAAGCTCACAGTTGGATCAAGATCTAATGGTAGATCTTGATATAAAAAATAAATTAACTTTAATCTACAATGCCATAGACAATCTAAATACTTTGTTCAAGATCCACCATTGGATCTGGGTCAATGATAAGTCTAAATGCATAGACTTTTTTTGGGTTTGTACTTCAATTATATTTGATCCTTAAGCATGAGGTGCTCTTCTCTTTGGCTCAAACCGGTCCCACTGAAACTGATAGTGCTATGCGTATAGCCGAGTTTTTGGTGCATTTACTTCCAAGAAGGTGCAAAAGCATTTGAAGGTACTTTGTGTACTATTCTCATCAAATATCAATATGATCAACCTAAAACAGGAAACCGAACATTGACATGTATACTGCTGTCTTCACTCTTCAGTACCTGTAAGGCACATGTTTCTTTCTTTGCTGAAGGGAGTTGATGACATCACCAAGAGCTGACAGTGAGAGATTAATTGCCCTTCCTTCTTCTAGCCTTCTTCCTGTTGCTTTTGTCTTTAAAAGTCGTTCACTTCCACCAAGATCGACCATCCATATTTTATTGGTTTCCCTTTGTCTTTTGGGTTCATCATAGAAACTTATTGAAATACAGATAAGGCTGTCCTGAGTAGAAAAGATCGTTTTTAGTTCCAATATATTTCTTAATTAATAGATTACCAATATTCAAATTCATGAGGATTACCAGTGTGATCTGCTCGACACAGAATTGGAATTGGTAGAAGCTGTTGATCTCATCTGGCGTCCACGTTGATATAATCTCATGACTTGCTCAGACATGTTCACATTGAAAGCTACTAAGTTATCAATCTGAACACTGCCATTTTGGTTCATTTGAATGGAAAGGCTGTAGTAAAATCATCATAGTGTTTTAGCTTAAAATTTCTAACACAAAAATTTCTCTAGGATGCAAATAAAAATGAACACTGAACACACTTCCCTTCCAAAAAAAAACATTGAACACACTTGATAATTCATTTGGTTTGTTTATAAAATTGATTGAATTCAGTGGATGCATTTGACTGTGAAAAAAATTGCTACTAAATTTTGTGATTTTTATTGAAGAATTGGTTTCCCAGGCATTCATGGGCACTTCAAAAAGTGTAGCAGAGTAGTAGGATCCAATATAAGATGTAGACATAAGTCTGAAGTATACTGCATAGTCAACATATATATACAAAGAAAATATGTAATAAGTAGAAGAAACACCAACTTTCGGAATAACACAATGATTGCAAGATGCCATGTTCCGATGATCAAGAGTTTCACATCTGTAGCATTTGAAAATAGAGGAGGATATTTTTGGACGCAGAAATGCATCCAAAGAATGTGCTTCACAGGTTAAATCGATAGTGTGTTTTTGTCTGTTTCACATTTAGTGATAGACAAAAACATAGGGTTTGGTTTCTGGATTACAATCTCTTCATCCTGAGATATTCTACGTACAATTGAGCATTGACTGGCTACGTAGAACAGATATTTCTATGCGAAAAATCATCCATCAATAATGCTTCAACATTTGAAGCATGTGCTGCCTTCTTCTTATTATAATTCTGAGTAATGTCATCTTCAAACTTTCTTACTTGATGCTTTTCTTGCAGTCAGATTCTAAACTTCCACAGTTTTGCCCCTGTAAATGGAATCCTTAATTTAACCTATTTTTCTTAATCTATATCCCTCAACAGAAATACAACAACAACAACAACAAAGCCTTATCCCACTAGGTGGGGTCGGCTACATGGATCACGACGCCATTCCGCTCTATTTGTTGATCTATGTTCATGAGATTCGACAGAAATAAACAAACAAAAAGAGGAAACTTTCTTTCCATAATCTTTATCTAGCTGAATCTATTGCAATGAGTTTCATATGGAAGAAACTCCATATGTTTGTGGTTGAGTTATGACTGATTGTAATTTGGTTGGTCTAATTGTGTTCAACAATTGTCTCTGCTTCCATACTTACCATGGTGCTTTCTGAACCTTTTGCTTGGCACTTCCTTGAGCTAGTAGATCTCTTAGGTTGCCCTTATAAATCTCAAGCATGCTAAACCTGAACTTGAACTTGTAGTTGTTTTCTGATGCATACCTGAATAATAGGTCAATTCCACGAGGCACAATACCTGGATTGTGTAAGTTTCCTTCCTGAAACGTGAAGTTGGTGAAAGTGGGAACATGTCCTGGTGATTTCTTGGGCGTCTCACTTAAGCAAAGGCATGAATAAGTTAACCAAGTGAACAAATTCTTACCATGGTGTATGTTTTACCAGTTCCTGTCTGCCCATATGCAAAGATGCAAACATTGTATCCATCTAAAGCAGATTTTATAACTGGCTCAATTTCTGAAAATATTTCTTCTGGAATATATGTATACATAAATATCGGAGCATCAGTCCCGTCTTATACCCGATGTTTCTGGAATATATGCTCAGACAAGTCTGTTTTTGGTTATTACCTTGAGTAGATTGTTGATGAAAAACCTTGTCAAAGCTGTAGCGCTTACTCTTTTGATGACCAATTTTCAAAGACAAATTACTTGAGTTTGAGGTGAGCACTGATTTCAAACCACTTGGATTCTCATTAGGTAGGAATGGTCTTACACGGCAAAATACTCGGATGTTCCCTTAATAATTGGAAGAACTCTATCAGACTTTAACTCAGTAAAACATTCCCTTTAACCAAAAGCTGAAGTTATGCACGTGCATTCTTGGAGAAAAGATGAAATAGATGTTGCATGTCAGGATAAAAGGTGCTACCTTTTAGATCAAGAAAATCTTCAAGTGCTTGTTTCCTCTGTATGCGTAACTGTTGTAGCTGAGCACTGCGGGATACTAACTCATCTATTTAAGATACATAAGTAAAGAAATTCAGGAATCCTGATCTAAGAAGATTGTATTCTTTTTTCAGAGGGGGAAGAAGATTGCAGATTAACTATGCGAACTAGAAAAAGGAATATATGATCATACCTTGAATCTTTGAAACAAGCATGTAGTTATCTGAATTGATTGAACATGAAGGTTCCATTTCTAATTTTCTTTCTTCTTCAGTATTGCATTCTTCAACTTTTCGTCATCAGCTAATTTGCTGGTTTTTCAAGTCTTTATGTAGGACAAACTGAATGGAACCAGCTAGGAGTAAGGTCTGAGTTGAGGCTAACAAGTGATCTTATGGTATATGGAAAGTATTCGATAGAATTTCTAGGTTTCTCTCCACCAATGTCATGCATGTTTTTCTGAATCTTGAAATATTCTATAACTGCATTGATAACCACAGCGATCACTAGTACCTGTTAATAACGCATCAAATGGGCTTCTACTTGACTTTCTCTACCTGTATGCAACTGTCACATATCTGTTTTCTTTTGCTTTAGGTACTGCTTTGGGAAGATATCACTGGTCAGGTATACAGTCAAAAAGAGGACATAAGAAGTCGAAACTTATTAAACCTTTATGGATGCTATTAGCATGTTATTTCTGGAATTTCTTTACCTGCAACAGTCGTTAAATTGAACCAGCTCTCAGGATTCCTTCATGATATACATTGCACTGAAAGATCTCTTGGTACAGGCCCCAAAAAGCATGCTTCCTTCTCTGAAGGAAAGATCAGCTTATTCTTCAAAGGCTATAATGCAACTATTCAACCATGTTAGATTTTCTTAGTCAAACTTCCTAATAGACAATTTATATCAAAGGAATTCCAGAACGCAAGACAAAGCAAGATGGCTCACCAAACAAGATGACTCCTTATCACCAAGGACGAGTTTTTCTATTTCCCTTTACAATCACAAAATGACATCAGGATTCAGGAAGGTTACTTATTACCAACCAAGGTTTCTGTCTTCCAGAATTTTGGTAAAAGACTAATTATTATGTGGGCATCGAGTTAGAGCGCCATAAATGCAGTGGCTAAGAAGAAGAAGAGGGAGATATGTTCAATGCAAGAACTCCTGAACCTAGTATCTCAATTAAGCACAATAGAATAAAAAAAGAGTTCCTTTAGACATCAGGGAATGGGAGAGGGAAAGGCATCCATGATGGCCCATCGTATGTTCAGTTGTTTTCATATGATGTCTTAATGTTCCAATAAAGAACTGACATCATTCTTGTATTGATGGCTCCTTTTCGGCTCACCGACAGCACCTATTTTCATTATTCAAGTCATAAAGGTACAAGCTCTCTCCTGATTATGTGTATTAGATACCTCGCTAAAAAATTTCTGACTAAATGTTTACGTCATCCATCACTCTCCAGTCCAGAACAGAAGTAAAATGGGTCTCTCGTTCATGAATTTGCCTACCATGGAAACTTCATTTGCCTAATGTTATACTTTTGCTCATGATCGACGTACATGTTTTACGACTACAATTTTAGACTAAGTATTTACCAGCCGATTGACATTCGTATACCACTGTTACTTGTGCTGTGGCATACTCCTGTCATAAGATTCGATGGCACAGCATTTGATTTGGTGCGTGTATGGATCCAAACCTGACAGATCCGGCCCGTGACTGCTTGGGACCCCCCAGTAAACTGTCTGTGGTATGTAGGGGCTCCCTTTAACTCCAAGGAAGTGTCATCTTCTGACATAATGAAAGTAGTTCTTAATTTGCTGTATTTCTGTGCAGATAGATAGGGTTGGTGTGATGATGTTGGGGACTGGCAACAGTTATGGGCCAACGTCATTGATTTCAGGTAAAGGGTAGACTTCGACTTCCTGAGTTAGAACGGCATCTTTTTTTATCACCTACCCACAATTGATCGGTACTTGTTACCTCGTTAACTTGATCTTTGCCTCGGGACCTGAGGAAGTTCTGAGAAGAACTTTGAGAAATTACCTCATCCTAATTAGGATACCTCTGAAAATTATTTTTCTTCTTTCGTAGCTTTTATGTTTTCGATCATTTCATTTCCCTTCAAAAAGGAGTATACCCCATGTTTTTTTTAATTCAGACACGCTTAGGAGATAATGCCAGTAAAATATCTTTTCTTATTAGTTTTGATTAATTCGGCTCGAATTATTTAAATCGGGTGTATTTATTGTTCACTCATAAATTTTTGGTGTCATTTTGTGTAAATTATCATTCGATTTTGGTCATAATGGCGTGTGAAAATATTTTTACATGAGGGCGAAACGGTAAAGAATGGTGTTAAGGTTTTACCTTTTAAGAGCGCAAGAATGGTGTTCAGTTTGAAGGTAAAGCAATGAACAAGTCATTTTGCTCCTTGAAGATTTTTTTTCTGTCCTTTCTAGGAAGTGTAAATCTAAAAAAAAAATTATTCATGTAAATTCATTATTGAAATCAATATGATCATGATTTATTGATGATGTCATCATGACACCACTCGTCTAAAATTATTCTAATTTTTTTTTTCAAATTGAAATTCAATAATAGTTAAATTTTATGCTTTTAGACATGGATTTCTCTCATTACTATATATGCCATTACATTCAACTTTTTTTTACCTTTTTCAATATGGATGTGAATTTAATACCTAAAATATTTTGATTTCTCGATGTATTTGAATGAATGATGAATACTTGTATCGTCGGAAATTCCAAATATTTCCCGGTGAGCTGCCTGCTTTAGTTTATAATGGTTCTAAATGAAGATGTGACGTAATATTGCGTCATCTATTATTTAAGAGTGCAGTAAAATTCGCGAGTATAAACACCGTTGAGTGGACATCGTCTAGGAAAATTATCATTTCTTAAGTCGTGTTTGATGTTTTTTTTTATCGGTTGTCACTCCAGTATCGATTTATGTGCATTAATTACGGATTAAAATTTCAATTTATCATTGACTTCTAGATGATACTTTCAACATAAAATTTTTATATTCATAAAAATTAGAATTTGAGATTTTTATTTAATTGGTGAAGAGACTTGGTTGTTTGAATTTTTTTTTAAAGGCATGCATATTAGCGTCTGATCCTGAGTTCTAAATATATAAGGAGTTTTGCCATTGAATATTATTTAATAATGTAAATTGTTTTTTCAGAAAAGATGTTACTGTACATTATTATAACTAGTACTCATAAGTAATCTATTTAATAATTTATATTAATGATTTATAATAAAATAATTACTCAGTCTATTATTTTTATTAATATATTCTTAATCAAAATAATTATGTTCAATATAGATTATATATTATAATTTATTTTAAATTACATAAATTTAAATCACAAACGTACATTAATTTATGTCATTTCGAATCACATGAACCAGTTAGACACCAAGTTAAGATTTTATTAAGCGATGATAAATTACTTATCATTTGATTCCAACCTAGTTGGTAAAAACATCTAAAGAAATACTTCCAAAACATATTTAATCTTATCCCTGGGACATCTTTCACGGAATTTGGAGGCTTGATCTCAATCATTATATGTGACCTGTTCACAATTTTTCCCTCACTTGCATTTATGGCCCCAAAGGTAATGAAATATAAGTGCCCTAAACCAAAGCTACCATAGTACGAGTGATGTGTTCCCCTTTAACAACTTTTTTTTTCCAAAGGCATCCTCCTAGATCTACAGCATTAAGAGGAAAAAAAAACGAAAACAATCTAACTTATTAGTATAATCATGTCCCAATTGACGAGAGATCTCTAAAGTCGTCAATTTAGTAAGAAAATTATCATTTTATTATTTATTTAATTTTTGGATTAATCATATATGTTAATAATGAAAGAAGCAAAATGGAAAGACTGAATTAGACCTCATTAAGCTCGATATTTTAACCCAATAATTCGGTGCACATCACCAAACCTATTAGCTCCAAACTAGAGCAATTTAAATCTCTTCTAGCATGTCATAAAATGCATGAACACATATTTGATAAAGAGATCGAGTATATTACTGCAACTTTCTGCAAATTTGTTATCATTTACTTTGATTATGTTAATTACTAACAATATAATATAATATAATATAGAGTTGGGTAATTGGATGCTATCCTCCATCCACAATTATCAAAGAAGACTCCCTTCTCACGAGGATCTCACGAACTTTAGAAAGGCAAAAGGGATCATATTAGATGAGATAGGGTACACAATGCATCTCATACATGTAAAGTTAGAATGTTGGATAATTGGATGCATTGTGAATGAACTTTAAAAGAACAAATGAAGACCACACGAGTATCCATACATAGTACTATGTATTTTGCATGGTAATCACTCTTATATATTATATTTAAATTTTATAACTAAATATAAGATATAGCACTAGAACATATTAAATTATATAAAATTCATTATACTAATAAAAAAATTGATTACTTATAAATTAATTATATAAATAAAATAGAAATGGGCTTGTCTTTACCGTTTTTTTCAAGTGGGCCCTAATTGTAGCGGATAGTTAAAAATGTGATCTAAATCATATTCGATCTTTTAATTTTAATATTTATAGTTCAATTTTCTCGAATGATAGTTTAAATATGTGAATTGTGAAAAAAAACGGCATACAGTAAACATTTTTAGTTAGCAAATGAGTCATGGGTTCAGATTTATATTAACAATCTGGATGTCATAAGAAATCCTTCATTGATGAGGTGATTAAATTTTCTTAATTTATTTCTTAAATTCAAAGACAAATTAGTCAACTAATTTAATTATATAAGAAATTCAAAATCGTTAGCTTTTACTGTGCAATTTTATGTACCTCGTCCACATTAATTTTTATGTAGTAGTAGTACGCCTTCCAATCTCTTTGAATAGAAAAAAAAAGAAGAAATGCATCTATAAAAAAACTAACTGTTATCATTAAAATTATAAATGTATAGATGTTCATAATTTCTATGACCCTCTTTCTATTGACATAATATTACAAGAAAATTGGCTAATTTTTTTTATATTATAAAAAAATTTTACGATGGTTTTGACCGCAAAAATTTCGGCGGTCGCGACGACCGCTGAAACTTTCGACGGTTTCGTCGACCACCGAAAATATGGGCGGTCGCGACCGTCGAAACTTTTCAACGGTTTGCAACTGCCGAAAATATCGGCAGTCATGACCGTCGATTTTCGTCGAAATTTTTGACATATTTTTTAATCATCGAAAATTGATTTGCGATGATATTTTTCGGACGAATAAATTTTGTCGAAAAAATCGTCGAAACTCGTCGGAAATGATGATTTTCGAGAAATTATAGATGATCGAAACCGTCCGTAATTTCCATTTTTCTTGTAGTGTAAGTTTTCAATTAACAGTTGACGAAAACATCTAATTTGACATGATATAGAGTAAAGTCGATTTGAATTGGGGGCGAGAAGTATATAACGGTGTAAGGCATAACATATAATAAGTCGATGAATTATAATTAAAACTTATTTTAATAATAAATCGATCGACCTACTACATGTATTTAACTTACAGCGCGTACTCCTCCTTGCCCTTTTGAATTTATTATAAATGCAAATGTATTTCTCTTTCTATCAATTTAAAAGTTTAGAATAGTTGAATATAAAATTTAATTAAACATATATTATGTAACAGGTGATAATTTTTCCTATAGAATATTAACTGTGGTAAAAGTGACTCATAGTTTCGTTTGTAAATTGCTGTCATAATTCCATTATGACCTTCCTTTTCATTTTTAATATAACTAGATAGATTATATCTGGGAAATGCTATAGAATGTATGAAACTTTTAATTTCTTAAGAAACCTGAGGCAAAAAATTAAGCATCACAGTTTATTAAAAAAATATATATCAACTTTATGTTTGTAACCAAAACAAAACAAGAAGATAAATGGTCAAGTGTTGAACGCATCACCGGAAACTTAAAATCCGTCGTTTTCCCTTTTCAACCGACGTAGTAAGCAAAAAAAAAAAAACATCCAACTTCGTTAGTTTTTATTTTATTTTTTCTTTTATGTTGGAATTTGTTGGAATATGTATGAAACATTATTCCATTGAGGATATATAACGCCAAAGAAGCCTCAAATTGAACTCTTTTTTCTTTTCATCCTGGAGATAGAAAGGGAAAAATAAAATAAAATGACACGCTTCTAATTTAGCTGTGAGATTCACATAAAATGAAGAGACAAGACGAGAAAATTGCAAGTAAAGAGTGAATATGTAATATGAATTGTAATACATGTACTCAATTAGGAAGAATATGTATGTGAGAAAAGAGACCATTAATTAATTGCTTGATTTACATAATAATACATAGAAAAGGTAAAAAAAAGATAGTACAGATCTACCAGATTTTGAAGAGAAAGTCCAATAAGGGAAACCAAAATAAATGGGAAAACAAAAGGAAACAAATAATCGAGTGACATTAAGTACTTAAAAGAAAATTCAGAATATAGAATCATTAATTTCTTCTCTCTTTCTAGAACCAGTAATTTCTGCATCATTGCCTTGTACATTATTTCTGCATGATTATGTAATATTTATATAAGTTTCTTCCAAACATTCATAATACGTAGTACCTTATATTCGTCCTCCAGCTCAATTTAATGTTTACTAAAATAAAGTTTGAAGCTCCAGCCCAGTACTTCTACGATGTTTTGTTTATTTTGCATCTATGCTAAAATTGTACAATAATGAACATGCATGGCACTATAAAGATGTCCGAGTGTTGTCCAAAAAGTTTCATGATATATGTTTCAAACCTGCAAATCATTGTCTATATATGCACGACGTACCATAATCAGATATGAAGTCTCTCTCTCTCTCTCTCTCTCTCTCTCTCTCTCTCTCTCACACACACACACACACACACACACAAATCTAGTGGAAACAAGAGAATCCACGACTGCATGTGATAAACTACTTTCACTGACAATCTAGTAGAAAAGGAACCGTTACTTCACTACGTATATTGAATTATAAGCACCTGATTGGAAAGGGAGTCCTGAATCATGACCACTTCTTCAATCTGCCGATAAGAAAAATTAGACAAGCTTTGAAATTAGTAGCACTTGCAGTCGCAGAACCCTGACATGATGACAAAACCTTCTCGTGGTAAGTGACAAAAAAGAAAACAGTACCGTTTAATTTCATTTTACTAAATTATTGTACTTCAATATTTACTGAAATTAGTTCATTAACAGCACCATGTATATATATGTACGTATTAAGGTCGAGATCTTAACTTGTTCATCAAGTGCCTGTGTAGTTGATTCATATGTATGTATCTAGTCACGCATGAACTATGTACATGTGTACAGAAAATAAGAGGGAAATGTAAGAAAGGAGACTAACAATGCAAGAGTGCAACCATGCAAGGTCCGAATGGTATGCAGAAGAAGCGTACCATGTAACATGCCATTGTGAAGTGAGGTCACTATTCCACAGTAGAAAGCAAAAACAGCATCGCAGGCTGAGCATGCGGAGCAGGAAGCATTATGTAGCCAAAGACAACTTGCCAACATCTTCGTCTGATTTCATCCCGAATTGGAGGAATGCAGAGCGGACGGAATTCGATCCAACGGCGCCGGCAAGTCATCCTTGGCTGCAGCATACTTCCCGACCTACATGCTAAACCATCATGCCGGAGACCACGATAATTTCTTCAGCTCCTTCTTACTTGTGGGAGAGAGGGAGAGAGATCAGGAAATACTTAGTGAAAGAAAAGAGAGGACGACAGAAGAAAGAGAGGAAACTTAAAGGTCAGAGATGGGAGATTGAGGGGATGTAATGGTTCTTATATAGAGATGGAGAGGGGGTCAGGTTAAAGAAATTGAATCGAGTTTAATATTGATTCAGATATGATGAGGGACAGCTGCTAGAAGGATCTGGTTATGGCCCAATAGAATAAAGAGCAAGAGATAATGGGCCTCCCTCTCTCTCCCCCTCCCTCCCCCTAAGGGTGACTGTCTGCAGGATGCCTAGATGCAGATACCACTGTCCATTTTTTTATAGTAAGCAAGAAAGATATAAGCCTTGGAAAGAAAAACAAGTTGCAAAACTTGCATGAACCTTCCCCAAATTTTAAGGGACCCAAATGAAGAACTTTCATATTACTAGGGGACCCAAATGAAGAACTGCATATATTACATGTTTCCTAATTAAGGAGAAGAATTAAGTTTCTCCTGCGGGTGTTATACTGTTATATATACATATATAATATACGTATCTATATAATTTTAAGGGGAAAGTAGAGTTACCCATGTCCTTCTTGATAGAAATATGATGTGTATGAGGTAAATATTCCGGACATGGTGAAAATATTATAACTAGGAAGACATCCACCAATGCCTCCTACTGGTTTTGGCATTTGGCTTAATATGGCTACAGCCCTTTGATTCCTTTCCCTTCCTTCAATCAAGTACGCATAGTGAAACTGTTGATGTCTCCTGCCCTTGCCAAAAATCAAAGTCTGTT
Organism: Pontederia crassipes; assembly: GCA_030549335.1. NCBI lineage: Eukaryota > Viridiplantae > Streptophyta > Magnoliopsida > Commelinales > Pontederiaceae > Pontederia > Pontederia crassipes. The sequence continues at coordinate 7,871,444 of CM060188.1, read as the reverse complement.
ATTCGATATATGAAATCTTCTAAATAAAGTTACGTATGTGCATAAAATTATGAATATTGAAAAGTCAATTTTTGGAAATATTTTGATGTGTTAAGTTTTGGAAATGTCTATGTTATTTATCACTGTGCTACACATTATATATATATATATATATATATATATATAGAGAGAGAGAGAGAGAGGAATCTTAATGTGCACCCACACAAATTGGGCGCACAGTGCGCCCGCAGATCCAACGCCGTTGGATTTGCGATGGATGGACGAGATGAAGGGAGCATGGTTCGACGCGCGGTTCATCAAGCAAAAGGGCGATTTGGTGAGCGGGAGGCCGAATTGCCGACCACGCGATTTCCTTTCCCAAGCTACGCCGGAGACCTGCACGCGACGACGAGGACCTGCGTGCGACGATCATGCCCCCCTTTTCCTCCTCCACTAGCCGCGCCGCCATTTTTCCTCCCTCACGTTCATCCACCCTCGCCAATCGAGCTCAACGACAGAGAAAAAGCGGGGCATCGGCCCCCCGCCGTGCGTTCGCCTGCGAGCTCAAAGAGGGGGGTCGATGCCCCTTTTTTTCGCAATGGCGCAACAGTGAAGATCTATCATTCGATCGGCGGCAGCGCCGCGAAGAGAGGGCTGAGGACGATCGCCGTAGCTCGAACTCGTTGGAGGGGGGCCTCTGTCGCCTGGCGCCGTCGTGCATATAGGGGAGGAGAAGCATAGGTCATCGCCAACCCTCTCTCGCTGACCCTCCCTCTTCGATCTCCCATCGCCGACCCTCCCTCGCCGATGTCCCATTGCCGGAGCTCTGTCGCCCACCGCCATCACGTGAAGGGGGACCACCATGCCTGTCGCCGTCGAGCAGAGAAGGGGGAGGAGGCACGCAGCTCATTGCCAACCCTCTTCGATCTCCTCTCGCCGGAGCTCCGTCGCCCGCAGCCGTCGAGCAGAGAGGGCTGCCGTCATCCAAACCGCCCTCGTCGATCTCACCTCGTCGGAGCTCCATCACCCGCCGCTGTCACCCGAACCGCCCTCCTACGCGCTGAGCCACGCCAAACAGGGCCGAACCGCGTCCGCCTTCCACCTGAACCGACGCGCAAATCTCGTTCGTCCATCTTGAATCGGACGATCCTAAAGATGTGGTCGCACGGTGCTAGCACAAAAGTATGGTAGTACACTAATATACATATAGAAAAATGATTAGGCAACCCAATCGATGCTGTTTCATACGGTGCATAAACACAGGGACTCAAATCTATATGAAATGGAGTTATTATTACGCACGGATTGAGTACTGTGTACACGTAATTAGTAAGTATATAAATTATAACAATTTTTTCTATATAATAGGTCCATTAATATATTACTTTGCACAATATCGAGTAGCATATAAGGTGCAATATACTCTTTTTACTCATATATCTCGGTTTAGATTTTTTCTTTCTTTTTTTTTTGGGTAGTCAGCCCTCCGTCTAGGTATAGGTAGCAACTTGCTTCTGTTAGTACTATGCCATTTTCTTTCTTTTTGTGTCTCCAATATTATCCAAGTAGAGATCTTTGATAGCAATCCAATGCAGCAATTTGCTCAAGATCACTCGTTTTGCTTGATGCGTGACATCTTATCTCCTCAGCCGAGATGGGGGCTCATCGCTGGAAGGTCAGAATGTGATGTCTCATGCCAACTCACAAGGACAGTCTTGCTTTTATGGATTTGGTACTGCAGGAAAAAAAAAGGTGGAAAAAAGTGACTAATAAGGAGAGGTGAGGTGAACCGTAAAAGAAATTTTACAGATGCACTAATTACAGATAGAGGAATTGAAGAAGACCTTTCATATAGTAATAATTGGCTCCTTTCGAGTATTTATTGAAAGAGGTCTAAATTAATCATGAATTCTCAATTAACCAGAAGTGTTCAACAAAATTAGTAAATCCTCTCCGGCCATGAAAGTAAAACGGAACTGAAATGGTGGCCTCACGAAACATATACTTGATTGGGAAGATATAATGGTTTCTTTCCGGGTCTCCGTATCATGATAGTAACCATACATTTGTTTTCTTGCCTTCAATCAAGTGTGGGTCACACTTGTCTTCTGCAAAAGTTTTCTATTCAGAAAAAAAAAGGGAGTACATGGATGCATGTTGCCAAATGCCAATCAAATTATTTCACTTGGGAGACAGCGTACCATGAGTTACACCATACATGTGAAGTCAGAAAAAAATAACAAATGATTTTCATGAGTTGCATGGTAACTTTTTTTTTAATTCATATGATGGGGAACTCAAAAAAAGGATTTCAGTGAAGCTAGATCCCCTTTGTTGTAATTTAATTCTCGTAGAATTAAAAGCAATATTTTTTATTTGTTTTTTTTTTTACTTTAGAAGAGAAGATTTCATTAAAAAGAAAGGATAATCTTTATAATAAGTGAGCAATCTACTCTTGTACATCATTTACATCCTTGAACTTTCTTGAAGGTGGGAGACTTGGGCAATGGAGAAAGAAAACTACAAGGTCAGAAAATTGTGTGGCTTATGTTGATTGTGTTACCCGTCGATCGAGTTCATCAATCTTGACGTTGCCTAATAGTTAAATGCATGTTGCTATTTTGTATATATAACAGAAACTTGAGCTTACTTTTTAAGGCAATCTATGTGAACTTCCCCCATAACATTTTTGGGATGATCATGACCATGTGCCTCATATTCAAGTTGCAACTTGGAAGGGTGCTTCCATTCAATGCATCTTAATTTCCAAGCTCATGCACTTCTCAAACTTGATTCGCTAAGCTCGTTTATTTTTCAAACATTGCTTTTCTAATGTCTTGAACTTGTGTGGATACAAGGTCATGTAGGTGTCCTTGAAGTTTATTATTTGTTGTTTCCATGTCAAAATTCTTGAAGTTTCTCGTGAGTATAAGACACAAAGCATGATCCAACCCTAAAATATTCTGTGGGGGATCTGAACCTGGTCACAAGTTGGCCAGACCTTTGAGAGCATCATCAATTCGTCGTCAAACTTCACTCTTTATTGATTTCTTCTCTCACTCTCTTGTTAAGAATATAGTCGGCTTAAATTTTTTTAAAAAATAATTTGCACATCAAATTTAAAATGGTATCAAAATTCAAATTTCGTTAAATACTTATTAAAAAATATTTTTCTCCCTTAATTATTATTCACGTGATAGGCTGCATTAAATCAAAATTGTCACCGGTTCAGGAGTGTGTTATGAATATAAAATCAATGATTATATTCTTCGTATCAATTTAAACTTTTAAAAAAATGAATCATCAACATTAAATTTAACATCTCTCCCACAAATCTGCACGGTACACCTATTTGATACTTGTTCTTGAAACTTTACTCCGAACAAGACAAATAGATTTTGATGAAACGATGGATCAATTATTCATTTTTTGATCCAATACGCACATCTTTGTGCTCATACAATATGTTGATTATCGGAGAAAATTGAAGTTGGTGACATTGTTGCAACTTGCAAAGAATGGCTCTGACCAGACAAAATTGACAGTCCCTTATATGCTGCTCGACAAAATCAAATTCACAATTTTCTGTCGGAGAAAGTAATTTTCCAACTTTAATTCAACTTATAATTTATAGCATTTTTTAATATGTAATCATGTAGATTATTTTGCTGATTAAAATACTTACGTGAATCCATATTAATGTAAACTGGAACCAAAACTTAATTTTTAAATATATTTATTAAAACATTTATTTTAAAATTAAATAAAAAAATTAAAAAAGAGAGTCAATGTTGCCCACTCTCGATTTCTTTGATGGGAGACTCCGCCTTCTCTCTCTATATTTTATTTTAAAATAATCTTTAAATTTAAATTAAAACTAAAATAAAATATGAGGATTAAATAATATTGTGAGAAAATCGAATGATGGAGAACGAAAATTACTCTCAGAATTTTGTTATAAAGATCATGAATTGAATCAGGTTAAGTTGGACTGGATTGGATCAGCACAGGTTCAGGGACCCTGCCACTTCTCTAATTTTTCTTAAAAGCAGCTATTTTCTTTTCAAAGGCTATATATGACCAACAAAATCAATTTAATACAAACATTGAGAGATGAATGCAACCATCATCAAGTAACAAACAATGTAGATGATAAAACTTATCAGCTTATCCTACTAGACAAATAAATCTGAATCCCACAAACTAAGCAAGCATCATTAGCACAGTAGCAGTAAACCCAAAGTTGTCGTGGCTTATAATTTACATTTCAGTTCCTAGTGGATTCCTTAATCTTTACGTTCACTATAATTTTCAAATGCCTAATTTCTCAAGCGGTGTCTAGTGATTTGGCAGTAATGGCGAACTCAGTACGGCCTGAATAATGTACTGTTCAGCAGGGCGTTCTAGAACTTGAGGGAGTGACTTGGATCCGCTGCAGCCCTGTAGCATAATAATAGAATAGATTGCAGTGCATCAAAGCCAATCACATTTGAAATATATATAGCAGAATCTATTGCCCACTTGGGGACCAAGGCCCAAGGGTTCCTACTTCCTAGGACCTATATATACATATATATATATATATATAGTTCATTTATATTTTGTTTAGGGTTATTTTCTATGATCATCCCTAAATTATCGCGAATTATCACATCTAATTTCAAATTAAGAACTTCATTTTTTGAGTATCTAAACTATCATAATTTTTTCAATTTGGTCCTTCCGTCGACTTCTCCGTTATTTTTCATTTTTCACATTTATAAAATATCCATTATACCCCTACGTTAGTCCATTTTTATATTAAAAAATATAAAAATAATTAAAAAATAGACAAAGGGGGAGCGACGACCCCCCTCTCTCTCTTTCCCGGCGCCGGGAAAGAGAGGGGAGGGGGGGTCGCCGCCCCCCTTCGTCGACGGAGGATGGGACGACGACACAGAGGAGGGGCGGTGACCCCCCTCCTCCCCTCTCTTTTCTGGCGTTAGACGTCGACAGGGGCGGCAAACCCCCCCCCCCCCCCCCCTTTCTTTTATTTTTTTTATTTTTTAAAATTATTTTTATATTTATTTTTTTATATTTTTATATAAAAATGGACTAACATAGGGGTATAATGGATATTTCACAAATGCGAAAAATAAAAAATAACGGATAAGTCAACGGAATTGGACGGAAGGACCAAATTGGAAAAATCACAATAGTTTAGGTACCCAAAAAATGAAGTTCGTAATTCGAAGTTAGATGTGATAATTCGCGATAGTTTAGGGGTGGTCAGAGAAAATAATCCTTTTGTTTAACATGTAAACAAACATAGAGGCTGAAATTTGAAATATCTGACTCCATTACTTCAAGTTAGGTCATTTGAATCTAGTTGAATTCACTTGCTTACAATAGAATAATGGAGACAATTAAGCACATGAATGAATGAAAAAAAAAGTGGTACCTCGATCTATACCTAATTATTATTACATGATATAAACTAATCACCTTTAGGAGGACAATCAAATTAATAGTGAGAACAATATAAATGTAATGGTTAATAAATGGTCTTGGCAATAATAATGAGGTGGAACACCAAAACCAGAAAAAATACTACTTGTTAAAGTGACGATACTGCCGATTTCCAAGTCACGTGATAAATGTATGGCCTAATTAATGATCCTAGATCCTAATTACCTAATCTAAAATAAAAAAAATACAAACTTAAAAGACACATATATTCATTGACGAAGTTCGATCAAATGTTAGTCAATTTCTTGATCTCAGGATCGTAGAACATTGGCACATCCATCCTTTGTTCCGAATAGAGTAAGAAAGTTTTTTTTACACTGCATTATTTTTTTCACTTTTTTGTTCCGAATAGAATAAGAAAGAATTTTTTTTACACTGCACTACTTTTTCTTCGCTTTAAAAGATATATAGTTAAAATAATAAATTTAATTAAATATAATCGAACATAATAAAATAAATCTAAAAGTTATAATAGTAAAGGAAAACAATTAAGCAGACAAGACATAGTGACAAATAAAATGAAGATAAAAAAATGCAAATTACACATAAAATGGAAGGTATACAATTTGATAAATAAAATAATTAAGATAGTATAGTAAACATGAAGTGATCGAATGTTTAAAATATCAAATATACACGAATGGAAGTAACAGGTAAAATAGGACACTAAGGTCCTGTTTGGCAATTGTTGAAAATAAAACATAGAATTTAAATTCCTTTAGGAACTCACTTTTCTTAATTTGATTCCTTTGTCCACTATTTTCCTTTGGATGGCATCCAATGTCGTGTTTGGATATATTGACCATTGATATTTTTTCTTACATGAAAAAATACATAATAAAAATTATTACCTAACTCTTTAAAATATATGATATTAACTAATATTGTGTAATTATATCTGATGGCAAGAAGATGCGACACATGGGCTTTTTGGATCTGATGGCAAGAAGATGCTGTAGGAACAAAGAGGGGGCAGCACGGGAAAAGAACCAGAGAAGTGCTTGTGTGAAGGCCGGAGTGAGGGGAGGAGAGAGGACGAGGCAGCGGAATGGGAGAAGGAGATGGCCATGGCGGCTACTCGACTTGCTTCTGCAGATTTTAAGACATGGCGTGAGATGGGAAACAACACGACGGACTTGTTGTCGAAGGCTTCGTGACAGCATGGGGAGAGAGGAAAGGGGTGGATAGAGTTGTGCTGCGTTTTGTGGATTCTTTTGTTGTTGTCCATCTTTGCCACTATGTGTTGCCTGGTCTCAATCCTTCCTCCTCAACCTCGTCGCGATCTACTTCGCCGACCTCCTTCGCCTTGCCTCCGATGCTGCTTCCCTCTCTCATGGCCTACCTTCCGCTGCCCTCTCCCCCGACATTTCCCTGTCCGTCCTCCGGGCTGCTCGCCTTCTCAAAGCTGATTAGCTGATAACACATTATTGTGCGGACAAAGAAGACGTGAAGAACACGCAAGGGAGAAAGGAAAGAAAACGGAGATACAAGTGAATTTTTTTTTCCGTTGGATGGGGTGGGTATCCTGAGGGTGAGGAGTCGTTAGATTTAACAGCCAAACACACTTTTTTATTATATTCCAAAGATTAAAGATCAACCACCAAAATGTACCTTTTCCTATGGTTCTAAGGCATCCAAACAGGCTCTAAAATGTAAGATACCAAATGCACATATAAAGATAGTAACGGAGACATTAAAATATGTTATTTAAAAAGGATAATGAGATAATAGTATAAATAGAATATATCAAAATAACTAAAATAAAATAAAATATACTAATATATTTAACTCAAGTTTCATGTCCACTTATTCAAATAAATATGTTTTTTAATAATAAGCTTTTATTTCATTAATTGAATCATCTTATTCACAATCCAAATTACAACCAAATTAACATCACAAGTGGCTCTCATAACTACACTTACATTTAATCAAACAACGACAAACTAAATATAAACCACTTTGTCAAGATGAGAACTCCAACCGATCAAGAAGGTGAGCAATTCCAATAGATAAGGTGAGAAGCAATTGAGGAGGAAAGACAAAAGTGGCTAAATTAAACTTTGAATTCAAAAGTATCGCAAAACAGAACAAACAGAGGTTTATATACAAGCACAAATATGATACGTAACTACTTATGTGTAGTACAACCTTAATTATATAGCACAAGAATGCAAGCTAATTGTAGTACACAATACGCGCCAACACCCCCCCCCCCCCCCTCAAGTTGGTGGTTGGAAAATGTCGAACAGACCAACTTGGCAATAAGGCGTTCATGCTGATGTCGCGGTAAAGCTTTGGTTAAGATCTCAGCTGATTGCTATGTAGTTGCTATATAATTCAGCTTGACAAGCTGTTGAAGAACTCGTTCACGTACAAAAAAAATAGTCTACATCAATATGCTTGGTCTTTCATGGAATACGGGATTCTCGACAATTTGCAGTGTCGATTTGCTATCTGTAAACAAATGAACTGGAAGAGAAATTGGCAACCGTAGTTCAAGAAACAACCTTTGCAACCAAATCAATTCTGCCACTCCAATAACCACACTTCGATATTCTGCCTCTGCTGAAGAATGAGCAACAACATCATGTTTCTTCGATTTCCACAAAACTAGTGCTGATCCTAGTTTAACACAAAAAGCAGAAATTGGTCTTCTTGTTAATAGACAGGAAGCCCAGTCTGTATCAGTGTAGACCTGAAGATTGGCATTATGCTCAGTTGGAAAAAGAAGTCCTTTGCCAGAAGAATTCTTCAAATAATGAACAATCCTCAAGGCAGCATTCATATGAGATCTTTTGGGGGAATGCATAAACTGATTTAGATGCTTGATAGAAAAAGTAATATGAGGCCTGGTTTGTGTAATGTGGATAAGCCTTCCAATTAGCCTTTGAAAAGGACTTATATCTTGTAAAAGGGGATCGGTAACTTTCATAGAACCATCCTTCTGAATGTACTGATCATACTCACTAGAAGTGAGTTTCAGATTCTCTTCCATTGGAGTCAAGATAGGCTTAGAAGCACTTAATCCACAATCTTCTATAAGTTTCATGATGTACTTGCGCTGAGAAACTATTATACCCTTGTCTGATCTCAATATTTTCATGCCCAAAAAATACTTTAAAGAACCAAGATCTTTGAGTTTCAGGTGTTGATGAAGATGAGACTTGGCATCTTGAAGAAGAATTTTAAAATTCCCTATCAACAATATATCATCAACATATACTAAAATCATTACAAACTTATCATCAACACCTTTAGTAAAAAGAGTGTAGTCATTTCTACTTTGAATGAAGCCATCAACTATTAGAATTTCTGAAAACTTCAAGTAGTCTTGAAGCTTGTTTCAAGTCATAAAGTGACTTAAGCAATATGCACACTTTGTTTCCAGCTTGCAAACCTTGTGGAGGCTACATATATATATATATATATATATATATATATATATATATATCTTCAAAAAGATCTCCATTCAAAAAAGTATTATTAACATTTAGATGGTATATGGGAAGACCCTATTGAATAGCAGAAATTAAAAATGCCCTTATAGTAACAACTTTGGCAACTGGAGAGAAAACATCAGAATTTAGTTTGATTTTAAAGACCCACTTGCATCCAATTTCTTTCTTATCAGGGGGTTTGTCATGAACAGTCTGAGCATAACTAGAAGGTTCACATAAAGATTCTGAAACTGAAAGAAAAGATGCATATGACTGTGATATCTTGTCATATGTAACATGATGTTTCATAGGATAAAGTATGGAAGAATTTACAACATAATCTTTCATGCAGATTGGTTGTTTGCTGGCTCTTTTTGGTTTGATATTCTGATTAATTACAATTGGAGAGTCAGAATGATAACTTGAGGACTCAGAAGAATCATCCAAATCTGGAAGAGAAACATGGATGTCAAGAGAAGGAAGAGAGTTTGTAGAATTCTGGGTAACCTCCTAATTAGAAATAGAGTTTGAAGAATCCTGATGAGTAGAATTCTGATGAGCAGCCGCTTGATGATGATCTATATTATTTTGATTAGAAGCTTCAGGTGGATCCACCGATATATGAATAAATTGTGGTAAAATATCATTATGGCCAGAGTTGTTGTCAAGAATTGGATAATTATCAACAACAAATTTTAATTTATTGGATGGAAACACATATTCATGAAAGACAACACTTCTGCTAATAGAAATTTTCTTTGACTTTATTTCCATGTATCTGTACCTTTTTGTGTGCTATTGTACCCCAAAAAAATTGTTGGTACAACTCTAGTGGCAAATTTATGCCTTTAAATTTGTCACATAACATAGACATCCAAAAGTCTTTAGATGTGAGAGATCATATTTTTGTGAAAGAATTTCTCAAAGGCAGACATATTGTTTAAAACTTTGAGTGGTATACGATTCAATATGTGCACAATTGTTTTGACTCTCATCCCAGTATTTGATTGGTATTGAGGACTGAGAAAACAAGGCACTAGCTATCTTAAGGATATGCCTATGCTTCCTCTTTGCCACCCCATTTTGTTGGGATGTATATGGACAGCTACTTTGATGGATTATTCCTTTGGAATTCAGAAATTGAGTACACTATAAAGAAATGCCTCATTGTCAGATCTCACTGTTTTAACTATAGTACTAAACTGATTTTCCATTCTTAAGATAAATTGTTGTAAGTGTATAAATGCTTTTGACTTTTTCTTTAGCAAATAGATCCAGGTCATACGATTAAAATCATCAACAATAGTAAGGAAGAATCTGAACCCAGATATGACACAACATTATATGGACCCCATATATCAATGTGTATTAGATCCTTTTACATCTTTCAACTTCTGAATTGAAAAAAGACAATCTGATTTGTCTTGCCATGGGGTAGATTTTACAGTATACATCCTTTGAATTAGTAAATTCAATATCAGCTACAAACTACAATCTATCATGGGGTAAATGACCCAATCTTTTGTGCCGAAGTTCAGTATCTCCACCACCTTCATCAGCATTGGTTGAGGCTTTCATTACAATTGGACTAGTTTGCCCTGTTTGATTATTATGTGCTCCAACTTTCAGAAAGTATAGCCCACGATTTTCTCTACCAATCAAGATCATCCTCCCACTTGGCTGCTCCTGTATTATACATTTCTTTGCATAAAAATTGATAGAGTAATGAGCATCTTTAGTCATTTGAGAAACTAATATCAAATTATATTTGAATTCTGGTATATATAGGACATCAGATAAAATGATATTAGAATTGACCTTAAATGAACCTTTATGAGTGACAACTGATTTGTGCCCATTAGGTAAGGTAGCATATCTTGTTTCCTTGAGTCGACTCACATTAATAAGGTCATGTATATTAGAAGTCATGAAGCTCCAGTATGTATTATCCAAATGTGAGAAACATGTTTATAAGGATTCATACCTGCCATTAAACTTCAGAGGCCATATCCTTTTCCAACATCTTCAAGAAGTGATTATACTATTCATCAGAAAGCATGTGCATCCTGTCAGAGATAGATGATTTCTCAAAACCATCTATCTTTTCCTTTGATTCAGAGAGCATTTTAGGATTTGGACCAACACTATTAATGACTGGATTCTAATTTCTGCTCTTGTTGAACTTAAAGCTGGGTGGAAATCTAATTATCCTATAGCACTGTGATTTTTTGTGTCCAGGTTTGTGACAATGATCACATATGATAGAATAATCTTTCTTATTCTTCCCTTGCTTGGCATTTCCAAAATATGCTGAATTCTGTTGGGTAACTATTGAAATCTTATTCCTGTGTTCTTCTTCAGCTATCATGGAGTAAACTTCGTTGAGAGATGGAATCGGATGCATCAGTAGTATTTGTGACCTTGCTTGAGTAAATGAGTCATTTAGACCAAACAAAAACTTATAAATTTTCTGTTGTACAAGGTATTTAGAATATTCTTTTAAAGCATCTAAGACTGATACATTTGGTACCATTAAGGATAATTCTTTCCATAAGAATTTTAACTTGTTGAAGTACTCTCCCACAGTCAATGATCCTTGAGAGATTGAATCAATCTCCCCTTGTAGAATATATATCTTTGTCTCATCTCTTCTCTGAAATCGCTCCTTAAGATCAAGCCAGACAACTTCGGCTTCTTGATTATATGCAACATTGATGATTATGCCTCTAGAAACTAAACTAATCATTCAAGAAATTACAAAAGCATTACAACATTTCCATTGAAAATGAAATGATCTATCCACCGTATCAATTGAACAAGATCCATTAACGAATCCATGTTTGTTCTTTGCTAAGAGTGCATTATAAAAAAAGTTACTCCAATAAGAGTAATTACTGGAATCAACTAACAAATGAGGAGTCAATGATTGACTAGCAGATTCTGATGAACTGAAATATAAAGGATTGCTAATGTCGACTATAATTGAAGTCGAATTTGAGGAAGAAGCCATTCTATCAGGAAGAACGAAGAACACAAAACAATCTCAGCAGCAAGAATACCAAAAACTAACCAATTGAATCCTTCGATCTATTGATTTCTTCAGCGAGAAGCGTTCTGGATCATCAAAAAGCTCTGATACCATGTCAAAATGAGAACTCCAACAGATCAAGAAGGTGAGCAGTTCCAATAGATCGTGAAGGTGAGAAGCAATTGAGGAGGAAAGACAAAAGTGGCTAAACTAAACTTTGAATTCAAAAGTACCGCAAACAGAACAAACAAAGGTTTATATACAAGCACAGATCTGATATGTAACTACTTATGTGTAGTACAGTCTTGATTGTATAGTACAAGAATGCAAGCTAATTGTAGTACACAATACGCGCCAACACACTTAATTAGGAAGAAAACAGTCAAGGATTAGTGGTACGATACTCAAATAATGTATGCGTTGGAACTTGGTATGAATCCTAATTGAATCAAGGAATTTGCCATGGCGGCCATGGAAGCCGACGATCTTGCCATTCTCAATCCTCAGAGCGAATGGAGCCCCTTCGGTTACACCATAAGGTCCATAACACTTGCGATTGCTAACCAATGTAAGAGAATTTATTACCAAGTAGTCGCCATGTTGGCCATGGTACCCCTCAATGGAAACCAAATGCTCATGGTCACCCATACTAAATTGCAAAAACATGTACAACATCATATGCTTTCAAGAAAAAGAACATAGCAATACATCGTCATATGCTTTTTCTTATAACTTCCCTCCGAATAGAATTAGTTAGATATTAATAGTTCTAAAGATTGAAAAAAGATGACAAAAAAAGGGAAACGAACATGGAGTGCCATGAGAAAATTATATATATATATATATATATATATATATATATATATATATATATATTATCAAAATAATGATCTCATATTTGGATCATGTATATTTAGCTTTTTTGTTCCTTTCACGGTTAAATTCCGTAATTATAAGCAGTTGTAACTTGTAAGCACACATATATGAAAGTTGTTGCTGCAATATTCTAATATGAGATTTCAATTATCATTAAGCAATTTTGACTGACATAATTGATTACTGAAATTACATTTTAAAATGGGTTATTGTTTTTACAATTTATTAATTTATCTTATTAGTTTGATATCATCCAAAATATTAAGTTAATCATATGCTAGTAACACTAAATGGTGAAAAAGAATAATGTGATCTATGTAGACGATCTATAAGAAGATTGACCTGATCTACTCTAGCACCGCCGTCACCACCCCACCAAGGGGGTTCGTTGTTGTCTCCTCCATGAATGCTTTGGTACTGCGCTTGCACTTGGATGGTGTCGATGCAGTCGCACTATAAGAAAATGATGATTTTGCGACGAACATTTTTCGAAGGAAATGAATCCTTCTCATTTATTGACGGTAATTGCGACGGATATGAAACTCCTTCTGAATTATTGAAGGTCAAAGCGTCCTTCGCTATTACGAATGAAAAACTCCCGTCGATAAATTATCGACGGGTATAGCCTTCATCCGTCGGTAATTCCGAAGGAAATACCCATCGGTAATTGTATTTATAACAATATATATGTAATATAATATAAATATGTATTCAGTATTTTATTATCAAATTATTATTTTATTTACTGAAGGATAGTGTCTCCGAAATTACTAAAGGATTTAAAATCCGTCGGTAATTTTGAAGGACATTGCCCGTCGGTAATTACCGAAGGAAAATGCCTTCGAAATTACCGAAGGATTTGTATCCATTAGTAATTTCGAAGGCATTATTCTTTGGTAATATACATAATAATAATATTATTAAACATTAATAATAGTATATGTATAATTACAATCATTAGTAATATTATGTTATATTATAAATATTTTATAAAAATGGAATAAAGAGATGTGTTATATTATAAACATTAATAATATACTATTTCATTTACCAAAGGATAGTGCCTTCAAAAATATCGAAGGATTTGGTATCCGTCGGTAATTACGAATGACATTACCCGTCGGTAATTATGAAGGATATTACCCGTCAGTAATTATGAAGGACATTACCCGTCGGTAATTACTGAAGGATTTGCATCCATCGGTAATTTCAAAAGCATTATCCTTCGGTAATATATAATAATATTATTATTAAATATTAATAATAGTATATGTATGGGATTAATGGAAGTGTAACACCCTTTAGGTGAAACATTGTGCAACGCTTTCATCCCGACCATTCATTTTCAATCAACGGTTTAGATTATTTATCAATTTCTCTCTCTCTCTCTCTTCTACTCCCACGATCTCTCTCTCCCACCTTCGATTGTCGCCGCCGCCACGTCCACTCCGATCACCGCCATCGCTGCGTCCTCTCCGATCGCCGCTGCCACCGCTTGCGAGAGTTGCCCACCTCTGCATCTTCTCTCTCGACGATGAGATCTGGTGGGCGGCGATGGGCAGCGAATGCGGCTATTGGGGGCGGCGAACGGTGATGGACGCTTGGAGAATCGGCGCGGCGCTCGGAACGGGATTGAGTCGGCACTCACTCTCGCAAGGATGGGGGTGTCGAAGATCGCAAAGGGAAATGGGGTTTCGGTGATCGCATTGATAGGGGCTGTCGGCGCTCGTGGTGGAGCTCGCAAGGTTTGGGGGGACGCCAGGGTCGCAGGGGTGGCGGTCGATCCAAACGCCGGGGTCGCAGGCAGGGGTTGGGGGGACACCGGGGTCACAAGGGTTGTTGGGGACATTGGAGTTGCAGGATTTGGGGGATGCTGGGGACGCAGTGCCGAGGTTGCAGTCGAGGTGGGTCGGCGGCGACGGCTCAGAGGGGAAGAGGAGATCGGGTAAGAGAGAGGAGAGAGAAATAAAGTGCATTGATCTGGACCATAGATGTAAAATGGATGGTCCAGATTAAGGCGTTGCACAATGTTTCACCTAAAGGGTGTTACACTTCCATTAATCCCTATATGTATTGATATTAATTATATATATCCTTCTATATAATTACAATCATTAATAATATTATGTTATATTATAAATATTTTATGAAAATGGAATAAAGAGATGTGTTATATTATAAACATTAATAATATACTATTTTATTTATCGAAGGATGGTCCCTTCAAAATTACCGAAGGATTTAGCATCCATCGGTAATTTCGAAGGACATAACTCGTCGATAATTTCTAAGGACATTATCCGTCGGTAATTACTAAAAAAAATGCTTTCGAAATCACCGAATGATTTGCATACGTTGGTAATTTCGAAAGCATTATCCTTTGGTAATTAAAATAGTATAATTTATTATCAATATTTATATATAATATTATTATTAAATATTAATAATATTTATAATATAATATTATGATTATTAATATTTTTAGTCGTATATGTTAGTATATATAATATTATAGTGTATATGTAATAAAATTTCCTATATAAATATTGATAAAAATATTATTATTTTATTTACCGACGGACATTGTCGTCGGAATTACTGATGGATATTATATCTTTCGATAATTCTGAAGGAAATACCCGTCGCAAATTCTAATATTTTTCCGTCCAAGTTTCCCCCTCCGCATTCTCGCGCCCGCGCCCTCCACTCTCCCTATATAATCCCCTCCACTCTCCCATTTACCATTTTCTCTTTCTCCCCTCAATTCTCTTTCTCTCCTCCTCTTCCACGACGGTGGCAGCAACTCCGACGGCGGCAACTCCTGACTTCGGCGATCCCAGCCGCCAGCCGCCCTCATCGACTCCCTCTCTATCTCTCCCTTCTCGCTATGGACCCCGGCTGCGAGTCGGATCCGATCGCATGCAGCCGGATCCGATCGTCTGCCACCGGATCCGATCGCCTGCGTCTGGATCCGATCGCAGGCGTCTGAATCCAGTCGCCTGTTGCTGGATCCGGCTCGCAGGCGACCGGATCCGACGCCTGCCGTCGGATCTAGCTCACAGGCGGCCGCATCCGACGCCTACGGCCGGATCCGACGCCTACGACCGGATACGGCTCGAAGCAGTAGAAAAATCAAAAGTTATTAGAGCTGTAATTGTACGTACTTATGAAAAATGGATACAAATTTGTGATTGCGAAATAACTCTGATAGGAAGAAAAAAGAAGGCCCTATCTATCTCGACGAATTCGTATGAATGAAGTGGCTCATTTCGTACCAGAGAAACCCATGTATGAATAAGGATTGATTTTACTTCCTCACCACTGGGTTGGAACGCCAAACTACTATAGATTCGGGGATAGTCTCAGGTAGACAGTTTGTGCGGGCAGGCAAATCGGCTCGTAGGCGGTCGGATCCGGCCGTCCAACCACGTCCTAGGCCTCCTCCCCATCTCCTTTTTCTCGATTCCGGCCGTCTGCTCTGGATCGGCCGCTAGCACCAATCCGGTAGCAAGCGGCCTATTTTTTAAAACTTTTCGACGAGCGTGTCTGTCGCACTCCGCTGGTGCGTGCAACGGGAACTGCCCGTTGAAGCCTTCGACAAGGGTCGCCCGTCAAAGGTTTCGACGGGTCAAACTCGTTGACCTGTCGAAGCCTTCGGTGGGTACTCACTTGCTGAAGGTTTCGATGGGTCAAACCCACCTGCCGAATATTTCGACGGGTCAAACCACCCGTCGATGGTTTCGACGGGAGTCTCCCTGTCAGAACTTTCGACTGTCCGTCGAAGTCAGTCGAAACTTGGGAAGGTTGTGAACTTCCGACGGTAAAATCCGTCAGAAGCTCAGAAGGATATCTTCCCTTCGAAACTTTCGACGAATTTTATCCGTAAAAAATTGTGAAGGCAATATTTCCGTCGAAAGCGTTCGTCAAAACTTTCGAAGGGTTATTTGAGGACCGTCGATAATTTTTTGCGACGATCCGTCGACATATTTACGACGGATTTCGAAGGGTTTGAGACGGATAAATCCGTCACAAAATCGTAATATTGTTGTAGTGTTGCCATGACGGATCACCACGTACGACATCTCGCCGATGTCGTCCCAGCGCTCCGTGTCGAACGGAGAGCCTCCAGCGCCGCCGCATGGCCCATTCTTGGCGTGGCCCGCCGGTAGTATATTGGCCACAGCGCCCCGGAGCCGATATATCAGGCTGACTGCGCACCCCTGTGTGAAATTACAAAGAGATGAATATGGAGAAAGAACTAACAAGTAGAAGTCATAAAGATTAAAGAGCAAATTCTACTGCCGCCTTAATTTACGGCCGGGTTCGGTGACTGGGGGCAAAGCATGCATAATATGCTCACCATGCTTAAAGCCGCTGATAGCTTTGGCCGTTTCTAATTTCCAGTGAGAGCAGGTTTCTCGATGGACGGTGGTTGGAACTTGGATGTAGTATGTGAACTGTGAAGAACTGAATATTCACATATCTTTCTTTTTTATCTTTAACGAAGATTCACACATCGACTCCAAACAATTTAGAAAGAAGGAGAAATCATCGTTTCCAATTCGAGTGAGTGTGTGATAACCGACTCGTATATTAAAGATAATGCTTTTGTGGACGATTTAATTAAGTTCGTTTTTTTTAAAAGGAAAAATTAATAGGTCAAGAGATCAAGAGATAAGAAGGAAAGTTAAGATAGGACATTTCAAAACACGTCTAGTTTTTCTCGCCGAAAAAAAATACGTCGACTAATCTAGTAATATATATGTTCTTTCCCCAAACCTTTTTTCATATAGTAAGTTTTTCTTTTCATTTTTTTAATAATCACGCACTTGGATTGTGTCATATTGGCAATCGTTATTGAAAAAACAAAAGATAAATTAATCAGCATGCGAGTCTAGAATGGGATCGATTTGGTGGGGGCGGACAAATTAAATATATATGTTAAAATTTATTATGATTATTTTTTTTATAAATAATACATATTGCTTGTAGATTGTTATATCATACATGCGTGTTGATCCGAGCCCTCGGATAAGTAATAATTTTGATTCGATAGCTTAAAATCGTAGAATCATCAATTCAATTATAATTCAACACATATGCTAACTAGTTTTTTTAAAAGCTTAAATTTATTCTTAACACTCTCATAAATAGGCTGCTGACAATTCAGGTCTAATTTAGTTCATCACGTGGATAACAAAAAAAGAAAAAATATATTCTTTTAATAACAACTTAATGAGGTTTGAATGACCTTTGACTTTGATATCATATTAAAGTTTGGGACAACACATTTGATTTTATATTTTATACTCTTAACATTTCTCTTTACGTGTGGACTGTTAATAATTTTGGTCTAACTCAATTCATAGTGTGGACAACAAATGGAGAAAAATACTTTTTTAATAAAAGTTTAACAAGATTTAAATTCAAGGCATATTAAAATTTGATGTTCTAACTAATTTTTTTAAAATATTTAAATTGTTATAAAAAGTAATATAAATAATTTTATATTCTTAACAATATGATCAAATAAAACAAAACGACAATGGTGGCCTTTACTTAGCTCTAAAGCGGTAATTGTTCAAACCAGTGAAATTAGTCCCCATTGGTGCAGAACAAGCCCCAAGAATTCAGCAGTATAAGAGCACCAAATGTTAGGGCCAATCCAACCAAAGCCGATTGACGTCTCCAGGAGTCGAGGCAGAATACTTCTCTTGTATCGGCCTTACTCTTTTCACATTCTGCTATGGCTGGTGAGCCTTCTTTTGATAAGCCAGGGTTCTAGGGAGAGTGATGGGAAAATTCGAAAAGGGGAGAGGAGATCGTAAAAAAATTGTAAAAAAATAGATGAGACATACGAATTTATTCAGGTTCACCCTTAAGATGAGGGCTACGTTTTACAAAGATATTTCACTATATCGTTTAGGTTTTCAGCCGCCACACGAATTACATCTGAAAATAGGCTATTAATAGCCTCTCCAAATCGGGTTTAAAATCCAAACAAACAAAGAAAAAACTTAATTCGAACCACATGGGCCGGCTAAACAAAAGCCCAAAACCCCGAGCGGGACCGTCGTCGAGAGGCGGGGCCTCCCGAACCCTCTCTTCCGTTCGTACGCTAGCAATACAGGAAATTGGGTAATACTCAGATTCCCCCAAGCTCACGTGGACGAATACGGTGTGAGAAATAAGGGGTCCTGAAGTATTCACCAACTTCAACATTCTCCCACTTGGTGGATACTTCACACCAATGAGAGCCTTGCCAGCAACATTCTTCTTCAATTCGGCAGCAGTAGAGCCCCACTCGAACTTTGCACATGTAACTGCTTTAGTCAGAAAATCAGAACTATTCTCTGTTGTATCAACATTTTTAAGCTGAACCTCTTTCTTTTCCACCTTTTCCCGAAAGAAATAGTATTGGATGTCAATATGCTTTGCGCGTGAGTGAAATGCAGGATTCTTAGCTAATTGAATAGCACATTGATTATCACATCTCACCTCCATGGCACCTTGCTCAAATCTGAGCTCCAAGCACAACCATCGTAGCCATGTGGCCTCTTTTGCAGCATGAGTAAGAGCCATATATTCAGCTTCTATAGAAGAAAGTGCTACCACACTCTGTCTCTTGCTCATCCAACTTAGTGCAGCCCCAAACAATGTAAAAACATATTCACTAGTGGATCGTCTACTATCAATGTCTCCACCCCAATCAGCATCTACATGACCCACGATATCAAACATCTTTCCTTTCCATGTACCTTCAAAACACAACGAAAAATTTGAAGTTCCACAAAGATACCTGAAAACTCTCTTGATAGCATTCCAGTGTTCCCTGCCTGGATTAGACATATACTGACTCAAGACTCCCACTGCTTGGACTATATCTAGACGTGTGCATACCATGGCATACATCAAGCTGCCCACTGCACTTGCATATGGAACACGGCTCATTTCTTCGGCTTCTTCATCCATCTTAGGGCATTGTTTTGTAGAAAGTTTGGTTCCTAGAGACATAGAAGTACCCACTGGCTTGCAGTCCGACATGTTAAATTTCTTCAACACTTCTTTTATATACTTTTCTTGTCCTAGCCATAACTTTCTTTTCTGACGATCCATTCTGATCTGCATGCTCAAAATAAAATTCGTCGGCTCCAAGTCTTTTCATCTCAAACTTCTTAGCCATCAAACCCTTCACTGAATTCACCATCTTTATACTATTTTCAATCAGTAACATGTCATCCACATACAGTGTAAGAATGACAAACTGTTCTCCAACTCTCTTCACATAAACACAGTGATCTGAATTTGAACGTACAAACTTGAGTTCGAACATGTACGTATCAAACTTCTGGTACCACATTCTTGACGACTGCTTCAATTCATACAGAGACTTCTTCAATTTGCACATCAGCTTCTCTTTACCTTGAACTCCAAAGCTTTTTGGTTGCCTCATATATATCTCTTCCTCCAAGTCCCCATGAAGGAATGTCGTCTTCACATCCGTCTGCTCTACCTCAAGATTATATATTGCTACCAGAGATAGAACAAATCTGATTGAAGTCATTTTCGCCACGGGAGAAAAGATCTCATCATAGTCGCCTCCATCTTCATCTTCCAGAGATCAAACCGTGTTCCATCAAATTTTTTTATCTCAATTCGCGGTCCTCCTGACATCTCGAATAAACCCTAACTCCTCGAACAACTTGTGCTCTGATACCAATTGATGGAAAAATTCGAGAAGGGAGAGAGGAAATCGCAGAGAGATTGCAGAAAAATAAAGGAGACACACGAATTTACCCAGGTTCACCCTTGATATGAGGGCTACGTCCTGCAAAGAGGTTTCACTATATCGTTTAAGTTTTCAGCCGCCACACGGATTACATATGAAAATAGGCTATTAATAGCCTCTCCAAACCGGGTTTAAAACCCAAACAAACAGAAAAAAACCTAATTCGAACCACACGGGCCGACTAAACAAAAGCCCAAAACTCCGAGCGGGACCGCCGTCAGGGGGCAGGGCCCCCGAACCTCCCATTTCGTTCGTACGCCAGCAACACAGGTAATTGGGTAATACTCATATTTCCCTAAGCTCACGTGGGCGAATCCGGTGTGAGAAACAAGGGGTCCTAAAGTATTCACCAACTCCAACAGAAAGCTATTGCGTAATAAATTCTGCAGAAGAGTTCTTGTTCAAGAAATAACACTTACAACAGGCAAGAGGACAAGCAAATGTGAATCACACAAAGAAAGATTGGTGAGTTTCGAGCACCACCTGCTTCAAGCAAGGAAGAAAGAGATCAGAGTTTGCTTTGCTTTACAAAGATTATGAGGTGAAAGCTCCCTTGTTTATACCCTTTTTTTCCAACTTGCAGTCATTCCTCTCAATTTGTTACTTCGTACAATAATGTGTTCATTAGAAAGAACTATATATGCTTCTATTTTTTTATCGGTTTTAGGGGGGCCAACTTTATATTATAAAAATAATAGAAATATTTATAATAAATAATAACTAAATATATTATAATATTTTTAATTCCAAGTCATCTGAATAACCTAGCAATAATATATCGCACCGTCAACACCAAGTAGTGATCTTGATATTCTCACATGATCACTAACGTCAACACGAGACTACAACTCTAAGGTCGGGCTATGCACTAATCGCAGAGCCTCTATGCAACGGCCAAGATGATATAGGGAACTTAAAATGGAGACGAGAAGGCCCCCGAAGAATCCTTTGTTTCTTATGGCAATTGGCACAAAACAAATTAATGACCAATAATCACAGGTTATGAAGTTTCTAGCTCCCATAAGCCACTGCCCAGACATCCCGGAACCCACTATACATGCCATAAGAGACTGCAAGCAAGACAAAGGAAGGTTCGAGGCCTTGGAAGCATAACTAAAAGAAAATCCTTCTCGACGTCTAGTTGACGACGATTCAAGGCTTCACCTGGGTGGTCTTCGAATCGGATTCCTCCATTGCGATTGACATGATGGAGAGGCTAATTCTTGTGCAGACCGGCTTGCATGTCTAAGGCACGAGCAACTCCTCGTATATCTTCACTATGCCACCATTCGCATTTGTGTAGCATTCTCTTTGAAGACTTTTGACGCATGCATTTTAGAATATATAATTAGACTTATATTTAAATTTATATTAATTTGATCATAGCATGTATCGATTTTTAGATTGATTTTCTTAAATTCTTCAAAGTAGCCATCAATCTCTAGTCAAATTAGCTTTTGAAAAAGTACATTTTTGTTTTAATAGGTCATGACACGTTGGTCATGGCCATTACAAAATTGTCATGGAGTGGTGTTAATAATGTCTTGAATCTGAACCCAATTAATCCCCCTACATAGTCAGGCGCTTCAGCAGAATTCTCCTACGAGGTCTCGTTACTTGAACTGAAGACAATCCAGCTGATATGTTCACTAAATCTGTTCCTCATGGCAAGTTCCAGCACTACTTGGACTTGCTTAACATTAACACTTGGTAACAACTCCAAGGTGGGATTAGCGGCGGTGTGGTACTTTGTGCTCTGAAGATGATTCAAGTCAAGGTGAAGATTTATTAATAATGCCTTGAATCTGAATCCAGTTGATCCCTCTATATAGTCAGGCGCTTCAGCGAAAATTTTTAGGGGTACTCTGTATGTGATTCGGATTTGATTTATTTCCTTATCACGAGATAGGTGTCCTATTTTCAGGAGATTTATTTAGAGTCACAATCCGTATGTAATTTCAATCATCTGTCAAAGGGAGTGCCTATATAAACTTCCTATGGGTCTAGACAGAGACTCATCCTTGTAATCATCGTTATTCCATAACAAAGAGCCACCGTCGTTTTTTTCTCTTCGTGTTCTTCTGTGTTTCGTGTGATCCCTCTTTCTCTCTTTTCGTAACAAACTGATATCAGAGCCTTATGATTTGTCAGCGATTCTCGATCAATAGGGAGATTGCATCGCACAACGTGAGCGTGGAGAAGTTCAACGGCAGAAACATTTTCGGATTGTGGCAGATCAATATGCAGACACTTCTGAAGCAACAAGGAGTCTGGGCGCCGATCTCAAACGTGTCGAAAAACAAACCAAAAGAGGAAGACCCGAAGGGCAAAGAAAAGGAGATCGATCTCGCAACTTTGGCGGCACAGGAGGAGAAGGCGCACTCGATGATTCTATTGTTGTCTGGCGGATGCGGTGATAATCAAGGTCGCATAT
This sequence comes from Pontederia crassipes, assembly GCA_030549335.1. Lineage (NCBI taxonomy): Eukaryota > Viridiplantae > Streptophyta > Magnoliopsida > Commelinales > Pontederiaceae > Pontederia > Pontederia crassipes. The sequence continues at coordinate 7,848,390 of CM060188.1, read as the reverse complement.
AAAGAAAATGCGATCGGTCTGTGGTTGAGACTCGAAAGTCTGTATATGACGAAGTCTCTCATCAACAAGTTGCTGTTGAAGCAACGTCTGTTCTCTCTCCGCATGCAAGAAGGTACCCCTCTGAAGGAACGTCTTGATGAGTTAAATTCTTTGTTGATGAAACTCAGAAATATTAATGTTAAGATCGATGAAGAAGATGATGTCCTAATTATGTTAGTTTCGCTTTCTCCATCATATGAAAATTTCGTTCAGTCTATGATTATCGGGAAGGAAATCACAAGTCTGAAAGAAGTAAAATCGAGTCTCCATACTCATGAACTTCGGCATAGGGCATCTGAAAATTCTGCAGAGACTTAGGCCGCGAGTTTGGTATCGACCGCAGAGAAGAGACAGTCCTCGAATTTGAAGAAATCCAAGCCAAAGAAGAAGAAAATCACTACGAAAGACATCTGTAATTACTGCAAGGAACCAGGTCATTAGAAAAAGGATTGCCCGAAGAAGAAGAAGACCCCCGTCACTGCGGTGGCACATGTAACTAGAAATTCCAAAGATGACTTGGTTCTGGCTACTTCTGATCAAGGATGTATGGCGGATAGTTGGGTTCTGGATTCGGGGTGGTTATCAACTTATCAAAAAATTGATAGTTGAAACGTCATCATGGGCAACGATGCAGCCTGTCAGATAGTTGTGATCGGTTCTGTGCAGATCAGGACTCATGACAATCTTGTGAGGACGTTGACAGATGTCCGTCATATTCCGTAACTGAAGAAGAATTTGATATCACTTGGAGTCCTCGACTCGAAAGGGTGTCAGATCAATGCTGCTGGAGGCATCCTCACGGTCATGAAAGGTGATGCTACGATTCTGAAGGGAGTCAGACAGGAGTCCTTGTATATATTGCAAGGCAAGACAGTCTCTGACGTTGCTGCAGTGACTAGTTCATCCAAATCAGAAAGGTCCAGACTGTGGCACATGCGTCTTGGGCATATTAGTCAGAACAGGATGAATATTCTCAACAAACAATGTCTTCTGGGAGGTCAGAAGATATCTGAAATTGATTTTTACAAGCACTGTGTATTCGAAAAACAGCGAAGGCTTCAGTTTGGCAAGACAGTGCACAAGACGAAGGCAACACTCGACTACATCCACGTCGATTGTTGGGGTCCCTCTCGTATTCCATCATTAGGAGGTGCTAGGTACTTCTTATTTGTGATTGATGACTACTCGAAGATGACTTGGGTATTCATGATGAAACACAAGAGTGAGTCCTTCAAGGCCTTCAAGCAATGGAAGATTCTGGTGGAAAATCAGACGTCGAAGAAAGTGAAGCGTCTTCGCACTGATAATGGTTTGGAGTTCTGCTCTACTGAATTCGACCAATTCTGCAAAGATGAAGGCATTGTCAAGTATCGCACAGTCAGAGATACTCCACAGCAGAATGGAGTTGCAGAACGAATGAATAGGACACTTCTGGAGAGGGCAAGGTGCATGCTCTCTAACGCTGGCCTTAATAGAACATTCTGGGCTAAAGCTGTTAACACAGCTTGCTACTTGTTGAATCGAAGTCCGACGACTGTAATTGATCTCAAGACTACAACTGAGGTATGGTCAGGAAATCCTGTTGATTATACTTGTGTGAAAAATTTTTATTGTCCAGCATACTATCACGTCAGTGAAGGAAAGTTGGAGCCAAGGACCAAAGAATGAGTGTTCATGGGATATGGTGCATGAGTGAAGGGCTACAAAATCTGATCTCATTCAGAACACAAAGTCATCCACAGCAGAAGCGTGACCTTTGATGAAGCATTAATGCTTCAGTTGAAGGTGGAGGCTAAAGAGAGTGTCAGTAAACAGGTGGAGGTTGAAACCACTCCAACTGAGGATGATGCTGAAAGATCACATCAAAAAGTAGAACCAGAAAGCGAAGAATCTGATGAGCAACCTGAAGAGGAGTCAATTGCTCCTAGACGTCCTCGCAAAGAAGTGGGTCATCCTAAACGATATGATTTCGAGGACATGGTTGCTTATGCACTACAGGTAGCTGAAGAGGTGGAGTCCCTAGAGTCGTCCTCTTATAGGGATGCCATCACATGTGCCGAATCTGAACAGTGGATCGCTGCTATGGGCGAAGAGATGAAATCTCTTCACAAAAATTAGATGTGAGAGCTGGTCAAGCTGCCTAAAGGCAGAAAGGTTGTTGATCGTAAGTGGATCTTTAAGAAGAAAGTTGGAATTTCAGTAGTTGAAAGCACAAGATACAAAGCACGGCTGGTTGCTAAAGGTTATAGTCAGAAAGAAGGTGTGGACTACAATGAGATATTTTCACATGTTATCAGACATACTTCTATCAGGGTGATACTTGCTCTTGTAGCACATCAGAATCTAGAGCTCGAGCAATTAGATGTAAAGATTGTTTTCCTCCATGGAGAACTTGAAGAAGACATTCTTATGAACCAACCAGAGGGATTCTCCATTCCAGGAAAGGAAAATCAAGTTTGTAGTCTGAAGAAATTTCTGTATGGCTGAAAGTAGTCTCCCAGACAATGTACAAGAGGTTCGACAACTTCATGATCAGTAAGGGATTCAGTCGAAGTCCCTATGATTGCTGTGTATATCATAAGAATGTGAAGGACGGCTCCACCATCTATCTGCTCTTGTATGTCGATGATATGCTTATTGCTGCCAGAAACATGACATACATTCAGAATCTGAAGAAGCTCCTCATTGCAGAATTCGACATGAAGGATCTTGGTGCAGCACAGAAGATTATGGGGATGGAAATTCTAAGGGATCGCGCACAGAGTAAACTCTTCTTATCTCAGAAAAGTTATATTGAGAAGATTTTATTCAGATTTGAAATGTCAGGAGCGAAGCCTTTGAATACTCCATCAACTGCAAATGTTCATCTTTCTAGTCATGACCCGTGATAGATGCTAACTCCTACTTTTGCTCCAATTGAGCCATGACGAGTGTGTACAAGGGGCGTGATAGAGGTTGATTTCAAGAGGGAAACATATTTTTAAGAATTATCAATGTACAATAACTCCAACATTTATCATGTCTTAGGTATCAATTGAAAATGAATTAGGGCAAAAAATTCAATTTTTGACAATGCTAAGATCTCATAATCAATTAGACTCCTAATTTATTATATCTTACATGGAAAATATCTTTGTTTCTTCTATGTTCATATGGAAAACTGAACATCTATAATAAGGATGTATGACAATCAAAAGCAACTTATGCTAGGGATTATAGCAGGAGCTTGGAAGCCAAGAACAAAGGACTTCCGAAGAAGGAAGGAGAAGACTTTTATCAATACACTCAAGCGAGAATTGCGTAGCGTTTCATCATCATTTCTGAAGAGTACTACTTGTTATACCTTATGTGAGAATGATATTTGAGACTTTAACGTTTAATATATTTTACTTTTATAATCTAGATAGTTAGTTTATGTTTTATTTTTTAGTTAGAATTTCAAGAGTTTTATTATAAGAATAAATTGTGAAATCTTGTTAACTGAATATTGATTTTTTAGTCTTTATGAACGTGGTTAATTCTTTTCTTCATATTCGAATAATTTTTGAGTTGATTATTAATTGAATGACGTAATGAATTCTTAGTTCATAATCTTTTGTTAGAACTTACTACTAACATTTATGTTAAAATAATACATGTCATGATCTAATATAATCGGATGAAATATTAGATTATGTGATTTGCTTAATTGACCTGATTAGAATAGTTAAATAACTTAAGAATTACAACATATAACATCTTAATTTTAATAAAACTAAGGGCTCGTGTGGATGCAAACTTTATGTTCTAGTATAAATTTAACCTTGTTGTTATTTTTCGTCCTTGACCCCACAGGAGCAAGAATGTTCCACAAAGAGCAATAACATATTGCTCCCAACTTTATTTTGTTCCTATAATAATTAATACGAGTCCCAGGACTGTCAAAAATGGTGTTTGATTGCAAATGTGGGAACAAGAATTTGTTCTTAGTGTTTCCCCAACCAAACGCGGCCTAAAGGTATAGGGAATAATTCAAGTTTATTGTTATTTTAATATAGTTGATTTACTCTATAAGAAAATTTATCTTTGGTGTCTCTAATTCATCTAAAAGTTGAACTTAATTATCTTAATTAAAATCAGATTTACTAAAATTTACATATTGCTCTTAATCATTCTAAGGACCTATGCGTCATGAATTTAGTTTAATTCTTTATATTTTCGTAAATTTATTTTGTAAACATCATTTATCCAAAATTCATGGAATCTTATACTAGCCTATGAAATTAGATAGATAAGTAAAATATTTTTTCGTAAGATTGATAATCTTTACTCTAATATTTTATTATTTGAGTGAGTAGTATACTTACCAAAGTTACCAATTTTCGCAACTTTGCAGTGGAGCACAAGGTGAACCACAAGCACTTTGTGCCTCTTTTCCTACAGAAAAAAAAAAAATACTACTTCATACTGATTATAGAGAATTATATATGTTTCAATTTTCTTTTATCTAATATAGCGCAAGTCCTTAAAGGTTAGGTCGGAATAAGAATTTATTTTAGGGGCCAACTTGATATCATAAAAATAATAAAAATATTTAATAACTAAATATATTATAATTTAATAATTTAATAATCATTTAATCTAAACAAGCAGGTTCAGGTTATGTTTTTCGATTAGCACTCTAATATCCTGGTTCGAGCTATTATTTAATCTTAAAAATACAAATATTAAGCATCATATAAATAAGAATATTAGTAAACATTATTCAACTCATTCACTTTTAGTTTTATTTGGAGGGGGCAGCCTTTGCTTTTAAAAAAGTCCCAAATAAAATTCAGATCTGACAATAACTAATTTATAATATTTTAAATTCAAAACGTCATTTCCTAAGAAAATCAGAGGTAAAATTAATTGCTGACAGGGAAAAATGACATATTAATCTACTATTTTAAAATTACGGTATATCCAAATGCATCATAAATAATAAATTTCCAATTTTATTTGACTTTTCCAAGGATGCCAAAAAAACCTGTTGATGTGTGCCATATGTGTTTATATGTAGTGCATGTCTAAAAATTGTGTGTAGAATATTAGTTACATCCGTAGCTTATTCTTTGTGTTATGTATTAGAGAAAGAAAAAAAGATAAGGTGTGAATATAGAATTGTGAGGAAAATTTTGACTACTCTTAACATGTAATTCTATATGTGGTCACACAAACTCTATATATCTATTTATATATAAGATAAAGTTTGGTGTATTGATTTTTTTAATGCATCGTAAAAAAGAAAAAAAAAATTGGAGACGCGTATTCATACAAATAACGTTCCACATATTTTATACCTAAATGTACGATGCTTGTAAAAAAATTGAATACATTTTACATATATACATAAGAACATTATACTTGAAACTCATTAATGAATATGCAGAGGTGTGTAGAACGTTTATTTCTTATTATTTAATTAATTTAATAATTATAATTTATAATTAAAATTAATCATATATTTTTTTAGATGAAGTAATATATATTTATTGATATAATTTGATAATAAAAAATATCATTTAAGATTAAATAAATTTTCAACCGTTGAATTAATTATATTTGTTAAAATAATTTGATCATCACGATTGGATAATCTGATGTTCTTAATTTTAATCATATTTTTTAAAACATATAGTTTATATTAGTATATATTTATTTTATTAATCTAATAAATAATATGAGTGATGCATTTTTCTCTTCTCAAATTAAGATTGAACAATAAGAATTAATACAATCGTATAGGCCGCTTGACAATCTTATTCACATCACAAAAGTAATACAAAAAAAGAAAAAACAATCTGATGTTAAATATTATATTAACTTTTAAGGATGAAAGCATATATTTTGCACTAAGAAATTATATTCTTACAATACCAAAAAAAGGCATCCAGTAAAAGCAAAATAAATCATAAAATAATGAAATAAAAAAGATTTAACGGTGAAAAGTACTAAATCTAGTGAATGACTGCAATATCAAGCTGTCAATAACTACGACAGGAAACAAAATAATTAGTGTTAGTGGCAAGAGACTGCGAGAGCATATAAAATGACTGTTCTCATTTTAGCATAAAAGTGAAAAAAAAAATTGAAGTGACAACTGAGGCCTTTAAGTCTTCTCAACATTCTTCGTGGAGTGAAATTTTCGTAAAGGTCGTACCTTTATGAAATAGTTGAAGAATTCTGCACAACCTACTGTTCTCCAGTACGAACTAGATCTCAATAGGAGCGGCCTTCAGATAAAAGCCATTAATGATCAAGATCCGAAGCAGTGCATTGAAATCTGAGATGTCAGCATTCATCTTTGACGAGAAAAGCACGTTCTCATGCTCTCTGACTAAACCATTTGACTCAATCTTGTCCTCCATTTCTTTACCAAAAAGTTCACAGACATTTAATGAGGTCCACATAGGGAATAGCAATAGATCAGCAAAAAGTTTTAACTTTTTTTTAATGAGAATTTGATTATATTAAGTTAAAAGATCATAACGGTCATTGTACAAAAACGTGTGCAGATCCCGCGAAAGATTTGCATTTCAAAAAATATCATGAGGAGTATCTCTAGCTAGTTTTGCAAGATGATCAACGGCACGATTACAAGTTCTATGGCAATGTATACATTTTGTACTGTCAAAAAGTGTCAATAAGTGATGAATCTCCTTCATGATCGTCCAAATACGCCATGGTGTGCCCATAATTCCATTGATAACATCAATGAACATCGAGGAATCAGATTCAAGGATGACCCGTCGAAAGCCGCGTCTCCAAGAATCCCGCAAACCCAGAAGAGCAGCAAAAGCCTCAGCCTGCAGAACAGTCGTGTGGTGATAGTTGGATATACTTGTAGAAAGGAAATTGGCGTTAGTATCCCGAATGATAAATCCCGCACCAATAGTCAAGGTCCGACGACAAAGTGAGTCATCAGAATTAATCTTGACCCAGGAATATGGCGGGGGCTCCCATTGGACAGAGGGAATGTCCAGAGGAATAAGAGGCGTGCGTGTGTGATTATAGGCCTCAGAATTGTGGTAAGTCTCATACTATGAATATCAGGCCTAAACACGTGTCCAAATTACCTCAGTGGTTGTCCGTCTGGAACCAAAATGGGACTCATTTCGTCTTTTCCATAATGCCCAAAGAGAAAAGACGATAAGAGATAACAAGGTTTTTCTGGAGCTGTCATCAAGGGCCGAACCCTCATGAAGCTAGTCCTCACAATGCCAAGAGTTGAAGAATTGAAAATTATAGTTCAACTTGGAATGTAACAGCATCCAAAAATTTCTAGCATCAGTGCAATCAAAAAAGAGGTGTTGGATTGTTTTAGAATGAATACCACAAATGGAACAGGCTGAGCTTTGATTTGGGTTGAAAGGTGCAAGCCAAGCAAGCGTGAGAAGTCTACCATGAAGAAACTTTCAAAGAAAAATTTTAACCTTATGAGTAATTTTGAGCTTCCAGATAAGGTTCCAGATGCGCCGTCCAGACTGAGGAGGGGAGTGCTGGCAGCATATAGAGTGATAGACTGATTTGACAGAAGCCTTGCCAAGGGGGTCGTGGATCCAAAACCACTTATCATCATTGGCTATTGGTGAAAGAAAGATATTTAAAATAGAAGCAACTAAAAGAGGGCCAAAAGCTAGTGTTAGAAGATGTATGTTCCACTGTCCAGTATCTAAGATGAAGTCACTCGCCTTCATTGTATCCAACGACATGTCCATATTAATATATGTTGGCATTGAATTTAGAGGTAGACAGAAAAGCCAAGGATCATGAATAATACTTGTGGAGCATCCATTACCAATGTGCACCCTAAGGCCAAACTTAATTTCTTGTTTAACTTTAATGATGAGCTTCCAACACCAAGAAGTAGATTGAGTGATGTTAGGAGAAATTCAAGGATGAGTGTGTTGATATTTAGCATTGATCAGATGAACCCAAGGGTTATTGTCATTGTTCAGAAGACTAAGGACACGTTTGGCTAACAAAGCACTTTTGACATATTGTAATTTCCTAATCCCCAGACCTCCCTCTTGCCGTGATTTCTGAATTGTATTCCAAGCAACTAAATGATGACCATTGCTATTCCTATTATTATTCCACAAAAAAATTTTAGCTTGTTTCTCAAGGGTCATAAGAAGGTCATCAACAATGTACATTATTCCCATAGCATAATTAGGAATAGTGCTAATAACAGAGTTGATTAAGATTAATCTACCAGCCATGTTCAGTACATTAGCCTTTCAGTCATTGATACGAGAGACAATTTTATCAAGAAGAGCATGTTGCTGAGAAATTGTAATGTACTTGTTGGATATTAAAGCACCAAGATAATTAAATGGGAGATGCCCATGCACAATACCAAGGTTGGTAGTAATGTTTTGCTTTCTTCTATTGTTTAGGGATCTCGGCAAGTAAACTTCAGATTTTATGGGATTTATCTTTTGATTTGTGAGATTGTAGTATAGTGTGAGAATGTTTTTCAGGCATTTGCAATTTTTAATGTTAGCAGCAACTGTAATCAAAAGATCATCTGCATATAACATATGACTTAATGAGAAGTTGTTTAAGGAGAAGGGGATTAGCTCAGAGTTGAGTACCGCATTATTCATCAGGGTAGTTAATACTTGAGTGACTGTGATAAAGAGATAGGGTGAGAGGGGGTCACCCTGTCTGATCCCACAATAGCTTCTAAAATAGGGGGATGGAGTACCATTGATGTGACAAGAAAACGAAGGAGAAGTAACACAAGTCATAATCCAATCAATGAAAATTGGCGGAAATTTCATGCAGGTAAGGGTGATTCTGATTGCATGCCAATTGACTCTATCAAAAGCTTTATGCATATCAGTCTTAATGATCATAGTTTTCCTTCTTCCATAGTTCATGGAATGGGCATTCTCTTGACTAAGTAATATATTATCATGGATTAATCTACCAGGCAAGAAAGCAGATTGACATCTATCGATAATGCTATCAAGAGCAGGCTTTAGTCTGAGGGCAAGAATTTTGGATATGACTCTATAAATAATGTTACATAATGCAATTGGCCTGAAATCAGTAACTTTGGTGGGATTAGGCTTTTTAGGAATGAAAATCAGTGATGTGAGAGACCATTCTCTAGGTAATACATTGGTATTGAAGAATTTCTTTATTTCAGAAGATATGTCTGGTCCAATGGTGTCCCAATTTGACTTGTAGAATTTCAAAGTGAAACCATCCGGCCCCGGGGCCTTTCCAGGGGCCAAAGACCAAAAACCATTTAGGATTTCCTCATTAGTAATTGGTGCAGAAAGATGGTCATACCAGGTAGTATCCAAGGTAGGAAGAGAAGGCCAGAATGATATAGGTATTTGAGGATCAGTATTGCATTTTCAGATATTACTATAGTGGTCAATAAAAGCATTCATGATATCATTGTCGTTTTGAAGCCTCTTACCAGAGTCAGTCTCAATATATTGGATGAGATTGTTCTTGTATCTAATCATTGTACTTAGATGAAAAAATTTGATATTCTTATCTCCATCTTTAATCCATCTCTCTCTAGATTTTGACCACCATTTAAGAGTGATTTGTCTTAAGATGGCAGCATGATGATGATAGAGGGATCTCAATTTATTATGTTCCTAATCATTAAGTCCAATAGATTCATCTTTTAATTCCAGAGAAGTCATCTGATTCTTAAGGTCAAGGGCCTTGGATTCAAGGTTACCAAGTTGATGCTTGTTCCAAATTAAAGTCTTATTCTTCACCTCATTTAGGGATTTATGAATGGACGAGTGAGGATTTCTTCTATTCCAAATGTCAGTAACAATCTGCCTAGCTTCAGGGTATTCATTCCAAAAGGCCTCATATTTAAACTGTCGAGATTTTTTGGTTCTAGAATTAGAGTTAAAAAGGATATGATTATGATCAGATGAACAACGAGGTAGAGAGTAAAGAGCTAAAGCTGGGAATTTGAGGATCCAATGTGAGTTAATGAGAAGCCTATCTAATCTACACCAGATTTTGGCAAGTCCCCTCCTATTATTACACCACGTGAATTGAACTCCAGTTATAGGTGTGTCAATTAACCCTTGAATGTCCATAAGATGCCTAAAATATTGGATGGATCTAGTGAGCATAAAAGGTCGCCCCCCTTTCTTATCAGAGGGATACAAGGAAGAGTTAAAATCCCCAATTAGCGCCCAAGGGAAATCTAAGGTATTAAATTTAGCTAATTCTTGCCATAATCGCATTCTAATAGCTGGAGAAGTACTAGCATACACACAAGTAAGGAGAAAAGTAAAGGAGTCCACAGTTATAACAGCATGCAACAGTTGAGAAGAAGTAGTAATTTGCGATACCTTAATAGCATTTGAAGTTGGCCATGCTAAAATAATACCACCAGAGGCGGAGGTACCTGGGGCAGTTAAGTGATTCCAATTCTTACCAAGGCGGCGGATAACAGTGAGCGAGGATTCAACATCCGTATGTGTTTCCTGCAAAATAAGTAAATCTGGCTTGTGCTCCTTGATTTGATCGGCGAGGCGGTCGCGGACTCGACTGCGAAGTGCCCCCCGACAGTTCCAAGAAAGAATTTTCATTTGTTGAGGTCCAGCGCTGCTGGCCCAAGGTTGGAGGATGGTCTACTTGCCTGCATAATTTTAGATTTTCCATTAGTGTTTGGAGAAGTGTGAACCTTGGACTTACCTTTTTGGGTTGTCTGTCGCTTGGTCTTTAACTGTATCTTGGTCTCCAAGGCCTTCGAAGGCATAGGTCTACACACCGACCTGTCCTTCTTTGACACCGAACGTGGAAAGGGAGCGATATCAGTGTCCTCCTGCTCCGATGCCGAACCGCAATGAGAGGAGGAGTCCGAGGATGGAGAGGGTTGTACTATTGAGAACAGGGCAGTCACATGATTCACTAGTGCACTGTGATCCCGGCCACCATTGGGTAATGACGGGGGGGGGGGGGGGGGGGGTAACCTAACGGAGTGGTCGGAGAGGCCCTGGAATGTAAGATGGGGACTGGCTGTATTGTGGGGGTGGTGGTGGTGCTGATGCCGGAGAGGAGATCCGGGTGCCAAAGGATTGAGGATGGGATTTAGGGTTTTCGCACTGGCTGGGAGAGAAGGTAGGGAGTATCTCGGCGACCACATTCAGAAGGGGAGGTCCCATCAAGGGAGGTGCAAGGGCACGTGGCATATGATGAAGTGGCGTAGGGAGGATCTGACAGTCCGCAGAAGCCGCCTCGGATGCAACAAAGATGTGCGTGCCAGGTGCAGTGCGATCAACATCCTGCGAGGATCCAACGACAGAAGAGAGTGATCTGCAATGGCGGTTGTTCAGAAGCACGTGAGCAAGAGCCTGAGTGCATGACAGTCTGTGCCTCAATGCCAACGATTGGATGAGGGCCACGTGGCATGTCAGACATCAGGCCGGTCGAACTCGTCGGCACAGGGGCGGTGGTCCTAGGGGTGGCCGCCACAATCCTCGGCGGCTCGCCTCGGCGGGAATTAGCCGGCGAAAGGGCGGCCAAGTTTGGTCGCCGGCCTTCACCAAGAGCCTTCATCCACGGTCCGAAAAGGAGCACCGATGAACCTGAGCCGCCGTCCAACTCACGATCTCCAGCCCCGGCCATGGAGCAGGCCTCCAGCCGATGTCCGACCATCCCACACCTGAAACAGAACATCGGGAGGTTCTCATAAGTGACATGTTGAAAAAATTTGGTGTTATCGGGCAGGTTAATCCATACTCCCTGTTTCAAGGGCCGTGAGAGATCAATTTCAATACAGCAGCGGGCATTTGCAACACAATCGTCCACCTTAAGGAACCGTCCAAAGATACTCGCCAGACGTACGAGGGACGATCGACTGCCAAGTTCCCAGGGAAGACCCGGAAAGCAGATCCAGACAAGGGCTGAGGCAAGTTGATCCTCAAAAGGTTTGAAATAGGGCTTCGCTTGCGCAACGTGGAAGGTTGTACCACAGGCCGGCCATGGAGTTCCAGTGAGGACCTGCAGCTTGTCGCAAAGGTTAGAGAAGATAAGCATAGTATAACCATTACCCATATCCTGCACTCGGAGAGATCCAAAAAGTTTCCATTGCGGGGTAAGATCTTCCATAAGCATGTCTGCAGAACGAAGAGGACCAAAAGTGCGACCCAGAAGGCACATCTGGAGCTCCTCAGATCTTGCCTCGGTATCTTCAGCAGGAATGGTGACCTCCTCCGTTATGGATACCTTCAGCGTTCGGAGTTGATTTGGCGTGATAGATCTCAACGGTCGACTGAGAATCTTGCCAGGCTGCTGTCAGCGTTTCACGACATCCGACGAGGAGACCTGTCGATCAGAAGCAGAAGGAGGAGGTTTGGGGGTAGGAAGAAGAGGAGGAAGATTGGAGTTCGGATAGGCCAGGATCACCGGAGCTTGACGTGAAGAGGGGGAATTTTAACTATTTATCAAGTCAGTCTGTTGGAGATCAGATATGATACAACAATAATGCAGTTTTGCTGTACAAGCTGATAATTTTAGTTAACTTTAAATTGTTATATGCAGAAGATTAAAGTTCAGATTTCAAGTGCAGAACAGTTAGATTTGAGATTGCAAAAACGATAAAGTTGTTCAATTTGCGATAGAAGCTTGGTGAAAAACATACAGGTTGAGAAAAGGTTACAGCTAAGAGCTCATAAAAAGAGAGAGATTGCCAACAGATTAGGATGGAAACTAGTAATAAAGCAGAGTCATCAAAAGCTAATGATCGCCTTATTAAGCTATCGGTTTGGCACATGGGAGCCACTTCGATCCAAATTCTATTTCTCGCTTACTGCCACTTTGATCCGACGTTAATGATGCTGCAAATCGAGTCCAGGAGCTTGTCTGATGAGTGTTTATTACAGTATTCTTACCATGTTCTTAATTATTCCAGTGATTGCTTTAGAAGTCAAGGCATCAATTCCCAAGAGCCATGGCATAATAAATTTATGCATCAGAACTGACTAATGTCAAACTAGGAGCTCTCAGATCATGTGGAAAGGAACATTAAACAGAAGTTCTTAATTAACGAACAAGTTCTAACTGAGATATTATATTGTATCAGCACCTATCTCAAAAGAGTTGGATTAGGTGGTAACAAGCAAACCAACTTAAACTGTTCCCACGAGTGCTTTTGAAGTTATGTGGCATGATGTAGTAGTTAACAGCCTTTTTTTTTTTGTAAAAGTATGAACAAATTCTCAAAAAAAAAAATGTAAAAGGTATGAATAAAAAGAACTAAAAAGAACCTCCCTCAAGTTCCAAGATTCGTTCTTTAAAACCAAAAGTTAGTGTTAAGTGCTATAATGCCTTTCTGCAGCAAAGGACCACCTCAAGTTTGTGCAGAGGATAACATTCAGAGAATTCAGCTAGGGGAAACAGCTAAGCTGCTGTTTATGCTCCCTTTCGCTTTTTCTTTCAAGATACTATCTTCTGAAAATTGAAGTTTACATTGGTTATGCACCAAAGCACAACCAACATTTACCTCAATTAGTTCACACATGTGATTCTCAGTTGAATCACAATTCACAAGTTACAAGAATCTCGCTAAGCACTCAACCTCGAAGTTTGGACAGAGTAAACAGTAGGTCAAAAGTCAGATAGCATCACAGTAGCCGCAACACTAAATGGTGCTCAAAACAAGCCACAGAAAAGTTCGCTGTCTTCTGTTATTTGTTACTGCACACTTTTCGTTTCAGTTGGCTGTTAAGATACTCATCCTCAACTGACCCACTCAAACTGTGTTTTCCTTTTTTTTTCATTTCTTTTTAAATCTATCTTTTCCATTTTCTTCTCTGGCCTGATCTATAAATATGACTCATCTTCCTCTCACGTTCCTCACCTCCCTCCTCTGTATAAGCTGCAATTCCTTAAAAAACCATGGAGTTTTCTGGCTTCTCTCTCTTTGCCCTTCTGTTCATGGTTCGAGCTGTCAATGGAGATATTGGTGGCTGGATTGATGCGCATGCCACCTTCTATGGAGGCAGTGATGCATCAGGAACAATGGGTAAGTTTCTTAACCATATGATTGATCTGCCTCCATTACATCATTCCATCACCGTGAGCATCCAAAATCTCTGTCACAGGAGGAGCTTGTGGCTACGGCAATCTCTACAGCCAAGGTTACGGGACTAACACAGCTGCACTGAGCACCGCTCTGTTCAACAGTGGCCTCAGCTGCGGAGCTTGCTTCGAGATCAAGTGTGTTAATGCTCAGGGGTCGTGCCTCCCGGGATCAATCATAGTGACAGCAACCAACTTCTGCCCGCCGAACAATGCTCTCCCGAGCGACAACGGAGGCTGGTGCAATCCTCCTCGCCACCATTTTGATCTCTCTCAGCCTGTTTTCCAGCGCATTGCGCAGTACAGAGCAGGCATTGTCCCAGTTCAGTACAGAAGGTGAGAACTTTCGCTCGCTGCTCCAGTCCTACACATTTCAGATATTTTCCAGCTCTGATCTTTAAGCGTCGAACTATCGCAGGGTGTCCTGTGGGACGAAGGGAGGCGTCAGGTTCACCATTAACGGCCACTCCTACTTCAATTTGGTTCTGATCACCAACGTCGGCGGCGCCGGCGACGTGGTGGCCGTGTCCATCAAAGGGTCGAAGACCGGGTGGCAGGCCATGAGCCGTAACTGGGGCCAGAACTGGCAGAGCAACAGCTACCTCGACGGGCAGTCCCTCTCCTTCAAGGTCACCACCAGCGATGGCCGTTGCCTCACCTCCATGGACGTCGCACCGTCCAGCTGGGGCTTCGGACAGACTTATTCCGGCGGTCAGCTCTGAGCCCCACTGCCGTCCAGTACACCAACTTCAGCTTCTAACTCCACTAGCACTTCGATCGAGCGCTAAAGAACGTAACAGACTATTCTATCATGGAGGGTCTCTCTTTCGAAATGGCCCTCGACGTGACACAGTTCATGCTTACTTGATGTTCCTAACTTTTTTTGCGATTTTTTTCTTTTGAGTTTAGCATTTTCTCTTATTTGGGCTTCAGAAGAAGCCAGAGGACAAGATTACAAGATTTTTGGTATGAATCGCAACATGTCTTTCTAGGATTCAAGGGGACAGGAGACTTTTTTTTTTTGGTCTTTATGAAGTTGGAGAAAGGGGAAGAGGGCAGAGGTGAACCAGTGGTTGATCACCCGCCAATGAATTGTTCTTTCCTTTCCATGCAAACTTCTCGGTGATCATGTGAGGTATTGCTTGTATTCAAGCTCTGCTGCTGCTGTTCATCACAAATGAATGCATATAAGGTCTCTTTTGTGGAATGATGCTTCCTTTCATTTGTTCTATTCTGTCTCTCCTTTTTGTGGAATCCACTCATGAAGACAGGATCAACTATCAAGAGTGATCCAAACAGGAGGCAAGCTGAAGGGAACACTGTGTTTTGATAGAAAAACAAGAAAAGAGTGAGAGAAAAGGGAAACTGAGATAATAAAGGAAAAAGATATAATCTCGCTTGAATATTAGGTAGTAAGAAAAAAAAGGTAATAAAGATTTTAAATAAACTTCAATATCCTTTAAAAATTAATAAAAGTGAAAGTAAATAAGTAAAATTATGTTAAAAAAATCCCCTCCATTATACAAAAAAAAATGCTTGAGAGAAATGAAGATAGATATTTCCTCCATTCCTCACCTTTTTTCTTTCATTAAAATTCAACCAAAGGAGGATTTTTTTTTCTTCCCTTCCCTCTCTTTAGAGAAAGCAAAAGGTATAAAAATGTCACCACAATGTAGCATTTTAATATATTCTGAAAAAATGGGAAACAATTGACTTAGCATAATAACTGTTATAATAATAAAACGCTGTCTAAATAAGGATAGCTTACCTTCCTATTGTAACAAATGCATAAATACGTTTACAAATATTATATGACGTGGCACAAATCACTAGTTAACTCACAGGGATCCCCAAAAGGAAAATAACAATCGGAAACTGACATAATAAAGAAAATCAAGATAAAATACGAATTATATTGATCGAATTGGATCGTCCGCGTGGCATGACAATTACAACCAAGTTCCTAACTTTTTTTTTTTTGGGAGGAAATCGAGTTGGAGACCAAAAAGTCGCTTGCCACCCCAATTATGTTTGGTTGGATCTAATAAATCTTTACGTGAACTCAACACAAAAATTTATTTTTATAGAGATTTAACGGAGGTGGTACCCCACCCTCCTTCGAACATTGACGATTCAAGATCTAACGATTAGGAATATGTATCAAACAAGAAGCCCAAAATTACGGGAACCAGTTTTTAGCATTCTACTGAAGTCCAGAACACAAAATTTTAGGCCCAAAGAATCCAATAAGCAGCAACAACCGGGTCATCACCCTCGTCGCCTGCCCTCCGCCGCTGTGGGGCGGCCGCCACCGTCTCCGTCGCCGCCGTTCTGTCGACGAATAGAGCACCTTTCTCTCCGCATTGCGCAAGTGTGCCTTCCAACGACCTGTCCGCTCCGCCACGAACTGGAACGCCCCTTCTTCGTTCGCCTAGTGCTTCTGACCCACGCTCCATTGTCTTCACGATACCGTCTTTCGATCCTCTTTTTTTTTTTTCTTCTTTGCCCTACTCGTTCACCCCGTCCTTGACTCTCGGTGCTCCTGCTCTCATCTGAGTTTGCAGATGGAGGTCAAAGGTGTGAGATCTCACTGTTCGACGAAATGGCACATCCACCACACGAACATTGTAGTCGCTTCAAATTTGCTCCTCAAGTAGTTCTTTGGAAGTACGGCCCGGAGAGAGAGCAGTTCATGGATTTCCTTTCAGGTACGGAAATGATTTGTTTTTCTGTGTTTTGAGCTAAATGTAGCACGTCTATCATATAAGGCTGTGCACCAAGAGCGTGAAGATTGGTATGTTGGTTACGTACGAATCGATTTCATAGAGTATTATAGTAAACATCGATGCCCTTTTTGCTTTATGCATGCATGGAATGCAGCCATACTGTTCATAACGATCTCCATCATCCTAAAAAAAACTTATCCTAACCTTTTTTAAGGAAAAATTGGAAGATTTCTTATTTTGTGGTGATTGATATCTCAAAAGTTTTTTTATATTCTTGTTCCGTTTTGAATTTAAAGCTGTGTCAAATGCATAAATCAAGTGAGATTATTGTTGGACATGCTTGATGACAACTAGAAACCACAAACTATCTTCATTTTTATTTTATTTTATTTTATTTTTTGTAACTTAAACTGCATGGGTATAATCATGCCATGGCGAGTTTTGTGGCTTGACGTTTGTTTCATAGGATCTCGTTTGGCAGGATTTTTGTTGATGGCTGAAAGTAACCTCCACAAATATGTTACGATAAAAGAAACAATTGAAGGACTAGGGGAGATGAAAAAAGAAGAATGAATAGAAATTTCCAAGTTCTATAGAAAACAAATTAGTACAAACTAATAAGAATTTGGAGGACCTTTGAATTAGCTGAAACATTTGACGAAAACCTTAAAATATATAAAAGGTACTCCATCAGTAGGATAATTGGCATGCACAGATGCACTAAGAATATCGATTGTGTTGAAGTCCAAGTTTTTTATTTTGCCCAGGTTATCGAAATAAATGTAGCAGTTGACCATCCCTTTGATAAACTCTTATCCATAAATCGTCTTGTCCAAGTTCTCAAAAAAAGTGATGCTGTGAAAAAGTGATAAAAGAAAGAGAATAAGTAAGCTGTGGACTGCCATCAATCTCACAACGGCAGTAATGAATGCGCCTCAATGAGGCTATAACGTGAATCCCCCCTTCTTCCCCTCTCCTTGTGACGGGATGGGTCAAGTCACTGTAGTCCAGCGCCTTGGAGGATGTCATCATCGCGGCAGGCACCTTGGAGGACGTCATCGTCGTGGCCACCTGCCCTCCGGCAGCTGCACTCTTGTCGTCCTCGTCAACGTCTAAGAAACCACCCCTCCTCTTCCACTTCACCTTCTGCGCCAACTCTTCCCACGCCCTCCAGGACGTCTTCCTCGCAACCCCATCCTCCTTTCCATGGCCTATCCAAGTCCACTTCCAAGCACAAGTACCAGAAAACCCACCAGCTCGCCGTTGTTCGGGCCCCCGTGCTTATCGCCTCAGAGATCATCTTCAACACCAGCTGGTTGTGCTGGTCGTCGGTCACGGAAGCGGGTGGGGAGAAGGGCGGGCGGCAACGAGATGATGCAGTTTCACTGCAGCGCAGGCGCCTGTGACAGAGTAAGAAGGTGATGGAGTGTGGGTGATCACTTGCGGCGCAAGGAGAGGGGAAAAAGCAGGGGATCCATTGAAGCGAGCTGTAATGTGCTTCAATGTGCATCTCACTGTTGTCCACAGCTGTGGGCCCATTTTTGGATCCACAGCTTACTTATTCCCTAAAAGAAATATCCAAATGGAAAAGGAGTGTAAGAGTAAAGAGCCATAATCATCAGGATGCACCACCCAGGAACCATCATGTTTTTGCCTTTTTGAGTGTTTGATACACGTGAGGGTTAGATGGCTAATTCTATGAAATCTTCTTTTATGAGGAGACATTTTGAACAATTATAAAAATGGAACCTGAATTTGACGGTTCTTCGCACCGTAAACAAACTCTTAATCAATAAACTTGATATTACTGAATTTTCTCCTGGAGATTTGCCTTTTTCCCTCCCATTAGCTTGTGTATTTTACTGGATAGTAAAAAAAGTACAATATTTTTATCCCAAAAAGGGAACATAGTTCATAACTGAATAAGACATTGGCTTCTGGAGAAAGAAAGAGCCATTGGTGGCAAACACCGCTCAGGAAGGAATCATAATAGTTTTTTCTTCCCGAGTGCAAGATACACATGAGGATTAAGCTTTCATCTGAAATTTTCTTTAGTGAGGAGATTATTTTGATCATAGCAACAACAAGGATCTTGACATTTGACAGTTCATATTATAAACCAACTCTTAATCAGGAAACTTGGTGTAACTGATTTTTTTTCTGGGGAGATGTAACTGTATTGCCTCACAATAAGCTATCATTTTACCTCCCCACGTGCTTATGTAGTTGACTGGATAGTCTCCTGCAGTTGAACTGCGCACGCCCCAGGAAACAGATATTTTAAATACAATATTTTGGGAAATTGATTTCAGATATGTGTCTTTCTTATTCATCTCTTCTGCGAAGGTCTTTGTCTTAGTTGTAGATCATAGATATATGACAGTGTTCTTTTACTCGCATTCTCTCAAAGTTCAACATTCGTTGGTGGTGATGAAAAAGAGAATAATGAATAAATAAAAGGATAATGAAGTATAATGTTTTGTTCATTGGTGAAAAAATATTTCATAGTATGCTCAGTTTTTTAAGAAGGCATAGTATGTTCAGTTAACTTGGTGGAGTATCTATAAGTCCAAAGAAGAGGTGTAAATTGCAAATAACCAGGCGAGGTGTCCGTGGAGAATATGGAATGTCATTTCTGAAATTCAGCATTTATGTAAATCTTTTATGGCTTTTGTATGTCACCATTGCTATCGGCAAGGAACCAGGCAGCTAATTTCTTAGCCAATCTTGGTTGACAATTTGTGGATGACATTTTTTGAGAGGATAACTCCCCTCTGGGCGTCCGTGATATTTTGCACTCAGACTCAATCAGTTTCTTAAGTAATAGATAATTAAGATCTTTATTTTCAAAAAAAAGGAAAGAAGAGATGTAACTTTATGCGCCTCCTCGCAGGATGGTCAGATGAGGAGGTCTGCTTGGTTGCGGAGGCTGCCGGCCTCCGTCACACACGTCGGCGGCCTCGGGCAAGAGGAATGGCCCTACAACAGGGGGATGGTATTCTCTTGGAAGATACGGGATCGGCCTCGGGGTGCGGATGAGTGGTTGGTCGATGTGCACTACCTGGAGGTCCAGCGTTTTCTTACCATCAGAAGTCTGTTCTTGGAGAATGTGTGGAGGTCACTTCGTGTTCGGCCACATCGGAGATCGAGGTGGGAGACATCATTGGCGACATTTAAATTGGTACCCTGGCCACTTTGGCACCAGTACCGCTTTTGGGTGGGGAGAGATGTCTAGTTGAGAATTTTTGTACACCGCATCGTTTTTTGGGGATCGGGATTTTGGCTTTACGAGATATGTTCCATTCTGTCGTGGCTCTCCCTTTGAGAGCATACTTTTGTACATGACTTTCATTCCACAGTTATATATAGCTGGATGACAATCACAACTCTGGTGGTCATCCTTTTCTCAAAAAAAACTTACATGTTCAACAAGCCTGCATTTCCATCTTAGGTTAATGTTGAAAAATGTTTTCTTTATTACTTTTTTCTAAACTGCCTGGTATTCATATCTAACTTTTCTTTTATGTGTCATATATTCGAGGTTGTGATGCATATATTTATTTGATGATTATGAGCCATTCGCTAAATGCAATTTATTCAGATCTAAATGAATACTGTGAGTGCAGACAACAACCTTTTTTTAATTTTCCCTAGTTCTCTTACTGATGTCTTTTGTTAATGATGCTTGCATGTTCCTTCACTAAAGGCGAATGAGATTGGTTTCTATAACTTCTGGAGCCATTCATTTTTCTTTGCAGTTTCTTCGTTCGGACAACCTTGGTAAAAGACTGAATGTATCTAACATTGTTTGCGTCCCTGATTCATGTTTCCTGTTTTTGTAATATTCTTGAACCACTTCATCATGATTCAATTTTCAGTTTTGGATGAGATTCTTCGGCAAAGTTCAAAACCTTTGTTTATGCATTTTAGTTCAATGCCTATACCTTTACATGAAGTGTATTGCGTTGGGCTTTCTGCAGGTCCTGGAAACTGGAGGGGACCAAGCATTTCAACAAGTTGGGAACATTTCATGCACTTTTGAACACTTGAGTGGGAAAAATTCTTATGCTCCCTACCTTATTTGATTTATACCTCTAATGGCATGAGCTGACAGTTGCAACATTGACCATTTATTTAATGTTTTATATGAAGGAAACGTCCCCTTCAAGAAAATATCAAGGCAACGTATCCTCTTTCTCACGAGCCAACCTGATTGATCCGTGGTTTATGGAGCCATAGCATCAGCTTGATGAAAGGATGGATATTTTAGCTTTGAAGGTGGCTACTCCTGTTGAGGAATATATGCAACTCAAACTCTTAAGACAACTTGTGCTTTGTGGATTAATTATCTTGGCATTCTTGCTCGTCTGAATCTTTCAAAGGCTTGAAAGATTTGGATTCTGCACGCGTTTCTGAAAGATGCATATAGATAGCTCCCCGAAAAGTGCACTACTTGACATTACTTATTGTTACTGACGTTTCTTTCCTGTACATAAAAGAGTAGTGCCCCTAGAGGGAGAATACCCTAGAGGGAGAATACGCATTACTTAGCTGGTTATGATATGATAAAGCTAGTAATAATTAGTAACTTGATTACATTGATATAATAAAGATGGTGTGACCACCAGGAAAAAAAGATGATATGATTCACTTCTTTGTGAACATCCAAATAGTAAGAATGTAACCATTAAGCCTGTCCACATTCAATTAGAGTCGTCATTTCGATTACAGACTCCTTAGCAAATCTAAATTATCCAACTTTTATCATTCAACATGTATCTTTTTTTTTCTTCTGTTGCTGTGATAGCAAGGTACGTCGAGTTGCTTCCATATCCACGTGCATGTCGAAAGATTCTGTAGCGATTGTAAATTATGCATCGATGTTGAATTAGCGGTGTAACTTCAGTTCTTAAAGGCCAAACCTTGGTGTGATTTCTTTTCCAGCTTTAGCTTGAAATTGTGGCTTGGGAATTGGGAGTTGGTATTACAAAAGCAACGGAAATTTACAGTACCAGATCAAATCCTTAATTGATCATTATCTTGTTCTATCAAAATTGATCCTAAAAAGGATGTCATATAAAGAATACAATAATTTAACTTATCATAATTTGCATTCTTCATATGTCAAAACAAATCTAGATTATATGTACTATATTTTTATTTTTTAAAATAATTATTTCATATTTTTGGTAATTGTGTTGAATATGGATGAAAGTGGTTAGATGGTTTTTTATTCCGAAGAAATCATCCGATTTGCTTATTTAAATAAGCAATAAAGGTTACTTTGAAATCATTTAGGGAGAAAAAAAATCACACTTTAAAAAATCATTTGGGGCCAACCACTTTGTACGTTAACATTTAAAACACCTGACTAAAAAAACTATCATAAAAAATATCTAATATTTCATTTACATGTAAGAGTTAATATATCAATTTTAGGCATATTAACAGTATCTAATATGAGTTTCACTATTATATTTCAATAACCAAATGAGGCTCACGAACTAAATACTAAATAGAGCTTTTATTAGGCTTACTTTGAGCGGCTTGACTTCGTTTATTAGAAAAATACTTTAAAATTTAATTAGGCTGTTAAATTTACTATTTTTTTTCTTACTAAAGAGATTGTTACAATGCAACTAGAAGAATCCAATAAATAAATCATATGAGATTTGAACTCCGGTTCTCCCAAGTGGCGATCAAGAATTTTCTTTTTATCACTCAATCAAAAGTTAGTCACTCGTTTTCCCTTTATTCATCACTGTTTGGAATTACTAACAAAAAGTTAGTTGGATTGCAAGCTCAAGATCTCATATTTTCTTACAGCGTTTCCAGTTTGCATCTGCGTAGTCTTTGCTGCAAGAAAATAAAAAAAAATGACGAGTATTGAGCAAAATCAGACTCTGGTGCATACTTGGTGGAGCTATAATTTTGTTGCATGGCGTGGAGTTCGTTACGTCTGCAAACTGCCCCAAATTGAGCAGGGCGTGGGAAGGATGAACGTAACCGATTGAGAGGGCAGTCCATCTACTCCCCAACGCACCAACAGCACCTACGCCTTACCCGAAAACAGAGCAACACAACTCGTAGCGTTCGTATTATTCTTCTGCTACTCTTCGGTGTTCCTTGCCGTTGCACTTGTTCCTTCTTTTTAACTGTCTTGCCTTGTCCGCCCAACATGCCTCGCTCGCCACCTACATGAGCCCCAAAGGCCGTTTCCCAGCACACCCTTGAAAAAATGGCCAAAAGTTGCAGGTCCTTCTGGGGAGAGGGGGAGAGAGCGAGAGAGAGAGAGAGAGTACGTGGGAAGCATATCTCAGAGATTTCTTTTAACTGTCTTTATATTCATCACAGGTTCTTGATCCAGGCTGAAATGTGCTTGCAGCCCTCAATGGCATACAAGTCAAAGCATATCTCAGAGAAGAATAAATATAAGATTCAAGAACTAAAGCATGGTTACTTAAAAACTTTTCTAAGTCTGCATGCATGCCAGTTGTTTTTAATCTTATATCGGATCAGTTGGAGGTTAGTCGAAAGTTTAAACGAGCATAAGTGCATAGTGCATGGTCTTGTCAAACATTTCAAAACAGGACTCGTTTTATTACCTCTGTTCAGACAATTTAACTCCATTGGTGAAAACTTAACTGTTGCCCACTATGATTGTGGGGTCTCTGAGCCTGCCAGTCCTGTGAGTAATTAACATCCGAGTAGCCCTGAAAGTTGCAGCACAGAAGATAGACCCAACTCCACTGCACACCCCCTTTTTGGGGTCTATACCCAAACCTCACCAGATACAGGTAGTGTGTATGATAACCACCCTAAGATTTTGGAACCAGATCAGCTGCCGAACATTTCCCCTTATGAGGGGGTAACCAGATCAGCTGCCGAACATTCCCCTTATGAGGGGGTGGTGTTTCTATCAAATGGAAAGCCTGTAGGTTGAAGGCGTGATGTGAAGTTACAAGAAAAGCAGCAGGTTTCTTTGGCTTGACTGCTCCCCAACAGCCCCGCCGGCGTCAGAGCCCCGACCCTCCGGTGAGGCTGGAGGGGTCTTGTTATTTGGACCTTGGATGCAGGTTCATGGTGGTCGACGCTCTGCGCCTCGCGGTTCCGGACCTCTGCGTCATCCGCCGCTTGCCTCCGGACACCCTCCGCCGGAGTCGCACACTATTGTTCCAGAAACTCCGTCGGTTCAAGTACTATCCAACCAGCCTGAACCGCCGTTAACTTTTAACCCTTTCAGGTCTTGGATGAACCGGTAGTGGTGGCTGGTGAGCCTGAAACCCTAGCAGGTGCCTCACCCTCGAGTGAGATGTTGACAGCTGTCGATCCCAATTTCGCCAACGGTCAGGAAATCTCGACAAATCTCAACGGTCATGATGCATTGACAAATCTCAACGGCTCGGATTCCTTGCCCGTTATATCACTCACACCCCCGTGGAGAAGCATACACGTGTGGATCCGCACACTCTCGACGGCCAAGATAAACCGCCCTTTTTCAATGGTTCAGATCTGCCACCCCCTCCTTCACAGTCTGATCAGCTGACGCGTGGCGCTCACGATGCCCATATACCTCCTACATCCTTGTGCTCTGCGAATCTTCCCCCTCCCTCGCAAGTCTTAGAGCATGTCACTCTGGTCACGGACGTCTCAAATCGGATCCTGGCTGTGGCCGTGGATCAGGCTGCCGCTGTACCGTCTGATGAGGAGCCACCAGACCCGGATCTCGGATCCTCGGTGGCTGACGGCATCTCCGGTGGTCCACGGCGGCGCAGGCCTTCGGCAGTTATTCCCCCTAACTTGCGGCGCAAAGAAAAAAAGTCACCTAACCCTAAAGGTAAAAAGCCGCCGCTTCCTCTCAAACCTAATCACAGTAATCTTGTGCAGGGAGGTGCTTGTGGATCTCAGGTGGAGGATCTTTCCACCCTGGATCTTAATACATGAGGCTCATTTCTTGGAACTGTCGGGGGGCTCTTCGTAGCCGTGTCCGGGACCGCCTCTCCGACCTCATCAAGGAACACCATCCGGACTTCTTAGTACTACTTGAAACTCACTGTACCCCTCAAAACTCCCTTACTGTAATACGTAGGCTTGGATCTGATTGGCAGGGTTCTTTCCAGCCGGGCACCGGTCACGCTGGTGGCATTATTTTCGCTTGGAAAGGCAACTTTCGGGTCTCCTCTGTGGGGCAGGATGCTCAAACCCTCCATGCTGTGATTTCCTTAAAAAATTTCTCCTTCCTACTAACTTGTGTTTATGCCAGTGTAATACCTCCTCTCAGGAATGATCTATGGCGTAGATTGTCGCTGTTGGATTCCTCTAACCTTCCTTGGATGGTTGTCGGGGACTTCAACTCGATCATTTCCGCTTTCGAAAAATCTGGCGGCAGGTCCTTCACTTACACTAACTCCGTTCTCTCTCTAATAAACTTCATGAGCTCGCAGGGCTTGATGGACGCGCATTGTTCGGGCAATCGATTCACATGGTGCAACAATCGGCTTGTTCCAGCTAGAATCAAATGCAGACTTGACCGGGTACTTATTAATTCCTTTTGGCTTGAAAACTATCCAAATTTATCTGTTACCTCTTTAATCAGATGTGCTTCGGACCACTCTCATCTACTTTTTCTGCACAAATGTTTTTACTAAGAAGCCTAAATTCTTTAAGTTTGAACATTTTTTATTTGAATATGCCGAGCCTAGGAACATCACCCAGCAAGTGTGGGCCGCCCGTACCCTGACTCCTGATATTGATATTCATCACTCACTAAACAAAATTAAAATAAAAACCCTAAAATGAAACCGAGAGATCCTTGGATCCCTGGACTATCGTTTGGCCACTATTAAGCAGGACATCCTCCTTATGGAGGCTAAGGACGATAACTCTGGTCTCAGTGACACAGAAATTAGGAAGCTCGGATCCCTTTATCACCTCCACGCGGCCTACCTCCGCCAGATCACCTTGAAATGGTGGAGCAAGTCGCGGGTCAAGTGGCTGGAACTCTAAGTTCTTCCATCTTACTACCATCAATGATCCTGATAATCCCAGCCTCATTACACAAGAACATACAATTATTGAGAAATTTGCCAACTTTTACACTGATCTGTGGAAACCCTCTTCTAATCCTGATATTCCTATTATGGATTGGCCTGATTTGCCTATCTTATCAAACTCCTCGCACGATCACTTCACCACTCCTGTCACTGCTCAAGAGATTCGTGATGCCATCTGGCATATGCCACCTGGCAAGGCCCCTGGCCCGGATGGTTATACTCTTGAATTTTTCAAAAATTATTGGGATATTGTACGACCGGATGTAACTAAGGAAATCCAAAATTTTTTCAACACTGAGATCATGCCTAACCAATGGTCATTCACAAACTTAATCTTCATCCCTAAAACTCCCCAAGCTTCCAGGATTACTGACTACCGTCCCATCGCCCTCTGTAATGTAATATATCGTATCACTACTAAGATTTTGGCAACCAGGCTGAAGCCCACTCTTCCTCAACTCATTGATCAGGCTCAAACTTCTTTCCTGTCTGGTAGATCTATCCACGACAATATCTTAACCATCCAAGAGATTGCCCATTCTATGCGAAAAGGTAGAAAAAAAGACATGGTTCTCAAGGCCGACATGGCCAAGGTTTTTGATCGTATATCTTGGGATTCAATCTATAAAGCGCTTACAATTATGAATTTTCCTCCGAAATTTATCTCCTAGATCATGTTATGTGTTCAATCTCCCATCTTACGATGCAATATCAATGGCACCCTCTCGACCCCCTTTGCAAGCTCCAAAGGTATTCGACAGGGTGATCCCTTATCACCATACCTCTTTATCATTGTCACTCAGACTTTGTCCTCCCTCCTAAATCAGGCTGTCCTGGACAATAGCATCCAACCTTTTAGGCTAGGCTTTTCTACTATTAGTCACCTGCTCTATGCTGATGATTTTCTTATCTGTGCAGAGGCCAATGTTAGGAACTACAGGAGTATCAAGAACATCATGCACCTCTACTACCTCCTGACAAATCAACTTATAAACCTTGAAAAAAATTTTGTCTACTTACCGCCTAGTTTGCCTTGTAGGAGGAAGCAGGCTATTATCTCAGCCCTGGGTATTAAACAAGGTGCATTTCCTTTTGTCTACTTAGGTGTCCCTATCCCTATGTATGGTGTAATCAAGCGGCAGCATCACGACCTTATTGAGAAAGTCTCCAAACGCCTCTCTGGTTGGAAGGGTAAAAATCTAAATCAGGCTGAACATCTAACTTTAATTAAATCCGTTCTCAACTCCTTTTCCTCTCACATTTTTACATCTACGTTTGTTTGTAAATCTACAATTGCAATTCTTGAGAAGCTAAACCGCACCTTCCTTTGGTCTTCTAATGGTAACAAAAGTTCACGTCTTGTAAACTGGCAGACTGTCCAACTCCCCACCTCTACGGGGGGTCTTGGAATTAAAAACCTACACTTTATGCGGACATCTCTCCTTGCCAAGAAAGTTATGGAGGTTCTTAATTTCTCTAATAACCTTTGGGTTAAACTTGTTGTAAAAAAATATGGGCATGTGCATCCTTGGCAGAATACTAACATCTGCAGGTCTCCTGCCTGGTCGTGGCGGGCTATCCTTCACTGTTTAGACGATATTCGTCCTGGCATCAAACGACTCATTGGTAATGGTAACTCTACTCGTACTATTCTAAATCCTTGGCTTTTCTCGACCCCACTATGTTTAATGCCTACCTTCGTGACTACTGATCCGGCCATTCATATGTCAAATGTTTCATTTTTTATCTCAGATGGTATGTGGAATCTCTCTTTACTTCATTGCCATTTTGGTCCGGATATTGTGTCGGCTATTTCCTCCATTTGTTTGCCCCCTGCTGCCTATGAAGACAGATGGTTATGGATGTATCATTCAAGTGGGAATATTTCGGCTAAATCTGTCTATAATCAGCTGTGTAGCCAAATCACTCCGTCGCAGGATCTCCGACAGCGTGTTTGGACTGATATTTGGGGCCTTTGCGTTCCTCAGAAACTTAAGATTTTTATGTGGAAATTTAAACATAACAAGCTCCCTACTCTCGATTTTGTTACGCGTTTTAACCCAAATGTTTCTAACTTGTGCGCTTTATGCGGTCTGGCGATCGAAACTATTTCTCATCTCTTTTTTGAATGCTCCATTGCTAATGCCATTTGGACTCGGTTTTCAAGCGTTACTAATTACGTTTTTCGTTATCGTCTCTCCTGTCCTTCTGGTGACTGGATTAAGGAGGGGGAGGACTTGGACTGGCTGTCCAGGACTACCCTGAGATCCCTGTTTGTTTTCTCCTTATGGCATATCTGGCTTGTTCGCAATGAAACACATTTTCAGTCCAAACATGCTACCATTTCCGTGACGTGGGAGAGGATTCTGGCAAGCCATAGCGAATATGTTAGGCACAACCTGTCTGAGGCAAATCCTACCTCCCCCGCGACCATTTGGCCCTGTGGGAGCCTCCACCTGCTGGTTGGGTTCGTCTGAACTCCGACGGCTCCTTCTGTGGGCCGGGGCAAGCTGGAGGTGTCGGCTACATTATACGTGCTCACACTGATGCTTTCATTTCTGCAGGTGCCCTGCGGCGGGAGGTGCACTCCGTTCTCGAGATCGAAGCTTGGGGGCTAATGATGGGTATTTGTTGCTGCATTCAGTCGGGTCACACGCATGTCTCCTGCCAGACCGATTCCGTCTCTCTGGTCAATATTATTCACAAGAAAACGTCATGCCCTTGGAAGATTCTGAACATTGTACGCCATACCTGGCACGATATTAATCTTTTACAACTTTTTACATGTAATCATATTTACCGCGAAGCAAATCTGGCCGCGGACTTTTTGGCATCGCTTGGTCGGATCTCGGTTTCCGACCGCTTTTGGGAGAACAACCCGCCTCATGGCGTCCTCCGTTTTTTATACCATGATTATCCTACTACTAATCTAAGTTAAGCTCTTTCTTTAAAAAAAAAAAGAGAGAGAGGTTAAGTGTTGATATGTTTAATTGAATTAAAAATTTCTTTTTAATGATATTGCAGCTCAGAAAAGTTTCAGATTTCCTCCTTGAACAGTAAACAAACACCAAATATTAATTGGTCTAATAGCAATTATGACAAGGGTAGAGCGGTAGGATTGAAGACCTCCAGCAACAAAAGTGAGTGACTGCTTGCAATGAACAAAAAAGGAAACTTAGCCTTTCGCCTCCCTTTGTTCATATTTGTGCTTGTACCAACACTTGACAAACCTCCTGTACAGTAGCCGGTAGGCTGAAGCTTCTCCTTCTCTATGTTGCTCCAACTCCCATGAAATCAATGAAGGTCGAGTTAATATTCTCCCTGCCTTGGTCTGCAGCATCATGCACCAGGGCATTGTTACCCCTACCATGGACCATAAGCTGTTGCTCAGCTGCTGAAGCTTCAGAACTGGAACCAGAGCAAACTGCAGGCTGCACAAACCCATGATGAACGAGCATCATGGCGGCGCCAGGACTGAAGAAGCTGCTCCTATCGGAATAGTCGCCAAACTTATGATAGCATCCGCTGCTTGCAGCCAACAGCTTTTGATCCGCCACTGCGACCAGGAAGGGTTTGGGTCACTTATTAGTCATTAGAGCTTCGATATCGATGGCCAGAAAGCAGAGCAACAAGCCATGCAGCTTTCAGCAGCAAGGGACCCATGTGAAAACACAATGCATGACAAAAGCAAGGCCGACAGTAGCATTAAAAAAGAACATGACAGGTGAGGAGGGAAAAAAATAGCATGATATCAATCTCAATTATTAACCATGTTATTGGAAAACAAAGGAAGTGAGCAAAGTATGCATGGAGTACGGGAACATCATACCACAGAAGACATCACAGGGATGTGCCTGGTGGGGAGGACTGTATCCGCCAAGGTAGTAAGGAAGGACGTTGCTGGTGAAAGAACTGGGGGAGAGGTCCACACAGCTGGAGGCAGATTCGTCTCTGTGGCTGGTTATGGTGGACTCGCCGCTGCATGCAACCTTGCCCTTGGCCTGTGCCGCCGGAGAGGAGATGATCGTGGGAGGAGTAGCTGTCGAGTTGGCCTTCCTTCGCCTACAAGCATTCGACTTCTCCCTGTACCTTCGGGCCATGATCACATGCCAGTGGTTCTTGACGGCATTGTCCGTCCTGCCGGGGAAGAGCCTGGCGATCAGCGCCCACTTGTTGCCATAGAGCCGGTGAGCAGCCAGAAGCCTCTCCTCCTCTTCTTCGCTGAAGGCCCTCTTGTTGATCCTTGGGTCGAGCTGGTTGAACCATCTCAGTCTGCAGCTCTTCCCTGTTGAGAAGCCAAATCCAGGATCAACAAGATGAGTGATAAGTCTACGCTGCAGCCTGAATATTCCAAAATGGAACTTAGTCGAAGGTTGGTTAAAAGGTTGAGTTGAGTACCTGATCTGCCTTCCAGCTTCTCAGCGATCAGGTTCCAGTTCTGGGGGCCGTGCCGGGAGACGAGCTCCTTCAGCTTGGCGTCCTCAACAGGCCTCCAGTGGCCCCTAGTGCAGTGCTTCTGGTGCTGCCCGCCGGCCTCATGGTTGCTCGCACCGCCGGCCACGTCCATCTCACCTTGACTGTACTCCCTACGCTCATCATCACCAGGATGCTCCCGTCTCCCTGTAGCACCCCGAAACCCCCACCCCTGCTCGCCGCTCCTGCATTCCCTCTCCTGGTCAGAGAATGCAGCAGCGGGTGGCAGCGGCGGAACAAAGAAGCCCATGTCGCCTGCGCGTCTCAAGGAGACAGGAAACGGGTTTATAGCGCCGAAGGTTAATGGCTAGGGAGGCAAAGAAACCAAGGCACCGAAGGAAGCGTGAGCTCAAATACACAAAGCGAAGAGCTTTGTATGGAGGAATGGAAGAAGAGCATACCAACAACAAGAGCAAGGAGGGAGGAACACAAGCTTTTGGGTTGTAGAAGAAACCACAGGTTCTCTTTCTCCGTCCCTGTGTGTTTGAAACCTCCTCTACTGTTCTTTCTTTCTCTCTCTCCTCCGTGCCTGTGCGTGTCGTTCCCTTGGTTTGAGGCTGATCGCACTGGAAGAGGGGGGCATTGGGGGGTCGCAAGACAGCAGGTTCAAAAGGAGGAGCCGCTCGTGTGCATTTGGGAGTCTGTGAGTCTTTTCCTCCCTCACCGCAACACTCTTTTTATATCAGAGGCTGCTCTCTGTCTCTCTAAGCCTTGACAAACGACCAGAGTTCTCTTGTCCATTTGCGCTCCTTCTCTCTCCTCCACCCTTGAAATAAAGATAAATGTGCAGTGCAGCAGAGAAAAAGGAAAATAGGACAGTCACTGTTATTCTTTGTCTTCTATTGCCAACTTTCTTTTTTCTAACTTTTTCTTCTTCCTTTTTGCTAACCTTTTTTTTTCTTGAGAAAGGGATTTTATCCTGTGTTTTGTCTGATGAGTTGTATTTGCTGGCTATGTACTGCTTTCACTTTGCAGTTTTTACCCTTGTCCTCTATGGTGTTTTACATGATTCCCTCCCCCACCCCATACACACCACCACCACCACTTTTTTTCTATTAAGAAGAAGTTTGAAGTTAGATATACATATATTATTAAAAAAAATAAAAAAAAGATATACATATATTACATATTAGGTTCTCTTCTCATGAACCATAATGTGATTATTTTTATTTGTCATGAGATGTGATATATAAGTATTTGGCTTCTCGTTCTTTGAGTTACTATATACATATAAGAGGAGGCCAACAAGATCAATTTTACCTAACTTTTTGTTGTTAAGGACTAGGTGCAATGGCCTAGCTACTTTACATTTCCTTGCCTTTTCCTTTTGTCTTGTTAGGTAAAGGTGACATTTTGGGGTCATTGTCTTTTCATTCCTCACAGAAATCCTCTAAACAGAAACATCAAAAGAGATAATGTAATCTAGGAGTATCTTTTCCAGATAGATTGCTATAAGAGACTAGCATAGTTTGATACACGCTGAAAGGGTTTTTACAGCGAGTCTATCTATAGTTTGATACTGTGTGTGAGAGAGAGAGGGAAGGATCACGAACAATTGAACATGGATCATAATTATGAATATTTCAAAGTTAGATGTTCGAAGCCAACCAACTGAGAGTCCAAATGTTGCCAACCCTAACTGTCTAATCAATCTTATCATCTAAACTGTATTATCTTGCAGCTATCATTCTGTTCTTTTTTAATTATTTCTTCTTCGCTGTGTATTGCTAGAACCAATCCCCCTCTATAAACAAGGAACCCTAGAATTTGTATACACTCCACATGCAGTGGCCCCACCCTGCTACCTTTACCTTTTGCAAATTCTATCACATCTTTTATGCATCACTTGTTTCCTTTAGTTTTGAGCCTTCTGGATATATATATATATATATATATATATATATATATATATATCATGGAGGGTAAATTTAAAATCCATGCACAAATGCATGGCTAAAAAACTTTTAAAATCCATAGTCAAAGTTGGTGTGCAATTTATTCTCAGCCATGCATTTTAATTTCACTTCTTTTTCAATCAATATACGAGGGACTGTCTCATGCAATTGATAAAGGCCCTACGTTCTTTATTTTTCGGAGTTTTTTTTTTTCTTTTTCATCGTGTAGCATTAAATTATGGAGGTAACACAAACAACTTCATGCAATAGGAAAATTTTGTTAAGTTACAATTGATTTTTTCTAGGTTTTTACCATCATATGGGGCTAGCTCGAGTTCCATCAATCCTGCAAATTTTATATTTTTTTCATAAAAGTTTAATATTTTTTCTCACAGTAAGTGTGTTTTTTACTTTTTAAATTCTATCATGATTACTTTAACTAGTCCTTTAATCTTCAATCATTGCTTGGTGTATTTTTTTTTTCAAGATTTCAGTATTCATGGATTGAGGAGACGAACTTGTCTTCAGAAACACAGTTATGTGCCGCCCTTGGATTCTAGATATATTTTGACATATCTCATCAAGCTATATTTTTTTTTATGGGTATGGTCAGGACCATAATTTGACTTTTCATTGTTTTTTTTTTTCGCTATAAGAAGACAGTTGCAAGTGGCCATTAATCCATCAATTTTTTCTGATATTGAAAAGAAAGAACCATGTATATATAGTAATACTTCTCTAATTAAAATGATGCCATCTTTATTCCTCGGACCACTTTCTTTTCCTTTTTTAAATGATAAACTATATATATATATATATATATATATATATATATATATATATATCGCAGGTAGATTTTGCCTCTAATTTTCTTTTACATTATACACTCCATCAGTGTACATATTTTTTAACACGTGAAATAAATAATCGTAAAATAACTTCTTCTCCAAAAATGTCATAAGAAGTTTAGCACTCTCCTTAAAAACAATAATAATTTTAACTGCATTAATTCTTAAAAAATATGAAATTAAATTAATTTTGAGTTACAAATAAAATACATTCTAAATTTTACCCTGAACCCCAAGATCCGTATTAACATCCCATTGTCTGAACAACGAAACTCTCGTATACTTTTAGTTGCGGAGTGTCTTTATAGGATTTAATTTTAAGTTAGGGAAACATTCATGGCATTATCAATAGCTTCTTCACATCTTACACGTAGAAATTATAAATCATGTTTACACTTACGAGTAAAAATCAGGTAAATTGATCAACACACGTGAAAATTGATTATTTTGTGTAGTGATTTACAGCATTCTTTTGCCTACCTACATACATCGGTTATGTTATCAATATTGTGTTGTTATTTGTTGAAGACTCGTCTCGATTAGATCCTTAATTTGTTGTTTTTAGTAAAACGTAGCCGTCCTCATCCTCACAAGTCACAAGGGAATCCAAGGTCTTATTATGGGACGTCGTCATGTTTTAAGGTGTGGTAATTAACGTATAGAAATCAACGTTGTTACCGTCAATAACGATGAGAGAATTGGTTTGGTCTTGGACACGCACATATGGCGAAGAGGAGATTTTGGCGTCCCACGTGGGGAGAAGTAGAGCATCGTATTCGACTGAAAAAAAGATTAAAAAATGGGGCAAAAATTCATCTTCTACGTCATAATTGTTAATAATGTTTTAAATCTGAATCCAGATAGTCCTCCTACATAGTTACTCACTTAGGCGTTTCAGCAGAATTTCTCTACGAGATCTCGCTGCTCGATCAACGAGTATGTGGGAGTCAAGGGGGATCCAGGGGATCCCCCTGCGAGGGTTGCAAGGAGGTGAAGCCCCCTGAACGAAAAGTTTTAGAGGTATTTTGTATGTGATTCGGATTTGATTTATTTTCTTATTATGATATATGTGTCTTATTTTTAGGAGATTTATTTTGAGTCACAGTCCATATGTAATTTTTATCATCTGTCAAAGAAAGTGTCTATATAAACTTCTTAGGGATCTAGACAGAGACTTATCCTTGTAATCATCATTATTCCATAACAAATAGAGTTATCGCTTTCCGAAGACGTAACTCGATTTAGAGCGAACCTCGTAAATCTCCGTGTTCTTATGTGTTCGTATAATTCCTCTCCCCCTCTTTTCTAACAATAATCTTTATTTAAAACAATTAGGAATAAAAAAATATCTTATAGGGAAGATAGGAATGCAATATGTACATGTGATGGTTAGCAGATGCAACAAAGAAATAAATACTTCGAAATAAATTTCATTCCAAACATTCGTGTTCTCGTCCCTTCCTAGCATTCACGGACCGATGATGCACTTGTACATGACCGAGAGCACGATCATGATCTTACGTAAAATCGAATATCATGAAATTCTATGTATATATTAAAAAAATAGTTTATATAAAATTATGTAAAAAATAATGTTTTAAATAAATAATTTATGTTATAGGTAATGCTAACTTGAGAATTATTTTATCAAGACTTCCTACAAGTGCATATATAATATTTATATAATAGTAATTTAATATGAATTGATAAAAAAATTACAATAATATGAAGTAATGTTATACAATAACTTTTAATATACATTGATAATAAAGTTATTTTGAGAAGAAAATATTTTTAAAATTTTAATTATAACCTGTTTTCTTTTTTCCCAAAAATCGTGTTAACTTTGTGAAATTTTTAAAAAGGAAAAAAAATGGATCTGCAAGGTTGGTAGGATCTTACGCTACTAACTTGCTATTCTACTAATCCTATAAAAATGATTTCAAATTTTGGGAGATATATTATCTTGATTTTTCATCGGAGTTGTGAACAAAAAAAAAACTAAAGATAATGAGCAAAAAAGGGGAAAAAATTCTTCCAAGTAAAAAAGTAAACAGAAACTATGCGCATGTGAATAAGTCAGTAATTATTCAACTTATTGAAATTATTCATCCTAAGAAGTGTTCCGCCTGTTCCTCCATGCACTCCATCTGGACAATTCAAATCATATGGCACTTCGTTCTTGCAATAAGCAAGAACAATTTTGTTCCGAGACATTGAAACAATTTTGCATTTCCAACATCCGCCAAGAACACACTCGCATGATTTGCAGAGCTCCAAAGCGTCCTCGGAGGAGCAGGTTGAAGTATTGGTGCAGGGATAGATCGATGAGTTATTAATTCCAATTAATTATCTTAAATAAGTCGTCTTTCACCATCAGGCAGAATTGTCCATTCAGAATATAAAATTATTAGTTAGCACATCAATTTAACAGAGAGCCAAAGGTCATAAATTCAAATATCGTTAAGATGTTATTAAAAAAAATTCTTCTTTTATTATCTACATGATAGATTGTATTAGATCAAAATTATCAACAATCTATACATGAGGGAAAGTGTTTATGTTGCTCTTATTAATAGCTTAAGCTTTTAGGAAGATCGATTAGCATACCATATTTAACATTATCATTTCTTGGCAACATCAATCGGAAACCTTGTAACTATTAATTATGTTCATTAACTAATTAATATGCCTTTTTTTTAAAGAGGAATCTTAATGTGCACCCACAAAAATTGTCAACAGTCCATACATGAAGGGAAGTGTTTATGTTACTCTTATTAATAGCTTAAGCTTTTAGGAAGATTGATTAGCATATCATATTTAACATCATCATTTCTTGGCAACATCAATCGAAAACCTTGTAACTATTAATTATGTTCATTAACTAATTAATATGCCTTTTTTTAAAGAGGAATCTTAATGTGCACCCACAAAAATTGGGTGCACAGCGCACGCGGATCCAACGTCGTTGGATTTGCCATGGATGGACTTCGGACGAGATGGACGGAGCACGATTCAAGGCAGTTCGAGTGTGTGGTTCAGGTCATCCAGTCGCTAGCTACGTCTCCCCCTATGTGCAGGCAATGTCTCCTCTCTCGCCGACGACGTCATCTTCAATCTCCTCCCCTCTCTCCGTGAGAACACAGGTGACGTTTCCGATATCCTATCTCCTCCAATTTCTATGTGAGAATGCAGGTGACGTCTCTTTCTTCGATCTAGACGGGTGTGAGACGCGTAGATCGATCGCCGCCAGCCTCTGCACTCACAGGTCATCGTAGATCAATTGCCACCCCCTTCGACCCTCTCATCGCTCGCCGATTGTGTCCTTTTCCCTATCATCACTCACCGCGAGCTCTTTGCCCTTCCCCCTGTGAGCTGGGAGCCCTCCTCCCTCCACTTTCCGCTCACTGCCATCTGATGGGAAAATTCGAGAACAAGAAGAGAATATCGCAAAAAGATTGCAGAAAAATTAGAGGAGACACATGATTTATCCAGGTTCATCCTTGATATTAGGGCTACATCCTGCAAAGAAGTTTCACTATATCTTTTAAGTTTACAGCCGCCACACAGATTACATCTAAAAATAAGCTTCTCCCAAACGGGTTCAAAACCCGAACAAAACAGAGAAAAGACCACCGTTAGGGGCGGTTCCCCCCGAACTCCCCTTTTGTTCGTACGCTAGCAGCACAAGTAATTAAGTAATACTCAAATTTCCCTAAGCTCACGTGGATGAACCCGATGTGAGAAACAAGGGGTCCTGAAATATTCACCAACTCCAACACCATCCGCCCTCTGTTCGTCGATCGCCCTCTATGAGCTGCCACCCTTTGTTCATCGATCGCCCTCTATGAGCTGCCACCCTTTGTTCATCGATCGCCCTTTGCGAGCCGCAAGCCGCCACCCTTTTTCCTCCATTCGTCGATCGCCCTCTGTGAGCCGCAAGCCGCCGCCCTCCGCCCTCTTCCCTCTGTCCTCCATTAGTCGATCACTCATTCGCTCACCACAATCCAACACCCTCCGCTCGTTCGCTCGCCGTTCTACACTCGCGAATCAAGAGAGACAACCAGAGACCTCGCGCGCTTGCGAACCACCGATCGCCCTTTGTGAGCCGTCGTCCGTTCACCGATCGTGCTATGCGAGCCGCAAGCTACCGCTCTATGCTCAGCGGATCAGGAGAGATGACCGGAGACCTCACGATCGTGCGCCTACGAATCGCCCTCCGCTTGCCAAACCGCCTTCCCCCTTCTTGAATTGGCGCGCATAAATCTCATTCATCCATCGTAGATCTGACAGATCTAACTATCTTGGATCTGTGGAGGCACGGTGCTCTTACAAAAGTGTGGTAGTTTTTTAATGTAGTCCTCATTATGAGATTAAATATAGCATCTCTCTTGAATACTAATTTAGTTGTTCTTTGATCAAAAGTTAGTATTCTAAATTTTCATAGCTACTTTAACGCTCTAATATGAGTAAAAGTTAGCATATATAATAAAAGTGTCTTTGTAAAATTTCTATCAGCGTGTTGATAAAAAAGTTTTATCATATATAATCCTCTTCCAAATTATCTTATCTAATAATATTTCATCACTATCCATGACGTAATCAATCAAACACAAATCTCGTATTTTTTTATGCCTACAATTATCATGTTCTTTGAATGAGAAACAAAAATGTTTCTGTTTTTTAATTTTTTACGATGATGACGAATGAATCTCACATAATTTTCAAAATATTAATTAAATGAGAGAAAAGATAAACATCTTATTCTTCTTTTAACTCCGTATCAAAAAAAAAAAAAAAACGAATCCTTCATATTTGAACCATCAAAGACAGGTGTGGATTCACCCAACTTTTGGACTCATAATTAAGATCTCAAACGGGACCCACAAAATAATTATTGGATTGTCAATTAAATTCGAGAAAGAAAAATTGATGATCTACGAACGCCATGTACGGATGTATTTAGGCTTTGGTAATTAGATGCAATTTGTCACGAATAAGAAAGCATCGAGGAGGGTACAAATGTGACGAGTGCTTTTGTTTTTTTTTTCAATTACATCTTCAATTCTTGATCCAGGACCTAAATAGTTCAACATTGATTTGGTGCATTGATCGTAGTGGCCTATCATCATTGCTTTCATTTATTGTACTAGTAATTGTTAGTAATATATTAAATCCTATCATAACTCAAAATTAGTTTGGATTTCAAAATATTTCAAATAAAAATATCTTTTATGATGTTAAATTTAATGTGTTAATTATTTTTTTTAAAAAACTTAAGCTCTTAAGAAGAACAACATCGTTGATTTTATATTCTTAACAGAGTCTAAGAATCCTAGTCGAAAGGTATATGTTAAAATATTACAATAAATTTTGTTTATAATTTGAAATTAATTTCTTTTCTCATCATATAATAGGTGTTACAATTTTGAGGTATTAATTTAAAATCTCTTCCAGTCATTTTTAAAATGAATATCTATCTAAATTTTCTAAAAGATCGAATAAAAAAATTCTTTAAATTATAATTTTTTTTTAATTTTCATTTAACGTCGTCTTCACTTTTCAATTCGTTCTTGGTTACATAATTTTTCTCCTGCGGGGAGGAAAATGACCGAGCAAGATTTTGAGCAGAATTAGCTATTTTATCTAACTACGCAGGATACCAAGATATCTCATTGGGACAAATTGTGCAAGTTCAAGTTGTTTTTTAGATTAATCATACATATAAAAAATTAATTACTAAATTAACTTTCTTAATGGTGATATTAATGAGGCGTCGCATACTTTAGATCGAGTTGTATTATCCGACCTGTTTTAAAACCTCGAATCCTCCTTACGCGTTAAGCTGTTGTGACAAATGACTGATGGAGAGAGAAAAATCATAATGATATATTTATATATATGGTTATGATGTATCATATATATATATATATATATTATATATATGTCCAATGCCCAATGAACGAGATATTTATAGGAAAAGAAGAATTTTGGATTCGAATAAAAAGAGGAGTAAAAAGTATTATATTTTATCCTAGAAATTTTAAATGAACCAACATCTATATATTGCAAGGCATAGCATCCAAAAGTTAGAAATTACATGTTATATCGACTATTCCATTTGTAGCAAATCACGAATATTCTTTTTAATCTCATAATAGAGTTGCCAGATATCATTGATTAAAGCATAAAAATATGACTTGTACATTCTGACACTTCCATGCTCCATCCTTCTCTCCCTCTCTCTCTCTCCTCGTCGTCATTCTTCGGTGGGTCCATGATACACCACGGACCTCTTTCGACTCAGCTGTATTGTTGCAGGTGACAGGGAGACAACAGACAGCAATGCAAACCGTCTCTCTTTCTCTCTCCCTCTCTCGTAACGGCATAACGGAATAGTTTTCTTTTTCTTTTTTTTCGGTAGTGAACGGAATAGTTGCTTAACGCTCCTTTCTCCTCCGTTACCGAGGAAGCCCGTCTTCGTTTCGGAGTGGGACGTAAATAACGCGCATGAGGCGTCGTCCGTGCATGCCCGAAGGACACGGTGATCGCCGATCTGTTGTAAATATTTTTGGAATGTAGAGAATAAATGTAACATATAATTCTCTTGGATTGGCTAAAACTAGTTTTAATTAATATAAAAACGTGAGAGAATTTTGGATTGGCGTTATATATGTATATTCGGGTGCGTTATATGGATTGGCGTTATATATGGATTGGCGTTATATATGCTAGCTATTACTCCATCTTAACATATCAAAATTATTTTAATTATAACGATTGAATTTTAATCATGTGATCAAAATTAGTTTTAATTAATATAAAAAATTTAATCTGTTGGATTGAAATTCAATTTTTATTGAATTTAATATTAAGACATTAAATTTAATCTCAACTATCTAATCATCATTGGACAAACAGTTCAAATTTATTGGATATAATAATTATAAAGTTTTTTATTGTATATAATATATATATATATATATATATATATATATTATATATAAGAAAGAGAGTGAGAGATTAAGGTGAGATCAAATAAATTGGTCTTAACTTGGAATTTTTTAATCTTGACCATTATAATTTAAGACGAACAGATTTAACGATGAGATCGCGCAAATTAGAATATTCTAACTAAATCAATTCAGATAATAAAAAAAAAAACTAGATTCAACCTTTCCGACTAGATTCAGTCGACCCCGACCGATCTCCCTCCGAGGACCCACCGACGGAGGATGAGCAGAGGATGCCTCCCTGGATCCCACCCTTCTTCTTTCCTGTAGCTGGTTGGCTGCGGTTCTCGAAAAGGAGGACGACGGCCTCCTCGGCGGAGGAGATGTGAATTTGGATGATCGTGGATTTAAAACTTATAACCCGTTGGAAGGCCAACCCCTCAATTAATTAAGTGTTTAATGACATAAGTTGGTTTCGAGATCTCCATCATTAAAAATGACCATCATTCATTATTATTGGCATCCTTTTTATTTTATATTTCAGCTTGTTCGTTCATTTCTACATTTATTTCGTTGCTGACAAGAAAAAATTTGTATTCTAAATATATCTAATGACAATATTTTTTGTCGTTCCATGATTGTTCAAGGGGGCTTTTTTTTGTCATCCCTTATATGGACAATTAGTATCGATCATTTAATTCATACGACGTTAAAAATTATTAAAGTCTCAATCTATCGTCGAGTTTAATAATAAGTGAAGCTCCAAATGAATATTTTTTGTGTTCATAAAAAATCAAATTCGAGATTAACGAGGACTTCATTTTACTAATGACACAAAATTTATCCAAAGTTTCCTAATAATCAGTAATAAAATATTCTTATAAATATGTAATAAAAATATCTCAACGGTTAGTTAAAATTATTTATGTTGATCCAAATCAATATTCAATAAGAATGAACTTTTTTTAGAGAATGGTATTCAGTTTATAGGAAAAATGCTATCTAATAACAACATTTATCTTTATATATTAGTTCATAGTAAATTAATATAAATGCGTGTGTATATATATATATATATATATATATAATATTACTTGGATGCCAAATAAATATGACACGAATATCCGCATGCAAAATTAAATTTATTTATCGAAAAAAATCATTTTATTTTATTCTAATTGGATGCCCTGTGGCATTAAAATAAATAATTTTAATTGGGTAACTTTAACTTGCTATTTTCTATTTCTTTATACGTTCTGATTAAATTATCCCAAATCCGATAGGTTGCTAATATTAACACCATCACCATGTTGCACAAATGGCGCCGTACAGTATATTTGCATGCCTCAGATGCCGCACGCATCATAAAATGCAATATGCGCCTTGTGTTAAAAAAAGGAGAGAGGGAATAATGTCTCCTTAAATAAGAATCTAGTTATTTTTCTTTTTTTTTATATTGTCCTTACAGTTTTAGTTTATATATATATTTTTTTCTCTTTTAGATAGCGTCAAAATGGGACATCTTTAGTTTCTTTTTCCTTTTACCGGGATGGACAGATTTAAGATTATTTGCATACAAGCTAAAATTATTTTAGTCGATTTTTATTATTTTTTTTTGACCAACCTTCAATATTTAGAAAAAGTTATCAATGATCCAACTTGTGTGACGCTAACAAATAATACTTTCAATAAAAATATTCTATATTTACAAAAATTGAAATTTAAGATTTTACTTAAATAAAAAAGAACATCTTTCCATTAGAGAGTCTCGATCTTTGCTGTTCTATCATTTCATCATTAAGGATATGGTATAATTAACTGTACCTACATCGATTGTTACAATGATTAAAAAAATTCTTGATTTTTTTAAAATAATTAGTATGAATTTTATTAAATAAATATGAATACATGGGAACGGAGACAGCAAGGAAACATGGAAATTTATTCTGCTTTCAATCGATTGGTTCATCAAATCTGATGAACTGTGACTTGTTCCCCAAAAGACCCAGATAACCAAGTAATTATTTATTAATTACTATTTACGTGTGCCTATCTTTTTTTTTCACTTTTTGTATGTGTGCGTGTAAATGCAAAAAGTCCTATATATATATATCCTTCGTTAATTACGATAAAATATTTGTCCTCGTTGCTTTTGATTAAAACAAGGTTAAAATAAAAAAATTAGTTCTTGTGTTCTTAACTTAATTTTGGACAATCCAGCATTCATGTGCAAATTGATCATCATCGAAGTTAACACTATGATTTCATAAATCGAGTTCATAATGAAACAATAAACATATCGACTCTATAATTATTCAATTACATTTCATCCTGAAAACTTCTTTATACTTTTTATTATTTCCTTTTAAATTGTATATAGCATTACATTATGACAATAGCTATCGTGGTTGGTTATAATGTGAAAATCTCTAGAGTTTTTTTTTTTCGATTTCAGAATAAGAAAAGAATAATATATATATATTGCTGAAAATAATTAAACTTTATTTTTCTCTGATACAGTCCTTCGGATACGAGTGAAAGTTATTGGGTCCGGTCGATTTTTTTATTTAAAAAAAAACTATTCATTATTTTTCGAATTAATTTTTTAAATCACAAAAATCATACTAAAATCATTTAGGAAAAAAAAATCACTCTTTACTTGATTAGTTTTTCCGGACTCTTATTTTAATAAATAATATTTTTAAATAATATATGATAAATTATAATTAATATTAACTTATTTAATTTTGTAACTAAATATATGATATAGCCTTAGAACTATTAA
The DNA here is from genome assembly GCA_030549335.1 of Pontederia crassipes. Classification (NCBI taxonomy): domain Eukaryota; kingdom Viridiplantae; phylum Streptophyta; class Magnoliopsida; order Commelinales; family Pontederiaceae; genus Pontederia; species Pontederia crassipes. The sequence goes on along the minus strand of CM060188.1, from coordinate 7,805,521 downwards.
ATTAGAGTTTCATAATGTGATAAAATATATTAAACTATATTAAAAAAATTATTATAATAATGATAAAATAATTAATTATATAAATAAAAATATTTTCATGGATCCTTATGAAATTAAGAATAGAATAATAATTAATCATATATATGAAGATGATGCCTTTATTAGAGGGGGCCTAAAATATTTGAGTCCTGCCCGCCCCACCGACAAGTCGCTTAAATGTTGCCATTCGTCCTCGCGTTGCCACGCATTTGGGAGTCGCACCGTGTCGCCTCGTAAGTGTGCATGCGACACGGCGTCGGTGGGTGCCACCTCTTTCTTCGAGATCCACTTTCAAAATTATTGACATCCCATTAATTTAATACTCGAACGAGAGAGCAATATAAATAAATCTAAATAAATCGATGCCACCATTTTATTTCTTACTCCTCAAAGACTATCAATGTCATTAATTTTATTACATGATTTTTTTTGTGTTATATTATATATGTAAAACTTTATTATATAATATAAAAGAGTTTGATCGTTAAAAGGTGTGCCATTAGAGTTTAGGAATCGTGACGTCCACAAAATGTGAATATATATGATTGTTATTTAAATTTATAATAGTCTTTTCGTAAATTCGATTCAAATAAAATATTATTAAAGAAATATTGTATTTTTAAATTTTTTTCCACAATACTAATAGCTAAATCTACATTTCATCCGGGCTTAGACTAAGGTTTAGGGTTAGATAATAGTTTTGTCCCTTTTGCTAATGGTATTCTTTCTCGACTCCCCCACATTATTTAATTTACATTATTCTAAAGAAAAACTTCGCGTCCACAAAGTTCCAATACAATGGACAGAATTTGAATTCATGGAACGAAGAAGTCATGGGTTCACGGGTAGCTGTGTATTATTTCTTTCTTATATTGTCGAAATACAATTATATAGCTTAAGTAGCAATCAATCAATTTTTTTATAATGCAATTAATAAATTAAAATCGTTAAATGATAATTATATAGTTGTGATTCCATCTCTCTTAAATTTAATATTAATTTATTAAATTTAATCACAATCATATCATCATTCAACAATTGATATTGGTTGTAAATTTTTTTATTGCATATATATAGTGGTCGTCCTCCTACTTAAGTGGGGACTGTCCACCCTAGTCAAATCCCATTAGATTTAGGGTGGACGGCCAATTTTCCTGCGCAAGGTCCAACAGAGATGGGAGAGAACAGACAGCCGGTTCATTCACGGATTGACGTTGCATTCGTGCACGCCCGCTTCAACTAGTTTACAATTTTCGGTTTGATGCATATATAGATTCTCTCTCTCCTTTTCGCGAATCTCTCTCCTCTCTTGACTAAACCCTAAATTCACGAATCTCCCTCTCCTCTTTGCAACACGACCTCCTCTCACCGGCGACCTCCTTTCTGTAGCACGACCTTCGCAGATCTGCCTCTCGCACACGATTGTCAATCTCATCGCACCGTCAGAACTCCCCCGTGCACACCGCCGATCAGATCGAGCACGCCATGACCTCGAGTAGTGGCGACCCCCTCGTCGTGCACCCCACCGGCCTCGAGCACATTGTGACTGCGCGCACCAACGATCCCCTCGCCCCGGTCCCATCCATTCATCCGATGAGCATCAGACTAATGTCACCCTAGAGTAGACAATCCCACACTTAAGTAAAGGGACGACCATTTTATCATGACAAATCGTAAAACATAAATTTTAAAATTACTAATTAAACTTAAACTTCAAGTCTTCCAACGATATTAATAAATAACTAATTGATACAAAATGTTGAATCCATGAATTATATGTGAAGATAAATGCATAAAGCAAATGCTAACTGAATCAAGACTTTTGTTTTGCCTTATCACGGGACGGGAGCGAGGTTTGGAAGATTACATGTGCTTTGCTTTGTATCTTGTTTTCTTTTTTATATGTTATAGTGCAAAAATTTTATACGGAAGATAGAATTTTAAATTCGAATCTCTTAAATGTTTTAATCTGATGTTACATAATGCACCGCATTCTGCGTGATGTAGCAACTAACAATGAGAACTAGCTAACTCAGGCAGCTGCAGCTGACTCATGTAGATAATGGAGGAAAATGCATAGGTAAAGCGTTTAATATATGACGGATGTAAGGCATTAATTTTATTTATTAAATTAATAAAATAATTATATATTAATTTAAAGTATATGTTAAATAATAGAAATGATTAAAATCATCTAATTATTCAATAATCATGATTAAACTTTATTAACAAATATAATAAATTCAATGATTATAGTTTATTTAATCTTATATGATATATTTTTATTATAAAATCATCAAACAATATATATATCATTTTAAAATATATAACTAATTTAATTATAAATTATAATAATAAAATTAATTAAATAATAAAAATAAATGTTCTTCACGGAGATGTAGAACATAGTGCTTTCCGTACTCGTTAACCTTCCTGCCTTGTATTTTCACCTTAAATAAATTTGCAATTGTTTTCCTTCTTTGCATTTATCCAAGTACATCATGTGAAAAAAAAGAAGAAAAAACAAACCGCTATGAATTATGAAAGCAACGTTTTTCATGATATGTGAGTAGTAACTAGTACTTGTGAATTTAAAGAGTTAGGTTGGAGTACTGCCGACAATTGTAGTTCCTAAATTAAGGTAGTTTTGCATGAAGCAATTCAATAAAAGCATCGGCGGAGGAAAAAAAAAAACAAAACAATATGATAGATCCACAATTTTATAATTCTTGTTAAGGTTATTCATCCCATTTTGTCTTTGATTTTTATTTTGATCATTATTTTTGTCTGTGTTTCAAAATAATCAAATAATTTATAAATGATAATTAAAATAATTTCATAATTCATAATAAAAAAATAAGTTGGTGCATTTAGGATTGAAAATAAGTTGAGCTGTTCCCACTATATTTTTAACTTAACTTGATTTGATCTATTATTAAAATAAGTCAAGATGAAAATTTAAAAATATATATATTTAAAAAGACTTAGACAGCTAATAATTGATCTGACCTTATAGTTTATCAGGATATGATTTATTAATATATTATATTTTATATAGTATTTAAAAAAGTCGTTTCATGTTTTATATCTTCAATATTGAATTTAATGCTATTATTTCTATTACCCATTTAGAACAAGTAAATAAGTGATGTCTCTTTTTATTTAATTCATATTTTTTTATTTCTTGTAATAAATAAAATTTATCGTATTTAATCTAGTATATAATACAAATAATATATTTAGATTGAGAGGTTAATAATTTAGGCTATACATTAAAAATTAGTTTAAAAAGTCAGACTAAATTCATATTCTTTTCTTGTTATAGACTATGGGTATTATCTACTTATTATAGACTATGGATCAAGATTAAATATTTTTAGTTTAAAGTGAACTTAGTCTATTTAGGTGACCTATCTGGTGTCCAGTTCCAGGTGGCTTTCTTATTTTTCATTCTTTTATATTTTTCACCTCATTCATATTTTATTGTATTACAAAATTCTTTTTTTTTTCAGAAAAGGTGACAATTTAATTACACTCTGGTGATACCATTAAGTTGACACTTCTTCGGCCATTCATTATTTCTTTTTTTGCATTTCTTAATTTGGAGCTCCAGATTTGATTTTCTTTCAAAAAAAATGTAATAGAAAAAATAAACAAAGAAAAAAGGATTATTTCCTTAAACTTTTTTTTAAATTATCTATTTTTATATCTAACTCCAAAGTATAAACTTATTTTACGACATTCATAATTTTTACAGTATTTTTCATTTTAGTCATTTCTGAATGATTCTGTTAAATTTTCTATTATTTTTACTTTTTATCACTTTTTAAAGGGGTAAATTACATCAAATGCCCTTCAACTTTCACTTTTGCTCAGTTTTGCCCTCCAACTTCACTTTGTAACAGCGATGTCCTCCATCTTTTAATTTATTTCACCCGATGCTCTCTTTACCTGAGATAGGCGGTTTTCCGGTCGTCGAGCTGACGTGGCACACACGTGGCGCTGATAGGACATTTTTTCTTCTCTACGCCCTGACGTGGTAATATTAAAAGAATAAAAATATTAATTAAAAAATAAAAAAATTGCCAAGCGTGAGATGGGGGTTCCCACCCCTGGCTCCCCTTCTTTTCGCGCGCCGGCGACAGGAGAAGGGGGCTCGAGGCCCCCTTCTTATCGTGCGTTGACGGGCGAGAGAAGGGGGGCCTTGACCCCCCTCTGCGACCTCGCCGGTCGTTGGCGAGGTCACATAGGGGGGTCGAGGCCCCCTTCTCCCACCGCTGCCTCCTCGCCAGCATCTCGCGTGAGACGCCGGTGAGGTTGGAGGGGTGGGAATCCCCACTTCACGCGTGATAATTTTTTTATTTTTTATTTAATATTTTTAATTTTTTAATATTGTCACGTCAGCGCCTAGAGAAGAAAAAATGTCCTGTCAGCGCCACGTGTGTGCCATGTTAGCTCGACGATCGGAAAATCGTCTATCTCAGATAAAAAGGGCATCGAGTGAAATGAATTAAAAGATGGAGGGCATCACTGTTATAAGGTGAAGTTGGATGACATGACTGAACAAAAGTAAAAGTTTGAGGGCATTTGGTATAATCTACCTTTTTTAAAAATTAAAATACTCTTTCACGAACTCTTCTCACTTTTAATGTAAAAAATTATATAAAATATAAAGAATATAAAAATAAATTTATTATATATGAATCCCCTCCCTTTAGTAGAAGTTTTTATTATTATTATTTTTTTAACATTAAAAGTGAGAAAATTTCGTGGAAGGACATTTTTGTCTTTTTATAAACGAGGAAAAGTAAAAATAACATAAAAATGAACAGAATGCGATGAAATAACTAAAGTGAAAATTGCGGTAAGCTTTAGGGATGTCGTAAGGTGAGTTAATATTTTAAAGTTAGATGTGAAAATTAATGATTAGGGATGTCGTAAGGTGAGTTAGTATTTTGAAGTTAGATGTGAAAATTAATGATGATGGGGAGACGACTATAAGTTTGACTCATATAAATTTAATTGGGCTTGGGTTGACAGAATGCATCCATGGGCTCTATTGTGGGGCTTGTGAAGCTTTATGGACAACAAAGGGTGCCTTGGGGTTCATAACTTGGTCTGGATCATTAAAAAAAAAAAAACAAACACACACATTTAAGATCTAGAACCAAGAATTTCAGAATTATAAACAACACACAAGCAGCCCTAAGTTCACCATGCTCAATTTCTGCTTTTTTACTTAAATCGGACAAGTTGTAGTCGTACATGAGTGTGAATCATTAATTCCTGTCTTTTTTCCTTGCTCTCTGCCATTGATTTTACTGCCTTTTCTCATCCCATCTCATTCCTTTCTTTCCCTTTTTTATTTTATTTCTGCCAATGTTTCTACTTTTTTTAATATTAGTGCTAATTTTCTCAACTAATAGTTTTATTAGATCTTAATAATAATATATTTTCATAAAAATAATAAACTGATATGGTATATTATATATCAACAAAACCTAAGTATAAATATATATATTTAAAATATTACCATTAAAATGATATTCAATATTAAGGTTAACGAAATGTATTTGTGGGCATTTTTTATGCGTGAAATAAATATTTGATTTATTACTATATTAAAATAAATGATTTAGCAACTAAAGAGTACAATAGTCATTTTTAATTAATAACTATATTATATTCTAATTATAAGTCTAATTTTATACAAACATTTTTTTAATCTCACCATTTTTCTTCTAATTTTAGGTTCTACTTCCTCTAGTATAACTTGAATGTTAGTTTTCAAATGCACTATATATGTAATTATTTTGGTCTCAATAGATTTTACCACTTCCAAAAGATCTAATAATTTACTTACGAAGATAATAGTCTAAATTCAATTTTAAATTGTCCAATTTGATTTAAATTTATTATTTTCCTTTCATTCTGAATGCTGATTGATGACACTTTAGATTTGGTTAAAGGATTTAATGAGAATGGGTCACGTGGTTCGAAGGTCAGTTCATCATGTTTTCTCTGTTCCCGGCTGGTTTAACGTCGCTACTACCATTGCTGTTGAAGTCGCTGATGAAGTTTGAGCTCTCCATTGAACTCGTCTCTCATGTTGTTAGAATTTGTGCTTGAGCTCCTACTGGTTGTAGTTGAACGGAGACAAAGAAGAAGATTCACAAAGAAGAAAGATGACCGCAGAGGGAGAAAGAGAAAAGTATAATTCTATTCAACTGAAAAAGTGCAAAATACAACTCCACAGACACTATTACAACACTTAACACCTATTTATACTAAAGTAAGACTAATATGAAACTCGGTACAAGAACTGTTACAAGGAACAAAAGACACTATGAATTATGTAACTCTGTCGCATACTGATCATATATTTCAACACGCCCCCTCAAGTCATCGGCGTGAAGAAACTAAGCGACAGCTGACTTGAATTCATTATTGGCGGCAGAATTATAAGCAGTTTTTTTTATTTTTTATTTATCTCAGACGTAACTTGGAGATCTTAGACTTAGGTGATGAAACACGTGATGGCCAGAGATAGATTTAAGGCATGTCGATGTGGTGGAGAGTTCAACATGGTATTCCTGAGAGGCCTTGATCAACTGACAAACAACAACTAACTTGCTTGGATTAACAACACATTAAATCGAACACCAAAAAAGAGATTGCAGAAGCTGAAATCGCCCCTGGCTTCCATGCACTAATCAGTGGACAAATAATTGGCGTTGGAGATGAATACACATATGCCTTGATGAACTAGTCTTTGATGTCCATGCTGCTGAATTAGAAACTGAAGCATACCCCCTGCTTTTTTTCACCATGATGAGCAAACAGAACTCATTACAGCTGTCAGTCTCAATTAGCATCTACTTGGTATTCCCTGAAATCTTCCTTCTCGCAACAAGAAGCCATATACTAGGCGGTGGTAGTAGAACTCATGGCTAGAACTTGATGCCAATTATCTATTTGAATGCTAATAATTTGAACTCGGCAATTATAAAAAAACTTGAACTCAACTGATATTTTGCAGTGATGGCAAACTCAACTTGAACTCATCATTGCGATGGCAGAACAATTATCTTCTATCGACCATACAATGTTCTGTGATTTAGAGAGAGTTATTTGTTTGCAGGAAATCCATAGACGACCTCGGTGAAGAATAAGGCTTCTCTGGCATCTTGTTCATCTTCCTTTCTTTGGCATCTTCCTCATCATTCTTCTTGCAAGTAATCCTCATAGGAAGACATCTACTTTCTTATTTCCTTGATATCCTTTGGTGTCATCCTCTTGAAGGTGCATCAATGGAGGCATTTCTCTGATGGTGTACTCTCTCGACACCACATCCTCCTTCGTCCCACCTTTGCTCGACACCATGTATTCTTAAAGGTGCATCCATGGAGGCATTTCCTCCCACCTTTGCCCAACATCATACAACACTCACCACAGGTGATACACACCAGCCCCCATGAGCCGAAGTAGACACTCAGACTTCAATATAGAAGAAATCAAAGAACAAGGGACATCAGAGGATGATCGGAGATAAAAATTCTCCCATCCTTAACCCAAAGAAGGAACAACACATCACAAGACCATCAAAGACAAGATAATCGACATAATGAAAGTCGTTGGAGGAGAAAATGAAAAAGAAACAATGGAACAAAGGAAAAACATGGAGAACGACACTCGACCTTTGGAAAGGAAACAAAACTGGAAACAAAGAAGAAACAAAAAATTAAACATGTAGAAGAAGCGGATAAGGACACGGTCGAGATTCATCAAACAAACACGGATAGGAAAGAAACTCATGGAGAATGTCGAAGTGAACTCCGATCTAACGTCAGTTGCAAGTAGATCGGTGGAGAAAAAAACAATATCAGAAAAAGGAAAATGAACAAGATCGATCTGCAGTCGAAAGAGAAGAAACATGGAGAAGAAGCACGATGGACTCAAACGAGGAAGAAAGAAGAAGAACAAAGACGAGAATGGAGACGATCGGAGATGAATGCAATCTCCCGATCCAAAAAATAGAGAAACAGAGGAAAGAAATATAAAGAAGAACGCAACTTTGATCATTGATCAAGAAATAGAAGAATTAAAGAAGAGGAACAATTGATGATTATCGACGCATTCACCAGGATCTTGGCATGTCGAAGAGCAGATCAAGACGTCGACGAAGAGATCGACTAGATCTGCATCGTCCGGGACTTATGGGCGCCATCTATGCTGGCGAAGCTTCAACCGACGAAGATCGACGTAGAGAAGTAGCGATCTTCCACTTTCGACAGCTGCGGCGATGAGCGGCGATGAACAAGGAGCTCACGCGGATCGAAAGGTGCTTAGCTCTGATACCATGTTAGAATTTGTGCTTGATCTCCTACTGGTCGTAGTTGAACGGAGACGGAGAAGAAGATTCACAAAGAAGAAAGATGGTTGTAGAGGAAGAAAGGGAAAGTAGAATTCTATTCAACGGGAAAAGGGCAAAATACAACTCGACAGACACTATTACAACACTCAACACCTATTTATACTAAGGTAAGACTAATATGAAACCCGGTACAAGAACTATTACAAGGAACAAAAGACACTACGAATTCTTTAACTCTGTCACATACTGATAATATATTTCAACACATGTCGCCACGCACTCTCCTCGCCGCTGCCATCTCGCCATGTCTTGCCACTTTGCCATTACCATATCGTTGTGAGGAAGAATCAGACGAATTCGAGAGTGACAAGGAGGAGCAGATCATGGGCGTCGACGACTTCGAGAATGACAAGGATCCTATTGGTGCCAACGATTTGGGACAAGGATCCCATTGGTGACGACGATTTGAGAGCGAGGAGGAGGATGTGGCTACCGGCGAGTTCAGGAGCATGTTGCGGATGCCGACGAGTCTGGGAGTGAGGAGCAAATCACGAAGGATTATGGGCGGCTTCGAGACGGATGAGGAGATTGCTGGCATTGATATGACCTGGGAGCATTGAGTAGGTGCAAACACGGGCGTCGACGACTTTGGGAGCGAGGAAGGGCGTTGGCGTCGACAAGTTTGGGAGCGAAGAGGAGGATGTTGTGGGTGTTGACGAGTTCGAGTAGGAGACGAGGTTGTGGGCGTCGACGACGGTGGGCTAGGGCACGTTGTGATCCAACAATCGTGAGAGAAGAGGAGAGACAAAGAGATAGATCAAATGATTCTTTCCAATTGATCCAGTATTAAACCGCTTTGGAATCGCGATTAAATCGTTCCTGAACTGCATCTCCTTGGTCCACCGGATAGCTCTAGAGTTAGGTAGCAAGATGTGGGTAGCATGCCCATTAAATCCTTGGTGAAAAGCTAGTAATTCTACTTTTACAGTGATTTCTTGATTTGATTTAGAATAAAAATAGTTGATAAATTGAAATGCTAATTAGTAATTTAATGATTAAAATCTCTCTCTCTCTCTGCTCTCCCTCTCTCTCTCTCTATATATATACATACATACATATATATATATATACATACATACATACATACATATGTATATATATATATATATATATATATATATATATATATATATATATATATGTAGAAAATGCTACATGTCGAGTTCTTATAAATTGAATGTATAAATGATAATATTTTAATTATATAATTTTAGTAACTAATGTTTTTAAATTATACTTTTGTAACTATAAATATAAATATATAGATTTTATGATAATCTTTTAATTATAGAATTGTAGTTACTAAAATTATATAATTGTATTTATTTATGCTTTTAAATTCTACTTTCGTAACTATAAATATAAATAGAGAGATTTTTAGTTTTCATTTGCATATTTTAAGTTAGTTATTAAGTATATATAATTTTATTTATTCATGTTTTTAAATTTCAGATTTATAACTATAAATAGAGAGGCTTTCATTCTCAAAATTAGTTGTTAAGTGTATATAATTTTATTTATTTATGTTTTTCAATTCCATATTTGTAACTATAATTTTATTTATTTATGTTTTTCAATTCCATAGTTGTTAAGTATCAGATTATTTAATGCTAATTTCTTTTGTTGGTTATTGAAGTTGACACATTTATATCCATATTTACATATCTATATAAAAGAAAAGATAGAAGACGCTAAATATCATTATGCCATTAAGCTATGTATCATTAAAACTATTTTTAATAAAGTATATTAGTTATGTTAAATAACAATAAATAAAATAATTTATATTTATAATTAATATATATCACGATGATAATGATTAATATTTTAGTAAATATCTACGTTCCATGTATGTTATAATTTATAATTTCAAAATTGTATTTCCTTTATAATAAAAAATAAAATATTTATAAAAGAATATATTTATAAATTTATATTCACAAGTATATATATTTATATATGTGTTTGAGGTAGAAGTTGCCAAATGAAAAGCTCTTATGATGCCACATATGAAATAAAATTATATTAAACAATTATAATTATTTCTAAAAACTATTATGAATGATAATTGATCATGTACAATAAAATTAATATTTTTTTATCTATATATCTATCTAGCAATCAAATATGTTTTTAGTCCCACATTCAAATGTTTTCAAATATAGATGAAATGAGATAAAATGAAAATGGAAGCATATTAAACTATCTAATTTAATTTCACATTTGAAGTTTATAATATTAAATAAATAAGATGGATTATAAAATATGAAGAATTCACAAACTCTATAGTTATCTTTTCAGATTAAGTCAATCAATATCAATAAATTTGAAGACTTAGAAGTAGAAGCATGTGACACATAATCAAATAAAAAAATTCAAATATTTAATGCTAAGTTATATAGAATCTAAATATAAAAATCATATTTCATATCTATATTATATTATGAAGAATAACATATATTCTTATTGTTCCATTGAGAGCAACCCAAATGACGAATAAAAATATATAAATTTATGTATTAATAATAATCCACATTATATTTGAGAGGGGAAAGAGATAAATGCTATTTGGCACACAAAAAATAATCTTTTTAAAATTACTTTAAAATAATATATTATATACATCTATAATGACAACATAAATAAATTGAATATTAATTTATATAAATATATCGTATATTCTTTTAGTTCATCATGTAAATATTATCAAACACTAAAAGATAAAATAATATAAAAAAATATAATCAAGGTGGGGATTTTCATGGAATTAACTTATGATCATCTTAAAATTTTGCGACCCATACTCAAATAATAATATTAAAAAAATATTACTTATATTAAAAATATAATTGTTTATATAGATTATTAGAAGAAAATTATTACTATATATTTTAAAATAAATTATTATAAAAATATACTTAATTAAGAAGTGAATGCATTGTGGTGGACAATTAAAAAAAATTAGACAAGAAAATATAGTTAACTACAAATTATAAAAAGATATAAGTAATAAAAGAATTTACATATCATTATCATATTTGTCATTTCATCATCAATCTCTCTCTCTCACTCACTATATATATATATATATATATATATATATATATATATATATATATTATGCATATATAATTAAATGAAATGATAGAAGTTGACGTGGCACTATTTCATTAAGCCACATATAAGGTTTAAAATATTTAAATAATTTTAACTGTCATTTTAGCGTGATATATAATAATTTAGTTTATTTTTGTTATATATACTTACATACATATAGCATGCCAAAGATGACATTTTTATGTTGTCACATAGATAATGAAATAGATAAAATACACAAAGTAAAATAGTAGACATTGTTAAAAATATTAAAATAAATAGTATTTACTTAATTCTAAGATATGATATTGTTAAAAAAATATAGATATGAATTGTTATATTATATCGAAATTAGAAAGATATATAGTTTGAAAGGAGAACAACATTTCTATATTGTCGTAAGTAAATTAACATCAATAAAATAAAAAATTTAAGTAATACATATTAACAAAGTAACAAAGTTAAGTGGCAAAGATGGAGTAAAAAATATTAAAAACACAAGAGAATGTAATAAATTTTAAAAAATACGTCCAAATAAATTTAATTTATTATAACATATAAGTTTATAAGGTGAGAAAATGATTAGATAGTATATAAAATTTATATGAAAATAAAATTTCTTATTTTATAATTAAAATTTTTATTTAATTTTGTGTCTTTCGTCATCATACTAGTTTATTTTAGAAATAAACAGTAAGTGATTGATAATAAAAAAATATAACTTATTATTTTAGTCAAATGATTAAGAATTTTTAATTTTATAATAATTGAAATAGATGTTAAGTGATGTGCAATCAATTTTTATATAATTAATTAATAATTCAGAATCGTTAAATGATAATTATATGCTTGAAATTTAACCTCTATTGATTTGATATTTATTTGTTGCATTTAATATCAATTATATAATCACCGTTCAACAATTTAGATTCATTGAATGCATATTGGTTTTACAATTTTTGATTGAATATTACTTAAACTCAATGAAACATGTGAAAAAAAAATTGTATATTTTAAAGACAAAATAATATATTCAATCAAGTTAATCAATTTTTTCTCTAGCACAAAATAAGTTAGGGTCCCTTATCTTATTTTTTTATTTATAAATAAATAAAATAAGTACTTGTTAACTCTTTGTTTCAGTTATCAAACAAAAAAAAAGTTAATTACAAATAATTTTAAATGAATTATAAGCTTAGCCTGATTAGATTTGCAATTTTGTAAAACTAATGATATTGGATTGTACGTTGATTGGTTATTGATGTTTTCTTATGCATTTATTATGTAAATCATTATTGCTGATCTTGGTTGATTCTATGGAGAAAAAAACCATATAAATGATTCGGACTTAAACTTTTACTTGCTATAATCTGGGATGTTTTTTTACGACATATACACAATCAAATTTAAGTGGCCCAAATCAAATTTAATTTGGCATTTCCCTATGGGCTCAATTTTTGTGTGAATCGGATATTTATTGACACAATATGAAATCTATTTTTTGTAATTAAATTTTTATATGAATGGTGCAATTTCTTAGTTGATTGCGAATTATAAAATAAATATATAAAATCTAATGATTAGAATTAGACATCATAATATATATATATATATATATATATATTTGGAATTGCTAATTTATTTAAATTATGTACGAGAACCAACTTAAAAGAAATAACTTTCGCCAAGTCATTTATTATTTTCGTTCGAATTTATTGCATGACTGAGTTACCGTAAATATTTTCGTAGTTCACTTACCATCTCATGATAAAAAAATATTTTATAAGAACAAGAGAGATCATTCTAATTTTCTTGAAGTTAATTGTATTCTTATTATTAAAATTTAATCTATTCTAAGCTAATTTGAAATTTTATTGGTAGAATAAAAATAAATACGATTAAAAATTTTATGCAGTCAATATTCTTGAACAGAGTTAATTGATTGTTATAAAATTAGCGAGAGTAAATACATAATTTTATATTTTAAAGCGTAAACACCAAAGTTATGATCCGCACAATTATTGGGTTTTTAGTCTAGAATGGAAAAAACAATTAATTATAATTAATTAATAATATTATCATCCATTTAAATTTATCACGAATTCACAAATAAATAAAATACTTTAAAACCCTAAATCACACGTCCCCGTTTCATTATTCACGTTCATGTATAAATAAACCGTCGGGGTTTAAAGGGCTTTTTTCTCTCTCCTCGTTCGGGTTTCCCCTGACAACAACAACTGCTGCGACGAGAGTCGGCGTCGCCGGCAGGCCGCCATGGACTCCGACGAAGGATTCACCGACACTGCCTTCGATCCCGACCCTCTCTCCCCCGCGGCCTGCCGCAAGCCCCAGGGACGCTTCCAACCCAAGCACAAGGGCAGGGTAAAGGTCAAGGCCGAGCCTGATGCCGCCGCTGACATCAAAACATCGCCGCCTTCTCCCCCTGTGCCCTCCGCCCCCGCTCCCGTCGCCGCAAAGCAAGAGCACGCGCACCATGTGTCCTCAGATGTCAATATGTCCGATGACGTCGTCCTCGATCCTTCTTCAACTTCCGGTTCTTCCTCCGGCGGCGTAAGTGTTAAGGAAGAGGCGATGGAAATGGACAATGAGGGACAAGAGGAGGACGAGGTGATCCGAGAGATTGATGTCCTCTTCAATCCGGCTCCTCTCGACGAGGATACCGCGGTAACGTTGCTGTCGTTTAGATTATGGACCTTTTACGGTGGATATTGAATTACTAGTGATGAAGTTTATCGCCAAGTGATTCTGCTTAGAGTGACAATATATCCTCTTTGAATGGTGATCTTTTAGTGAGTATTTGAATGATGTTACACTTGAGTAATCTTATAAACAGGGAATGAGAACTTGGGGCGTCTTGTTGGTTGAAGCCAAACTAGGGAAACCTTGTGATGAGCATCAAAGGGATCTTGTTCTCAAGTGTTATAATTTTTTTTAGATGGTAAAAAGATGATTAGTAAGGGGTTTTTCCATCCATGCATATTGAATATTAAGATGTAAAGGATGATTACACACGGGTGATGAAGAAGCAAAAGAGTGCAAAAAGTTGCAAACACTCTCCCTGTTTGTGAGTCACTAGTTATTACCAAGTTCATATCAAATCGAATTTGAAATTAAACATTATATCTTGTAAAGGTATAGTCTTAGCGCTCCGGGCTGAGTTATTAACTTGACAACAAATATCCTTTAATCTATGCGTTCAAGGAAAAATATCCCTTATTGTTACTCCTCAAATCTTATCCAACTAATATTTTTTGTCGATGACCTTTTTCACCCTAAAAACCACCACTCTAATCATTTTGCCCTTGTGCACACATTTGAGAAATATATGTTTCCGGAAAATATTTTCTGTTTTCCTAACTAGGGAAGTCTTGGTAAAGAAGCTATATACAACTTTGAAAGAATTCTTTCCTTCTTTCTGAGGGAAAAACATTTTCCGACATCACATCATCTTTCATTTGACATTTATAAAATATATTCAATTGACATTTATATGACCCAAGACTTATTTTCACAAACACAATAATAGTGATAGATTATAATTAGTTACCTTTTTATTTTGTATATTTTCCTATAATTTTATTCTTCAACTTTGTGGGGAAAGTAATTTAACTTACTTTGTGAATGACACAAAATATGTAGGATCTTGTTGCTATTGGCTCAGGATTTGTTTTAAGTGATTCTCATTTTAGTTCCAAAGTAAAATGACATTAAGAATTCTATTAAAACAAAACCAACCTGCATATCGTGAAGAAAAAATGGACATCATGGACATTGAATCCATGCACTACTTGCACCTCTTTTGGCATAGCCAGCCTAAAAAAGGTACCGATAAGTATAAATCAAATACATTTTATTATTACCCTGCCTCCATGCACAGGCATAGGAAGGCACTGGTTTCCACCCTTCATGTTGTTATATGTTACCTTAATGATGGATTATTATGCTTATTTTTTCGAATTAGCACTAGACTGTACAGTGTATCAGCTTTTCCATTTTTTTTGCCTGTGAATTTTGGATACATTCAAGATTAGCTTGGTGAAATTAATTTGCTTTTTCACATTTTGTCACTTATGCAGCTTTATATTATGCAATATCCATATAGACCCTCCTGGCGTCCATATGAATTCACTGAAAGGTGTACAGAGGCAAGTTTCTTCTGGAATTTCATGTTAAGTTCTGACATATAGCATTCCTCTTATTATCTACTTCGACGTGCTTCTTTCTAACAGTTTTCTCTTTATTCAGGTTAGGGTGAAGCCTAAGGAATCAAAAATTGAAGTTGATTTTAGTATGGATGTGGGTAGCCAAAACTATGATAAAGATGCAACTGTAATGTTAGAGAAACAGGTTAACATCTAATAGTGCCAAACTGCTTGTCTGAGGAACTTCTGATTTACTGTATGTTCCTTTGATTGATCTGTTGTGTGCTCAGTGTGTTTTCAGCTTATGATTGCACTATTATATAGAAATGATGTCTCGATGTAACTTTGCCACATTTTTTCTGCAATATTCAACTAAATTATGATCACACATGGAAGACGACATATGATGGCATGCTTTCTGTGGTCTTCGGCGTCTTGATGTCTTGTTTGTATAGCACATAGTTTCGTTCAACTTCTTTGAAATGTGAAACGATGGTTACCAAGAGTAGTTATCCCTTTTATCGATATGTATTATGCTGGATATTTAGTTTCCTTCAATGTTGGCTCGGCATTTCTTTTCTTCTCTTAATATGCATATTATTCTCAACTCTTGATGTTTCAACTGAGTACTGCCAAGTGAGTTTATTTACACTTATGATTTTGTTTGGCTTGATATTTCTGTTCCACACTCAGGTCTGTGATGACATTTAAATTGAATGAAGTATGTTGGCTGTCATGGTTTGTGCTTTGTATACTTGGTGTGAAATTTCAATTTGGATTTTTTTGTAATTATTTCCTCAGTTTGTTATGAACACTGTTTGAGAATGACCTTGGTTTGGTTTTCATCAAAACAAGTTACCTTTTTTTTGTCGAATTAATAAATTTTCCTTCTGAATGCTTGCTTGTAGCATAAAGGAAATATGTATATTTCTCAATTGAAGAGTAACATTTTCCATTTGCTTGTTAAAGAAACATTTGCCATTATTCATTGTTCTGATATCATTATTTTGATTTTTTTCTAGACATTGTCATCTTCCAAGATACCTGTTGTCACTAACTATGCAGTTGGGGTCTTGTGTGCCAACAAGGTATGGCTGATTCACTTAGTCATTTGTCCCATCTTGCATTTGAATTGATATATATATTTATGATATTATTCTTTTTGTTTTATGCCAATTTCAAATTCTTTTGACTTACAATGTTGGCACATTACTTTCAAAAAAGTTGTGGGCACTTTTTTTTCCTATACACACTTTAACTGCAAGGTTCAAGAATTTCTCTTCCATTTAAGTATCAATTTTCAAATGTCATAATAATATTATTTTTTTGATAGCAGAAAGGATGACTACCATTTTGGTAGACATCTAGATTTATTAATGATAAAAATTAGGTTACATCATAATTACAACAAAAGTAATTGATTGCTGAATTTCTCCCTCCACCACTGCTCGCACCACCTTACATAACTCTACAGCCTGCGTGGCAATATTATCTGTGTAGCATCGCCCATTCCTGAAGATGACTGCATTCCTTTGTGACTAGAGTACCCATAAAGTAGATATGGTTAGTACTCTGTTGCACCTCAAGACATATCTCCGCTGGTTCCCCATCACACTACCACTCACTGTTTTCTTGATATATTTTTTTAACTTATTAGAACATGTATAGGAAGCCCGGATAAAGGAGGAGGGTTGTGTTAGGCCTCGACAGCCAACGTAAAACCCTGTCGAATCTCATGAACATGGCGTCGTATGATCCATGTAGCCGACCCCACTTAGTGGGATAAGGCTTTGTTGTTGTTTGTTTGTTGTATTAGAACATGTATAGGCCAAGCTTCTACTGTCAAAACTGTTTTCTTCCATTCTCAAAGAGAGGACTGACTAGAATTGGGAAACCATTAAAGATGAGGAGGGCAACCAATTTTCTGTTTATTTTGTGGAAAAGTTCAGTACCTATTAGATATTGGAACCTTGGTACAGAACTTATTTTGGATTTAGTTATTCCCAAATGATTGAGTAATAGCTTTTCTGGATATCACCTCAGTTTTACAATTCTATTCTAATGTTTTTTGGGGAAAGTTATATCCTTGTTCTTCATGTTAGAAAAAATATGGTTATTCTGTGTTTAAACTTTTAACCGTCATTGTCTTCTTTTCTCTCGTCTATCTTGCAGTTGCATTTAAATCCTATTTATGCAACAGTGCAACTTCGTACATTGCTGGGACATGTGAACTCCGGGTTGCAGAAAAAGAAACACAATGCACAAAATGTCGAAGTTAGCACAAGTTCCAATGATAATGGGTTACATCAATCCACAAAGGATAAGGTGGTTGGTTGTGATCTGCCCAAATATGTTTTGTGTTTCCCACATTTATCATATTCTTAGCTTATCAAAAGAAGTGCTCTTGACCCTTGAAAAGACCCGGGCTCTTGTTATCTGACAATTGTTCTGTGTCTTGGATAAATCTAATCACTGAGTGGAGCTTGTTACCTCATCTTGCTTCTTTTTCCCTTTTCATTTAATGTGTATTGATTATTTCATGGAGTGACTTTAGCCAGATTAAGACCGTCTAGACAATTCTTTATGTGATTTCACTATGAATTTTGTGTTAGGTCCAACCGAGGTTAGCATTATATGGTATTGTGTGCATGTTGGTTGTCTTAAAGAAGTGCTGCCCATATTTTTGCTTAACAATTTAACAAGAGTAACTACTATAGCATCTTTGTTAAGAATGAAATCTCGATTTGCAGATTTTTGTACATCAATAGAAATTGTTTGTTTGTTGTTCTGCCCATCTTATGACTTTTCTTGACTTATGTTGCACTCTTTACAGGAAAAGTTAACAGGTCCTGATGAGAATGTTGAAGATTCCGAGGTTAGAGAAGATTATATATACATGTCCGCCACCTCAGTTGTCTGATTTCTTTCTGACTTGTGATAATGATGTGTAAAGAACATATTTTTTTTTTATAATTTCCTGGCAGATGCAATTTGATCTTCTCAAAGTTTTGCATGATTTTCTCCATGACTCTTTGAAGTTTCTCATGTGCAGCTGAATATAACAGGATGACTGGAACAATTGTCTAGACTCTAGTTGTCCTTTTTTTCCTTAAAGAGAAAAAGGAAAAGGAAAAACAGATTTGCTTCATGTTCGGATCTTCTTTTTGGAATATTTCTTTCTTTGTTTTCTGTTATGTTAGATGAGTTACATGCTTAAGCGCAACTCGAAACAAAGTTTTTTTGTAATATTTTGGTTTATTTGATTTAAGCAATCTTAGACTGAACATATAACTGGGAAGATATTTTAAAAGATATACCATTTAGTTGGCAACTTGCACCTAGCAACTGTCATTAATACAGGAAAGTTGCATCAATATTCAATCTCGTTCCAGTTCTTTACTTTGTTTGTACTTAAATCATCGAGATGGTTTCTCTGTCCCTGCACATTTTGTGTTCCAAACCACACTTGTGGTTTCTTCAATACTTTAATACAAGTGGATGACTATCCTTCTCCTTTTGGTAACAAAAGAGATGGTTGGAAAGGACACATTGAATACCATTATTCTTAAAACAGCCCGGTAACATCATTTGTCAGTTCCTAATTCCTACATTTCCTTTTCAGAATGTCTCTGACTTTGTTATGATTCTCTTTCTAAAAATAATTGTCATTATTCTGTTCAGTTTCTAAGTTTTACTTTCAAAATCTGATATTGATGACCTTGTACACATTAAACTTTTATGAAAAAAAGACAAGATTGACTATTCTCTTTCCATTTTCTGATATCTTTAGCCATGGATTTCATTGGAGTGCCATGGAAGTGATAGTTACTTAACTGAGAGATACCACAATAAAATGATTGCAGAAGAGAATGAACCTATACAATTTGCAATGAAAACGTGAGTCTTGATTAGTTCTTTCTTGAACCTACAAAATTAGCATTGCATTTGTTGGAATATATGTGTAATTTCTCTGCATGTTACCGGTATGCAACTCTCATGTTCCATTATCTTCTAGGTCTCACTATCTTAATTCATTATGCCCGGGAACATCAATGGCCAACAAGAGAACCAAAAGCGAACTAAGGAGGTATATTGCATGAATACATAAAGTCATACTTCTGCAAATGATACCATTATATATAGAGACCACCGATAAAGGATAGTTTCTAGTATTATGGTTCTTGGTTTTCACTTGTCTTTAGCATGTCATTCCATGTATAATGGTAGAATTTGGCAAAGTTTGATTGTTACCAAATAACCAAAACCTATTGTGTAGGGAATGAAGAGCTTCAAGTATGTCTTTTGGTCTTGATGCAAGGTTATACTCAAATGTAATTTGTATCTATGCTGTATATTAGGATACTATGTGGATTTTGGAACGTACAATAAGAAAAATATCTATACACAATTAAATAAAAAAAATACTGCACTTCATGTTTTGCTAAAAGTTACACGATTTTGCTTATAGTCTATTTCCCAATTGAATAGGCAACAAAGTGGCTTGCCTCTAGCAGTTTAGACTTAGGTTTTTTCCTTCATATTTGTAAGTTGTAACTATTATAATTAGAATTCATTTGCTGCGACCACGGATTTGTTGATTGTGGTACTACCTTGTTATTCTACTGTTAACCATGAAATATGATTTATATCTGTTTATTGTCCAGCGGACTACAGTTTCCACTTATCGAATGAAAGAAAGACCTCTATTTTCTATTAATTTGACTTCCTATTATGTTCTATCAATCGTCAGGATTTTACAGAAATTGCCAGTGGAAGAACGGCTGAAAAAGTGGCTCCGTGAGGTTTGATCTTTTCTTAAATTTAGCAATATTGATATTTCTACATATGCAGATTCATAATCAAGTAACCCATGAACATGACTTGAGGAAGAAATTTGCATCTTGAAAATGTGTTTATCATTTTTTTCCTTTTCTCATTCTGATTACATCGGCCCTTTTGCCCTTTCTTTTGCTCATTAGAGTTGGCAGTTCATGCACTTGCACTGAGCAAACATAAATGTGGTCGTACAAATGATGTAGACATGTACTACAAGTGTTTTCACTATAATAAGTATCTAGTGTAGCTCATTGTTTGTCATTTTCTCTTGCCAATACATATATATGTGTGTATACATATATGCATAAAAAGAACTTTTATTTCATCTAAAAAAATATATTGGCTTGTGTTAAGTGTCCATTTAAATCTAATACCGTTTTTTCAAACGGGTGCATCCATGGTCATTGACATTAATAAAAAAACTAGTTTGAGCTTGTAAGTAGCATTATGGCTGGTAAAGAGAATCTATTCATCAAGCATTGATAACTTTATAATGAATCCTCTAAAAATCTCTATAATAAAGAAATTTGACATCCGTACCAAATTCTGATGTAATGTGACTCCTATGCTTGTTAATGATGGATATGCATCAAATTCAGATATTTCACTGATTGTTTAGTTTTAGTTGCATTTATGCGATAAAGACTTATAAGATGTGATCTCTAAACCAAAACAAATTTTGCAACAATTCACTTCTTTCAAAAAAATAGCACACATCAGTTTTAACTGTTGATACCTTGTATTCTGTTGTCTTTGTGATCTAAACAAAGGTGTCTTTAGTTTTTGGTTTTGTCATTCTTGATTCATCTAGCATCCAATGCAGGGCTCCCAGGTTAACCGTTTCGATGCTCTTATGCATCTTGCTCCTGAGGTTTCCGACAAAGAACTTCTAGAGGTTCTTCAGCTCCATGCAAATTTGGTGCAAGGATTGTGGGTTACAAAGAGCTCTTTGCTGCAATATGAGCAACGTATGGTTCTAATCAGAGACTATGCCCTTTCTCTGTTCAGCAAGAACCCACTTATTCCCATGACCAAGCTGCAAGAACTTGGCAGTAAAATTCTAGGAATAATAATGGCTCCACTGGCTGAAGAGCGACGTGATTTTCGTGACTGGAAATTCAAGGAAGCTAGTGATCTCTCATTTATAAAACGTTATCCATCTTTAGTGAGAACGCAACAATGTGCCTGGTCAGACCGTGAAAAGAAGATTCTGGAAATTTTGACAAACAAAAGAAATAAAGATCCGAGAAATGCTTCCCAGGTAGATGGTGCCAAGAGAAACACTCTGGGTAAATCTATGTCAAAAGACACAAGAGAGCATCTTCCCAAGGTTCTTGTTAAACTGTTTCAGGAGCAAAGAGTGCGTAGGTAATGTGTATGTCCTTTCGTCATCTTCTCTAAGCCTCTCTTACTCTTTTGTTTGATGTATTGCTTTGTATACTTTTGCATTGATAATTAGTTGAATAGGGGTGATATTTTACTGTTTTAATGACCTGTATACAGATTTCATTTTGAGAGCTAAAAGGATGTCGGCATTGTGTCAGCCATCCATCATTATTAACCTATCACAAACAGATAGGATAATTACAAAGTAGACCATTCAGATACAATTCCTCTGCTTATTGATCAATATTTTTGTGTAAGTACAATATTCTCTGCGTACTCATTTTCACCATGGAGTATACAAACATTCTGCTCACCCTATTTCGCCCATAAGAAAATCATTGATGCTGCTCTCGTGTGAAATGGACATATGTGTGCCCAGTGATGGCTCACCCTATGTAGCCAGTATGGAAATAATTGATGCTGCTCTCTTGTGAAATGAACATACATATGCCCAGTGGTGATCCATCTCTAAATGATATTAGATTTCGAATTCATATCCAATGTTATCATTTTGAACCACTGACTACACGTCACTAGCCATTGGACATTCAAATAATAAATCATTTGTGTCTTCAGCATTCACAAAATAGACAACTAAAATCAGCCCCTGGGATCCAATGCTCCTTCAATGACCAAGTAAGCAGTTCCTGAGTCCACACACTAATATTTTGTTTTAACCTTGGTCAGAAATCGTGTTAGTTCTCGTTTCTTTCCTTTCCCATTCTCAGATCCTTATGCTTTTCCTTGAAGGACATATCCTTATGCTTTTGACATTGTCTATTGACCTTTCTTATAGTCGGCTGTCTTTTTAACATATTATCTTCTCAAGTTTCATTATGTCTTGACAAATTAA
This sequence comes from Pontederia crassipes, assembly GCA_030549335.1. Classification (NCBI taxonomy): domain Eukaryota; kingdom Viridiplantae; phylum Streptophyta; class Magnoliopsida; order Commelinales; family Pontederiaceae; genus Pontederia; species Pontederia crassipes. The sequence continues at coordinate 7,782,711 of CM060188.1, read as the reverse complement.
CTCCCAAAACGAGCAATCAGAATACTCTCACATGCTAACTCTATCATATGCGCCATTTGTTACTCTTATAAAAGTGCAATTTGTTTATAATCTATTTCTTGGACAATTCTTAAAGCTTCATTTACTGCAGCCTGAGCTCAATTATCCGTGGATTGAGGGATTTAGCGAATAGCTCATCTTCTAGCCAAAGAGATGATCCTAAAACTATGATACTTGTCAATGCTGCGATAGAAGGTGCTTCGGCTGAAGTTGAGCTCCAATCTGTTTTAAGTCAGGTTGCTGTTAATGTTCATGGAGTATATGTATTGAAATCTATAGGCAATTCAGCTCTTGATCCATTAAGGTTAGATGATTTTTTTTCTTGCTCACTTTCCAAAAAAAATTTCCTTGCCCTCAGAAAATATATTTTTTGCTCTTCTTCTTAATGCCATGCATACACAACCCTTTGTTTATCTTCAACTTTTTATTGTACCTGTGTTTTTGAAATTTTTTTGGCAGAACTGTTGTTATTGATCTTTTCCGTGGCAAAAGACCTAAGGAAAAGGTGAATAAGCAAGACGTTCGCATGGCTGCTAAGAATCACCTCAATAAAGATATTTCAGATCCCGACTACAACCAGGTCAGTAAAGTATGCAACTTGAATATTTTGCATAATCTGGATATTATTTTGAGAACCTGGAACTTATTATCAATCTGCCATTATCTTTTATATCTGTTTATTTATTACTCTGCATAATAGAAAGAATCTGATATAGCTCGAGTTGCGACTAGAACAAATTTGGATAGAATATTTCATCACCTGATAACTAATCTACATATATCCTAATGTGGTGGCTAATATAAAGACGATTATTTTAGAACCACACATCTCCCTTGTTCTTTCTTCCTTTCTAGTCTCTGTATGCTCACAGTTGGATAATGATTAAATCAGTATAATAATCTGTCATGTAAGAAACTGGCATCCAATCATGTAAAAATAAACTGTTCTAAAATGGATGTGAGCACATGGCTCACATCCTTTATCTTCTCAAAAAAAAAAAAACTGTTCTAGGGGTCCAAATTCAACCTTTAGGGTAACTTTGGTTAGAAAGGAATTTTAATGCTTCTTTTGACGATGAAAGAACCTTGGGGCTGCGTCTTTCAAATGACGAATGAAAATGAGGCCTCCTTAAGAAACACAGTTGTTTTTACCATACAATACAAGATTCGCTTCTGTAGGACCAGCTGTATTTATCTTTTTTAGGTGGTGCCACATACTCGTTGTAGCTGATGCGTGTTCTTTTTGTACTGTAGGTCATGCAGGAGCTTTGCGTGTTTGACAAAGGAGCATGGCAGTTCAGAAGTGGCGGTTAGAAATCAATAGCACTGTACAGTGTCGGACTTGGCTGCCAATATCCTTCTCTGGTGGTGTACAGGATCCCGCTGTTAAGAAAACGGTAAAGCCCTTTTTTTGGAATCGCACCTTTGCGTCATTCTCCTTGAATGCTGTTTTTATTAAGTGGGAAACAATCCTGTTTAGATTTTGCAGTTCATTTGGTGCATCAACAACATTTGGTTGTTCCTGGAAGTTCTGCCATAGAAATGCTGGTGATTGAGACAGTTAAATTCATCTCCGGCTTATGCGAAGCTGCCAGATTTTGATCGATTGCGGAGGCAAATATTGAAAATAAAACAATGTTGATAGCTGATGCATGTCACACTCATATATGTGCAAGACCTATCAATTATTTATTCTTTAAGGGAGGACTTAGAACCTTTTTTTTTTACTTTTATCGTTATCTTTTTCTTTCAGAGTTATCTTTTTCTTTCCTTGTTTATCGATATCCTTTTTAGATCCTTCTTTTGGACGTGGAAGAATAATTTTAAGAAATATCTTTTACTCGTTTGTCGATTTTAATTTTTAGAGATACGATACATAGAAAATCGAAAGAATAACATTCATTTAAATGTTGGACTAAATGAATTCAAGGGGGAATCACACAGGGGGTTTCGCATCCCTACATCTTAGTTTTTGGAAAAGTTACATTTTAATATCAAATGTGCTGAATTGTCATCATCATTATAAAAACAAGTCATTCATCCGTGACTTGCATAGTTAACTGCAAGATATCACCTAAAGGCTTTACGCTAAAGTTTATGTTATAGATTAAAACAAAGATATCAATCGAAGGAACCTTTATGAAATCTCGAAATCACGCTCTCCCTTCGAATTATGAGTTATAACCCTCTGAATAAGATGATTAACTAAGATTAACACAATATTTGACGAATCAAAGATCATCCTAATTCCAAAGTCTTGGCCCACTTCCTAGAGCATACGGGCCGTTCTTGACCCTCTACAAGGCCGCCAAAGGTGGATGGCCTTATCATATTTGCATTCCATAACCTAAATTTTGATATTATCCACCTACTTTTTCTAAAAAATTTGAACACTTACAATTAATCTCAAAATTTTAAGTACAGTTTTTTTGTTGCTTATAGACCAAAGGTTGTAAAAAAAAAGAAACAAGATGTGGTGAGGGGCCAGTTCCATCTGTTTCTTTTGTTTCTTGGAATTAGACAATTTAAATTAAATGAGGGCAAAAAGGTAAATGACAATAATAAAATTGATAAATAATAACCTCTCATCTCTCTCACTCAGTGACGCGCGCGCACACACTCGCGCACGTACGCACACACAGCAAGTTTCTTTTGTCGATAGCTTATGTTGTGTGCTCCTCTCATCTTCCATTACAGTAAGTTAAATTGGCTTTTATTCGGGACCCAACGTTTCTTTTCCGGTGGGCTCTCTAATGCTAGCAAATAGCAAAGTACAAATTGTAGCTTTAAATTTTTAATCAATCAAAGTTATGAACTATACATCTTCGAATTTTATCAAACAAAAACGAACATATTACTGAAGAGAATATTTAAGAAAGTAAATCTCAGCACATGGAACGACGAAATCAACTCAGTTATCAAATTGTGCACCACTTGGCATGTCATGCAAGCTTATTTTCAGAATAGCAAGTAAACTTGCGTGCATAATGAGAATAGATTCCTTAATATATATATATATATATATATATATATATATATATATATATATAAAGCATGTATGAAGCGACTTTAGATATATTTTTTTATTTTTTTCGATATCTTTTTTACTAATAATTTAAAGAATCATTCGTGATAACAAAAAATAGTTTTATAAGATTAAAAGTTATATAAAATGATTATATCTGTTATGACGGATAATAATGTACAAAAAAGTTCGTCAAAATTTAAAAATGATGAAAATAATTATTGTTAATGATTTGAAGCATATATTTGTTATTTCTAATGATCCTTTAAATTATCAATGAAGAAAGATGTAAAAAAATGAATAAAAGTATGTCTAAAGCCGCATTACGTGTGGATTGCTGAGACAATTTTTGGTCTAGCCCAAGTCCACGCGTGGACAACTAATGGAGAAAATTACTTTTTAATAAGAGATTGACAAGATTTAAATTCAGGATCTCTGACTCTAATACCATGTTAAATTTGATGTGCTAACCCATTTTCTTAAAAACTTAAATCGTAAAAAAGAGCAACATCATTAATTTTATATTCTTAACATAATTCACTAAACGTTTTTGGTTGTTAACTTCTTATCATCTGCTCCACTGAGTTAATTAAGCATATGTATATATGTACATATTACATAAATAAACAAATCTCGGTGGAGGAAATTTTGCAACACTTGGACATGATAGTTCCCATATCCCATGATCATATGTTCGTACGCAAAGCAATGTGTCTACTGTTTTTGGTCAATGTCATGATTCTCTTCTCACGTTCAACGAATGTAACGTACACAATTACGCATGCAACGCAAGGTCCATTAACTATTTGTAGGCTTTTACTACCATCACACCTCCACGTCTGTTGTCTACTGATTTGGAATTCGACTAGCATCGGTAGGTGCAACTTTTGCATGATTAAAATCAATCTTTCGCCCAGAAAAAAAAAAAAATCTTCCGGGACATTATCAGCATCAAAATCAATCTTAACAATTTCATGACGATTCATGAGACAAAGAGGGTGAGGCAATTTGATTTTTTTTTTATGCGCAGAAAATTTTCGCTCATGCTATTCCAAGAGAGTTAAACATTCAGGAGTCAACCTAATAGTATCAATTTATTGATTATGATATATACGGGTTTAAAGTAGTATCAAGCGCTTTACTTGTCAAACTCATGTGAAGTGATTTTACACATATTTTTTATTAATAATTTAAAGGATCATTGACAGTAATAAAAAATAATTATGTTATAAAATATAATTATATTTATTATGAAAAATAATAATGTGCATAAATTCGTAAAATTTTTGAAAATGATGATTGTAATTGCTATTGATGATTTGAATCACATTTTTTTTATCATCATTGATCATCTAAACTATTAATAAAAAAATATCCAAAAAATAAAGACACATACATTAAACCCTATAATATATATATATATATATATATATATATATATATATATATATATATCACACACACATTAGTGTAAGATTATATTTTGGGTTTTATCATCACGTAATTTTTTTGGCTCATGGTGAATTTGCGGCCTTCTTTGTCCGTATTTTTTTTAAAATTTTATCATGTTAAATCACTGTGTTCATCTTCTTTTTTATTTCTTTACTTTATTATCTTGATTATTCACCGATCCTCAGTGCATTATCCCCAACATATCTAATGAACCAAAACGAGAAGTTTCCCCGCCCAGATGTTCATCTGCGACAACCATTTAATTTATCTTTCTTTAAGTAAGTTTCCAATTTAAAATATCCCCTCTGAGAAGTTTATCCTTCATAACCAAGACGACATAATATCTAAATTTCTATCCGGTCACTTCCAAAAATTATGATGGTAACTAAAAGAAAATTATTCAACTCGTACGTTTTTTCTTTAAAAAAATCGGATTAGCCAATTAGACTAGTTCAATCATGGACGGACAGTTGATCTCAATTTCGCAAAAGAATCAATTTTGCAAAACATCGAGATGACTCGGGCCAAAATGGGTAAAATCAGATTGAACTAGATATTCAAATTAACATATTTTTTTTTCAAAAGAATGCAAAATATGTAGAAAGAAAGTTGAGATTAAGTAAAAAGATTTTAGAAAAAAGGCGGAAGAATAGAAAGGGCAGAGAAATACGTAATTAAGTTAGTTGTGGAGGATGAGTTAAAAAAAGGAAACTGACAACAAAGAAAGTAAATTTGAATTTAAAAAGAAAATGTGGAAAACAAGTAATAATGAAAATATTAAAACAATACTTAAACAATAAAAATGACAGAATTAAGATTATTATAAGAAATATTTACTAAAAGTATAAGAAAATATTTTATTATTTTAAAATGAATAATAATATGCTTTTTATTCAATTAATTTCAATCTTTTACACTAATTTCATCTATAGTACATTTTCAGAATTAACAAAAAAGTATATCCATTTAGTTAAAAAAAATGGTTCAATCCGGTGGAATCAACCATCATCCAATTGATTACTCAGTTCTATTGCTGCTCCGATTTTAAAATATTGAAATTCAATGATGGAGTAGTGTATGCATGAACATTTTATGATTATGCTTATATAGTTTTATCAAGCATATTAGAATAAACTTTCCCCAGAATTTTAAATATTATACGTATTAGCAAATAAACAAAAAATCATGCTACCAAGTTATCTAAGAGGTTTTCCAGTTGAAATCAGCGGCAAATGAGTTGAATAATATCATGTGGTCATTATCAATCAAATCAACTCCCATTATGAACTCTAAACATCATTAAGCTGTAGTTAATGTCCGGGTTCTTATTTTTTCTTATAATATATTTCACTTAGACCAGGTAAATTTTATAAGTGAACTGACCAAGAATCCTATTCTTTGTCATGAAATATGTGTTGCAAATACATAGGTAGGATTGTGAAGAATATCTACCCAATAATGGTGCTATATTATTTTGTTACAAAGGAGGCCCATGAAACCCTACCTACCAAAAGAAAACTATTCTATAATTTTGAAAAAAAATAAAATAAAACGAAATGAGAAATAATTTCATTGAATAATGTGTTGTGAGACGACGGTCAGAATATATGCTGCCTATCTTGGCCCCCAAAATTTCACTGATAAATAGTTCCATCCGTGTTCCGAAAATAATCATTAACGTTTATTTAAATTTTAAAATTTGTTTTCCTATATTCATGTAAGAGTTGAAACAAACAGTAGTACATACCTACAAATTAATGTAGATGTTTTTTTAACTACTCTTAAACCCAACTTGGTGTTGTTTTCTTTTCTTGATGAACCAAATTGAGTGCCCGTAGCCTTTTATTTTGCATTCTAGTGCGTACAATTATCGAGGTTAGTAACTAATTACTTAGTAGATAGATAGATAGAGAGAGAGAGAGAGAGAGAGAGAGAGAGAGAGAGAGAGAGATAGAGATAGATAGAGAGAGAGAGAGAGAGAGAGAGAGAGAGAGAGAGAGAGAGAGAGAGAGAGAGAGAGAGAGAGAGAGAGAGAGAGAGAGAGAGAGAGAGAGAGAGTGCGATCCGGCAGATTGACATAGGTACGTAGTCCGCGAGTGACATAGGTACGTAGTCCGCTCAATGGCATTTAAAATAGAGTTTTCCACTATGCTTGAACGAAGTAACGAGAGGGAGATGTCGACGCATTATATGTTATAACTTATAATTAATGTTGGAGGAGAACTTGGCAGTGTTTCGGCTAAAGCACGATGGAACTTTACGTAGCCCACCCCCAACTTAAAGTTGCCTTTACACGTCGATCTCGTCGACTACTCACCCGTAAAAGATGAAGCATGTCAAGTGATCATAAGATTCGAACGATTAAACAAAACAGCAGTGGCCAGCCACAACTCAAACAACCGGACATAAAGTTCAGAAAAAGGAAAAAGAAAAGAAAACTCGAGATGCATGTCATATCGTGATGCATGGCATGTTGCAAAGGATTAGGAGGGGTGACGAGAGTCTTTGGCGACGCCATTGCCAAGGGGCCATGAGACCACGAGAGTCACATCAGTGCATGCAAGAAGGGGACATGGCATGCCTCGGAACTGTTGGCTAAGTGTTAGACCCTCTGTAGAGTTTTTCTATTATTAATTGGGTAATTCAGGCTGGAAGCAAGGAGTCCAAGCCCCTAAAACCCTAGTGCTATTCCAAGTACGGATGGTCAGGTATTTGTCTACTGTTCTCCCATGTCCCAACCTTCCATGAGTGGTGGCGTCTTATCCATCAATATCCCCCCTCAAAAATGGATAATTCTAACATGGAAATTTCGAGCATAAACCCTCGTACTAAGCACCCAAACCCCACTGTGCATGCATGCAACTCCTGGAATTAAGTACCCAAACCACGCAGTGCATTGTTTTTTGTCGGAAAATAACGGGTACGAAATCTTAAGTACGTGGAACGACTTTGATGTTAATGTGACCTTTGAGTGGACATAATATATACTATAATGATTAATGCATGTTCGTCATTTACATGTATATTCACATCGACCAATTAGTTGTGTTTTTTAATTACATTTTCTTTTTTGGTTATTCCTAGGGATGGTGGTACGCACAAAGTAATTGAAAGAATATAATCTCACATCCCATTTGTGTTGCTTCTTAAGATGCAACAAATGCATGTCATATCCACACGAGACTTTCCTGAAATATACTTCTCCAATGTAAAGGAATTCGATCGGAACTTTCATCTGACCTCATACAATATTTATTTTCTTGGCATAATAGACATTTTTTTGGAACAAAAAAAAGACCCAAGGGACTCAACTCTTTTCATCTATTCGTGTGTTACCATACATATATCTCCGTGCAACGTGTAGATTAAGAAATTTACTTTATGAATTGCTCTCCATCATAGAGCTTGTGGTGTGTCTTAAGTTTTAGACACGATATTAATAAAAATATGTAATCAGCACGTAGTTAGATTTAAAACCAACAAGCTAACACGATGATCCACTTGGCATATGCCTATGATAATCCCTCTCTGACTGTTTCATTACATATAAAGTATAATGTACTATTGAAATTGCCATATATATTATCGAATATCTGTATATATATGTGCTAAAACAGTAAAACGTCATCATAAAATCCTACCCACCACAAAAATTGTAGCATAACAAGTATGTACTAGCTAAAAATAAATAGCATACTCACGATTAGATGTTTGTCACAGTTATAAAATACGTTAAATATATATATGAACTATACCTATACAGGTATATTAGAAAGGCCGGTTCTTCGAATAAAAATAATATTACTTGGCTCTAATTAACGGCAAGTTGGCGACAAAAGAAATCTAACAAAGGGAGCGGGGACTCTGATTAAGATTTTGGGCCTTGTCGATGGATCGGATCAATTTGCTGCGTACCGCGTACGTACGTGTGAGGCTCCTGGCCGATCGAAATCCTTGGTGGCCATGCCATGCACGTACGTTTGCACGCATGACGGCATGAGTCATATGACCAGAAAAATCCCTGTCCTTATGTGTGCATGTCATGCCCATCGGATCGAAGGGGCCAAAAGCCACCACCCACCAACACGCAGCACCGGCCGCTTGTCCGTTTGTTCCAGTGCCACATGACATGGATCGCCCCCTCAAAAAGTCCCCAGAATCCGAGGCATGCATGGGATCATAACCTTAAGATAGAATTGGTTGGCGGAAGTGGCGACCGACCTTCCCACAGGCCGCAGCAGCAGCTGCTAAGTGCTCTTGCAGCCGCATGAAGTAACATGTAAACGCAGACGGAATAAATATATTAATCCTATGGGTGCAGCAACAAAGTATCAGAACAGAAGCAAAGATATATATAAACTAATTAAAGAAAGAAAGAGAAAAAGGTTTATAATTAAATTGTGTGCATAAATCGATAGCCATCCTGTGGTACCGACCAGAAGCAACACTCGGCTTGGCTTTTGGGGCACATGCACTCCAAAGCGCAGGTCTGCCCTTTATACGAACGGTGCACTTTGGCCCCTTTTAGGCATAGAGACACTGCGTCAAGCTTGTTCCACATTTATTAACTAATATGTATCGTCATATGTATGAGATATAAGTTAATTTACTTTTAGTGTTGTGTACTTGGTTGGCACTATATATGGTAGAATGCTTCTTGCATGCATCTTTCCCCGACATTACTCGTCCTTTGGTGTTAATTTCCGAGTCACTTTTACCAAGTATATAGCACAAAAAAGTTGGCATGCTGCATGGTTAATTAATCATCCCATGCTCAGCAAAAGCCCCAAGGAGGCAAGGAACAATCAAGGACATATGACTATATGAGAGTCATAGAAAAGTATGAAGACATCAAGCATTTTTATCATGGGAAGTAATGTAATAGGTCAAAAGTGATCAACTGAGTGGTTACTATATGTCCATCCTTGGACTCCATATGAAAGCACTAGCTAATTACGTCAGATTAATTATGTGGCTAGCTTAATGAAATATTTAATTCCGACACTAAGCCTAAAGCTCGTCCCGTTAATGATTGTAGCTTATAGGGAATAACTTTAGTAAATTAACAGCTAGTTTAGTGACTCCGGTGCAGATCAGTGTCTTTAAATAAGCAAGAATGAAAAGCTTCCATTAGCTTGTATTAGGATTTTGTTATCTAAACTAGCTTTTTCTCAAATTCTTTCTTACTTTACCCTCTTTAATACATAAATTTAACTGTTTATCTATTTGATTGGAACGTGAGTGTATTTAATCGATTGGAAATAGTAGATGCAATGCATATATATTTGATATCTAGCTTAAGAATTTGGAGAAGCACCAAAAGAACACACAACAGAAAGTCTTGGACGTTAAAGATGCCCACAATCCACAATCAAACATGAAACTATACAAAAGTGTGGTTTGATACACAAGTGTAGCACATGGAGGGCCCAAGGGTGTAGTTAATTAAGCTTACGAAAAAGAATTAATAAAAAACAAATGCAGAATCAAACAACACTGTTCTCTTTGTTTTTGTGGAAGATAGGGGTCACATTGTCAGCACTACGATAGATATATATTCTTAACAAATTAAGCATGATCGTGCAGGCAAATGCATGCCACACATGGACTTTAATCATAAACTAACAGTAGAATGACCGAAGGAAGTTGATTTACCTTACGTTGATGAGTCACTCAACCTCTCATGATTTAGCTTCTAATGGTCAAACTAATCATATTCCTACTGGATTGAGTGAAAATGTGTGCAGACATTAAAGTAATAATTTTAGTCGTTTTTGAAGTGTTCTTTTTCTTGTGGGCTATTGTAGAGGTTAGGCAGATTCCACTATTTTGTTAATTAATATGAATATGCCTAATATGCATTTATATACATAATGAAGGTTAGATTTCGATCCCGTCGGTTTGTCCTTTCAATGTCCAATATTTCGATCGCCGATCAGCAAAAATTTATAATGGATAACTCATATCTTTCAAAGGCTTGTTTTTTAAAATTTATGGAATCAAAATAAAGTAGTTCCCAACTAATCTTAACCAATTTAACTTTAAGTATTGTATTAAAATTTTAATATATTGATAGGATTAATTGGCTCACTAACCACTGTTAAACACAACTATTAAGTGCCAGCAATAGTATAGAGATATATAGAAAGGTTCCATGCATGGTATTATGGTAACAACGAGGAAGCGTCAGAGGCTCCTGCGGTTTCTTTTGGCCTATATTCCATAGGCAAATGTCTTATTATACAGTGCAACTACAAACAATTCCTGATCATGTTGAACAAGATGGACACTGCAACACTTCGTCCCTTGTGATCTCATGGTAGAAGAAGACAATCCGCATGTATCGAATTGTAGCACAAGTGTTGGCTGGAAGAGCAATTATTCCATGTGGATTTGTGCCTGTATTTTAACCACGTAGTGGTTGTGTATGCATATGGTTAATTTGATCTAAGACAACCATAGACATTGCATCCATCACTCATAATTTTTATACAAATACTGTCAGATCATCTTGTGTATATAGTAAGACACTTTTTATGATATATAACTAATCCATGTTCGTGGGCATGTCCATGCCACTGCAACAAGCACCGTCCAATTAGTTTGTTCCATGCTAAAACCTAATTAATTAAGAGACGTGTCTATGATTAGTGTGTAATCCCCCGGGATTAGTGTTCGACGAATGGAGAGGGACGATTTAACCGGTTGCCGACTTCAGCCTTTACCCCTTATGGATAAATGTAACCCCATCATTCATGCATTGTCATGGTCAGTATTTCTTGTTTTTTTTAATGTACGGAGTTCATAAAGTTTCCAGGTTCCACATGCATGGATGATGTACACATGAAAAACAGATAATTCTACGGATATTGCTGCAACCTCTTTCGTATTTTAGTGTTACTTTAATCATTGTTGAGATTGTTAATTCCAACGAGGACATATTTTACTACATTTTTGTAGACCTAATTGAGAACTGCCGTGAGCTCATAGTAAAATGGATAAGCATGTAAGCGGTCAAATGTGATAGCAAAAATGACAAGTCACGATTTTGTAGTCCGCTATCACTTTACCACAATATATGTACGTCAAACCAAGATCCAAGATATGATAAGCATAGGTTTAAGAACGCATATACTACATAACATTCATCTTAGCATCCAGTCGTACGCGTTGGATCTTTAAATCAGAATTTTCCATCGTTTGTGTTTTGAATCGGCCGACCAAAATAATGTCGATTCAATAATCAAAGCCTTTGATTGCAAGCTAATATCTCTATATTTATACATATACAGTTATATCATGTAAATGAAAATATTACGAATGTACGTACTTTACATTCTAAAAAAAAGCATACTAATTTATAAATTATAGGTGGTCTCTTCTTATCTTTTCTAACAAAATAAATCGATCCAGACCAAACGAAATTGTCCTAGGGAGTTTTCGCTTTCTTCGTCTACTTTCGTGCAACATTTTTTTGGGTATATTTTTGTAGAGTTACATCACCGTCTCTCAAGTACAAGCATATTCTTTGAATATATTCATATTCTTCCTATTAAGTTTGTCAAAATGGCGCAACCATACTTTAACTAAAACTATTTCAAGTATTTTGTGGTAAAGTTTATTTAGGTCAAAGCGGAAACTTATTTGATCATTCGACATATCAGTTAAAGTAATCAGTGGAATGGCGAGGAAACATTTAATCTCTTGAACTAAAAGAAGGAACAAATTAGGAAGAAGAGTCATATATATATATATTAAGTATTGAAAAAAAGTGATTTTTTTGTTCGATTTTCGTTTAGTTTTCATTCCAACGTCAAATTAATTAAATATTGCTGGTATTGAAAACTGATTGTGTATAGATATATAAAGCCTGTTTTACGTGCCAATTTAAGTGCAAAGCTACAAAATTTGTTCACCGCCTAAAAGAAGAAAACTGATACCGTGGCCGTCCGGTGGCCGAACGGAGAAGGGGACAGAGTTGGGGTCCAAGTAAAACCCTGAGCTCCTCCGCAGTCTCCGCGACGTCGGTTTCTGCTGCTGCATGCTATAAAATGGCGAAGCTAACCGAACATTTGACCAACCCTCTCCTTCCACCTCTCTCTCTCTCTCTCATACACACACACTCGTACAATAATATATTGATATATGTGTACTGTGGCTTACCTCTGAGCACTTAGATCACATCTCTAATATTATTTGTTTCGTCTCAGAGGTAACCATATATACAAATATACGTATATATAACGCAGATAAAAAAAAGTGTAAACATGGAACGTTAATGACCGGGTCTCCGCTTAAGGCCAAAGTCCATACAACGTCAGCGTTAATAAATTAGAGTAGGGTTTTTCTTTGACCATGGCGTACATCTCTCTCTCTCCCCCCTGGATGTCACAATATTCCTGCACCTTGCAACCCCCCAAAACATCTCACATGCCCCTGTGATGCTCAAAGCCAAACCTTTTCCCCTCCCTCTCCCAACCTTTGTCCCTTTCACATGAGATAAAACCTAGAAGCACCACTTGCACTCCAATATCAATATGGCCAAATGGTGGCCCCTCATGTCCCCTCTCTTCCTTTTCTCTGTGTATGTTTGCAGATCATTTGGATGGATAGAGGAAGCCATCAAACCATATATATAATACCATTAAACAAACTATATGTATATCTTCTATTCTAAGCACATGCAATGGATAATAATGTTAGGGCATGAAATTATGTTCAAATCAAATTCATTGCATCCATCAGTCTAGGTTTCTCCTCGTGCTATGGACTAAATTAATATTGTGACATAAACAAAAGATATGATGATGTCCCACTGCGATCTAGCAGCAAGAGAATAGCATGTTCTTTCACGAGCAATTAATTCCTGCATTCTCAAATGCATAAATAAGTAGTTATTCGATCCTACACCATCTTATATATATATATATATATATATATATATATATATATGATCCAATTGCTTTAATTAATACTGAAGAGACGTTTGATTGATTAGCTATATGCCAAAGATGCACACTTTGTAACCGAAAAAAAAATGCTAAGAGCTTATTTACAAATATAAATGATCTGACATTTCCCTCGTATAAAATTTATTACCATCCATCGGACTTCACTTTATAAAAGGTGAATCATGAGCATGTAGGAGAAAAGGATGCTATTCTTCGTCGTTCATGTAATCTTATTTTGATTGATTGAACATAAATTAATAACGGTTGATATCATAATTAACATATATAGTTTCGGCCGCATATGCATGTTGCTCTATTTAACAGCATTATTAACTGCATGTCTTTCTCGCTCATCGTCTTACATACAATTTTTTTTATGCTAATAACTTTACTACCTTGCTAGACATAATATAAGATCTATGGGATTTGATCGCTCTTCACTTACCACTTTCTAGTTTACTGACAACATGATGAATAAATGTCAGTTGAACTTGAACACAAAAAGATCATAAGCAAGAAACAATTTTTGTACATTAATTACTCAAACGCGTTCACCAGCTGAATTAGTGTGTACATATTATCATATAATTAATTGTTAGTGCTCTAAGCCGCTTATCTTGATAATATATTAATTTCTGTAAAAGAAAAAAAAAAGAACCCACCAAAGCAAGGAGACATTCTTCCATAGACTGCCTATAAATAAGTCACCCTAAACGCATGTCTGCAAACATCGCCTTGGTGTTATCTCATCTGCCTTTGCCGAGGCATCTGTGATATCTCTACCGTCCTCTCTTCTCCTTTCCTCCACCTGCACTTCTTCCATTGATCACTCAGTTTTCTTCCTTAATTTGTTCCATCTCTTCTTATAACTTCACACATCACACCAAGGAATGGATGATCAAGCTCATGACCACCACAACGGCTCGACCGGTGCCGATCGAGTCGCCGCCGAGCCTGTGCGCTCTCGGTGGACTCCCAAGCCCGAGCAAATCCTCATACTGGAATCCATCTTCAACTCCGGCATGGTGAACCCTCCCAAGGACGAGACAGTGAGGATCCGCAAGCTCCTCGAGAAGTTCGGCGCCGTGGGTGATGCCAACGTCTTCTACTGGTTCCAGAATAGACGGTCGAGGTCCCGGCGCCGCCAGCGGCAGCTTCAGGCTGGCCTGATGGCTGATCCTAGAGCTGCCACAGCCGGGACTGGGTTTGGCCAGGCTGGGGGTGCAATTCTGTATGAGCCGGCAACTTCTAGCTCCTCGTCGAGCAACTCGTCCAACAATTCTTGCGGGGGAGGTTTCTTCCCTTGCTCTTCTTCTGCTTCGTCCTCCTTCTCCACCGGCTTCATGGGTGATGACAGCTCCGACGACCTTTTCTCGATCTCTCGTCAGATGGGCTTCCTAGAGAACACTCAGACCAGTCCCTTCCTGTGCTCTACTGATGTCTCTCAGTTACAATACCAACCTGGTTAGTAGTAGTACTGCATGGTTTTGTGTTAATTTGCACCTCTTAGACATATATATATGATGCATGCTTCTCTAGATATCTTGGTTCATGACATTTGTTGGTGTGCATGTGACTTGTGTCAGTGTTGCCCGCCATAAAATGAAGCATAGATCCACTTAGACTTTCTTTTTTTTTTTTTCATTCACTTCCTTTGGTTTCTTTCAGATGATGATTTCTTTGATATTTTCACACCGATTTGCTAATCTGGTCGATGTTGATCACTTGCAACCAAGGTTTCTTAGTGAAAAAAAGATTTCTAACTTAGATGGTTGATTGATAATATATACTAATTGAAGTAGATCTTTTTAAAATAAATGACACTATATATCATGCATTAGTTAGCCCTTTATGTTTATCTAGATCTATGCTTCATTGTTCAGGAATTCACCTAAATTTGGACACCCATCTCACACATACAGATAGAATTGTGTCAACAAGAGAGAATACTTTTATCAGAGAAAATGAGCACCATAAAATGTGATAAACGTATTCTTTGTTTCTCCATTTACTTTAAAGTAGAAAGATAATAAGGAGGGGCTTCCAAGCTTGAAAGTTGAATTACTGATCAGATCCTTTACTTTTATTTGATCACTTAGATAATGTGCTCAAACAGTTCACACGACCTAACCAAGTTTCTTCCGGTGAAATATTAATTGAGGTTTATGTTTACATTTTCTACCCCTACTTATGTCAAGATTTTTTCTTTCTCTGGGCAATGCCATTCTTTGCCTTTGGAAGTTGAAACTATGAAAGAAAATAAGTACAGCTGAAACATAAAATCTAATTAGTCTTTTTTTTTCGTCGGATTCTTGTTCAAAATGCTCTGCGTGCATGTCCTTCGTGACTTAGGCAAACGATGAAATTAAAGTCTACTTACCTTCCTTAATTTCTTTTGAAGAACATTTTTTTGTCACATGATACCATCTTAATTATGGACGCAGGAACCATTACTGTGTTTATCAACGGGATTGCTTCTGAGGTTCCAAGTTGTCCTATAGACTTGAGGGCTATGTTTGGTCCTGATGTGATGCTTGTCCATTCCTCTGGACAGATCCTTCCAGTAAATGAATATGGAATCCTACTGCAGAGTTTGCAGATGGGTGAAAGTTACTTCTTGGTGAGGAATTAATAATCTCTCTCCGTCCCTACTCTCTCTAACATATATGGAAGCTATATATCAAAGAATTTCAATTCGTTAAAGTTTTTTTTTATTCTTTACAGATTTCTGCACAGACCTAGTCGAAATTCAGTTTGCCGTGGTGAAGATGCATGGACGTGATATGAAAATCTGAAAGAGGAAGGTTGCAGTCGTTGTCATTTTATGTTGATTTCTGCTTTGATTAGATATTTTGTAACCTTGTAATTGTTGTCGAACTTGTTATCTGTCGTGGTTGTTAAATTCTTAGCTGAATTTGATAGTTTCACATCATGGAAACTAAGTAGATTGATTGGATATTTATGTTATCTGACGCTGCAACTATGCTGGGTCTTAGCATTACAATTTCTGCGACACTTGCATGTGTAATGCCACTAAAGATTAACTCAAAATCATTATATTCTAATCGACTGAATTACCTAAATATAATGATGCATGACGCTCAATTTAATCAACTTTCTTACCCTGTAGTTAAAAATTAAGAGTGACCAGCAGCAAACACTGATCATAAGATTGTGATCGTATCCTGGTTTTCTCAGGATACAATAATTCCTACATACTAAGGATAGATCAAAAGAATTGACGGTCCACTTATGCAATTGATCTCTAATATAGTTGTCAATTTAACAATTTTTACAAATTTCATTAGTCGAACCTAAGCCTTTTATTCACATTAGGTTAATTTTTCGTCCAAGCTTTCACTTTTACTTTCTGTTCTCCAAAATGTAAATTTACCCTGAACTATGTTTGATTACAAAATTTGGGAAGAAAATGAAAGAACATGGATAAATAATGATGAACTCTCTCCAAATAGCATTAAAACCAACCGAGCAATGAGTGTGGTATGTGCACCAGTACTAACCATGAAACCCTGACTTGTCATCATTGAGAGTTTGAGGCCTCTTTGAGTATTTTCTTCAATTTCATTTACTTAGAATGAGCATCTCTTTGAGTTTGAGATCTCTTTGACTTGGAAAAACACTTGAGATGTATTATACAAAATATTCAGGTCTTAAGAAGCTTCATCTCATAAAATATTTGTCACTGCCTAGTGCCTACACCAAAAATTATTGCTCAATTGGCTTCATGGATTATATATATGCTTCGCTTGAAAGTAATCAAAATTAACAATCACATTGCAACAATCGTTTATCAACAGTGTGAACCAGAACTATGATTAGAATTTTTTATTAACTCTCCATAGATCTCAAGAGTTCACCATGCACGTGATTCCCACAAGCTTCAATGATCGCTAAATCAAAGTCTCTCATAAGTCTTTCTACAAAAAAGAAGCATACTATAACAATTTAATCAGATCATTTCTTGCCCATAAAATTAGATGCATGAGAGTTTAATTCCAGACACTTCGAAGGAGAGTGCTTCCATTATCCCTCCTAGGGACAATGGATTCAAACATATTCATGAATTGGCCATGATTTCTTGACAATATGCCAAGTATGTAGTCTGTGTGGAGAAAAAGAAAGATAAAGTAAGTACACTCCTCACATTACTCACATGCTTGTTTGATTCAATATCGAGGCATCACGGAGAGTATAGTATACATATGGTTATAGCACTGATCGAATTAAGTATGGGAATCTAATCTATATATAGCAGAGAATTTGTAATGAGGAATGGATTCTCCAAGTCAAGTTTTACACAGTTTTTGGAGCAATAGGAATATATTTCACTATTACAAAACTTTTACATGCGGTTCTGAAATGATTTAAACTTAACTACCTGGTATGCATATATATATCATATGGAACGATTTTGAATACCATTATAGATGGGGATGAAATGAACCAGAAATATTAGATCTGGCCCCACATGCTGATTGAAACCCTCCTCCTTGGCTAGCTATTGAGCACAGGTTTCCTTGAGAACTGGTTACTATCAATGTGCACCCTCTTGGGCTTAGCTAGACAACATTGCTTTCTGGATTAATTGACAGCAATTCCAAGCTACTTTTGTGTAAAGTAGCAAGCGGTAAGAAATTAGATTCCACTTCCAAGTCACTGCCACTTGCTTGGATTCATGGGAAAACTTCTTGGAGGGCTCAAGTTTTTTATTTTACTTCCAAGCCAATGAATGGAGACCCTCAGGCACTGCCCCATCGCCCACTGTTATATCCTGCAGTGCATCATGATCAATGTTTGTGCCAAAGATCCTCGCAGTCCAACTTAATTTCGTCAATTCATGCGGCACTAAACCCATAATAATATCAGAAAAATGGGTGTCTAATTTCTTGACATGAAACTCTCTGGAAGCCGATCGTTTAAAGATATGAAAAATTCAAGTTTGATGAGTTGTAAAGTGAAATTAATCGCGGGGCACAAAAAATCACAATCAAGTATACGACATATACATATGAAAAAACTTTTGGGCGAATAAACGAAACAAAAAATTGAAAGTATTGAATTACTCTGAAGCTTACCTAGCTGAAAACATGAAGGTACAAATCTGCCGGGGAGAAAAATATCCGAAATCATGCAGCTTTCAGATTCCAGTGAGAGTACCATAATTAGATTAGAGTGGTCAGTCATGCTCTAATGGCGTTAAAAGAAGTCCCCATCTCTCCCTGTCAGGAGGGGTCTTTCCGCTATTCGTTCCTCGTTGTAAACCAACTATGGAAGCCAACCATGTTTGTTGTTCTTAATCGATGGAGCTTGTGGATCTTGTCAAGACTAGATAGCCAGTCAAATTAGCTGGAGGAGCTTGCCTCGGAGATGATTCCACCCTGTGATTTGTTTACTGGTACCGATCCACTTACACACTTATGCAATTACGATTGCCACCAGGTGCTGTCGACGCTGTTCGTGCACTGTGCAATGTATAAATTATCTCACCTGAAATGGTGCAGAAGCTGATAAGACTGCTGCAGTTTATAGTAATGGAGCTCTGGGGGCGTCTGGAAGTTCCAATACACAGAGATGCGGCGACGTGCGTTATAAAGTGTATTGCAGAGGATGAGACAGACGACGGACACGCTTGCGCGCGTGCAGAGAGAGAGAGAGAGAGAGAGAGAGAGAGAGAGAGAGAGAGAGAGAGAGAGAGAGAGAGAGAGAGAGAGAGAGAAGAGAAGACTGTAAAAAAAAGCCTTGCTCTCGTTGTAACGGGAGAAAACACATGAAAAGAAAAGGAAAAAAAATTAAAAAGAAGACAAGACGATATGATATGATGCTACAATGATGTATATCCAAATAATTCGAATGCATATTACTCGTACAACTTGCTGTACACAAACCATATAGCATTAAAAATAAGGTGGAAACCTCATCATATTGATGTGAGAAAAAAGTTATTTATATATGACCACTCTCATTTTAATTTTCCCTGTCAAAAACAGGTGGTGCGATAACATTTTAATATGACCACTCTCATTATATATGGATCCATAGGCGAACACAATCGGTGCAAGAAATTATTACATTTCTATGCAAACCTGGCAGCTGTATATTCAACTAGTTTAGCAGCTGAAAATATCGCACATAATACAATAACGCATTCTTGAAATTTTCACTTCGATGTATGTTCCACGAGGACCAAAACATGAAACAATAACATGTCACATAACTAATGTGTCCTGAACGGATGTCTTCTTAGAACCTTAAAAGTCTACTTTATCCTTTAAGAAGACTCCATTCTGTCGACAAAATATTCAGGCTAACAAAACTGAAAAAGAGAAAAACAGGAAAAAATGTATAACCTCATGGATTAACGCTCAACTAGAAAAGATTTGTCAAATAGAACGATTCAGCCAAATGAATAGTGTGTCAATGCACCAGGAATGAGAAGCCAAATTATACCAGTCACTCTGTTCTAACCTTCTAACATCAAGTTCCAAACAGTGCATACTGTTTATAGAAAAAGGTATCTTGATACAAAAGTTGAGGGCATCCAATAAGTGGTACATCTGATAAATAAAAACAGACCAGAAATTCAGAACAGGACGATAGGAATTATATAATTAGAGTTGGAACATCTATTTCGCAATAGAATCATCAACATTGAAAATAAATTCAACAATATAGCTTAAACTCATCCAACTTCAACTATCATCCTTCTTTAAAAATAAATAAAACCCTACAAAATCTTAAGTTTACAACAAGGCTAAAGATTCAAGGATTTCAGACCTTTCAGCTTCATGCCTATTCCTGCATTCAGCAGCTATAAACTGAAATTTCTGTTTTATTGTCACAATTCCTGATCACAGTTCAGGAAGGGCAGCAGATGTGCTTATTATTTCAAATAAAAGTTATAGACTATGTTTTTATCTACTATTTACAACATGAAATACTAATGTTTCTCAGAAATCTTGAGTGGCCCAGGCTGGCATCTACGTCTGGAATCTTCATTCCAGGACTCTTCCGCACATTACCAACTTTGTACCATTCTACCTGTAGCTACATATATGAAAGTCTTCCAAAACAAAATCAGAAAGTCAAGCAACACGAGAGTTTACTGTTTCTTTTGAAGCTGTTGCCATAATCCAGAATCTTCAAGACTTCTGGACAAGCTCATTATGTGCTCTCCTGAAAGGTCTGAGATCGCGAAAGTGCAGCAGGATTAGCATGTAATACCTGTGCAGCATCTGATGTCGGAGCCTTCTCTACACGCTTGGACTGGAAAGATTTAAAAATGCCACCTTCATCAGGCTTAATACCAAGGGTAGACCATATTGAACTCTTTGCAGCCTCTTCTGGATCATCTATTCTAAGGGTTTTGGGAACCCAAAGTGACTTTTCTGTCTTCTCCTCCCCTTGTAAACTGGCATCTCTAGAATGCTTACCCAAAGTTGGAGAACTATTTCCAGAGCAACCACTATTAGTTGTTGATGATGTTGGAGATATACCACCATTAGATCCAACCCAGGGCATATTCCATGCTCCATTGGACCAGTTTGACAAGCAGCTCCAATAGGAAGCAGGCATAAAAGGAAAAGGTATTGCTGGAGGGCAAAAGGCAGGAGGTGCCACCCACGGAACTGGATTTGGGGTGCAGTTTTCTGGTCTACCAACAAGCTCAGATTGAGATCTAGCTGCTGTTGCTGTCACGGCAGCAATATTATTCCACCCTGGATTCCATGGGTAAGGCCAAGGTGCACCACCATAACATTGGAAATGCTGAAGAGGTGCCACTCCATTGCAATAGTTTTGTGTACTATTCTGTTTGATCTGCTCCATATTAACTGCACTAGTATGAAATCCATTTTCCACAGCATTGGAAGCAGTTACAGAAGAAGCACATGAAGGCTCTTCTTTGTTCTCTCTAGCTATAACAGAGTTGACATCACCGTTCCTCTTTGGTTCTCTGATGTTGAGTACAGAAGCCATAGACTCACTGAGAGGCGCTTCTGGTCCAAATTTAAGAACTGTGCCATTTGGTGTTAATGGCCTTGAAGAAGTTGAAATTCCACAAGAAACAACCTGACGATGAGCCAAATCAGGATTATCTAGCTTAGTCGATTGCATCCCCTCTGATGGCATAATAATGTGACGATACTGTGACGATGATTGCTTACTTCTGCGCCTACCAGCACCCACAGGAACATTCCTCATTGTTCCACCAGCAGTCCAATATCTCTGACAATTCTTGCAAAAGTGTCTTGGTTGGTTGATGTTGTAATTATTATAATAACAAAATTTTGTATTCATACTGTTGCAGCGGGGACAAGGTAGAATTTTATCTGGCTTCTTAAGCAGTTTTTCCTGCACTTGACCATCAGTCTCAGACTTGTTGGGCTCATCTTTAGCTTTTGGTGCTGCTTTAACATCTTCAGAGCATGCTTTGTGGTCATCTTCATTAACACTGCTTGCACTAGATGAACTAATTTCTGTACTCTCTTTCCCTTTGTCAGAGTCTGCAACAATAATCAGATTTTCAACTTCCATACTTGCTCCCATTTTGCCAGCTCCCTAGAAAACAATTCAAAGAAAATAAAGCAACTGTCTCAAATAGCATTCTTTGAAAAATCAAAGATGAAGATAAAAAAGATGATCCTGCAAATATTCTCAGCAATAGATCTTTGTTCTGTCTACATAAGATCTGAATGTTTACCACTTTCTGTTTTTTGACTATAGCCTACCACTTCCCTTAAAATCATGTTTCTGAAGACAAACTATTATTCAACATTTATTACACCTCTGACTTATTGTGAACCTCTCAATAGCAATCTCAGCACATAAGTGAATATGAATAAATTTCATCATCTTTATTACAAATTCCCAGATGCAAGAGAGGAGACCACTAAAAAAGATTAATAACCACTAAAAATCACACAATGATCACCATTACACCTGCATGAACCTAAATAGAAGATGTGAACGGATATAAAAGCACATCTACACATCTCCCAAGCATCTCATCATCAATAACAAATTGCATCACCTATTTAACGTGCTCAAATTTCATGAAATAAATTTATTCCATGTTTCAAATCATCAATTTTTTTTTGTGTTAACCAAGTTAGAAAGTTATCACCTCCTTGCTAATCCAATTTGAGGCAAGGAGAATAAAGGCTTCAAACTATCCCAAATAAAAACTTTCAGAAACACCAGGGAAGAAATAATCCTAAAAATGGTGACCACTTTGATACAACTTTTTTCATTTTTTAGGTGCACCAGTCATCGTCGCTCTTAAATCAAATCTAGCAGACATCCATTAGGCAATGAGCACTATATATCTTATCTGTGTATATTTAGATCATCTCCTTCAGTTTTTTGTCATTGGATAAAGTAGAGGTCTAATGATGAAGCCTGAAAGGTATGAGCTAAGACAACAGGCCAAAGGGGTTTAATACCAAAGAAACTAGTGCATAAAATAAAAGTAGATGCAGCAACAAGATAAATGTGGTCAATTAAGTGCTCATGAGTTCAATACTATTATCAAAATCATGGATATAGAGAACTGTCAATTAGGGACAACCACATCAAGCTTCTGAGCATAAGAAAAGTCTTCGAGAATTATTGTTTACTTTTCATTTCATGATTCAGCATGTTGGTTTCTAGACCCGTCTTGAGTTGAAATTTTCCTGTCATAACCGAAGACTTCACTTTAAACCCAGGATTCTCAGACATGGGGTTGAATCATGATTTAAGATTGACCTTCATAGGCTTCAAAATTGCTTCAAAGCATTTTGAACCCATGAGCCTCATTGTAGAAATTTTCATGTTTATTATAAGAGTGATTTGATGACACCCCTTGAATTCTGATGGGATTCATCTCCTGGTCTTTATTATAAGGAAAAAAACGCAACATCTGTTTTTTTTTTATGAGGGTACATGATATAGATAGTCATAATGAAAAGCGTGCAATTTACAAGTGAGTATTAGATGTAAAAAACCGAAGAAGAAGCTCGAGTGGGTGAGGAAACCCTCAAATAGAAAATATTCACCCCAGCCCTCCACTCACTCATGAAAAACAACCCATGTTTCTTACATTGATAATCATTAAACAAGGAAGTAAAAAGATAGAGAAATTCAATCAACTATCAAAATTTATACATGTATCCTTCATCCACAAAGAACCAGAGGGGACAAAATCAAGTTAACCATAACTTCTATTTGCAGAAGACTGAACTCAACATATATAAACACATGATAGAACACTAAAAGTTTTCAAGTATTTAAGAACTAAAAAATACATTGAAGTTTATCATAAAGTACAAAATCCAATAAAAGTAATAAAGTACAATGAACACGCAAAATCTTACAATGCCATGTTTGGATGTGCAACTTTGACCTTAGTAAGAGTAATGTCTATATCTGGTAAGAAATAGAATTCAATTTTGTGTTTGGATATATTTATGAAACTGTTTCCATACTAACTAAAATTATCAATAATAATCTAAAGTGGAAATATTATAAAATAGCATAATATTGTAATTGATGCGTTGTTGCAACATAATATAAAACATTTTAATATTATAACAAGATTATTATTATAATAAATTATAAACACAAAATATATTGTATATATTAAGAGATATTGTAATGTGACCTTGAATCACAACGCATTGGCCTTCTCAGGCATGTGTTCACATTGAATTTTGGAAGTGTACGTACAATTATTAAAATCCTATCCCAAATAGTTGTTTACAGTTAACATGTCAACACTCTCTTCTTGCTTCCAACCAAATTGGCAGGTAACATTTATTCATTCGTTCCAAAATAAGATTTTGGCACATCACATTTATTTATTTCCACATAAATGCTTATTTCTTTCTTTTTTTCCACTCCCAATCCTTCCTTTGCTTCCAGGAAAAAAAATAGAAGAGACTTCTCAGTTCTCACAGGAACTGTTGGCTGTCTAATGAATCACAGACACTAGCTATGACAAAAACACAGGTCATTCCTTCTAATCTCTTTTTTCTACTTAAAATGTTTTATTGCTCTTTCCGGATCTAGATTCATGATCAGCAGGATTGTGCAATCCCACCATCATGATTTATGTTTCACTTCCGAAATGATCTTTGGATATTGATCAAAATATGGGATCCTGATCACAAAATAGGATCATACGAGTTTACAAACAAGATCGTGATATTGAAAACCTTCCATGTAGGGCTAAAGGAGTCTAACACAGCTGCTAAACAAACTATATAACTCAAAGAAAAAAGAAATATAAGGCCATGCCCTCTTATCTTAATTTACCATCTAAAAAATTTAAAAAAAAAGTATCTAAGGCAGCCATACAGCTGCATTTCTTCTTACAGAAAATTTACAAATCAAGGTAAATCTTCTGAGCAATATTGTTAAACTCGTAAATTGAGCTCATATGATGAGTTTGACAGCATTTCACAAACCATTGTACTAGTTAAAAGTGAGACGAAGGAAAAGAGAGGAGAAAGAGGACTAATTAAAGGAATGGGCAGCGGCAATCAGCATAGTAATGGTGGCCAGTGAGAGCAGCAACGAACGGCATGGACTGATGAGACCCATCTCATCAACCATAGTCAAAGGGGGATGGGAGGCCGTCTATCACGATACAAGAATACAAGTCTTTTTGGTAGGATCTAGACATGCAGTGAATATGTTGTGTATACTGATACAACAACAAAAAATGTGGTGAGTTTAAGTTAACTCAAACATGGAACTTCCTCATCACACAAAATTGTAACAGTAATTTTGAGACGAAGTTGAGTGGTTTATATTTGTAAAAGAATGCAGGCAGGGAAAAATTCTTGTTGTTGCCTAATACATCATGCATGAGTTTAATTTCCAAAATTTCAAAAAATAGGAATGTTTGATTTTTCCCAAATATTAAAAACAATATTCACCTTCTAATTTTAACAATGATTCATGCTTAGAAATTAGTGTTTCACACCTTTAAAAACAATTGAAATTTGTTCTATAATAATTTACCATGTCAAAGAAAATCATAATCATAGGGTATATAGGTATAAAAAGACACTTCTGGGAAAGTATCTTTTAATAGTTTTCTCAATTCCATGAAGAATGGTCAGTTCAGGCCCAAATATGTGTGGTTTTCCCACAACAACCCAAACGTAATCTAGTGCAAAAAATAAACAAGATTTAATTTCATTTAAGTACTACCCAAGAGAAAAATAAATCAGAGAAACTAGAAGGAATCGAATTTGAATTCATAAATTTCCAGGCTGACTGATGTATCAACTCACAAACAAAATTAAGCAGAAATAGAAAGACTTGATTAAAAACCAAATGCAAATAAAAATACAAGGAAATCCTAATGATTACTATCGTCAATCCAAAAACTAATCCCCACTTCAATTTCCTTTTTCAACAGAAGCACTGTCCCAATCTATGCGAGAAAGCACGAATCCTGCTCTTAAAACAGGCACAAGAACAAATCTAGTGATACATCGATAAAATGACCATAGAAAAATATGAACTATTTTTGTGCTCTACCCGTTCTCAAAAGCTACTGGAAAGTCAGAAAAACCATGAAATCCCAAAACGATTGAAACACTACAGTAAAAAAGAAAATCATCGGTTTCAACAGAAACAAGTTCAAAACATTTGATAGGTACTCAAGCGCCCTTCAACCAAAATCAAAACAGAAAAAATAATCAATCTTTCTCCAACCAACGAAGAAATCGTTCCCAAACGTACTAAAAGGCTACGAAAAAAATCAACAAACACGCAGGGACACAAAAAGTCGCCTATATTTTTAATCATACAGCACAAAAAGAACCAATATTTCCACCATAACAAACACAAAGAAGGAATCCAAGTTAGAACACGCACTCCCACACTGCTCACCTCCACGACTTCCGTCGCGCCCACAGCCGAAACCGCAGCATCGGAGCCGGAGACCGCCGCCGCTTCCTCCTCCGCCGTCGCCTCGGGCGGCCCCGCCGAGGCCTCCGGCAAGGGGATGGTCCGCCCGAAGAGCTTGATCGCCGGATCCTTCGTCGCCTCAGACATCGAATCGCATGCAATGGAGAGAAGAATTATGTGTTGTGGAGAGACAAAAGAGAAAAAGAGGAGGAAAGAAATGGGAAAAAAGGTGCGCGGAATAAGAGAAGAGAAAAAGGTAACGAGGGGGTGCGACCGGGTATAGCCGGTCTTCCGGGTGCCAGCGTGGCGTCCGAGTCAGCGGGGGCGAGAACTCTCAGCCACGAGATTCTCGTGGCTCAGGATATGGAACGGTGACGTCATCAATGAGGACAGACAAAAGCGGTAGGAAAAAGAAACCCTAAAAAACAGGGAAATAAGAGGAAAGTTAGGAAAAAAGGATTGCTAAAAGGCAAAGTACCCGGTAAACCGCGGTTGCTAAGAGTTATGATCTACGTGTATTTATCATAATAAAAAAACAACTATTATTATTATTATTATTATTATTATTATAAGATAGTTTCACTAGCATAATTGTGAACCCAAGACTCATATCTTTTGGATAAGTTTTCATGTTATTAATATGGTCATGTCCGCCTAAGATTTTTTTAAAAAAGCAAAACATATTTGGGATTCCCAAAATACAAAAAGCTTGGATAAGGTTTAACACTTAAATAAAGGAAAAAAGAAGAAAAATATATGCTAAAGATCATCTTTTGATATATTTTCTATATGTAGCTAGTGATGCAAAGAGTTGAGACAATCCATCATCAGATCTAGAACCACAAAAAATTCCAATGCTAAGATTCATTGCTCATCTTTTTGGTTCGACATATATACTTAACAATCATGATTCATATATATAAAATCCTGAATTCCTTCAGTCATCACTTATTTTGAGTATTTTCTCCTTATTTTCTTGAGATTAATTTTCCCCTATTTTTCCATGAATTTATACACTTTAAATAATTTGAAACATCAAACGGATTCCTTGCATTTTACTTGGTCACACTCACCTGAATGTCTGAGTCAAGAAATAATATATCTTATCCAAAATTCCAAAGTATCAGTCAAAGTTGCAAAAGAGAATGGGGGGCAAAACCTT
Source organism: Pontederia crassipes (assembly GCA_030549335.1). Taxonomy (NCBI): domain Eukaryota; kingdom Viridiplantae; phylum Streptophyta; class Magnoliopsida; order Commelinales; family Pontederiaceae; genus Pontederia; species Pontederia crassipes. The sequence continues at coordinate 7,755,161 of CM060188.1, read as the reverse complement.
CGTTCTTGTATTACTTTAACGCATAAAAGGTGCCCCTAGTTTTTCTTTTCCTTTTGACTATGAGAAAAGTCATAAACTATATAAAAAAGATTTTAGTGAAAAAAAGGAAAATAAAAAAAGTGAAATTTACATAATGATAATTAAAGTTGATATTCTCTTGCAACACAGTACTTTAGGACATCATATATTTTGCTCAGTGCACAGTTGCCCAATTTTGTCAAGCGAATAAATATTTTGCCGTAAAATTGACGGTTATCTTTCCGTAAAAAATTACGATCTTTAGTTTTTTTTTTCAAAAAAGAAACAAAACACTCATTATGATTACCACCATAAGAATTCCTAACTAAATCAATAATGTTTTTTAACTGAATTCCACAATTTTAAATGGGTTCAATGGGGCTCCTACCTAAATTTCCAACTATCCGATTTGATTGGACGACTAAGACCTTGAGTACAATTTAATGGAGAAAACAGAAGAGGTTGGACTTTTGCTACAACGTGATGACGACCTCCGATGCTCGCGACAACGACCTTGACCTGCCGACCTCGCGACCGACAACCCCTTGCTCATTGGCCTTCGCCTCCTCACTTTTATCCCCGACCTCGTCGATCTTCGTCGATTCTCCCCTTCATTGATGCTCGTGTCATCGCCGTTGTCCTCATCATCGTCGCTCATGGCCACCATCGACGCTTGTGCCCTCGCCATCATCACTCGCACCTCCGGTGATCTCGCCCTCGCTATCGTCGCTCGCACCTCCGGTGATCCTCGCCCTCACCATCATCGCTCGCACCATCGGTGATCCTCGCCCTCATCGCCATCGATCTTTGTCATCATTGATGCTCTTCGCCGTCGATCTCGGCGCCCTTGTCGCTATCCCTCGCCCTCGCCATCATCTCTTGCCGTCCCCAATCGACGCCTGTGACTTCATTGTCCTCACCCTTGCCCTCACCGCCGCCCTCGCCACCGTCCGGTCTCTCACTCCCTCACCATCATCACACCCGCCGACATCTACTCAATCTCGCAGGTCAATTTTTTTCTATTCATCTCCATGTCCCAACCATCCGATCAGATCATACGGTTGGGAACCTAGATAGGAGACTCCTACCTAATTGACTAGGTAGGAGCCCCATTAAATTCATTTTAAATATATGTATGTCATGTCAATGCCTTTTCCATTTATGAATATAATCTCCTGATAATTATGATCGAAATTTAATTCTGATATTTCTCAAGATATATTAATCACTTGGAGCCTTTGATTAAGAGTGATTAGTTTAACTTGCTTAGCATTTAGAAGGGATTCCAAATTTTAATTTTAAAATCATCAATGTTAAGTATTAAATAAACCACTTAATTTTTATTTATGCATCGGATTTCGATTAATATCAATTATTTTACTGATTTAATATTCGTATAATACTGTCACCAAAATGACAACTTCCCCCTAGAGATTATTGATTTTTTTCATCCGTCAGCCAAACTCTTGGCAACGTACAACTGGCAACGGACGCCTCACGTGGGACCACGCCAAAAAGGCCTCCAAGCCAAGGCAGCCGTCAGCTCCGTTAAGAATATTTTATTATTATAAAATTAACAAAAAGGAAGCGCACAAAAAAGATCACAGACAACGCCAACGGCAACTCCGGGGCTACACTTCACGTGCTCCCGACCAATGGGGTAGCCCGAAACCGCCGAACGAGACACGTGGAAGGGTCCTAGAGGGCCCGATACGATGCTTACTTACACGTGGCAGTGCGACCCCAAAGGGATAAGGTCACTGCAAGAAAATAATAATAATAACAATAATAATAATAACAATAATAATAATAATAATAATAATAGTAAAAGAAATAAAAGCGGTCGCTTTCCAAAAGAGAGAAAGCGGATCCTTTTTCGCTTTACGGGCTTTTGTTTCTTCTTTTTTGTCCATTTTGAGATTTTTTTTCCTTTTTGTGGACGTTTCTGAAAAGAATTAATGGGTTTGTTGATTAATTGAACTACTACCAATAATTGTTGATCTTGTTCGGAAATGGCTTAGTGTGGGGCACTTGATGTGATTATCTTTTCTACTTAGATGGCAATTTCAATATCGACATTTCGCGTTTGGCAATACAAATATTTTTTTCTTATTTTTCCTTTTATAACTATATTCCTAAATTTTCCATTTATTATTATTATACATATAATAGTCCTTATAATGATTAATAGTTAATTATTTTGTTAATTAGGCATTTATTTAAGTCTATACAAGTGATGTTCCATATAAAGATGATAACATTTAATGTTATTCGTCAATTAGCTAATCATAAATCAGAGTTTATTACTATATTTTCGTAGTTAACAATTAATTCCCGTATCTGTTGTATCTTTTTCATTACTTCATTTTTTTTTCAAACATAGCTTAAAACATTTTTAAAAAAAAATATGTACACACAAAATTATATGCTATCATATTCTTGCAAATATTCCTTTCATTTTTATCCTATTCTTGTAAATACAATTTAGGAGCCTTTTCTTTTATATAGAACTTTTTGTGTCAATGAATATGAAAACACATGAAGTCAACACTATTATTAAAAAAAAATGGAAACGTCTACAATCTGCATACACTGAGGAGAGGGAAAAAAGTTCACCCAAAAGCTGGTTAAATAACAAAACAAGAATTATAATAATGACCATGAGGTGACGACTTTTTTTCCTCTAAACGTGGCCACTTGTAATTGACAATCTTGTTTCTGGTGTTTGATTTATATAATCTAATCCACCTCGTACAATCATATAAGTATAAAAAATGCACACCGGATCTTTAATTTATATTGTAAACAGATTACCATTGAATAATTAAAATATATTCAATTCCTGAGGAAGAAGCCCACCGTTAATTAAAAGAGACCCGCTAATGCCTTATTATTGCAATCATATCAAGTGTTACTTTTATTAATATTCCAACCTTAATAAATGACTTTATAAAAATGTTGCTTAATTTATTGTATAATGAAACATTTGATCGATCTACCACATGTGTTGTTGTAAATTATAACTTATAAAAAGTTGTATACTCCTTTTAATTACCCCCTATAGTTATATTTCTTGAATAATTATGTATATACAAAAGAAGAGTTGCTTAGTCCAAATATTAGATGCTTCAATATGAACAACAAGAATAATGTGTAGCACTGGGTCACCTGGATGGTTGACTGTCCACTAATTAGGAGTATCAAAATTGTGGATGGTATTCCAAGTTGGAAAGATACTTGATCTTTTATACTGCAAACAAATACATGTGAATTGAAAATTGGTGTGCTACCTACACCGAAAATACTATTTTAACTAATTAAACAACAGTGATAGATAAATATATCCATTTTCAGAATTTTTTTTAAAAAATGACAGCCATGTAGGCCACATGTGGACAATTATATACTTCAAAGGTTTCCTTCATCATCTTTTTTCTGAAACCATGGAATGCATGGATTATATCAGTTTAGAAGCATCCTCTTCTCCACGAAACCCATGTATGTAGGCCCCGACTGTCTCGATCAATTATTGAATTGCTAGGAACAGTTGAAGTCTTTTTTGCCGTTCATGTCAATCTCAGATTTTTTCTTCTTCTTTCAGCACAAGTGGATCCCAAGGCAGAACAAACAGTGGCCATGTATGTTTTCAGAGAATATTTTGAAAATATATAATCAAATTCTTGTTAACTTAGATCTAAGTTTGACTTTGAGTTAGTTGTTATTTTATCTTTTTATGCCATTAAGAAAGAAAAGAAAGAGATCACATAAATTCTAATATTATCTAAATTTCGGATGCGCTGCCCGGGAGCTTCATTTCTTGAATTTCATTGTGTAGCGAAGTCTCTTATATGGGACATATGATTTTATCATTCTAATCGTTTGAGCATCTAAATTAAAAGAATTTATAACTAAATTAAGATTAATTTAGAACATTACCTTACATAAGTCATCATAATATCTACAATGATACATCATTAATGTACACTATACGATTGAATGGTATTCGATGACTATGTGAATCTAACTTTCATAATGGATTTAGGAATGGTGAAACACCTAATAAAAAAACTTGTTGATAACTCGATCTAAGGATAATATGTGAATAAATCTTTTGACGAGCATGTAGCACCCTAAGGCCGGAAAAGAAAGAGTATGTTTAGTTGACACGATGAAGAATTTTTCATCATTCATGTATTTCATATATAGTTCTAGAAACATCATTGTACCCCCTTTGTGATGAATAAATATCCATATATCCAAAAGTTGATATATGTGGTCTCCAATATCCATGGAAGGTAGTGCACACACAACCGTTCTTACAAACATCACACATCACCCTCAGCTTTATTTGCTCAGTTGCCCATCATCCATACTTCATGAGTCATGACTTTCTCCCCCTCATGATAATATATAGATAGTGCATCCAAGAAATATTATATCATGATGTAGATAAAATCAGTCCACTACATTTGTCTCTCATCACAACTTGTTAATATTACACTGCAGGGTGCCAAATATAATTTCTTATTTGCACACTTGCTGAAAAAGAGATCCAAGAGTGTTGGGATTATTCCCCATACATGCACTTCTTATTATGATGCTTGATGAATTGAGTTGGAGATATCACCTTCATGTATATACTTTTAGTTGCTACCCCTCCATCACATTACCCAACTTGGTCGTATTTTCTTTTTTCCCTTTCAAATTGGAGGGTGGGGTGGGGACCAAGGATTGAAAATTAGGGTTCATTAGCATGATAGACTATTATTTATGCTAAGTATTAAGTTGTACAACAACACAAATATTTAAAGGACAATTTTTTTAAATTATGAATGTAATATATAGTATTAGTCAGCATTAAAGAAATTGAAGAATGGACCAAATCCACGCCACCCTAAATGTGGATCCGCCCACTGCTTGCCTTGTCCCCTTGTATCTGCAAGATCCCATGTACTTATAGAATTTTTTTCTATCGTCGATGGAACATATGGATATATCTGTTTCCTTTTTTTTCAATGATTAAATATGCCAAAAAAATACATCTGATGCTGTCCATATTTAGTCGTATAATTATAATATTGTAATCATAGTTATAACAAATTGCAGAATTTCAGTATGTCACAACTTAATTAAAGTATTATTTTTTTTCATGTCAACCCACTTTTTTTATTTATAGGCACTATTTGATATGTAAAAAAAGTAAAGTATTTAGTAGCATATAGTGTTTTATTAGAAACAAAATGATATTATAATCATTTAATAATTTTTTTAGTAACTAGAGGATAACGATTTGATTAAAGTATATCGGTTAGTTATTAGCGGATAGATGGTAGCAGTTTTTTTTATAAATTTAATAAAATCTATTTGATAAATATAACGGTAAATTAGTATTTTTATATAAAATAACAAAAATAGACATAATATATGATTTCTGATAATTTGTATACACATCATATTCATAATAATTAATATATAATATTTTATTCTGAATAGAAATATTTTTAAAAAATATTATTTTAATATAAAAATATTGATTATTTATAAAAACTCTTATTTGGGTTGTAAGTAAAAAATATAATATATTGAAATAAAAATAATATATGATGTTTAATAATTAAATATTTGTTATTAAAAAAATAAAAATATAATAGGAATAAAATATGAGCTACCTTTATGATCTATAAACTAGTAGGAGTTTTGTGTCCAAACCTCTAAACGTTAATGAAAAAAATTATTTATCAAATACTTATAGTAATGTTTTAATTCTAACAAAAGGCTATCATCTACTAAATACTCTATTTTCTATAGGTCAAATAGCAGTTAGCTTATAAAGTATAGATGTAGCAATTTCATATTTTATTCCTATTATATCCTAATTTTTAAAATAAAATTAATCAATTATTAAACATCTTATATTATTTTTATTTTAATATATTACATCTTTAATTTTACTTACAATCCAAGTAAGAATTTTATTTTTAAATAATCAATTCTTATATTAAAATAATATTTAAAAAGTTATTACTATTCAGAATAAATTATTCTAAATTAATTATTATGAATATGATGTGTATGAAAATGATAAAAAATATATTATTTTTGTCATTTTATACGTAACACTAATTTAATCGCTATATTTATCAAATATTTTTTATTAAATTTATAAATAAATCATTATTTATTATTCTCTAAATACCTCACTGCTATCTCTTTATTCTCTAACCAAACTCCTAACTTTATCAAATAGGGATAAAGTAAAATAAAAAAAGAGAATCTTTGGGAAAAGTGTGTGCGTGTGAGAGAGAAATGGCGATCTCCAATCTCCATGGACGGAGTACATAACAACAGTGGCTACTCCTTTTGTGTGTTATATGCTTCCTCAAGTCTCCGGCCCTTTCTCTCGAGTTGTAGCGTCCACAAGAGGAGGAGTTCCCCCCATGTCAAGGGCACATAGCCACCCACCAGCGGAGAATTCGGAACCCCGTTCCTGCGAGGGAAAAAAACAAAATATCCCCTCGACGTGTGGCTGCAGCTGCAGGAGGAGAGAGAAAGCACTGCATGCATCCAGCAGCCTGGGCGTGCAGTGCAGTGCCTCGGTAGCCCTCACCATCACCATTTCTTTTGAGCACTTGGCTAGTGATCAAGATTAAACCTTTTTTTTATTTATATAAGTTTCAGTACGTTATCTGTCTAGAGGTAGATTAGCCATAAATTTAATTATGAGTTTGACTCATCATAACTGAAATCAAGTGCTAAGGCACCATTTTATCTTTGTGACATGTCTTTTACGTTGCTTTACTCAGCTTTTGGTAACATGCATGCAGAAGAGAGGGGTACGTGTTAGGTTTTACTTGGGGCAGACAACTGGAAGTTGCAACTTCCGCCCATCTGCTTCGCTTCGAATTCAAAGGGGAGAGAGAGAGAAAAGAAAAAAGGTAAAGCGGGACAACTTGGTTATATGAAAGCAGGCAACGCATTAGGCGCGCGAAAGTGGAGAAGATGAGAGAGAAGGAGAGGGAAGGGGAAGATATCTTTTGCACTTTTCTCCTGTTCAGAGGAGAATTACAACAAGCGGTTAGATTCTGCACAGCAGATGCAAAGAAATGAAAAAAAAAAAGAACCACTTCAAACTTTTGGTGCCGTATGAGTATGAGGCCTCTTTTATTGTGGGCTTCGTTCGAGAGGAGCCGTCCACAAAAGATGCTTATGTTCTTTACTTTTTTATGTACAGTTCGTGACCCCTGGCGCATTGCCTGCCATACAGATTTGAGGGGCTTCATGCGTTCTGCCTTCAAAGTTCAAAAGCGTTGCATGTACACAGAAAAAGCAGAAGAACATGCATGAAATGTTTTGTGATGGGTGCACAGCAGTTGAAACGTATATGGCCCAAAGCTTTTCATTCACCTTGCAGAACAAATGCATAACAAATTAAGGCTGTATATAAAGAAAATTTACATTTCAAATTTTTACAATTTCTCATCATTCTGTTCTTAACTCTAGGATCTTTCATGACTCCTAATTTGGATTTACAGAATAAGCATAACGACTTAAATAACAGTATTTTTTTTTTTTGTATTCACGACAACAAAATCACTTTTAGATAAACAGAGAACATGTTGTTTTGACTTACATAATTGTAGATTTGCTAAGTTGCTATGATTTAAAGAGTTAAGAAGAGTAAATTTGTCTTAGAAAAGCTAGGCAACTTAGAAGTACATATATGGGGCAATGGGCGCAGTTATCCTTTTCTAAACATCAACTAATATAGTTTTATAACCCCGTTTATGATCACGTTGCTTGATCCCAGGGACAGAGCCAGCCTCGGGTGTGTGTATATGACGGCTTAATAAGAACTTTTTATCTTTAAATTAGTATAATAATTAATTCTTCGTGTTTGCATTCAAATATATTCATGAAAATTTATATGTTAAAACATATAATCAATAATGTAATACTTTATTAATATTTGAAATTAGGAATATTTCTGCTATAGAAATGTATTAGGATTAATTTGTCATAAACAACAAAAAAAAAGATAGACTAAAAAACACAAAAGAAAATAAGAATAAAAGTAAAGAGAGCAGTGAAATAGTTCAAAAGAGAGAAAAATAATTGTTTATAGGTATAACTTTTATATTCATTAATAAGTACTCTTGACAGAAGTTTAGGGGGCCAAATCATATTTTAACTCATAATTCTCATATAATCTATAGACTGATAAGAGTTTAATAAAAGTTGGGAAGGGCAAGGCCCCTTAGTTACACCGTAGCTCCGTCCCTGCTTGATCCAGTTAGAATAATGTGTTCTTCGTAGAGCACAAACTCACAAATTCTACCATCTCAGTAATCATTGAACGTGGAATCCATTTAGTGATTTGAAAGAATGTTTGGGTAAAAGCACGAGAACAATGCCATTATTCCAAAAGCAGGGGCTGTTTGAGTATAGATTATCTTTAAAGGAATAACAAATTTTATTTTAAAAAATATAATATTCTGCTTATATTTTTATTCTACTTGTTGTTTGATTAAAAAAAAGAATTTAAATATTTTTAATTAAAATATTTTATTATAAATAGTTTACTTTTATTATTATTATTATAAAAATTAGAATATTATAATATATATTTAAGTAATGAAAACTAAAACATGGTTGAAAAATGAAAAAAATGGTAGAATATCTCTATTCTATAATTTCAGAAGAATAAACATATTCTTCAAAAAAGAATAATGATTTCAAGCTTTTTTAGATGATTTAAAAAAAAACTAAGTTTAATTCACTTAACCTTATTCTACATCGCATTTGATTATATTCTTCGGAATATCTAGATATTCTGATATTTATTCAAAAACTAAACAGCCCTATCAAGTTATCTATATACCGCATTTTGATCCAAATGTAGAGGTGTATTTTTCTTTTCCATTGTGTAACATTTGGGAAGGAGAATTTCTTTAATCAGTTTGAAAAGTGATGCCGAAGTTCATAAGTTAGAGATTATCAAGTTCAATTTTGCGTGGGCAGGTGAAATATATTCATAAAATAAAAAAATTAAATTTGATTTTAAAAAAAAATGAAGACGAGCCGTATACCACAACCCTTTTGGAAAAGAGAACTTTGACACAGCATTCATTGGGCACATTGGAGGCCATATTAAATTTTTTTAGATAAATTTCCACGTGGGGTTTTTTTCCTAGTTCGATCGATCCAAGCCGGTCGCACTACAACCCTAAAAGAGCCTTAAAATCAATGATTCATCTCTATTTCGAGCGGGGTGTTTTTTTCGATCTATCTCCATATTTCCATTTGACCTTAGTTTTCTACCATGATTGCACTGAGATTGAAATCTTTTTTTTTTGGTGGGGGACTTAATTCTGCTTATTCAGTTCTCATGCATACTTTGCTTTTTTTTTTATCATGTCTTTGATAGAATCTTATTCCAACTAGAACTCTAATTTGATTATTTCGAGGAAAATTAAGACTGACCATTTTTTAGATGGTCAGATCTATAAAAATTATTGTTCCATTTTTTTAAAGTATTTGAATGATAAGAGATTCTAATTTTGTTTATTAGTATTTGTTTATATCCTATAGTTGGAATCAAGCCCTTTTATAAAACTTTATATAAAAGGGTTTTTGGTATGATCGTAAAATAAAAATTTGAATATTTTTTTCTTGAATTGAACCTAGTGTAGTAGTGTTCTTCTATCTTGTGGATTCATGATGTCTTTGGTGGATTCAGAAGAATTCTGCTTGATTTCAAAGTGACTCAGGTACACTCCAGAGCAATTATTTTTTTTATCAAATAGAAATAAATGACTGGCAGGCATCATTAGTAGCAGCGGCGGAGCAATTATATTGAGTGTAAATGATTGACATTTCAATTATCTATCAAAATCGTTCCTTTTGTTTGTCTAGCCGTCGGAAAGGGGTCGAGAAGTAACAATCGTTCCTTTTGTGTTGTACATTGGCTCGATGATTAAGACTGTAAAATTTCTCCCCATCCATTTGTGAGATGCTGCATGAAACATGGATACTCGAGGCTTGAGCTGCTATTTCTTGTTGTATTGCTACTGATAAATCAGTTGATCATGTGCAGGAAGAAATGCATATTCAGCCTGCACAACAAGCTTACTGTTAACCTATGTGCAATCAGGTGATAGAAGTCAATGATATTTAGTGTGCAGAAATTTCAGAAACCTTTTTTTAGTGGTAATTTCAGAAACTTATATGGTGTTCTGTTCTTTGGATCCTTGGGCAAAGAAGTGATGGTGTGATATATTTGGGTTAAACATTAGTATAGAGTATCTGTAAAGTATGTTAAAGATGAGAAATTGCAGTTGTTACGAAAAAAAGGGAGAGAGGGATCACACGGACATAGAAGAATACGAAAATTTACGAGATTCACCTTAAATCGGATTACGTCATCGGGAGGCGATGACTTTCTTTGTTGTGGAATAATGATGATTATAAGAATAAATTTGTATGGATCCCTAAGAAGTTTATATAGACACTCTCTTTAACAGAAGATAAAAATTATAGATCGATTGTGACTCTGAATTAATTCCTAAAATAAGACATATCTCGTGATAAGAAAATAAATCAAATCCGAATCACATACATAATACTTCTAAAAAATTTCGTTGAAATTCTGCTGACTATGAAGGGACCAGCTGAGTTCAAATTCAAGCCATTATTAACATTTACTATTGGACAGATGATGCTTCCTCCTACAAACTCGGAAAAGAGTGGAATGTCATTCTAATCACATGTTATAGTTTTGAGCGCCCTTATTTGTTACTGGAACTGTTATTTTTTTGTGAACGAGGAATCGTTTCTTGGCGATTGTTGTGTGGCAATCGTTGTGCTGATCATGTTTTCTTTCCTGGTTATTACTAGTTAGCATTCTATTTTCTGGGAGATGAGGTGAGTGTTGTGAAAAAGAAAAAAAGGTCCATACCCAAATTTAGTGTTTTAAACAACCAATTTAGCAGAGATAACCAATCGACCAAATTGAACTGTAGTAGAGGTCAGATGTCAAAACAGAACTTAGAATGTACGTTCTTGATTTTTCTTTTCTGGCGTGAGAGGCTCATGAATAAGAAATTGGTACAACAGGAACAATGCCTCCTTATCAATGGTACTATAATTTTTTCCCCTTTTCTTTTCTTTTTTCTTTTTTTTTAGTTTTTGAAAAAGAAGCGTCTACCATATCGGAGAAAAAAATGTTGGATATTCTTTGTTGATTATTTTTTGTTCCCCTTTTCTCCACTGTTTTCTTCCTTTTTGCCGGTTTTTAGGAGTCTTTTCTTTTTCTGTTGTATATGTGCAGGATGCTACTTGGCATGTGCTACTTCTCAAATTGTGTTCCATATTTCATCTGATGATGGATTTATTACTTTCCTGCTGCCGCGGTACATCTATCTAAAGGGATTTGCTAATGACTTTCCATATACACGTCCATTGTCATCATGATACATATCAGTAACAAAAATATTGGAACACACATAATGATTCCGACATTTCTATCTACACACGTAAATCTGTCAGCTTTCTCAATGTCATATTGCACCTGACTTTCTGGAAGCCATCACTAATTTTTGCTAACTTAATTATGATGGTAACTTGGTAAAGACCAGAAGCTTGCTGTTGTGATGTTGGTGTCCCATGTGTAATATCAAGCCATGGTATCAAGCTGAGGAAATGAGCCTCTTCTTGCTCTGCCCCCCTCGCTGCATGCAAACTCTTTTCGACGTGAAACTGAAATAGCTTCAGCTGAAACCATTCAGATCAAATTGTCTGCAGTTCGAGGCCCCTTCGTTGCCTTCGTCAGAGTTAAGATCTAGTTTAGTTGTCTGACACGGCAATTCAAAAGCTAGATGCTTTCCTGCAGCATCCTGTTGGAGAAGTACTGATCTCTGTCTACTTACTCCAGCAACAAATGCATCTCTGTCATCGTCCCTTTCCTTCTGCCACTCCTCTGGAACTGATCTGATGACTTCTCTGTGGTCATTGGTGATCATTGGTGGAACATTCATATCGTCATCCATGGAGAAAGATGCCTTCTCTGAATCCATCAAGATGGAAGAAGCAAAAGTCTTCTGCTGATCGTTCAGATCTCCAAACCATGCACGTTGGCCTTGTTCGAATCCGAAGTGTTCTCCCACATGCTGCATGCTGCATATATGAGCGTTTCCTGGGTAGGCCCTCATCAAGTCCAGATTTAGGTTGTTCTTGTCTTGCTGGTCCTTTTGCGTCCCGACAGATGTGGTCAGGCAGCTGTCGCGTGAACAGTCGGCATGTTGGACTGGATGGATGTGGACGGCGTGCATGGCGGGGACTTCTTCCAGACCTGAGAATGCATTTGTGAAGCATTTGTTTGAGACTCTGGAGACTAGCTGGGAGAGCTGAGCTTTCGCTGCTTCGAGCCCCGCAGGTCCCAAATTCTGATTCCCCAGGGTCTCTTGGGCCTTCTCCAGCACAGATTGCAAATATTTCCCCTGTGCTTCTATGCGTAGCTGTAAGTGCCTCTGCACCTTTTGCACATCGAAATTTCTTAGTACCATGAGCTACTACTTTTATTATACAAAAGAGAAAGAAAGAGATCAGTCAGATGACATATTTCATGATTACCTCAAGTTGTTCATGCAACCGCCTCTGTACTTCAATTTGCATTTGAAATGCTTCACTTATCTGAATAGTTCTGCATGAACAAATGAAAGAGGAAGCACAAAGATTACTTGGAGAATTCATTGTTTTACTGGGATCCAAAATTGAACGCAGCATCTTACTTGTTTGCCTGAGGCACAAGATTTATGCTGGTCATGAAAGATCCCTCGCCTTTAGTTGTTCGCTGATCTTCTGATTGCATGCCACCTATAAGTTTAAGAAGTTAAAACTTACTCACTTCAAATTCCGCGTGGCATATACTCGAATATGAAGTCTGAGAACATCTCTTACCATTCTTGTTACTTCCAGGATTAACTTGGGCTTGCAGATTCTTGCCAAGCCTGTACTTCTACATGTCCAAGTAAAGCAACTTGATTTCAGAACTCGAATATAACATAAACAAAACAAACTGAGGAAATCAGGAAGTTGGTCAGAACCTGAAGATGACTCTTTAGATGATACAACGTTAATCCTGGAATTCCCATGAGCCTCATGACTGTTTTTGGTGTAGCTTCTGCATGACAATTGTAGAATTTTGTATCATATTTGTAAGGAAAGAATGATTTGTTCTTCTTTTCACTAAAACAGATTGTTTAACTGCAATATACAAACTCACTATCTGCTCCTCCGAGTTGATTCACCGCGTCAATGAATCGTTCATGGAGCTCAGGCGTCCACTTCAATCTGGGTTTAGCATCAGTGGAAAGAACTATTCCCGACTCTCCTGGAACACTTCCTCCTCTCAGAAACAGATGCCGCTCTTGTGGATATGTTGTCCTAGAGGAGATGAGGGTGTTCTGGTCTTGATGGTGGTTGTGATGTTGCTGCTTCTGGTGATGATACATCTGCTTGGCAAAGAAGAGGAAGTAGAAATAAGTCATGGGAAACTGCGGAACCTGAAAGAATCAAGCTTTATGTCATTTGTTTTTGTTCTTACCTCTTTTCCTTTGCTTTACTCTATGCAATACTTCTATCCATTTGATGACTGCGAAGAAATATCTAGCAAACTGATTTGTGTCAGGGCTGTCGGTGCAACACTTCTGAAAAAGCTCGGAACATGCGCATAGCAGTATGTAGTAGACGCTCCTGTTGTTTGGGAAAAGAGTCTCGGTTGCTCTCTTTGCTCATGCCTCTGAAGGATGACCCTCTTGCTCTCTTTATAATGCAAAGTTAAGACTTAAGAGAATATGGAATCATTTGAAGCAAACACTCAACTAGATCCAATGCCCACAGCAACTCAAAAAGTGATCTTCTCCTTCTTCCCTCAGGTTTCTGTGGACCCCGTCCAGCAACATTTTTCAGTATCCAGAAGCTCAACGGGCTCTAATTGTTATGGTGTCATCCCTCTCAGACATCTCTTTAGATTCATCTTGAGACAACTCCTTATGAAGGTTCAAACTGCACCATTGAACCAAAGATGAATTGGTCCTGTCCGTAACATATGAATTCTTATTGGCCTAAACTTCCATTCATATTCTCAAGTGGCAACTTTTTGCAGAGCAGCTTGAGCATGTCATGCGAGGAGGAATAGATCCATAAATATCCATTCTTTTCTTATGTACATCGCTATAAGAAAAAGAAGGAATCTTATGCTCTTAGTTGGAGTTTTCTGATCTAAAGAGAAGTCCTCTGATGTCCTGGAGACATGTAAATTTCTTTGTTTCATGAAACAAATTAATAGGGTTTCGTTTTTCTTTTGAGTTATTTTGAGCACAACTCGGTTAACAGCCTCCGTATCTAATGACCTGAAATTTAATATTGCAATGTATGTTTTTTATAAATCTCTTAACCTAGTCTCTTAGTTGTTATTATAAAAGTTTGAAATCATGTTTGACTGAGTGCATCCTGAAGGAGAATTAGGTACAGAGCATTTTGAAAAGAACATAAAACTCTGTTGTACATTTTGGTTGCTGCGAACTTCAGAAAGCAAGGAATGGAATATGGAATGAGCATGTGATTCCTTTGTCTCCTCTACTAAGTTTGGTATTTATTCAATTATCAGGGGAAAAAAGGAGAAAGAAAATTCAGATGATGTCCAATGGTTTGACGTGATTGCTTTAGATTTATACCACTTCTTGAGCCAGTTCCAGATGGATTCATCTTTTATGTGTGCTCAAACAGTTAACTATTAGATAATTTTATCTCTAAGTTACTTCTTTATGTGTCCTTATAAATTGATGTCCATGAAATGCCTAAAAATGTCATGCACATCTGTCCAATGTTTATCTGCAAAATGTATGTTGATTCATTTGATTATGCTTCATGTATTAGTTCATGCATAAAGAACCAATGCATGGAGAAAGGAGAATAAAATTTACCTTCAATATTACATTTCATGATTAGTATAGCTAGCCATATTTCTTACAACCCTCTGCAAAGATAGTAATACTTCGCATCACACAGTCTATGCACTTTTTGCCACTACAATGGATTCACACTTTTCATAATATAATTAATTATCTTCTGCAGTCATACGAGGATGATGAGTTACACCTTTCAAACCTTATTAAATTGTTTACAATTTTGTTCCTTTCATAGAGGAATAACTTTTTTCAAGTTAACTGATATTTCCAGCGAGATGTAATAAATACATTGCTATGACTGTATACCTATTTGGTTGAAGCATACAATCCTGTGCATATTAGATTAGTACGTGTTTCAAGTTTCATCTACCATTCCTCCTTCCAGAAATACCTGTAGTATCATGACTACCACTATAATAAGCAATTGTCTGGTTTGGGGTTAAAGTAGTTGTTCCTTTAGCAGTCAATCTTGTTCAATTAATTAAGTATTGCTTTGTTCTGATTGATTGTGACATTACTATTAAATAAAAGGCAGGAACTTCTATCCAGTGATTCCATGCTCAATTCTCTCCAACCAAGACCAATTAGACCTCTTTCGTTTCTGATAATATTTTAATTGTCGGATTGGATATGATTCTCTAGGAATGAGTACCGGACTGTGCAAAGAATTGGCATGTCAGCATCATATAACCACAATTGGGGTCATAATAGAATATGAAATGTAGAACATTTTTTATTCCTTTTAAGTAAGAACCAAATGCTTTGAGTTTTTGTCATTCTTTGTATCTGTCGTTAGAACAATTGTGTAGCCAATTTTACCAGGTCAAAAGTACTGAAAATTTACAGAAGTTGGAAGAATCCATTTTGTTGTGGAAGAACATATCTGAGTTTTCTGTTTTTGATCACCTTAATTAACTTCACACAAAAAAATTAAGGCCCATCTATCAGTTAATAGTCAGTGAATGAACAATGAGAGTGTACATCAATTAGACTATGAGACCATGAGTGATGATCAATGACAGTTTTTGTTATGTGAAAGAAATATCTTAATTAAAGCTTATAGAAACTTCTGCCCATTCTACTGCATGGCTTTATTCCTTCTTGATGTGTACATCTAAGCTGAAAATAACTGTAATGCAGTGAAGGAATCCGATACCACTTTACTTTATATTTGAGATTGTTCTTTTGCTTTGGAGACTACTAGTCTGAAAAGCTGTTACAAGCTGTGATATGGTCTATTATGGAGAGCTTCCATCATATAGCTAGGATGCAGAAACAATGTAGGCACATATAATTGGAGAACTTATTACCCTTCTCTATTTCAAGTCCTCTTTTAATCTGTCCGGTATTCCCATGGAAAGCATGCAAGATACACCTATTCGCCATTGTGACCGACAGGATACTTTCAAAAATAAAAATAAAATAAAGGTTCTCATTTCATATAATAGCAGGATCAAAAGACATATTGTGACCAGCAGGATTGCTCTATAGTGGAAAACCGAGGAGACAATTTGATTCCTGAATAGACAAGCAAACTTCCATGCTCCAACTTGATTTGCATGATATTTTAATATCTTCATGAAGAGCGGGGAATCATTTGGTATTTGCTCAGATGCAAGGAACATGTTCATTTGCGACCTGTTTCATGTCCAGATAGTGTCAATGGAACAGGATGACACTGTGTCTAGTTGAAGTTTAAACACCATCAAATTTGAGGTGTGAATATATAGTAGGCATTCCTAGATTCCCTGATCAGCTCGTGTGGGCTTTTTTTTTTCAAATCATTGGGATTTGGGAAACAGTTTCAAAGGGAAGAATGCAACAGTACTCACACACAAGCACTGGTGATAATCTAAGTTTGATAGGGTCTGAGATAGGTGCAGTTTTCTCTGCAGCATGGAACAATGAAGACTTCTGAGACCCATTGTTCCTGGTCCTTTTATGCTAATTCATGAAAATTTTGACAGGCAAAGAAGCTCATATTCCACCAAGGGGACCAATGAGAGATAAATACGAGGGAGGGGAATCCACACCCACAAGCATGGAATTACGGATATTGGAATCTTTGGCTGTCCCCCTCTTGCTCTCAAGGTAGGAACAAAGCATCTCTCTGGCTGTTCAAACATTGTTTGTTAGACATGGAACTTTGCCATTTGCAGATGTCAGTTGGCCAAGGGTGCTGTCTGGTTCCTTTTTCTTCTCGTCAGTAATCATTAACTAATGTGGGCGACTGAGATAACGGCAGCACAAACTATTCTTCGCACGCACGGGCGCCCATAGAGATTAATGAACATACAATGTAGTATTTTCTACAGGGAATCTGTGCCCAGTGGAAAAAAAAAGGGTGCAGACATCTGTTCAGAGAATGTGTGAAGCTGATCATGTTGAAAAAGAGTGAGTACAGCTTAGATAGATGCTGCAGAGTTGTATATCCATGAAGCTAGCACTCCCCATCAGACAACTACATATTTATAATTTATCAATTACATAAACACAACTGTGTCTCGCAACAAGCATACAACATCATGAGATATCTGGATGCATGCTTCTGCATGTGAACTTGAGATTGAGGTGTTTTGCAGACGCTTTGCAAGATAGGTAGCTACAAGACTGAACAAGGAGACTCAGCTGGCAAGTTGGGATTCACTGAAACCATGCAATCAAACCTCCTTTTTCTCTTCATTTGGTTCTACAGGGAAAAAAAAAGGAAATAAAACTATGATAAAAATCTCACTGGAGGAAAATGATTTTTTTTAAATCTTTTTGTCCACAATTTATGTGTTATTATCTAACAATTTTCACCAACAAGTTTCTGTTTGCAGCTTGTCAATTTTGCATTCCCTTGAAAAGCTAGTCCTCTTCTTCCGACCAACTTTCATGGCACTTGATCTAATGGAAATCAAAAGTTTTTTTCAGTGTTAGAATGATATTTATAATGTATATGTCCCCCGAGAATATGGGCACACGGAGAGAAGTTGGATTTTGGACCTACCTTTTTTGTAATTGAAAAAAAGAAGAAATGTCATTCTGATGAATCTAATTTGATATAAAGATATTAGAAATAAGTTTATTTCGATTGTCATTTTGAGATTTAATTGAAAGCTTAGTCAGGTGGAATATGATACATGCAATTAGTTTGAGCGATTTTTTTTTTCTGGCTTAAAGAATTTTTTTATTTAGTAAAAAAGATAAATCTCAAATCGAATATGTGGATCCATCTGGAATATTTTGGGGTCTCCTCGCCTACTTTTTCTTTCATTAATTTATTATCGCAACTAGAGGTATTCACCGGGTCGGGTCAACCCGGTGAACTCGGAAATCTGATCCGACCTGACCAACCTTTTGGGTCGGGTCGGGTCGACCCGACCATGACCCAACCAAGAGTCGGGTCGGATTCGGGTTGAGATTTTCCAACCCAAGTTGACCCGACCCGACTCAATAGACTCGGTTTTTTTTAATTTTTTAATTATCTTTTAGTTAAATATATAGTTTTATATCATTTAAAATCTAAAAAAAATATGAAATAAATTATTTTAAATGTAGAAAAGTATATAGATAACTCCGCCTATATTTTATAGCAGGTCTCAAGCCCGGATAAAGGAGGAGGGTTGTGTTAGGCCCCGACAGCCAGCATAAAATCATGTCGAATCTTATGAACATGGATCAACGAATTGGCGTCGTATGATCCATGTAGTCGACCCCACCTAGTGGGATAAGGCTTTGTTGTTGTTGTTGTAGAAAAGTATATAGATATTTAAAATAATATTTTTGATATTTAAAAATACTTTAATTTGCATTAAAAATAAAATAATAAATACTTTTTATATTAAAAAAATAAATGAAAAATAAAAAAAAGTGGTCGAGTAACCCGATCACCCGACTCGGCCCGGCCCGGGTCGGGTCAGTTCGGGTCGCAGCCCCAAAAACCTGGGGACCCGATCAGACACGACCTAGCTAACGGATCGAGTCGGATTTGTTCAAAGGTCGAGTCAAACCTAACCGGTGAACACTCTGATCGCAACAAACAAGCCACTGAGCCGGCCGTATTATTCTGGTCCAAAACTTTTTATTTATCATAATTTTTCTACCGGCTCGATCCGGCCTGATAGGTCAACTGACTCGGCTCTTGAAATGTTATATTAGCTGTATATATATAATATATTGCTCCATTTAAAACGGTGCTCATAATTTAAGTTGTGCTAATTTGTGCGGTCAAGATTAGTCAATCCTTCACAAGCGGCGGATGCATCTCCTTGGCGCTGTTGGTTCTTCTCTCTTTTCCTTGGACAGATGTTTTAGGGAGTTTCGCTTATCGGCACGCGAGAGGTGTTGGCGAGAATTCCCCCGAGAAATTTCGATGGGGCATCGCAACCCTTCTACGGACAGCACGCCGGAGAAGTGCCATCTCTGCGCCGGACCTCTTTGTAAAGATTTGGTACTTCATTTTTCATTCGCAGTGTTTTTTTGTTAAAAAAAACTTTGATCGACTTTGTTGATCTTTGATCTGTTTTTGTTTTTTTTAATTTTCTTTTGTTATTAGATTCTGTTGCTATTTTTACTCTTTTTTCTTGATCTGATTGAAGGAGACGAGCAAGTGGACCGTGGCACCGCTGATCCGTGACAGCTTCTGCATGGTGGATGCTCGTGTTCAATATATTTTTCTCTTTTGTTGTTGTTTATTTGAAGATGTGTCTCTGGTTGCCAAACTTCTTTTTTGATTAGTTTCTTGTTTGTCGCATAGATTGGATCCGCTGTTGGTGGGACGGCAAGCGCATTTTATGGTTTTAATAATGGTATATTTTTATGGCATTCTCAAACTATGTTACCTTTTATCTTTGCTACATGAGGAGAGAATTTGTTGGTACTTATAATAGTGAATGAAGAAATCTTACTATTTAAATTCATTTTCAAGATCACATTGTTGAACTCCATCTTGTGGCAGTGGTTGGTAGGCTGGTAGCCATTTCAGGATATGAATCATGATCCTTAATAGGTTTTAAGGAAGCAAGTAAATTAGTTTTTTCTTTGACAAATATTTCCCTTTTGTGTTTTTCGTTTGATATCTAGAATTTTTCTCTCTTAAATGATCACTCGAGTGGTAACATTCCATTGGTTTGAGAACTAGGTGTTTCTCATAAACGCTGGTGTTCCATGACCTCTTTGTTTAGACCAGTCACCATACTAATATATCATTGTCCTATAACTCTATTGTGTTCTTGCCTTCTGGTTTTTGGATGGATATGTAAGAAGGAGAAGTTCTGAATCGCTCTGTGCTGATACTATTTACTGTATTTATACCATATATACCAACAAATAAAGTTTCTTTCCTTATCATATTGTTCTTTGATATGCTTTTCGGGTGCTTTTACAGTGATGCCTGTTGTCAGAAAGTGGGTCAAAGGGCCAATGTATTTACAATTTCTTGTTGGAGTAAGTTCTTTCTGCTTTAATCCATTCTTCCATACATCGGGCATGCTCCAATGCATTTTGGGTACATTTTCACTCTAGAGTTGATGTGATAAAAGACCAGCAATTCATTTTATTTGAGCTCACTAATTGCATTATTATGTATTCTTATTATACAGTTATACATATCTGATTTTCCACTGTCTTGATCAAATTTCATCCTTGCTATAAGCTTTATATATTATTTTCTGATTATTTCTGTCTATTCAATCGACCTTTTAATTTTTTAGCTTTGTTTAAGGTGGACTTTGCTTTTTGAACCTCTTCTTGTTCTATCTTTCAAGCTATCATGTACCTTGTTTCGCAGTATCATTGAATATGCAATGTGTAAGGAGCAATCACTCTCAGTTCCCCTTGTTGCATTTCTGTTCATTAATTTCTTGAAAATATAGGGAAGTCTAAACTATATTATCGATTTTAGTAAAACTTATGAATGTCACACCCCCAAATTCCATACATAGGACCAAGACTTTAGTGACAACATTGTGATTATGTGCTATATATCATTTCCATGTGCTAAATAACTCTCATGACGGAAGCAACATATATTTTTATTGGATTTCTTGAAACAACTCAGTTGGTTAATATTTGACATTTGAGGTTAAATAGGAAATACTGGATTAACACGAATATGAACCTGAATAGTTTGTGACATAAAGGGGTATGAGTTTGAATAATTGCTAATTGAGTGTACTATTTCTGTTTATGTAGGCTCCACCTGTAATTATATTCTCTTCTGCCTGTGCTGGATTGGCTGGTAAGTTCTGTTCTCAGTTACTGAATATGATTTATGTTTATATTTAAAGAATAAAATTTGGAGTATGAGTTTCTTGTTAGGAGAATTAGTAGATTAATTGTAAGAAAATAATATTAAAATAAAGTTCAATAAAAAAGGAGAGATTAGAAATAGCCTTTTATGTCAAGGCATGCTAATGGGTATGAACAAGGTTGTCAAAAACGCGAGTCGACTCGTAGAATCGTACGATTCTACGAGTCTACCCTGGCCAAACGTGTTCGATTCTATCCAGAATCGCGTTTCGTCAACACGCGGTGGAATCGCGTGTCAGTGCGTAGAATCGGTGGAATCGCGTGTTGACTCCGTGTCCGCCGATCCCTTTTTTTACCTGCTCGTTCACCCACGTATTGTGTACCTTTTATAACTTGTGACGGGCACTCATCAATCTTTTCCTCCTTTTGTTTCCTGTCCGCCGATGTTGCTCTGCCATCACCGTCGCTGACCTGCTGCCACCGTCGCCACTGTCCTGCTGCCGCCGCCGCTGACCTGCTGCCATCACCGCCGCTGACCTGCTGCCACCGTCGCCGCTGTCCCGCCGCCGCCGATGCCGATGCTCGTCTGCTGATGCTGCCATCACTCATCTTCTGCTGTCACTGATGTCTTTACTTCGCCGCCGCCGCCGCTCTCTGCTGCTGTCCTGATGCTGTCGCCGACCAGGTACGCCCTCTCCCTTTCTCTTCTCTCCCTCTCCCTTTCTCTCTTCACTCACCCGAGCAGGCCTTTTCTCCCTCTCCTCTCTCCCTTGCCCTTTTCTCCCTCTCCCTTCGCACACCCTAGCATTTTTTCCCTTTCTCTCTCCGCGCACGTGAGCGGCTTCTCGTTTCTTTTTTCCACTGCTCTCCGCAGCGGCGAGGCATCAGCATATGACTTACAGTCGCCGCCGCGGCACTCGTGGACGGGGGCATATTTAGTTTTTTTTAATGTTATAAATTTATAACAATTTTTATAGTGCTGCTATTGTTAATATTTGTTTAATAAAATGAGATCACCACTAGGTGCGACCCCACCTAGTGGGATAAGGCTTTGTTGTTGTTGTTATTGTTGTCTTAATTTTTTATGAATTGATCACGAATTTTTTTTATGAATTGATGTGCTAATTTTTATCAAGAAATAAACTCCGTCTATGTTTTATAGTCGGTCCCAAGCCCGGATAAAGGAGGAGGGTTGTGTTAGGCCCCGACAACCAGCGTAAAACCCTGTCGAATCTCATGAACATGGATCAACGAGGCGTCGTATGATCCACGTAGCCGACCCCACCTAGTGGGATAAGGCTTTATTGTTGTTGTTGTTGATGTGCTAATTTTTGTTATTATTATAATTTTAATGATGTATTAGTTTTTCATGAATTAACTGTTAACATTATTTATTGATTTATCAATTGCCATTAGTCTGTTCTTATTATAATTTTTTGAGGTGTTAATTTTTCATGAATTAATATTTTAATATATAAGAAAATAATTGTTAATGTCATGAATTGATCTTAAAATTAGAATTTTGCTTATGTAATATTGCATTTGGTACTTATAAGTTCAAAAGAATTTGCATCTCACCACTAATTACTTATATATACATATATATATTTACATGTATATATATAATATACAACAACAACAAAGCCTTATCCCACTAGGTGGGGTCGGCTACATGGATCATACGACGCTATTCGTTGATTCATATTCATGCGATTCGACAAGGTTTTACGCTGGCTGTCGGGGCCTAACACAACCCTCCTCCTTTATCCGGGCTTGGGACCGGCTATAAAATATAGGCGGAGTTTATATATATATAATATTAAATAAAAATCTGGTAGAATCGGCCGTGTCGTGTTACGTATTCACGATTTACGTGTTTTGCCGACCCTCCGTGTCGAGCCCGTTTTACGTGTTTGACAACATTGGGTATGAACTTCAACTGAGGTGGTTTATTATTTTTTGTAAGTGGTTTATCATATTTTTCAAGGATGATAATTCTAATTTCCTAATGATCTCTTTTTGTGTATCATATTACCTTCATTATGATAATTCTAATTTCCTAATGATCACTTTTTGTGTATCATATTACCTTCATGATGGAAGAAAATTTTTGTCTTGCCTCCCTTCATTATTTTTTACATTTATGGGAACTGACCCTGGACTTGTAGTCTGATTCTGCTTATTTTCTTTCCAAGATTTTGCTTCGTTTTCTTTCCCGGTAAGATAAGAGGAAATGGGCTGAATTCAGTGATAGTGGCAAACGTTGAAGGCATGGGATGCCCAATTTATTAGCATGATATCTTGCATCAGATTGTTCCATATTTAGTTAAAATACTATTAACAACATTGTATCTTTAATGTTGTTCGTTTCATAACCTCTGTATTAATGCTTTCACTTACCTTGGTAATTATTATGCATCGGGCACATTGGTTGTTAACTAGGTGGTCGAGATTTAAACTTCATAATAACTTTTAACTTCAGGGGGGCTATTTTATCTCAACTTTTCAACCCCTTTATTACTATTTTAGAGTTGGCCATGTTTATAATACTAGAAAAGTACCATTTTAAGCGTCAGGTAATAACTTTCTGATTTTCATGGCCTAATTCTCGTCAATTGCTTGCTGCTCATTGACCAAAGTTTCATAATCCGACTTGTTGCATCAGTTGACACATCCTCCATAAGCCTTTGCAGGAGGTGCAGTTCCAGCTCTAGCTCAACTGGTCTCTTCGTCATGCCATGCAGCCGTCTCTTCCGCGTCTCTAGCTGACACCACCAAGGAAGGAAATATCGACAAATCAAGAAACTCTTCGCCTTTGTGACCTGTTACATTCAAAGGACGCGCAGAAGTTATATGCCACTGTTGGAACCTTCACCAGTGCTTTTCCTTTCATTACGGGTGCACCTGCTAGACCTTGCAAACAGCCATCAAATAGTGCCCTTCAATATAACACCCACGGAGGCCCTTCTCTGCTTATTAGGATCATCCATGAATTCTTTTACCCGTATGTTATTTTTTTGTGTATGTAAATGGTTCTTTTTGTTAGATAAATATATTCATGTCATTGTGCGTCCAAATATTTTCATCTGATGACATTGCAGAGAAATATGTTTTCGTCTACCATTCCTACAACTATAGTTTTTTTTTTTCCTTTCAGGACTTGTATTTGTATTTAAAAATATATTTTTTAATCTTTGAGAACACAACCAAATGGGCACAAAATAAAAATAACAATTACATAAAAATGGGACTCGACTCCCATGGCTTGAATATTCAATTGGCCAGGTTTTATCGGTTAATTTATTGTTCTAAAGAAAACTAATGTTGTAAGATTGGACTCGACTATCGACTCGGATTGTCGCATCGGTTGAATTAGATGATCATTGTAATATTATTAATATATAATATCTTATTTAGCAAAAAATATAAAATATAATATAATATTTAGATCAAATAATATAATAAAATAAGCATTAATTGAATCATCAAATATTTTCTAAAAAAAATCTCGTGGGGTAATTAAAAAAAATAAAAATATTGATGAAATATATGATAAAGAAGAATGTTAAAATATAAATTTCAATATATATAAAATATTTCTAAAAAGTTTTAATAATTTTTATATGTTTTTATTTTTTTATATTTTACAACTTGATCTGTTCGGATCTGATCGGTCGATTGAACTCGGATTTTAACTGAGTTTAAACGGATCAATTCCATGACCGAATTTTAACCGACCTGTGGGTCGTTTTAATGTCCGAACATCAATCCGATCGAACCGGTCGCCGGGTCTTACAACACTGAAGAAAATATAATGAACAAATTTTCATAATTACAAATTTTAGAAATTAAATTTGGAATTATTATCTTTCGTTCATTTTGGTTCCAATGTTTCAGAAATTAAGTTCATTTTTGTTCCAATATTAATAAAGAATAATAACTACATATTTTAATAAAGTTGGTAGCGAAAACTATATATTATAACGCCGAGAATAAAATGGTGCATATATATTGTGGAATAAGTGCATCTTAATATGGCTGTGCAAGGTTAGAATTTGAGAACTTGTTATTCCGAGGGGCGTGACATAAATGCCGTATGAATTAAACTTAACATTTAATTCCCGTCATTTATTTCAGCTAATATTCATGCATGAGCAAATTAAAGCACCTCACCACCGGGTTCATGCTTCCAATTTAGGCCTCATTTTATTTAGACGTGATCCATTTTGCTTGCTTCAATTTTCATCTCACGTTTCTTGATACGCAATCAATTTTAATTGCATTAAATATGCCAGTCAGTTGTATTTCTTCCTCTTTTTCATCTTTATAATTATATATATGCATGGATCCATTAGAAGATTTGCTTGCATTTTGTTTCTTTTTATGAGGATGTCATGAATGAACTCATAATATGAGAATTCATGGCCCTGAATTGAATATTAGTATTACGATTGTTTCAACTTTAGATTTCTTTTAAAGTATAAGATTATAATTTTAAAATTGTATTTAATATTAGAGGAGAGAAGGAGTGCATTTAGTAAGCCCGTGGGCGTGCAGCGTTATTGCAGGTTGTGCATATTGAACATTAATATACGTGCTACATATTGAAAAATTGAATTAATTGAATAACAAATCTATTTTGCTGTGGTAAACTTTATGCTTTGGTCTATCTAATGTATACACAGGACTTTAACCCCTCCATCACATGAACAGTAGAAATCACACATTTTCTATCATGTGTGCTCTCTCGTGATTCATTTCATCCACCACATAACATAATAATCTGCAAAATTATATAAATCTTTAGTGCAATGCTTCATCTTTAAAAAAATCTCGGCTATTTGATATTAAAAATATTTTCTTGTTGTCCAAGTCACAATAAAATGTAACAAGTTAAAGGAAAAAAAAGGTCTTTATAAAATATAACAAGGGTTCCATCATACATGCCAATGTGCAACATTGTAAAGAAATTGTCTTTTTTTTTTTTAATTGCTTTCTTATGCTCCTTTTTTCTTCTCCCATTCCATGCAAATATTTACTCATTATTATAGAAATTTCTATTTTGAGGTAGCATATCAATTCCTTATTCCATACATGCATCTGTTGCATTGTACTACCCATAAAATAAATAGATAATTAATTTTGTTCCGCAGGCAAAACGTACCACAATCATACGTATATATACATAGTATCATTCCATTTTGTGACCTCCACCTCCTCCTCCTCCTCCGGTCGACGGCGTCGTTAGAGGTTCCAATATTGAGGGAAACGTCTCCAATGTCGAGCATGGGGAGTCGGCCGAGGACAAAGATCGTGTGCACGCTTGGACCTGCGTCGCGTTCCGTCGAGATGATCGAGCGGCTACTCCGCGCGGGGATGAACGTCGCTCGCTTCAACTTCTCGCACGGATCGCACGCCTACCACCAGGAGACCCTGGAAAACCTCCGGGCCGCCATGGAGAACACCGGCATCCTCTGCGCCGTCATGCTCGACACGAAGGTTCGACCTCTCCTCCAACCTCTCCGGCTGCCTTTCTCCTGTTCTTTCTTCTTCTCTATTTGGTCCTTTGCTAGTTGCTACTTTCCCTTGGTCCCTGCCACTTCGCTTGGGCTTTACTTTTGTTTTTTTTTTCTTAGTGTTCTCTTGGGGTTTGCCGGTTTGGCTACGTAAAAGATTTATTGTCTGTATGTATGAAGAAACAGTCTTTCTCATCGGAAAAATATGTTTTTTCCTAGTTTGCTTTATGATGTTATAGTGCCCGGATCTAAATTTTTCGAAGTTTCTGATCCATACTCTTTAGTTTGCTACAGTCGTTATTGCTTCTTAAGCATGCGAGAATGCAGTACAATTGTTATGTTTATTACTTTTGTTTGCACATTGCAGTCACATTAAGATCTTTTACTCCTTGGATTGCCAACTTATTTCATTAGAGATGATCATATTTGCCTAGTCAGCGTGTTTTTACCCTGTATTTACTGCTAATCCGCTGCACTTAATGCTGAGAATCCAAAAGAAAAGGACGAAAGCTACAGATAATCTGGGTGATCTAGTGCATGTGATGCATTTATCTGCTGAACATAACAACAAAGGGACACTTTACTTTTCTCGGAAAATAGGAAGACTTGTTCTATTTTAACTTGGCCTTCTTAAACCTTAGATTACCTTTGTTCAGCCCGCACTCTTGGGTTCCGTAGATTTTTAGTTTGAACTCTATTGTTAAGTGCATTTATATCTATCCTGATAGATATTTTCCACTCTGATTGTAAGATACAAAGACTTGCGTGGATATCTGTCATTATATTATGTCAGTTCATATATGCTTGGTCCTGACATAAGATGCTTGCTGGATAATTTCTCTTGTTTTGCAACTATTTTTTCTACTTGCAGGGCCCAGAGATTAGAACTGGTTTTCTGAAAGAAGGAAAGCCCATACAACTAACAAAGGGTAAAGAAATTGTTATCACCACAGATTACACTATAAAGGGTGATGCCAACATGATATCTATGAGCTATAAGAAATTAGCTCAGGATTTGAAGCCCGGCAGTGAGATACTCTGTTCTGATGGAACTATCACACTAAAGGTACTGTCTTGTGATAAAGAGGCAGATTTGGTTCACTGTCGCTGTGAGAATTCTGCAGTTCTTGGTGAGAGGAAGAACGTTAATCTACCAGGAGTGATCGTGGATCTTCCGACTCTAACAGAGAAGGACAAGGAGGATATATTACATTGGGGAGTTCCTAACAAAATCGACATAATTGCTCTTTCCTTTGTCCGCAAGGGTTCTGACCTTGTAGAGGTCAGGCAACTTCTTGGAGAACATGCAAAATCTATTCTTCTGATGTCTAAGGTATGTTCTTGTTGTCATATTCATATGCTCGCCAATCTCCATATACAATTTGTCTTCTGGGTTGGGGTCAAGTCATGTATTTACCCTTGGATTACTTCTAGGTGGAGAACCAAGAAGGCGTAGCAAATTTCGACGACATACTTGCAAATTCAGATGCTTTCATGGTGGCTCGAGGGGATCTGGGAATGGAAATTCCCATAGAGAAGATCTTCTTGGCACAGAAAATAATGATTTTCAAGTGTAACATACAAGGGAAACCAGTTGTGACAGCAACTCAAATGCTGGAATCAATAATCAAGTCTCCTCGTCCCACTCGAGCAGAAGCCACCGACGTCGCAAATGCGGTTCTTGATGGCACAGATTGTGTGATGCTCAGTGGGGAGACAGCCGCAGGTGCGTATCCAGAGCTAGCAGTCCAGACGATGGCCAAGATCTGTTTGGAAGCAGAATCCTATTTGGACGATGCAGCTGTGTTCAAAGGAATCATGGCAACAGCGCCGGTTCCCATGAGCGCGGTGGAGAGCGTCGCGTCCTCGGCCGTGCGAACTGCCAACTCCGCTAGAGCTGCGATCATCCTGGTGCTAACCAGGGGAGGGAACACCGCGAAGCTCGTAGCCAAATACAGGCCTGCAATGCCTATACTCTCAGTCGTGGTTCCCGAGTTGAGGACAGATGCAGATTCTTTTGATTGGTCGTGCAGCGACGAGGCTCCTGCGAGACACAGTCTTATCTGGAGAGGATTGATTCCAGTGTTGAACGCTGCGACCACAAGGGCATCTGATTCCGAATCCAACGACGAAGCTGTTGAATATGCAATTGAGTATGCCAAGGCCCGTGGACTATGCAAATCTGGAGATTCAATTGTGGCTGTGCTCCGCATCGGGGTTGCATCAGTCATAAAACTGCTGACAGCCAAATGAGCAGTTTTTGGTGACATAGTTCTTCTGAGAGAGTTTTCATCACCAATTAGTTCTGGTAACATATAGATTTTGTGTTCCTAAATGGAACAGGCTTGTTCTTTCTTTCAGACTTTTGAGTCCGCTCATCATAGCTTTATTATTTGAACTTTGAAAGCATTTACCGTTCATATGAATCATGTTTGTCATTAACATCATGGTGGCTCGGTTTTAGACGTAATGCTCAATTAAATGAAGGCATTAATGTAATATGCATTATTTAACCTAAAAATGAAGATATCACTTCTTAGCTACTAATGTAAATTTACCATCCGCTTTGTTTTTTCAACCTTTCCTGTATCCATACCTACTTGCTCCACATCGCATGGATAGGAAAGAAATAGAATGATCAGAGACCTTCGCGAACTAATGCTCTTGAGCAAAGAATTTAAGCATTTTTTACCAGACAAGTTGAGAAGAAGATGCGGAATGGTAATTCCGGAATGTACCATGCACATGAGTAAATGGCATAATATGTACAAAAATGGCACCACGAGATCTGACGCAGTGGAGGACTATTGGACATGCATGCATTCAGTTCTCATTGGAGGGATTACTTCCAGAGGCGGCAGAGTTATCACCACTGCCCTGAGACCCTGAAATAGAGATCAGGCCATCGAAACTGAATGGCCATGGGACCGGTATCCACAGCCTCCGCTGCTGCTGCCTGTCATTGCCGCCTTCTCCTCCGCTGCCAGTACCAGCTTCTGGCCGGCTGCCATTGCTGCCGGCACTCGGAACTTTTGATTCGTCAGCAGGCATTTGGTGTCTACAAACAGGACATGAACTGTGGAGTTCCAGCCATGGCAGTATGCAGTCACTATGAAACTTATGCTTGCAGGGCATCTCCTTAGCCTCGGCGCCTATCTCGAAGTCTTCTAAGCAGACTGAACAACTCATGTCCGTGTCAATTTTCACAGTAGGCATTGCATCCACTGCCTCCTGCTGGGCCGGAGGCGTCCCATATTGGTTCGGATCGTTCTCGGCCAAATGCTGCAGCAGGAGCTCCAATCCAGGCCCCACGTAGTAGTCGCCCAAGGACACGCCCATGGTGCTGCCACGGTTTGTGCTCGGTGTTTGGTTCTGGTTTTGGTCCAAGGATCCTTGGAGTATTATGGTCTGGTTGAAGGGGTTCATGAAGATGACACGCTCCCTCTCCCTCTCCCTCTCGCCCTGGGAGCCATCAGATTCCGTCCTGCTCCCTTCGCGCAGGGCCTGCAACAACTGAAGGAGGGCGGAGCTCCTCCGCCGCCTCCGCAGGAGGGCCTCCAGCTCGCGGTCCCTGTCGGAAGAGTCCTCCTGGTGGGCCCTCCGGCGGCGCAGGCCGCCGCCGAGCATACCGAACAGGACCGGAGCCCACAGGGACATGTCCTGCTCGGATCCGACGTCGTTCGACGCATTGCTTTCACCTCTGCCATCCATCTCCTCCACGAACCCGCTGTCGCAGCGAGGGCATTTGATCTCCACCTCCATGACCGGATTCACCATCCTGGAGCACATGTGGCACCAGTATCTAGTGACCAAAGGCTCATCCATCGTCTCTTGCCCTCCTCTTGTGCAACACCCTTCTTGAGTCTGAACAACCACATCAGGCAAATAGATTCAGGTAAAATGGAACGGGGAGAGAATCGACACAAACGAATGCCGAACACGATAATATTTTTTATACAGGTTGATTTGAAACAGACTAGCTCTCGTAAATTGCTTCAAAGTTACAAAAAGTTCGTAGCTTTGATTTGAAAAGATTGCTCTTTTAAGCTACCACAATGTCTGAACACTGAAGATTTCACAGATGACCAGAAAAGAAGGAAATGGGAAGGAAAAAAATTGGCATTTCAATCCCGACGAACCAAAAACCTTCTGATTATAATCACAAGAAAAAACCTTTCTGATCAAAGGAGTCAACTTTTCAAGCTGAACGGTCCAAACAACCGAAATCAAATTAAAAAAGCTCCTACTTTAGATGAGGAACAAAGGAGAATCAAAATTACCTCGAAAAGAGGAGGACTTCCCCCTCAGAAATTGCCAACAAAAGAACACGCTTCTGGAATCACAACCGGAGCTGCACAAAAACTGCTGAAACTCAAATCTTGCTCTCAATCCTCACCAAGGAAAAGTCTTTTCTTTTATTTTGTTTTCTTTGTTGCCGATTCAAAACAAGACAAGTAAAAAATGAAGGTTTAAATATGGTCATAAAGCTGGCCGGAAGAATCCAGAAGGCGAGATAAGAATCCTTCTTCCCACCATACTGTCAAAAACTGGATTGGACACGTAACACGCCGTTTCAATATTAAAATTCTCGCATAATTTTTTATTAAAACAAGCACCTTGGAGAAGAGAGACGGAGAGCAGGAAGAAAAAAAAGGGAAAAATACCTTTGAAAGAAGGAAGTTTTCAGACAGGGGCAAGTGGTTCAGACGGATGAGAGCAAGGAAACCAGCAAATTAATGGACATCTCCTCCCTCCCCTTTCTCATCTTTATATTTTACTCCATCCAGCGTTAATTTTAGTACTTCCAGGAAGTGATTTGTTGTTGTCCTTTTACTATTTATATATTCCTTTTTACTGCACCTGTTCATATATATATATATATATCCAGTGTAAACTTTTCTGTACCTACCCCCTATTTTAGTCCCTTGCATAGAGATTCATGGAGGTGGTGGTTTGTGGTAATAAGTTTTTTTTACCATCTCTCGTTTTTTTAGATACAACTACTCTGAGCATTGATTGGGGATTATCGAAAGAAGAGACAATTGGATTAATGACTTGCTCCTCTGGTCGTTGCATTCAATCCAGAATAGAATACATCAGCTATCAACAACTCTCTTCCAGAAGCTTCTGACTTGGACAAGCATATCTCGCACTGCGATGCCATTGGACGAGGTCCCTTGGCCCACAATACATGACAAAAGGGTAAGACGGCAGAGTCAGCAAGGTGATGCCAACCAATGGTTGGTACTTGGTACTTGGTGGGGTTGGTTTTCATGCATGCATCCTTTTCCAACTTTGCTAATTTCTGTAGGTCTACTGAAAACGTATATTTTTTCCCCCACAAGCATTTTAGAACGCATCTTTGATTCGTTCTTATCGTTAGAATTGGAATTGTTCATAAATCCCTGTGTTGTAACTGAAATAAAAGGAATTGATCACATATGCTGCATAATTTTGAAAGAAAAAAAGTAAATTATACCCCCAAATTCTCATCTTTTTTTTCGATTATGGACATAATAAATATAAAAAGAAAAAGAAAAAAAATCAAGTGCAAAAAAACCCATTATCGATTCAATTAGTAAATATCTTGTTTCGTAAAAGGCGGAAGATACATATCTGAAATTAATAAAAATTTTGTCGTTGAGAGATGAAAATAATCTCTACTTTCTGTATCATTTATCTTGAATGCAAGGACCATACTAATTAACTCTTACAAACAAAAAGAGGACATACTTGTTTTTACACGGTAGAAAGTAGAAACCATACTAATAATAAGGTAGTATATTTGTATATTGTCTAAGTTTAAGTTGCCATGTTGGTAAGACTTTGAACTTGTTAAAATATCTTACTATTCAACATCTTTTTTTTTTTTTGCAGTACCAATTAAGCATAAATCTTACAAATTACGTTTTTACGGGCTGCTATTCAAACCTTCAAAGTTTTTTTTAATGACTAAACATTGAGTTGTCCCCAATTACTCATCTTACGTGCCGAAAGAGATCAGACATACAAATAAGACATCAAAAAATTTACTGACTTCTGTCAATCAAACTAATAAACCCAGCTTAGTCTTTATCCACAACAGTGGGGTCAAACATTCAGCAAGGACCTCTATTTGGCTTGATTCGATGCTTACCTTCCAAAACATGACAAATGGATGATAGCTGTACAAATGGCCTACATCTGCACAATACTGCGTGAATCATAACTCTTCCACCATGGATAAGCAATCAGGAATCAATGTACGATTAGTTCATCGACATGGCTTTTGCTGAAAACCATCTTTTAGTTTCCACATGTAGAAGTGTCATAATGCCCTCTTGAAGTTGAATGGTGTTACTCATCCGTGCATAAAGTACTCTGAGCACAGGATTATTGGACAGCTTGTGCAGGAAAAGAACTCTGAGCACAGGCAGCAGTGGTGGATTTCGCTTCATCAATCAGATTACACACAGAATCTACCTTATGATGGACGATCATCAATGAAGCGGAAAACAACATCCGGGCACAAGTTGAATTGTATTGTAGAAGGAAAAATATGCACAACAGAATTCTAAATGGCCACCGGGCAAGACCCCAGAGTCATGAGAGAGTCTTTATCTGAAAGAGGTCAGCATTATAAAGCTTAAAAAAAAGAGCCTGTTGAGTTTTATGTTGCAAGTTTCTGGCTCTCTAAGTCTGCAGATTGATGCTGGAACTCTACATTGAAGCACAGCCACGATCGAGAGCATTGTGGAAGTTACTGTGTTCTTAGTGCTTTAGTCCAACCAATTTTTAGTCTAAAGTCTCAAGGAACAGATGTAGCGCCAGGAACCCCATCTTCGGCATTGACAGAAAGAGACGTTCCTAGAATGCCTGATGGGTTCATTTCCAATTTCATGGTCATTACATTTCCTGGCCGTGTTGGTAAATATTGAGGGAGACAGTGATGAAAAAAATCAGTTTGGCATGTTTCTGTGCTCCAAGGTTAAACATTTAAGCAAACCAATTTCACAGACATATCATCACAAAAGTTAAAAAAGTTTCATAGCAAAGATACTTGCCGTTGTAACATGCCATTGGCTTTTGGGAACAGCAAAGCTTTGCCATGCATTATCCTCCTGTTGGCCAGCTGAATGCATCCAGTTCTCTGTATAAATATGCATTAA
This sequence comes from Pontederia crassipes, assembly GCA_030549335.1. Taxonomy (NCBI): domain Eukaryota; kingdom Viridiplantae; phylum Streptophyta; class Magnoliopsida; order Commelinales; family Pontederiaceae; genus Pontederia; species Pontederia crassipes. Next base: position 7,721,279 of record CM060188.1, on the reverse strand, counting down.
AACTGAGACAGCAGTAAGATTATATGTGCTCAGACTAAAAAATTAACGTGTACGATCCCATTTAAAATGCAATCTTACAGTAGATATGTAGCATCTTTCATCCCATTTTAATCTAATGGCTATTGTATCACAAGAGTCCAAATCAATAAAGCCATCAGACTGCATTAGACACTAGTGATATTAGCGATATTAGCATTGATGAGACTAAGTATATAATTACTCAAGAACATGTAAGAAAAGATGAATAGTGCTTACTACTTTCTGATGTGAGAGAATCTAAAAAGAAACGGGGATGTATCATATGTCTAATTTTCTGTTTATTTGATTTAATCCATCATCTAAATGCTTTTCTTCAGGACAGGAATATCCTAGTCAGTAACTGTACATTTTCACAGAGGAGAAAAGCAACAATAGAACAACGGAAATTATTAGGTCAATGATGTTAACTAGCTTCTTGGATGGCAGAAACATTAGTTAACAGTGAGATGGTATAACAAATAATGGATGCAAATCAATAGCCTGGAAGATGTATGTTCTCTTCCAAGCACACGTGAGATTAATTTGAAAGCTATCAAAGGCATAAGATATAAGAACAAACAATTTTATAAGGCTTTCTGCTCATCGCATAATAGAACTTTGTAGAGAACATCAGAAGATGTTCACTTTTTTTGACTGCATACCATAGAAACCACTTCACTTCATTCTCCATGGAGGCCTCAGATGCATCCGAAGAAAAGATTGCCAGAGACAAACCCTTTTCTGATGACAATGGCAGATTCATTTTAGAACTTTATAATCACAAAGACCGAAAGAAGTAGAAGTAATCTAAGTATAAAGATAATAGTATACTACAACAATTTAGTAAAGTGGTTCATGTGTCAATGGAATCATTGTTCATAAAAAGAATCAAACAGTGGCGTATCCTGGAGTTAGTATTACTCAGGTTAATTAAGCTGTATTTCGTATTTTTGGTTTAATGTGGAGCCGAAGTTGCAATACATATTCAAGTACTGTATTAGAAAATCAGTTTTCAAACATAAATCCTTTCTGGAATATGATGAATTAGATATTAAATCACATAATTTGGAGCATATATACCTACTATGATTTGGATTCATTATTAACCAGGAATATTCTTTTTGACGACGATGTAAAAGGAATCTTTCGGAGACTATCATTTTCTTAATTACTGTAACTAAAACAAGGAAGCTCAAACAAGATATTATAACAAATACACCAGTAGTCTAATTCTAGATCCTTGAAGATGATATTTTAAGATCAGAAACAGCAAGTTCAATAGTGAGCCACAAGAAAAATTTTTTTTTCGAGAGGTGCCTCAAAGAAATATATAGATAAACTACGTGCATTAGTGACACGTACTGTTTTTTGAACCCTTAAAGAAGTCAACTAAGCTACAGACTTTGAAAGGCCAAAGAAAAAATTAATTATATAATAAACATATTAAAAGATAAATTAATTATTCTGTGTGTGTATGAAATCATATATTTAGCCAATGCAAATATAAAACTACCTCTGGATAGAGTTTAATTTTTATGATTTATATCTTACCTTTTGTGATAAATCTAATAAATTACTGAGTTGAAAAGTAATTCAAATAATTATAATAATAATTAAAGATGTTGTGGCCACTCTTTAATTATTCAAAATCATAATTAAGTCATATGACATCTTTTTTTTATTTGGACAAATGATTAAACATGTATCATTTTAATGAATAAATGATACCTATATATTTAATTTGTGCTTATATCATAACATTGCTTTAATTGACAATATTCTAACTTATAGAAATGTTAACAATTATTGTCAATAAACTTTCTTTTAACTTTAAGTTGTAATATGAACTTTAATGGACTTCCTTCAACTCTTAGCAAACATGAACATATTGAAATGAAATCCATTAAATTATGTAACATTCAACCTCAAATAAGAAGATGAATTGAATAATTCAATTAATGCTTTGAGGAGAAACAAATGTGATTTCATAAATATCATCATACATAATATTTGAATTCTTTGAAGAATGACGTTCGTATGATATTTTTCATTCATCATGTAAATATATATAATAATATTGATGCATTATATATAAAAATAACTATAAAATTCATTCATATCAAGACAAGTAAAATTAGCTCCGATACCAATTGTTAGAAATTTATAAGCAAAATTAGATTCTTAAAGGGTTATTTCCATAAACTACCCCTAAACTATCGCGATTTTTCACATCTAATCCCAAAGTACGAACTAATTTTTCTTTATCCCTAAACTATCACAATTTTTTCAATTTGATTTTTTTGTCGACTTCCATTAAATTTTCTGTTAACTTCATTATGAAAAGTTGAAATTACCCCTCCATCAATAACCCGGGCTAAGTTTCTGCAAACTCAAGATAGGTTCCATAATGTCCCTACATCATGTTCTCCTTCACAATTTTTGTCCTAATTTTTTAGGCTTTTAGGTGTTAAAACATTAGTCTCGTGTCATGAACCAATAATTCAATATAAGGAGCCCAACAACATAGGTTCGAGTTGTTTTTCCTCCGCACAAATAGTAATTTCCTTTTGTTGTCATCGTCTCATGCCGCCCCAAGTTGCTCTGATGTCCTGGGTATGTGGAGGACTAACCGATGCTCTCTTTTGTGCCTCGATGCTGTAAGATAAGAGGAGGAAGAGAGGTTGTAACAGGGGTTGAATAGTTTGAGGTCATGGGTATTCATAGGGGATTAAATTCTAAACTAATCACTAATTAAGACTTATTTAATTCTAATTCGGTTTTAATAAAATAAACTTTCTGATTTAAATTAAATCCCAAGACTAAATCTAATCCAACTTATTTTCTAACTAATATTAATTTTCTTTTCTTCCCATCTCTTTACAATCAAATTCCCAAACTCATGCATAATCTTTTGATTTTCAAATTACATTAATCAAATAAAATATTTACATTACGTTTTTGAAAGCCTGGGGCATTTATGAATAATTAAATACGATATTCATTGATAAAATAAATGCCCAATTGAGGAATTCTCGATGCTCAGAAAGGTAAAAGAATCGGATCTTTTGATGAACAGACTATAACGAGCATAAAATGGACAGCAGCGAGAAGATTTCTGATTCAAAATCTCAGTTCCGCAGAAGATTTCATTTGCAGAAGGACCCTATTTGCAGAAGCGTTTCCGATGAGTAGATTTACCAACCTCTCTTGATGGCGTTAACGGAAGCTTGCAGAAGAGCTGGAAGCCTCGATATGGCTTCAGTATCCAACGTCCGGCCGACAGTGACCACGCCGGAAAATGAAGAGTTATTATCCGGTGACGATGGCTGGGATTTTTGGAAGGTGGTGAGGCGCGTTACGAGCTTCTCCATGACTGGGCTGTGGTCGACTTCTCGTGAGCAATGGCATTGGGACGGCCTTGGAAATTAATAAGATTTCGAATTGCCCTTCATAATTTCAGAGTAACGGAATTTCCCATCGCCAAACAAAATGGGCCGGTGAATTATTTTCCATAATTTCGACTTTCGAGGATATAAAACGATTAAAATTAAATCATCTCTTTCTCAAAGATGGCGATCCGAAGCAATCTTTTTTATCAATCCAAACCTGCTCGTTAGTTTAATTCACTAATTAATTAAAGGATTTAATGGGTCCTCCCCCTCTCCCCCATCGGCGCCCGTCAGATGGCGATCCGACGGGCGCGGTTTTGAATTTTGTTTTTTTAATCTGTTTTTTGTTTTTTCAGTTTTTTTTGTGGTTTTGTTTCGATCCGAGTGGTCGCTACCCCTGCCCTAGTTCTCTGCAAGCAGCCGACATCCGCAGGCGCTGTCCGCAGCCGTCCATCGCCGTCGGGAGCCGTCCATCGTTGTTCCTCGCAGGCCGTCCGCATATTCGTCCGCAGCTGTCCGTCACCGTCCGTCTGTCGTCCGTCCGCCGTCTGCGCCCGGTGATTCACCGTCCATTGCCTTCCGCAGGCCGCCGCAGCCATTCGTCGCTGTCCGTGCCCGCGTCCGTAGGCGTCCATCGTTGCCCACGCCCGATGATTCGTCGTTGGTAGTGAAATTGAGGAGTGTAGTGATAACTTATTGATTTTGTGGTCAAAATTTATATTTTTCAATTTTTTGTTTAACTCCTTAACTCACTCTTTACTGTAGTACACAGATCAATTGTAGTAAACCCTAAATGCACAGTGATTTGAAGCCAAATACTCTCTAAGATAATCTAGACTAATCCTACTTCTAGTGGAAAAAATAGGAAATTAAAAAGAATGGAAAACATATTTTTAATTTTGGCAAAAAAGATAACTATTTTTGGACTTTTGGAAAGTTATCTGAACTGAAGTGTAAATACTAAACTAAGGGTTAAAAGGATTTATCTATCGATGAGGAAGGTTCTCCTAGGAGTTGGGGTTCATCTAATTTAGTTATGGATGGAATGAAACAAGTTATCAATTTTTAGTTAAATCTGATTCAATCTTAACATGACTGCTCTCACAGCTGAATTTGTCCAAAACTAATCATTATATTCTCATATAAATATTAACTAGATTGAATTAGAGAAGGATCCCCACTAAATATCAAGTTATCATTAGACTCAAACTCAAGTTCCTTGCTGAATTTTGACAATTTAGTGAAATCTGAAATGATAACAATCAATTGCACTTTGAATATGAAGGAATTACTTCAATTAACTAAACATGAGTGAAATTAATCTAATATTAGTGCTAATGTTTCTTGATTTATCTCTAAACTATAAGAGGATTTTAAATCAGTCTCTCAGCTGCAATGAAAATGAAATCCACATTATCACTAATGAATTGGATATAATCAGCACATAATTACATATGGGAACTCAGCACATGCAATTGCTTCTTGGTCCATCTCTGAAAAGCAAGAAAATCTTAAGTTCACTTCTCAGTGATTAATGGATTCAGGGGTTTAACAATAGCGAGACGGATTCCTCAAATTTCAGGAAATCAACAAAGGAAATTCAGAAATCAGCATTGAAGAGTTGCAACAATTCAGGGAATTAAACCTTGGAAGTACCATTGTCCCTTGATTCATTTCTGAACAAGGATGAAACCATAAGCAACATCCCAATTATAAATTCAATCAGGGCTCCACAATGGCAGAAATAGATTCAACAAAATTCAGAAATTAGAAATGGGAAAAACAGATTTCAGAAATAAAAAAATCAGATTCTTAATTGGAGATTGGATTTAAACTTGTCACTGGTTATTAATTCATTTCTAAACAAGAATATATCAAAAGACAACATCTCAGTTGTAATTACAAATATGATCTCACAATGTCAAGATTAGAATCCAAGGAATTCAGAATTGTAAAAACAGAAATCAGGAATGCAAACCAGAAATCAGATTTCAATGCAGGAAATCAGATTTGTTCATATCACATCCATAACTAATTAGACTACTACCCTATCCTAGGAGAAATGAGATTTAGCTCCTCATAATTACAAAGTTTGATACAAAATAGAAGAAGAAATTAATACAAAACATCATGAATTGAAGATCTGTCGACAGAAATCTGGATGTTGCAGCACTTCTTCTCCCTCCTTCCTTCCTGTTCAGAGCATTGAAGGCATCAAAGATATTAGGATGGCAAGTGAATGAGGTCAGAAATCAAATGTGGATAAGATTTTATAGGAATGATAACTTTGGTGCCAAAATCGATAACTTCATGCCATAAAATGATAATTTGTCATAAGTTTAGTTGTGGTTATCCAAATGTGATCAAATCAGAACAATAAGGAGTTAGGACAATAATATAATGATTGCCTAATGCTTTTATGCAGAATTGATAGTTTTGCACATCGAAATGACAGTTTTGCCCTAAAACGATAACTTGACACTAAAAAATGATAACTTGTGAAATGGAATGATAATTTTGCACAAGTTAAAATATGATAATTCAAATATAAATAATTCATGATGGCAGGGGATTTAGGGCAAGATAATCACTAGAAATCAACTCAAATAGAAAAATGATAACTTTACACATTGGAATGATAACTTGCCCAAAATATGATAACTTGGCATAGAATTATTATTTTTATGGATTTTAGCAATTCAGAACCTCTATGCACATGGAATTAAGTATAAAATGAGAAAGATCAGCTAGTTTCATAATTCATGCATTCCAAACATATTTGGCCAAAAGTTAAGCAAAATAAGGGCTTGATATGGGTGAATTGACTAGAAAATGGGATAAAAACCTATTGTGATCAGCTAGTGATCAGCCGTCCGCAGGCGTCCATCGCCGTCCGTCCACGCTCGGTGAATCATCGTCCATCGCCGTCCGTCCGTAGGCCGTCCGTAGTCGTCCATCGCCATTCGCGCCCGGTGAATAATCGTCCATCGCCGTCCGTCCGTAGGCCATCCGCAGCCATCCATCACCGTCCGTCCATCGTCCGCACCCGGTGAATCGCCGTCCATCACCATCCGTCCGTCATCCGTAGCATTCGTCGGACTAGTCGCCGTCACCCGAGATCACCCGACTATCGCCCGAGGTATTCTTCGACTGGTTCTCCTTCGTCACTTCAATTCCGATTGGACGAGTACAAAGCTAAACCTTCATTGTATCCTCTCGTAGACTCGCCCGAGGCATCATTCGTCGAATTTGTGGCTCTTTGTCCATTCGTGCTTGGCGTCGGGCGAGTTGGTATATGGTTTGCCTTGATCCTCTCCTTAAATCTAATTTGAATTTTCCTTTGAGAATTTTGGACTATTGAAGTTATCATATGCCACTCAGTTTTCGTTTTGGTGAAATTAAGATTGGAGCAGACAATTGCATGTTAAATCTTAGTTCTCTTGTGATATGCTTTCACGTATTAATTATTCTTTAGTTATGTTAGTTCTTAGTTCTCTTATGTGAATACAATTGCATGTTAAATCTTAGTTCTCATATGTGAATACAATTGCATGTTAAATGGTAGTTCTCTTATGTGTATACAATTGCATGTTTTTAGCTAAAAGGGCTTGGAGATGGCGGCACACTCTTATCGTGATATTACTATTGATGATTATGAGAATTCAAATAATGATGAAGTGCACATAGATTATGTGAAATCCTACGAGATACCGAAATCATATATTGGCATGACATTTGACACCGATGAGAAAGCGTACAAATATTATAACATGTATGTCAAATTAGTTGGTTTTTCTATTAGGAAACAGCTTTGCACAAGTCCAAGAGTACGTGAAATATAATTAGCCAGTCTTTTATTTATTCCAAAGAAGGACATAAGAAAATGAAAGAAGGTGCTGAAAAAATGCCTACACAAAGAAGAGAAGTTAGAGATGATTGTCAAGCCCACTTATATGTTGGTCTGGAAAAGGATGGAAATTTGGTGATTAGAAGATTTGTAGAAGAATATAGCCATCCCTTAACTACTCCTTCAAAGGTAAAATATTTACGCTCACAAAAAGAATTTAGGGCAACTTTCAAGAAAGCTATAGTGAACCTACATGAGTTTGGTATGGGGCCATCAAGAATAGTTAGAGCTCTTAATATATTCGGCGAACCTCTCATAATAGCGCAAGACTGTATTGACCATTTGAGGACGAGAAGAAAAGGTCAGCAATGAATGCCTAAATATCATATCTGCTTTTCAAAGTAAGATAAATGTTGATCCAGGCTTCTTTCATAAATGGGAATTGGATGGAGATGATACTATTTTGAATTTCTTTTAGGCTGACGGAAGGTCGAGGGATGATTATTTGACATTTAGCGATGTTGTTGTATTTGATACAACATACCGTACAAATAACTTAAAAATGTCATTTGCTCATTTTACCGGTGTAAATCATCATAGAATATCATACTTATTTGGTTGTGCCTTACTTTCAGATGAGACAGAAAAGATATTTGTATGGTTATTTGAAAAATGATCCGAATGCATGTTTGGAAAGCATCCAAAATGTATTATTACGGATCAAGATATTGCTATGGGAAATGCTATCAGTAAAGTATTTCTTAACACTAAACATATTTTTTGTGCATGGCATATTGCTAGGAACGGAATGTCTCACCTACAAGATTTGTATGCAAAATCTCAATTTAAGGAAGATTACAATAGGTGGCTCTATGATTCATCAAATGTAGATAAATTTGAAGATGGTTGGAGTTCTTTGAAACAAAAGTTTGACATTCCTGATAGACACTGGTTGGAGATCATGTACAATAAACGTGATCAATGGATAGCATTGTATTTTGAAGACGTTTTTACTGCAGGTATGCGTACCACGCAACGAGCAGAAAGTATTAATACTTTTTTTGATGGATATGTAAACACGAACACCTCACTTTCAGATTTTGTACAACAATATGATAGAGCTGTCCAAACTCATCGTGCACTTGAAGAGAAAGAAGATTATCGAACTATGAACTCCTCGCCGGCATACATTTCGAAGCACCCTTTAGAAGTTCATGGTGGAAACATTTATACACATGTTGTTTTTTGTAAGTTCCAAGAAGAATATGGTCAAGCGATTAACATGTATGCTCACAAAATATACAAAGATGCTCACAAAGTTGTATACTCAGTTTATCCTGCGAATGGTATTGATGAAGGCAAGAATATGGTGGAATTTAAACATCTCGATGAAATGTGTATAAGTTGTTCTTGCAAAAAGTTTGAATAGGAAGGGTTCTTATGTTCTCACATTTTGAATGTTCTTCACAAGAAAGGGGTTGGATCCATACCTGAGAGTTACGTATTTCATCGTTGGACGATAAATGCAAGACATTCAAATGCACATGCAATTTATGATAACTTATCTTCTAGTAGTGATTTCATAACCTCAATTCAAAAATTAGGCTGGCAAAGTAACCTATGGAAGGTAGAAGAGATGGAATTGAAATCTGTAAGACACTTACAATTCGGTGCTCCATTGATCAACGATGTTATAAAAAAGATGAGAGCATTTGATCTTGAAAACGTAGTTGTGGGTTCAAATGATACAGATATAGGAGGAATGCATGCAAGTCAATGTGCTACCAATGAATTTATTGCCAGTCAATCAAGTCTGATTAATTTACATGAATCTCTTTTCATCATACGTGATCCAGTCCATGTGAAATATAAAGGTAGGCCAAGAAATGTTGGAAGGATTAAATCCGGCATTGAAAAAGAATCTAAGAAGCGTAGCTGTGGCCATTGTGGAAAAAATGGACACGACAAAAGAACATGTTCTCTGTTGAAGGTAAATTATTTTTTGTAATGTTCATTGTTTTACATATTTATATTCAACTAATTGATTCCAATTCATGAATAAGAATCGGAAAGTCAGGTTTAGTGCAACATTGACAGTGGAGAGAGTGATTCTTCCTCTACGTAGATGGTATTTTCTTATAATTCATTTTTCCTATTGGTAGAATGTATCCATTTTCTTATAAGCTACTTCAACCCAGTCACCTAAGCGTTCCTTTTATCTTCATCCTCATATAGCAAACAAGTTGTTTACAATCTCACTTATCATGTTGTTTTATTATGAGTTTAAATATAATAAGTCTTGTGTTTTTTCATGTGCAGCCCATGCATCAATCGGTGAATCTTTATGGCTACATATCAGTGAATCTATGCATCTATCAGTGAATCTTGCTTCTTTGTTGCATCTCTATAATCAAGTTGAATTCGTTGTTGGCCAGCTGATAACTAGGATCCATGATGCAAGTTATTCTTCTGAAACTGTTGAATTGGTGTAGCTGAAACTAGTTATTCTTCTTATTTTGTCAATGTGCTACTAAGTTGTTTATAATGTCCAATGATGCATAGATGAAGACTGATATATTTACAATGTCTCTTGGATGTTGCAGAATCCTGATATCTATGTATACCTTTCTGTTCAAGTAATTGGTCCAGTAGTTCCTCTTTGTCAATATGAAGCCAAACAAGAGATTGGTGCAGTCCTTTTCTTTGTAATAAAAGTTGACATACATTTTTAGTTCAGACCCCTTATTTGGACAATTTTAAATCTTCTGTTTCGATAAGTCTAAAATTGTGATTTTGTTCTCAATGTAACTCAACAAATCAGATGCTTTGATGGCTTCCATGGATAGAACTGGAGGTTGGGCAATCTATTTATTGTCAATACGTTAAGAGAAAATGAGACTAGTTCTTGGTAACAAATAATAAGTTCTACAAACTGCATATAACTGTAAGGTCATGTTTCAAGGTGTTTCAAGGTCTTGTTTCACGCTGCTTTCCACTTTGGAGAATCCCTTTTTACTTTTGGTGTTCTACATGCTCTATTCAATTGTATCACAGTGCACTAACTTGGAAGAAAAATAGGGAGATAAGGTTTCTATGGAATACTGGTTTCTATACAGCGTATGATTGTCTTATGAAATAATGAAAATATGAAGCATCCGAAAGCCGATATTTTGAGGGGGAGAGTGAAGGATTAGAGAGTTCATGATACAAGCTTTAGTTAAAGTGTGCAATTCCTTGCTAGTTGTTAATCAATTCTCATCCGATATGTAGCCATAAAGATTCTAATGCTGTGAAGATTCTAAGGTAGTTGTAGCATTGTGATGGAGGGAGGCCCCCCCTTCTGTTATCTAATTTGTTGTTCTTTCCACTTCACTGAGTTAGGTATGTACAAACATCCATATTAGAGCAAATTAGAGAATTGCATATTACAGAAGTTAGGCACATACAACCATCCATATTAGAGTAACATCCACTACATTACCAAGACATATATAGCTAGTAGCAATACAATTAAACAAACAAATTTACACATGATATTCGCTCCATTCTTATTAATCCTAACTTCATCGTCATTTAAATTTGCAGCCTCCATTCTATCAATTTTTCGTAACAAGCAATTAATAACTTGTGTATGTCTCGATTCAAATGATGGATCTAACCATCTGAAGTACGTGCAAGCTCGATGTTGCTGCAAGATCAATCACAAAAAACAACATTAGATTAGGAAGACAACATTTGAACCGAAAGCAATCAACCAAGGAATTATCAAACTAACCCTGTAAAATGGACAATCGTAAAACCGACGTCTGGGGTTTCGTTCGGTCCAAGATGTTTTTATTATTGCATCTTCTTGACAATGACATTTAGGCCACGCCATTGCCCTAACCCTACCTGCACATATTGGATCACGACGTCATAACACTAAAATTTTATAGCAACAATGTCCTAAAGTAACTCACCCAACCAATGGCGGAGCGCGGCGGGGCAGTCTGAGCGCGACGGGGCGGGGTTGGAGCGCAGCGGGGTGGGGTCGGAGCGCGGCAGGGCGGGGTCGGAGCGCGGCGGGGCGGTGGCGGAGCACGGTGGCAGAGTGCGTCTGGGGCAGTGTCGGGGCCACGGGGCGGGGGCGGAGCACGGTCTGGGGCGATCGAAGCACGGCGGGGCGGGGTCGGAGCGTGGCGGGGTGGTCGGAGCGCGGCGGGGTGGTCGGAGCGCGGCGGGGCGGTCTGAGCGCGGCGGGGTGGGGTCGGAGCGCGGCAGGGCGGTGGTGGAGCACGGCCGCGGAATGCGTCTGGGGCGGTGTCGGGGCCACGGGGCGGGGGCGGAGCGCGGCGGGGCCGTGGCGGAGCGCGGTCTGGGGCGGTCGGAGCGCGGCGGGGTGGTGGCGGAGCACGGCGGGGCGGTCGGAGCGCGACGGGACAGGGTCGGAGCACGGCGGAGCGGTCTGAGCGCGGCGGGGCGGGGTCGGAGCGCAGTGGGGCGATGGCTGAGCGCGGCGGCGGAGTATGTCTGGGGCGGTGTCGGGGCCACGGGGCGGGGGCGGAGCGCGGCGGGGCCGTGGCGGAGTGCGGCGAGGCCGTGGCGGAGTGCGGTATGGGGCGGTGTCGGGGCAATGGGGCGAGAAAGCAGATCCCGACGACGACGAAGTAGATCTAGCGAGGACGAAGCAGATCTGGCGAGGACGAAGCAGATCTTCGCGGCTCGGATGGAGATCCCGACAACGACGAAGCAGATCTGGCGAGGACGAAGCAGATCTTCGCGGCTCGGATGGAGATCTGACGAGGACGAAGCAGATCTGGCGAAGACGAAGCAGATCTGACGAAGACGAAGCAGATCCCGACGACGACAAAGCAGTTTTGCGACGATGAAGCAAATCCCGACGACGAGGAACGACTGTAGATGGCCGGCGAGGAACAGCGATGGAACGGCCGGCGAGGAACGACGATTCAGGACTGCGGACGGACGACGAGGAACGGCGATGGAACGGAGCGGATGGCTGCAGACGTCAGCTGCTTGCAGAGAACTAGGGCACGGGCAGCGAATGTGGGAGCTTATCCGCTCGGATCGAAATAAAACCACAAAAAAATTGAAAAAAAGAAAACAGATTAAAAAAACCAAAATTCAAAGCCATGGAGGACCCCCTTACATGGAAGGACCCCATTAAATCCTTAATGGAATTATTGATGAATTAATAGTTAATACAATTTCCTTTCATTAATTGAGATTCTCAGACTCATAATAACGTCTCTCTTTTTAAGATTTTAGTTATTATTGTAGATAATAATATAAAGAAGAGACAGAAAAAAGAAAGGACAAGAAGAGTTGCCCATTTTCCGAACAGCAAGATAAATGAATATGCATAATACACATCAATAATAATATAACGAGAATTTTGCCTGCTACTTAATGGACAACATATTCAAATAAACCCATAAAATAAAGTTGATCGAGATAACACTGTAAAATGTGTCAACAAGTTCGTGTCTGAATTTTTCATGAAAAAAAATATAAAAGTATTTTTAAATAATGTAAGTCATATTTTAAAAAATAAATTACAATATAAAACAAATTAATAAAAAAAGTCTAGGCACTCATCAAAATATGTTGTTTGAAACTTTTAAGTTCAAACAAAAAGAAATGTAGACACTTATCCAAGAATTAATTTATATGAAACAAATCGGCGTAATATTTAGTTACCATTTGTATAAGAACGTCATAATATATCGAACGACAGCCATTCAAAATTACTTTTGGGTCAACGACACGCAAACAACTTTTAAAACTACTAGCAAAAGATCACGACACGCAAATGTTCTGTTATGGCTCTGCTCTGTGCTCATCAGCATAAGAAACTCCTTAATGCTAGCACAAATATTCACATGTATATTTCTCTCGTGTCTGCACAAAAAGAATGTCGTAGAAAGTATTGTGTAATGGTATACTTGCATTGAATCCAGCATCACTTTTGGTACTTCTGAAAACTGACCCCATTCTGTCAACAACCTCTGGAGAAAAGCGAAACAGGTCCAGTTGGGGACGTAAGATAACAACGAAAGCGACTGGGGTCCTATTTGTGTAAACATCCTCTATATGCAGGATAAGAATGTCGTAGAAAATGGGTGCTGTACAAAACTTTGTATTATGTCGCAAGACAGAATATGCAACGCATAAGGTGGTCCTTGACTGAACAGTCCTGGCAACAAAAAGACGTCACACCTTCAAAGGCTGGCTCAATGAAATGTCGACCTGCACAATAAAAAAACATTGATTCAGAAATTCAATTACCAACATGAATCAGTTAGGATATGAATGAAAGAATAATCACGCATTCAAGGAGAGTAGTATCAAGTGTCATAGGTTGATTGTTCTGGTTTTTCTAACACTTTCTTTAAGGCGAAACAAGATTATGCATCTCCACCGAGTTTTGATCCACTAGAAGTAAAAATTCACATAACATTAGGTAAACCGGGTTAAAAAATTTTGAAGATACTTGAACCAACAAAATAATTGTGGCCAACCATTCATATTGGGAAACCATACTCTACTATGTGGCTATGTGCAATATAATTTTCCCTCTTTCCATTCTTTCCATATGGGTTTTGGGCATACTGAACAGGTGAAAGCATGGGATTCTAAGAAACTTGAGCAAATATGAAAGTCAATATAACTTGCACAGCACAGCTTCTTTAGGAAAAACGGATAAAAGGGTAAGACAAAATAAAGGATAAAAGAAAAAGTAGATAACTTAAATCATAAAGCTTACATCAATAAAATGGAAAGGCCTGTTAATATTTGTTTTAACTTTTGAAGCTTCAAATGTTGGTCGTGGCTTATGATCATGTTGAGCAATTCGAATTTCTTCCTGTGCGATCGTTGGGTGAGACTGCTATTCATTAATGTATAGTGCCAAATCATATAGAGACACAAGATGCAAATATGGTTATAATCTGACAAAGAAGAATGCTTTGAGGAAAAACCAAATTCCAATAGCACAGATTTCCAATGACAATGTGCAGAACAGGTAGACAACAAAATATAAAGCTAGGTGGTCATCGTATACCAGAAGGAAAGAAACTCCACTTTCAGATGTAAGCTATGGCGGATAACACCTTACCTCGTGGATATGTGCTTTATCCTGAGCTTCACCAAAAAGAGAAGAATAATAACCGGGATCATATACGGAGCCACCTAAGATAATATCAGATACTGAATTCTGCCTTGATATTTTATTATTAACTGGAGGATTTAGAAAACTGTTTCTCACATCAACATCGTCACGAGAAGGGCCCAATCTGTACATCTGAATCCATAGAAATGTTGAAAAAATCCTTACAGAGAACCCAATGATTTGCATAGTGAAAGCAAGTCTGAGTGAAAAGACGAAATACTTCCCATACTCATCAGGAACATAGTTCCTACAGAGAAACATGTGTAATAAGCCAAATGATATTATTTGAGACTAAATCCATCAAGAGAAAAATAGTGAGACCTAAGATCCCAGGATAGGAGGAAAGAGCATGTAACTAATAATGTGTACATTTGAAGGGGTAGTCATTTAGATATTCACATTAAGCAGAGTAAAGAAAATATATCTCATTATTGAATGCCTGTCTTTATCGGACTATGCTGGTATCTAAATATTTCAAAAGTCTGTCGATACTTTTCATGTCAATCAATCACAAGCATCAGATTGAGTGTCAAATGTGCAACAATGGCCATGATTACAAGAGAATATTGGTACCTTAACAGATCTCATGGGTGGTTATAGTTTCAAATAATTGGCAACTTAATAAGTGTTGACATCTCTCTCAAAAATATTGACTTCACCACGCATATAGAGGAAATATAGAAGTAAAAAGGAAGGGAAAAGAAAGAGAGGGCAATGGTCATGTGGTAAGTGACCAAGTGCAGAATCTGCTTTCAGAACATTGACTTGATCATTAGAAATACCTCCATAAATTCTCTAGAAAAAGAAACTTCATAACTCCTTACAGTGTAATGCAAGGTCTAAAAAAGCGATGCGGGATAGCAACAGAAAGAATACAACTATTCGAAAGCTTAAAATTTTGAGTGCATTGATGATGGTGCAAAACAAGGTTGGCTGAAGCAATCAACCTTTGGAGATAACCAGCAAAAGATGGATATCCATCTGCAGAACATCTTGCGGGCAGGAAGGATAAATGAGAACTCAAACTTCTGAAGAGAATAACTTTTATCGTAACTGGATGGGTTTACATATTTATGATGTTACAACCAAATTTTAAGCAAACCACAATAGAGAATAATAACAACAACAACAACAATAATAATAATAATAATAATAATAATAATAATAATAATAATAAATAGAAGACCATACTAATCAAAACATGTCTCCTACCCTATTTTGTCTACAAATATTTCGTCATTCAACCTAAATGCAAATTTCTCATTCTTCAGAATAGAAAATAGCCAAAGAATTGTGCATATCATGTCTGTAATACTAAATGATCTGACAAATATATGCTTACAAGTCAAAGAGCTTGTTGATAAGGTCTCACAGAGAATAACAGTCCAGGTACACCTTATGATTTTGTCAATGATATTTGTGCATATCATTCACTAAGACCAAACAAATTGAGTAAACATGACTCACAAGAGAATCGTACAGTGTGTTTAAGAACACTAAATATTTGTTTAAGTTTGCATAAAACCATTATATATCTTAGAATATTTCCAGAGTCAAGATAGTCTTCAGCTATATTTACACATAATCATTAAGGAAACTCTGTATATACTAAAAAACATTGGAAGTGAGAGTGCAAAAGAATTATTCTATCAAGGAATAATGCCAATTTTTGCTTTTTTCTCTTTTGGCTCATTCTTTTCCCTTTAATTTAACTGTGGAGCCCCCACATTATGACTCACTGGAAATTTTCAAAATTTTCTCAAGTTTAAAGCCTATTGAATTTGCAAACAACGGGATTTTTTTAACGAAGTTGAAAGAACAAACCAAATCATGTGCGAGAAAAGAATGAACCACAAAGTATCAAGCAAAATTGAACACCCAAGTAGCACCGCATAGGTCCTGCCGAGTGCCTGGCTGCTACTCTCAATTGCGACCAACGCAAACAGCGCCACCACCAGATTGATTAGCAAGACACCATTGAACAATGCACCAAGCGAACCAGTGAGCCCGCAGCCTATCTGATATATTCATCAAAAGGACTTTCAATTCACAGTCACTGGACATCTTTCCAAAAACAATATCAATTGCAACTAGAAAAGTTTTTTCACAGCATTCCTCATGTATTTAGCCAAATTCTTCAAGAAATGTCCTCCAATACTTTTGAAAAGCGAAATGTAAATAAAGTGAATCGCGCATTAAAATCGGACAACCATCTCAGAAAAGAATCTGTTTCAAAAAACCCTGTCAAGTCATATCACAAAAATACTGCATTGTGTAAATTAAGCGTTCATCATTTGGATTTCAACAAATAAAATATTTCTAGAAACGAGGTCAAAATCAGAGCTCACGAGAGATTTCAATATATTCAGCAAAATACATCAAAGTGCGTCGAAGTATGCATGAAAAATTACTATAAAGGATTCAAGCTAATGGGCGACCTTAGATCAGGAAACGGATTGGACGACGGCCCTCACCTGGACGTAGATGAGGAGGACAGCGAAGGACTGGAGGCGATCGTAATCTCTGAGGCAGGATCGAATCCCCGGGCAGGAGGAAGAACAGGGCATCCTAAAAGATCCTCAATTGTCGAAAGCATTAGATGGGAGATTCGGGGAATAAGGAGAAGAACAAGTTGATGGTCCAAGGAAGAAAGGAAAGGAAAAACAAAGAGGAGGGAGATCGCCCCCTCTTTCTTTCTCTCTCCTATTCTCTCTCTTTCCCTTCGCTTTGGAACAGTGGAATGGTAGTTGAAATAAAACCAAAATAAGACATCTGAAATTTTTCAATTTTAAAATTAAAAATGATTGTGCTACAAATATTATTTAATTAGTTAATTCATCATTCACTTGGGTATCTTTGGATAGCACAAATATTAAATTCTAACAAAAATCTATTACTTAAATTATAATTATATTTAATTTTATATTATAAACTTATAAGTCTTAATTCCAACTTCTCCTGCTCAAGTCATTTCACTCTCATTCTTTTAACTTGGTAATAATCATACAACATATTGTTTACCCTTATTTATTTAATAATAAATTACTATAATAATAACATGAGCAAAACATTTCAAAAAAAATTTAAAAAATATATAGTTTAGATTATGTTAATTATTAAGGGAGGGCAGATTTGTAACTGCCTAAGTACTCATTTTTCACTTATAAATATTTTATTCGTTTGCCTAAATAATTCGCTCTTTTTTAGAAGTTAACTAGTATGTACCCCTCCATGCGCCAATGGTATAAAACAAAATTCATATTTTTTTTAAAAAAATAAATTACATATACTCCATCTTCTTTTTTTTCTTTCCTTTTTATTCTTAATCCCTCCTTAAAAAATATTAGAAGTAAATATATCAAACAAAAGCACATTTATTTTCATATTTATAACCATTTGGATATGAATACTTTAAAATAGATAAATAATATATGTACTTAAATTATTTAGATAGGCTCATTATTCGAAGATTCTTTCGATTTTTGTTTATTCTCGTAAATTATAGCTTAATTTTATTTTTCTATTTAGATAATAATAAGTTTGTTCTTACCGTAAGTCTAATTGTCCTAAGTCTATATTTATTTTAGCACTATATATATATATATATATATATATATATATATATATGTATGTATGTATGTATATGTATATGTGTTATGGTTTTATTGTATTAGTTATTATAGTTATAATTATATCTACAGAAATTATGTCTTTTATTTTGAGATATTCTTAATTACGTTGAAATTGTACAATGACGGTAACTATCTTTAATAAATTACATAAATATATTTAATTATGAAGTATTATTAAAAAAACTCATAAATATTTTTAATTACATTTTTTATATTATATACATATATATTATTTTTATTATAAAAGATACATTGATCATAATAAAATATAATATTTAATAGAGTGATGCTTCTAACAAATTATAAAAACATTTTGATATTAATAAAATATAGTTTTTCAAATTGTTTTCCCTAATAATAATGATTCCAGCATATTAGGTGGTAATATTGATCCCATTGAGATGAGACATATGCAGACGTTCATTAACTATATGCCCTGACATTTGGAACTGAAGGTTAAGATTGTATTGTTCAACATTAGTAAAAAAGACATGTTAAAAGGACAACGTGAAAAGGATCATTGAGCTATGCCTACAAAGCTCCTAGAGGAGCGAAAATGTGTTGCTGACAGTCTTCATCAAAGGGTTGAAGCCTTGAATTAGGACGAAGGAATTGCCTTATCCTCCGCTCGCTAGTCGTTGCCGTCAAATCACTCATGCTAGGACAAGTGTCATGCCATCAAAACCCTTGGGCAAGGATAATGATGGAGGAGAGAATTTCAAGTCGCAAGGAACAAATCCAACTATCAGGACAAAGGTAAAACCCGTCGAAATAGGAGAATTGAGTTGAACCACAATGAGCATGAGGAGACTTTCACCGCTCACCATAACGGCTCGAAAGTAGATAAGGTATAGAGTACCTCAAACTATCAGAATCCCGAGATGGCCGATGAGGTGGTCTCATACTTTGTATTCGATGGAAGGGAGAATCGTCATAGTCATCTGCAACATAGAGACATTGAGTTAAGTCATGCATGTTGAACGACAAAACTCTCAACGAACATGAGGAGACTCTCGTTGTTCATTATAGCGACTCGAAGCAGACAAGTTATAAAGGATCACATCAAGAAATTTTATTCTACCCCAAGCCGTCAGAATATCAAATGACCACAAGGGCAAGGTGTTTATATACTCTGCGCTCAACGGATGGATTACTCTGTGTTGTAGCATAGAAACATTGAGTCAAGTCATCCTTGAAAATTGACGAGACTCTCCATGTGTTCTACAAAGATTTCGAAATAACTCTTTCTCCAAACTACTCATGAAGTCATACAAGAGTTGTTTTACTAAGAAGCCAAACCAAATAAGTTAACACTGCGTAAGTCTAGAAAAGTTGAAATCAACAAAGACTTGATGGACGGATAGTTGCTTGATGAAGTCAGACCGCACAAATATCGGACTCCATTGATGTTGCACAAGTAATGATTCCAAATTTGAATGAGAAATCAACAAGCGAAGCATGCAGGATGGAGGAATCATAGCGAGTCCCGAAATGACACGGACATTCCTGACGTGATGTTGGTAAAGTAGAAGTCAAGGTAAAGAAGGCAGAATCCAACTAAACATACGAAATCAAGATTGAAGACAAAGACCCCGAACCCGGACAATAACGATGGGAATGTCATCGACTTTGGTGGGGGAAATGTCACAGACATTTTTATGTGACACGACACACAAAACTTGTGACACCAGCGCCGCTCAACTTAAAGCTTTCAGCCACTCAGCATTGTACCAAAGAATATATGCTGCCACATTGCACTGCATAATATTGCGGAGTACCAAGTTATCCGTCATTGAAAATTATCTTGTAAGGTCATATTTATTAATGACCAAGTTACCCCGTAGAGTATGTCTTTTATATTTTTCATTTTGTAATAAGACTCATCTACCGATGATACATTATGGATGAGTTCATTGGAGCCTTTATGACCTAGATGTATGTTATGTTTTATCATATATAATATAAGCAAGCTTTTCTTAATTATAGTGTCTAGCCTTGAGCATGGGGGTGGCAACTCACATCGGTGACCCTTCTTGGTACCCGTAGTACCTCAGCTCCCCTTTGAACATTAAGCGCTTGCATTAGTGTCTGAATGTGCTAATACCACGGTCCCATGATGAGTCGTCCAACACTCTTGTCATGATCGTGATCGAATGCTTATAAAAGCGACTATTGACATAACCGTCTCGACCATAAATCTTTCGCTGCAAACTCAAAATAAGTTTGGTTAGATGTCCCTTTGCATAGTCGCCGCACGAGGTCTCATGTTCGAAAATGACCTCGAGAATGATCCTGAATGTGAGATTTTAGACCGCGCTCCGTCGGCCATCCGTCAACAATTTACTGACCAAGTCGAAGAAATACTTGTCGTCCGTGTGAAGAATTGAAAGGAGTATATTGTTCGATGGAGCGAAAGACCGAACGCTGACACAAGTTGGGAGACAGCCGAAGCCTTATGACAATTCAAGCAGAAGATTGAAGAATTTGAAGTTGCAGCTCCGAGAACGTCGCTGACTTGAGTGGGTGAGAATGTCTCGGAAGCTCTCCATAACTTGCTTCGTAATCATCGAGTTATCTTGTATTTTTTCTTGTTTTAGCTCACTTTTATAACTTTGTCTTATTTTCAAGTGTAATAATAATTTTGTAATATGCACTTCAGAAAAGTGCACCCCTTAGCTTATTTTTCAAGTCACAAAGAGGTTGACTAGAAACTTCATCTCTCTCAGGACCTAACAGAGTTTTTCTAGAGCATAATCACGTGTGTACTTGGTGTATAACCTCAACAGTATCTTCCATCAAAATCCTCGGCAATGATTCTGTCCTTTAGACTTTGCTTCAAATGGCCCTTTCATCAATATTTGATGATTTTGAATCAGCTCAAACTTACTGATATGATATGTCCGTCATGACAAGGTGTTTTGCTTAACTAGGGCCGAGCATATATTGATATATTAGGAGAGACTTGTTAGTGCTCCTCGAAGCCCTTTTTAATAATTCTGTGTACTCAACAAAGATTTCAAAATTTCAAAATCTAGCGTTGTCACAAAATATAACAAAAAATTTTGTTTAAATATTGAGCTCGTCTAAATGTCCCAGGAATCGAGGGAGCCAAAAACAAACCGTTACACTCGCACCGTCGGAAATATATTCGACGGACCATGTCCATCGAAACTTGACATACAGTATATTTAATATATTTTTTATTATAAGTTACCAGCCCTTGGAAAATCCGTAGGAAGCCCATATAAAAATTGTTCCTCCCATCCTTGGGCCCACATGCTCAGTTTCCCTCTCCGCCGGTGCGCGCGCTCTCTCTCCGATGCGCGCGCTCTCTCTCGGGCGCTCTTGCTTCTCCTGCTCCAGCGACTCCGGCGGCATCTTGCTGCGGCGAGGTCTGGCTTGTTCACACTTCTTTGCAGCTCCGGCATTCTCCTCCGGCATGCTCGCGTCTCCTCCGGCAAGTCTCCTCCAATCTTCCATCTACGGCGGCGGCGGCAAGGGGTGGATCCGCCCTACTGTTGGGCGGATCCAGCCAACAGATCCGACCAAGTCGGACGCCTCCGCCCCTTTCCTTTTCACTGGTGGCGGCCTCAGCATGGACAGGAGCCTGCCACGCCCCCTGCCGGGGCCGCCGCCGCTGCCCATTCCAGGTGGGAGTGGCGCCACCCCGGCACGGGGCGGAAAACGGTCGGGTCCGCCCAGAAACAGGGCGGATCCGCACCCTGCTGGGGCTGGCGCCGCCCCTATCGGCGGCGGCGCCCCTGCCCTCCAGCAGAGGCGGCCATTTTTTTGAAAAAAATATTAAATTTATTTAATTGTTAGAATAAAATCGATAAATTAAATATGTTTGTTTATGAAATTATTAATATGATGTTTGATTGATTCCGTTAATTAATTTAACATGTTTTTAGTTAATTCGTAGATTTAAACTTTATTTTTATGTTTGTTTAGATAATTCATGTTTCATTTATTTCATTATTAGAGTTAAATCTTATTTCTATGTTTGTTTAGACAATTCGTGTTTCATTTAGTTAATTATTCGAATTAAATTTTATTATTAAGGTTATTTGGATAATAAATTGAATTGAACAATATGAATGACCCATTTTCCCATGAACTGTGATATGATGTGGATGAGCAAAATGCATAGCCATGGAAGAAAAATAAAATCAGAAAAATCCATCATCATTCTAGGACTCGAGGAACGTGTGGTTGCTAAAGAATCACACGTTTCCAAAGGGAGGTTCAAATATGTATAGTCCATGTTTGGAAACAGGACCCATTTGATAGAAGGACCAGAGAATCCAACAGGCATATGTTATTAGTTAGTTACTACTAACTACACAGCATTTATCATCATTGATTACACTAAGCCTAAAGGTGGTGTGCCTTTGGAACTTAATCAGCATCCACGCCATCACGTTCAGATCCTGAGCTCCTATGGCCATCAGCAGCGGCTGGCTCTGCTGGTGCAGCATTTGCATCATGCTTATTTCCCTGCGCATCTACAGAACTGCCCTCCATGCTGCTACACACAAACTCGCCCAAGCTTTGTGCTGCACGAGGGTCAGCACTGCCTCCGAGTGGTGGAGGCATGTGCAAGTTGTGCATGCTATCAGCACCTCCATGTCTCATCCCCATTTGACCTGGGAAGGGTATTCCTTGGGATTGGTGGTGTAATTGTTGCTATTGCTGCTCCTGTATTTGTTTTGGGTTGAACTGAAGAGGGGGTCTGGCATGGAACATATGTTGTTGCATGCTGCTGCTGCTGCATGCTAGAAACCAACTGGTGGTCGGTCTGCAGCTGCTGGCTGAGAATCAATTAATAAAGTAAATTCTTCTGAAGAAGAGACTGGTACCTGAACAATTACCCTATCAGTCGTGCAGTAATACATATATAATACAGAGCCAATGACCAGAATACCTCGTGCTAATTAACATGGATGCCAAAAGACCACCAAAACGAGTGCCAAGATTATCAGAAATGTAACAGTGTATTGATGCCATTATAAACAAATATTAATTTGTGAACAGATTGGAGCAAGTACAATAAATGAAATGTGGTAAATATAAAACGCGAGGGTGCCTGAATCGCCAATTTCTCTAGGCAGAGGTATACCCATTTTCTGATAACATTCAAATGAGGGGTATGACATGCATCATTTGAAAAACATTCGTTCTAGTGATGACTGAATATTCTTAGCATTAAGAATCCAACACAAACAGTATTTTTAGGGTAGTACAAGTCTGCAGAATGTCAAACAGACAAAGGAGAGGCAATTTCATAAGCAGTAAACCACTGAGATATTAAAAAATATGTGAAAAAGGAGAAACATTCGATAAATGGGAGAAAAATTCAGAAATGTGGAAGAAGATATAGCACAAAGAAGAAAGAGTTGAGAAATTAGATAATCCAAAAATAAAATATTACCAATGGATTAATCGAAGCACGTCTATATAGGATCCACATGCAAATGATTCTTTCTTCTCAAACTATGTATGATCAATATACAACATCTTCAAAAGACTGTTTGTGCATTCTTTACTATTGGTGTGCTCATCCCAAGTTCCTAACAGTTAAGTTGACAATCCTTGACAGGATAGAACTAGATATGACCTGACCTCAGCCTGCCCTCTTATCCAACTTTTTGATGTTTTATGTACATCACAGGTTGAATATTGCAGGTATATATGCTTAAGGTAATTCTAAAGCCATTAAAATCAGGTAATTATGTGTGCATTTTAATTAGGTAGAAATTTGATTTTCTTTAAACTAATGAATAATCATTTGAATCGACTACTCAAATATAATTACATTATATTCTGCAGTATGCATTTTTAACCAAAAAAAATATAATAAAATTATAGAAAGAGTAAATGATAACAAACGTGGTTCGGAAGTAAGAATTAAATATATCAAAGAGTTTATTTTAAATCATGTTATCTTTAATACAGTATTAATTTCTAAAATATTGAAACAGAACCCAAAGGTGCATGATATATGTTATTAATGAGGTCTACACAACAAAGCAGGGTTCGAGGGCAAAATTGGAATGAAAATATGTATGTATAGAAATAAAAATGCCTTCGGGGTGATTTAGGGCTTGGACGAATTCCAAACTGTTCTCTTTGGCAGCCTCTTCGTTATTGTTCTTTTTGTTTTTTTGAGAAGGAAAACGATGATCACCAGTTTGGTTGTCATCCGTGTATATATATATCACCAAAAGGAAACGTCATATACAAGTGAAACACTCTCCAGTGTGAAGCGGCAAAAAAGAAAACAAACAGGTGCTAGACAAAACCCCATTCCCAAAGATGGTAAAACATGTGATGTACAATACCGTCCGCTTAACATATCTCCTCACAAAAAATGGCGATTGCGCTGGAGCACAGAAAAGTTGCCACAGGAAGTCTCCAGCCCTGTCTTTGTCTGCCAAGCCCCCTCACGTCCTGCCAGAAGCCCACCGCCGCCAGGGGGACGCCACCCATAATGCTCGTCCGAGACCATACCTCACGAGACACTCGACAGCCGAAGAAAACGTAACATCCTCCTCCTCCGTTATTGTTCTTTTCGGCTTCGAAGCCAGCGGCGGCTCGCTTCTAGGGGCACGAGGGTGGAGGGCCGAGGGAGAACTGCGAGGTTCCTAACCGTGCGAAGATCCGCAGCGCGAGTTCTCAATGTTGTTCCTCTTTTGATCTATATATTTTTGTTCGTCTGAGTTGTTTTGTTAAACTTTCTTTTTCTTTTTCATTTTTTTGATTCACCAATAGACAAATTGCAGTGTTCCTAATCTCCCAAGGCGACGGCGATCTCTAGTCAGCAGACCAGCTTCCAAGATACTGCAACAACGACTCTGCGGTATTCTCCATTCCTTTAACTCCCTCTAAAGCTCTTTAGCACCACAAGTGAAGATGTGCTAGGCGGGGCGCTGTTCTGATCCCTGCGCCTTCACGGGCCACGTGTCACCCCGAACTTTAGGCAGGACGTCGGGGCGCGTGGCGGGCCATGGCCAGGGCGCGACCCGGACACACCCGGGCGCACGGAGGCTCCCAGGGCAGCAAGAAGACCCCTGCACAAGTTGGCATAGTGCCCGCGTTGGCATTATGCCCACTCAGGCAGCGGATGGCGTCCGGCGAGCGCAGAGGCAAAACGCACTCCTGCTCCCACTGGAGTGGGACTCCTACTCCTACTTGGAGTCAAAGTCGCATCGACTAGGGAGGAGATGCGAAGGCCTCGTGGGACGAAGACTCCCTGCCCAAAGTGGCATAATGCTTGGTGTGGCATTATGCCCACTTTGGCAGCGGATGGCGGATGCGGCAGGGCACGGGCGTGGCAGGACGGGGGGGGGGGGGGGGTGGTGCACGCACATGGCGGCTGCGGCGGCTGACACCCTAAGGGGCCTGGCCCATCTTCAGAAGTCTAGGGAGCTTTCAAGAAGGAAAGTAAATTCCAGGTACCTGCGGCTATATCCAAGAAGGAAAGGTGGCGGATGGAAAGTAAGGTGCATGGATACTTACTTTCCATCATGAACGAAGGCACTTCGAGAAGGAAGGCTAACCAAAGGAAAGGAAACCAAGGAGGGTTTCCTTGTCATATTTGGGCTAGGGTTTTTTCCTTTTTAGATGGGATCCTGCGTGATCTATTAGGGCCGGCTGGGATTAGGAGTCTACTTAGAGGATGACTCCTCCCCTATATAAACTCATGTACACCAGCCTTGTAAATCATCTGGAGATCTCTACAGCCAAGCCGTGTAGGGTCTGGTTGAGAGATTGAGAGGTCCAAGTCGTGTAGGACTTGTGAGAGGGTGTTGTCCATGTCGTGTAGGGTTTGTATAGACCTCTGAGCTTTGCTCTAATATATCTGAGAGTTTTCCCCCTTCATCGTTGTGTGTGTGTTCTATTCTTGCATTGTGGTTTGGCTTGCTGGGAGATGTTTTCTCTCTCCAGTAGAGTTCTTGGAGGTTGCTGGAATTCGTCGTGCAGGAAGGATTTCAGGCCGTGCACCGAGGTTTTTAGTTCACTGGAATTAAGGGTGTGACACATGGGACATATTTTAGCCTGTGATTTTACCCCTAAATTATATTGGCAACTTATGATGTCAGTTGTAACCCTGCTCTCTCTCTCTCTCTATCTAAAAAAGATCATGTTAATTATACCAATGTGTATCATTCTTTGGTTTGTTCATTGTTGCTAGCGATGTGTTGTATGATGTGTATCATCTTTTAGTTTGTTGTAAGCATGCATTGTGTTAGAATGATTTTTGAAAACTAATTTTTAGTATGCAATTGTCTTATGATCATATCTTATTAGAAGTTGTATCTGATTATGGTTTCCAAGCATTACTTCTTGGGAGAAAAATGTTATGTGATTATGGCTAAGATTGTGAAATATGTGTGGTAATGTATTTTGGTTTTATACATATTCTATTATCATCTCGTCTTACCTCCTGCTTAATCAAGTCGATATGAACCGGAGATCTCTCTAGGTCTATGTTTGCCCTGGTTCTGACAACATTGTTTGCAATTCTTCTGGACAAATTCTAGTTCTTGTCTTGTCTCTGTCTATCACTAAAATGTTTCTAATTGCAGGGAATAGACGAACCCATAAAGATCTGATCTTGAGAGAGTAGTATTAGTGGAAAAACATGCAGCAGCCAACTCATCCACTGCCGCCTACAGGGGCAGTCCCTCCTGTGGCCAACATTACAACTGAACAGATCCAAAAGGTGAGATAGTTATCCATTTTAGGTCCTCACACGACGGTCATTGTGGGATGTTTGGAAATGGTGAGTCTCACAACAGCTAGGGTTTTACATTTTATCTGGCAAAACATGCATCATGAAGGAATTTAATTACTCACTTTGGTTGAAGTTTGGATCATTATATGCTACCATCTTGTGGTCATGGGTCTTCAAAGGCTGTGAAAAAGTGTGGGATGATTTGCAGTATGTGGACTTTTGTTTGTCTATCAGCACACTTTGTTATGATTTGCAGTATGCAGCTTTGTGTTGTAATGTGGCTTTCGGACCCATGAATCATTTGATCACACTATGATAAAATGGACAGAGTTTGTTTATGGCATTATAAAAGAGTAGATAACATTTTTGGGTCAAAGAAATGTGAGGAATTTTATTATGTTTAACAGGAAATCTTTTAGCCAAGTGGAAAGCCTACAACAGAATATGAAAAACTCTCTTCCTGATCATCTGCACTTTACCCTTCTGTTTTGGCTTCATAAATCCAATTCGAAGTTGGTGTACTTGTAAAACTTGCATGATTGTCTATTTCATTGTGTCCTGTGCAAAATTACTTAATCTTACTTTAGTCTTGTTGTTTCCTTTTATATAATCCACTGCAACACTCTCAAGCTTGCAGGTAAGTTTGTACCTTAGCTGAAATTCAGCAAATGTAATTCATCTGCTCCAATCTACTTTATGCTTCTATGATGACAATTGTAATACCCTAACCCATTGCACACGATGGGGGTGTTTGGTTGGAGCATAACAAGGAGAATATCTCCCAATCCATCATTAAACAGCCAAACACTTCATAGAATAGGGTTAATGGAAAAATCTAGGTGCACAATTGCCAATGGATGTTTAATTCTGTCGGTTTCTTGTCTGCAGTCATAACAAATACTACCGCCAGCCAGAATAAAAATTGTTGACACTGAAATACTTAATCCTTAAGAATAAAAATTAATATTCCTTATAATAAGTTTTTCTCTCTAAAAAAAAATCCTTATAAGTTATTCTTTATCCAAATGGACCCTAAGTGTCTCATCTATGGCATGAGGCATTTATGATTGGCTTGCTTCTACATCTTCTAGCTAGCATGTGCTCCCCCAAAAGAATCTACTACATGCTCTTTCTCCCCTCTTTTTATTGTGGAGAGACTGCATTGTGTGATATGTCTTTGAGACATTACTCTTTATTCCTGATTCATTTGCATTTAATCAAAGCAGTAAACACAAACAAATAATCAATATTGCTTTTGTACAGTACTTGGATGAGAATAAGCAACTCATTTTGGCAATCTTGGATAATCAGAACTTGGGGAAGCTATCTGAATGTGCTCAGTAAGTTTGTTAGGATTTCGTTCAAGTTATTCTTCCCATAGCTGCTGCTCCTATGTGTATCACATGACCATCGAATTTATTATTGAAACCATATTTACATGAAGTTCAATGATGTTCAAAAGATACATGAACACATCAAATATATTAACGTTCTACGAATAAGGAAGTATATTTTATACCATTCATATATCTTAGGCAGTGTGCTTAGCATTCACAAGATATTAGAATTTTAATTTCTAGCAATGATTTCCCATTTCTTTATGGGGAATTATTTAAGGTCACTAAATGAGGTAACTGAATAATAACATATTGTCTATTTAGTATCGTCCTGTAATGAAGTTATTGCTCATATAATGCAACTGGGCTAAGTGATTACTTTTCTGTCACACTTATTTGGAGAGGTATTCTTTCTCCTTTGTGGCAAAGGAATCAGTGTCAGGAACCATAAGCGATGGTTAGGGGGCCAAAATGTAATAAAATATAAAGTATATATGTTATTAAAAAGTAATCTGTTTTATTTGAGAAGATAAAATCAGTAAGCAATTTAGTTAAATAATCACAATATTTAGAAATTACTACTATATTAAGGATAACATGATTCAAAATAAACTCTTTGATATATTTAATTCATACTTCTGAACCACATTTGTTGTCTTTTACACTTTCCATAATTTTATGTTAAAATACATACTGCAGAATATAATGTAATTATATTTGAGTAGTTGATTCAAATGATTATTCATTAGTTTAAAGAAAGTCAAATTTCTACCTAATTAAAATGCACACATCATTACCTGATTTTGATGGCTTTAGAATTACCTTAAACATATATATATATATATATATATATATATATATATATATATATATTCAACCTGTGATGTACCTAAAATATCAAAACGTTTGATAAGAGGGCGGGCTGAGGTCTGGTCATATCTAGTTCTATCCTGTCAAGCATCATCAACTTAACTGTTAGGATGAGCACACCAATAGTTAAAAATGCACAAACTAAGTCTTTTGAAGATTACTTTGATCACACATTGTTTGAGAAGAAAGGATCATTTGCATGCGGGTCCTATATAGATGTGCTTTGATTACTCCATTGGTAATGTTTTATTTTTGGATTATCTAATTTCTCAACTTTTTCTTCTTTGCACTACATCTTCTTTTTATTTCTGATTTTTTCTCCCATTTATCAAATGTTTCTCCGTTTTCACATATTTTTTAATATCTAAGTGGTTTACTGTTTATGAGATTGCCTCTCCCTTGCCTGTTTGACATTCCATGGACTTGTACTATCCTAAAAATACTGTTTGTATTGGATTCTTGATGCTAAGAATATTCAGTCATCACTAGAACCAAATGTTTTCAAATGATGCATGAATTACCCATCATTTAAATGTTTTCAGAAGATGGGTAGACTTCTGCCTATAGCAATTGGCGCTTCAGGCGCCCTCACCTTTTATCTTTACCACATTCATTTATTGTAACATTAGAGGAGGCTCTTGTTGGGGGAGGACTATTTACTACATTTCTGTTCACAAATTAATCTTTCTTTATAATGGCCTCAATACAGTGTTACATTTCTGATAATTTTGGCACTCCCTTTGGTGGTCTTTTGACATCCATGTTAATTAGCACGTGGTATTCTGGTGGTATTATATATGTATTAGTGCATGACTGATAGGGTAATTTTTCAGGTACCAGACTCTGCTTCAGAAGAATTTACTTTATTTAGCTGCTATTGCTGATGCTCAGCCAGCAGCTGCAGGCCGACCGCAGGTGGGTTGTTCGTCACTTTGTTTCCACTGTTTACAGATTCTTTTCATCACATTATCATGCCAAATCTTTTATGTTTGTAGATGATGCCCCAAGGTGCAGTCCCACAGGGCGGCCATTTCATGCAGCAGCAGCAGCAACAACATATGTTCCATGCCAGACCCCCTCTTCAGTTCAACCCACAACAAATGCAGGAGCAGCAACAGCAACAATTACACCACCAAACCCAAGGAATGCCCTTCCAAGGTCAGATGGGGATGAGACATGGAGTTGCTGATGGCATGCGCAACTTGCATGTGCCTCCACCGCTCGGAGGCAGTGCTGACCCTCGTGCAGCTCAAAGCTTGGGCGAGTTTGTGCGTAGCGGCATGGCAAGCAGTTCTGTAGATGTGCAGGGAAATAAGCAAAATGCAAATGCTGCACCTGCAGAGCCAGCCGCCACTGATGGCCATAGGAGCTCAGGATCTGAACGTGGCGGCGGCGATGCTGATTAAGTTCCAAAGGCAAACCACCTTTAGGTTTAGTCTAGTGAATGATGATAGATGCTTTGTAGTAAGTAGTAACTAACTAATAACATATGTATGTTGGGTTCTCTGGTCCTTTTATTAAATGGGTCCTGTTTCCACGCATCTACTATATATATTTTCTCTCAGGATTAATACAACGATAATTATAAAAATCTCTGTTATGGTTAGTTTATTTAAATTTAAATTAAATATATATAATACCCCAGGAGAAATTATGACGATTTGAAAAATTCAATGATGGTAAAAGAAAATTTACGTAACGCATTTGCTAAAGAATTTAATTATAGTGTAATTTACAACCAAATTATATAACTTAAGGTTCCTATTATTTAAAATCAAGTATGAACATGATTTAAAATTCGTGTTGTTAATTGTTAGAATCTTTTTAATAGTTACATCTATTAAGTATATATATCAAGTACATCAAAATTTTGATAAGATTTGATTATAAAAATATTAAACATATTTTAAATCACGCACAGCGCAAGGGTCTTCACTAGTTCATTGAATATATACTAAAAGAACCTAGTATAACAAGTTTCTTGTTGAATTCTCATAGCTGAGTTTATTGTCATTTTGTTGGATACAAAAGTTTTGCCTATCTAATAAGATACCACTTTGTATTAATTAAAAATATAATGGATTGATTAAAATAATATTGAATAGTTACAACTTCTATGTGTATGCTCTCTATTATTAATTATACTATGTAATTATAAATGCATTGGTTGGTTGTAGTTTTAGGGTCAACCTTTGAAAAGTTATGCTATTGTAATTGGAGTTTGGTGCATTCCATGGACTATTTTTAATAGAGTTTTTTTTATTTCAAATAGATTATTAATATGGTTATTTTCTTAGACATCTCCTAAATTATTAGGATTTTTTACTTTTGACCTTAAAATATGAACTTACTTTATTATATTCTTAAGCTTTATTGCATTTTCCACTTTAGTCGTTCCGTCAACTTTTCTATTATTTTTTACTTTTTTTTATTTGTGAAAAGACTAAGGTGCCCCTCTCTCTCAATGCAGAGTTGACGAAGTAGAGCAACACCGGGAATGACAATATCCCCCGCTCCTGTGGGGCCCCAAGGAAAATTCTCGAACGGGCCTCGACTTCGGAGAATTTTACCACCATGGGAGCAGAGATGAGGGACATAATGCCCCGATCCTTCTCTCGAGGATCAGGGTAGGGGCTGCCCCAAATCTCAATTTTAAATTTTTTTATATATATTTTATTAAAAATTAAAATTACTAAATCTCAATCATCCAATCTTTTATATAAATATCACAATAAACTTAAACCCTATATTCATCTAACCCTTTTTCTCATCATCCTCTCTCTCTTTCTTTAGGATCCCTACCCATCTCCTTTTCTTCTTCATCTCTTTCTCTCTCCTTCCAAAATCTTAAATTCATCTAACTCCTTTTCTCATAATCCTCTATCTCTTTCTCTAAGATCTCTATCCATCTCCTTTTCTTCTTCATCTCTTTCTCTCTCCCTCCAAAATCTTTTCAAGATAACTCCGCCGCCTGATCGACCACATGCATATGGGAGGGGCAGCGCCGCGACGGCCTGTCACTCCCCTTGTGAAGGCAAAGAAGGGTGGCCGTCCCTCCTCTCTTCGCTCTCGAAGGCAAGAGAGGGAGGGAGAGCACCCTCTCACCCGTGTAGGTCTGAGCACGGTCCGAGTCGACCCATTCGACCCGAACCGCACCGATCCGGCAAACCGGGTAAATAATTCAGTCTGGATCTAATTCGGGTCGGGACCGGATCCATTTTGTAGAAAACCCATCGGGTTTGGGTCGAGATCGGGTTCGCAGCGCAGATACCCGACCCGGACCCGGCCCGGTTTATTAATATATAAGGCGGATCTCCCACTCTCGCATTCCATTTCTACCTCTCTCATTCTCTCTCCCATCTCTCTCGTGGTGTCGCTCTCTCCCTCTCTCTCTCATGATGACGACTGCGGCGGTGACACCGACGGCTATCTCAACTCCGGCCGCGCTCCCATTATCTTGACTCCATCTCTCCCTCTACTCCGGCCACCAAGCGCCGAACTTCTGCCGGAGCCGGATCTCCAGGCGCCAGATCCGGCCACCAGGCGGCTGATCCGACCTCTGGCGACCCAATTGTAGATGGAGGCCGGAAGATGCAAAGTCTGCGACAATATCAGGAGGTGGCAGAACGGACGACAGCAAGATTGATCGATCGTGCCTTCATCGTCGTCAGATTACTCATCAATTATAACGCAAACATGGTTTAATTTGATCGGATCATCTTGATTGCGCACCTTCAATTCAATACTGGGTTTTTTTCTTGTTTGATTCTTCTATTTTGATTTGGTTTTCAGACTTCAGTTGTTTCATTGATAAACACGAATTAACGGATGAAGGAAAGAAAAATTAAACTGTTCTATTTTTTACGATTGTTATTGACCCTCAATTATATGACTTTTGATGTCTACATTTATCTCTACTCCACCGGTTCTGCATTATTTTTTTTTCAATGTCAAACATGTGCTTTGTCGTCAGACGCTGGATGCCTCTGGCGGCCTGATTTGGTCATCGGTCGATCTGTCAGCGACGATTTCCGATTGTAAACCCGGTCAAATTTCCAGATTTTCGAGTCTGACCCGGTATCGAATCCTACTGGGTCCGGGTCCGATACCGAGTCAAAAATCTTTTGATCCGGTATAATTCGGATCGGGACCGAGTCCGTTCCCAAGTTTGCTCAGCCCTACACCCGTGCACAGAGGGGCAAGCAAAGGGGGTGCCCCCTCCGTGAGATGAGAGAGGTGGAGGCGCTGCCCTCACCTTTTTTCTTTCATAATTGAAATATTTTTTATATTAAATATATATTATAAATATTAAATATTTTTATAATTTTTAATAAAAAAATTTGGGATTCGGCTGAAGTTCGTTGGGCGGGATAAAATTCATCCCGACTAGGCATTGGGAGCGGGGCCGGTCGATGGCTCCACGGCTGCCTTTCGTACCGAATCGTAAACTTGTACACACTCCCCGCCATAGCCAACGGCTACCATCCGCTCAGCGAGATCCTGGACGGCATCCTCAGGCAATAACTTGATCTCCCGGATGCTCCGCGAGGACCGACATCTGCTCCGTCGTAAGCTGCACCCTCTGCTGTTGCTGCTGCCGCTGCTACTGCTCACGCCCATCACCGCCGCATCCTCCTCACTGGGAGCGGAGGAATCAAGAAATCCATCTTCATTTTCGGCGGCAGTCTTCATTGACAGCGAGTTCAGGTCGACTAAGGACTCGACATCAATCTCATTTGAATGCGTTTGCAGCACGTTATGGAACTTGTCCTCGAGCCTAGCCATGGGGATCTAGAGGACATTCTCCATCGAGGGCGCGAGGGAGGATGATGACCACGTGGAGGTTCTTCTTGATGTCTGACCGATCGCCGTTGCTATCGAACAGCATATGCTCGTGGCCATCAAATGCGGACGCCGAGGAAGCTGCGGAGTCCCACCGCATGATCAACTTCTCAGGTGAGGAGTCGCCGCCGCCTCCACCAGCTCTCTTTTAATCATAGCTGTGCCTCTCCTCTTTTTCCTCTTCACCATCGGAGATAACGTTGGAATCCTGCCAGAGAGCAAGGAACTAACCGAGGTGATGTAGCACCCATGATTTAACAGTAAATTTATACGTTGGATCAACCTTTGGGTCAGTTTTATCAATAAATTTTAAATTTGTATGTTGTTATCATCGTCAACTATTAAGATTTGTCCTATATGATTACTTTGGTTCTAAAATGTTGTCCGATGAAATTACATCGAAAATCGAGCAACCAACGTCCCTATTTTCATTAGAATCTCAGAATCTGACCCGTGTTTGAACAACTCGTGTCGAGTACTTACATTGTCAGACAAGATGAGCGCAGAACCCGACTTGGGTTCCATGCCTCACGGTCTATGCCCATGCCGACACATGCGCATAGCCATGGCGGGTCGACCGGTCCATGGCGGGTGATCGACTCATAGCCACTAATATGCTGCGATCAACCGATCAACGCTAGCAGTCGAATGATCCAATGCCACACCGGACGACCGTAGTTGTAGTCGTTTGGAGGGAGGGACACCTTGGTCTTTTCACAAATGGGAAAAAACAAAAATAACAAAAAAGTTACGAAACGACTAAAATGGAAAATACTAAAGTTTAGGGAAATAGAAAAGTAAATTCATATTTTGGGGTTAGATTGACCATTAATAGAATATGATTGTGTTTAAAATTCTTGCACTTTTGTCACTAATAATTTCTATCTTATTTTAAGTTTAATAACCACAATTTATTGAGAAAGTTTCATAATTGTATAGACATTTGTATCTTTTATCTTTATCATTTTGGTACAAGGGCCTCAAAGAACTCAACACCAAAGCACAAAGAAACTAAACTCCTTTAGGGAAAATAAGCTTCAATCCCCATCACAAAGGGAAGTTCATTTCACAACAAGAAAAACCCAAAGTTCATATTGGTCCAAAATCCTCTCCTTCATTCAAGATGAAGTTTATTAAGTTTGGAGGCTTCAACTGTACTTGCAAAATTTTTTCAATAATTTTCTTATTTTCTTCATGAGTATAAGGCATAATTTTAAGGAGTGTATTCACAAGATATCACTTTGTATTAATTAAAAATATAGTGGACTAACTAAAAGACTACTGGGTAGTTACAACTTACATGTGCATGTTCTCTATTATTAGTTATGTTATGTAGTAAGTAACTAACCCTTCATGTTATAAATGCATCAATAGGTTGTAGTTTTGGGATTAGCCTTTGAAAAGTTATGTTTTTGCAATTGGAGTTTGATTCACTTCATATGGACTATTTTATTATGGAGATATGTCATCTTGCATAGATAAGTTATTAATATTGATTTTGTTAAAAGTTCTTGCACTTTTCTTACTAATAATATCTATCTTTTTTTAGTTTCATAGTAATATAGCCATTTGTATCTTTTGTCTTTATCACTATCTTGTGCTGGTGTCAAATTTCTATGCATCTTCAGGCAAGTTTGGACATGGTTGGTAAAGTACGAAAATCCATTAATCTTAAGAAGCAAAAGAAAGATCCATTTCATTTATGAATATTGGCTTGCCACTTGCGGACTTGTTGGTGCAGCTTTCCTCATCTTAGTACTTATCATGCCATGTTTTGATATTATAAATTGGCTTTCCAGGCCCTAAACAAGTTGACTGTTCATTTTTTTTTTTTGAGAAAATCCTTGTAAGTGCTTCTATCATTATGTTGTATCATCAATCAGATAATAAATCCTCTTGTTCAATTTTCGTGACTTTATTTCTCAATGAAGTTTTAGGCATATATTAGTAGTTTCTCGTCTCAGCTATGTTTGTCAAAAGATTAACTCAGTGATGGATAAAGAAGCAACTATGTGTGCCTGTAAAATATTTATTAGTTCCAAAAGTAGTCAAGTTTTATTTCTTATGACAAGATTGCTTGCGTGCGTGCGAGCGTGCATTTCCTCCAATGCATTTATGTTCATAACAAGTGCTACAATAAGAATTCTCCATCATTAAACTTTTTCTTAGAGACGAGTTGAATATATTTTCTTTTATTTTTCATATGATAGATGTGTTACACAAAAGATAACACTGACTATTGTGTCTTGTGTGGGATATACTTGAGACTACAAGCAACAACAATCTTTCTCTTCTTTTCTATTCTCATGTTGATTGTGTATCTGTTTGTGCTATCAATTAATTATGCAATGCCTGTAGCAAATCTCATAGACTTTATTGACGATATATTTTAATTAAACACGCGTTCATGATATGGATGATTTGATGAAGTGAATCTACCAGAAATCCCCGCACATAATGTTAGAAGATTTTGTTCAGATTCTTGGCTTAGCAAAGAAACCACTGTACTCTAAATAACACTATATCGTGGTAATAATGAGAGTGGATTACATGCATGCTCATTACGTATCTTTGGGTCTATAAATACTGGAATATCCCAGGGGTATGAGCCATATGAGTTT
Source organism: Pontederia crassipes (assembly GCA_030549335.1). Classification (NCBI taxonomy): domain Eukaryota; kingdom Viridiplantae; phylum Streptophyta; class Magnoliopsida; order Commelinales; family Pontederiaceae; genus Pontederia; species Pontederia crassipes. The sequence goes on along the minus strand of CM060188.1, from coordinate 7,684,818 downwards.
TCTACCACAGATGGAAGAACCTGCTTCATTTTCATCTTCATGAGAAAGGTGATGATTGTTCATTTCCATCCATGAAATGTGTTATCAAGGTTTTCATGTGTGAAGGATATGCAAATTAGTTTCCTGTACCTTTGATAAATTCTTTATCTTATGCATTTTCTCATTGAAGAATAAGAAATCAAATGGAGGATGGAAACTACTTCCTTATCTTGCATATTCCTTCACTCTATTATAAAGCATGAAATTTGTTTGAATTACCTTTTCTCAGGTACAAAGTCTGAATTACTTTATATATTTTGCAACCTGTGGAAAAATTCACAATTTGTTCATCTTTTTTAGGGGAAATTCCTTGAACAAATTTTTCTTTCACTTGTTTTTTTCTTTATCCATTATGTAAGCATCATAATTGGTCACATCCTTTTTGTTTTACTAATTTGTAGTTTTTTTATGCATGTATGCTCCATCCTGTTTTCCATTCTCACATATTCATCACCATAAGTTTTGTGCATAAGACACATTGTGACTTCATATCAGTATTTGAAATGATGGTTTAAGAATTATTTCAGTGTTCCTGATTCCTCTTCCATGCACATAATGGAGGTGAAATTTCTTGTCTTGAATGGCATGTAACATTGTAGATCTATGGAGTTGTTTCTAAAGCTGATTGGCAAATTCCACTCTTGAATTGCTGATTACAAGTGCTTTATTCATTTGCAAATAAAAGGATAAATAACTGGCACTTTAATCTTTTTACTTCTAATTATTTCCTTCAAGCTGTTTGTTGATCTTATCGTTGGATAGCTCGTCTTTGGGCATCCAAATTGTCAATTGTATCTTTAAAAAGAACTAATCCCTGATGTTATAATTTTGGCACACCGTCCCTCAGAGGTCATATTCATTTCCTAGTTTTGTTGGTTTCCACAACTTAGCCAATCAGTTTTTCTTTTACTTGTTTCAATACACACGTGGATTATTCTTGTACCATTTCTACAACAAAATCTTTACACCAAAATCATTCTGAAGTAGTTATCAGTCATTCAGCATGTCACTTGTTCTTGGAGTCTGAATTAAATTTGTATGCTACTCTACTTTTTCTTGTTTAGAATTTTATGTCATCGCAATAAGCCTTAGAACTTTTTTTTAGTCATCTCAATAGGTTCGGAGAGTTGCTACTTCATTAGAGTATTTGTTTTCTTGATTTCTACTTTTACGGTTTTTTTGGTATGAAAGATCTGACATCATCTTCCTTTTGTTGGTAATTGATTAACATTTATTCTATCTTAATCCAGAAGTATGTAGGTACTTGAGAGCCATTTAGTTCAATATGCGAATCATTCTTTCCAATCTGCATATTGCATCTGCCAAAGTTGGTTTGTATTTATAATTTTGATGCATTGTCAAAACTTAATTAGATTCCAGCACCAAGATAAATTTCATCATCACTTATCTAACCAGTTCACTGTGATCATCACATAAAGTTCTATGTTTTGACTTTAGCTAAGTCCTTTTCTTATGAATTCATTTTTTTCAGGAAGTTGTTCTTACAAATGAGACATTTACATCATATCTTCACACACACACATACAGAGGAGGTGTAGTTACTTGTACATCTAGAGATCTGTTACTGAATTGAAACTGAGCAGATTCTATTTGAAAACTTTGCACTTTCGTTGCAAGATACTTACATGCCATGTTTCCTTTTTGTAGAAACAACAAACAACAACAACAAAAAAAAAAAAAGGGAACGGCAAACCACATAATTGTCAACTTGAGGTTCAGAGTCAGATCCCTATGAGTTCCCAAGGTGATAATCTCAAGTGATTATAAATTTTTTTTAGTTGTCAATTCCCATTTATCACAATCACTTATGTTCCTTTAAAAAATAAACATTTATATTCATAAATATTGGCCATGCATTTTTTAAATCTTAACACTTCAATTAGCTGGCCGATGGTTGTAGTACAAAGATGACTAACCAACCTCCGAAGTCTTATAGTTTAAGCACAAACTGAAACCTTTTTTTCTTTTTCCCTGAGCAACATCGAGCAGAAGCCAGTGTTCATCTTGTGTCCACTAATCTGTTCATGTCCAGTATTAAACCTGTGAATGGAATATGAGGCTGCTGAGATGTTTCATGGCTTCTCAATATGGTTATTATACAAGATGTTTCAAAATACTGCAACTACGGAAACTCCCTATGAGATATACTCACCAATGTGAAATCAATGAGGAAAAATGCTGGTCCATTTCTAAATATAACTCCACTCCAAGTCTCAACTTATTGATCATGGGAGAGACTGCTGATGGATGGAAATTAAGATCCCAATGTTCTCAGAGTTCCACAGGAATACTTGATCCCAGGATCGCAAAATAGTGGAACACTATCTACCTGGATAGATAAGAACATGCTCGAATCACAAATGTTTGCTGCTGCAGTTTGGGGCCATATTTCATCTAAGTTTGATTACTTGTAAAAAGAATATGTTCTCTCTGTTGGGATTACACCTTTTACTAATGTGCCTCATTTTTCATTCCAATTTCCAAGAGATCAAGTAATCTTGTTTCATCAACTTCTTTGAGATATGAGAATAAGGTCATAATGTTGTAGTACAAATAAAAATTTATTAAGTTTGATTTTTATCAATGTTCCTTTTCATTTATCTTTCGTTTTTTTTTGTATTAGGTTCATGATCCTCCTTTCCTAATTAGAACAATGATTCTTAAGGGTATGGCGGCAGGTCTTCCAATCAGATATTGATGCACTGAAGACGCATCTTGACGATTGCTATGATCCGCCGGTGCACGAGGGATCGTTACATGGGCTATCTAGTTGCAGCGCAATTGCATATTTTTTTTTACATGGAGATGTGTTACATAGATAATACTCATCACATTATGAGAGAGTGAGAAGATGGATAATTTCCTCTTTTTTGTATATTTTTCCTTCTCTAGTGATGTTTTTACTCCCTTAACAATTTTTGTTTTCCTTTCCCATTTGTAAATTTTCATATTGGAGGATTTTTAATATTATAGTGGATGACCATCAAGGGTTTGTAGTCATTCTTTCACCTCTAAAACAACAACAACAATAAAAAAAATTTAAATTGCGTTCAACATCTCTTTTCAAATCATGTCCGAAGTATAAACATTATTTCTTCGTGGTTATGAGGCCTATCAGTAAAAGATAAATAGAAAATAGATATGTATAATGTTTTGGTAATGAAAATTAAATTATGAACCATTTATTCAAGAGCATGTGTGATATGTCATCCATAAAAAAAATCATGTTTTTATATAGTAAGTGAATGATAACTAGAGAGGAAGTAGCCCATAATGCTCACACCTGGCCCACACAGAATCCCAGTAATATTTAGCTTCTTGTGGTTCTCACGCAAACAGGTGTAATTCTATAATTTTCAAATAGAGAAGAATTTAACATTTTTAATGAATTAATAGTAGGTCCGAATACCAAAAAAATAGTATTATCACGACGCAAGAGTTACTAATTTAATAATTTATCATCAGAATAATTTGTAGAGGGGTCCAGAAGTCCATGGCTATGATTCAAAACGTATGGATCCTGGTATCCATATTGAATTAAATAATTTATTTTATAAGTTGAACGATAACGTATTAATAAATAAATAATTAAAAATAATTAAAAGAAAAAAAGACATCATTCTTATTTTCAACAATAACTTGAAAAGTTCGGAAACAAGAATTTAAATACCTAACTTCGGTCATCATGTTTACTAAACTACTTAGAACTTGAATAAATTTTGGCTCAAGTTTCAATACTAAAGCACAACATAAAAGTACACAATAGAACATTAAAACAAGCCTTACAATATAACTTGTCAAACAAAACAAAGAAATCATATAACCATTATGATTTCAGTGTCAAGATCGAAATTTTATATAAAATTGAAGAGAAATCATAAGATTGAAGTTCATAAAATCAGATGAAGAATCATAAAATCCTACTTATTAATAAAAAAATACTTAAAATAATAAATATTTTTAATAAATTTATCACACTTAAATATTCATTTTTTTAAATTAAATGTTAAGTCAAATTATATCAATACATATTAAAAATGAAGAAAATATATTCATCATCATCTAAACTAATTTATTTTATTATAAATATAATTTTTTAATTAATTATTTATTAATATGAGATCATATTGGATTTTAAAATAAGATTGAGATAGATAAAATTAGTAGAATCGTAAAATCCTAATATATCGAAATCTTGAGAACTTTGTTCACTTTAACATCTAAATTGATATCTAGACGATTTTGTTGACTAGATAATAATGTCTTTTTTTTCCTACGTGTTGATATTATCATTTTACGATTCACAAACAAAAAAAATATGAGGACTGATGAGCTAATCGGACATGAAGTCAATTATCATCTCAATATTAATATGAATTTATATAAATTACTATACAGTAAATTCGCGAGAAAAAAAGGAGAATATGAAGACCCCATTCAGCGCTGGTGTATAATGCTTATTTTTATTCGTTGGAACGGTTCATAATATCTTCTTACTTAATTACTCTAACGGTATTATTATTTTTAATTATCAAATTAGTAATATATGTCAAATAAGGAATCTGATCTAATCAAATGTAAATTAAATATTGTGCACAGGGAGGTTAAATTTGATTTGCCTCTAAAATTCGCTAACATATAAAGTAAATTACACCAAATGTTCTTCAACTTTTAAGTTTGCTTATCGATGCCCTCCAACTTTACTTTATAACAGCGATCACTTTCATCTTCAAATTTATTGCACGAAATGCCCTCCCGACCAGAAATACCTGGTTTTCCGGTCAGTCTGCCGACATAGCGATGCACTCTCTCCGCCACCCAAAAAAGTCATTCGACGTGGCACCGTCACATCAGCAAAATAATAATAAAAAATATTAAAAAAATACTTTTTCTCTCTCATCGGAGAAAGAAGAGGAGGCCGACGAATAGCAAAAAGAAGGAAGGGGGGCCTTGCCCCCCTCTGCAGAGGGAGGACCTCCTTTTGCTCGCGCCGGTGCAGCAAAAAAAAAAAAGGGGGGGGGGACTCTTTGCGGGGGGGCTCTTTGCTGTTCGCAAAGGGGGGGCCTTGCCCCGAGATCGCAGAGAAGGGGCGAGGCCCCCCAGGATGTCAGAGAGAGAGAAAAAGTATTTTTTTAATATTTATTATCATTATTTTTTATTATTTTGCTGACGTGATGGTGCCACGTTGAATGACTCTTTTGCGTGGCGGAGAGAGTGCATCACCATATCAGTAGATCGACTGGAAAATTGGTATTTTTTATCGGGAGGGCATTCCGTGTAATAAGTTTGAAGATGGAGGACATCGCTAAACAAACTTGAAAGTTGAAGGGCATTTGGTGTAATTTACCCCTAGCATATATTAATGATTGGGTTTAATGTCTACCCCTCGAAGCGTCCGATCAGAGATCAACGACTCACGACGACACGTGCGATTCAGCTGCGAGTTCAGTCGATTTACGTGCAAGATGACGCGCGTGTTCAGCTGCACTGAATGTAGGGGAGAGTAAATCCGAGTTCGGGTCCGGGATCGACTTGACCCAGTCCCGACCCGATTTTTGCCGGGTCCAAAAAGTTTGGACCCGGTACCGGACCCGGTTCCGACCGGTACCGAGTCCGGATCGGTCTGGAAAAATCGGGAATGAGATCGAGGTCAAAAAATATTTAAAAAATATAAAGAGATATAGAAAACTTGTGATAATTAGCAAATTTAAATAATAATTTAATCAACTAAACATCAACTTATTAAAATATTATGTCAATGTATCACATAATAATATAATATAATTTTTTTAACATTTCAAAATGAACAAATAATGATTAAATTATCAAATAATTAGAATTATATAAATATTATTAATAGGTTTTTATTATTATAATCGGGTCGGGTCCCGGGTCGGGTTTTTATATGTTGGACCCGGTCCCGACTCGGAACCCACCAGATTTTTTAATTTTTAGACCCGGACCTGGCCCTACTTATAATCGGGCCGGGAATATTTCCCGAAAATTCGGGTCGGTGCGGTCCGGGTCGACTGTGCTCACCCCTAGCTGAACGACCTTTGTCGCTGATTCTCAACACAATTACTTAATATGTATACATAAAAAAATTAAATTCAAAGTAATCGTTTAATCATCTGATGTATGGTCAGATAAAAAAAATTACTATCATTATGACTAATTTATATCATCTTAAACTACACTGATAAACTATGTCTGTGCGTATACATGATTTTTTTAATACCAAAAATTAAGACCGAGGATATCAAACTAATTTGGCTCATCCAAAAGACTGGTAAAAGCTAAATGGCTTAATGAATCCATTTTGGAATTTTTTGGTTTGACCATGCAAGGACATGTTTACGTTTTCTCAACTTGCAAATATATATATATATATATATATATATATCAAAAAAAGAAAAAGAAAAAAAAACAAAGACTGCGTCCGACGCAGACAGCAAAACTACGTGGCCCAACGGACAACACTACTTTGTAGCCCTTCGTTTCAAGGTTGTCATACGGAAATCTCCTCCCTTCCATTAATTTTCTTATTCTTCTTCACCTCTCACTCAGGAAAGATGGCAACTTCTCCAACCTTTTCTCCTAAGAACGCTCTCCTATCGGCCATCAATCTGTTAGTCTTCACTCTGTTAGATCTTCTGGATGTGGTACTGTGCTACGTCTATTGGTTCATCGATGGCATTCTCGAGGGGGATGCAGTCCACTGCTACTGCAACAAAAGCAGAGGGGAACAGAGGAAGGAAGAAGAAGCAGATGGAGAACAGGAGGTTTCAGAGACTTTACGTGGAAGGAAGAACATATTCAGGGAAATTGGATGTCAGAGAAAGGAATCCAGATGGGATGAAAAATTTACGTGGAGGTCTCCCAGGTGGTCGGATTGCGGCTGTGAAGGATGCAACTCATGGCAGGGGAAAGCAGAGGAGGAGGAGGAGGAGAGGAAGGAGAAGCTTCATTTGGTTGTGAAGGAACCCTCTCAAGGTAAATCCAAACATGATAGATCCTGAATGGCCATTCAGAGCAGCACATTTTACAAATACCATTTAGTTCTTCGAATATGTTCTGATTCCTTGCAGTTTTGTGGAATTGTTGTTCATATCATATCATAAAATATTGGAAAGAATGCGTGGCTTCCAGTAGCTATGAACTTGTAATTAATTTAATTACAACGAATGTGATCTCCTTTTTGCATGCTTCAATTTTTGTGTTTGATGAACTAATGTTGTTAGTTGCAAATAACGATTTAAATAAGTATTTCGATATGCTATTTAGACTTTAACTTTCGAAAAATAACGTTTGAGTTTTTTTTAATTATTGCTTTACTCTTCTTTTTACATGTCCTAGAATTACATATTTACATTTTGCAACAGAAAAATATAAGGTATAATGATACAACTTGTGTACAAATTTTTATATTTTAAATATATTTATGTTGTTTTAATGTCTGTTAGTCAGTTCAAATTTATAATTTATGAAATATTTTTTTATTTTGAATTTTAATCGTTAGTAATCATAAAACTGAGTTATATTCTTGTTAGACAATTGTAGTTGCATTTTAATCTAATTGTGGCCTAACTATGCCAGCTGCATTTGTCACTTTAGCCAGTTCGGCCCACTTTGGAGATCTAAACTTACTTATATATCATGCATGCTGAAACAGCAGGCGGTGGGGCAGATTCTACAGAGAACGTGATATTTTTGCATGGATTTCTTTCTTCATCAGCATGGTGGACACAGACTGTGTTCCCTAACATCTCTGCCGATGCAGATCACAAGATCAGGATGCTTGCAGTGGATCTCCTGGGCTTTGGCAGAAGCCCGAAGCCAATCCAGTGCCTGTACACGCTGAAAGATCATGTTGAGATGATTGAGAAATCTGCAGTCAGACCCTTTCAGCTGAAATCTTACCACATCGTTGCACACTCGATGGGCTGCATGATTGCGTTGGCTTTAGCAGCAAAGCATCCAGAATCTGTTAGATCCATCACATTGGTTGCACCTGTAAGTTTATCAAATTCCCCTTTGATGGTTCAGACAGCGGTGTCATGGTGCTTCATTACTTACTTTTTGCAACTTTTCTGTGTTAACTGTGAATTGTAGCCATACATCGTTCCAAGCAAGACAGAAGCAAGCTTCAGCATGCTGGGCAGATTAGCTGAAAAGAATATTTGGCCACCTTTATCATTTGGGACTGCTGTCATGTCTTGGTATGAGCATATTGGTAGGACTGTCTGCTTCCTCTTCTGCAGAAATCACTTGTTATGGGAACCAGTTCTGAGGTTATTACTCTCAACAAGAAGGTAGTTCAACTGCTCTCTGCTCACTGATATCATTCTGGAATCCATATAGTTTTAGGCTTTCTGTGATCATCGTGAGCTTGACATAGACAACTTTAACTCAATCCATTTTGTTCTGTGCCGTTCACAGGGAGCTGGACTTCATGTTAACAGACATGACCAAGCACACTCATCATTCTGCTTGGCACACCATGCACAATGTGATCTGCGGTGGCGCAAAGCTGCTGAACAGGTACTTGGATGTCATAAGAAGAGCAGGGATTTCTGTCAGAATAATCCAAGGAGACAAGGATCAAGTGGTTCCTGTGGAGTGCAGCTATAACATGAAATCACAGCTTCCCCTGGCTGAGCTTGAAGTAGTAGCAGGTGCTGACCACTGTAGTGTGATCATAGGCAGGGAAAAGATCCTTACAAGAGACCTTGAAGGGGTCTGGTTCAATACCAGTAAATCCACTTGTCACTGAGATTTGAGGTTGGTTTTAGCATCTTACTACAACCTCAAGAACATAAAAGTGTTACAAAGGTTAATTCTGATTAATTCAAAGTTCAAATCCTTGCCCTCATTTATCAGAGGTTCTTCTATCTTCCTCCCACTTGTACTTCCATAAGAAACTTAGAAAAAGAAGACGAGAGAAAGATTAAAATATCATAAAAAGGCAGTGTCATTAAAAGAAGCACTTCCATGTGATTTGGCATGATCAATGTCCACTGGCAAACAAGTCAAGTGACACTGCGGCTGGGTCCAAAACCTGTTGGCTTTCGCCGTAAAACCGTTGGCTCAAAAAAGTAAGAGAAAAAAAAAAAGAATCAGACAGAAAGAATGCATCAAAATCTTGGCCACGGCTGATTGTAAATTTGGTCAATTTAGTAGATATCACCAGAAGTTATAAGTATAAAACTAGTTTTATTCTTTCTTTTCCCATCCGAACCAGTCATGATAAAAAAAAAACTCAAATTAAAATGACAAATCTAGTAGATCTTTTCTATCGAGAAACTTTATGGGAAAAAAAACTATTTTACCTTTTTAAAAGATTTTAGGAGTAACACCATCATATATTTATTAATCATCGTCCAATTCGTTATGGGCACTCATCAATTTGATATTTTTTTTTCCCAGAGTAGATCAATGTGATAAGTCTTGGCCCTAATATTTTGAGGAAAGTCTATTTTGCTAGAAAGTGGTTTTTTATTGATTTATATAGCCACCAAATCCATATCCACCTACCTCCATCCTAAACAAAAAGAAAAAGATAGAGAAAAACCTGTCTACCTTAATATCACAAGTTCACGAACGAACTTATTTATGTATATTTTGCTGTGAACTTGTGAGTTGTGACAACAAAATTTTTGGAGGGTAGGAATTTTTTCTCATCCCTTTACTTATTCATAAGATGGAGGTAGTTGGATATCCGTTTCTAACATTTCCAAAGAAATAAATAACGGTTGGTGGCTATCTAAATCAATCAAAACTCCCATTTAATATTATTTTCAAGGAAATCTAACACTTTGTCTTAGGCATGTTTATTTCTATTTTATTTGAAATAATATATTTATGGATTTACTTTTGTTTTATCATTGAAGTGCAAATCCGCCAAATAATACTTTCTCTACAAAGGGAAATTGCATAATAAATGAAATGATTTTTCTACGTTATATAAGTACACCAAGGTTCTAGAATCATCTATATAGATCAATGGGCATGCATTTTGTTTGCACTCATGCATGTAATTAGAAGGTAAAAGAAAAAATAATAATAAGAGAGCAAAATATGATATAACATATAAAATCATCCCTAAAACTATATTAGGAAACGATCACACACACATATATTATATATATACTCTAGAAAGTTTAACTTTTTAATAAGTAAATTAGGGAAAAGAACAATATATGAAAGAGAAAACAATACATTGTTTTTTTTTATGAAAAAGAGATCATGTTGTCTAATTTAAAATTACATTAATTAATCAATCGCGAAATTTTTGCATACAATTAAAATTGAAGATGCAGATGCAACATTAGTGTGCGAGTACTTTTTTATATAAAAAAAGAAGAAAATGTTAAAATAATATATTATTAGAATTATTTTATTCCAAAACGTCTGGTCACCTACCCCGCTCTCCACGCCCCCATCAGTTGGTCGCCAACTACTCCGCTCATAACTCATAAGAAAGGGGGGGAGGGATAAAATAGAGGCGCATAGAGAACTCCTCCCCACAAGACGCGAGCTCTATATAGAAATCAAAACCGGGCAGGAGAACAGAGGGAGCGGGACAGATAACGAGGCCTCAAAGGTGTCGCCTTCCATTGCTTAATCCATGGACCTCCTGGAGTCCTACGGCATCGAGACCGTCGGCGTGGTCTTAGCCGCGGTCGCCATCGTCGCCAGCGCCGCCTACCTCCTTCTCAGCAACAAGTCCAAAGGTTTGCGCTGATCTCGGTTCTTCGCCAGTCTTTTTTCCTGGTTGCTTTCTGATTCGTTCGTTACAGCTTTCTCAAGTTTGGTTTCTGATCTTTTGATTCCGATGAACCGATGAATAGGAGACCGATTTTTCGTTGATTTCCCCTTTTTTTTTCCTGGGTAACTATTGGGCAATAGCTTCGTTTCAAAAACTATTGGGCAATAGCTTTGTTTTCTTCATAAAGTTGCAGCTTTGTGAATTGTAGGTATCTGTTTACTAACTCTGCAAATGTAAACATTTTAACTGTTTCTCGATTTGTTTCGCATGTGACTTTTCTTTTTTGGGGCTGCATTCGTGCCTAATATCTTGTCACTTGTAAATTGTTTCCATTCGTAAAGGTGACAACTTTTTGAGATTTTTCTGATATCTCCAATGAGATCTGGTTTGACTCGTTTTGTTTGTCATTTTTACTTGATTTTTTTTAAATGATCACATGGGAGTTATCTGTACTTACATGTCAGGCATGTAGTTGTTCCATTGATACCTCTTCTGAAGCGTGAATACTTTTCAATATAGTTCATTCTGTTAACTTGATTGTCTTGTCTGTTTTCTTCCTCAGAATTGTTTGGGGTAGCCATCGAAATAAATATGATAGGATGTTCACTATGTCAAGTGGTCCCATTTATTTGTCAATGGCCGCTGTAATGTGAAAAATGTTGATTCTTGTTACAGTGTCACTACCTTTGATGTCCTTCATACCTTGGGAACACGGATCGGTTCCTTCATAAATGTAGCAGTTTCAATGTTCTGGATGGCCTTAGCTTCCATGTGGATTTTTTTTGTTTATTTCATTCACAGGCACTCTTATGAGAATGTATACCTTTCTCTGGGACCATTCCTCTTCTTTATGATGAAACTTCTCTCTGTCAGTTCTTTGGCCAATCAATTTTTAGATCTGTTGATAAAGTATTTTCTTCTTCCTGATGATAAAAGTAAATTACTTTTCCATTGCAATATATGCTACTGGTGGTGTGTTAGGGAACAAGCGTCTGAGACTAGTGCTCATTCAAAATAAAATTATTCACCTTCACAGGAAACTTGGATCCTGAGAATTTCAAGGACTTCAAGCTAGTTGAGAAAAAGCAGTTGAGCCACAATGTAGCAAAGTTTCGGTTTGCCCTTCCTACTCCTACTTCTGTGCTAGGCCTTCCCATTGGTCAACATATCAGTTGCAGGTTGCTTCATCTTTGCTTAAATTTACTTAATTCTACTTGAAACAGCTCTCTGCTTACAGCATCTTAAATTTAAATTTTTTCTTGTTAATTCATCGCAGAGGGAAAGATAGCCTTAATGAAGAAGTTATCAAGCCCTATACTCCAACAACTTTGGACTCGGATCTTGGATACTTTGAACTTGTTATCAAGGTATCTTTATCTTTAAGCCTTTATTGGAAATTGCACTCCTAAAGTAAGCTATTAGTCAGTATCTAATTTGTTTTTTTCTCCAACTCTGTGAATATGTCTCTTCTGACTATGATGACATCTTATCTCAATTTACTCAACCTACTTTTGTACAAATATTTTTCATCTGATTCTAGATGTACCCTCAAGGAAGAATGTCTCACCATTTTCGGGAAATGCAAGTTGGAGATTACTTGTCTGTAAAGGGACCTAAGGTACCAATTGTCCAGTTCTTTGTGCACTATTTGTACTTATAGGATTTATGCATAATGTATCATGCATACTGGTTGACTGATGATAAAAAGTTGAGTAATTCCAATTTTCCGTACCCTGATTGTTTGTCCCACACTGCCTCTTAAAGTAACGCAGCAGTGCTTGAATCTTCTTCTGAACTTGTTCTAGTTTTTGAAGAACCACAATGACACAGTTTATTCACAATTATAGTAGTTGACAAAATTAAGTTGGGTTTCACAATTTTTGTTATGGTACATTCCAAACATTTTTCATTTTCTAAAAATTTGTCAACTGGAAGTTTTTCTAGCATCTATTAAACTCTTTGCTTGAAATTTTCTGAAATACAAGTTCATTACCTATTACTTAGTGTCCTCATTCGAATTTCCAATTTTAATTTCTTATTCTTTGCCCATTAGTTTGAATAAGAATTTTTTTCCTGGAAAATGATAGTTTGTAAGTTTTATTTTGGTTACATCATTGTGAGTTTTCTAATCTGTAAAAAATAGACTAAGTGATGTCTTAATCTTATTCAGAATTGATTTATAATTTTAATTAAACCAGTTACGTCTTTTCTAGTTGTGTGCACCATTTATCCTGAAATCACCTGCCACCTGTCATGTATTCATTTCTCTTCCCTCAAAATAAATTCATTTCTCATATCAAGTTATGTCTTCTTGTATTCAGCTTTAACACATCTGTGTAAGAGTTCTTAATATCTTCCTCATGAAGACATGTTTGGTAAAAGTCCTTGATATCAGATAGTCACCATTTGATCCATAATGAAGTGTTCTGCTTATGAACATGCTGTTTCTTTAATGCCTTCTAGTTAGGATGTGGATGGATGTTGTTTTTGTTGTAATATTTTTTATATTTGATAAAAGTCCATTAGAAGACTTTTTTCCCAAAAATTATGTGGGAGTATTTTTCTTTATCTACAGTTTAGCTCTACATCATAAATATTTTGCATGTCTTTGTTTGTATACCATCTGCTTTGCAAGGCCACCTTCTTCCACATAACATCTCTGTGATTCCATGTTTCCAGGGGCGTTTCAAGTATCAAGTCGGACAAGTTAGGGCATTTGGAATGCTAGCTGGAGGATCTGGCATTACCCCAATGTTTCAAGTAAATCAATTTCATCATCATCACGTTCATAGTTTCACCCTCCACAAAGTGGTGATATTTTTGGCTTCTATCTGTAGGTTGCAAGGGCAATATTGGAAAACCCAAAGGACAAAACAAAAGTTCACCTTATCTATGCAAACGTCACATTGGAAGACATCCTCCTGAAGGTAACGTTAAACCATTTAGCTTCATGAATTATGCATATCATCTTATTTCTTCTAGAATTAACTTTATTCCTGCCCTCCCTTGAAAATGTTTATTTGGGACTTCTATTAGTGCTCGCCTACTCATTTCTCTTTTTCATCATTAACTTGTATATTTTGTACCTTATGCAGGAGGAACTAGATAGCTTAGCTAAGAACTATCCAGATCGCTTCAAAATATACTATGTGCTTAATCAGGTCAGTTGTTTTCTCATATTGTTTTCCATCAAGTTGTCACTATGTAATTCTCAGTCAACAAACATGAGCTATAACAATTTGTTCCAATCAATTGTCATTGTTGTTGACGTACTATTCTTGATATGTTTCAGCCCCCAGAATTGTGGAAAGGTGGTGTTGGCTTTGTGTCAAAAGACATGATTAAAGCTCATTTGCCTGAACCTGCACCTGATGTCCAGGTTAATCTTAGAAATATTTATTTTTTCTTAACATTATCTGCTTCTTCTTCCCTTTATTTTCATCTTGAATCCCTGGTTTGATGATTTCCAGGTTCTGAGATGCGGTCCTCCTCCCATGAACAAGGCCATGGCTGCGCATCTGGATGATCTTGGCTACTCAAAGGAAATGCAGTTCCAATTCTAAGCACAAGGGGTTTCAGCCTCATGGGAACCATCACTAGGAAGCTTCCAACATCTCTCCAAGTGCTGAATATGGAAGAAATAATTGATTTCCTCATTGTACTGCAATTTTGTAGTAGTTCCAGTATTTGTTCCCTCTCACAAAAAAAAAAAAACAACAAAAGTTCCTGTATTTGTTAAGTGACCATTGATAGCATGAGAGTGCAAAACTAAGTGAACTAAGCCAAGGATTGCCTCTCTAGATTTGGCATTATTCAACTTCAAACTTAGAGTTCATTTTCTAAGATTTGGGGAAATTGAAGAAGGTTCACTGTTCACCTGCATTAGAGTAACTTTGCACAAATGCTTACATCTCTGGAGATTAAAAGTTCAAATTTTTTGTCAGTTGATATCATGATACTGTATCAACGGTCTTTCAAGATGGGAAAAAGATGTTCTCTAGTTGATAATAAGTCGATTATTTTCTATTTATTTATCTGAGCTTGGGAGATTGTTTGACGTGGGATCAAAGACAACGACATTCATGAACATTTTGGTGGATTCCAAAATTAGTTTTTAGTCGAAGAAAAATTAACAATTTTCTAATAGAACAATTTTTCATAAAACAAAAACCAAATCCTCTCAAATTAGGATGCCGGCATAATTTAATATTTTTATCACATTATGAAATTCTAATTTGATTAAAGATTTTAGCACTATATTTTATATTTAGTTATAAAATCAATCTTGTTTACATTAATTTTTTATTTATACTTTTAAAAATATTATTATACTGAAATAGGATTAAAAAACGATATGGTTTTTATATTTCTAAATAATTTTAAGATGATTTTTTAAAAAATAATAGCAAATAAATGTTTTGAATAAAAAAAATTCATCCGACCAGAGTTTCTCCCCAACTACTCCAAACCATTTTCACATGAACCAACCAACACGTTAATCATTCATTTGGATTTAGTTACAAATGAAATAGCAAAAAATGAATATAAACTAAATTGTGAGTTAGTGTTAGAATAGTAGAGAGAGGACATGCAATCAATTTTTGTATAATTATGTGAAAACACTAAATTAACATAAAAAACTTAACTAAATAGTTATCCAACAGATCAGGGCTTGTACAAAATTATTTTTATGCATGTAATTAACTACTTAATTGGATAATTATTGGGCCTAATTCTGAATTATTCAAATGGTAATAGTATTAAATACCGGTGACTTCATGTGAACACGAAAAAAGGAGTACATGTGTTGTTAAACAAATTCTGATTTTTTAAAATAAAAAAATAAAATGTGAAAATAACTTTGGGCTTAGGCTATTAGGACTTGATTAAAAAAATAATAATAAATATTAACGATTTCTTTTATGGAGTTGACGGATCCAAAATATAAACTCTTATTTTTTAAAAAAATAAAATATTATCGATTAATAAACGCTTCCAATGAGTCCGAGTACATAATGTGGAGAATTTCCGAAGGTGGAATTCCCTTTCACAAAGTGTCCAAAAAACTCCTTGCCACTACATGCTAAGTGGTCCGCAACCTTGATAATCTATATATATATATATATATATATATATATATATATATATATATATGTATATATATATATATATATATATATATAACTGATACATGAAAGAGGCTCACATCCCACCATCATTTGACTTTTATCTTTTTTTCTAACTACTTACCTTATTACTCTCTAAGTTTCGTTCTCTATCAATTTGTTTCTTAGTGTAACTCCCACGTATAACTCCATCTCACTCATCCAAATAATGTAACTGTCATCTGACTTTTAGTATAACCCACCATCCCACTGAGTCAATAATTAACCACTTGTAACCTACTATCACATCTTATCTTATCTTATTCTTATTTTTTCTTATACTTATATAAACCCATGCTTAAATGGAGGTTTCAAATTGTCCTCTTGCTTGGCAGCTATTTTTTCTCAATTTTTTATTTACTTTTTTTCTGGAATACGAAGGGATGTCACATTACATACTGCAGTTATTTCTCCTCATGTTACTTGTCCTCTTATTGCATTGAGCCTCCATCTCCATTCCCGGCCATCTTCCCCTCAACCACTGGATGCTGTGCACTCCACTCTGCATTCGCTTTAATCTTCTTATTCTATTTCCTTAAAATTGGTCACATATATACTCTCTCATTTTCTGCCCCTGTGTTGTTGATGGTCATATAATGGACTTCACTGGTAAATGTTAATTTTTCTCCTCGCAGTGTTCAGTTTGGTTCTGGTGCATTTCATTTTCCTTCGATGTTTAACACGCCAAGGGAGGGAGAGATGGATTCTAAAAAAGACTCCTTTGACGCATCATTTTGTAATGCAGGGGCCAGGGTTTGCGTGAATAATTCCGAGGCTCTTGGAAAGGAACTGCGAGGCGATGTAACTAGGCTCCCATTTTGCCAAAAGCTCCCAGGTATTGCTGTCTGAGATCGATTTGGTTTAGTGTGCGGCATGATCAAAACTTTTGAACTATATTACGATCTTAGGCCATATGACATGTGCATACAAGCCCCGCATGCAGTCACAGCTTGCAAGTTGGTTTCACAAGTTTCTAGATAGAGTATGAGATGGAATCTTTAGATAGCTTCCAGGTAGATGCTGCCCTGTTCGTGTTCGAGTCACGCGTAGAGCATCAATACTGGTGACGTGCTGCTCCAGAAAGTTTAACACATAGCATCTAGAGTTCCTATAGAGATATCTTCCATGCTCGAAGATTTTGTGTTCTGCACACTACAAGCTGATCAAGTTTCATTGTCTGATCCATCCAACCCACTACGAGAGAAGCATCGAACGGATAGGGCGCCAAAGCGAGAGGTAATTAAGTGATGGTGATTCCCGAGTTGATGTGGCATGTCTTGTAGAAGGAGGAAGGCATGATGGCGCAGGGGAGAGGAGCGGCGCTGGGCACCGAGGAGGAGGATATGGACAATGGCTCTGGTAGCGGCCACTTGAACGGCCTCAGCTGCGACGAGGAGCACGACAAACCATCTTCTACAGCATCCGGCTCGCAGCATCACCAACAACAGTCCAACCAGCAACAGAACAACGACCAGCAGCGGGCGGCAAAGAAGAAGCTCTACCACTGCCACACCGCACGTCAGCTCCAAAAAATGGAAGCGTAGGAAGATTACTGCGACATTATCATCATATTCTTGCCAAATCAAGATACCATTTTTTCTTTTAATCTTAAAAACTTTTCCCACAGGTTTGTGATCGATGTCACATGTGATCTAAACCTTGCCAGGTCAAGTTTTGGCTCCAGAACCATCGCAGTCAGGTGAAGGTTATATATACATACATATATATATATATATATATATATATATATATATATATATGTATATGTATACATCGTGATATGCCCGCATCCATCTTTCGAAAAATATGGAGTGTCACACGTGTAAGTGCACACATATGGACAAGAAGGGATTTGTCACCAATGGTAAATATATGATGATGATGATTTAGATGCGTAAGGAAGTTACATGCATGCATGAATCATTGTGCAGGCACAACGAGTATACTGCTGCAGGCGGCGATCCGAAACGTCTCCTGCCCCATTAGACATGTCCTTCGATTGATGAGCAGAACCATCAACCAGTGGATTGAGAGTGCCAGGCTTAAGGAAGAGGTATGACAAGAAAGCTCTCCAACCATAGCTGGATTTTCCATGTTAAATCATAAGCCTCATGCAAGATGTTGTTAGAGTTTAGTAGTTAAATCACGAACTCTCCTTCCACGGGTCGAACGCTTGTCCTGCATCGCTTCGTGCTACGGCGTCGGACAACAATTAAGTGTAACCGGGCCCTGTGCTACCTATGCTGCTCCCTTCATTGGACCTCACGAGAACGAGAGGAATAAGGAAGTGGAACGGCCATGTGTCAGGATCATTGGCCGCTGATCCAAGGGATAGGAGGATAACAAGAAAGGGAAGCAACAAGCAGTGGCATTATCTGCGTCATGTATAGTGTTGATATGTTGCAGGGCTCGCAAGTTGCTGTTGTTTAGTGTGAGGAGATGATTGACACTCCCATATATAAGGACATGATTCATGAAAGTTGATGTAGTTGGAATGCATGTGGGTTATATGCCAATGCCATGCACTGTGTACAATCCTTATGATTAACCACATATTTGAAGCCACTTTTTGTATATTTTGTTGTCATATATATATATATATATATATATATATATATATATATATATATATATGTTAGCACATGGTTTAATAAGATCTTAAGATTGATTTGGTATTTGGTTAGGAGATTGATGATATATTATATTCCTTTCCCACTACAAGAAAAAGTCGTATTTCCGATGGTCCATTTTCGACGGCCCGAAATCCGTCTTAAATATCGACGATTTTTTCGGCGGATCTTCCAAACCGTCGATATTTTCGTCAGATAATTTTCGACGGTTTAACCCGTCTAAAATTTCGACGGTGATAAATTCGTTGGAAGATTCCGTCGAAAATATTTATACTTCGACGATTATGACCGTCGATAATTTCGGCGGTTTATCTAACCGTCGAAACTTTCAGCGATCTGAACCGTCGAAAAATTTCAACACTGGTTGCGCATAATTATTGAACTTATCGACGGTTTTGACCGTCGATATTTGCGACGTTCAAAGTAACCGTCGATATTTCGGCGGTCATAACCATCGATAGTATTTAAATAAAATATCCTCCCTTAATTTTTTTCGACGGCCTCAACCGTCGAAAATGGAAATTTATAATTTACACAAACTATGTATCTGCCGATGTTTTTAAAAATTTATCATTAAGGGAATCGACGGCTAAAATCGTCGATATTTCGACGGTTTAAAGAACCGTCAAAACTATCGATGGCTAAAACCGTCGATATTTCGACGGTTTGAATACCGTTGAAACTATCGACGGTTTTTCCAGCGGATTGGAGCCGTCGAAACGCGAATTAATATAATATTATATTTACCTATGTTGCGACGGTTTCGACCGTCGAAAAATGGTTATATAAAAACACGACCGCACTCTTACTTAGAACGTTTTGAACGTCCGTCCGCCACCGTCCGTTTCGTTCGGCCGTCGACCACCTCCCGCCCGAAGCTTCCGCCGCCGACCATCTCCGGCGCAGGTAGGTCCGATCCCCGCCTCCTTTGATATATAATTTTTCTCTCCTTCGACCATCTCCGTGCGGCGGCCAGATCCGGCCGCCATTCGCGCGCGGCGGCCAAATTCGGCTGCCAGTCGCGCGCGGCGGCCAGATCCGGCCGCCCTCCGCGCGCGGTCGTGCGGCGGCCAGATCCGGTCGCCCTTGCGCGGCGGCGGCCAGATCCGGCCGCCCTCCGCGCGTGGCATTTGAATTATAGTTGTAATATTTAGAATTACATTTAGAATTATAGTTGTAATATTTTTTTTCCTTATTTTGTTTGATGGAAAACGATCATGAGCAAAAAGGGCCAAAACTGTTATATATACTTATTATATGCTATTACTATACCTAGCAGTATGATTAGTAAACATTAGCTAAACAATTTGTTCTTATTCATTTTGTATGACTGAAATTTTTTGCGATTTGCAAATAATGCAGTCATTATGTCATACTTGAACGATCGTCGATGGATGTACAAAAGAAATAATCCTGATCGTAGAGGCTTGACACAAGAATTTATAGATGGCGTTGACTATTATGTTACTGTGGCTTGTCAATCTTTACAATTTCAGCGGGAGGGAGCAATTAGGTGTCCTTGTTTGAAATGTGCTAGCACAAAGTTACAGACGATAGAGACTGTCAAAGTTCACTTATGTAGAAAGGATTTCAAACCCAATTATTGGGAATGTGATGATTTAGGCGAAGGAGCGCCTTCAACAAGCGTCCCAAATGAAGGTCTTCATTTTGTGGATCCTGAACCAACATTTGCTTCGCAATATGAACAGTCTGTTTATGACGCAGCTGCAACTGAGTATGGCAATATTAGATTTGAGCAGAATGAAGAGGCACCAAATCCAGAAGCAAGAGATTTTTATGACTTACTAAACGCATCGAGCCAACCCTTATGGCCTGGGTGTGAAAGTCATTCGGAACTATCACTTGCTGTTAGATTGTTGAATCTAAAAGCCGACCACAATATTTCACAAGCATGTTTTGATGCATTTCTAGATATTTTAAAAGAGGTCACACCAACTGGGGCTCGTATTCCTGAAAATTTTTATAGGACAAAAAGATTGGTCAGTAAACTTGGTCTTGGCTCAACTAAAATAAATTGTTGTCATGATGGTTGTATGTTATATTACGGCGAGGACATCAATCTAAATGAATGCAAGTTTTGTGGGGCCGAACGATATAGAGTGACTAACAAGTCTCAAGTCGCTGTGAAAAGAATGCATTATTTGCCTCTTATTCCAAGGCTTAAAAGACTATACTCGTCTATAGGGTCAGCGTCGCAGATGAAGTGGCATGCACAGCATAATACTTCTGAAGGTGTAATGATTCACCCATCGGATGGTGAAGCGTGAAAACATTTTGATAGTAAGCATCCTGATTTTGCTAGGGACCAAAGGAACATAAGGCTCGGATTATGCGCAGATGGTTTTACACCATATGGTCAAACTTCAGTTCCTTATTCATGTTGGCCGGTAACAATAACACCTTATAATTTGCCACCTGGGATTTGTATGTCCGCACCTTATATATTTTTGACATGCATTATTCCTGGTCCTCAGAGTCCTAAACAGAGGATAGACGTGTATTTACAACCTCTAATAGACGAGCTAAAAGAACTGTGGGATGATTTGATGTGTCGACCAAACAAAATTTCACATTAAGAGCTGCATTATTGTGGACTGTTAATGACTTTCCAGCCTACGAGATGTTGTCTGGTTGGATGACTGCAAGGAAATTAGCTTGTCCATCTTGCATGGAACACTCAGATGCGTTCACTTTGAGAAATGTGGGTAAAAATACTTGGTTTGATTGTCACAGACGGTTTCTTACAGCTGATCATCCGTACAGAAATAACCGAAATGCATTTTGACGGAATAGGATTGTGGAAGACATGCCTCCGGTCAGACGCTCAGGAGCTCAATTACGTCGCATTGTCAATGCTTTATGCAAAATTGTCGACGACCCAAATGTCACATACAATGAGTATGGTGTTTGTCATAATTGAACCAAACGAAGTATATTCTGGGATTTACCTTATTGGTCTGATTGTTTGATACGTCATAACTTGGACGTCATGTACATTGAGAGAAATGTGTTTGAAAATGTATTCAATACCTTAATGGACATTAAGGGTAAAACAAAGGACAACCTCAAGGAAGACTAGATTTGAAGGAATACTGTCGACGGCCAGAGTTGCACTTAGTGACTTTACCTAACGGAAGAATATCTAAACCAAAAGCAAGTTATGTTCTCATTAAGGAGCAGAAGACCCAAGTGTGTCGTTGGATCCAAGAGCTGAGAATGTCGGATGGTTATACATCAAATCTGACCCGATGTGTGGACATGAATAACTTGCGTTTGTTTGGCATGAAAAGTCACGACTGTCACATGAATTGTGTTCTACAACATTAACGGTGGAAAATATGATCCAATTGGAACGTAATATTCCGATAACATTATGTAAGTTGGAACGAATATTTTCACCGGGATTCTTTGATTCCATGGAGCACTTACCTATTCATCTGCCATATGAGGCAAGGGTAGGTGGACCAGTACAATATAGGTGGATGTATCCTTTTGAAAGATATCTCAATCGAATAAAAAGAACGATTAAGAACAAAGCACGTGTCGAAGGATCCATTTGTGAAGCGTATATGATTCAAGAGATTTCATACTTCTGTTATTACTACTTCGAGTCCCATGTTAAGTGTGCGAGGACCAGAGTCCGTCGAAATGATGAAGTTCCAGAAGAACAGTCTGATGTGGCATCTTTGTCGCTCTTCAATAAGTTAGGACGACATTTTGGGAAGCCAAGAAGTAGATGGCTCAGTGATGCAGAATTCAAGTCTGCCACGAATCATGTCCTTCTAAACACGCCGGAAGTGCAAAGCTACATTAAGTAAGTTTAATATCCATGCGTTCTTTTGTTTAACGTCTTCCCAAACACCATTTTGATTTAGCCATCACTTCGTATGTAGTACTTTCTTGCAATACTACATTGTCCCTGAAGAACATGTACAAGATAGAATCGAGAATGATTTCGCACCGTGGTTTAAGGAACAGGTAATTATCAAAATATTCTAAACAATTTGATGTCTTTAGCGTCTACTATACTCATTTATTTTCATATTAGGTTCTCAATACCGGCACGGCGACTGGTCTCCATAATTTGGCATGGGGACCGGCTCGAGAGGTGAAAAGTTGGCCGATGTATTTTGTGAATGGTTATAAGTTTCACACTGAAACTTGGTCGATCGGGAAGAAAACCGTGAACAGTGGAGTATGTGTCGTGGGATTCACGGACGGAGAAAATGAGCGTGACTACTACGGTGTTCTCAAAGACATTATTCAGCTGCAATATACTGGAGGTAATAAAGTCACATTATTTGAGTGTAACTGGTTTGATCCGAAGGAAAGGAGAGGGATGCGAGTTCACAAAGATTTCAAAATAGTTGAAATATGTCACAATAGGTGTTATGATCGTTTTGATCCTTTCATTATTCCGTCTTCTACAAGACAAGTATATTATGTGCCATATCCGGAGAAGACTAGGAACAAATCACAATGGTGGGTTGTAATAAAGACGAAGGTAAGAAGCAGGATAGAAGTTGATGGTGCATTGCAATGTGCCTTTCAAGATGACTCGCAGACGTCTGTGGCCCCTATTGTCGACACCGAATTAGTCGACGATCTACATGATTCGGAACACGTATTTGAAGACTTCGATAACGTCGACATACAAAATGATGAAAAGGATTCAGACGAAGATGAATTTGAAACTACGACGACTTCTGATGATGATGATGATGACGGGTACCAGACATGTGGAAATTCAGATGATGAGTAAAGGTGTCTTTACTTGTCACGAATTATCAATTTATTTTTACCTTACAACTAGGATATTTTATTACGAATATTGTCATCTTATGGATTGTTCATTTACGACTCATATTCATTTTGTTTGAGGCAATAGTTTGTTTGAGGCGTTAGCGATGCATGTGGACAAACAATCGGATCAACAAATGTCTGACGCGGACGATGCATTCTTATATTCGCTACCATCTCGTGAGTGTTTGAAATAATGATCAGAAGAAGTCATTCGCAAAAGCTTATTCGAATTAATTTGTTTATTTTTTATAAGCGCCTCCGGATATTAGGAATTGGTTCTCGAGTTATACGCACAATTCCGTTCCTCAAGATGCAACACAAGACGTAGCCGAACATAGTCAGGTCGAGACGTTGTGACATTTGAATTTTTTGTCAATTGTAAATTTGACTTGTAATAAATTTTGTACTATGCAGATGTATCGATTTGTTAAAAGTAAAAACAAAGGAAAGGAGCCGGTCGTCCCTAGAGCTCTCAGTACTCCGTGTGCTCCTCTGTCAGCCACGAGCATTCGCATAACAGAGCATTCTTCTCCTCCGTCAGCTCCTCGATCAGCCACGGGCATTCGCATAATAGAATGTTCTTCTCCGCCGGGTCCTTCCTCTCACGCTGATATTGCGGACTTGGATACACAATTGCCACAACAACCCGTCAGAGCTCATTGTTCCGTGGAAGACTCGGACCAGGCTTCGTCAAATTGTGTTTACAAAGCATACGTGCAGCCAGATGGGAATTTAGGGTAAGTGTTATTTTATGTATATCGAATCCTTATTCATGCTTTGATTCAGCCATGACATTTTATAATTCTGTGTCCTTCAAGATTTGTACCGTCGAAACCAGCGGCTGTAGCAGTTACTAAAGTATTGCGACATAGGTATACTGAAGCGTGGCTTACATGGAGGGAAGTTCCTTATGCCATGAGATAGATATTATTTAATGAATTTCAGGTATCATTAGAAGCCAACATCATCATTAATATTTTTCTTCGTCATGCACATTAATTATTTTTAAACACTTACAGGCTGATGTGTGGTGGGAGCCCGAGCATACGGAAAAAATGTGAAAGGCTTTTAACTCTCGGTGCTCAAAGAGATTGTCCGCGATGCTTTCTGAAGCTCGAGCTGACGGAGAACGACCCAATTGGATCCCCGAGGCCATTTGGATCGATTTGCTAGGAAAGTGGTCCACCGAGGAGTACAAAGTGAAATGCGAAAAAGCAAAAACCAGTCGAGAGTCCGACCAGGGAGCGTGCTTGCATTCGGGCGGATGTCTATCCACGAGCACGATTGCTAAGAAAATGGTAAGGTCTTTCTCCGAACTCAGAACGAAATATTATACTTTAAGAAAATGGTAAGTAATTTGCAAAATTTAAAATATTATCTCATTGCAGGAGAAAGAGACGGGTAGACCACCGACTCAGGACAAAATATTTCTCCGAACCCATCAGAAGAAGAACAAAGAATGGGTCTCGAATTATGCCCAGGAGACATATGTATGTAAATTTTTGTGCCTTTACTTTTTTCTAAATTGCAAGTTAATAATTAATTAACAAAACTTTGAAGTGGATCACCTAGTCGTCGTTTGTAGTTAATTATTTTCTTTATATTTCAGGAGTCTTATAAAACAAAAGAAGTTGATCATATTACGCAAGCCACGCAGGAGGGGACCACACCGTTGACCCCAAGACAACTTTGGACGGACCACGTCGACGTGAAGAAGGGTCGCATTTACGGACTTGGATCTTCTGTGAGTGACACAGATATTGGATATGGTCGACGAAGTACTTCAGGTTCATCTTCTTCTACTATGCAAGAAATTGTGGATCAGGTGACCATCAAGATTAGGGAAGAGGTCAGACAGGAATTCGAAGAACGTGAACGTCGTAACAGGGATGAAATGAAGAAAATGATGCGTGCCTTCATGCGTGGCGAATTGAATGACGACGACGCCGAGGTAGATTCATATATAGTACATAATTATTTTTGGAATTTGCTTTAATCTGATGCATCATTGTACTCATTAGATTCATATGCACTTTGACACTAACTTAGATTTTACTCTTCATCCCTTTCAGTTAAATCTATAGACTTTCAAAGTTTTCACCGAAAATGGAGTGCAGACAGCTGGATCATGTAAATGTCAGTACTTAGTATAAACTTCAACATACATTAATGATCACTTGAATTGTAAGATACTATCGGTTGTAGGAGTTGCTTCTGAGTCGCTTTCCACAAATTAAAAAAGAATTCTTGCACAATATATCGGTTTCAGAATGTTTATTTTCAGAAATTAAACTCCATCCTCCTCTTTATTTAAGATGAGAATTGTGTAGCATGAAACAAACATTGCCACTGCTGAGCCTTCCTCTCAAAGTGAACACTCAAAATGGTTTGTCCACAGTGTCGACATGATAGATATTTTTTTTATATGATGTAGAAGAAAATTTGTGCCTTCTTCTCTGAATCTTGAGTTCCAAATCATGCAGAAAATAAAATAAGCTTAGAAACATCAGGGAGTTCCTACCATTGGCTCTTGGGATCTTTAACAGCATCGTGATGGTGATTTGTTTGGTTAAAATGGAGTAGACCAAGCCCCATATAAAGCACAAATCCAATTATTTTGGATGATTATGCTCGATTTTGCTTCAATTTTGATATTCGGCGTTAGCTTGTTAGTTTACGCATCTTCTATTGAATTTATCAAATTATGTTGATGTTAAATTCAAATAATATTTTTATATTTTATATTTTAGATTCAATTAGATTGTGATTACGCATCTTCAAAACTGAATTCATGTTTTTTTTACATTTTATATGTTATAACTTTTACTCTATTTTTAATTTTGTGCAGTGATGTTTTGCGACGAAGATGATATGCAAATTAAGCACGTCGTTCCATTATCTCGTTCCACTATGGTTGACGTTATTGAATCTATGAATTATGGATCACATTATGGATTATGTTTCATGTTTGGATACCCTTATGCCGAATTGAACTATCTGTGATGTGATGTGATGTAATTGAATCTGTGATGTGATGTGCTTTATATGTTATAATTGAACTATCAAATGTGTTGTATTATTTGGGAATTATATGTGAATTCATTATTTTTTTTAAATTTTTTTACGTTTTCAACGGTCCTGACCGTCGGAAACAGCTGAAATATTGCAATTTTCAGCGGATTTTTTCGATACTTACCGACGGTTATATCCGTCAGTACACAATTATCGACGGTCGTAGCCCACGAGTAAAAGCCGTCGATACTAAATTGTCGACGGTTTTAACCATCGATAAAATCGACGGTTCAAGCCGCCGATATATATCGACGATTAAAACCGTCGATAGTTTCCACGGTTCAAGCCGCCGATAGATATCGACGGCACGAACCGCCGATACTGTCGACGGTTTAAGCCGCCGATAAATATCGACGGCTCGAACCGTCAATACTATTGTCGGTTCAAACCGTCGATATATATCGGCGGTCCTGCCCGTCGATAATATTGACGGTTCTCACCGTCGATATTTAACGTTCGACTACCGCGTCCGCCAACTAGACCGTCTGTAATACCGACGGTTCAGAAGAAATCGTCGCAAAAAATTTGCGACGAGCCTTTTTCACACGATCATTGTCCGTCGAAAGAACCGTTGGAAATCGTGATTTTCGACGGATCTGACAAATTTACTGACGGTCCTACCGTCGGTAAAAGACAGTTTTCTTGTAGTGTCCAATGGGTATTTTGGATTAGTGATAAGATATAACGCTATCATTTTGAAGATTTGCATCAAGGCACCTCGCCAAATAGTTGTTAAGATGAAATGTACGAGATTCATAACTCATAAGGCATGTCGTAACTTTGATTGAGTAATTATGAGAGGTGGTGGTAATTAAGATGATTTGATTGAGAGGACATATGTATTCAAGTTGATTCACTAGAGGTGATGCTAATTTTGGATGACCATTTTGGCTAACCTTGCATTATTGGGTCATTAATAGTTAACTGTTTATTGTACGTTATGGGAATTGGGCACTTGGCTTAATATATAATACTTGATTCTTTCTTTGTGATATTTTTAATTAATAATTTTTATAATTATTATCTCAATATCATTTTCATTTATTACATTATCCAACTCTTTGTATCGACTTTTCATATTCTGATTATTCAATGTCACATTAATTAATTTCATCATTTAATATTTTATATCAACTCTTGGTATTCTCATTACTAATTATTGTATTAAAATTTATCATTACAAGTCACATATTAACTCTTTATATTCCATTACTTTTTTATTTACAATAACAAATAATTATAAATAAATGCATCCTTAAGTAATGTGTATTAAATTGAGCATCATAAATTATATTTTGTAATCTTAAAAAAATCATATATAAATGCATTCGTATGTGTGTTAAATTTTTAACACCATGATTAAATTTTAAAAAATTACATATTGATTATTTATTTCCCATTATATTTATTTTAGTAACAAATAGCCATATGTAAAGGCATCCTTAATTGATGTGTTCTAATTTTTTTTAATAATGGTTAAATTTTAATAAATCAGAGGATGACTACTTATATATAATTATATTTTTAATATTATATTTAACATCATTCCTAAATGCTCATAAATCATAAGTTGGGTCTTATATTTTATTATATTTTTAATCCTAAAAGAACATATATAAACGCACTGTTATGTATATTAATATTTTAACAGTATGGTAAAAAAATATTATATTTTTAATACTAAAAAATCAGTATATTTACTCTTTATATTACATTATATTTTGAATAACAAAAAACTATATATAAATGCATCTTTAATTAATATGTACTAAATTTTTAGTATCATGAATAAATTTTCATAAATTTCTGGATGATTCTTTATACCGTCTCATTTCTTAATGTTGAAATCCTGTGTCATTAATAATAATTCAACTCAATTCTAATTTAATATTTTTTGGTCATTTCATTGAAGAAACTGATGACCTTTCATATCACTCTTTGATCCTTCTATATAAATCCTTTTTTTAGGAGAGATTGCAAGGGCAATGAAGTCTCTTCAACTTATCGGAGGCTGCCAATTAGGCCTGCCTGTGCAATCTCAAACTCGAGCTCCTCAACAAGATTGTCTTGAACTATGAAAGGAGAAGCAAATTGGGAGTTTTCACATGCGCACTAAGCATGGGAAAGCAACAAATCAAGGCTCACAAGGTGTTGACGAAGGTCATACACCTCTTCCATCATGAAGAGGTCACCATAGAAATCGAAAGGAGGTCGAGCGTCATTCCTCAGAGCGTCTATGTTTGCAAGGGAGCCAACCATGAAAGAAAATTATTATAATACACATCATGCAACCATTGTTGAGCAAACCAATGCTTACTGCTTCTTCCTATATCTATGGATTGGTAGGCCTTATCTAGACATCTAATGTGACTTTAATTATACAAACTAATAATTTCTTAATCCGCTTATTTTTTATTTATTTCCTCAAATAATTCTTTATCTTCTTTTAAAGTGACTTATTTTTTTATTGTGCCAATAACTTAGTACCTTTAGATCTTTTAGAACTCAGATAAATATAATTATATATATGTTAACTTGTGTCTTTCCAATCTTCTCAACTAATCTCTGGTGACCTATTATCATTGTTCTTTAGTCATTCTATTAGATTATATTGTATACTCCTTAAAGTTTTCATTTTTCAGCATAGCATTGATGCTCACCTATTTTATAATTTATTTCCTATAGGCACTCTAAGATATATATTCTTTTAAGTTGAGTATTTATTTATTTTGTCATTTTTTATTATTTTCTCTCACATTTTCCTCTCTTCTCATGCACCATGGTATATTTAAACTTCACACATCCACCTTTAGTGTCATAAAGTCAGATTTTAACCGCTGCACTCATTTTAAGATTTTTGTACTTTATACATATATATATATATTTATCATAGATGCTAAATCATTAATGATTTTTTAAACAAATTTTATTATCAATTAAAATACAAAATATTTGTTATAAAATAGCTTCTAACTTATTTTATATTCTCCCTTGAAAACAGTCTCTAATTATTATTATTATTATTATTATTAGTATTAAAAAATAGAATAATAAGTTACTGTCTATTTTTCAATTGTATGATGTACTATGCATAACACACATTAATTATCATTCCTTACTCGTTCATCTCCACCACCACTCAATTAGAACCTACAACTTATTAACCAACCATACCCCAACATATAACTCATCATTCATGGAAAAGAGCACTGTGCACATTATGATAGAAGATACGGCTCAATATATATAACTTGCATTTTATTTTCTATTATTTTTTCGATCATTGTAATTTAATATTTATTATGTATTTTATTTCTCTCCTTTGAAATATCTCAAAGAAGTTTTTAGCCAGTATTTGAATGGTGATTTTTATTATTTATGTAATATACTCTTCTTTTCCCTTGAAATTATTTCAATCTACTTTTCTTTTTAGTTTTCATTTCTTTTAACTTCTCATATGCTTCCTCGTCCATGTGATCAATTTTATTTTTTTGCCTCTTTACTTTCCCATCTTTATTCTTCACATGTATGATCATTTTTGCATTATGATATTATTAAGTGTTGTTGACAAAGTAATAATTTACCTATTATTATATATCATGTCATTCTGTAATAAAAAAAATGGACAACCAAATGTTTTCCATCCTTAAAAATACTTCAATATGTCACATTTTAATGTCTTTCATTTCTCACAAATAAAATTGACCTACACTAAGAATTCTATATTAGATTTTTTTTTGCCAACACACTTTCCAAAATTAAATCTAACACGAGTTTTGATAACTAACATATCACATGCAATCAATCTACTATTTCTTGACAATTTAATATAGAAGATATAAAACTTTATTTAACACAAAATTAAAAGAATTATACAAAAATGATTCACATAATTTTCATAATAAAAACTAAATATTTATTTAGTGATATATTATAATAATTTAAAATTATACGAAGTGCAAGGACATTCACTAGTTTTCCTATAATAGTGAGTACATTTAAAGTATTCAAAATGTGAGACAATTTGACAAAATTCTTATATTAATGTCCAAATCCTCCGACGGCAGTACTAGATTAGGAGAGTCGACATCCAGCCAAATACGATTGAAATCATTCTTAGCATCTCCTAATTCCAACAAGCCCCCATGCCTTTGTTCGACAATGCTCGTCATGCAATGAAGTACTCCTACCATAAGAAATACTTTATTAGTATTTTTAATAATAAATTCTGCCCCTCCCAATTTTTTGAAATTGATGAAGGACCATCAGAATTAACTTTCACTCAAATTGGCCGCGGCGGAACCTCTCATCGAACCCAAATTTGGGGGCAAAAATATAAACTCTTATTAACTTCTGTTGAAGGTCGTCTCTAAGTACTCGGAGCCCAATCCTGAAGCAAAATTATATAAACATCTTAATATATATATATTATATTAAAGTTCTTTTATAACATCTTGAGATGTAAATATTTGCAACTTAGCGTTAAAATTAACTAAGATTTAAATGCATAATTAATGAAAGTGATAAGGAAAAAACCAATTTGAGAGTTAGCATATGTCGATTCCAAAATTAAAAATAAAATAATATTCGTACGATGAAACTGACCACTCACCAAATCAAAATCTACAGAAATTAATAATGTAATATTGTTCCTCTTAAAAAGTTAATTGCATACTATCTCTAATAAATTAGGTGGTCTTAATTTAATTAATGCGAAAATATATTAGATCGGACATAAAATGAAAAAAAAAACATTTCATAAAATCGTAACGACGCTTGATGAGTTGATGTAACGGTCAAGTCATGCTTCTGCTCCGTCAGCAGCCAATCCCTCGATTCCACTACTACTCCCCCAAGTCTCCATCTCTTCCTTAAGCCCACCCACATCTCCACCCCAAGAATGCACCCCTTATAGAAGCCCCCCACACAGCGAACCGCCTGGTTAGCGGACCCCGCCACCATGCGTCCGGCGACGGAGGCCAGCAGCGTCCTGGACGCCCTGGGCGCCGAGCTGATCGGGGTCATCTCCCCAGTCTCCATCTGCATGCTCCTCGTCGTTCTCCTCATCTCCACCACCACTTCCACCTCCGCCGGCGCCGGCGCGGCCGCAGTCGCCTCCCCCACCACCGCCGCGACACTCGTATACTCCGAATCTCCCTCGGACTCGACCTCCCGCAAGCTCGCCGGCGCCCTCCTCAACGCCGCGGCCTTCGTCGCCGTCATCGCCGTCGTCACCTTCGCCCTCGTCCTCCTCTACTACTACCGCTTCACCGGATTCCTCCGTGGCTACACCCGATTCTCCGCCTTCCTCGTCCTCGCCACCATGGGCGGCCCTATCCTCCTCGACGTCCTTCGGCGCCTCTCCGTTCCACTCGACGCCCCATCCGCGGCCCTCCTCCTCTTCGACCTTTCCACCATCGGGGCCCTCGCCGTCTTCTCCCCCGCTGCGCCCGTCGTCCTCCGCCAGGCCTACCTCGTCGCCATCGCGGCCATCGTCGCGGCATGGTTCGCCCGTCTCCCGGAATGGACGACCTGGGCCCTCCTCATCGCCCTCGCCCTCTACGACCTCGCCGCCGTCCTCTGCCCGCACGGCCCACTCCGCATCCTCGTGAATCTGGCGTCCTCTCGCGACGACGACGATCTGCCAGCACTCGTCTATGAGGCTCGCCCCGCCGCGCCTTCCCTCTCCCACGCTGTGGCCGCCGTTGCTGCCTCCTCTCCTGCTGTCGTCGAGCTCCAGCCCGTTGGGGACACCAGTCAACTTCGTAACTCCGATCCAAATCAGACAGTAGTGGAAATCGTCAATCTTGAGGCGGAAACCGTGCCTTTGGTGCGGAACGAACCGTCGTCATCCAGCGGCTCAGGCGACGGCAGCGGACGGCATCGGACCGATGCCGCTTATCCTTCAGCACCTCTGACGACTGAGGAAGGTCATCGGGAAGGAGGTAGAGACCAGAATCGTGCAAGGACTGACTTGGAGGACGATGACATGCTGATTTCTACGAGGGGAATTAGGCTCGGGCTCGGAGACTTTGTGTTCTACAGCGTTCTCGTGGGTAGAGCTGCAATGTACGACCTGATGACGGTCTACGCTTGTTACCTGGCCATTATTTCAGGGCTTGCGTGCACGTTGATTCTGCTATCAGTTTTCCGGCACGCACTGCCGGCGTTGCCTATCTCAATTGCACTGGGTACCGTCTTCTACTTCTTGACTAGGCTGCTGATGGAGCCGTTTGTGGTAGGGGCCTCAACGCAATTGGTGATGTTCTGACAGATTGTTGTTAGCTTATGATTTTTGGTTATTTTCTGCTGGTTATCAGCATATACGCATTGACGACTAAGCAAATCAGGGTGTGATTGCTTAAATTTCTAGGCAGCTACTAATGGCATATTCCTGTTGCATAGTTATGTGGCATGCTCATTTTTATTGATCATAGGTTGTATCTTCGGAGGTAATTTTGTATTTCTGTTCACTAGATTATCCTTGTTTACATCCAAATTGATCAGCAGGTATCTTAGCATAAATTAATATGCTAGCCATGATTGTTTCATTTCCGGTGCTTTGCATCTGCACAAGCTATGTATGTTGCACCTTGGATTAGGGTGATACATGTAACTAGTTATGCATTCAAACGCTTCAAAAGCACTTTAAGAGGTAGATTGTATTCATCTTTTGCTTTGGGACGACATCATCTTGTAGTAGACAATGTTATTTCATATATAGTGAACATAATGGTTACAATATATGGATTGTAACTGTAACTGTAATCTCTTCTATATCAATAGACTAGTTCCACATGTATTGGGCACCTGCTGAGAATTCGTCATGTGTCTTCTGCTCAAACGAAATTGAAGATTCTGCACATTTGTTCTTTGGGTGTGTGTGGTCCAGATGAGTGTGGTCTGATTTGGGCGTGATGACATTGGACTCGACATCGGAAGACAGATTCTGGGCATTGTTTAGGGGTGCTGGTAATGTAGATTAGGAACTACATACATATGTATCATCCAACAAAAGGGTGACATCTATAGCTGTATTATGGGCCATTTGGAAACGATGCAACGAAAAATTGTTCAGTGGCGACAAGATGTATGTGGAGAATATGGTATTGACTGCCTGGCGACATATTAATGACTGGAGAGAATTATGATAAGTGATTGTAATCTGTACATTCCTTCTTGTAATCTATAACTAAGATTTTAATAAATGAATGAGTGACCCAGTGTCAACATCCTATTTTTCTTTCAAAAAAAAACTAGTTCCACATGTGTTAGGCCATATCTTTCAGTCATGAGAACTGATAAGTACTCTGGAGTAAACCTGACTAGATGCTTGAGAAGTGGCGCAATTCTTCACATGTTTCTTTTATAGTTTGAGTTTCTCTTTTACCGTCATTTTCCCTTTTTTTCTCTTCGTTTTTTTTAAATTTTTTTCTAATGATACCAAAATATACATTTGGAGTGATTGCAACTCTATATATTTCTTTGCAATGAAGCATCCATAAGATAAGGGTGGGAAGAGAAAAAAAAAAAGAAAAATAAGCATGTTGTACAATTGTACCCATTTTTATCAGTAGTGGCAGCTTCAAAAGATGACATTTGATGTAAAACTTCCTATAAAACAAGACACGATGAAAAGGAGGACACCAACGGAATTATGGGGGTAAAACAGTAAAATGTGTTGTCATAAGTGAAGGCATTCATTTTTGTCCTAGAAGTCATATATTTGAGTCACCACTTACAACTTTTACATGTGACATTGCACATAGTGTCACCAAAAAGTACTTTACAGGATCAGCCACGAACAAGTTATTGTACATATGTTTGCAATGCTTTTCACATTCAAATGTTTGTAGCTGATTCGGACTATGAGTGTTCCATTTTTAACTTTTACATGTCTCTTCGGAAGTACAAATGTAACATGAGGAACTTAGATCCCTAAAAGAAAAGGGCAGTCAGAGATATGTAAATAATGGAGTCAAGTTGGCAGTCCTCGAGAGATCATTATCATTTTAGCATTGTGTTGCATTTTCCGAAAATGCCAGTGGAGATAGGGTCAACAAACACAATTGTAATTTTTAAGTACCACACCCAATTGTTTCTCAGCATTTCTAAAAAAAAGCTTTTTCAACAGAAGGCAGAAGTTCTGAAACTGAAACAATCTCTAATGTCATAAGTGACACAACAGAGACAAAAAAATGAAATGAAGCAGACAGTTCTACTGATAACTCATCAGCATCAGTATAGTATGTATTTTGGAAGCAACTGGAAGGAACCGTTTAGGCAAGGATGTTACTTTGTCACAGTGGCACATCAAATCTTGTTCTGAACGTTGCATCCAGTTGTTCCTCAGCTAACATATGACTGCAAAGGTACGTGGTCATTCAAGGTCATATGCACACTTATAGTTCAATTCTCAGTCTCTTTGAATATATTGCATAAATGCACAGAATTTAATGTTTGAAATCTGAGATACAGTCAACATGGAAAGAACACAAATTTCTTCTAGTGCTGAACTCCAAAAGATTGATAATCAAGGAGATGAAGATTCTAATCAATTGTTCATCTTCTAAATATCCATAATTTGAGAGTAGGCAATGCTGTTCAATCTTTTACTATTTTTTTCAGAATAATTTTATTATCTGACTGATACCCCTTCAGATTAGAATTTCCACCTAATTCTGAAGACTCAAACTAATTTCCACCTGTTGGATCAGTGGGCCGCACATATTTAACATGGAGCAGGGTATCTGATCAGAAATTTCTGAATAGGAGCCTTCCCAGAAAAAAATATCGTTCCGTGTCTCCCTGTGGCTCGTAACCTCGGCTTGCAAAGTCAAATCAGATTGGATCAGGCTGGTTTGTCAGAATTCTCCAAATTGAGTTGGTAAGTAATTGTTTTCGA
The DNA here is from genome assembly GCA_030549335.1 of Pontederia crassipes. Taxonomy (NCBI): domain Eukaryota; kingdom Viridiplantae; phylum Streptophyta; class Magnoliopsida; order Commelinales; family Pontederiaceae; genus Pontederia; species Pontederia crassipes. Next base: position 7,649,394 of record CM060188.1, on the reverse strand, counting down.
AGTTCTAAATAAGAAACAGAAAATTAACATGGTTACTCTAAAAAAAAGCACCTAACATTCTGTAGCTAGAAGAAACAAGCTAGAATACTTTGTAACAGGATAAGTTTCCATAATTATTTTTAATTTGTTCAAATATATATAGTTATAGGCAGCTTAGTCATTAGTTTAAGTTGATAAGCTATATGAAATTTGTACTTTATATTATGTTCCTTATGTATTTGCTTTATAGAATATCACTTGTTAGAAATGCTAGAGTTATATAGTTTTTTATATTACTGTTGTCGCATCTTCTGGTAGATTGCAATGTGGTTTTTTGATAATGAAATGTATATTTCTGTGACAGAAGAGTCATACACCTGGGTTCCATAGGCATGGGTTTGTGCTTGTTTCTTGGCAGCATGGTGGTTGATAGTTCATCTTGTCTAATGATCATTACCACGATTTAAAACTAAAAAACATTCAGACAAGTCCAAACCAATATTGCACTCTCAAAAAAAGTACAAACCAATATTCAGAGATTCAATAATTGTTCACCATCTGTTGATTTCAAATGTACCTTCACTGTTTCAAGGAATTATCTCTTCTGATAGAATGAGTAGTTTTGTGAACAATATCTGAAATCTGATTTACTGAAGTTATGAAAAAAGGATTTGATACATTGGTAATCATATGCTGAATGCATGTTAATCTCATGAGGAATTGACACAAATGTTTTACCTAAAAAGATGTGATTTAATAATCTACACCATGTTGAAAGAAGCAAAAAATGTTATATACTTTCATAGCAGATCTCATTTTGATATAATATACCGAAAGGTTTGGTTATTAATAGAGCGGAATGGCGTCGTATGATCCATGTAGCCGACCCCACCTAGTGGGATAAGGCTTTGTTGTTGTTGTTGTTGTAGAAGAAAGAAATAGTCAGTTAAAAGTATATATATTGACTATCAATCTTTTTAAACAAAGAAAAAGCATATAGTTTTTTATCTTTTTCAATTTAAATGCTTTTCAGATTGTTGATTGTCATTCAAGCTCATGTTTGAAAGTGGAAAGTGGTTCATATTCGAAATACAGATCCCTTCTAAAAAATATTTGAAATACAGATCTCCTTTATGAATCAGAAAACTGATGTTCAGAAGAGGTCAATTCCTTTTATTATTCTTATTTACTAACTTTGTTATTCGATGCTTTAAAATCTTGGTTTGACCAACAATTTGGTGGGACCAAATGCTGGAAATATTGGTGTGATTTTCTATGTTTTCACTTTGGCTTTTGGATGTGTGACTATTGGTGCATAGTCTCGTCCCCTCAAAAAGGCATGATAAGGTAACAAACTTCTAAATCAGAAGTTATAAATGTATAATTCACAACATCATAAATCTTTTTAATTTGTTTTGATGCAATTCATTGCCTTATATTATCATGTCACTGACCTTGCATGTTCTAGGTTGAAAATGCAAAGATATCACATCTCTATTCTTAATGAGTAAAATGCTTAAATTGAAACTAGATGTAAAAGGAACTTAACTTCGGTATCAAACTCTGGGTTTACTGTTTCATAACAACAACAACAACAAAGTCTTATCCCACTAGGTGGGGTCGGCTACATGGATCATACGACGCCATTCCGCTCTATTAGTAACTAAACTTTTCGGTATATTATTCACCAATAGATCCTGCTCTATTAGTTCGCCAAGTGTCCGCCTTGGCCTCCCTCTCCCTCTTTTAATCGGACTCCAGATTATTTGATCTATTCTTCTTACTGGCGCATCTAATGGTGGTTTACTGTTTCATATCAGGAAAATATATATATCGCTATTGTCATTTTAAACTTCCAAGCTATGCTTTGTGGTAAATGTTCCATTTGAATAGAAAATTCAACAGAGGTACTTCCTGATTTCAAATCCAAGTGTCGATGAGATATATGTTATTTACTATTTAGTTCTTAATAAGTGTTTCCCTTTGCATCAATTCAGGAAAACTTGTGTGCTTCTTTGGCATCTTCGTGGCACTGATATGGATATATTGGGATTCACTTCTCTTGGATGCCAAGTCCTCTAAAAGACATTTATCCTGGGTCGGTTCATTTCTAGCAGAACAAAAAGTACAACAGACTCAAACTGAACTAGAACACCATATCTGATCACTGAAAAGCAAAGTACTAACTCCAGATGTGGAAAGAACCTTGCACACCTTTGCATCTGCAATGTTATAGGTTCAACTACTCTGTGTGGTCAGTTACCCAGCTCAATCTTTCTCAGACTATTGGCCATCAATCCACATTGTTGTCTTCTGCAACTAAGATCTTGTGCAACTTGTAAGGAGAAAAGCTTCTCATTTGTGTGTGATCATGATTAGTTCCACCACATGCTGGCTCACCGCAGACAGGCCCTAGAAAAGAGCCTCTGCTGAGATCCATGGACAAGGTGCCCATCTGCATCACTGTTCATGACCCCCCATGAGCACGACCACTGAGGAAAGAGAAAGGGTCTGGAAGCAGACAGAAGAAGCAATTTGTTAGTTTGCTATCGGCACAAAGCACACAGCCGTGTTGTTCTGGCTCAAGGGGAGGAAAGGAAGAGACCCACTCTGCCTGCATGCTTCTGTCTGCGCCCTTGTTTTGGGTAACCTGATGAGGTTAGATGAAGACTCCACTGATTTAATATGTAGTTGAGATTGCAACGGCCCTGGATCAATGCAGGAATAGATCGGCAGATAAGAATATTTGCCCATCTGTAATGGAAATTACATTAGTAGAAATATAAGCCGAAACGTCTTCAGATTGAGTCAACTATTGGTAAAGCAGTCATACTTCCTTCACCTAGACCAATGATACAAGTCTTGGATAAGAATCTACAACGCACTGAATCTAACCGGAGTTCGCGGTGGTGGAGGAACCGGAGGTATAATATCAACCACTTGACGTCCATCCGATGCATCAACTAGGATATGACATGTTCATGGGGGCGCTTGAGGCCTCTTGGCCTCGCTCGCTATGTGGCAGATTGAGCTCCACAAGCTCATCGAATTGTTTAGAAGACGATAAGATGGACGTGCTCTGTGAAGTTTTGGTGTTATTGTTATTGTTGTTGTTACTGTTTATAGTTATGTGTTGCTGTATCTGATCTCCTCATGGAGGCCATGACGTTGATAAGCCACTCGTGATCTTTTAAATACCTTGGCCCAACTTTTTCCCGACATAAAGGCATATAAAAAGAAAATGTTTAAAAAAAAAGCGAAGTGTTTTGTGAGAGAATTCGGTGGAGACGATAAATGTCATATTTTTCAGCTACTATTTTTTTAACAAAAAATAAGTTATAGGACAATTTTTCCTGAGAAAAAAATGTTTTTCATATTTGCTCATTTGGTTCTACTAGTATGATGACTCGCGCGATGCGTGGAGGATACAGAATTAAACACAAATTTTGATTATAAAATAAAAAAATTATTTTGATATAAATTTTATAGATTATATAATTATTTTCTAGCCTTAGAAACTTATATATGTAAATATGTTATAATAAATTAAATTAAATTAAAATTATTTTTTAAATTTATTACATTCTCTTTCATATTTAATTATATTTTACTCTATCTTTTTCCCCCTTAATTTTGTTACTTTGTTAACATCTATTATTTAAAACTTTTAATTTTATTAATGTTAATTTACATATGACAATATAAAAACACCGTGACTTCTTTTTTCAAACTATATATCTTTTTAATTTTGATATAATATAGGTATAAATATCAATTGATATATATTTTTTTAAAATAATATCATGTCTTAGAATTAAGTAAATACTATTTATTTTAGTATTTTAACAATTTCTATTATTTTTATTTTATCTATTTAATTTTCTATGTGACAACGTAAAAATGTCATATTTGACATGCTATATGTATGTAAAGATATATAACATAAATAAATTAAATTATTATATATCATACTAAAATGACTATTAAATTTAAATATTTTAATCATTATATGTGACTTAAAGAAATAGTGTCATAGGTCAACTTCTACCTTTACATTTAATTATATATGCTATATTTATATGGAGAGATTAATGATGAAATGACAAAGATGATAATTATATGTAAATTATTTTATTACTTATATTTTGTTATATTTTGTAGCTAATTATATTTTGTTGTCTATTTTTTTAAAAATGTCCACCACAATACATTCACTTTTAATTAAGTATATTTTTTTAAATAATTTATTTTAAAATATATACTTAATTGTTATAACTTCTTTCCAATAATCTATATAAACAATTATATTTTTTTCATTCTTAAAATTAATTAATGTCATGATCTAACTTTAAGAATTCAATTATCTAAATCATATTATATGGCTTCATGATAGGGTTACATCCAACCTTTAACTCTCTTTAAGGTGTGTGTATATATGCATGTTATGTATATATTAAATATAAATAATGATTCAAGTTAAATATTTTATCTTAACTAAAAGTTTATATCTAATGTTGACAACATTTATTTTAATAAGAAATATAAGTAATTTTTTTAATATTATTATTTGAGTATAGGTATCAAATTTTTAAGATGATCATAAGTTAGTTTCATGCAAATCCCCACCCTGGTTATACTTTTATATATATATTTTACTTTTTAGTGTTTGATAATATTTACACGAGGAACTAAAAAATATATGATATATTTATATAAATAATATTTAATTTATTCATGTTGTTATTATAGATATACATAATATATTATTTAAAAGTAAATTTAAAAAGATTATTTTATGTGTGTCAGGTAGCATTTATCCCTTTTTCTGTCAAATATAATGTGCATTATCATTAATACATAATTTTTTTATTCATCGTTTGGGTTGCTCTCAATGGAACAATAAGAATATATTTTATTCTTTATAATACAATATAAATATGAAATATGAATGTTATATTTATCTTCTATATAACTTAACATTAGAATTTATTTTTATTTTTTTTATTTCATTATGCTTCTGCCTTCAAGTCTTAAAAAATTATTGATAGATTGACTTAATCCGGAAATATATCTATAAGGTTTCTGAATTCTTCCTATTTTATAGTCCATCTTATGTATTTCATATTATAAACTTCAAATGTGAGATTAAATTACATAGTTGAATATAATTCCATTTTCATTTATATTTGGAAACATTTGAATGTGAGACTAAAAGCATATTTGATAGATAGATACAAAAATTACTAATTTTATTGTATATGATAAATTCTAGTTCACAATAGTTTTTAAAAAATATATAATTATTTAATATAATTTTATTTCATATGTGGCATCATAAGAATTTTTCATTTGGCAACTTCTACCTTAGCATATATATGTATGCATGTATGTATGTATCTATCTATCTATCTATCTATATATATATATATATATATATATATATATACGTGTGAATATAAATATATAACTAAATTTTTTATAATATTTTATTTTTTTATTATAAAGGAAATATAATTTTAAAATTATGAGTATATTACATAGGGAACATAGACATTTACTCAATATTAATCAATATCATCATGATATATATTAATTATAAATATAAATTATTTTATTTATTATTATAACATAACTAACATACTTTATAAATTTTCATTTAAACAATAATTTTAACGATACATTGTTTAATGAAATAATGATACTTAACATTTTCTATCTTTTCTTTTATATAAATAAATAAATATGGATATAAATGTGTAAACTTTAATAACAAAAAAAAACTTTTAGTACTAAATGATGTGATACTCATTGATATTATTAAGTTTACCTTAGTAATAATTTTATGAATATTAATTCATTAAGATTATTATCATAATAAAAAATAATTATGCTTTTTATTAATAATAAATGTAATTATTATTATAAGATCAAATATGCAAGTTTTTTACTTAAATATATCTTCATATACATACAACATTTTATTAGCATATAGAGACATACACTTAGAGATCAGATCTGTACATAATATTCTATATCATAAAGGACGTCAAGTATACTACTATTTTGGAAGCATCATCTATTCATAGTTACAAATATTGAATTTAAAAACATGAATAAACATATATATATATATATATATATATTTCATAATGAACTTTTGAATATCATGATGATATTATAATAAAATATTTTTTATCACGCACATGTGTATATTTGTATGCCCACACGTACTCTTTTCTTTTAAAGAGGGCGTCGAATATGAAATAAAATTTGAGAGCCCCTCTATTTATACATGGTGTACAATACACAATTTATATATACAATTTATAAAAAAATATTTTTTTTATTATTGAGAGAAAGCATGCACACATAATAGAATGTATAACTTGCTTTTGTAATATATAATTACTTTTTGTTGTTGAGAGAAAGCAAATTATTTTTTGTTGTCTATTTTTAAAAAAATGTCCACCACAATGCATTCACTTCTTAATTAAGTATATTTTTATAATAATTTATTTTAAAATATATACTTAATTGTTATAACTTTCATCCAACAATCTATATAAACAATTATATGTTTTTCATTCTGAAAAATTAATTAATGTTATTTTTTATTGTACACGATCTAACTTTAAGAATTTAATTATCTAGATCATATTACATGACTTCATGATAGGGTTACATCTAACTTTTAACTCTCTTTAAGGTGTGTGTATATATGCATGTTATGTATTAAATATGAATAATGATTGAAGTTAAATATTTTATCTGATATAACTAAAAGTTTATATTTGGTGTTGACAACATTTATTTTAATTAGAAATATAAGTAATATTTTTTTAATATTATTATTTGAGTATAGGTGTCAAATTTTTTAGATGATCATAAGTTAATTCCATGCAAATCCTCACATTGGTTATATTTTTTTTATATATTTTACTTCTTAATGTTTGATAATATTTACACGAGGAACTAAAAAATATATGATATGTTATATAAATAATATTTAGTTTATTCATGTTGTCATTATAGATATACATAATATATTATTTAAAATTAAATTTAAAAAGATTATTTTGTGTGTGTAAGATAACATTTATTCCTTCCAATTGTCAAATATAATGTGCATTATTATTAATACATAATTTTTTTATTCATCGTTTGGGTTGTTCTCAATGGAACAATAGGAATATATTTTATTCTTTAGAATACAATATAGATATGAAATATAATTGTTATATTTATCTTCTATATAACTTAACATTAGAATTTATTTATATTTATCTTCCACCTGACTTAATCGGAAAGATAGTTATAAAGTTTGTGAATTCTTCCTATTTTATAGTCCATCTTATCTATTTCATATTATAAACTTCAAATGTGAGATTAAATTACATAGTTGAATATGATTCCATTTTCATTTATATTTGAAAATCTTTGAATGTGGGACAAAAAGCATTTTTGATAGATAGATACAAAAAATACTAATTTTATTGTATATGATCAATTCTTGTTCATAATAGTTTTTTAGAAAATATAATTATTTGATATAATTTTATTTCATATGTGGCATCATATAATTATTATACATAGATACGTGTGAATATAAATATATAACTATATTTTTTATAATATTTTATTTTTTATTATAAAGGAAATATAATTTTAAAATTATAATTATATTATATAGGGAACATAGTTATTTACTCAATATTAATCAATATCATCGTGATATATATTAATTATGAATATAAATTATTTTATTTATTATTATAACATAACTAACATACTTTATAAACTTTCATTTAAAAACTAAATTTAAAGATACACTGCTTAATGAAATAATGATACTTACCATCTTTTATCTTTTCTTTTATATAAAAATAATAAATATGAGTATAAATGTGTAAACTTCAATAACCAACAAAAAAAGGTTTTAAGCACTAAATGATATGATACTCATTGATATTATTAAGTTTACATAGTAATAATTTTATAAACATTAATTCATTAGGATTATTATCATAATACTAAAAAATAATTATGATTTATTATTAATAATAAATGTAATTATTATTATAAGATCAAAGATGCAAATTTTTGACTTAAATATCTTCATATGCATACAACATTTTGTTAGCATATGGAGGCATACACTTAGAGATCTACACATGGCACTCTATATCATAAAGGACGTCAAGTATACTACTATTTTGGAAGCATCATCTATTCATAATTACAAATATTGAATTTAAAAATATGAATAAATAAATATATATCATAATGAACTTTTGAATATCACGATGATATTATAATAAAATATTTTTTTATCACACACATGTGTATATTCGTATGCTCGCACGTACTCTTTGCTTTTAAAGAGGGAGTCAAATATGCAAATAAAAATTGAGAGTCCCTCTATTTGTACATGGTGTACAATACACAATTTGTATATACAATTTATAAAAAAAATTCTTATTCTTGAGAGAAAACATGCACACATAATAGAATGTATAACTTGCTTTTACAATATGCACCATAACATCATATACATCGCGATATTTATAGTTAATGTAGATAATATATAAGAAATAATAATTAAATTAGAAATCACTCAATAATAAACTTTTATAGATATTATACTATGTCTTATTTACATATAAAATTTTTTCATAAGTAACATAATTAAATAATAATTTAAATAATAGCTAACTTTTATTATAGGTGATTAAGTATCTTATATTGGTTTGTAACTAACTATCCAATAATAATAAAATGATTATTTTGTTTGATATTCTAAAATGATTGATATGCATAAATCTTCTATCTTGATAAAATAACAATAACAAAATGATTAAATTTGATTGATTTTTTTGTTATTAGCTAATTATGAATCATGCATTTGTTTATAATGAACTATGACATATCGATATACATATAATAATAAATTTAAAAACTATTCATAATATTAAAATAATGATTAAGTCTAGCTAAGTATTTTATTATTAGCATATTATGTATCATATATTAGTTTATAACAAATTATTCAGTAATAACAAAATGATCACAAATCTTAGTTGTTTGATATTCTAAAATAATTGATGTACGTAAATCTTCTATCTCCTTTATAGAACACCAACCTCATAAAAATAAAAAAATAACTATATACGACTAAAAATTATCAATAGAAATAATATAGGATTATAAATATTATTAATACAAAAATATATGAATTATTTCACATATTAATTATACTAATAAAATGATTATGTTTAGTTGATTATTTTATTATTAACTAATTATGCATCCTATATTGGTTTATAACAAACTATCCCATAGTAACAACATGATTACAAATCTTCGTTGTTTGATATTCTAAAATAATTGATATATGTAAATCTTCTATCGCCTTCATAGCATAACAACTTGATAACAATAAAAAAATAATATATACAATTCATAATTATTAGTATATATAATATATGAGAATAAATATTATTAATACAAAAATATATGATTTATTTCATATATCATTGGCTATAGAAAAAATCTTTCATATATATACATATATATACACACACAAACACACATATACATGAGATGTATAAGATGTAGATACATATATGCTTATCTTTATTTGTATATATAAGATGTAGATATATAATCTACATACATAGCTACTTATCTGTATCCTATATATTGAAAACTTTGATGATACTTATATTAATCATCAATAGATATCATCATTAGAGTATGAAATGCATATCGAACTTTATAAAATTTATATTTTCTTATATAAAAATTATAATACTTAATTTTTATTAGACAAAGAGAAATTATATAAGAGTATTTTTTTTATTGTGCACAAACTTATATTTGTGGGTCCTCACATACTCTTTGCCTTCAAAGAAGGCGTCGAGTATACAAATATAAATTAAAAGCTCCATATAACATTTAATATTTTTATTATAGGAAAGAAAATTATATATAAATATTTTTTTATTATGCACAGACCTATATTTGTAGGTCCGCATGAAGTTTTTCCTTCAAGAGAAGGCATCAAGTATGCAAATGAAACTAAAAGTCCCTCTATTTATAATTATAAATATATAATTTTAAAATATAAATAAATATAATTATATATATTTTTAATAACTAACTTATGAGTTTTCATGATTATATAATTAAAATATTATTTTTTTATACATTCAATTTATGAGAGCTCGTCACGTGGTATTTTTAATATATATATATATATATATATATATATTCTAATAACTAATATTTAAGTATCAATGATTATATAATTATAATATTATCACTTTATATATTTAATTTATGAGAGTTCGACACGTGTCACTTTCTACATCTGCTTTTATATATATATATATATATAGATAATGAAAATCATATTAAATAATTACCTTATACGTAATACTGTATCAAAATATTCTGTTTAGAAATGTGTCCAATTTTTTATCAATCTAAAAAAAATATTAAGAAAAGCTTCTTGGTTGCGAAATACTGAAAATTAAGAGAAACTTTCTGCCTCAACTTTTTGAGAAAAACTGAGATTATGGTCCATGAATAAGCCTAATTAAAATGGACCCTTTTTAATAGTCTCCAACACCAGAAATCATTCGGACGGGCGCGAAAAAAAAAAGGACCTTATCTGACGGTCGACAAGTTGAACAAATTTTGTCTAATATAACTTGTCATATCAACTGCTAAAGGCCAAACCAAAAGAGTTTGGAATATAAGTGACAAATGGAAGAACTATATTACAGAGGTCGGAGTCTGAGTTGGTCGAAACTAAAAAATAAAATAGAAGGGAGGAATATTTTTTTATTTTTTTATAAATAAAAAGAAATGAAATTAACAGAAAAATTGAAAAAAAGTCGACGAAATAATTAAATTAAAAAAATCACGATAGTTTAAAGATAAAAAAATAAGTTCAAATTAGTTAAATATAAAAAAATAAGATAGTTTAAGAATGTTTTATGAAAATAACTTTAAAATATTATCATATTTGCGACATTTTTCATAATCGTGGAGAAGTGACAATGAGAATTGAACTCTTCGAATCATAAAAATGTAATGAATTTCTATCCATATATTAATATATAAAAATGTTCTTGGCACAAATTTTGATGAGTGTCCCTGCCCATAAAAAATTCTTCTTTTCAAATATAAAAAGTTCCTCGTTTTCTATGATTTTTTTCATATTTGGCTCTCAATTACCTTTCACTTTGGGAGTTCATTAAACTCACCACATAAGAAGCATTAAACTTCATGTAGGGAGCCAAAATCTATATAACTAGTGAAGACATTATAGTATACAAGGTGTTTAATAGCTATGAAATATGAACTATTAAAAATGAATCAAGAAAACATGTTTTCAGCCTCCTTGAACCATAAGGATTTTTTTATTTTTTTTTTGCATTATAATCATAATATCAACTCAATCATAGGAAGATAAACACATAAAATGAATATATAATTCTTACCAATAGGGTAAAGCCATGGCAATGAACCAGGTCCCAATCCAAGCTGGCCACATGGTGCGACAGTACACAAATCAGGAAGCAACATCACCTTTGAGACACGTTGGCTCGGTTGTGTACCTCATGGACTTTAGCTCGACTATGATGAAGTCAATGATAATAGTCGATTCTTAAAAAAAACAATGGATCAATTTTAGCAATTGATATTTTTCTCTCTCCAAAATATAGGAGCATAAATTAGTTCTCATTAACAATGGCACTTTTTTTTAAAGTTCCAACTCGAAATCTTCCTACCGAGATTCAACTCAGAATGATAAAAATAAATGAATAAAAAGAATGCATATGAAATTTGAATTCGAAATATTTTAGTTCATAATTGAATAGATGTGTCACTGCATTCTAAAATTTTGATATTATCATATTGAAGAATAATATTATCAAATGGTAGTTTTTAAGTGGCCTTACATTCTCACCTTATCTAGTATGGATATATGGGTTCTATAACATTCTTCGTCCGCGTGTGATATTGTTCGCTTTGGGTCTCGACCCGCACGATTTTATCAAAATGCGTCACACCTAGTGAAGGACATATTCACATATATATCCAGCATCTCTCTCGTGACTTATGTATGTGAGACTAATCCAAGGCATGCACATGCATCCTTCCCCCCTTAGGGGACTCAACGCCCTCGTTGAGTGATCGCACCCCACCATATATAGAGGCTCACGTGGAGTGGCTCTGATACCATATATAACATTCCCCGCCAGCGTGTGATATTGTCCGCTCTAGGCCTCGGCCTGCACGGTTTTACCAAAACGCGTCACACCTAATGAAGGACATATTCCCATATATACTCAGCATCTCTCCCGTGACTTATGCATGTGAGATTAATTCAAGGCATGCCCCATGCTTGCCTCATGCATCTTTCCCCTTCTTAAGGGACCCAACGCCCTCGTTGAGTGATCGCACCCCACCATGCAGAGGCTCACACGGAGTGACTCTGATACCATATGTAACATTCTCTACCGGCGTGTGATATTGTCTGCTCTGGACTTCAACACGCACGGTTTTATCAAAATGCGTCACACCTAGTGAAGAACATGTTCTCATATATATTCAGCATCGCTCCCGTGACTTATGCAAATAATTTATTTAAATTTTGAAGTTATATTTACAACAATTTAAATAAATATTCAAAATCGACATAATTGAAAAACTGATGTACAATAAGATATGAGTTCAATATCGATAATTATATCAAGTTTTTTCAGAATAAAAAAATAACAAATAAAAATAATATGAAATAATTAAGATATTTGATTATGAATCATAAAAAATATTTAATTGTTATTTGAAATAATATAAGAGAGGACAAAGGAAAGAAACTAATATTTTTATGCATTTATGTATATGAATAAAAGGTTATCTGTTAAATTGAAGTTAATGGAAAAAAGAGATAAAACACAATTGAAAAATAATAAGATCTGATTTCATGCTAAGTAATTATATCAAGTTTATTTAAAATAAATAATGGCAAATAGAAATAAATATATTCTAATAATGGAATATGTAATAGTTAAAATATTTGATTATGAATCATCAAAAGAATTTAATTGTTATTTGAAATAATATAAGAGAGGTCAAAGGAAAGAAATTAATTTATGCGGATGACAGCATAAATAATTGATGTACAAACCAGCCCTCCTGTGTTAGTGAAGTGTACGAAAGGCACACTAGAAACTATATATCCGGTGCAGGCAGGTGAAGGCAATTGAAAATTTTGTAAAATAATTTTATGGCAGTTGTTTCCAAGTTTCAACTTAATCATAACTTATTTAAGTGGTTGAGTTATTCAAGATGATATCCTTCTTGATTTGTTAAATAATGCCTTGAATCCTACTTTAACTGAAAATCTATTTGGATCTAAAGAAGTAATAGAGAGACTTCGAGAGATGCTTGGACGAGAAGTGTAAGGTCGAAAGGATTCCTACTTCTAGTAGGAATGGGAGTCGGCCAATTTCCGATATCGAGAAGGATATGGCGGATTCTTGGAGGGCCGAGCTCCCTTCTGGACCGAGGAGCACTTGGATATGGAGTCTGGACGTGGAGGAAGACTTGAAGACAACAGGGGCGTCTGGAGAGTCCCAGTCCGAGTGGGACTCGGACTGGACAGCCAGGGCGCGCATGGGCGTGGCGGACGCCAGGTGGGCGCCCGGCCCAATTTGATTCCAAGAAGGAATTCAAATTGGCCGAGATCTTCAAGGGTCTTCAGGAAGTCAGATTTCTACTCCTAGTCCAAGGAGATTTTTCTAGAGAAGGGACTTACATGCCTAGTAGGATTAGGTCCTTAAGTTAGAGTAGGAGTTGTTTCTCCAAGGCCCTATAAAAGGACTTGTAATCAAGGCTTGTAAGTCCTTCCTGGATAATCCTGGATCAATCTGATCTTGTAATCCTCTTCTGTTTCTTCCATCTAATACAATTCTGCGTCGCCTTAAATTTCTCGGATTTTCTCGCGATGCGTAATTTTCTCTCGTGCAGAAATCGTAACAGTATTGTTCTAATAGCAAAGCTACTTCTTTTATTTTAATAAAGGTTTAAAAATAGAATGTGAGTAATGCATTTAAATCTGTTTATTACTTGTTGAAAATGGGTTTAAATTAAAATTTTCAAAAAAAAAACTAAAAAATCATTCTTTTTGTTACTTGTTGACTACAATTACTATGAGATGTGTGCATAATACATGTCAGTATATAGTCCATTTTTTATTTTGTTGCCCACTTAATTTCGTTGTCCAGAAAAAAAAATCAAAATTACTACACAAAAAAAAAACGAAATCAGGATAAGACTGAGGGCTTGTATTCGGAATCAAAACAGGAGTTAACAATTATGTCTTCTTCTTTTTTTCGCACGCCTCTTTGTACATAACATGGTGTTAATTTAATACATGAAATGAATTGTCCTTTTCGTTGTCTCCTTTATGTTCTCCTAAGAATAAGCAAGATGAATAATAGGGGCTCCTCCAAAAATGATTGATAAATATATCCCTCGCAAATATATACACTACACCAAAAAAGTTTTTTGAAAATCAAACACATTAGTTCCTAAAATTTCAATTTTAATTTTTAATATTTTTTGAAATTAAAATATCTTGATCTCTCGTGATCTCTACAAGTTGGTCATTAAAAATTTTTAATGATAAAAAATTTTTCATTAATTTTTAAAAAATAATTTATTAGTGTCCACAAATTAAATTTTAATTTCAAATAAATAAGAATTTAGGACTAATATCACATTAGTCTCTAATATTTATATTTTTAAGAATCAAATATAATTGATCCCTAAAAATTGGTCAATAAATCATAATTTTGTTGTAGTGATATAATTTTCACCTCCATTTCAAAAGGAATATAATAATTTCACCAGCATTTTATCTTATATTTCAGTGCAGAATTCCATCTTTCATGCAGGGTCTTTGTACTCATAGCACCTTACTTAGCACTTGCTTATTTTGAATAATTAGGACAAATTATTTTTTATATTTCAACTAATTTATGCTGCCCCGAGTGGTACGTCTGATAATCGAACGTACTGCATGCATATAATTCCACACTCCGATGTATTTTTTAAGTGAGAACAAATTATTACAACATATGTTCAACCCATTAATAATTTACTTTATTCTTTATGCAAGAATCAGACGGTGTTGGTGCGGAAATTTGACTCTACACAATAAAATTAGATCAAATGGGGGTTCAAATCTAGTCAACAAGTTGAGATTTTTTAATCAATTTTAAGAGCAAAAGCAATTAAACATAAGAATGATAATGGTTAAAAAGGAATATGATATTAAGAATAAAGTTATGTAGTAATTGTATTATAATTTCATTATTTATATTGATTTTTTTGTCCAACCAGGCCATGCAATATTCAACTCAAAATTAGTTCAATTGACTAAACTCCCACTCATCAAATTTTGTCAATTGAGTCGGATCCAATCCAATCCAATATGATTCCTAATATGTTATTAACTACATTCTTGACCAATTTTGGGAAGTTTTCCACAAAGTCACCACCAATCGTAGGTGTCAGTAAAAAAATATCAAAATCGACGATAATGATATTTTTCTGTGAGATCGATCATTGTACATGAGATGTGATTTTTGTTTATATTGCCACTTCGGTATCCACTTGACTAACATAAGTATACAAATAATAAAATTTAAATTTCTATCTAAATTGATTGTCATATGAAGTAATTAGAGTCCGCTATTTCTTCTTTTTATGAGAATGTATGAGATGTACTTCATGAGCATTTAAGAGCTGTGGAAGTGGAACAAACTATTTGTGGTCCTTGGTAGGGTGACAACTCACACATACACAAAGTAAATGGATAGGGTGACTCGTGGTTCCTTGTGAACATCATCATTTTAGTGACTAAATGTTGTTCAATTGTCATGTCTCATGTACGATAACCATCTAATCTACTTTTTTATTTGCTGATATAAATCATATGTCCTTAGATTAATAATTTTGCATGCATACCATGCTATATATATATATATATATATATATATTTAGCGTTTTCACACCATGTGAAGCATAATTCAAGTCGTCCAATGAAGATCCGACGGCTTGAACGATCATCTCATGAGATTTCGCGAGATTTTGACATCATCATTCTCTCTCACTTGTGATCTCATATGAGCCATTGCAGCGCCAACAATCGAGTTGCAGCTCCGAGTGATCGAGTTGCAGAGATCGTGCGACGATGACGACATGTTTGGATCAAGATCGTCGGCTGCCGATCTATTTCACATCGGGCTTCGATCGCGAGAGACAAATAGCGAGAGAGGAGGGAGGGAGGGAGGGAGGGTTCATCTCGCAAGATGAATGTCGACCATTGAATCAAATCCGAACGACATTCGATTAGGTCTGGTTTGAGTCATCCAATCTGATCTAGATGGTTCATCCGTTGCTTCACATAGTGTGAAGTGAAGCAAATGGCACTCAACATGCCCATTACTCTCTATATATAATATTTCAACACTCACTTTTCATTAGTCGATGTAAATTTGTAGAATATCCTTTTTTTGTATTTAGAATGGAAGACAAAACCTAGTTATCCCTTGCAAAATAAGTTGTTTTTTTTATTTAAATGGAGCAACCCAAATAAGTTGTGGCTTTATTCAGAAATGTCATATGAAACACAAATATATATAGAATTAATGTACCTACAAAGCATCTTCTGCTTTGTAGAGATGTTGAGCGCATCTCAATCATTGATCCACTCATCAATAGATCTGATCAAAAGTGATTAAACCTCATGATTTAAAAATATCAATTATCTCAATCGTTGATCAATGGATCAGACGTGCTCAGTATCTCTACAAATTGGAAGATGCTTTGTATATACATTAATCCCTAGAAGTAACATGATAGGGTAGATCTAGTACCGGAATCTAATTTCAAAAGCTATCGATTTGATGAATCTCTTGAACGATCTATATTTTCTCGAGAACATTTCAACTCGCTATCATTATATAGTTCCATAAATATTTGGATCTTGTCTGATCGAATGGTTATACTTTGGATAAAAATGAACAAATAAGATGATTTACTCAGTTCAATTGATAAAAAAAATAGCATTAAATTTTCGAATGTAATTTGGCTAGCAAGTGAGCTGAAATTCGAACTTCAAAATTTCACCGGCGAAAGAGAAGCAAACTTAATAAATATATATAAACGGCTCAATTTTCTTTTCTTTTTTTTTAAATGTAAATGTTCATTCGTTCATGTTTAACAGTTTAATTAGTTTTTAATTTTGATCTGGTACAACATGATAAGGTAGATCTACTATTGGAATCTAGTTCTAAAAGCTGTCGATTCAATGAATCTCTTGAACGATCTAAGACAACAAAACATCCTAAACCCAACATAATTATATGGTTTAATAAATATTTTAGATCTTGTCTAAGCTAATAATTATATTTGGATAAAGATGAATCATATATGCCAGCTGGACAAATAAGATGATTTATTGATCGAAAAGTATCATTAATTTTCGAAATGTAATCCGATTGGTTCAGCTGATAAGTGAGTTAAACTTTGGCATGAAAATAGTTGAGTTAGAATTCAGAAAGTTCCACTGCCAGGAGAGAAGTAAACTCAACAATTTTTTGCATCTTTGTGTGTGAAAAATTTAGAAAAGCTCAACTTTCTCTTTTCAAATATAAATTTTCAAGTTTATCGTTTAGTTTTAATTTGATCAGTTATAAAAAAATTAAAATTTTTGGGAGCGCAAACTCACAGATTAAAGATCATTAATAATATTTTTTTATAAATATTATTTGTAAGAAAAAATATTATTTGATTTAAATCGATGCTTAAAATTAATAAAATTTTATTAATTGGGTACTCAAACAAAAGAGAAATAACAAATCTTAACCAAATTAAGTTTTTCAATGGTTAAACTTGAGACCTTACATTTGGATATAATATATACGAGTTTATCGTGTCACAAATTTAGGTTATGCATCACACAATTTTTAATAATCATTTGGGTAATTATATATAAACAGCATATTAACTGAGAACAGTGTATTTTGCATACTTTAAACTGTTTGCCCAATTAATAATAATTATATAGATAAACAGTGTATTAACTGAGAGCAGTGTCTTTTCATACTTTAAACTGTTAACCCAACAAACGAGTAATTATGTACTGTGGTATCATCCAGAAACAACACATAAAATAAGATAAGGTAAACATCAACTGGAGATGGTTCTTCTTCTGCGATAAGAATATATATATATATAAAGCCCTCAACTCTGAGCAGCAGTGCTCTCTCTCTCTCTCTCTCTCTCTCCTGTCATCACTGAGCTCTCTCTTCTGCTGCCATAATCCTCCATTCCTCAGACCAAACACAATTCCACTTCACGCATGGAGGGGTACACAGTGACAGCGAGCTATAAGAGTGGGGGGAGAGGTGGCCTCTCGCACAGGCCTGTTGTCACCTTCCAGGCCCCCGTGGTCTCCCTCCCCCCAAAGCCCCAGCTGCGGGAGCACCCAGTCTCCTCCTACCTCCGCCGGGACTCTCCTCGCACCCTCGCTCGTCGTGCGGCAGGCCACGACGGCGACGATGATGACGCGGAGCTCAGCATATTCGACGCCGAGCGTTACTTCAACGAGGGAGTCAAGCAGACTATAGTGCTTTGCGGCGCCACCGATGGACACGGGGTCGGCGGCGGACGCCCGAGCCTCGAGGGCGGACGCAATGGCCGGCGCGGCTCTTCTTGCTACCCGACACCTACTGCTTCATCTGAGGCAAGCTGGAATAGCAGGACCGGCCTCCTCGCTAACCCGCGGATCATCGAGGCCGTCCCCGACCATCGGAAGCCGCCGCCGGCCTCACCCGGCCGGAGGCTCTTCGGCCTCGGCCTGAATTGTCCGTGCTCCGGGAAGAAGTCCGTCGACGTCGAGGAGTACTCGGAACCTCGGAGTCCCACGGTTCAATCCACCGTGGAGTCTGCAAGCATTGCTAACAGTAACGGTATGTTTGGCGTAAAAAAACGGAGCTTTGGGAGAACGGGGGAATGCGGCCTGAGCAGCATACCGGAGATGGCGACGACGACGAAAGAGATCAAGAACGAGTTCGGTGTGATCGAGGAGATGACGACGGTGAAGATAACCGCCGGAAACTGGACCAAAGACGCCACCTTTATCGACTGCGCCACTGTCCGGCTGTCGCTGGACAAGCCCTTCACGGGGGAGATGGGTCACCGGATCGTAAACACCGGTAGTCCCTTCGTTGAGCCTGTTGGATTTTCCTTCCCGATACTGAAGTCGAGGACCGCTCTGGACATCTCCGACGAGCCTCCAAGAGAATCCTTGGATGTCTTCCTGCCGCCCGAAGAGCCAGTGGCCGCGAGGAAGTCGTCCGAAGTCCAGCAGAAGGCTACAGTGCTGCCTTTCGCGGGGGAGGGAGGGCGCCGAAGCTTTACTTACGCACCCAGTCCCAAGCTCCGTTCTTTGGATGACGACGCGACCAGCGACGCCAGCTCAGACCTCTTCGAGATCGAGAGCTTCACCACAAGCCACACGACGTCGTACCGCCGCCGGGACTCCCTGGACGAGCCCGACAGCAGGAGGCTCTCTGCCGGCGGGGTCCTCCAATTCCGGCGGAGCTTCGAAGACGCGGCGGCCACGGCGTCCATCGCCCCGAGCGAGTGCTACGCCCCGAGCGAGGTGAGCGTGCAGTGGAGCGTCACCACGGCCGAGGGGTTCGACCGCGCGAGCCTCGCCAACTTCTCCAGCGCCGCCTCCGACTACGGCGAGCTCCGCTCAAGCCGCGCAGATCACGACCAATCCGCGGCGGCCGGCCGGCGGAAGAACGCGTCCGGAGGCGGCCTCCTCAGCTGCCGCTCCGAGAAGGCCGTGAACGTGGCGCCGAACGCGGTTCGGTTCGCTCCGTCGGTGGAACCGGATGCACGGTTGGCTCGGTTGGGGAACGGCGCAAGCGGTTTAGCTCACGTGCGCGCCTGCTCGGCTCGCATGAACCGGCCCGTCGAGTCCCGTTAGCGGCGTGTTGTGACGTCTTTGGTTCGTAGTCTTCGTGATCAATTTGTAACCGTGTGAATTGTGTGTGATCATTATTATAACTATTTACTTAATTATATGTATAAAAAATGTTGGTATGTTTAATGAGAAGAATTGAATTCTTAGGATAAAAAATTGTAAATAATTTCGTTTTACAAAACCACTATACATTACGTACATATGATAGACATGACCGTGATTAAAGTATAGCCGCCCAAAATTATTTTGAATGCAAATCCAAATTATTTTGATGTGTGCATGACAGGAGAAATTGAGTGCGTGGGGGAGACTTCATTAGGACATGGACGCGACGTGTCATGCATGCAAATTTAATGTGAAAGGTGAGAGATGAAATCAACGTGACATGTTGATGTATAAAAAAAAAAATTGGATGTTGTGCATGTAAAAAGAATTGTCATGTAGTTGGCGTCCCGTCATATCAATTTTTCAGGGCCTCAAGTCAACAGGTAATTAAAAAGAATTGTCATTTTCTTTATGCATCCTAATATTCTTATCATATCCCGGTGATTAACAAGTATTCACTAATTTAATTTGAAATGAAAACTTCAAAAACTCCATTTTCCTCCCTTTGCTCTTTGTTGGTCGAAGAATATTGACTCTCAAAATTAAGATTAGTGAACATTTCATAAAAATAATAATAATTCAATAAGATATATAGTAGATATATAGATACTATCTATCTAAGTAGATAGAAGTGTCTCCTAAGTTCTAACGCCTGATTGAACATCAATAATAAACGCACTCTTTTTATCTTTTTTATTGTCTCTTTTTTTTCTGTTCTTTGAACATTTGAGATAACAAGGAGCGTCATAGTGCTATGTACGTACTTAATTAATTAGGCAACGGCCTCATATATATATATATATATATATATATATATATATATATATATATATTATTATTATTATATATATGAAATAAATGATGATGTTTCCTAATTAAATAATCTTGAACTTGTTCTCTATTTTCTACATCATCGTATTCAACTATCTTGATCGATTATGATTTACTGTTGAACAACTTATTGCTAATGCATATATATAAATGGATGTCATCAGCTGTCGCGGTCAAATAGCACACTAATAATTTATAATAATGCATGCATTTGTTTACTCAAGTATCAAATTGGCGCGAGTATACACTATATGTATTGACCAAGATATTTGTTTCACATATGTTATGCTTACTATAGCAACACACCTAGCTAATTGATGAGAGAGAAGGAAATGATACATATATCATGATACATATATCATATGTAATATGATTGATGCATGCATGACTAACCAACCACATACTTGTCCTGCTATGATACGCCCGCATGTCAATGCACCGATCTACTGATCGATGTAATTTAATTGCACAAATAATTCCCCGTCAAACATCACCTAGCTATTTGGCAATCAATCTATCTCAAGTTTTAAGAACAAAATAAAATGTAACGTAGACCACTTCTTTGTGATCATAATTAAGAGGCCATGAAATGGAAAAGCTTCAAATCGAAGCAAAATATAATCATACCAAGAAATATGTAATGCAAAGATATAATTAACTCAACATATAACAATTAAGAAGACAAGAAGCAAAATAATAATTTAGTTCAACATATTAATTATTTCACGCACCATTAACGTAATTGTAACCCACTCGTGATGCATATACGACCACGTCGTTACACATAAAATCCATATAATGCAATGAACACAATCCAGAAATATTGACAAACGAAGCAATCAAAGTTCGAAAATGAAAATATATAGTGCAAAGATGATCTATATAATCACTAATGGTATATATATATATATATATATATATATATATATATATATATATATATATATATATATATATATATATATAAGCTATTTGCAAAGGACAACGACGCCAACATGAGCTCTACTCTAATTAAGTCGAGTTGATGTGCCCAAAGTTTCCAAGGTGACCACCAATCTAAGTAGGGTGGTCCAGGAGATTTGATCACGTTCGTCCATTTTGCCATCAAGGGTCACGCATGCATGGTGGATCATTTAATTAGGGTTAGGGCGAGACCACCACCTAGTATAGGGCAAGCCCCCTCCTTTATTACCTACAAGGTTTAATTTGAGGTTGACACTTTATTCTGCTTTGGCTGAATGTGATAGAAATTATATGTTTTTTCCTCCTCATTCTATTTTTTTTAAAAAAATTCTTCTGTGTTCTTAAAAATATTTATAGCTTTGAAATTTTGTTTTATTATTGAAGTAAGGACATGGTCCAATATCACACTCCTTAATTTACATTTTGATTTTTTTTAATTTATCTTTTTCCTTCCTTTATAATGGAAAAAGACAAATTTGATCCTATGATCTGAGATTGGATCCTCTTTAAATGCAAGCCCATGCCTCTGTGACCACTTGGGAGAGGATTTCATTCTGCAAATCATTATGTATCACTGTCTGGAACATAACTTGATCTGTCTGTTTTCCCGTCCAATTTTCTTTTATGTTTTTTTCTTTTTCTTTCAGCAAGATATATATGGATTAAATGGGAGTGTAGCGCCCATCCGTGGAATGCCTCCTTTGTTAGCATCGATGCGCCATCGTGCGGTCGCGTGAACAAGGACGAATCTCGGCCGTAAGCACAAAATCGACGGGGTTGATCTTCCGATGAAAAAAATAGGATGATGTGTCACAAATTCAGCAAATGAAATGCCCGTGCCCTAGGTCATCATCCGAATCGCCCTCCGTCCGCCGCCGCTGCTGCCGGTCCGCACCTCTCGTTCGAGACACCTGCGGCCATTTTTGGACGTCCTCCATTGCTGCGGCATCACCTTCGTCCGCAGTCGCGTTCCTCCTCGTCCTAGGTCACGATCGCCTTCGTCGGAGCGGTGAGTTCCTCGGCTGCCTTCATCTTTCCCTCCTCCCTTCGTGATGTCGGGTTCTCCCGTCCTGAATCGCCTTTCCGATTCTCATTCGTGTCATGCTCTAGGTCACATTTGACGGGTTGTCCGTAGCCACGTTCCTCCTCATCCTAGGTCACGATCGCCTTCGTCGGAGCGGTGAGTTCCTCAGCCGCCTTCGTCTTTCCCTCCTTCCTTCGTGACGTTAGGTTCTCCCACCCTGAACCGCCTTTCAGTTTCTCCTTCGTGTCATGCCCTAGGTCACATTCATCGGCCAGCCTAGGCGAAGGCGATTATGTGTTTTATGTACATTGATTGTGAGTTCAATCTCTGCTGTCACATTTATGCATTATGTAGATTACGTGTTTTATGTAGATTATGTTCTTTATGTAGATTCTTGCTTGGTGCCCTAAACGACGAAGTTTCCTTTGCGAAATGTAGATGATCTATGCTTTCATTCGGAATGTTTATGTAAGCAACAACTAGTTAAAGTTATTATGTGTTATAACTTACAAAGTAAACAACAATTTTTTGCACATAACACATTCGATCCCTTTGCTTTCATTTAGATGATCTATGCTTTCATCGTGTGCCCAATTCAAGGTACTCTCCTACTCGACAGTGCTACAATTCGTCGTGGTTGTCAATTTGATCACACTACATTGTGAGATTATCTTCATCCTTTTTCCTTTGCACTAGATTTATCTATCTTTTTGGAATTCTTTAGCATATTGATTTTGTGTCTATCCATTATCTCTCATCTTGTTCAAGGTGTCTTGCTCAAGTCAGATATTGATGGACAATGATTTTGTGTCCGAACAGGATAGATATATGTAATTTTCTTATTAAACTCAAAAATTATTGTTTCGTATACACTTCATTAATAGATTATCATTGTAACGACTGTGAAAATAATAATGAGAATGCTTCTAAGAAAGTTGTGCAAGTTGAACATAATGGTCATGTGAAATCCAATGAATTTAGGAAACTATTTTTTGGCATGACTTTTGATACTGATGACGATGCATATAAATACTACAATATATATGCTAGAATGACGGATTTTTCTATGCGAAAATCTTATTCTCATAGATCAAAGGTGTCAAGAAAAATCGTTAGTTTGTTCTAAAAAAGGACACAATGATTTGAAACGTAGTAAGGGAACGATAATTAAATAGAGAAGAGAAGCCAGAGATGATTGTCTTGCTCATTTCTATATTGGTGAAAGGAAAGATGGAAAGTGGATAACAATGCTCAAGACAAGTGGTTTTAATGAACTTCCCCTTTATCTTTAATGCAGGGATAACAATGCTCTCTTTTGTATGATTGGTTTTTATGCTTCTCATTCTTATGATAAATTTTAGCTTGTAAAATGTATCAGTGATATTGATGTTGATGCAGTGATGTTGATGCCCCAACTTAGAATCTTTTGAATTGAATATTGTTGCTATGAGGTTGACACACTAAAGCTGCAGTGATGTTGGTAATATTGCTGGTAATGCATTCTCGTTTGCTTATCAACTTTCTTGGTTTTTATGCTTCTCATTCTTTTGATAAGTTAAAATGTATGCTTATGTGAAGTCAATGTTCAATCCCAGCGCTGATTTTAGAGTATGTTTTTGTGCAGGGATGAGAAAATGTCACAAGCAAATTGAGAAACGACAGATATAGGCAGCTTGTGCTATGTTTTTTTTTCAATGATAACAAGTTATGTGTTATGGCCTCATGTGTGTTATGGCCGCTTAGGATAATTATTTTTATTGTGTATCTTTTTTGGCATATAATAACAATTGAACAAGTCTTTCTTTCATCTTATTGCGATTTTTAGACCATCTTATAGTTATTAGCATGACCTCTTCTTATTGCGATATTATGTAGTAAGTGTTGTCATTTCTTTCATCGTATTACATTTTTCCTTCCAGCTACATGCGTACTTCCCTAATTTCCTAACATCGATCATCGTATTACATCTATCATCTTCAGATAGTTGTTCATCTCTAACAAAGTGCTAAATCAATTTGGACAGGACTAGCAGAAATCAACTACCTATTTCAAATTTGCATTCCATCGTATTACATGACCATCAAATTAATAACCCTTTTGGCCTTCCAAACCATTGTGCTACCTACCTATTTCGTATTTGTATTCGCTAACCAATTAATTCAAACAAATAGTTGGAAGACGAAGCTACAACAGGCAGGCAGAATCAGCAGCGGCGGTGGCTTCCTTTGCATGGCCGCCATTTTAGATCAGCTTCTACTACTTTTAGATCAGTTACTTAAACAAAAAGTTAACAAGGGCAACATAAAAAAATTAATAAAGCCCAATTTCGATTAATCATACATGTAATATGCTACGTCAAGGGCAACACGTATCGAGCATATTAATAAAGTAAGGAAAAGGTATACAAAATAAAATTCAATCTTTGGATACGTCAATCCAAAATACCAAACCCGAAAAACAGACAAAAGTACATTCATTTGTCTCAATACCATAACAACATACACATGATACAACAACTTCAACTAAACGAAATAAGCACAATCACAATAATAATAAGTACAACAATACATTTCCACATATTATTGACTCCTTCATTCCTTGCATTAATTCTAGGCCGATATGCAGCTTCAATTCTAGCTACATTTCTGGCTTCGAATTCAGATACGTCAATCCTCTGTAATAATTCATTTATCACTTTCTTTGATCGATGTCCAAATTTTGAGTCCAACCATTTGAAGTAATCACATACCCCAACTTTCTAAAAGAAAGAACACACTCAAATTAGACTATTGATGTGTTAAATGGAGTTAAACATCTTAAGTATGTATAAAATCTTACCCTATAACGTCGACATCCATAAAATCTTCTATCGGGATTCCTTTCAGTCCAAGAAGTTTTTATCGCAGCATCTTGTTGACAATAGCATTTAGGGAAAGTCATGTCCTAACATTCATAAGACAAATAGTATGTAAGTGTAAACTTTGTTAAGAGGTAAATTTGTACTAAACGTTATGAAACACTAATGTACAATGGCAACATGACAATGGCATTTACATAAAGAGTCAAACAACGACAATAACTACTTTGGACGGGTACAAATCCACCGGTTAATAACTAATTTATGCATGCTTACAAAGGTAAGATGCATATGAAAACAATGATCTATTAAAAAGGTACAAATTTATGCATGCTTACTAATTTACAGATTTATGGATCAGAAATTCAGCGGATTAGTTGGTAAAATTCAACAATTACCTTGAATAGTATGTTCAAAGCATTCTCCATTTCATGTATAAATGGCCATTTTTCAACAAGTACTTTGAATAGTATGTTCAAAACTTTCTCTATTTCACATAGAAATGGACGATCTAGGGCATTCACATTGTCATCATCTAGGGCATCGGATGCAAAATGAAGACGATAAGGAAAATGGAAGGCAAAAATGCGGATTCATAAAAGAAAAAGGAAGACAAAATGCACAATCACGAAAAACATCACAAAAATAAAATATAGGAAAAAAGAAAGAAGAGCTTCGTGAGACGACACGGCCGGTGAATGTGACGTAGGGCATGACACCAAGGAGAACCCGAAAGGCGATTCAGGGCGGGAGAACCTGACATCACGAAGGAAGGAGGGAAAGACGAAGGCGGCCGAGGAACTCACTGCTTCGACGAAGGCGATCGTGACCTAGGATGAGGAGGAACGCGACAGCGAATGACCAGTCAAATGTGACCTAGAGCACGACCGAATGAGAATCGGAAAGGCGATTCAGGACTGGAGAACCTGACATCACGAAGGAAGGAGGGAAAGATGAAGGCGGCCGATGAACTCACCGCTCCGGCGAAGACGATCGTGACCTAGGATGAGGAGGAACGCAGCCGCAGACGAAGGTGACGCCGCAGCAACGGAGGGCGTCCAAAAATGGCCGCAGGCGGCTCGAACGAGAGGTGCGGACCGGCAGCAGCAACGACGGACGGAGAGTGATTCGGACGATGACCTAGGGTGCGGGCATTTCATTTGCCAAATTTGTGACACATTGTCCTATTTTTTTCATCGGAAGATCAACCCCGTTGATTTTGTGCTGACGGTGGAGATTCGTCCTTGTTCACGCGACCGCACGATGGCTCATCGACACTCACAAAGGAGGCATTCCACGGCGTTCCACGGATGGGCGCTACACCCCCATTTATCCATATATATATATATATATATATATATGAATAAGATGAACCATGCTGAATAAGGGTAAATTACACCAAATGCCCTCCAACTTTAAGGTTTGCTCAACGATACCCTCTAACTTCATTTTGTAACACAAATACCCTTCATCTTTTAACGCGTTTCATCCGATGCCCTCTTTACCTGGGATAGTCAGTTTTTTTATTTTTCATCGACGTGGCATCCACGTGGCCATCTCCTCTCTCCTCCACGCAAATAGTCGTCCGACGTGGCATACTTCGACGTGGCACATAAAATTACACCAATGCCCTCCAACTTTAAGGTTTGCTCAGGATACCCTCCAACTTCACTTTGTAACACAAATGTCCTTCATCTTTTAATACATTTCAACCGATGCCCTCTTTACCTAGGACAGTCAGTTTTCCAATTTTTTATCGACGTAGCATCCACGTTGTCATCTCATCTCTCCTCCATGCAAATAGTCATCCGACGTAGCATGCTCCAACGTGGCACCACATATTAAACCATCTTACTTACCGTAAGTTGACCCACTCACTGTTAAATTATTTCATTATTTCTCTCTTTGTTGTCATTCGCATGAAACCTCCTTTGCCATTCACACTCCTTCATCGTTCGTCTCTTTCATCGTTCACTTTTCGCGTTTATCGGTGCCGTCTTTGCCCAAATTGGTGTAATTTTATGTGTATTTGGTGAGCAAACTTTAAAGTTGGAGGACATTTGGTATAATTTTATATGCCACATCGGACGACTATTTGTGTGGAGGAGAGAGGAGATGACTACGTGGACGTCATGTTGATGAAAAATTGAGAAACCGACTGTCCTAGATAAAGAAGGCATCGGGTGAAATGTACTCTAACTTTAAAGTTTGCTCACCAAATGCGCATAAAATTACACTAATTTGGGTAAAGACAACGCCGATGAACGCAAAAAGTGAACGATGAAGGAGGCGAACGACGAAGGAGAGCGAATGACGAAGGAGTGCGAACGGAGAAGGAGGTTTCATGCGAACAACAGCAAAAAGGAAAATAAGAAAATAATTTAACAATGAATGTGTCAACTTACGATAAGTAAAATGGTTTAATATGTTGTGCCACGTCGGAGCATGCTATGTCAGACATCTATTTGCATGGAGGAGAAATGAGATGACCACGTGGGCGCCACGTCGATAAAAAAAAATCGAAAAACCGATTGTCCCATATAAAGAGGGCATCAGGTGAAATGTATTAAAAGATGAAGGACATTTGTATTACAAAGTGAAGTTGCAGGATATCGCTGAGCAAATCTTAAAGTTGGAGGGCATGGGTGCAATTTTATGTGCCACGTCGGAGCATGCCACGTCGGACGACTATTTGCGTGGAGGAGAGAGGGGATGGCCACGTGAACGCCACGTTGACGAAAGATCGAAAAACCGACTATCCCAAATAAAGAGAGCATCGGGTGAAACACGTTGAAAGATGAATGGCATTTGTGTTACAAAGTGAAGTTGGAGGGTATCGCTGAGCAAACTTTAAAGTTGGAGGGCATTTGGTGTAATTTACCTTGCTGAATAATGAAGCAGCGAGGCTTCAAGGATGGCCCAATATGAGCAAAGTGGGCCATAAATTTTTCAAGTACAAGCCTCTTTCTTTGCTCCTCTTTTTTTTCCTCGTGCAAGCTGCCCATATCATGAGATACGAATTCTTATAGAAGAAACTACGAAATCCCTAACAACAAGTATATTTAATTGAATAAAGACTTTAACTGCATTATGAAAAAAAGTCATCAGTTCTAATTTCAAGAACTTGGAATTTTATCTAATTCCAAAAAATATAGTGGCGATTGAAGAATTTAAAAATGAAATTGACTAGTGACTTAGGAACCATTTGGTGCATTACTGATTTAATGAACTAATAATTTATATTATCACTTAAATAAATTATCACTCCTTAAGTTATCGATAATATTACATTATAGTGTTTGAAAAATATTAATAATATAAATAATGCTTAAAACAGTTAGAGAATAAGTTATCACAATACGATCCTAAAAATTATTTTAAATTTTCATCGCATAGTATTATAAAAAAAATAAAGCAAAAAGGTAAAAAATGAATATAAATAAAATAAGATGAAGCAAACTAAGAGTTAGTTATTTATAAAAGTTTTCAAATAATAAAAAAAGATGAACTTGAATGATATTTATTTATTAATAAAATATTTAAAATTCAAAAGATTGATTGAATGGATATTTTTGTCATAATGCAGGTGAAGCAATTGGTAAGCTGAAAAGTCACATCTTCTTTCTACTATCTGAATTATCAGTGATGTGGTAATTAAACTTAGTAGAGCAATTTAAATTATCGATAATCAATAACAGTCACACGAAATAATATGGTGGATCATAAAAAAATTAAATAAATAATCGATAATCTATTTATATTACCACATATCAAATGACCCCTTATATATATATATATATATATATATATATATATATATATATATATATATATATATATATACCCGGTCTGAAATTAATGGTATGTAATAGGTGTAATACCTAAATTTGGACCGTTAGATTTAACGAATGGTCTATATTAAATCACGAGATTATATCTTGTAGTGGTCACAGGTAGCAACGATGGTCGGCGGGCTCTCAACGATCTCTCTCTCTCTCTGATCAACGATGGAGGGATATGGTTTGACGTCGGGCTCGATGATGGTGGCAGGATTTTGGTTCGACACTGACAAGGCATGATTTGACGGTCAAGGTCAGGAGCTCGTAGAGGTCGGGAACGTTGTGGTGCGAGGACGATGGGGGTGCCGATGCTCGCAGGTATGATGGGGCAGGCACAAATAGGGATCGGGGGGTTGTCGGCCGACGCTCGACAGAGTCGGAGATGATAGGGTGCGACCGGGGTGGGTGATGGTAGTGCCAACGTTCGTGGGGTGTGGGGTTGGGGACAATGGGGGGTGGGTTGGGGGGGTGTTTCGGCGCTTGCGGAGGGGAGAGATGATGGGGGCTGCTGACAAGCGCTCGTGGGATCCGATTAGGAATCTAGAGGGGAAGACAAGGGGAGATTGTTGGGGGAGGCGTTGGCAGGGAAGAAGGGAGGATGTTAGACCGATTTGGACCATTCGATAAATCCAACAATCCATATTTAAGTGTTACACAAAGTTACAAATAAGACGTATTACACCCCATTAATCCCTATAAAGCCAATGTATTAGAATCATGATTTTGCTTATTATTTTTACATTTTTAAAAAATTTTCTGCAATTAAATTCAGTTGCTTAAACACTATGTATATAAGTCATATAAGGTCAAAAGATTCATTTAAAATATCAATAAACTATTACCACTCATAATTGAAATTAATGTTTAATGTGAACAAATCATAACAGAATTAATTTTGTTTCATACTCGCATATCATATTTAATTTAATTTTTTTCCAAAAGGAGATGGAGAAAATATGATCAATGTAAGATTTTTTTTCTGAGAAAAATGCATGTGTAAACTCATAAAGGATTTACATGTGTAGTCCAACCGTTGGATTGAAATCTGATGGTGAATTTTAATATAGAAAGTTAAGATAACTTTAATCGTTTGATGTCATGATGATATTATCAAATAATTTAAATGAACATCTATCATTAAATATTGATCCAACCATGAATCTACACATGTAAATCCTTTTTTTCTTGTCAAAGAGTGTATGATCAGTTTAATTTCGAGAAGTCGACACATTGATTTGTTTATTCTTCATTTATCATATTTCTTACTTTACATATCATTTGAATGATTTTAACTTTACATGGTTAATTGAAAATTTCACTTTTATTTTTAAAAAAATACCAATTTAATCTCTCTCTCCTCATGTCTTGTGATCTAAAGAGTACTAAATTTATAAAGAACATGGTTTTGGAATATGATATTAATGTATGTGTTCCAAAAATTAGATATATATTTTCAGCATGTGAGTGAATTGAAGAAAATTAATTTTAAATAAATTATTTATAATTAATATTCAATTATTAATTTATAATTAGTCCGTTATAATAAATTATATAAATAACAATTAATAACATGTGGTCAAAAGGAAAAAGTAAAATAAGGTTAAAAATAGGAAAAAATATATTTTTTAAAACCATTTACAACAATAATACCTCTTTTAAGATTAAAAATGTTCTTATTTTCTCTAGGATATAATTTCTTTTTTTTTTTGAATAATATGTTAACAAGATTAATTCCATTTGACAAATACTTTATTATATCCTGCATAAATTTTAGAACAAAATTTAATTTTTTTTCTTAGGTGATAACTAGATGGGCCACTAAATCTAAATGCCAAATGAGATTAAAAAAAGATTCAAAGAAAAAGGTTAAATTTGTGAAAGAACATCAAGTATGTATATGGTTTGAAACATGTAATCCATAATCTCGGGTCTTGTCACATCAAGTATGTATTTATGGTATTTTTTTAATTCATATTAACCATTTGAATATCCAATCATGTGCCCCAACATCACGCAACCACCATTTTCTTGTAGAATTATAACCTTAATCATTTTGGAATTTAGGTTTCCTTCTCTTTGAGAATATTCAACAAGTTTTGCGAAAATCGTCTAATCCTTTTTCCCTAAAAAAGAAAAGTCCATTCATATTCGAGAATATTCAAACAGTCAATTATTTTTAGTGTTTCTCGTTATCAATAGATGCATCTTCCTATTGCATATCAAATACATATTTTTACTAAACACAAGATGTAGGACGATAACTTTATAATAAGTTGATATTTAATTTATGGACAATGTCCATAATCATTAGTGTCGCACGAATTGAACCGTGTAAAAAATATCATATGAATAGTTCACTTGATTAAGTGGCTCGATGACACATGTATAATTTGCAAAACAATTATTGGCAATGATTAATAAGAAAAGAGACGGATTTGCCGTACCAAATTCCGGTGGGTGCCGTCGGATTTCCCTAATCCTTGTTTTCAATTCCGCATCCAAAATTGCAAGTAGAGATAGATTGTAGGCCTAAACTGCAAGTAGAGATGTATTGTAGGCCCATTTTAGACTTGGCCCATTTGGCTCATTACAAGGTATTTCCTAATCCTTCCATTTTATTGTCTTTTTTTTTCAGAATAAATAATGCAAGTAGCACAAATAATTAGAAGACAATGACAACTCAAGACTCATGTTTACAACATATCACCACAACTGTGGGCTTCCTGTGATTCCATGTTGTTGGACGGCAGCTCATTCCCTCACCTTGAGTTAAGAAGACATCATCTTCATGTTTGCTTTTAGAAAATATTTTTATTTTGAAGGTTCTAAATTTCTAATTGATATTTTGTTAAAAGGAATATGTCTTTCATTTTTCATTTTTTTAAAAAAAATAAATTTATTGGTATGTGCTTCCTCCGAGAACAAGGTAGGGATGTTATTTGAATTGGACATCCGATCTGATGACTCGTTCATAATCCAACTTGGATCACATTTGATAGAAACCGAAAAAAAAAATTTAAACCCAATCCAACTCCACATAATCCAATAATTTGTGATTCTATAGTAATATGTTCTTTTAAAAATAATTTATTTACCTCATTAATTTTTGTCATACCTTATTA
This sequence comes from Pontederia crassipes, assembly GCA_030549335.1. NCBI lineage: Eukaryota > Viridiplantae > Streptophyta > Magnoliopsida > Commelinales > Pontederiaceae > Pontederia > Pontederia crassipes. The sequence goes on along the minus strand of CM060188.1, from coordinate 7,616,594 downwards.
GTATTATATAATTATTTCTTATTTATTATATTGCATTATCTAATTTTCAATTATTTTTAGTATTAAAAAAATTGTAGGATTCGAGTCACAAATCCACGGGCACTTTCGAGCCCAATAACGCTTAGAGAAAAAGGAAATTAACATTTTTTTATGCTTAACTTTCAATTTTATTACTATTTTATTTATATGTTATTAGTAATTTATTTTATAAGTACGAAATATATTTCTTAAATCCTAATTTTATTTCTAATATTTCATTATCTATTTATTCTAATTTTATAGGCTATTTTGATATATGTAAATATTATAAATACTTGCAGGAAGTCAGTTTTTTAAAATTTTTTATCACGATCTACAGCCTAATAATGATTGCAGGGATTTATGGTGCAATTTTAACTTCGTCATAATTATTATTATTTATTATTAACTTTTCTTCAAATATCACAATATTATTTTGTTACCATTTAGAAGTCATTTGAGATGTCTTTTAGACTTCCATGCAGTGGTGGACCTAGGATTTCATGACTAAAGTGAGATTTCAAGAACTTCTGAATTACAAAACTATTAAAATTATTATTATTCTATTTGGGATAAAGTTAAATAGGATTAGAAAAAATTGATATCAAATGAGGACAAAAAGAGCATGAGGAATAAATTAAGAATACATTTTTATTCTCAAATTTACATCCAAACAATAATTAAATGGAGATGTGGGCCTCACACCCAATCGTAACTTGAACAAAAAAAGTGAGAGATTTTGTCCTAACCATGTCCAAGAACACATCTGACCTCACTTGGTAAAGGAATGGGGGTGGCAATGGGGTCAATTATTCGGAAACTAATAAATTACATCCAAATAGTACAAGAACTAGATATTTTGTTTGCATATATAAATCACTGCATTATATCTTATATCATTTTCTTAGAGATTGTTTGGCTTAGCTAATATAAAATAGTTGATAAATTGAAGTGCTGATAAGTAGTTTAATGGTTGAAACTAATTTTAAAAAATAAGCAGTTACGTGTTTGATAATAAAAAAACTTATAAGTTATTATTTTAGTAAAATGACTAAAAAGTCCTTAATATTATGATAGATGACATATATGGAGAAAGTTATGTATATTGTACGGGCAAAAATAATATATTTATTCATTAATTCGATCAACTTTTTTTTCACACAAAATAAGCTGAGGTCCCAACTTATTTTTTCTGACTTATAAACAGTTAAAATAGGTGCTTATCAACTCTTTTTATCACTTACCAAGTAGAAATTTTTTTTCAAAGCTACTTATAAGTTAAGTGACTTATAAACTTAGTCAAACAGACCCTTAGTATACTTATTTTAACTAGGAGTGTAAGAAAAAAATAAAAAAAAAAACTAAAAACCTTAAATTTTTAGTTTTTTAATTCGAAAAAAAACCTAAGGGTTTTCAGATTTAAATTATATAATTATGTAGGAGCCCTATGGAGACCTACATAATTTAAATTATATAAAAATATATTACTATTACACTTTAAATACTTATAGTATATATAAAATTACTTAATAAATTTGATATTTTTCTCAGTAAATGCATAGAAAATCTCTATAAGTCATAAATAATAGTATTACAATGTATAATATGTAAGTAATATCAATTTATAAAATACAATACCACTTCATATGTCAATATCTTTTATTAAATATAAAATTTATAAAAAAATATAGGATCTAAAAAAAATCACCAGAAAAAACTGATTAGGTTTTTTTAATTCTAAAAACCAACCAAAAAATATAAGGTGATCTTTTTCAACGAAAAAAAATCCACCAGATCCGTACTACTTTCACCCCTAATTTTAACAGTGAATTAAATTGTTTGTTATTAGATTTTTTGCATTGCATAATTGGTCATCGTAAGTATCATGTCACAAAAAATTAATTATGAAAAATATTCTTAAAATGTGGATTTATTAAAATATACAATGGATATTAATATGTAACATACATAATAAAAACATTGTCAATATTTTATTATTTGTAATATATATATATATATATATATATATATATATATAAGTTGTAAAATTTTGATTTACACTCACATTGATGGTGAATAATTATTGAATCTCTGAATATTGGTTTGTACTTTTTTTGAGAGTGCAATATTGATTTGGGCTTGTCTGAATGTTTTTTAGTTTTATATCACGTTAGTAATAACTATCAACCACCATGCAGCCAAGAAACAAGTACAAACTCATGCCTATGGAACCCAGTTGTATGACTCTTCTGTCACAGAAATATACATTTCATTATCAAAATACCACATGCAATATGAAACAACAGTAATATAAAAAATTATACAACTCTAGCATTTTTAACAAATGATATTCTATAAAGCAAATACATAAGTAATATAATATAAAGTACAAATTTCATATAACTTATCAACTTAAACTAATGACTAAGCTGCCTATAAATATATAGTTGAACAAATTAAAAATAATTATGGAAACTTATCCAGTTACAAAATAATATAGCTTATTTCTTCCTAATTCAACATGTTAGGTGCTTTTTTTAGAGTAACCATGTTAATTTTTTGTTTCTTATTTAGAACTTCGAAAACAATTACTTACCAACTCAATTGTAATATGCATTTAATCATCCTCTTCATTTCTATATTATAATATGCATTGTGCTTCTTGGTTTTTTTTTTTTTTTTGCTTCACATGATTTCTTTGAATGATTCCTACTCTTACATTGTGATTGAAGCGTGAAGCAACTCACAGTGCCGACAAATCTCAATGATTCTGACTTCACTGTCATGTAAACATAATTAGCAAATTTATATTCTAGTTAAAATCTATTGGAGGTAGTTTTTTAATAAGAAAAAAGTATTAGACAAAAGAGTTAATATGGAAAATTATATTATATTTGTGATAGACTTTATGGGATGAGGTTTTATGAGATCAACTCAAAAAAAGGAAAAAAAAAGTCATCGTCCTCTATATGATTGTTTTTTTTTTCAAGTGCTTCTTGGTTTTTTTGGCTTCACCCGATTTCTTCAAGTGTTTCCTACTGAACGTCATCTACTCTTTAGAATGTAAGAAACAACCTAACATTTAGTGGTGTCATGAGCTAATAATTCGTTTAGGCATATAATAAACCATTTGAATGCTATTTTTTCATTAACAATTGAATGCTAAATTGAGTTGATGACTCTATCTACCCATCCCTCTCTATTATTGTTAGAAAGTTGGACATTAATAAGCAGTTGGATATTTGCTTCCTAAAATGTGTGAGTACTGAGAAACATATAATGGAAAATTTTGCAATCTTCAAAGCTATTTAGTTTGAACATATCTCATGTTGGAGAAGCTATATAATCTTCTTCTTTTTATAATTTTTACTTTTTCAGAAAAAATAAGAGCAAAACTTATTCGTGGTTGTTATATTTTCAAATTTATTTCATAGGAGAAGCTGTGACTTGCCAAATGATAAATTACAAGGATTGAAAAACTTTTTCTTTCTAAAATAAATAATTTAGATTGCAATTATCGAGTGACAATTAGGAATAGATCTTTTTGTTTGTGAACTTCACTTTTTAGTTATAGGACTAGATGCCATAATTCTACATAATTAGTTTTAAATTTCTTGCACTAATTTTTATCTATAAATAATATGAACTCTAGTCATTACAAATATTATATTGACATGAGAGAATTTTAAATTCACAACATTTTTCTTCTTTATAATGCAAGAACATGACATTCCTACCATTTATAGTGGTTATAGTAGCTGCAGTATGTAGTAGCCATTATAGTTTATATACCGTTTATAGTGGTTATAGTAGCTGCAATATTATGTGTATATTATAGTTTATATCAAGCATTGTTGTTATACTGGTGCCACATGCCATTGCTTACATAACACCATGTCTGGAGAGAGTTGGAATTAGTGGCCATCGCACAAGAGATTGAGCCTTTGCTACCACCGAAGTCGAATCGTTAGAGCCGCAAGAGCTATCATTATGCCTAATGAGCTCAATTCACTCACTTTGATAATGGCTAGTAAACATGTTGAAAATTGTCCTATTTGTTTGTGTCACATACTCACATGGACGAATCTCCAATATTCATCAATCGATGGGACATGCAGTACATTCGGATATCACCTGGGTGCTAAACTGTTATTGTATGTCGTAGATCGATGATGTAAGATGGCTCATACTTTCTATAGACTTCTACAATGTAACACAAAGATAAGAAAAATTGCAAAATACATACTAGCTCTTGTGCAAGGTACTTGGACTATTTGATCCCGTGTGGTTGCGAAAGTGGTAAGGGATATGCAGACTCTTGATGTGTCACGTGAGAAAAAAATTGATTAATCAACAATACTTGGTCAAAATATTATTAGTGAAATAAGTTAACAATGTAGAAATAGGAATGACATTAAAAATGGAGACGAAGTTAATTGAAAGAAATCCAAGTGAAATAAAATTCGATAAGAAACTCAAAAACTACAAAAAAATCAAATCTAATTCAACAATTAAATCAGGTGACAATGTATGAGTGAGGAAATGAATACCTTACACTTCTAAACAAGAAACTAAATGTGTCAGTAGGAAAATGGATTAAGAAAATAAATTTGAAGTTTAAAAATTGAATAAAAAAATTTGAATTGGAGACTCACAATCGCACCAATTGAAATCACTCAAATTTGAGATACAAGCACAAAGTTGATCTAAAAAAACCCACTCAAATTTAGGTCATTAATCAAATGACAATATAGAAGTTGCAAGGGTGAAGAATTAGGATGAAGACAATCAAAAGAAAACACAAGCAAAAGGAAGCCCGATTGAAAGGAAATTAAAAAAACATAACTGAATAATCCAATATAAAGAAAAATTCAATGAAATCCGAGACTTCAATCACAAGATAGGATAGACACAAGAAAATGAATTTAAAAAATAAATAAATACTTATACTTTTAACCATCTTCACATAACAATGAAAGAGGAAAAAAATGAATAAAAAAATGGATTAGAGCTATATCTAGAAGTAGGAATGTGTAAAGAAACAAAGTGGAGCCAATCAACCAAAAAAAACTCAATGACAAAAAAAAATCTGACCAAAAGAAGCTAAACTAAAAAACTCGATAAAAGATAATCAAGAAAACTCAATAAAAAAAATTCAATCTAATTCTAGATTTCAATCATATGACAGTGTAGAAGTAAAAAATGAATTAAGAAATCCTATAAATGCTTTTCATCCTAACACATGTACAAAGAGGTTTAGATTCCAATCTTTCATAACGATCATTTTTGTTCTATTAGTTGAATTGAATATTATACTTCAAATGAATTTGAGACTTCAATCGACAATGTATGAGTAAGATGTCAAAATATGTGAGTTTGTTGATGATTCGTCGTACCAGAGAAAAGAAAGAAGGTAGCGAAAATTAAAATAGGGAAAGAAATTTTCTATTAGAAGAAAGGTTAATTACAACTAATTTATCCATCAAATTAACGCTAGGTTGTTACAAATGCCCTCTAACTTTAACGTTTGCTCAGATATACCCTTCACTTTCACTATGTAACACGAATGCCCTGCACCTATTAATTCATTTTCATATTAATTAACTAAAATGATGTAAATATTATAATTATATTTATCGTCTAAAAGTTCACGTTCAAGTAGCCTATTCTTTTACATTTTGTTGATGTGATTGACTCTCATGAGTTAGCAAAAACTTATAATGTTGATAATTATATTAGAAATTGCCCCATCTGCCTATACCCAATGGATGAGTCTCCAATATTCATCAACCCGATGTGGACATGCAGTACATAAAGAGTGTCATCGATCAATGTTATGAGATGAATCATTTATAATGTATAGTTCTAAAACACAATATATTCATTTAACCTTTGTTTTAGATTCCTAGAACTTGCCCAAATCTAACAAATTCAGCCAAATAGGTTGTGTGACGAAAACTTTGCACGTGAGATTTGTTGTAACTTTTAAAGAAAAGTTTCGGCAAAAATCCATTTTTTTTTGTTTTGTTGTGTTTTTTGTTTTTTCTTTAATTATTTTTTATTACATACATATATATATTATTTATTAATACATTATTACTCAGTTTATAAACTAAATTAATAAATTTTATTAGTAAAAAATTATAAAATATTTACTTCTAATAATTAAAAAAAATTATTTCGTCAAAACTTCCTCTTTATTATTTTTATTGATTCTGAATAAACATAAAAAAGAATGTGGCAAATAAATGAAAAGTTTTAAGTGCCTTTTGCGGATAAACTTGCATAAATGTTTGCATTATAAGAAAAAAAAACCTTTCCTGTTAAAAAGAAAGAATTAGTGAATAGTATTAATTACTTGCTTGTGCACCTTAGATATGACCTTTTTACTTTGCATCGTCATATCACCACTAGCCTTTACAATTCTATCTCTTTTGTCATTTTGTAGTGTAGAAAGATAAAAAAACTAAAATAATTAGTCAATTACACACATTTCAACGTTAGAAGAATAAACTTCCATGCTCCACGTGACCACCAGGAACCCCAACGAGCGGATAGGCTTCTACTACGTGAGCAGCAGCCACCTAAGGACGAGGTACATTGGGTGCGGGTAGATGGGGCAATTTCCAATATCATTATCAACATTATAACTTTTTACTAACTCACGAGAGTCAATCACAACAACAAAATGTAAAAGAATAGACTACTTAAACGTGAACTTTTAGACAACAAATATAATTATAATATTTACATCATTTCAGTTAATTAATATGAAAATGAGTTAAAAGGTGCAAAGAATTCATATTACAAAATGAAGTTGAAGGAGCAAACGTTAAAGTTAGAGGGAGCCAATCAATGAACATTGTTCCGAACAACTGTAGTAATGTTCTAGCAAAAATGTCTGGATCTCTTGTATGATTTTTAGTAAATAAATGATGATTTTTTTATATACATAATTATAAAGAGTAAATTAAATTGATTTTAATATAATAGTTTTTCATATTAGATTTATCATGTGCAAAATTATTATCATTGACTAATTCAAAGCCCTACTAGTACTTTGAATTTGTTTAAATACTGTGATAAGTTATCAAGCCTTTAGCTAGTGTCTCACTTTTTTACTCTTACTCCGAATTAATTAGGTGTAATAATTTTGAATGAAGGCCGAATGAGTAAAAAAAAGCAGGTTTAATTAACGAACTCCCATAATTGTTTGGAGAAATTATTTTTCAATTTCAAACAAATGAAGAAAATAATTCAAAAAATAAAGGAATATCCAAGCCCATCTTGATGAACTGAGTAATCAAACCCTCAACTTGAAGTTGCAGGTCCTCGACTTGATGCCGATCGAACTGTTGCTGCCCAAGCTCAGATGGTCCACCATCACGAGGCACTCGACGTTGAAGGTTATTCGCGGAAGCTTCAGCTTGCCGAGCTTCACTCTCACCGGCACCATCCCCATGAACAGCAGCGGCACCGTGCCGGTCTCTTGCCGCAGCAGCAGCTCCATGACTAGCTTGCTCCCTAGCTCCGCCTTCCTGGAGAGCAGCAGGTTCACCACCGTCGCGTTCCGGTGGCCCTGGTAGAACACCGTGAAGTTGCCGTTGCACAGGTCATGCCCTCATCAACCTGATGGAGTGCCGTGAATAAATGTTGTGAGATGAATCGTATATACTGTATAGTTCTAAAACACAATATATTCATTTAACTTTTATTTTAGACTCCTCTAACTTGCCCAAATCTAACAAATTCAGTCAAATAGGTTGTATGACGAAAACTTTGCACATGAGATTTGTTGTAACTTTTAAACAAAAGTTTCAGTAAAAATACATTTTTTTTGTTTTTTGTTTTTTGTTTTAATTATTTTTTATTACATACATATATATTATTTATTTATTAATACATTTATTATTTAGTTTATATAATAAATTAATATTATTAGTAAAAAAATATAAAATATTTACTTCTAATAATTGAAAAATATTTTATTTCGTCAAAACTTTCTCTTTATTGTTTTTACTGATTCTGAATAAACATAAAAAAGAATGTGTCAAATGACATGAAAAGTTTTAAGTGCCTTTTGTCGATAAACTTGCATAAAAAGTTTGCATCACAAGCAAAAATATTTCTTGTCAGAAAGAAAGAATTAGTGAGCAATATGAGTTACTTGCCTATGCACCTGAAATATGACCTTTTTATTCTGCATTGTCACATCACAACTAGCCTTTACAATTCTATCTCTCTTATCATTCTATAGTGTAGAAAGATAGAAAATAAAATAATTAGCCAATCGCACACCTTTTCAACATTAGAAGAATATGCTCCATTGCTTCATAGGAAAAATTACACCAAATGTCCTCCAACTTTAACGTTTGCTCACTTATATTCTCCAACTTCATTTTGTAACACGAATGCCCTTCTTTTTTTAACTCATTTTCATATTAATTAATTGAAATGATGTCAATATTATAATTATATTTATTGTCTAAAAGTTCACGTTGAAGTAGGCTATTCTTTTACATTTTGTTGTTGTGATTGATTCTCATGACTTAGCAAAAAGTTATAATGTTGATAATGATATTGGAAATTGCCCCATTTGCTTTTACCCAATGGATGAGTCTCCAATATTCATCAACCCGATGTGGGCATGCAGTACATAAGAAGTGTGAGACGCCAGCATCATGTGTTGTCGATTAGTGTTGTGAGAAGGATCGTATACTCGTGAGTGCTACTCCTACTCCTACGTTATTGATTGGTTTTCTTGGTTTCTTTCTTTTGGCTTCACCCAATACATACATTGTCGATTGGTTATGTTGGTTTTTTTCATTTGGCTTCACCCAATACCTCAAAGAAGCAAATGATTTCTTTTGGCCTCGTATACTCCGAATGCACAACAAATGCGAAGAAGCCCGATCAAATGTAATCGATGTTTGATTTTGAATAGAATCATTTTTAGTTGTCGTCTCTGCCTCCACTTCTTCTCCTTCCACGTTTTCCAGATTTCTCTTCTTCTCCTTCCACGTTTTCCAGTTTTCTCTTCTTCTCTCTCGATGACATGCACCTTTGAATGCAATCAGTCATCTCGGTTTCTTAACATGCTTTCGGCCGCCGAAATTGCAACGGCGGCGGCGACAAATATCAACCATTTTAACTTGCTTTCTTGGGTTCTTTGGTGCTTCACATATCTTATTAGAACTTCAACTTCAAGTGGCTCTCAGTCCAGAAGGAAGATCCGGCCATGCCCCAAGTCCTCCTCGACCTAGGAAAAGTCTGACTCTTATTCCTACTAGGGGTAGGAGTCCTTCCGACCTTGCAATTCTCCACGCACCCGTCCTCCTACTCACAATAGGAGTCCAAGCCTTCATCCTTCAGAAGCTCCTCCCTCCTCGTCGGATCTTCGGAGTGTCGGACAACTCATATTCCTACTAGGAGTAGGAATCGTCCCGGCCGCGTTCGCCTACTCGCGCGCGTGGCCACGCCCGCTTGGGGTGCGTTTCCAATTGTCAAGGATGACACCGGGCTCCAAAAGAAACATCTAGATAGCTTCTCAATGGTTTCAAGCACCCCTCAGATGTGAATGCAGTTCATAGTATATATTGTCATTGAAAAAAGCACTGAGTTGATTAGTATAGATTTACATGCCTAATTTAGTACCCTATGTTTCCACCCAAAGATTCTGCTTGTTTTGCTTGTTAGTAGGGTTATATTTGTTTGAAATTAAAGCACCTAAATATGGGAAAGGGAATTCCCCCACTTTGAATCCTAGTGAGTTCACAATTAGGTTTACCTACAAATGTTTTAAGGAAAAAAAACCTCAGACTTATGGGTGTTTATTTTTTTGTTTGTGAGGTGCTTATATACTTCCAAACAGTCTTTTAGGTTTTTACAATTTTTTTAGTGGCAGCCATGCATATCAGCAAGTCATTTGCAAACATCATATGATTAATATTTAGTGAACCTACTGAAAAGGGGGTCATCTGTCTCCTTTCCACCTAATGCTCCTAAAGCTCATTAATGTGAGTATCTTCGAAATAGCCTCCCAAGATATCCTTTCAAAGACTTTCTCCATATCAGTCTCAAGTAATATGAATTTCTTTCTTCCTTTGGACATTGAGTGAGCAATTTCTTGTGCAATTAAAATGTTATCCTGAATGGATCTTTTAGCAATGAAGGTTGATTGTGTTTTGTCTATTAGGCAATCAAGCGTAGGTTTAAGTTGGTTTGCAATAATTTTGGCGACTACTCTATATAGGACATTGCAAAGAGAGATGGACAGTAACTCTTCTAGGTTGACTCACTTTAGGTATGAAAATCAAAACACTACTAGCCCATTCAGTTGGCACACAGACATATTAAAAGAAAAGCAAGAATTTGCTTTGAAATTTCCTTCCCCATTATATCCCAATAATTTTTGTAAAATTCCACTGCGTAGCCATTTGGTCCAGAGGCCTTCCCAGCTCCAGACACTATCCTTAATTTTTTGGTGTTTGACCTGGGCCTCCAAGATTGGGATCCAAGAATGTTCAAGTGAAGGAGGATTTGGGTCATGTAGGATTGGATTCCAAAAATTGGTGTAGTGTTGTACAAAATGTTCTCTTATATCAGATTCCCAATGATATGAGTGATATGATTATCATCTTGGTCTGTGATGGATTGGATATGATTTTTCTTATGTCTCATAATGGTAGATAAGTGAAAAAATATTTAGTGTTTTTGACATCATCATTTATCCATTTAATCCTTGATTTGCTTCATCATTTGATAATAATTTGTATGAAAGTGATAAGCTGATCTAAAAGCCTATGTTTTTTTTATAATGCAGGAATATGACACTTCTTATGGTTATAGTGGCTGTAGTAGCCATTATATTTGTTGTGATACCAGTGCCACCCCACCAGTACTTCCACAGTATCATCTCTTGAAGAGTTGGAGCTGGTGGCCATGAAGGGGGAGGAGATCGAGCCCTTGCTGCCACCCTGTCCCAGCCATCTGCCGCCCATTACACTTGAGCAGCTCGGGTCACTTGTTGTCAGGACGGCCGGTGATAATGTTGGAGATTGCCCATCCGTTTGTTCTCGATGGATGAATCTCTGTATTCATCAACTGTTGCGGGCACGTAGTACATCGGGACTGCCAGACGAAATGGGTGCTGGAAAACCATTGTACATGCTGCGTGTGCAGGGGATCAGTGCTGTGAAACAGCTCTCATACTTTCTGTAGAGTTGTAATACACAAAAACGTACTAAGATACATATTAGCTCTGATACTTGTAATAGACAAGAAACTTTTTGTAGAAAGGAAACTTTCTATAAAATTCATTTTTTTTATTTTTATTTTTGTTTTTTATGTTTTTTCCTTTTAATTATTTTTTATTACATACATATATATTATTTATTAATACATTATTATTCACTTTATAAACTAAATTAATAAATTTTATTAGTAAAAATTTATAAAATCTTTAATTCTAATAATTAAAAAAATTATATCGTCAAAACTTCCTCTTTATTGTTTTTACTTATTCTGAATAAACATAAAAAAGAATGTGTCAAATAACATAAAAAGTTTTAAGTGCATTTTGTGGATAAACTTGCATAAAAAGTTTGCATCACAAGCAAAAACATTTTCTGTCAAAAGAAAGAATTAGTGAATAGTATTAATTACTTGCTTGTGCATTTGAAATATGACATTTTTACTCTGCATTGTCACATAACCACTAGCCTTTACATTTATATCTCTTTTGTCATTCTGTAGTATAGAAAGATAGAAAAACTAAAATAATTAGCCAAATCGCACACATTTCAACATTAGAATAATGAACTTCCATGCTCCACGGCTTCATAAGAAAATTTATACCAAATACCTTCTAACTTTAACGTTTGCTAAGCTATACCCTTCAACTTCACTTTGTAACACGAATGCTTTGCACCTTTTAACTCGTTTTCATATTGATTAACTGACATGATGTAAATATTATAATTATATTTATTGTGTAAAAGTTCATGTTCAAGTAGCCTATTCTTTTACATTTTGTTGTTCTGATTGACTCTCATGAGTTAGCAAAAAGTTATAATGTTGATAATGATATTGGAAATTGCCCCTTCTGCATGTACCCAATGGACGAGTCTCCAATATTCATCAACCTAATGTGGGCATGCAGTACATAAAGAGTGTCGTCGATCAATGTTGTGAGATGAGATACTATGAGATGAAATACTGTATAGTTCTAAAACACAATATATTCATTTAACTTTTGTTTTAGACTCCTGGAACTTGCCCAAATCCAACAAATTCAGCCAAATAGGTTGTATGACAAAAACTTTACACGTTAGATTTGTTGTAACTTTTAAACAAAAGTTTCGGCAAAAATACATTTTTCTTTGTTTTTTTTGTTTTCCTTTTAATTAGTTTTTATTACATACATATATATTATTTATTTATTAATACATTTATTATTTAGTTTATATAATAAATTAATAAATGTTATTAGTAAAAAATTATAAAGTATTTACTTCTAATAATTAAAAACTATTTTATTTCATCAAAACTTTCTCTTTATTATTTTTATTGATTCTGAATAAACATAAAAAAGAATGCGGCAAATGACATGAAAAGTTTTAAGTGTCTTTTGTCGATAAACTTGCATAAAAAGTTTGCGTCACAAACAAAAACATTTCCTGTCAAAAAGAAAGAATTAGTGGACAGTATTAATTACTTGCATGTGCACCTGAAATATGACCTTTTTACTCTGCATTGTCACATCATGATTAGCCTTTACAATTTTATCTCTCTTGTCATTTTGTAGCGTAGAAAGATAGAAAACTAAAATAATTAGCCAATCGCACACATTTTCAACATTAGAAGAATAAACTTCCATGCTCCATAGGAAAAATTACACCAAATGTCCTACAACTTTAACGTTTACTCGCTTATATCCTCCAACTTAACTTCGTAACATGAATGTTCTTCATTTTTAATTCATTTTCATATTAATTAATTGAAATGATGTAAATATTATAATTATATTTATTGACTCCAATATTCATCAACCCGATGTGGACATGTAGTACATTAGGAGTGTGAGACGTCAGCACCATGTGTTGTCGATTAGTGTTGTGAGAAGGATCATATATACTGGGCACTTCTAACACACAATTTATTCATTTAACCTTTATGTTAGACTTAGATTTTTCTATGTTTTTTAACTCATCTCATATCATATTTAAGTAGAAAAAATAGGTAGGTCCGCTTTACTAATATACTTTTTCAAAATTTGAAGAAGTTCTCATAGAACATCACGAATCATTTGTTCAAACAATGCGATGACTTCTTGGGAAGGTAGATCTAAAAAAGAAAAAGATTCTTTAATTTCATCTTTTTAACTTTTTTTTATTTTTATAGTTATTTATATAGTTTGTTATAATAGAATCATAGATACTCGAATAGTAGATTAGTATATGTCCATACTAATCCATTTTTCCTCCATTGATTCTTTTGAAAGATGCTAGATATTATCCATATGAAAAAATTCTAATTGCACAGGAGCCATCAATGTCCCAGCCATTAGAGTTGCCGGAGTCTCACATTATGTCGGAGCAGTTGATTTCAATTCTTGTCACGATGGCTGGTAATAATGTTGGAAATTGCCTCATTTGTTTGTACCACATAGATGAATGTCCAATATTCATCAACCCAATGTGGGCATGTAGTACATAAGGAGTGTCAGACGCCAACATCATGTGTCGTCGATCGAGATGGATCGTAGACTTCTAACATACAAAAAAAATTGCAAGATACATTTGTTGTGATACCAATGCCACCCCACCGATACTTCCACAGTATCATCTCCCGAGAGAGTTGGAGCTGGTCGCCATGCAGGGGGAGGAGATCGAGCCCTTGCTGCCACCCATGTCCCAGCCATTAGAGCCGCCGCTGCCGCCCATTACACCTGAGCAGCTCGGGTCACTTGTTGTCACGACGGCCGGTGATAATGTTGAAGATTGCCCCATCTGCTTGTTCTCGATGGATGAATCTCCCATATTCATCAACCGTTGCGGGCACGTAGTACATCGGGATTGCTAGACGAAGTGGGTACTGGAAAGCCATGGTACATGCTGCGTGTGCAGGGGATCAGTGGTGTGAAACAGCTCTCATACTTTCTGTAGAGTTGTAATACAAAAAAACATACTAAGATACATATTAGCTCTGATACTTGTAATACTCAGGAAACTTTTTGTAGACTTGTAATACACATTGGTAATAGATTGTATCTTAGCTAAGATACACAGGAACCTTTCTGTAGACTTGTAATACATAAACTTATGTTTTTTGGTTATTTTCTGCTGATGCTATCAACATATACACATTGTTGACTAAGAAAATCATGTTCTGATTGCTTAAATTTCTAGGCAGCTACATAATTTTTCTAATTCCATATTCCTGTTATATGGTTCTGCTGCATGCTCATTTTTATTGGTAATAGATTTATCTTAGCATAAATAAATATGCTATCCATGATTGTTTCAGTTATGGTGCTTTTGCATGTGCACAAGCTATGTATGTTGCACCTAGGATTATTGTGATGCATGTAACTAGATGTGCATTCCAGCGCGTCAACAGCATTTTAAGAGGTAGATTACTACTTGTGATTTATCTTTTGCTTTGAGACAGAAAATAGCACTTAACATGGTTATTCTAAAAAGAGCACCTAACATGATGTAGATGAAAGAAAATAGCTATCGATTCAATGAATCTCTTGAACAATCTGTACTTTCTAGAGAACATTTTAACCCCCTGCTATATATCATGATATAATTCAATAAATATTTGAATCTTCTCTGGTCGAATAATTTATATCTGGATAGAGATGAACAAATAAGACGATTTACTCGGTTCAATTGTTTTAAAAAAAAATAGCATTAAATTTTCAAATGTAATTTGGTCGTTCGACTAGTAAAGTGAGCTGAATTTTGAAATTCAGAATTTCACTAGCGAAAGAGAAGCAAACTTAATAAATCCTGCATACTCCAGGGGTGCGAATGCGATGAATCTGAAAACGGCTTTTTTTTCTCTTTTACAACTGTAAAATGTTCATTCATTCACATTAACAGTTTAGTTTTAGTTTTGATCAGGTATAACATGATACTATTGGAATCTAATTATAGAAGCTGTCGATTCAATGAATCTCTTCAACGATCTAAGACACAAACATTCTTAACCCAGTATTATTATGTGGTTTAATAAACATTTTAGATCTTGTCTAAGCTAATAATTATATCTGGATAAAGATGAATCATATCAGCTGGACAAATGTAATCATTAATTTTCGAAATGTAATCTGATTGGTTCAGCTGACAAGTGAGTTACTGAAAGTTTTGCATGAAAAAAAGTTGAGTTAGAACTTGGACTCAGAAAGTTTCACTGCCAGGGGAGAAGTGAACTCAATAAAATTTGCATCTTTGAGTGTGAAAAATTTAGAAAAGGCTCAACTCTCTCTTTTCAAATATAAATTTTCAAGTTAATCATTTAGTTTTAATTGATCAGGTACAAAAAATAAAAATAAAAACTTTGGGAGCGCAAACTCACATATTAAATAGCATTAATATATTTATATATTATCGTAAACACATTTTTCATAAATATTATTTGTAATAAAAATATTGTTTGATTTAAATGTTTAAAATTAATAAAATTTTATTAATTCAGTACTTAACCAATGTCCCAGTCGCCCATTATGCCTGAACGGCTCAGGATGCCCGGGTACAGTATTGATAATAATTTTTTTCTTCCCAACGAGATAATATGTGACATGTTCTGATACATGATTGAGATATTGAGATAATAATTTTTGGTATCTCATAATCACACCAGTTTGGTTTGATCTTAGTTATTTTAAATTTTAAATCATAAATAGAGTTTTTTTAAAAAAATATTTAAATATTATTTTTAGATTTTAAATATATTATTTTAATATTTGTATCAAATATGATCTTGAAATTAATAGAAAAATATAAGTTTTTGAAAAATAAAAAGTCGGATAAAATCTTAACATGCATCCGACCGGACTATAAGTTAATCTATAGTTGGATCGGGTCAAGTCGGAGTGGGCCTCGATAGTTAGAATCTACCCGACCTAGATCCTTATTTTTGTAAGCCAATTAGAATGGAAACACCACAAAGAACAAAATTACATATTAATTAGATATAGCATGAAGTTTGAACATCAGAGATTGATATTACTTTCAGCTAATGCAAACCCTACTAATCTATGCTATCACTCGGATCTAATAGAATGCTTCACCAGATCATCTACCTCATGGGAAGCAAACTTTGAGATACTAAATATATCTTCATGATTTAAAAAAGGTAAGCAAAAGAACAAAGTAGAAGCAAACTTCTAGTGTTCTGCATGGAGTTGATCACCACCAATCCACATAAATACTAAGGGATTTATAGTCGGAGTACCAACTCCACTGCAACCGGACATGAATTGTTGGCAAGAGAAGGCTGCTTCAATAGAACCAATTGGATGCATCGTGCTTCTGCAATGAATTTTCAACTTCTCTTTGTAACCTGTCAGAGTAATCCATGGTGAAGTTGGAGCTGAACCTAGAATCTCTGTTCATGTCATTGGAATGGTGAGTAAATTGCTGTTCGAGTGGCATCATGTCGTCATGGAGAAGAAAGTGGTGGTGCTGAGCCTGTTGCTGTTGATGCACCAAGCTTCCAACTTCCTCGAAGAGATTGCCACTTATTCCAGTCCCCTGATTGAAGAAGTCTTCTTCCATCTGAATTCTAGATTGAACAGCATTTGTCCCTTCCAACATCGAGACACCGCCCATGTTCAAGCTCTTGTTACCGTTCAAGTTATTGTCATACAAACTCATCAAGTCATTGATCGACTTTTGCCCTTCCGACGGAATTCCCACGTCCGAAACATTAACAGGATTCAGGCTGGATCCAAATGCCATTGAATTCGTCTGGGGTTTAAATGGCACTGAGAAGACAGAGGGCTTGTTCTCATTCACCTGGAATCCAACACCATTAACAAGAGCGTTCTGATACTTGCAGCTGTACTGATGACTGTTTCTGGCACTCCTGTTCAGAAAACCATGGCGGAAGTCGCTATGCGGGCACTGCACATTATCGCAGGTATACAAGCGCTGGTTCAACAACAGTTCAGACTCACCACCAGCTCTCTTCTGGATGAATTCCATGTTGGACTCCTCTTTCAATGGTCCAGAGACAGCGAACTTATCATTTGCTTCAGCAGCATGCCTATGGTTCATGGCATCCTCACTCTTGCACTCATCCACGCCTTCAACGTCATACTCACTGCAAGTGCTGTTAAAGGAGATGGCTCCTGTAGCGCCCCCGGAGGTCGGAGGAGGGCAAGCATCTGGGTGCAGCATCATGTACGAATCCTCCTCCTGCTTGACGACAGCGAGCCAGGTCGCGCTCTCCTTGGCGGTCATCTTGTCCTGCAGGCACTTGGACTGCCTCACGAGCCTGCGTATCTTCTCAATGTCAGGAGACATGTGCTTGATCACCGCCGTCAGGACGCTGACCTTCCAGGCCTTCTTCAGATCATGAGGCTTCTTGTAAGGAGGAGGGCCTTGGTCCTGTGGGATGCCCAGCTGAGACCACCACTCCTCGTTCCCGGTAGGCCACCATGGGGGCGCGACACCCTTCTCGAGGGGGAACCTCCGCTGCGGCGGGTCACAGTGCTGCATGAGCGCGGACAGGAGGGAGCCCAGCGTCGTGTCCTGGAGCTCCTGCAGCGAGTGAGGGCTGGCAGCCCCGGAGTTCGCCTCACTGTTGGAACCAGCGATGGCGTGATCGGCCTGGTACTTGGCGATGGCCGCGGGGCCATTCCGGTCGAACCTGACCTTCTCCTTCCACCAGCCCCTCAGGTTGTCCGACGCGCCGCTCACCGGCTTCCCCTTCTCCGGTATGATGCCGTACACGAAGCCCTGCGCCTTGCACACTTCCATCATCTTCAGCATGTACTTCAGTATCCCGTCCTGCGCGCGCGACATCTTCTTCCGGCGCGCCTGCTCCTGCGACTGCCGCTGCTTCGCGGAGTCGCCCTGGTCCTTGTTCCTGTTCTGCTGTTGCTCCTTCAAGCGCTTCAGCCGCATGCGGTCCCTCCACATGCGGCGCTCGAGCTCGTCTATGTCGATGTCGTCGTCGCTCTCTTCATCGGCGACCTCGGCGTAGCTCTCCAGCGGCGGGTCCACGAGGTCGCCCTCCCCCGTGACGCACTCGCCCATGGAGTGCTGGTGGTGGTGGTGGTGGAGGAAGGAGCCGCCATAACTGAGGCTCTTCTCGTCTGCGGAGGGGAAGAGCTGCACGTAGTTGGGGCCTTCCGGGTAAACCATGCCTTCCAACAAGAGTCCCCCCATCATTACCAGTGGCACAACTTTATCAGAGGCCTCTGTGTGCTGCTGAAATATTTGTCCTGCAATTGACGTACATATGCATTAAATATCATGTTGCTTCGTGATCATAGAGACAAGAATCCTTCTTGTAGATGGCATCTTATTGGCACAATTAAGATATGTATAAAAGAAGCAACTTTTAATGCATTTGACGGAGAGATCACAGTATGCAGATCTTGCAGACACGCGCAAAGCAATAAAATCCAAAATAAAATTTCTATATAAACAGATCCTCGGAGTGCAATTAAAGTGGAAAGAACAATTTTTTTCCTCCACATATATTCACATATTAAGGAAGACACAAAAGTAACGTAAGGACTACAAAAATACAGGATTAGAAGTGAGTGAACAACAAAGCAGATGAAACAAATATGACAAGGAAATTACAAGTAAAAATAGAAGAAAATACAATTATAAAGACTATTTAGTGAACATAAAACTTGAAGAGAAACAGAAAGTTTCCAATTCCAAACACAGAAGGAATTTGCCAGATCTAGACAAGATTCAGTACCAAAGGAGTAGTTCTTGCTGCAGCATAATAATTTATCTGAGCTTCCCTTTAAGCAACAAGTAAAGAATTGATATTTTTTTCCATCTGTGTACATACGCTCAGCTGGCACAAAATTTGTAACAACTGGGCATATCTAAATTTCTGATCACAGATACAAATATGTTTCACTTTCACTTCTGTACCACAAACAATCCATTGGAAAGAGAAAGACAGTAGTATAGATCAAGTTGTTCTTTGACATACGACATCAGAATTGAACAAATACTTGGAGAAAGAGATTCAAAAGATGAGCTTAGAAAGAGTCGTTGGCCTCAGTAGAACAAGCTGATTTTTAGAATTAACAACACCAACAACGAACCGAAATCTGAACTAGGAAGACAACTATGCGAATCCATTAAAAGGATTGTTGGTAAGTTCTACTTTCCTATGTGATCGCAACAAAATAATTTTTAAAAGGACTAATTGAACGAAGGCATCAACCCACCAATTGAATCTCCTTCGCCACAAATTAAAGAAGAACAAAACAGAGAGGGGAAAACAACACGCAAACTGCTGCAGAGATCTCATGGAAACGAAGGACAAAAGATTGCACCCAATAAACAAAACCAGATGTCCAAGCGCAGAAAGGAGACGGCTTTGTGCGATGTATGAGGTAAAAATTGTACCTTTTTATCCCTTTCCACACTTCCTACTTCATCGAAACCGCCCTCGTCGATCTCGCAGAAGGTACGCAAATCAGAAGGATAAGAAGCAGAGAGACGGCAGACTGATCAGTACGAGCAGAGGCAATAACCAGCGATCGATAAGAGGCAGGAAGCAAAGAGGGGAAGAGACGGAAGACGAGTCTACGGAGAAGGAAAGAGGGAGAGAAGGAGAGGTGGTGGTGGGTTGTAGGGAACGGAGGAAATAATAATAGATGAAAGTGGTCCTTATCTATCCCTGTCTCTATAATTTAATTTTTTTTCCCCAATATATTTTTCTCCCTGGTCTCCTACTATTATCGTCTCTCTCTCTCTTCGCGGGTAAAATTTATCTTTTGTCTCGTTTTCTTGCAAGTGGGCATGTGAGGAGGCGAGTGGGGTTGTCGAAAGGGAGAAGAGACTCCAAGGTAAGAGCAACTTGAAGCAGAGCGCTGTAAAAAAGAAGTAATGGTGACAGAGAGGAAGGTTAAAAGGCGAAACCAGAGCACGAAGCAGAGGTAGAGAAGACGGACTCCGAACCTTTGAGAAGATGATAATATTATTGTTATTATTGACGTTATTATTAATTTATGTTTCCTCTGTTTTACATATATTTTGTTTTGGTAGTAGAACAAAATCTGCACGAGGATAAGACGGTAGGAGGTGTGGGTGGGGGGTGGCCGTCCCAAAGTCGCAACGTGGGGTGTTTGCTGATGTTACTGTTGTTGGTTGTTGGCTTCAAACGCTGCCCGGGTTCCAGGAGGGTGCAAAATATGGGCTCGGAAAATTACCGCATTACACCCTTTTTACTCCATTTTTTATTTTTAAATTTTTACTCCGTTCGTTATTTTTAACCATATGGTTGTCCTCTTCTGTTCCGCGTTATCTTATTACATCAAATATTTTAGTAGTGACGTACCTCGTTGTGTATCAACTCATATGTTCTACATAGAAATTAGAATATTAAAATAATGAAATTAATGAGTATGGAAATCTATACTAGTATGTAACGCTTGATTAAATTGATTATATATTTTTTATATAAAATAATATATTTTTGTTTGAATGATTTGATAATAAAAATATATCATATGAGGTTAAATAAATTACAATCGTTGAAATCGTGGTATTATCTTAATTTTAATTTGTAATTATCTTTTGTAATTATTTTATTATTTTAATAAGTAAAATTAGTGTTCTACACTATACTTTAAATGCTCCCCGTATACATAACTGCAGTGCGGCCTCTCGGATATTTAGCATATTTCGAATGGTGAAATTGCTAGTACCAATATGGAGTCACAAAGAATATGAGATCATGAGGTCTTTTTTTATGGATTTGGATCATGGTTATTGAGATTTTGCCTTTTTATTTTTATGTTTAAGATTCGAATTATGCCAAATATTTTGTAGTTCTTGTTTTTTCTCCTTCATATTCGTAAGTTATATCACTCTGCGAGTGGTTGTATATTAGAAGAAAAATGTAGACTTTTAGTAAATTTGATTTTTTTAAAAAAAAAAGATGAGTTTTTTTTTTGCCTTAATATTTTAAGTACCCGAAAAAAATGAATAGACGTCAGCTCCTTTATTTTGCATCAGAAAATCTTGAGTTTAAATCTCAACACACTTTTAAAATTATATTTCTTTCACTGAAATCAAAGTGGTGAGATAGGTTAGGCAAAAGTTATCTATAATTCAAAAAAATACCAAGAATATAAATATAATAATATGAAACACTATTTTTTATTAATAAGATACTTATTTTTTTCAATATCTGAACTTTGTGCAATCTTCATACAGAAATAAACTGATTTAACTGTTTACTCTTTCTCTAAAAAAAGTCCAATATTTTTTTGTAATGATGATAAAAATGTCAACCTCATAGACAGACGGAATCAGATGCAGACTCAATTGGAGGTATACATGAAAGAGTCAACCAAACAATAAGAGAGCATAATATAAAGTTTATTGTATTCTTTTGTGCATAAAGGAGTCTAATTAAGCATCAAAAAGCTATTAGGACAATAGGGTTTGTGGTGAGAATGTAAGAGATTCCCCAATAGGTGCATAAATTTAAATTCCCGTCCTGATTTCAACCAAAGGGACATCATAATAACTGTGACAGCACTGTGAACAAAAGTTTCCTAACCGTTCAAAAGGGAGAATTATACCCTCCTACACCTATTAGTCCATATAAACCTAAAGTAGTAGCAAAACAAAAGTAAATATTTTAAAATAGTGACAGAAATTAATATGAAATCCTACTATTAATTTTTTTCATGATAATAAAAGGTTTTCTCAAAATTAAATAACAAAGAATGGTAGTCAAGTAATATCAAGGGAAAAAGACTTCATGCTATTTATAATATTTTATTTACAACATGAACAATTTATAGATTAAAATATTAAAGGAGTTTGATCTTTTAATAAGCAAAGTGGAATTAATTAAAGGGGTAAATGGAGTAGGAGGTCAGCAAAGGGGCAATTTGGCCAAGTCAACTTATGCATAAAATATAACATTAACCTGCATCTGTTCCCACTCGCCTTCAATTTTTAATCCCACTTTTTTTCTCTCTTTTTTTGGCTCCGCGGTCTTAAAATGCGTAGCCGCCGCAGGGACAAGGTGGTGGCCCACCACGTGCTTCTCCTCCATTTGACTCGGTCAACGTAAACCCACCGTGTGGGTCCCATTCATCCCTCTCTTTACGTTATTATTATTATTATTATTATTATTATTATTATTATTATTATTATTATTATTATTATTATTATTATTATACCACATTTCAACAAAAAACGTTTTTGACTCAAGATTCATCACTAAGATTACAAAATTATTATTATTATACCCAAGATTCAATAAGTGAAAAGGTTTGAAAAATGTACCCCTTTACTTTCTCCTATTTTGAGATTAATAAATATACAGCACTTTATTTTAATTTTAAAATAGAATATTATTTTTAATTAATTTAATTATTATAGATTTTATATGAAATAATATATACATCATTCTAAATTGATAATAAAAAAAGTAGCATCTATAAATAATAAATTATTATCATTGAATTAAATACATTTGTTAAAATAATTTAATTAGGATCTTGATCAAGTTTGCTATTTAAGTAATAAATAAAATTATTTTTGGACGTTTATTTTACATCGAATGCTCTATATATCTATTTTCCTTTTAAAATTATTTTCCTTCGTACTCAAACGTTAAAATATTAAGGCCTAAACATCTTTTTTTTCCCAAAAAAAGTTACTTTTTCGTCAAGAAGAAGAAGGCCAACTACATATTTCGTACATATATTCTCATGTTTAAAATAATTAATATATCAATTTTGATTTTGGGGTTTTCTTATTGCGCTCGTATGCAACTATACAACGTTTTGCCATGTTTATTAGCGACGCCTGAAGTAATTAAAACATTAACTATCGACAACTATATTTACCCCTCCCAATTACATTTGTATATATATGCAAAAAATATCTTTTTTAGTTCTTTCGAATAAAAAATATATACAGGCTACAGGAGTTATAACGAAGAATAATGTCAATTAAGATATTAATAAGAGTTGGGATAAAATGGATAGTAGCTCCTCATCGTTTAAGTAAATATGAGTTCGAACATTTATGATTATACAAAAATTCTCATTATCTTATTTATCATAATCAAGTATGCTACTTAAACGTAATACTAGATTAGTTGAGCTCGATGATCAATTAAGATTTTAAATTCGTGATCAATATGTATAATTATTAGTGTCATGCTGAGTCCCTTCGTAGATAGTGGGTGGCAATAGAAAAAAATCAAATATAATATTTGAACAGTTATTTTGTCATACATACGTTGGAACTTGAGCAAATTGCAGGGAATAAAAAAATCTCGACCCTACATTTCCTCATCAACTCCATCGCATCCGTTCAATCTCTCGCACGTGCTACCAAATTGTTCCGATCGACGCTCACGGATGAGTCCGCGCCAATCCTGTTAACATACGCCGGTACCAGAGGCGGTGCACATTAGTCATGGCCAGTTATCATATGTGTAATGTGTGGATCCTTATCCCTTCCATTTTTTCATTTTCTATACATAAAAAAATATCCCGAAATAGGAAATAAAATAAAACTCCACAAAGAGAAAAAAATTATGATCCCCTTTACTTATGGAAACTTAAATCATTTTTACTATTATAATAAGAAATGCATATATTTCAATAAAAATTTAAACTTTTAGTAAATTTAATATCGAGCTTTAAACGTAAAGTGACAATTCATATAAAATATCGTCTCGATCAGAACGTCAATTTGTTCATAAACAATTATTTCGAAATTCTCGCTTGAAATAAATATCTTAAAAATTATGATCTTTTGATAAGCCACAACATAAGCTTTTGTGAGGAACATAAAAAAAAACCTTGATTAGACGACGACTAAAATCGATCACGAGTAAAATTGATACCTGACTAATTGCTTAAACTCTAATACATAAAATACATAATATTACAAGTCCATAATAGCATTAAGAAAACATCTGCTAAAATAAAGTAATATTTCAACCGACATTGATCCAAATATTACAATTTTATAACCTTACTAGCATTAACCAATTTATATATATATATATATATATATATATATATATATATATAGATAGATAGATATAAGTCAAACCTACACAATCTCATTATAACTATTTAAATAATAACAAAAAATATATTCATATTAGTAATAATTGACAGTCTTATTATATCTTGATATAATATGATTTAACATTTAATAGAAAATTTATGAAAAAATTTATATTTTTTAAATCATATATTTTACTAATAATTATAATGTTTTGGTCATAGATCTGATTTTAGACTTTTTTTCTAATTATCAGATTATCTTATAATTTTATGTAAATTTTCAATCTTGACAAGCTTAATTACAACTATTCCAATAAACGAAAAAGAGGATAAATTAACAAAGCAGCTAAATTATAGATTGTAGACTCAATTGAGAGGCTTGATATGAATAATTATTTTAATAGTGTAAATAATAATTGAAATTTATCTTAAGAGAAATAAATGTTTTGGATGGCTATAAGCTGACTATCAAAAAATTTCAACTACAATCGGCATCAGTTTTAATTGCATCTCCACTTTTCAACTACTCCCATCCAATTCATCAACTTGTACGAAAATTTATGAACTTGAAATTCATCTCCCATTCGTTTTTTTTTTCCAAGAAATAAAGAAATACTATCAGCCAATATAAAGGTACACATATATACATGTATGTATAATATACTCATACGAGTTTAAGTAATATGTAAATAAAAAAATGTGCAATCATTATGTATCTAGTAAATTTAAATCTTTAAATCATGACTATATGATTGGAAATAAATTTAATAGATTAATATTAAATTCATCTCAATGATTATATCACAATTCAGAATGTAACTAAATTTAGGGAAAAAACATCAAAGAATGAAAACAAATTAAGAAACAAACATAATAATTGCTACCAAATTATTGTGTGGCAATTGTAATAAGAACATTGCAAGCTACCCCAACTTATAATTGTCCTCATCTCAAAGTTCCAAGCTAATGGGGATTCCCTCATTGGCATAGGCCACCATGTTGCACAAGTGGATGGGCTCCACACAGGAGATTTTTCTTGCGACCAGTGCACAGTGCACACACAGAAATAACAATTGGCAAAACCTCTATGAATCCAATTCAAATATTATCCCCCAAGACAAAACAAAACAAAACAAAACAAAAAATGCCACAATGCATGATTTGTTTACCAATATTATTGCCATGGTTAGGATGGGGGGATGGGGACAAAGCAGGATTTATCACTTAATATATGGCAGATGGGATCAGCAGAGCCACTTGCGCCATATAATAATGCTAACAGTCACTTGGACCCCCAATTCATTTAAAGCATTCTTCCTGCTAAGGTGGCTCATGTCGAGCAACAAAAGAGAGAGAGAGAGAGGGGAAGAAAAAGAAAAGATGAATCAATTAGTGGGAAAAGATGTAATAATGGAACAATTATGAAGAAGGTGATCGAGATGCTGAGGTCAGCGGTGATGTCATTCGGGATTCGACGCGATGACCGTCGCGCGGAGGGGGTCTTCGGACGGTCCGATCAGAGGCGTCGAGTGATTTCGACCGTCGAAGGACGGTGACGATGAAATAAGTGTGTATACCGGATCGACGAGGTGGGGGGGGCCGGGTGGTGCCGTCCAATTGGTGCGCGCCAAACGTGTGGGTGCGATACAATTTTTTTTTTGGTGTGGGGTTGGATCAAGTTGTGGGTGGTGGTTGAGTGGTGTGGGACGGGGGATCAAATGGGGGGTGGTGGTCACTTGCCGTGCCAATTTGGTTGGGTTTTGATACTTTTGCGGCTACTGAGAGCGACTGCAGTTATGTTATATGTTCTTTTAACTTTTCTGCAATATGCCTTCTATAAACAAATTCTAAGAATAATATATCCACATATAATGAAGATGAGGCATTTCAATTTTCAGGCAACACGATTGAAGTTTTTTTTTAAAACAAAATATTTTTAACACATTTTAAGATTTGATCTTCTAATCCACGAGTAATAACTAAAATTACATGTAAGAAGGGAAACTATAAAGTTCATCAACTGAAGGTGGAATATACCAAGACATCATTTCAATTTTCTCATGAGGATTGTAAAAAGGTGTTTAATTTTAAGAGAAACAAAGTAGCAGCATTGGTGCATAATAAATTTAAGAAAAAAAGGGATAGTATATATGAATTGTTGAGTATGATATATATTAATACGTGTGTATATATATTGTTTTCATTAATTTTAATTTTTTCCCTCCAATTTTCATGCATTTTTTTCTATTTTCGGCTGATATCTTCTTTTTTTTATTTTTTTCGTGATGACGAGGAGAAAACATTTCTCGCTTAATTTATGTCATGAGCTCTCGGTTGACAAAACTATTCTACAAAAAAAAAACAAAGAGATAAAATTTTATCCACATTATTCCCTTTACTTGTTTTCATTTCTATCATGGGATTGTATATATGCAGAGAGAATTCTCATGCTGCCACTAATCCCTCATTCGAGCAAGAAGTCACAAAGATTGTAAATTGAATTCTCGAGTTCCATGTCCCAAATGAGATCAATTTTTTTTTAGCATCGATAAGATCGATTAACTAATCAAATGCAGTAATGAGATTGCTAGATGGAGGTATTTTCTTGAATTAGTTGGATTTATATAAATGATTTTCACTAAAATATGAATGGCATCTTTGAAGCATATTATGTAATAATTATTTCAAAAGTGATAAGGTGACAAACTACATTTTTTTTAATCATTATCTTATGCAATCCCTTTCAACATGTCTCATAATTATTGAAACCTACTGAAGATTAAAAGTTCACCTCCTCCACGTGAAACAAATTACAAATATATGAATATATATATATATATATATAATTTGGCATGGTTGAAAATAGCTAATTTTTGTCATGTGAATAAATATATTTGTTATGGTGGAAAGCAGTTAAATCGGGTCATGATAATCTTACATCATTCTTTAGAGAGAATATAAAGATAAAAGTAACCCGCTAATTTTGATTGCCAACTTATACGTAAACACAAAATGAAAGTGAAAAAGGAAATTATTATCACTGGATTTTCAATCGCATCACCACAATTATTAATGTTTATCTTTAATTTGGTATACCTTTAAAATACAGTGCAGTCCACATCAGATATTAAATAATACAAGTTGAAGAAGCCAATGCACACAAAAACTCATGTTTGTCATATAACTAGTGACACAAAAATTAAAAGGATTAATTATATTATAATGACACTTGCTGTCTTCCCATGTCAAATTCTAGGACCTTACAGCATTTATATCATATTATATTATATTATATTATATTATACTATATAAAAGATTAAACAATTGTATTATTACTATTATTCAATTAGCAAAAGATGCAATGAAGCACAAATTATTATAAATTATAATATTATATACAACATATTCTAATCACCAACTAAATATTTGAAACAATAAATTTTTACTCCCATCTCGATGATCGAAGTTTGACAAAGGATCATTAATTAAGTTTATAATATGCAAACTAAAGTTATCCTAATTCCAAGTCATATTCTACTTTGAAGGAGGAAACCCACTAATAATCATGTGGGCGAACGTAGTATTGAATTGGGAAAAGGAATTCATTAATTCATGTACCACATTTGGAGCTTTAAATTGTACTTGTAACGAGTCCCGAATTAAGATCGATCATTCGTGGACAAAACGGTATAAATTCATGTTTCATGTGGTTCAAATCAACTTTAAAAACAAAGAGGCCACAACTATTTACACTAACTCTCATTTTGCACCACGTAACAGGAGGATAAGAAATTAAATTTTAGAAAATAACTTGTAATGGTCCTAAGTTAGAAAAGAAGGCGTGTGATTATATTATATTATATTATATTATATTTATCAACATAACTTTATTTGTTCTAGTACTATTCATCAATGATGGTCCTAATAAGGATTGATGCATATATTATAAAAAATTAAGGATTAATTAAGATGAGTAATGGACCGAACTCGGCGAGAGGATGTCATATAATCTTTTTTTTTTTTCGCATACGCGGACATGTTGCAAGTTTAAATTAATTTGGTGGTAATTGATTGGATTGAAGCTAATGACCCGCTACAGAACACCTAAGCTGCCTGATAACCCTAGAAAATTGTTTGTCCGGGAGTCACACGCACTGGCACGTGGTTCTAAAAGACCCCACATATATTTCTTGTCGATCGATGGGTGATTTAATCCTAAGTATTCAATTACATATATGATAATCAAATAATAATAGCACTAATGCAAGAAATTAATTAGCCATCTCAAAGTATCTTATAGTTTTATTTATTTTTGTATATTTTCGGTTAATCGTATTATAGAATATACAAAAAAGATAATGTTCTTATATATACACTTAAGCCCATATATATATTAATATATATAGATATATATAATATATAAGAAGTTTGAATCATTTTTTAATCAGGATCTCCAAAAGTTATAACTAGCTCTATATGTGCTGAAAAAATAATATTCACATCTTTTAGGTGACGTTTGGTTGAAGATTAATCGGTGAAATATGCAAATATTCTTCGGATTACAGTCGAACACATCTTTTATTTTACAAAAAGTACAAAAATCAAAGTTGTCATTTTTAAAAAAGTTAACCTTGCAAACAGTGAAAACATGAGAGTTAATATATTCTTTATAATAGGTAAAATATTGATAATCCGATGTAAACTTTAAAAATGAGTTAATCTAATGAATTATGTATCTTAATCCAATGCATAGCTAACCCCAACCAAACGAGATTTTAGAGGCTCAAATCATTCTCGTTTATTACGTAAAAGCCGATCAAATTATTAAATTATATTTTTCAGTACCGACTCGTGATCTCGGTAAATAATATCTCACTAAGTTATTATGTCACCAACTCTAAATTATATTATCATATTTATTATGATATTCTTAATGTTTTTCTTCTGCCTAAACAACCACAATGAAACCACTGTCGGACGTGGTTTTCTTAATCCCCCAACTTTAACGTTATGCTTAATTTGTGTATGACATATAATTATTGGGCAAGCAAATGTCTACTTCGTGCACGCGAATCATTTCTAAAACACAATAGAAAAGGAAGGAAAAAAAGATAGAATCAAACCAAAAAGTATCGAAACACCAAAAAAAAAGGACAAAAAATGCTGAGATAGGTAAAAGAATGTGTAAAAAAAAAACATAGTAACAAAAAACATAATTACGTCGGATCAGATAGGTTCGAATTTGAATTATCTCGATTGGGTTTAATTTGATGGAATCGTATCCTCCATTTTCATCAACAATGAGGTGAACTAAATGATAAAAAATTGTGTTTGTGTGTGGATCGATGTGGTAGGGGTGAATTGCATGTACGAATTCACCAGCATATGTTGGAGAGAAAATACCAAAAGATGCTGTAATATTATCTCTAATATTGTAATGATTTCTTCTCCAATTTAGCCAGTAAAGAAAATATTAAAATTTATAAAAACAATAAATTTTGAAGAATTTTTCCTAAATTAATTTGATATTGTCATGATATTTTTCGAAATTTAATTTTATGTATAAATTTCGCATATTTATCACAAAAAATCCGGAAGAGCAATCCAAGCCGTGTTCAATCATGCCCCTCTTTGCATGGTTTCTACTTTCTATGGAAGGCTGATAGGGCTGGAGATTGGGATGTCGGCAAGGGGCTAATCCGGCTTTTCACTATTTTCCCTCCTTAATCATATCATTTTATAGCATTTTTCTTCCTGCCATTCTTCACGTGGAGAGAGAGAGAGAGAGAGTTATTTACGTACTTGAATTTGAAAGGATCAAAGGACACCTATGTTTATGAAAGTATTCAAGATAAGCATTTTATTAATCAAATTTCACTTTTATATTTTATGTTGGGAGAAAAAAAATGTTTTTTTGGAAAATTAGATCATCTAGTTTCATGTGTTTGATTTGCATTTTAAAATCATTTAAAAAATAAATAGTTTTTTGTTGGGCATATGATACATGAATTAAAAATTTAATTGCTTTAATAAAGCTCAGCAACACTATATATACTTTTCGCTGTCCAAAATCTTATTCGTGATCGAACGCATATAAAATGGTTGGAATTATTTAATATAATCGAATACTTTTGAAATGCGTATTTTCCATAAAGATACACTATTTAAATCAAAAGGTGTGAACTAATTAAAATAGGAGTGCAAAAGTACGACCTTTTTATAGGGATCCAGCATTTGATTACTTATATAAAAAAATGCTAAATCCCAATAACAATTCGAAAATGTTAATTTTCTACATCTCCATCCCAAGTGGTTAAGTATATTAGTGCAAAATATTCTCAGTATAATCGAAGTAACTAGAAAAAAAATTTGTTGGAACTCTTTTGCATCCAAGTAAAACAAGATGAAGTTATTGACCTACATATTTAATTAAAATTACTATAACTTCACGCTTTATATATATATATATATATATGCATATATATGTATATAAATGTATATATAAGATGAATATTAAGATGCACATTAAAAAAAATGGTGAATACCTCTCATTGTGGATCCTGTATTTTAGGAGTAAGTAATTAAATGGTTGCATGTAAATATATATAAAAAGAAGAATCGAGTAGTGTGTATATGATCTCGGTGTCTTGCCTACTCAATATTTTTCTCGCACTTTATATCATGTTCTTGTTCTATTTTTTTTAAGCATCCCCACATGAAACACTTGGTTTGTGTAAGATGATATAGAGCCCATGATTCCTTCGGACCTGCAATTTTTGCTTAAACTTGGCGGATGTCACGTGTTAGCTACTTAAAGAAGATGATATTGGAACGAACATTAAGATGGCAAAAATAATATGAAGGTGGCCGTCCTTTGTCCATTTGTCTGCTGGCACGAAACATTGAGCCCCTTCTGATTAATTTAGGGTTCCAAACTATGTGCAATCTCAAATAAATATATATATATATATATATATATATATATATATTCCAGTCATATATTGCACCTTGTACAAATTAATATTTAGAAGTACTTGTGATCCCATTTCCCTCATTTTTCATCTTCACTTACAAAGAAGAAATGCACATTGATTGAGAATCATGTATACTATATATGCAACATAATCTTGGTTAGAGATTATAGGCTAACTGTAACGTTACGGCTTTTCATAAAAAAAGGAGAATTTGAAACGAGTGGACGGCAGGGGAGGCGTCGCCTGGGGGGGGGGGAGGGCCGCAGTTGCGCCCTCTTGGAACCCCCGACCCTCTCCTCTCTCTCCTTCTTCTTCTTCTATTCTTCCGACGACCGGCGATCCACGCGCGCACGAGCAGTAGAGTAGTGACGAACGACGAACGAACCAACACTCTCCGACGCTCCTCAACCCTTCCTCACGTACGCAAGGACCGGGCAATTCCCTCGCATCGATCACGAACGTCCGGCAACCATCGGACGACGAGGAAACGACCGGCGAGCCCAATCGAACGGAAAACAAGGTACCCTTAGCATTATAAATCCCTATACGATGAAATAGCGATTGTTAATTACGTAGATTATGTCCATCATGATCCTGAAGTAATTTTCTAGATGTTTCGTATTGATGTCGGCGTCAATTGACGGCCGGAAGGCTGCCGGAATCGAAAAAGAAATCCGGCGGCCTTGTTTTATCGTAGTGACCGATCGACCAATTTCAGAGAACGGTCGACCGGTCTGCGTACCGAACACATAGAAGTCTTCTTCTACCGGTCGACCGGCCTCACCATGGCGGTCGACCGATCCATATATATTGACGAACTCATTTGAACTTACGATCGGTCGATCGGTTCCAGAGAACGGTCGATCGATCCGTTGCGCACTGCGCACCCTCATGTCCAAACGAACGGTCGACCGACACCCTGGACGGTCGGCCGATTCGTAGATACCGACTTAAAGAACTCGGCCGACCGCTCCTATAGGACCGGTCGACCGATTCTAACAGAAACTTAATTGTCCCAATCGGACTGATCTACCCCAAACATAACTACGACTCTGACCAGTTCACCTACACTGGTCGAGTCCCATTGTACAGAGACCAACATTCCGTTGAAACCTAAATCATAGATCCACAATGACTAAAGATAAATAAAGCAATGACAAAGACGTGGGATTGCTATGTGCCGCCCCCAAAGTCAAAGCAAAGATCAGAGATTAAAGTAGAGAAGGGATAAGTAGTTAGCTGAGGGGACAACGACGCTACTGTCTTAAATGACCACTATTTCTGAGATTTTAGGTTTTCTCCCACCTGTATCTCAAATGGAGGGTGATGCTAAAGGACATACCCCTTCCCTTAAGGATTAAAGTATTATGCCAGAGGGACATGTAGCTAGCTGAGGAGACAGTAAACCTACATATCTCTTAACCGACCACTGTTCCTGAATTGTAGGAATTTTTCCCCCTACTTTCCGAACTGGGTGAGGCAGTAACGCCCACCCCTTTTCTCCTATGGGTTTTCTGGCATCAGAGAATTAGAGAGGCATCTCTGGCTTCCCAACCTAATAAAGTCAAGCTCGCATAGAACAATCAACCCTAAGGATATTCTAGTAATGTAAAAAACGTAGTGCAACTCATAGTAAAGTAAGGCAAAGTATAGTAAAGCAAAGCAGAGATAATGTAAAGCAGAACACAGTACAACATAGCAGAGACATTGTAAAGCAAAACCAAAGTAAAGTAAAAATAAAGTATTGTTATAATAAAGAATGGAGTACTGATATGAATAAAGACTTATACATTGATTTCACAGATCTTTATTTCACCGTCTATGCTATTGTACTGGGCATCTTTGCTCATGAGTATTCTATTCCCCTGCATTGGGATTTTGCAAGTGAGAATGCCAACTGAGGAGATGATGGAAGACGCAGAGCTTGGAGAACGCTGCACATGACTGACCTATCTACTCCGAGCTTTCTATCGCATTTCTGTTTAAATCATATTATGTTCAGAGACATCATATATTCTTCCGCATATAGAACTTCAGATAAGTTTATTATATTTTCGCATGACTTTATATATTACAAGACACAATGAACTCCCGCATACTTTATATGATATGAAACATTACAGACTTCCGCATATTTTCTATTGAATGAGACATTATGAATTTTTCGCATTTAAATCTTTCATCATGGCATTTTGACTACTCTTCCGCATTTGAAATCCTCTATTATGTCATTTATTACTTTTATTATTGCCACGTGAGTTGTTTTGTTGAATGGTTAAGGTCAGTAGAGCAATAAGCAGTGTAGCGCCCTGGGAGTCAAGCTGACCGCCTACGTGGCGAGAGGTGCGATTTCGAGGGTGTTACACTAACAATAATACCTACAACTATAAAAAAATAAATGTAGATGACAGATTACTTGGTTGATCATTAATTAGGATTACATTTTTTTATTTTTTTATTGTCCTTTGTATTGGATGAAAAGAACGTGATTAAGTTTCTCCAAATCAATATTAATTTGAACTTGACGCTCATATTAACCTTGAGATTTCTTATGTAATATCAAGAGTAATTCTAAATTAATTTATCGATGATAATATTAAAATTAATGTTATAATTTTATTTCTTCAATGATGAGGGAGTTAAAATTGTTATTACTCTCAATGCTTTGTGCGACGGATTTTGTTACACGTGCATGCCATCAAACTATTCAGGAGAATCATGTGAACAGATTCTTGTCCAGTATTGTAGATCTTTATGCCTAAAAAAAACATAATATCAGGTTGAAGCAATTTTTAATTGTAACTAGCAACTTGTGTAATTTTTTTTTCAAGTCTCGTTGAAATATATACATATATATATAATATTTTAAGTGTTTTCTTTTTCTTTTGAACTTGCTGACGTTGTTAACAAAATGATCAATAGTTTAATCAAATAATGCAACAAAAGAACAATATTTTAATTTTAGGTAATTAAATATTGGTATAATTTCGCCGCACTTTTCTCAAAGTTGACTTAATAAAATGATACATAAAAAAAAATGAATAGCAAATCGGTTGTTGAAGATTTGTCCTCCAAGGACACGACAGGTATAGAAATTTGGACTCGATCGGTTGATCAAATATGTGTGACATATGTACACACGCATGTTTACTCCATGGACACTGTTATTTTACTAATCCATCGTACTCACGATATATTTTGATATGGAACCTTAATATTAATTAACATTTTCCTGTTCTTCTCAGAAGTCATATATATATTATCTGCCGTTCAATGATAGAAAATAACATGTGATTTGATTTAATTTCATCTTTGACAATTGTGAAGGAAGCAAAGGGATGAAAGCTGCATCATGGTGTCCAAGCTTTTCTTTAGAGAATTGTTTAGAGAATGATGATGCAATTAAAGGAAAAGACAACCAAATGGAACAAATCAGATGTGTACACATTATGTTATAATTAAACTTTCTTTCTTCAATTTGATCACCAAATGGAACCAAATGGAACAATTCACCTCCATAGTTTTGTGCACTCGGAAGCAATCCTTAATTTGATTACTTTTATATATGCATGTAATTATGAAAGCCAAAGAGAGACAAAATAATGTGGATGAGACAAGTTAATTAATCTATTAGTTAGACAAATTATGATGCATGTCCAATAATGAAGCATGTGCCAATCCAAATTGTAATCTTGGCTCATTGCTCCAAAAATATCATCCCAAAACCCAAACCAAATTTAGAACCAGATGCTTCACAAGGACTGAGCCATGCATTTAAGAAACAAGAGATGAACGTAGGGAGCTTGATGAGCTAAATCTAAGAAGGATAGTGTTTGTTGGATTCGCAAGCACCGGGTATCTAGGGATATCTCGTTAGATACTTTGGAGATTTGCTTTGGGTTTTGTCCCCTTAATCCTCTCATCGGTTCATTGTATTGTCCTGAAACTTTGTAACACAGAAAAAAATAATGGATAAGTGCATCTAAAATATGTACTTAGGGAAAAGCCATGCCTCACGATTAGTGGGAGGCAAACCCAAATATGTCCATGTTCACTTAATAGGAAACTTACAAGATATAATTAAGAAAGCATGTCAGTGGAACTTGAGGTTGTCGTCATTAGGGGGACACGCATTAAAGAAAGTATTATGTTGCAAGGTTAATTTACGATTACGTTCATTAGAACAAGAAAGGTTTAAACAACATTGCATGAATCACAAATCCAAAGAGAAGTTATTATGATCGTTTGATATGTATCATTTACTGTAGAGATTAGAGATTTTTTGGAGGTAAGAACATGTCAACGTAACTATCTCTTCTGAAAATATGAACTTTTTTGTGTAGCTAAATACTTATAAATTAACTCGGTATAAACTAAGTATATTGTTTTATATTTCCAATTATTTTTTTTCAAAATACGATGGCTAATTTATTAAGTAAAATTTCTATATGATAACAGAGAAGACAACAGGGAAAAAGTTCTCGGTACTTGGAAGATTTTTTTTTTTGGTTTTTTCTACTAAGTTATTTACTTGATAATAAATTAAATAAAAGGCAAAAGATGGAAATACAAATATAAAAGATGTCTTTGTTTCTTATATGTGAATGGTTGATGGGCCAATTGGACTTGAATCCCAATGACCATATTTTTCCAAATGGGCCATGAAGCTGATGCCCATCAAGCATCTGCACCCGTAATTTATTTCCATATTTTTTATTTCTATATTACTTGAATATATGGGGAAAATATAGGTACGAGATGAATGATTAACAAACTGTCGATCAAAGACTTGCGAAAGGTCATTTTATTCATGATTCGTGCCGTTCATATTAATTATTAGGTCAACGGGCTTCGTATTTTTTAAAGTCGTGAAATATTCAATTAATCTTGTTTAATTGGGCAGTTTTTTTTTTTTGAAGTAGTATTACCTTTGATTATATCATTACTCTAAAAAAATGTGTTTTCAATTGATTAATGTAGATATTGTAATTTATTCTGACTGTCCTGTGATTTTCTCTCTTCTTATCAGACATGAGACATCCGTATTGTTGCGTTTCATGTATTCAAACATGGAGTTTAATTTTTTTTTTTAAATTAGGAAATTTAAATCCTATATATTACTAACTACACGATTTAAAAAAAGAATAATCCAATGTTGACTGTGGAACTAAATCAAAATCTGACTGAATGTAGCTCAATGGTTGCTAAAACCTAACAAGAATGGGGCTGGCAGTGGCAATGTATTAAGTAATGAGCAGACAGGTTGCACAATAACATTTAATTGGTAAAATTTTAAACCAATCATGTCACTACGTCAAAATTAGGCAAAAACGTGCCATATAATTAATTAGCTAATCATAGGGATCGGAATGGAAGTTAAACTAAATATCATCAATAAATGATATACTAATTAAATGATTATGCAACACCAATGCACATAATCTTAATTAGTAATTTAGTACTTATCCTTGTTTGGCTTCACCGCCAAACTTTATTTTGCTTATCTAATTGCTTTCTTTTCAGCCATCTGATTCCCCTTTTGTACCCACAATTCCCGAGGAAGGTGCATGGTGAAGATGGAGGGTCTAACTACATGTGGTGTGGCAAAGAGCTCCTCGCTTTCTTTGTGAAGTGCAAAATTTAATACTTTGGTCAATTAATTTGGAGAGAACTATTAATTTCTATGTTATTAAGTTCTATTTTCTTTTATTATTATGTGATTTTTATATCAACATGAGTCGCCAAATAATCTTCACCTGACGATTCAATAAAAAAAAATCTCATGATCTTATTATTTTCCATCCAATAAATTAACTTCAACACTGTCGCTACAAAATTCGTTTGTGCAAATATCAATTGATGTTCTTCCTCAAATAATGAAATAAATGTTACATGAACTTTTGATGTATACTTCTGCCTTCACCTAAAATCTTCATATAACAAATTTTAAAACTCTTATCACAATAGTCATTAACACCGAGGATGAAATTCTGGGATAGTGATTTGGTAGGGATAATATGTTTTTTGTATCTGAATATGTAAGAAAATTACGAGAATAATATTAATAACTTATTTGTTTGAGTTGTGACATGAGAAAGAGTTAAAGTATTATATTTATACACCTTAAAATTTTCCTTTACAGAAGATTGTTCATAATGTATCTCGTGATCTTTCTTCCATCCTATATCGCTAGATCCTATTGAGGTCATTTGGAAACAGAATCATGGTTCCTCTTAAGTTTTTCGTGTATAGTTAAATTGACATATTAGTTCGGAATGTATTTAGTTAGAGTGTGTTTGGTTAGAGTGAAATTTGATGATGAGAATAAAATAATTGATGTGATGAAAAAAAATAAATGTGATGAATGAATTTTGAATTAAAAATGATTATTATAATTATGAAGTATAATTTTATTATTAATTAAAATAAAATTGTAAAATAAAAAAATTTAGGGGAAAATTTTTGTTAAAAATTATATTATTTAAATATAAAAAATCATTTTAAAAATTAATTATATTAAATGAAATATTAAATTTTTTAATGAAAAATTAGGTAATAAATAATATTATATTAAACACTTATTAAAATTATTTTATATCTAGTAAATAATTTATTTTAGTGAAGATAGTGTGTGAAGAGAAAAGAAAATAAACTTTGAAAAAAAAAACAAACATCATGTCAACGCCAAAACCCCAAAAAACAGGGACAACCTTCGGTTCCACCGAGTGGTTAAAATAAATTATTTTTTTAGGTGGAACCGGAGTGATGAAAATAGAATCACGATTCCACCGATCTTGTTCTCGTCCCGGAATCAGATTCCGAGACTGTGTTTAGCAAAACCGGATGGAACAAAACTGTGGTTCCCGCCCGGTTCCCCAACCAAACGACCCCATTCTGTTCACATGTCAGCTGACACCGAGCACAGTGCAGCTGTGCCCTCTGGCGAATATTTGAAACTAGTAGCATCACGAGAACTCATGCTTCCTGACATTTTCCCACAAAACTCAGAGCCATCAACAATTAATGGTACAATCTGATTTCTTTGATTGTAGTTCTCATGCCGAGTTTCACAAGAGAACACAAAAGTAGCAAGAAAATGTTTCAATCTCGGCTGGAGATTTGCACTGGCTGCTACATGCAATTATTATAGAGTCAGACTATCAACTTACTGGGCATAGGAAAACTCATGTTGCCTTCGCTTTTATGAAACTTGTTTCATCCAAGACGAACAATGAATGGGCATAAAACTAACAGACCGTCAAAATGGCAGCCAAATGCCCTAAACAACATGGCGCAGAACAACTGAAAGGTACAAAAAAATTGTAGTTCATTTTCCTATCAAACACAAGGGACTTCTGGTGGTCTACGAGCTGAGGGACTCCTCAGCAGAGTG
The DNA here is from genome assembly GCA_030549335.1 of Pontederia crassipes. Classification (NCBI taxonomy): domain Eukaryota; kingdom Viridiplantae; phylum Streptophyta; class Magnoliopsida; order Commelinales; family Pontederiaceae; genus Pontederia; species Pontederia crassipes. The sequence goes on along the minus strand of CM060188.1, from coordinate 7,577,947 downwards.
GTTCAGGAACCATGAAAGAAACTAAGATCAACCAGGCGGCCTTTTCGGGCAGGAGGCTAGTGGTTGAATCCAAGATCTCAAGAAGACTACTCTCCTACAGTCAAACCGAAACCAAATTTGTAGTCTTTCTTCTTATGATCAACCTGCAGTAGAACCATCAGTTCAGGACAGATTCCCAGGGAGAGCAATGACCTTACGAATCTAATGTTCATCTATTTCTTCCACAAATTAGAAAATCAGATGAGATTGCCTGACTTATTGTTTAGGAACCATCCAAAAGAGAAATATCCATGAAAGACAAAAATTCACTGACCTCCGCAGAAAGAATGAAGTTAACACCCATATTTAATCTCTCCTCCAGGTAAGCAGCTACTACACCATTTGAATCGATTTTCCCTCTCAAACGGCACTGCAAGGTTTATTTCCAGAATATCCAAGATGTATCAGTATATATCACATATTATCTCATTGGGAAGAATAAAATTATCATCAATGCATCACTGAGATGCGAAAAATTGGTTTGAACTATCTTATATCATTGACACTACAACAAAATGGTGTGATTATTTGCTTACAACATACAAGCATGATTCTAAACCTACCAATTGCAATATGAAGGGAACTAATTTCAATCACAATACCATGGAATATATTTAGGGGTGTGAATTTTGCTTATGCTTGTCAATGCGTACACTTCAAATACAGGGATTGAGTGGTTGACACCATAAAAAGGATGTACAAAGGTGAAAGCATCCAGTTAACATTCTTCGGTAAGGCACCGGATGACTAAATGCATATGATGTGAAGTGAGCTTAGGAACTCGAACTTGAATTAGTCCATTCATGTACACAGGATTAAAATTTAAAACATGGTCAGGCAACATTTGATACCCAAACTTTCATATTTCAGGAATAGCACATCAATTCAGACTACAGTGATAACCAATCATATTGAACATAACTTATTCATCACCAAAAAAGGTTCCAATTTACTCACATTATAGCATGGACATTTTTTCAATTTAGAAGTGCTTTATATGGTTATTTTTTCAGCAGCCTGGATATAAGTCCAAAACTGGCTCAATAGGTATACTTATTCTATGTTCTTTTTTTTTCCTTTTCCCCAAATTCCCTTCTACGACTCATCAATTTATTTGTCCCAACTTCTATATACATCTTTCCAGTCTTTATATATCTGCACATGGATGGCTAGCATTTTCTAGTCATCTTTTTACCCTTCAAAAAATGTGATCAAACTACCATATTTCTTGCCTAAAATATGGAAAAAGCTGGAAAAATAAGTTCATTGGAAACTTTGTCAAAAGAAAAAAAAAGAAAGATAATTAGAGAACACATTTGTCCATGTCATGAAGCAAATCAGAAAGATAGTTGCAAATATGTTGAGTCAAACATGCATCATGTAATAAAGAAGGCTACCTGTCGAAGGATGTAATCGTATCCAAAAGTTGAAGTGACATCTCTTGTCATGTGATTATACATGAAATCGGATGCAAGGGATACCTGAAAGAAAAATATATACGTTGGAAGACTAAAGATGGATGCACCGAGGCAAAATACAATGCAGATTTTTGGTCTTGATCAGAAAATCTAACCTTCTCAGAAACCTTGTGGACGTAGCTGAGTGCAACTATTCCGGTGCTTGCAATTTGCCCTGTGGCAACCTGAACGTAACACTCATAACATTATCATGCTAACATAGCCCATGATAAACACATACTTAAAATTTGTACAGCTATTCCTATGAGATACATTTGAAAATCTAACAACCACAAGCATAAGTTTTGCTCTGATTTTTTTTCTGAAGAGGTAAGAATTAAAAAAGAAGATTGCAGAACTTCTCCAACATGAGCTATGTCCAAACTAAGCATGTGCTTTGAAGACTGCAAAATTTTCCATTACACATTACTCACACCTTACAGGAAGCAAATCTCCAACTGCCTATTAATGTCAAACCTTCTCATAATAACAGTGAGGGATGGGTAGATAGAGGCAGGTACTCAATTTAGCATCCAAAAGTGACTTAAAAAAAGGTTTAGCATCCATATTGTCTATTATGTGCCTATCCAGTCTTCTAGAAGACAAGGATAGGAGAACGGATTATGAGCTGGTTCAACAAGTCAAGGCACCACTAAAGGTTAGGTTATTTTTTGCTTCCTAAAGAGTAGACAGGTGCTCAGTTAGTACTAAAGGGCATGGTGAGTGCCAAGGATAATGTGCTGCGATTGGTGAATTTCTCATCTCTTCTCTTAAAAGAATAGAATGTGTTACATCTTAATAACAAGTCGGATGATTAACAACTTGCTGGTTGCCCTCTAACGCTAAAAAAACAGAGTAAGAGCTACTTCTACAAGGTTTTTTTAAGAAGGTGCAAGGTAGAAAGTTACCCATTCACTAGAGAAAATAAGAAAATATGATCCTGACTAAATATGCTTTAATGAAAGTATGCAGAAAAATGAGTTGTTCATGATGCACCAACAAACAAAGGGCCAAAAGTATACCATTTTATCTGTATTATATCGAGCAGCAAAACCAATGCCAGATTTCCTTTGATGACCAAGCCAAAAGACTTCACTACCCAGAGACAAATGTGGTGAAACACTCTGCAGGTCCAGTGATAAAGCATATTCCACTGTGGAGATTAACGTATGAGAGAGAATGAGTGTTCAAATGCATTGTGGAGAAAAAGAATTACCTGGATGTAATTAGCGCCATAAAATGCATTATTCCCAATTTGAAACTGAGTCCTGTAATCTTTTCCCTACAAAAAAATAACACATATGTTGTCAGCAGAAAAAAGTACATAAGAAAAGGTCATATAAAGATGTACCCTTCACAAAACACAAGGAAAATATTAATGAGATATCTCTATATGTCATTTAGTTTAAAGAAAATCAACAAATCATAACGAGAAAAACACCAGGAGAGAAAAGAATATCAGAACTTTAATTTGTTCAAAAAGTATTTAGGTAAGTTCTGAGAACCTGACATTTAACATAAAACTTTGAGCATATCAATGTAACTGGAAGGACTGAATACTTGACCACAGCATATCAAAATCAAGAAGCAAATCATTGTTGTCAATGATGAAATAACAAGTACAGATAACATGTATAATTGATGTAACAAATATCATGGGAAAACAAGAAGGCATCACCATTGAAATAATGCATTCTAACATTTCGAATGATGTACCAAGTGCCAACAATAGCTACACTACTAAAAAATAATAGCTACACTATCCAATGGTGCATCATGCATAACATTGCTATTCATGTCTAGGACATGAAAGCATTGCATCAATGCTACATCATGAAACATGGCTCAGAGAAAACTAAAATGGGCAAATTCATAGTTCATGCTCAAGATATTTGTCAACTATAAAGCAGAAATACGCCGAGTTTAAAACAGTGTTGCTCAGGTGAGTGTCAACTCGTAACATCATTAAACTACATAATACAATTCCAAAACTCATATGAGCAAAGTGTGTTTAAGGAGAAAGGATGAGTACTCACCAATTTGTATAAAAAAAACTAATGATGTGAAATGTAAAAGTGTGAGGGGGAATCCCAAAATAAAAGGCCAGGAGTGGTGTGAATATAAAAAAAAGACATAAATTATCACAACCGTATTTTCCACTCCTTAAAAAGGATAACACTTGGATAATGTGTGTACTAAACAATAGATACATGAATTTTAAGAAGGAAACTGGGACAAGAGAAGTTCATGTGTTGTAAATCAACAATGTTTAAGAAGCGAAGCAATTTTCATAGAATGATAAAAAGCAGAGTCAAGATAATTACATATGTACGCAAAATGTTGAGAACATTGTATCCTACATGTAGAATCCTATGATTCGATGTGTTTTATAAACATATTTTAGAAGAAAAAGTACGCTAAAAAATTTCCCAGCTACCCACTGTATTGATATCTAAAAATGGTTATAAGGTAATCACATACATGCAAATATATCATATACATATTCCCAAAGCTCGCCTCCACTCTTTAGGCCCCATTTGGCTAAAGGAGCTAGAACATCTATGGGGAATTTCATTTGAAGGTGTTTGGGTGCATAAATGTAACAATGGTATTTTTTTTTTTGAGAGGAAACAATGGTAAAGTTTAAAAGTAAATATACAGCTAGCCGTTGCTTTATGGCTTTATATAAATGATCAACAGCTAGTTTAGTTGTCATCAGCTCTTCATTACTATTTTTATCTATTTTTTTAATACTACGGTTACTACCTTTGTATACATAGCTTAGAAGAGCTTCAAACTGTACATTATCATTTCTACTTTCTATCACAATCCTCTTAATCATATTGTTGATATCATGGAAATTTTACATGATCAATGGCGGAAAATGGTTTAAGACGGTGAGGAGTTATGCCTTATTACCGATGTTGGGCAAAGAAGAGGTAAATAAAAGGCAAAGTCCTATTCATACTTCGATTTTAACATGCGCTTCATATGTCAAACAAACTTCACAATGCCTTGAAAGTCGATGTAAAGAAGAGTTTTGCATAGACGTGATGGATTTCATTTGCTTGTACAACTTTTAAAGGAAAAACAGCTTCTTCGGAATAGTAAAGGTGTTAGGGTGGAAGTACAAGTAGTAATATTCACCTACGTGTTAGCCCGTAACTTTGGCAATTGTGCAGTACAAGAACATTTTCAACATAGCAGGAAGACAGCTTGTTGTCACTTCAAAAATGTATTAGAAGCAATTATCCAAGTATCACAAAATTATTTAGTTCTCTCCTCAGCACTTACCTTCGTTCTCAAACACAAAAAGGGTTTGTTATTGCTGCCAAAGGAGAAACTTTTGCTTTTCCTTTGTTCTGAAAGACAAGTTACAAAGGTGAGACAAATCTTACATGTTATAATGGGCTCTAAACCATAGTTCTTGCCCCAGAAGTTAACAGTCAAACACCTAGTTGTAATATGTTTCCCAAGCAGGAAAACTAGCCATGGTTTTCAAATATTTCTTTAGTTTTCCAATGTTAAAACATGAGGCATTAATCAAAGTTCTTCCCATACACAATAAATTTCACATGTCTCTCACACCCTAATATGTGTTCATTATGTTGTCTCCAGATGACTATAGACATGATGAAGCGCCTTCATCTAGTAGAGGCATGGCATGATTGGATACCCTATGCAGAATCGCTTCCTCTAAATGATGTCAGAACCATGTCTCGCAGATTCAGAGTGATTGGCAGTGCAATTCAACAATCAACATTCGCACCTCCCTAGCCATCACAGGTAAAATAAAAATGCCAGGTTTTTCAGAATTAGTCTAGGAGAAAATACAGTTGATATCATTTTCAAGAGCCCATCTTACTCTACATTCTCTAGTATGCAATCTCTGACTTCTAAAATACCATGCAGACACATACTGCTCAACTTTCAAACTGGCATTCTTATGTTGATCAGTTGCCCTTAGGAGCATGTAAACTAGTCACACACTAAACTGCCTTGAAGACCAAAACCACCCACTATATATTGTATATTCAGGGACCAAATTCCTTAGTCATTCAATAAGGCTTAATAAGTCACTCTTTGATGAGACAATGAAGCTTGGAACATTGGCATCCAAGACCCTTGTCTACAATCCTAATGTGTTTACAGTCTTAAGGAGTTAGATTCCAGCCTGACACATTTTCTATAAACATGCAGTAGGATCATATGCTGACACAAAAAGATCCATAGCACGACACAACAATTCTACTGATTCTACAAACTGAGGAATTTTCCTATTATCCACTTCCCTGTTTATTCCTTTCTTCAGCAGTGCAACCAACTCTCATATTGACCTTCAGATAAATCACAAGGTCAAAACCCCGCAGTCCTCGTCTATGTACCACCAGTCAACCTTACCTCCTCATTGCCCTTTCTCTCTATAGCCGGTTATCCCTTTCAGTATCAACTAATTGTCATTTCTCTTTTCTACAAATATGAATCTTCTTTATCAAATGATATAATTATGATGAAGTTTATATGAAGATATTTTGATTAGATTCAGTTGTTGTAGTTATATTTTTATGCATTCAATTTGGAACGCGGATTTTTCTTGTTTTAAAAAGAAGTCAATGCCATTTTTTGTGGATCAAGTATTATGCATATATCTTTTGATGGTAAAATTTGGAAGAAGTGCCTGTTGATCATAGTTTCCTCCCCTTCAAAATGGAGCATGATTAAAGACAATATTGTGCTTATCCTTCTTGCTATGAAAGATTAACTAGCTTAGCAATAATTTTCATAAATGGTTTGGATATCGATATTACACAAGTATAAAGATGATCACCTACAATCATGCTTGATAGATTGAGAACACATCTGTTATTCACTTACTTTTCAAATTCTAGAGTAATATTTTTATTAGATAAAAGCCATGCATAAAAAATGTATTTCAGTATTGTTGCACAAGCCTAAGGATGTACATCTAACAAGCACGCTTGATTAGAATGAGAGTAGAACACATATGTGATAATTTTCATATCAGAAACAAATGTAAAAGCAAATACAAGTAAATGTGGAAACCAAGCGGCTAGTTACTACCAGTAGCCTCAACCACTCTGATCAATTTCAGATGGTTTTGGAATGAAAGTTTCAAGATGTTGAAATCAATTAAGAGTAAAGACTAACCTTATAGTCAAAGTTAAACATTCCTTGCGAGAAATGTGGTTCATTAGTCAGCTGGAAAAAAAGATGGAGAATTAGTTAATGTTATTATTACTCAATGTAAATTTCATTACATAATCCATTTAAAAAAAACACCAAAAAAAGCCATGAAAGTGAGCACCTGAGCATTTATCTTCATTATGAGATTATCAGTCAGATCACACTTAACTCGTGCATTAAGCCTTCCATCAGTCAGAACTCTTCCAACAAGCATCAGCTATAACAATTCCAGAGGATTTACCATTAAGGGGACACTGCTGTACATCAACTATAAAAATAAATGCTAACCTTCGGATCCAAAAAGTTGGCACCAAATTCATAATGTGCGGTTGGGACTTTTATAGTGTCAGAAGACTGTGAAGGGACTTCCATGGATCCCATGAAAACACTAAGGAGAAAAATGGAGGTGAAGCTTGCATTTGAAGCAAAATATATAACAAAAACCAATAAACATTGGCCAGTTACCTGTGGCTGAGAGAGAACTTCTGATTTAGCCCTTTTGTGAAGTCAAACCTTAACCCTTCAAAGAGTTCTGGCTTCAGGGACACTGCACATAGCAATTTCTAGGTCATAATATGAGGATAGTCAGAATTAGGAACAACTATAATTGGAAGTATTTTTGTTCTCCAAGTTTGACTGTGAAACATTGTAAAAGAAGCTAATCTATATGTTGTAGGCAATAAAAACCACCTTTTAAAATCAAATCCATTATTGTGAAGACTCTTTGTTGCCTGAGGCTAATCAGATAACTTAATTTATATTTCTCGGTCAACTCTCTATGAAGCCAAGGTTAGCACTTCATCATGAATGATGACCCAATCACAAATCATACTGTATTTCTAATAATTGTAGGAGAAGATCAAGTGAAACAATAAGTCCAACCACATCCACAAGACAACTTATCGGGACTGTATGTTAGTATTTGACCAGAATTGAGCATTGTTCCTTTGCCACATTAGCAAACAAGTGTTACCAAACTCTTTGGAAAAAAATGTTGATGGCAGGTTCAACCTCAAAATTCCTTAATAACTTTAGATAGGCTCAACACACTTCATATCTACTTGAAAAGGCCACAACAGAGTGCCATAAATTTTGAACTACTTGCACTGAAAGATGCATACCATTAACCGTGTAGATAATTTTTAAATCAACAAGTTAACCGTGCAAAAAAATATCTGAATCTCTAATAATTCGGAGGACTTACAATAAGAAATTCAGTAAGAAACAAGGATAATGACAGTTAATTTGCAATTTAAAATCACAGCATTGTTGTGGCATAGATGGCAAAAGGATTGTTCTTTTCTTCCATAGTAAAAGAACAAAACAGGGATTATGATATCCTTCTAACTTGGTTGCAACAAAGTCTCTTGTTCCCGTAAGTTAGAGTGTTAGACATTGATCAAACACTGAATACAAGAACCAACGGTTAAGTAAAATGCGAAGACTCGAAGCTGCCGGAGATTCTAACAAGAAAAGAAAACATTTAAATTTCGAGATCGAACGATCACACGCAGCTAACTGAAAGTACTCACTCAGTGCCTCGCGTTGGATCTCCTCGAAGGGGATAGGGCAAGGGAGGTTCAACCAGTCGACCTTCTCCGGTTCAGCGGGCTCGGTGTCGCTCTTCTCATCCTTGGGAGGCGGCGGTAGCACCCCGGCGAGGCCGACGCCGTAGGGATGGGGCTGGGGAGGAGGGGCTACGGGAGAGGACGCCGGAGGCGGCGGCGATGGGGCGGCGGAGTGGCTCGGGGACGATCCCATCGGGGGAGGAGGTGGAGGAGAGAACGGCGGTGAAGGCTGGAAATTTGAGGAAGAGGCGTGGCCGCTAGCGGCGGCTGTGGAGTGAGAAAAATTAAAGTGACGAAGGGGTTTGGGGAGGTTTTTTTTTATGACCTTTCCGCTTATGAATTCAGAAAAATAATTTGCTTGTGTATCAAAATTTGCTTTTATCAAAATTATGATAAAATTTGCTTCGTCTCAATAAGCTTTTATCAAAATGTGCTTACTTTTTTTTTTTATACGACTTTCCACTCCTCTTTCTCGTAAAGTAAAAAATTAGTTGTGAACGACAAAATGTGTATTTTCGCCAAACATTATATATAAGAAAAAAACAAGCCAATTTTTTTTCCCGATAGCAAGTGAGCTTAGACAAAGGTATTTGGCATTATATAAAATAATATAATGTATAAAAATAATATTATTTTGTATATTTTTTATTATCTAAAATTATAAAAGAAAATAATTATTCTTAGTTGTTCATACTAATAGTAAAAACATTGGGCTCTTATTCTTTTTTGTAAACTTTCAATGCAATCAATATCTCTCGGACAAGAACAATCTCTTCTTCCTGATTTATTCCCATAACAAATAGCTCGTGGTGAATACAAAAGTGAATGGAGCTGGGGATTCAAAAGTAAGTGTAAACTTTTGGAACTTTAAGAAGGGTACATTAATTTTTTTAAAAAAAACTATTTGACACATTTAATAGTTGGAAGCAAATGGCCACTAGTAATTTAATTGAGAGATTAAGGATATACTAGTATAGGACCGCGCAATGCGCCGTAGTGACTGAAAAATACTTCTCATCTAAATAAAATTAATGATTTCTCATATTATCTAGTTATTTAGTTTTAGATAATAATAAATATTTAAAAAGTTTCAAACAAATAATAAATTTTAATAAAACCTAGAGAAGGATTTTTTTTTTTGTTTCTCCTTACCATACCCTCTGATTTTAGTTGGTTCACTTAATTTCTGTAAATTAAGATAACGTAGCAAGTTAATACGGTCCTTCATAAAAATATTATATTATATTTATGGATAAATAGATATAGTAAGGAATGCAATATTTATACATACTATAAAATGAATAAACTCAAGTGAAATTTAGCTAAATGAATAATGCTTATAGCATTGTTTTGCTTTACACTATTGAAATATGTTTTTAAATGCTCTACCTTTTTTTTCTAAAATTGATATGCTAAATTCTGTTGCAGTATGAAATAATAGTTTTAAAAGTATGTAATATAAATTCAAACAATATATCATGCCCAATAAATAAAACAATGAACCAGTACACACGAGATATCAATTCCAAAGAAACGAAGTAAGATAAGTCCTCCCGAAATTAAGTGTTCAATTATGTTAAAAATATCAAGCAAATAACAGTGAAGACAATGTATGCATCGACAGAGTACCAAAGTAAAAAAGCAGGATGATATGATAAATGAATAATAAAAAGAATTAGTAAGAAAAATAATAATAATGTAGAAGGGTAGATAATAATCATAATTAGTTACGTGCTGTTGTTAGTTTATGGGGATATCACGTGACATATAACTATTTTAATAATTATATTTGTATCACACTATATATTACTTGGAAATAAATATATTATATAACTTTTATATAATTATGGTCTTAGGTAATTGACTTAAAAAATAACTATTTGATAATTTTTTGGTTCATATATAACAACTCAAGTATGTGAATAATATTCACATTATATAAATTAATGTTTTTATTATTTATTTACTTTTAAGGAGAATTATGAGCTCATTCACTTGGCAAATGTCATTCTCTCCTTAATTACTTAAAAGTAAAACATTCATCAACATATACTTATGGGCAATGTCAGTTTCTCCTTTGATACACTTATATCAAAGATGATTAACCTTGAATTTACAATTAAGGTTAACACAAGTTAAGGAGATATCTGTGCGGGAAATGCATGCACTATCTTCATTTAATCAAAGTTGTCAAAAATAATTCTTTAACAATTAATAAACTAAAACAGTTACGTAGACATTTTAACCAATCCATACAAATTGACGATGGCTTATACCCTTAGATAATTAATCTGTACTATATGAAAAGCAAAGATATTTGCAAAAAGACGATGACATTTGCACATTATTACAATGACATGTGTCCTCTTTTATTTATAACTAATTAAAATATTATGTAATCAATAATAATATTTTTTACTTTATGTTTAGTTAGTGATTTGAATTATTAATTTGTATCCTCTCAGTTTCTTATGTATTACGAAACTTCTAAAACAAATTAACATTTTAAAGCATATAACATAATTACTAATTTATATGTAAAGATAGTAGTAAAATAGCTTCTATAGACATTCAATATGATCTAACTTGCGCTACGAAGTACTTTCACGCAATATTTTTTTCTACAATTGCCAAATAATTATATATATTTTTAGATAATTAATTATATAAAAATATTAATATTCAATAGTTGAAAAAATAGATGACACTACAAAATTGGCTGGTCTTATGAAAAAAGTTAATATTACCATCTCACAATTCATTTTTTATTTTATTTGTAAGTGCCTGATTGAAATACAAATAGTAAGGAAATAAAATATATTATACAAAATACCGGGTAGACAATGCTGAAGACAAATAATAGAGAATCCAAATTGATGCTACAGATTCCATAATTGTGAATTAAAAAAATCGATCAGAAATCTAAGTAGATTATCATAATTTGAATGCGTCGACACAAATCAATATAATATAACTCATAAGCCAATACACAAACTTTTCAAAAAGTACATGGCACAATTGCTTGTTAGGATGCTTAGATCCTGGAGGGTATCAGATATCGTTCGTCGAGAATGGATGATCCGATGAATCACTATAGGAATCTTTACCCATAAAAATAGTTGGCAAACATTCATATCAAATTTCCTGAATGGTTCCAATAGTCATAATTACTTTAAATACCATGATAGTAATTAGTTTTAGAAACTACTATGTAGTTTCATAGTTGAGGGGTAATTAGATAGTAACTAACTTATCGTTCAGACAACAAATAAAAATGGTTAGACTATAATATTATATTATTTATAATAATATAATACTGTATAAATTGTTTAGTTACATAGATTTATTATGAATTATTACTGTAACTTAATATTATTTTTCTATCAATTTTTTTAATTATTAATTTTTTATATTTATAATATCATAATAATATTTTTAATTAGGCAATAAACTAATTTTACAATTTTTCTTTATATCTATATTGAGTTAGTTACTTAGATTATTTAGTTAGTTAAACATTCAAATCCCTTAAAAAAATCTACACTCTGCGATGCCAAATGAAACGCAAACCAAAATACCTATTAAATCATAACTTTTAAATTGAATTATTATCTAACCAATCGAGTGAGTTATATTATTTATCTAACTAATGGGATATGTTCAAATCAAATAACTATACTCATTATTTATGTTTTCAAAATATTAATTATTAGGATATGGACATGTGGCAAATGTCCAACTCCTCATGCTAAGTAGTCTCATTTTAATATAATATAGATAGCAAAAAAATAAGAGGTTAATAATAACAATTAAATATTTGTTCAAATAATGTTTAATTAATGTAGCAAATAAAGTAATCTCTATGACATAAATAGACATAATATAGTGTGCATTTTTACACAAAATTAGGCATTTTCCTGTTATAGCATACAAATAAACTAACTTTAGTACATTATTTTCTTTATGAAAACGACTATATTATACTTGAAAAAATTTGAATCTTATGTAGATAACTAAAATTAGAAATGTGAAATATTAATTTTATATTTATTATTTATCTACTATACTTTTCATTTTGTTAATCATTTGTAAATAATCTAAAAAGTAGCTGCCATTTTAAAGTACGAAGTAACATAGAAAACACATCTTGTATATATTTTTTAGTATACTTGTAAATTTTGCCAATGATAGCGATGGGTATTTATGTAATTAGACAAATGACAAGGAAATATTAATGAAAATATGTTGATGGATAAAATAGAAAGCTGGTGCTGTTTGATTTGAAGATAAAAATGAAAATAGAGGTGTATCCCATATTATTCTGCCAAATAAGATGAAAAACTTATTTAGAGAGAATAATTATTTAGAGAGAACTTGTTTCATTAAAAAGGTACGTTCTTGCCCCAGCAATTAATTGATCAGAATAATTATTCTTATGGAAGAATAATTATTTATCGACCAAACAGAGAAATATACCATTTTTTTAAAAAAAAAGTTGTGGAGAGTGTATATTGTGTGCACCTCATTTTAACCATTAAAAAAAAAATCTGATGTCCATTATAGAGGTTTTTTGCCCCACCGGAAGAAAAGGCGTAGTAAAGACCAAAGAGCCTAAAATTTTTTTAAAAAAAATTAAAAGTCAACCTAGAAAATTATTAAGAAAAGCACTCTATTCTTTTTTTTTACCTAAATAATTTTTTATAATTTAATCCATACCAAATTTCCTATTGGAAACCAATGTCTGTCTGTATTTTCTATTTATATGTTAAAAAAGTATATTATTAATATATATAACTACTGAAATACTATAATGTGAATAAGTTGATAGTAAATGTCCAGTGTCAATCTGTAAAATAAATTTAACTTTTATTATTAGGACAAATATAAATTTCATAGAAATATTAAGCTCAAAAACTATTTTCAAAACAAAAAAACTAAAAATTATTCAAAAAAAATGTATAATGAATATAGAAATAGAAAACCCCAATACGGGATAAATTACACCCAATACCCTCCAACTTTGACATTTGTTCAACGATGTCTTTCAACTTTTAACTTATTTTATCCGATGCTCTCATTACCTATAATTGACCGTCCCGGTCATAACGCTAACGTCGCGTCTCTGCCTCTCCACGTTCACGTTATTGGTGCTATTAAAAATTTAAAAAAAAAAATGCCACGTGAAGTTACTGCCTCGTTGCGAGTGAGGGGGAGTCACCCCGACCTCCAGCGAGCCCTCAACCGATGAGCGCAGGGGAAGGTGGGGTCGCCCCCCTCCCTGCGACCTCGCCGCGCTGACGAGCGCAAGGAAGGTGGAGGGGTCGCCCCCCTTCCCTACGCTCGTCGACGTGGCTCAGGGGAAGAGGGGGGCCGGATGTCGCAGGGAAGGAGGGCGTCCCCCCACCTCCCAACGAGTTGGAGGCCGCAGGGAAGGGGGCGACCCCCACCCCTCCCCCTCCCTTGTGCTTGCCGGCGCGCACAGGGAAGGTGGGGGGTCGCCCCCTTCCTTGCGACCTCCGGCGAAGTCGCAGGGAGGGGGGCGACCCCCCACTTGCGCGCGTCGGGCTGCGCTCGTCGACTGAGGCCTCGTCGGAGGATGGGGCGACTCCTCCTCGTTCACTGCGTTAGTGACTCCACGTGACATTTTTATTTTTTAATAGTGTCAATAACGTGTACGTGGAGAGGCAGAGACGCAACGTCAGCGCTGTGATCGAAAAACTGTCGATTATAGGTAAGGAGGACATCGGGTGAAAATAAGTTAAAATATGAAAGACATTATTATTATAAAGTAAAGTTAGAGGGCATCTTTGAGCAAACGTCAAAGTTAGAGGGCATTGAGTGTAATTTAAAAGGACTCAAAACAAAACTATAGAAAATTAGGGTAAATTATACCAAATGCCATCAAACTTTAAGGTTTGCTCAGTGATATCTTTCAACTTCACTTTGTAACACAAATGTCCTTCATCTTTTAACGTGTTTCACCCGATGCCCTTTTTACCTGCGATAGCCGGTTTTTCGGTTTCTCGTCAATGTGGCATCCACGTGGCCATCTCCTCTCTCCTCCACGCAAATAGTCATCCGACGTCGCATGCTCCGACGTGACACATAAAATTACATCAATGCCCTCCAACTTTAAGGTTTGCTCAATGATACCCTCCAACTTCACTTTGTAACACAAATGTCCTTTATTTTTTAATACATTTCATCCGATGCCCTATTTACCTGGGACAGTCGATTTTTCGATTTTTTGTCGACGTAGCGTCCACGTGGTCATCTCATCTCTCCTCCATGCAAATAGCCGTCCGACGTAACATGCTTCGACGTGGCACCACATATTAAACCATCTTACTTACCGTAAGTTGTCTCACTCACTGTTAAATTATTTTCTTATTTTATTCTTTTTCGTCGTTCGCATGAAACCTCATTCGTCGTTCGCACTCCTTCGTTATTCGCTCTTTTTCGTCATTCGCCTCCTTCATCGTTCACTTTTCGCGTTCATCGGCATCGTCTTTGTCCAAATTGGTGTAATTTTATATGTATTTGGTGAGTAAACTTTAAAGTTGGAGGACATTTGATATAATTTTATGTGTCACGTTGGAGCATGTCACGTCGGATGATTATTTGTGTGGAGGAGAAAGGAGATGACCACGTGAACGTCACGTCGACGAAAAATTAAAAAAATGACTGTCCTCGATAGTGAGGGCATTGGGTGAAATGTGCTCTAACTTTAAAGTTTGCTCACCAAATACATATAAAATTATACTAATTTGAACAAAGACAGTGCCGCGAACGCGAAAAGTGAACGATGAAGGAGGCGAATGATGAAGAAGCGCGAACGACGAAGGGCGAAGGGCGAACGGCGAAGGAGGTTTCATGCGAACGACAGCAAAAAGGGAAATAAGAAAATAATTTAATAGTGAGTGGGTCAACTTATGGTAAGTAGGATGGTTTAATATGTGGTGCCACGTCGGAGCATATTACGTCAGACGGCTATTTGCTTGGAGAGATGAGATAACCACGGACGCTACATCGACAAAAAATCGAAAAATCGACTGTCCTAGGTAAAGAGGGCATCGGGTGAAATGTACTAAAAGATGAAGGACATTTGTGTTACAAAGTGAAGTTGGAGGGTATCGCTGAGTAAATCTTAAAGTTGGAGGGCATTGGTGTATTTTTATGTGCCATGTCGGAGCATGCCACGTCGGACGACTATTTACGTGGAGGAGAGAGAAGATGGCCACGTGGACGTCACGTCGACGAAAAACTGAAAAACCGGCTATCTCAGGTAAAGAGGGCATTGGGTGAAACCCATTTAAAGATGAAGGACATTTGTGTTACAAAGTGAAGTTTGAGGGTATCGCTAAGCAAATCTTAAAGTTGGAGGACATTTGGTGTAATTTACCCTAAATATGATTAGCAATAAAATAATGATATCAATGAAGCAATAAACATCTTAATGCAAATATGATCTTTTTCTAATCATGCATTAATAAGACCTAGTTTGATCTTAAAATTTCTTAATCCACACAAATACACATCATTAAGGGATGATTAAATTTAAAAATTTCTCAAACATATTTTTAAAATTTAAATTAAAACTCTATTATTTCTATACTTAATCCTTCTTTTTTTCTTCTTCTTTCTCCTTGTTTCACCTTGCTTTTGCTTCTTTTCTTTCTCTTTGTTATATGGGTAAGGCTAGTTGCTAGTGTTGCTTCTTTGGAGGAGAGAGGATGCGTGAGAATGAGTGATGGTGCTGGTCGTGAGCGGAGGTGAGGAAGAGAGAGAGAGGGGGAAGGTGAGTTGATGGGTGGGGGATTGGAGCTTCTTCTTGCTTATTGTTTGTGTGAGAGAGAGTAGAGAGTATGTTTGTCGTTTGGAAGGAAATGGAGAGGGGCTTCTTGGGGTGCTGCTCGGCAGTCTTGGAGAGAGGAGAGATGGGGAGTTTGGCGGTGTGCCGGCTGAAAATGTTGAGGAGAGGAAAAGGAGTTAGTTAGGTAAGTTTAAGGCATTAACTCATCTTTTATATTTTAACTAGGAAACACAAACGTGCTTCGCGCGATTTAAACTTAGTATTTAATAATAATTAGAGATTTTTATTATTTATATGTGTAAAATATAATTTTAAAAATAAAATATTAAGTTAGTTTATCAAATTTATTAGAGATTTTTTGTAATGCATTTTTAAAATATTTTAAATATTTAGAACCTTTTATTATGTAGTCTCATTTAAATTTATAATAAATATTTATTGAAATATATTTAATATTAAATGATATTAATTTAGCTCATCTCTCTGCATCATACTAAAATTTTAAATAATTTTTTATTATTATTTGTCATCCAAGGAAACCCTCTCCGCATGGATGCAAAGGAAAACTTCGTTGTGAAAAAATCATTTCCTAATAGGAGAGGATGAAAAAACCCTATTGTGAGAGTCGTATGTCCAAATACAAATGTTCATTTGCTAGTCTAATTTAAATCAAACAATTCTTTGATGAACATTCATTTCAAAACTACCTCATCTTCAAATGGTAGGTTATTAGACCGTTTAGCTTCAATAAATTCAATTGTAGTTGAAGTTTTAGAAAAAATTTCGACAAAAAATTTATATAATCAATTTTCAAATTAACATATATCTTTGAAGTAGTAGTAGAAGAAAATGTCACTTCACCTGAAAGGGGAAAATATCAAATTATGAGACATGTATTTTTAAAAAATAATAGTTAAATATTAAAATTAAGAAAAAAATTATTATATTGTCTTGAAATGTTTTCACTAATACAAAGGTAACTATCACAATGCAAGGACCATTTTCTTTCTTATATAGATTTCTTCTAATTTCTTGACTGGTATGTTGAGCAAAAAGAAGATCCTTTGTTCATTCTCAATTGACCGATATTTAGCTAAACTTGAAACAACTTTAAAATTCTTAATAAAAAATGGCACATTCCATCAATATATGCCTAAATCGTGGGACCAATTTTTTTCAAACTAAAGCATGCATCAAATTTTCCTGCAAGAAAAGAAAATCACAAAAAATATTAAACAATGAAAATTACGTTGAGAGGAAAGATTTAAGTGAAATGTTTAATAAGCATACATTATTAAACAATGAAAACAAATTATGTTGAGAGGAAAGATTTAAGTGGATAGTATATGAACCTTTTACCATATCGAAGCTAATTAGCTCTTCAAATTTGGATCACAATTAACCAATCATCTCTTGCATTGCAAATCTCACTAAGAAGTGTACTCTTTTGCAAATCTCACTAAAAAAGAAAGGGGAGATGTGTGGAAGGAAGAGAGGAAAGAAAGTGTTCTTAAATAGCTCTGGAGTGATGAGGAAATACAAAGATGCATAGCTGAAACATTTTAAATGATGAGTAATCAATAATTGGTTGAGATAACATATGGCAATTATTAAGTCTGCATAATTGAAAATGGTGTCATTTCAATATTGTGGTGTAAGAAAAGTGGTCTAAGAAGTTATTTCAAAATTAAAAAAAAAGAGTTTATTTAAATAACTGACTATTATTTTTAAAAAATAAGATATTAGACAATCTTTGATGAATCCTTGGAATTATTTGTTTACATGTTAAAAATAATAGATTTAAAAAAGATAGAGATATTCTAATGACAATATTTGATGAATCCTTGGAATTATTCTTTTTTGCATGGAAAAAATGTTATACACATAAATGTTAAAACTTTTCATTTATAACATTGTGTCCATTTATAATATTCCTAAAACGTGTCATTTATAACATTTGCAATTAATACGTACAATTTATAACATTCATAAAAAAATGAGGTGATTAATACATATCGTTTAACATTCTTAAAAAATGAAGTGTGAAAATTCTAAAAAACTCAGAAAAAAGATAAATAGGAATGCTAAGAAAAGAAGAAATGTAGGCTATTCACAAAACTGCCACTTAATCCTCATAATTATATATATAGATTAGAGACTTAATAAATTAATGGACTTTTTAATGAATCTTAAATGATTATAACTTTTTTTATTTATTTTATTTTCTTTTTATTTTACTTTTCATTTGATTTTTTAGAATATTACAGTTCAGGCTAAACATGTGAACAGTACACAGTGAATTAATCAAGGTACGTAGAGGTATTTGGGACTGTGATCAAGTTAAGAATAAACATACATGGTGCACGCATGAGGAGGTGTGATGTTAACTGTTGATATATTGATTTTTTTTTGGGAAGGAATAATGCAGTGTACATTAATTTCCACTTAATTAATATATAGTTGTTTATTTGTAAGTAGGTATCTTTGACCCAAAGTAAAATGAAAAATTGATATGTGTCTGTGTGGTTCTGTACATTCATGATGCTTTTAATGATTAAACTCTTCAGCAAAAAGGAATAAGAACGAAGAAATATGTGAGCATCATTTCATGTGATGCAAAAAGAATAAAGTTTTTTGTTTGGGCATTTGCCCCGTTCAATTGCCTAAAAAAAGGAAGAAAGCTACGATCGACAAGAACCATGAGAGGACATTCCTTCTTAAGCTATAATTCTTAGGGTATATAATTTCTTAGGGTATATAATTTCGAAACTTTGGTCATTATACGCATCTATGATCTACCTCTATAATGAACTATAATTTGTTTCTGCTGATCGATTCACCAATTTTTCCACTACATCCACGTCATTATCATATAAAATATTAAACAAAAAGCATATGGGAAAAGGTAGAGTATGAGAGAGAAAATGAGGTCAGTTGACATTAATTGTGGGTGGAGGATTATGTTTGCTCAAATTATGTGTAATGAACATACACCCCAAAAAAATGTTGTAAGTTCAGAATGCATTTATATAGTGAAACATTTCTCTCATATTTACTTTGTTTTTTTTCTTACTGTTTAGAATGATTAAACTTTAACATCATCATTAAATTTTCATAAATTATATTTGAATTCTTTATATTTCATTGTATTTTTTTATCCAATAAAAAAATAACTATATATAAACACACCCTTAAATAATGAGTACTAATTCCTAATATCATGATTAATTTTTCACAAATTACATGTTAACTCTTTGAATTGAATTAGATTTTTATTAATAATGAAAAATATTTCAGATTTAACAAAAAAGGTGAACTAATGGGCATTAGATCTTCATATTTATATAGTTAATTTTGTTTGAAAATGAAGTAAAAAGGTAAAATAGTGATGAAACAAATATCTTTTCTTTAATATTCTAGCTAATATGAATTATTTTTTAAGATAATGATTAAATCTTATATTTCTAAAATATAAATACATGTATATGTGTATAATGGCGGGTCATATTAAATGTCGTATCATAAGCTATAGTAACATAGAAAGTGACGATTCAACGTATCGATACAAACTTTTATCTCGATAATTCAAATCGGTTCCGCAAGAAGCTTATGGATAGACAGATCTCAAATTTAGGAGATATAACAAAAGATTAATTGGGCACCTGCTCCCATTTTTTTAGCCGTCAGATCCCTAGCTGATCAATGGATCTAATCGCGCGATTTCTCCTCCGTCGGATTCATGCGCGGCAGCTACATATCTCTCATCAACTTTTTTCTCTGCAGGGAGGGTTCTTGATAGGTCAGCGGCCGCGTGGACTCATCTCTAATTTACCTATTAAATTTAATGTGCTTATCAATTTTTTAAAATGTTTCAATCGATATAAAGAGCAAATTTTATATATTTTTTAAATAAAAACTTAACGAAGTTCGAACTCTTGACATCTAACTCAAATATCATATTAAAATTAATGTACTAACTAATTTTTCTAAAAATTTAAATCGATAGAAAGAATAACATTATTAATTTTATATTCTTAACACCATCTCCCCTCCCATGAAACAAGTTATAGTTGTAACAACAACAACAAAACCTTATCTCATTAGGTGGGGTCGGCTAAACAAGTTGTAATTGTAACAATAAAAAAAACATAAACTAATAGGCACCTCTCTTCACGTATAGGACCAAATGCATCTCTCCATGCCCTACTACTCCATGCACGCACCTCTTCAAGTAGCAATGAAGGTGTTGTTTTCTTTCCCTCTTACTCATGCACTACCTACTTCCCTAAGACCTCTCTCCTTGCTACTGATTTGTTGCAGCCAGGGAGCACCATAAAAAAGAAGCACGTTGTAACACATATGCCGTGGAGACACAACAATGAATTGACGAAAAAATAAATTAATCACGAAATAGAGGTGGGTGAATCAAAATCACCTTGTATGATTTGAATAGATCTGATCTATGTCCTCTCTCTCAAGGTTATTCCATGTCCATAGCATGATGACCATGAAGATTATGTTATTGATTCTGATTGCCCTATTTCTGTGTGATTCTATGATTGTTTGATTTATTCCTTGAAGAAAACTTATTGATATTGTTGTTGATATGCTTGGATGATTATTAGGATGCAGAATTTAATTTATAATGAAGTTATGCTAAGGATTGAAGAAATTTTCGTATTGAAATTATCTGGAACCTCACCATCACGACCGTGTCACCCTTTTGACGTGTCTGTGCCACCATCGTCACGGTCGTGCCGTCCATACGACACACCCGTGCCACCTCTATCACGACCTGCCAACCTTAAGCACGTTCGTGTCATCGCTCGACCAAACGCTCGACCTTGGTCGACCGAGCTCCCAAGCTGTCATGCCC
The DNA here is from genome assembly GCA_030549335.1 of Pontederia crassipes. NCBI lineage: Eukaryota > Viridiplantae > Streptophyta > Magnoliopsida > Commelinales > Pontederiaceae > Pontederia > Pontederia crassipes. The sequence goes on along the minus strand of CM060188.1, from coordinate 7,556,989 downwards.
ATGCCATGTCCAAATTCAGTCGAGCGACCAAACATAAAACTGATCGATCGATCCCTTGGAACTAGTCGACTGCCATCATAATCCATCACGGTCGTGCCACCTTATGGCACACCCGTGCCATCCCCCTGCGTAACTTCCGACCGTGTCATTCCCATTGGCATGACCCTATCATTCCATTAGCACGACCGTGTCACTATGCTGTCACGACCATGCGAAGCTACAGAGCAGCCCCTATTTTATTCATACATTTCCTTTGACTCTGATTTGAATGTTGTTGGTTTGCCTTATGATTAATCATGATTATGACTGATTTTAATACAATATCCTCATTGAGATCCATACCTGATTTAGATATGAATATTTTTACTAATTCACTTTCCTACTGATCTTACTGTCTCTATTCTATGAAGAACAAACAATAACAAGTCTCTAAAGTGATTAATAAGTTAAGATGGGAGATGAATAATAAGTTGCCAGTCCAAAATAAATACCTCAAGATAAGAGTTGCTCTGTTAGTCATGGTTTGATCACTATTGACCCGCACAAGACTGTATCATTTGCGCGACATACCTGAAGAACTAAAGGCATATAAAGTCACCCAATTTCTAAGCATGATTTAAGATTAAAAATAATGAATTCCAAATCAAGTTATTATATGTCATGTTTCTTAAGCATGTCCTTGATTCCAAATTTATCAAGTATCACATGATTTTACTGATTATCGATGTCTATTTATCTTCCATAATTATGATTTATGATGATCTCATGCTACACCTTTTGTTTAAGATAAGTATATCATTTTATTTATGATTTATTCTATTTAAGTTATGCATCGTACATTCTTACTCGTTCACCACTAGGCTGTAAAGCTTAGGGAGGACCTTCTTTCCTGTGTTTGATTTTCACAGGCCCATGTCAGTGTTGGTGTGGAGTTGATGTGTTACGATGATGCTCAGACGACTAGAAAACACATGCACTACAAAGACTACTTAGTTGTTTATTTTTCTTTCGCATTTATAAACTCATGATGTAGAATTATATGATATTCCTTAAAAATGATGTAGTCGTTTTTCTAGACTTCTGTAGTTATTATCATTCTTTTTTATTTTATTCTTTTTTTTGTTGATGTATCTCGGTTCTGGATTGAAACTTAATATCAAAATCATAGCGTTCGTAATGTTCTCAGGTTGATCTTTGCCACGTGACGCGAGTCGATTTGGGAGCGTTTCTAACATGTTCATCTTTCCAATGGTGAACGAGAGCTTTGCACCGTTCCCTGCTGCAGCCATTGCCGGGATGGAACATTCGTCGAGGCCATGCAAAAATGTTCAAATGGTTGATCTAACTTGTGACACTTACCATTACTCTGTGTTTCAAGACTGAGCTGTAATTTCTGAACAAAGCATCCTCACAGGTCAGAACGGAGAAGAGTGATATGATGGCTAGAATGGAACACAAGTGGACGAACAGCCGAGACCTTTGACGAGGGGGGAGTACTTGGAGGAACTAAAGGAGGGCTTCATGGCTCTGGTCTGGTCACGTCTGGAGAGCTTCTGACCTTGGCTTTGATTGAATAAATACAACACCTTATAGGTGGAAGGCATCATTCAAATGTAACAATAGAAACTAGGATTGATGTTCAGTGAATCAAAGGTGCCCATCACACTTTTCAACATCACCCAGCTCTCCAGCTACCTCAAGGATGCACATGCATCTATAATACTATATACAAGAAGCCCATTGACACTTGAAAAAAATTACAAATCTTGACCGTGTGCACTGGTACTTGCCATGCCAAGCCTTCAAGACACTTGGAATGAGCTTTTGTTCGCCAAACTCTTTTATCCTTTGAAAAGAAGAACTCATGATCCCATTAGTTGTTTCTTGGGATCATAGTATTGGTCTTGATGACAGCTTCAACTTCAATGTACATGAACGCTCAAAGTCAATTAAGCAATTGAAAGTTAAGTATGACAATGCGAGATTGGGCTCAGGCTGCTGATTTATTTTTTTAGGAAGAATAACCTCAATGTCCCTTTGATTTATTGTACATGGATTTTGGCTCTTACTGTAATACCCGGCCCATTTAAAAAAATATATATATAGAAAATAAAAACTAATTGCAAAGACCAATCACCTAGACCAACTAATTCAGCCCAATTAGTAAGCTCATTAGCCTAATAGCCCTACAACTACCCTATAAAAGGACTAATTGCCCTAAGCCTCCCTTAGCCACCCTCATTTCTCTCTCTCTCTCTCTTCTCCCTTAGAGCTCAACATCCAACAAGAGAAGAAAGATTACAGCAAGGTTTATCTAGTTTCTCTCTTCAATTCTGCATTCCTTTTAGTGTTAGCATCATCCCCTCACTTCTTCTCCAATTGGATGGCTCCTAGGTGAAGGACAATAAGGGAAGGTGTTCTTGGTGATTGGAAAGGCTCAAACTAGGAGCAACCACGAGATTAAGGTAGGTGATACCGAAATTCTCTGTATAACATGATTAAAAATTAATTAGAATTAGGTTCTTATCGTAGGATGTGTTCTCGATGATGGAAATGATATAGAAGCATGATTGATTGATTATATTACCATATTTGCTCCATGTTTGTGATTCCTTTTGATCTAGATATGTTCTGTATTAATTCTCTAGGCTTAGATGTTTGATTGAATGCCTTGATTGCAATTCTTAATTGAAAATCGTCATTATTTCCATTTTTCGATTTTTATTTTTCATGCAGACCGGTCGACCGATCCTGGATATCGGTCGACCGATGATGAGGTTATCGGTCGTCCGATCCTTGTAAACCGATCGACCGATCAATCTTCCGAGCCTTGTATCGATCGGTCGGTTGGACGATCGAAGTTCTTTTTGATTAAGTACTATCGGTCGACCGATTCAGAGATATCGGTCGATCGATAGTAGCTGAAACTTATTGTATTGCATTCAGACCACCCGGTCGGCCGTCGGTCGACTGGTGTCCGAGAAACGGTTGACCGCCCTATGAGGATCGGTCGATCGATATCTGTCAGATTGCATATTGATTGTTGATTGATTGTTGATTGATTGTTGATTTGATCCATATTCATTCTATACTTGTGTTGTGCTACTCCTTACTGTTTGACATGTTATGTGATTGAATCCTTGATCTTGTTTTGATATGTCCTATAATCCAATCCTATCATGATATGCAAGTATGACCAAGTGATAAAGTGATTAAGTAAGAAATACATGAATATATTTATGGGAGTGGTGGTCAGAGTTGGAGTTGAGTTCTTATCATGATTGGGTCGCTCCTTTGGTCATGACTTGATCCCCCTTTGGTTGCACGAAATTGTATTGGTTGCTCTGACGTAAATTCCCAGGATGAAAACACCCAAAGACACATAATGTTAAGTGAAAGTAAGAGCACAAGAGCATGAATAAGTAACATGAACATGATGAACAAGACATGATTATTGATCCAGCATGATCTCTGAAATCATTTATGATTATAAGATTGACTCATGATCATTATCTTTGTTATCCATCGATATCTCAAGTGAATGATCTTATGCTCTGAAATTTGATCTTATTATAAGTAATTACTAATTCTGTCAATTATTAATTATTATTATGCATTGTACACTTATGGATCCCCACTAGGCTGTATAACTTACGAGAGGACCTCCTCCCCTGTGTTGATTTTCACAGGGCCAGGTCAGTGATGGTGTCGAGATCGTGTACCGCGACCAGCGATGCTAAAGCACATGAACCAAAAGAGGACCTAGTTATCTTTATCTTATTTTCTGCATTTTGAGCTTGATGTAATCCAGACATTATGGATATCATGAACTTTGTAATAATTTGGGACTTTCACTTTTATGACATTTCCATCTTTTCTTCTTTGCTTTTATTATTGGCATGTCATTGTTTTCATTTGAGATTTGGTCAAGTCTTAAGTCATTGTTATAGTGTTTTCGTAGCGCCTTCGAATAGATCCTCGCCACGTGGCGTTGATCGATTTGGGAGCATTACATTTATGGTATCAGAGCCGCTGTTCGTACTCTTTTGACGTCCTATTGTATGGTATGGTATAAGAGGGGTTCATGTGCTATCGCTGAGCTGTCGCTACACTCTCCACCAAAAGAGGACAATGAGTCAAATTCATGTTCATGATATGGTATTGGTTCTAATGTGTTATTTTCTTTTCATGATTAAAGGATAAAGATTTCTAGACGCTCAAAGAGAATTTAGGAGCGTGGGGCCGCATCGGCCTATAATGCTTCTGAGGTGCCAGAAGGCCCAGATGGCTCAATTACTGAGTTCTAGGCTTTAGCCCAGCAGGGTCGAGGACGGGGCCGTGGTCGAGGTCGCACTCCCACCCGTGGCCGAGGACGGGGTCGCAGTGCGAAAGCATCATCGCAGGACGAACTCTTTGATGAGACTGATCCACTGGAGGGCAGTCAGATCGGAGGCGGCCAGCCCGCAGTCCGACATCGCACATGGGGACCCCGACAGGTGATTTCTGAGGATACTTTAGAGGCATTTCTGAGGCTGAATCCGCATCAGTTTGAGGGCAAGCCAGATTTCTTCAAAGTTGAACAGTGGATAGAGACCCTGGACTGAGACTTTAAGCTGATGAAGTGTGCCGAAGAACGGAAGGTGCTATACGCTGCTCATCTTATCACCGATCTGCCATGAGTTGGTGGAAGACTACTAGAGCCACCAGGTTCAGGGGATTAGAGGAAGAAGAGATCTCATGAGAGGAGTTTAAGTTGCCCTTTACAGAGCGATACACTCATACTCACGATCGGGAAAGCAAGCATGATGACTTTTTAGCGCTCGTCCAGGGGATCATAACAGTGGGGGAGTTCCACGATCAGTTTGTCACGCTGGAGCAATACTGCCCCATGCCGTTTGTAGGACGCATAAGGGCAAACAAGTTCATCAATGGTCTACGACCGGATCTAAAGACTGAAGTTTTGACTGGGGACAGTGATACCTTGAAAAAGGCGGTGAGACTAGCCAAACACATGGAGAAGGACCAGACGGAACGCAAGGAAAGAGCACCAGTCAAACCAGCAGAGCCACAGCGATTTAGAACCGAAGATCGCCGACCATTTAGGAGGGATGATCGTCGCGATCGTCGCTACAGGTCCTATCATCAGAGAGAGGCCCATCGCTATGCACCACCTCCTCATCGCCCAGCACCGGCACAACATCGGATATAAAGATTTCAAAATATTAACTAAGAGTATGTCATCGTGAAAAGTTAACTCACGTCTCATGTAATAGCCTCTGAGGCAACTGCCACCTCCTCCACGTCAGCCTCAACCACCAGCGCCAGTAGTTCCACAGAGGCCTCGCTGCCCACATTGCGAATGATATCATGACGGCGAATGCCGCAAGAGGACTGGTGCGTGCCTCTTATGCGGACAGTTCGGACATTTCGCCCGAAACTGTCCCCAGCCTGCTAGGAGAGGTCATGATAACAGGGGCGCAGGAGGCGCAAATCCTGTAGCCCAGGACAGGGTGAATCACATGGAGGCGCATGCGAAGCAGAATGATAATGACGTTATTAGAGGTACTCTCCCTATTGTTGGTGTGTCTGCTATTATTTTGTTTGACTCAAGGGCCACGCACTCGTTTATTTCGGAGTCATGCGCCCAAGCTCTTAGCATGCCTTTGCAGCGGATGCCACATGCCATGATGGTGGGCACCCCCATGAGAGACCTTCGCGCGGCCAGGTACATCCCGAATGTACCTATCACCGTGGAGAAGAATAATTTTTCTGCAGATCTCATTGTCATTCCGATGACATACTACGATGTTATCCTAGGAATGGATTGACTTTCTTATCATGATGCACCTCTACAATACAAACAGAAGAAGATCATCATAGGTGCACAGGGCCAGCCAAAGGTAGTCATAAGGGGTACTCCGTCAGAGAGCAAGAAGGTGATTGTCTCGGCTATGAAGGCTCAAAAGATGATCCAGAAGGGATATTATGCTTACTTGGCAAGTGTGATGAAGAACGATGCATCAGCCATCGCACTGCAGCAGATAGAGGTAGTGCGTGAATTTCTAGATGTTTTTTCCTGAATATACTTCAGGATTGCCACCGAGGCGTGAGGTGGACTTCAAGATCGAACTTTTACCCGGCACCGCACCCATCTCCAAGGCACTGTACCGCATGGCACCGGCCGAGATGCAGGAGTTGAATGCGCCTTTGCATTGATTATAGGATGCTTAACAATGTGACGGTGAAGAATAAATATCCTTTGCCCCGCATCGATGATCTTTTTGATCAGTTGTTTAAGGCATCAGCATTCTCTAAGATTGATCTACGGAGTGGCTATCACCAGTTGAGGGTTGCTGAGGAGGACATATCGAAGATAGTCTTCCGGTCTAGGTATGGTCACTATGAGTTTTTAGTGATGCCGTTTGGACTGATTAACGCTCCTGCAGTATTTATGGATATGATGAACATGATCTTCAGACCCTACTTGGACCAGTTTATCATAGTGTTTGTGGATGACATCCTGATTTATTCATCCAGCCCAGAGCAGCATCGGAAGCATCTCAAGATAGTGTTGAGACTCTGCGCCAACACAAATTATACGGCAAACTCTCGAAGTGTGAGTTTTGGCTGAAGGAGATCATGTTTCTAGGACACATAGTGTCCAAGAAGGACATTTCAGTGGACCCTGCAAAAGTGAAAGCAGTGATTAATTGGGCAAGACCGAAGAATGCATCGGAGATCCGTAGCTTTCTAGAATTGGCAGGTTACTACAGGAGGTTCATCAGAGACTTATCTAAGATTGCAGCACCACTCACGAACCTCATGAAGAAAGCTGAGAGGTTTATCTGGTCTGATAAGTGTGAGCAGAGCTTTCAGACACTGAAGGATCGCCTGACGTTAGCACATGTTCTCACCATCCCGACGGGCAACGGAGGATATGTAGTTTACAGCGATGCGTGCGAGACAAACTTGGGGTGTGTACTCATGCAGCATGGTAAAGTGGTGGATTATGCTTCGCGCAAGTTAAAGAAGCACGAGGTGAACTACCCCACTCATGATCTGGAGCTAGCTGCTATAGTTTTTGCCTTGAAGATATGGAGGCACTACCTTTATGGAGAGACTTTTGAGATTTTCACAGATCATAAGAGTCTCAAATACATCTTTGACCAGAGAGATCTTAATATGAGACAGCGCCGTTGGTTAGAGCTTTTGAAGGATTATGAATTTGCTATTAATTATCATCCAGGTAAAGTAAATTCAGTGGCTGATGCATTGAGCAGGAAGTGGGAAGGCTCACTGGCTTACATCAGGGTACGAGAGTACGAGATGCTACAAGAGTTAGATCAGTGGTGTCCCAGACTTGGCACTAACGAAGCGATATGAATGATGCATAAGATGAGGCCTAGCATGATTGACAGGATCATAGTCGTCCAGAAGGAGGACCCAGAGTATCAGAAGATGATGAAGAGATGTCAGCAGGAACCGAAGGACTTCCAAGTATCTGCAGATGGAGGGATACGGTATAGGGACAAGTTATGGGTTTCCACAGATACCACCATCAGACGGGAGGTAATGGACGAATGTCATAAGATCGAGTTTGCTATCCATCCTAGCAGCACGAAGATGTACAAAAATATGCAGCGCAGCTACTGGTGACCAGATATGAAGAGAGATAGCTGAGTACGTGTCTAGATGTCTAGTGTACCAGTAGGTGAAGATCGAGCATCAGAGTTCCTACGAAAAGTTGAAGTATCTAGATGTCCCACAGTGGAAGTGAGATAATATCACAATGGATTTTGTATCCAACCTGCCCAGGACCAAGAATGGTCATGATGCCATATGGGTGGCGGTGGATAGATTCACTAAGGCAGGCAGCACACTTCATCCCTATCCGGTGAAAACAGTCGGAAGAGACTCTGTTGGACTTGTATGTTAGGAAGGTGATTAAACTACATGGCATTTCTGCATCGATTATTTCAGATCGAGATCCCAGATTCACTGCTAGATTCTGGAGGAGCATGCAGGAGACCTTTGGCACTAGGCTGAATTTCAGCACTGCTTTCCACCCTCAGACCGATGGGCAATCTGAGAGGACTATACAGATACTAGAGGACATGTTGCGAGCTTGTGCACTGGATTGACATAGTAGCTGGGATGAGCATATCCATCTGATCGAGTTTGCTTATAATAACAGTTACCATTCCAATATCGGCATGCGCCCTTCGAAACTTTATATGGCCGACCTTGTCGTTCACCTGCTCATTGGGGTGAGGTGGGTGAAGAGAAGATCATGAGCAAGGAAGATGTGAAGGAGGATGTAGAGTATGCTAAGAAAGTAGAGCTGATCAAGCAGAGGATGAAGACAGCTCAGGGCAGGCAAAATAGTTATGCGGATAAGAGTAGGCGTGAGCAGATATTTCAGGCTGGTGATCAAGTTCTGCTGAAGGTGTCTCCTATGAAGAGAGTTATGAGGTTCAGTAAGCGAGGGAAGCTTAGCCCTCGGTATGTGGGACCCTTTGAGGTACTAGAGTTAGTAGGTGAAGTAGCTTGCAGGCTAGCATTGTCACCTTCCTATGGGCGTGTGCATAATGTATTTCATGTCTCTATGCTTAAGAAGTACAAGCACGATGCTGCTAGTCTTATGGATTGAAGAGCCAAATCTAGCTGCGGATTTGACCTTCGCGGAGTATCCGACTCATATAGTGGAGCGGAAGTTACAACGCCAGAAGGATAAAGATGTGCCCATGGTCAGAGTAGCCTGATGTTTACATCAAGGTGATGAGGCCACATGGTAACTCGAGTCAGAGATGCGCTAAGAGTTCCCGCATCTGTTCGGTAAGATCTCTACTTAGTGCAAAATTCGAGGACGAATTTTTTTTAATGGGGTAATAATGTAATACTCGACCCATTTAAAAAAATATATATAGAAAATAAAAACTAATTGCAAAGACCAATCACCTAGACTAACTAATTCAGCACAATTAGCAAGTTCATTAGCCTAATAGTCCTACAACTACCCTATAAAAGGACTAATTGCCCTAAAGCCTCCCTTAGCCACCCTCATTTCTCTCCCTCATTTCTCTTTCTTCTCCCTTGGAGCTCAACATCCAGCAAGAGAAGAAAGATTACAACAAGGTTTATCTAGTTTCTCTCTTCAATTCTGCATTCCTTTTAGTGTTAGCATCATCCCCTCACTTCTTCTCCAATTGGATGGCTCCTAGGTGAAGGACAATAAGAGGAGGTGTTCTTGGTGATTGAAAATGCTCAAACTAGGAGCAACCACGAGATTAAGGTGTGTGATACCGAAATCCTCTATATAACATGATTAGAAATTGATTAGAATTAGGTTCTTATCGTAGGATGTGTTCTCAATGATGGAAATGATATAGAAGCATGATTGATTGATTGTATTACCATGTTTGCTCCATGTTTATGATTTCTTTTGATCTAATATGTTCTGTATTAATTCTCTAGGCTTAGATGTTTGATTGAATGCCTTGATTGCAATTCTTGATTGAAAATCATCATTATTTCCATTTTGTTTGGTTTCTATTTTTCATGCAGACCAGTCGACCGATCCTAGATATCGGTCGACCGGTGATGAGGTTATCGGTCGATCGATCCTTGTAGACCGGTCGACCGATCAATCTTTCGAGCCTTGTATCGATCGGCTGGTCGAAGCTTTTTTTGATTAAGTACTATCAGTCGACCGATCTAGAGATATCGGTCGACCGATGTCAGAGAAACGGTTGACCGCCCAGTGAGGACCGATCGATCGATATCTGTCAGATTGCATATTGATTGCTGATTGATTGTTGATTTGATCCATATTCATTCTATGCTTGTGTTGTGCTACTCCTTACTGTTTGGCATGTTATGTGATTGAATTTTTTATCTTGTTTTGATATGTCCTATGATCCAATCATATCATGATATGCAAGTATGACCAAGTGATAAAGTGATTAAGTAAGAAATACATGAACATGTTTATGGGAGTGATGGTCAGAGCTGGAGTTGAGTGCTTATCATGATTGGGTCGCTCCCTTGGCCATGGGTTGATCCTCCATTGGCTGTATGAAGTTGTATTGGTTGCTCTGACGTAAATCCCCCAGAATGAAAACACTCAAAGACACCTAATGTTAAGTGAAAGTAAGAGCACAAGAGCATGAACAAGTAACATGAACATGATGAACATGCATGATTATTGATCCAGCATGATCTCTGAAATCTTTTATGATTATAAGATTGACTCATGATCATTATCTCTGTTATCCATCGATATCTCAAGTGAATGATTTTATGCTCTGAAATCTGATCTTATTGTAAGTGATTACTAATTCTGTCAATTGCTAATTATTGTTATGCATTGTACAGTTATGAATCCCCCTAGGCTGTATAGCTTACGGGAGGACCTCCTCTCCTGTGTTGATTTCCACAGGGCCAGGTCAGTGATGGTGTCGAGATCGTGTGCCGCGACCAGCGATGCTAAAACACATGAATTAAGAGAGGGCCTAGTTATCTTTATCTTATTTTTCGTATTTTGAGCTTGATGTAATCCAAACATTATGAATATCATGGACTTTGTAATAATTTGGGACTTTCACTTTTATACATTTCCATCTTTCCTTCTTTGCTTTTATTATTGGCATGTCATTATTTTCATTTGAGATTTGGTCAAGCCTTGAGTCATTGTTATAGTGTTTTCGTAGCGCATTCGAATAAATTCACGCCACATGGCGTTGATCGATTTGGGAGCGTTACACCTACTTTCAGACGCAGAGAGGTTTAAGGGAAAAGAAGAGAGGACAGCAGCGCGAAAGGTTCGTGAGGGAAAATAGAGTAGATGAGAGATCTGCAGCCTGCAGCGCGTGAACTCGACGGAGGAGAAATCGCTCGCGATTAGATCCATTGACGAGGGATATGACGGTTAAAAGAATGGGAGCAGGTTAAGCTAGGAGCACCCCATTAAATTTAAAAATCAATCTCATCTTTTCAATACATGATATTACAATAGATAAAATATTTATTAATTACATTTTCAATTGGTAGCAAAATTCTAATATATTTTTTTCTAAGACACATGCATGAATATAAATTAAGTAAAATAGGTAGTCCAATATTATAAAAAAATAAAATATTCTTAAATAGTATAAAAGTAGACATATTTTAGGAACGGGACATATTCCATGAAAGTATAAAAGTTAAATAGGTCATTATCTTATTTCAAAATTTTAAAAAATTATAGGCATATTTTTTGGCATAAAAGTAGTACCTACATTTTATAAATATAATTTAAAATATATTTAAAGTACGTGAAACGCGAGTAAATGCTTAGTTAAAATATTTATTCCACGCGATCTCCACGTTCAAACCATTAAAAAAAACTTGTAAGATTACACAAAAGTGCCGTGTTCAGTGTCGATCATTTGTAGAAAATTATTCGATCTATCGATGAATCGTAGTGAACATGCGCGGACTGTTTTATTAATATTCCGATATTTAAATATTGGCGTTCAGTAGCTCTCGAATTCCAATGCTCCGATCACTATCATCCCATGCGCAATCTTTAACTAACGTGCTGACAAAAAACTATTTACTGAAAAAAAAAGAGTGACACCATCGCTCCGATCTAGGGATGGCACCCGCCGCTGTTCGGGGCGGAGGACATCACCTCCGTCCCGACTCCGACGACCCGTCCCCGTCCCCGTCCCCGACCCTGTCCCGAATCCTCGGTCCAGAGGAAAATTTATCCCTCCCGATCCCCGCAGGGCCCCGAATCCCCGCGGGGATCCGATTCCCCGAATTTTTTATTACAAAAATTTGAAAAATTACAATTAAAAAAAGGCGCAGAGGTGTCACCTATGCGCACTGTGCGCAGAGGTGTCACCTATGCGCACTGTGCGCAGAGGCGAATCGTGCGCAGAGGCGATTTCGCCTCTGCGCACTCGGCGAAATCGCCTTTGCGCACCCGGCGCAGAGGCGATTTCGCCGCTGCCCCTCCACAATGCCCAGACCCAATTTTTCTCTACGCAGGTGAATCAGCCGCCGCCGCTGACGATGGCGGCCCTCGAGTCGACGACGATGGCGGCCCTCGATGACCCACGATGACGCCGCCGTCGCCAATCGGATCGAACGGATCAACGATGCTCTATAAGACGATGCCTTCGCCGATGACGACGTCCTCGCCGATGATGACGTCCTCGTCGATGAAGACACCCTTGATGACGCCGCCGCCGCCCTCGACGACGATCCACGATGACGCCGCCCGGATCCCCATGCCCTTGACGATGATGACGGCCCTCGACATCGACGACGACCGACGATGGCGGCCTCATCATCCCTCGACATCGACGACGACCGACGATGGCGGCCCTCGACATCGATGTCGATCCACGATGACGCCGCCCGGATCCCCGATGCCCTTGACGATGATGGCGGCCCTCGACATCGACGACGACTGACGATGGTGGCCCCATCGTCCCTCGACATCGACGACGACCGACGATGGCGGCCCTCGACATCGACGACGATCCACGATGACGCCGCCGCCCGGATCCCCGATGCCCTTGATGACGATGGCGGCCCTCGACATCGACGACGATCGACGATGGCGGCCCCATCATCTCTCGACATATCATCGGCCCCACCGTCCCTCGACATCGACGACGACCGACGATGGCGGCCCTCGACATCGACGACGACCGATGACGGTAGCCCTCGATGGCTCGACATCGACGATTGTGATTTGTGAGATTGGAGTTTAGGGTTTTATGTTATATATATGTAAAAAATGAACGGTTGAGATGGAATTTAATAAATATAATTATAATAAATTATTAATAAAAAATATTGTCGGGAATTCGAAGATCCGACGGGGCGAGGAGAGTTCACCCGCCCCGATCCCCGAAAGGGGGGCGGGGGCAGGTTGGCCCCCATCCCCACCCCCGCCAGGGAAAAAATCCCCGAATGCGGGGCCCCGAACAGGGAATCCCCGCGGGGCCCCGCGAGGGGCGGAGAATATTGCCATCCCTACTCCGATCTCATTGACCGGCCTTCATCTTCGATCCTGCCACAAATTCCCAGGGTGAGGGAAAATTAATTCTCCGCCCGTAGGCCCCGAAACCTCCATGGGATTCGATTTCTCAAATTTTTTTATTGAAAAATATAAAAAACAATTAGAAAATAATAAATAATTATATAATATATATAATATTCATACAATAATTATAATATCAATATTAGTAATTTATATCATAACACATACATAATATGAGCAATTTAACAAAATTATCGTAACACAATGTTATGAATATATCATTATTACAAATTGCACAACATAATCTTTAAATTTGGTTACAAGTTTGTCAACATCAAAATTTAAATTTGTCAACGAATACAAAAATGAGCACGTTGAATGGGACGTGTGTAGTAGTTCCTGTTACTGTGTTCATAACGCATATGGACACGGATAATATTTTAGGGGTCCAGCCCATTATAAAAATGGAAGAGATTTTTTTTAATCACTGTTTGAAGCTTTGCCGCGGCTGACTAACAAAAAAAAAACAAAATTTGAAAGAATTTTTAAACGTTGTCTTGATACTATAATCATAAATAATTTTTAATTATCATTCAAGAGTTTTCTCCATAAAATCCATGTGTCCTTTTTTTTGTATATTCTTATGTATCGTGATTGAATTAAATTATGTAATTCACATGTGAAGATAGTTGAATTTTTCAAAAAGTGATATTGTATGGAGGTTAATTAATAATGTCCTTCGTGTGAATTAAATGGATTAGAACTTTTTGTTAGAGTTGGTGAATACTTTAGGGCCCCTTGTTTCTCACACCGGATTCATCCACGTGAGCTTAGGGAAATCTGAGTATTACCCAATTAACAATATTGTTAGCGTACGAACGAAACGGGTTTTGGGCTTTTGTTTAGCCGGCCCGTGTGGTTCGGATTAGATTTTTTCTCTGTTTGTTTGAATTTTAAACCCCGTTTGGAGAGACTATTAATAGCCTAATTTCTGATGTAATCGTTGCGGCGACCCTAAACCTAAACGATATAGTGGAACCTCTTTGCAGGATGTAGTCCTCATCTCAAGGGTGAACCTGGGTAAATTCGTGTGTCTCTTCTATTTTTTTGCAATCTCTCTGCGATCTTCTCTCCTTGTTCTCAGATTTTCCCATCAATTGGTATCAGAGCACAGGTTGTTCGAGGAATTAGGGTTTATTCGAGATGTCAGGAGGATCGCGGATTGAGATAGAAAAATTTGATGGAACGCGATTTGATCTCTGAAAGATGAAGATGGAGGATCTTCTCTGTGATCGAGATCTTTGGACGGCAATCGAGAAGGAGAGGCCAGACAAAGAAGCGACGACGACTACAGATGCGGCGAAGGCTTCAGATACGACTTCCTCTAGTCAGACAGATCCAAAGGCGATCGAAGAGTGAGATCGGATTGATAGAAAGGCGAAGGGTTTGATTCGGCTTTGTCTCGCGGATTCAATTCTTACGAATGTGATGAGCGAACCTACAACCATAGATCTGTGGAGGAAGTTGAAATCTCTATATCAAAGTAAGTCGTTGGTTAACAAATTATTTCTGAGGAAGAAATTGTACAATCTTCGGATGCAGGAGGGTGACTCGTTTTCTACTCATCTTTATAATTTTAACACGGTGATCAATCAACTTGTATCAATCGGTGTTAAGTTTTAAGATGATGATAAGGCAATAACATTGCTCTGTTCGTTGTCGGATTCATGGGACAATCTGATTGTCGTGATTGGTGGCGAGGATAAAGAACTTTCGTATGAAAGTGTATGTGCTGCCTTGTTATCAGAGGAAATACGGAGAAAGAGATCGACAAGTTCTGGTAAAAAGGCGATGGCGGGCAGAGGAAGTCAACCAGAAAGGAATCAAAATCAGAGAGGGAGATCCAAATTTTGTGGACGTTCGAAAAGTAAGGATAAGAAGGTGCAATACTGAAGATGTCAAGAGTGGGGCCATCTGAAGCGAGATTGCAAAAACAAGCCGGTTCATAAGAAAGAAGCTGAGTCAACCTCGGACAAAAAAGAAGTTGAGGTAGGAGATATGTATGTGGCTTCTGCATATATGGTACAGTCAGATAAGGATGTCTGGCTCATCGATACTGGTGCTTCATATCACATGACACCTCATAGACACTGATTTTGTGAATATGAGGAGTATAATGGTGAGGATGTCATGCTCGGATATAACACTGCGGTTCAGATTATTGGACGTGGTATGATGAAGCTGAGGATGAATGATGGCATGGTGAAGACTCTACCAAATGTTATGCATATACCACTTATGAGCAGGAGTTTATTATCTGTTGGTACAATGGCAGATTCAGATGTTATATTCAGTTGCGATAATGATTCGTGCAAGATGGTCAGAGGGTCTATTGTGATTGCGCGAGTGGTTCGCTATGGCACATTGTACAAGTTGCTCGGAGAGAATATATTTGTGGGCTGCGGATTTATTTCTGAAGAGGCCAAAGAAGATGAAGACAACACATCTATGCTGTGGCATCAGATATTAGGCCATATCAGTGAGAAATGACTTTCAACCATAGCATCAAGTCAGATGGTAGAAGGAGTTCCGGATTATTCTGTGAACTTCGGGTTTTGTGAACATTGCCTCCATGAAAAACAGAACCGAGTCAATTTTCAACACATAGGTTCAAGAGCAACGAAGATTCTCGAACTAATCCATAATGATATTTTTGGACCAACTCCGACTCCATCTATTGGAGGGTCCAGGTACTATGTTTCTTTTATAGATGATTTTTCGAGATACAGTTGGATTTATTTTATCAAGAATAAATCAGATGTATTCGATAAGTTTCGAGAATTTAAAATTTTGGTGAAAAACCAATTGAGCTGCAAGATCAAAGTCATTCGTACAGATAATGGAGGTGAATTTTGTTCAGATAAGTTTGAACAGTTCTGCGTGGACAATGGTATTGCAAGGCAGAAGACAACTCCATATACACCTGAACAGAATGGAGTAGCTGAAAGGTTAAATCGGTCACTCATAGAGAAGGCCAGATATATGCTGAGTTAGGCTGAATTAGGGCAAGAATTCTGGGCAGAAGCTATAGCCACAGCAAACTACCTGAAGAACCGCTTATCAGGATCAGACGCCTTATGAGGCAATGTTTGAGAAGAAGCCAAATTCGTCTCATGTTCGGGTGTTCGGATGTGACGCATATGCTCATATACCCAAGGAAAAGCGGGGTAAGCTTGACAGTAAATCTGAGAAGAACATATTTGTCGGATACAAGGAAGGGGTCAATGGCTACAAACTGTGGAATCCAAAGTCAAGGACTATTGTTTATAGCAGGGATGTTGTTTTTCGTGAATCACGTTCCCAAGTTGAAGTTAAAAAAGGTGATGAACCTAAGAAAGTGGTAGTGATTGAAGAAGATTCTGATTCTGAAACTTCAGAGGTGGATGCACAAGATACTTCAGTTGAGTCTGTTACAGAACCGGATCAAGAGGATTCGGTTAATGAAGTTGAAGATGCAAATTCAGCTGAAGACCCAGATATTGGTACTACCATATCAGTTCTCAAAAGATCGACACGAGAAAGAAGAGCACCTTTGAGATACTCTCTTAGTGCTCTGAGTTCGTTTCATGCTTTGAGCATCATCGAAGAAGAACCTAGTTCTTTAAAAGATGCAAGGTCTATGGATGATGCAAATCAGTGGGAGCTTACTATGACAGATGAAATGCAGTCACTGGATAAGAATGAAACATGGAGCTTGTGTAAAATACCTAAGGATAGAAAGGAAATTGATTGCAAATGGGTGTTCAAGCGAAAGCTGAAACCGGATGGGTCTGTAGAGAAGTACAATGCGAGACTGATAGCTAAAGGGTACTCTCAGGTTGAGGGAATCGACTATTATTAGATTTTTCTTCCGTGGCGAAAATGACTTCAATCAGATTTATTCTATCTCTGACAGCAGCATATAATCTTGAAGTAGAGCAGATGGACGTGAAGACGACATTCCTTCATGGGGACTTGGAGGAAGAGATATATATGAGACAACCAGAAGGCTTTGAGGTTCAAGGTAAATTGAAGCTGGTGTGCAAATTGAAGAAGTCTCTGTATGGATTGAAGCAGTCGCCAAGGATGTGGTACCAGAAGTTTTATACGTACATGCTCGAACTCAAGTTTGTACGTTCAGATTTAGATCATTGTGTTTATGTGAAGAGAGTTGGAGATCAGTTTGTCATTCTTACACTGTATGTGGATGACATGTTGCTGATTGAAAACAGTATGTAGATGGTGAATTCAGTGAAAAGTTTGTTGGCCAAGAAGTTTGAGATGAAAGACTTGGGGCCAGCGAATTTTGTTTTGGGTATGCAGATTAGAAGTAATCGTCAGAAGCGAAAGTTGTGGCTAAGACATGAGAAGTACATAAAAGAAGTGTTGAAGAAATTTAACATGTCGGACTGCAAACCAGTGGGTACTCCTATGTCTGTAGGAACCAAACTTTCTACAGAGCAATGCCCGAAGACGGATGAAGAAGCCGAAGAGATGGACCGTGTGTCATATGCAAGTGCAGTGGGCAGCTTGATGTACGCCATGGTGTGCATGCATCCAGATATAGCCCAAGCAGTAGGAGTCTTGAGTCGATATATGTCTAACCCAGGCAGGGAACATTGAAATGCTATCAAGAGAATTTTCAGGTACCTTCGTAGAACTTCAGATTTTTCGTTGTGTTTTGAAGGTATAAGGAAAGGAAAGATGCTTGATATTATGGGCTATGTAGATGCTGATTGGGGTGGAGACATCGATAGTAGACGATCCACTAGCGGATATGTTTTTACATTATTTGGGGCTGTACTAAGTTGGATGAGCAAGAGACAAAGCGTGGTAGCACTTTTTTCTACAGAAGCAGAATATATGGCTCTTACTCATGCTGCAAAAGAGGCCATATGGCTACGACGGTTGTGCTTGGAGCTCGGATTTGAGCAAGGTGATATAGTGGTGAGATGTGATAATCAAGGTGCTATTCAGTTAGCTAAGAATCCCGCATTTCACTCACGCACAAAGCATATTGACATCCAATACCATTTTATTCGGGAAAAGGTGGAAAAGAAAGATATTCGGCTTGAAAAGGTTGATACAACAGAGAATAGTTCTGATTTTCTGACTAAAGCAGTTACAGGTGTAAAGTTTGAGTGGTGCTCTACTGCTGTCGGATTGAAGAAGAATGTTACTGGCAAGGCTCTAATTGGTGTGAAGTATCCACCAAGTGGGAGAATGTTAGAGTTGGTGAATACTTTAGGGCCCCTTGTTTCTCACACCGAGTTCGCTCACGTGAGCTTAGGGAATCTGAGTATTACCCAATTAACAATATTGCTGGCGTACGAACGAAAGGGGGGTTGGGGGCCCCGCCCTCCGACGATGGTCCCACTCGCCGGTGAGCGGGCGGGGGTTCGGGGGCAACACCCTCGAAATCTAGACGGGTTTTGGACTTTTGTTTAGCCGGCCCGTATGATTCGGATTAGGTTTTTTCTCTGTTTATTTGAATTTTAAACTCGGTTTGGAGAGGCTATTAATAGTCTAATTTCTGATGTAATCGTTGCGGCGGCTGTAAACCTAAATCATATAGTGGAACCTCTTTGCAGGACGTAGTCCTCATCTCAAGGGTGAACCTGGGTAAATTCGTGTGTCTCCTCTATTTTTCTGCAATCTCTCTGCGATCTTCTCTCTTTGTTCTCGGATTTTTCCATTACTTTTTAACGGGACAATTAAACTGATATCCAATAATTATTTCATTTGAAAAGTTAGGATTGACAATGTTTTTAATTTACTGCAATAACTGATTTGAGGTCATTGAATTAGGAAACAAAAAACCCCAGCAGAAAAAAAATGGCCAAAAGAAATTTGCCTAAGATGTTGTCGAAATGATTAGACAATTTATTAATGTATATATTTTTCATCACAAAAAGTAGATGCATAAGTTTTATGAATTCAATTGCAAGACTTATAAGGGAGAAATATTATTTGGAATAAAGCTTTTGTATTAAAAAATCGATGAACTTGAAGTTCTAAAATAAAAATATTAGTGTTGAACATTTGAGCGAATTTCATAAAATAGTAAATTAAGAATAATAAACATATTTTTTGGTGATAGAAATACGAGAATTAATATTCCTAACTTTCTATCAGATTCTCTAAAGCTTTGGTGATTGGCCTCTAATGGTCTTGTATTACATTATATGGTCAATTACATAATAATAAATCTTAACCGTTAAAAATAAAAAATCATAGGCTTCTAAGCTTCTTCCCCTGCAACACCCATGAAAATCTATGGCGACCTACGGTCCTTTGTTGGCATTGCGTATTCTCTTTTTTTTCACAATTTTAAGATCGGATAATTAAAACAAAGTCAAAGGTTCAGAGGATATTTCAAAAGGTGGAGGATTTTAAAAAATATCTTAGAAATAAAAAGTAAACGAATAAATCATTAAGTACATTTCTTTATTTAAAAGTGCATTAACAAAGTAATTAACTATGCTAAAAAAATGCAACATAATTTTAAGGGTGCACCTCTTTAGATAAATAATGTAAAGTTTCGGTTAAAAATCAAATTCTTGGTCGCCTGGGTGTTACGTAATCAATTCATTTTGGACATTAAATCTTGATTTTAAAGTTCGTATTCTATATGTTTTTTTCTTCCACTCTCGCAAGTTGAAGCGTTTTCTTTCTCTTTTATTTTTCTTTGCGCGTGAGCACTCAATAAAAAATTTGGGCGCATATCCTGCGAATTACTGGATTGATCAATAAATATGAAATTATATGTCAATTGGATTAATGTTTTGTGTTATAAATTGATGAAGAAAATGAGGTAGAACTTGGGAAAAACACTGACAAAAAAAATGAAACGCGTAGTGAACATATGAGCAGTTTTGAGTCAACTACAAAAAAAAAAAGACATAAAAAAAATCAAGGATCAAGATGTTGTGTGAACGTGTTTTTTTGGTCCAAATATGTGAGTTTTTGTTGGTCATACTTAAAAAAAAGGGATAATCAAGGAATCAAATTAGTGTTTGTGCTTTAGTGGATATGCCAAAGCTTGGGTGAGGTTTATATATGTCATCGAGATTCGAGAGAGACGACTTGTTAAGTCTCTCTCTCTCGTATATATATATATATTACTTCTTTTAAAAAAATAGTATCAGCATATTTTTATTAATAATCATCTGATTCATAATAAATTATTAATAAAAATTATCCAATTAATTAATTCATTATTCATCATTAATCAGGTGATGCTTAAACGTGCCGAGCAATTCCTTGACGCATCATAGCATCCGAGAGAGGGTCGTCTATGGGGCAGAGATTGACTTGCATGGAGTGGTTCGAATGGCGTACATGATCCAACGAGAGATCGAAATGCGGTGTGAAGAACTAAAGAAAGAGCCGGCGTGAGTTACAGAGTCATCTAAGCAGAGGTGGGAGGATCGTCGCCCAACTCGTAAAGACACAAGTCGCGATAATCACCTTTAACCCTACCAGAGGCCACAACGCGAGGCTCCCCATCCACCAGCACCTCACCAAGCTCAGGTGAAGTAAAGAGATAAGTTAGAAACATAAGATGAGTATAGAATGACACTAATCGATAACGAACATGACTTATAGCCTCAGCGACAGGCACTTGCACCGCAACCCCCACGACAACCACTGACACCTCAGCAACAGGGCACATCAAATTGCACCTTCTGCCTAAAGCCCCATTCTGGAGAGTGCCGTTGGAAGAATGATACATGTATCGGATGTGGCAAGACGGGGCACTTCGTCCAGGATTGTCCCACAAAGAATCGTAGAGGTGCGGGAGGAGTACCGAGACGTCTCTACACTGTTCAGGCAGAAGCGACTTCACAGGATAACGATGTTATCCGAGGTACTCTCTCTATTGCAGGCTTACCTATGTTTGTGCTTTTTGATTCGGGTGCTTCACACTCTTTTGAGGCATGTGCTTCCTCCTTTAGTATACCTATTAAGGGGATGGAACATAGAATGAACATAAAGACACCAATGAGGATTCCACACAGCAAGATACTTTCCCGAAGTACTAGTTGATGTGGATGGGAAGAACTTCTCTACTGATTTGATCATAATCCCCATGGTGGACTACGATGTCATCTTAGGTATGGACTGGTTGTCGTACCATGATGCATCAGTTATTTGTAAGTAAAAGAAAGTTGCCATCGGCAATCATGGCGAAAAAAAAGACGATGATCAGAGGAACATCGAAGTCGGACATCGGAATCATCTTGTCAGCCATGAAAGCGCATAAGCTACTATAGAAGGGTTGTAGAGGATACCTGGCTAGCGTAACCGTAGCCGATGGACCAACACCAGCTTTACAACAAGTCGACGTGGTTCGAGATTTTCCAGATCTCTTTCCAGCAGGGTTATCAAACTCGGCCCGACCCGGCTGGTCGGACCGGTGTCCGGCCAATAAAATGGGTCATGGTTCAGCCCAAACCCGGACTGCCCATTGACCCGTGTTGGACCGGTCAAACCCGGTCAAAACTCGAGTTTGATCGCTTGACCCATGGGGTTTTGATGACCCGACCGGTTCACCAAAAAAATTTTAACTTAACAAGAGGACTGGCCGGTTCATTTGAAAGAAAGTGGAAACCCTACCTTTTGGTGGCCATTTGCAACCCTGGCGGCCTGGTGCATACGCCGCTGATCCGACGATTGGCGTTCGACATTTGGGATTTGGCTTCGATCCAACGATGGCTGCCTTCGATCCACGTTCCAAGTCAGTCGATCTTGTCCCTTTCGTTGCCGGCTTGCCGATCTTTTCCCTTCTTTGCACGTTTCAATTTTCGACGAAGGCCGACCGACCAAGGCGGGGCAGACTAGCGACACCTTGGCCGGCCAAGGCATATCCTGACGACGTCTTGACCGGCCAGGGCGTCCATGCACTGCTCGGCCCTGGTCGGCCAAGGCGCCGCCAAGGCATGCCTTGGCCGGCAAAGGCGCCGCCAAGGCATGCCTTGGCCGGCAAAGGCGCCGCCAAGCGTCTAGGGCATGCCTTGGTGGCGCCAAGGTGCGTCTTGACCGGTCAGGGCCTCGGCCGCCAAGGCCTGGTGGCCCTTGGCAGCTAGGGCATGCCTTGGCAGCCACCAAGGCATGCCCTTGGCGCGTCAAGGCACGATTAGGGAGTGCGTTTATTAATTAATTTTTTATTAATTAATGTTATATATATAATTATATTTATTTATTATTTTTTAGAAAATGGCATCAGGAGGGAGTAGTTGTGATGAAACTCAAACACCTATTGGACAATCTCAAACACAATCTACAAATGATAGTACTACATTAGCTCCGCTAAGTTCTCAAGCAGTAAGATTAAAGGCGGATTCTACATGGGAGCATTGTCAGATTTGTTTTGATGCACAGGGAAAAAGATCATTGAAATGCTTGTATTGTGGAAAAATTTTGAAAGGTGGAGGAATATATAGAATGAAATTACATCTTGCTGAAAAAAAAGGAGAGGCATTGTCTTATCCTAAAGTGAGTTATGAAGTCAAGTATCGACTTGGAGAACATTTGAAATTTGTAGCTATATCAAAGAAACGAGCACATGAGGAAAATGAAGAAATAAATATTAGTGAGGAAGTTGACATAAGTGTACAAGAACAAGTTGCACTTGTCACAAGGAATCCAAAGGAAGTCAACGGGAAAGGAAAAGAAATAAGTGCAACTAGTTTTTTTGCTCCAAGAACTACTCCTAGTGCACAACCTTCAATTAGAAGTGTCTTTGTAGGTAAAGAAGTTATTCACCAAGCTGATTTAGCTGTTGCTAGGTTCTTCTATGATTGTTTCATTTCATTTAATTGTGCAAATTCAGTTTATTATCAGCCTATGATAGATGCTATTGCAGCTATTGGTCCAGGATATAAAGGTCCTAATTATCATGCAATTAGAACTAAACTACTATATGATATTAAGAAGAAAGTTGGCTTGTTAGTTGATACATTTAGAAATGCTTGGTCAGAAACTGGATGTACTATAATAGGAGATGGTTGGCAGAATCAGAAGAATAGACAACTCATCAATTTTCTTGTTTATTCTCCTAAAGAAATTTGTTTTGTTAAATCAATTGATACTTCTGACATTGTGAAGGATGCTACAACTCTTTGTAACTTATTTGCTGATTTGGTTGAATTTGTTGGACTAAGTAATGTTGTACATTTAGTTACAGATTGCTTCAAATTATAAAGCTGTTGACAGGTTGTTGAATGAGAAGTATCCATCCATTTATTGGTCTCCTTGTGCTAACATTATTTGAATTTAACCTTAGGAGATATTGAAAAAATGACTCTTGTGAACAGCTTAACTGGAAGGGAATCAAAGGTAACAAAGTTTGTTTATAATTATATTTTTTTGCTTGCTTGGTTAAGGAAAAGACCACAATGGACTGAAATATTGTGCCCTGGTCCAACTCGATTTGCAACAACCTTCATTGCATTGAAAAGCATCCATGATCACAAGATTGATTTGCAAGCTTTGGTGACAAGTTTAGATTTTACAAATTCAAGAGATTACAAAGATAAGAAAGCTAAAATTGTCATTGATATTGTGTTAGATAGTAGATTTTGGAATGATTGTGGCATTATTGTGCAAATTGTGGCTCATTTGGTACGCTTATTAAGAATTGTTAATGGAGATGATAGACCTTCCCTTGGTTATGTGTATGATGGTATATATAGAGCAAAGAGGGCAATCAAGAGTACTTTCATGCACAAGAAAACTTTGTACAAACCTTACACGAGAATAATCAAGCAACGATGGGATAACCAACTTCGGAAATATATTCATTGTGCTGCATATTTTTTGAATCCAGCTTTCTATTATGATAAAGATAACTTTTGCATCAAGCCAGAAGTTCAACAAGGATGGTTTGATGTATTGGATACAATTATTACAAGCCAAAAAATTGAAGTATTAAAACAAAGTTGATTGTATCAAGATAGATTGCAAAGTTTTGGTAAGCAACTTGATATTGCAACTGCTAAAGAGTTGAGACTCAGTGAGATTCATTTATATTTTACATTATGTTCTTACATTTAATTTTATATATTTAAGAATTACTTAACATTTTTTCTTTACGTAAATTTTATGATAGATCAATGGTGGCGTAGCTTTGGATTTAGTGCTATATTAGTATCACAATTGGCAATTCGTCTTTTAAGTCAAACTACATCATCTTCTGATTGTGAAAGAAATTGGAGTGTATTTGAAAGAATTCATTCAAAGAAAAGAAACAAGTTAGAACATCAAAGATTAAATGATCTCCGTATCTGACGAAAACCCTAGCGAATCGGCTTGTGTTGAAGCAACAATTGTACACCTTTCGTATGACCGAAGATACGTCGATCAAATCGTACATCAGTGAGTTCATTGCCCTAATTAATGATTTGAAGAACGTAGATGCGAAAGTTGATGATGAAGATCATGCCCTATCACTCCTTTATTCTCTGCCATCTTCATATAAAACTTTTAAAGAGACGATGATCTACGGTAGGGACAAACTCACGTTTGATAATGTTAAGGGCAGACTATTGAGCAAAGAAAAGTTGGATAACGAATTGGGATCAAGCAGTAAATCTGATGATCAAGCCTCAGGTCTGATCGCAAGAGGCAGACATCAGATGAGAAATCAAAATGTGCATTACAATTTGGGCTTGAAAAATAGGTTTGTGAAATGAAAATTTTATATGTTCATTTTTTCCTTTATAACTTTTTAATTTAGATTTGACAACTCTTATATGTTTATCATTGTTTCATTATTTTGTAGATACCTTATTAAACAAGAAGCACTTTTTGATCCTATTGATTATGAAAGTATAGACAAGATTGAATATTGGATTATGGAGGATGAAGAGAGCCCAATTCTTGATTATGATGAGTTGGAGAAGATGCTCTATAATGATTTGGAATGATCAAAACTTCATATGCAAGAAGGTAAATATATATTTTTTTTGTTTGAAAATTCAAAATATTGATTTGTAAGATGTTTATAATTGTCAAGTATGATTTTTAACTCATTTTGTTTATATTTTTTTGAAGATGATATGGAAGAAAACAATGTTGAGGATTTGGAAGTCAATTTGGATTCTTTTCTTCAAGATGAAGAGTGTTGAAGAAAAGTGTTTACTTTAATTTTGTTGCTTTGTGAAAGAATTATGAAATGAATTTGTGCTTGTGAACATTTATATGTTGTTATGGTACTTTGCATTTAATTCTTTAGTATTGTTATGTTATTATATGGATTAGTGTTATGTCATTATTATTAGTGATATAATATATGCTGAATTTATACATATTTTTATTAATTGTATTAATTTATTATACTTCGATCCGATCCGGTCCGATCGGTCCGACCTGACCCATTGAGCAATCCGGGTCGAAGGCCGGGTCTCCGGATTGCCACCGCGGAGGGAGATCGAATTTAGAATTGACGTGGCACTAGGGACGGCACCGATCTCCAAAGCTCCCTATCGAATGGCCCCGACGAAAATGCTAGAGCTAAAAAAATAAATATAGGAGTTACTCGACAAGGGGTTCATCCGACCTAGTGTCTCCCCTTGGGGTGCTCCGATTCTATTTGTAAAGAAAAAGGATGGATTGCTATGACTCTACATCGACTACCAGATGCTGAATAAAGTAACGATTAAGAACAAGTACCCGCTGCCCAGGATCGACGACTTGTTCGACCAGCTGTCTAAGGCTTTCGTATTTTCAAAGATCGACTTGAGAAGCGATTAGCATCAGCTAAGAGTTTCATAGGAAGATGTGCCCAAGACTACATTCAGAATGCGGTATGGCCACTATGAGTTTACGGTCATGCCCTTCGGACTGATGAATGCCCCTGCAGTGTTCATGGATCTAATGAACCGAGTATTCAAGCAACACCTAGATCCGCATATCGTACCCAAACGAGGTATAGCAGTGGACCCAACAAAGGTGAGACAGTGGCCAATTGGATCAGACCAAAGAACACGACGAAGATCCTCAGTTTTCTCGATCTAGCGGGCTACTATCGATGCTTTATTCGGGATTTCTCAAAATTGCGGCCCCGCTCACTCACCTGACTAGGAAGAATGAGAAATTCATCTGGACGGATAGGTGCGAGACCAGCTTCCAGGAGCTGAAGAACATGCTGACCTCTGCTCCGATTCTTACTCTTCCATTGGGGAGCGGAGGGTACACCATATTCAGTGATGCTTGTGGTACCGGCCTGGGATGTGTCCTGATGCAGCACGGAAATGTAGTCGCCTACGCCTCGAGAGAGCTGAAGAAACACGAGGTGAACTATCTGACACACGATTTGGAGTTAGCGACGATTGTGTTCGCGCTGAAGATATGGAAGCACTACCTATACGGTGAAGAGTTTCAGGTGTTTACCGACCACAAGAGTCTGAAATGCGTCTTCACCCAGAAGGATCTCAACATGCGACAAAGACGATGAATGAAGTTCCTCAAGGACTACGATTTCATGATACACTATCATCCCGATAAGGCGAACTCGGTAGCCGACACTCTTAGTCAGAAATGGAAAGCTTAACTAGCGTTCCTCTAGCTACGAAGGGACGAAATGATCGAGAAACTCAACCACTGGAATCCACGGGCTGTAGGACACAAAGCGATTTTGATGATCCACCAATTGCAACCAAGCCTCATCAGCAGAATCATCACTGCACAGATGGCTGACACCGAATATATGAAGATGTTCAAAAGATGTCAAGATGAACAAGAAGACCTTAAAGTCGGCAACGATGATGGAATTAGATATCAGAACTGCCTTTGGGTTTCGAATAATGCTATAGTCCAGCGAGAGGTGCTCAATGAAGATCACAAGTCGGAGTTTGCGATTCATCCGAGCAGCACCAAGATGTATAGAGACATCAAACACAATTTTTGGTGGCATGATATGAAAAGGGAGATTGCCGACTACGTCTCCAAATGCTTAGTATGTCAACAGGTGAAGGCTGAACACCAGCGACCGTACGGACTCATGAAGCCACTAGGAGTACCGGAATGGAAGTGGGAGAACATCACGATGGACTTCGTCTCAAGTCTGCCCAGGGCACAAAAGGGTCATGACGCCATTTGGGTCGTGATCGACAGGTTGACAAAGGCGGCCCATTTCATTCCGATCAAGTGGAAACAATCAGTGGAAAGTCTATTAGAAGTGTACGTACGAGAGATCATCCGACTTCATGGCATTCCAGTCTCGATCGTGTCGGACTGTGATCTCCGATTCACATCGAGATTTTGGAAGAGTCTGCAGAAGACTTTTGGCACCAGGTTGAGCTACAGTACGACCTTCCACCCGCAGACTGATGGACAGTCAGAGAGGACGATCTGGACACTAGAAGATATGCTCCGAGTCTGTGCTTTGGATTGGCATAGTAGTTGGGATGAGCATTTATCGTTGATCGAGTTCTCGTACAACAATAGTTTCCACTCCAGCATCGGCATGGCGCCTTTCGAAGCGATGTATGGAAGACCTTGCCGTTCGCAGCGATGTATGGAAGACCTTGCCGTTCGCTCGCGCATTGGGGCGAGGTCGGCGAGAGGATTGCGATGAGCGATGATCTAGCAGTCCGAGCTCAGAAGTACGTAGATACGGTGGATGTCATCCGGAAGAGGATGAAAGCCGCACAGTCATGATAAAAGAACTACGCCCACAAGAAACGATGAGAGTAGATTTTCGAGGCCCGAGACCAGGTGCTACTGAAGGTGTCTTCGATGAAGGGAGTGATGAGGTTCAGCAAATGAGGGAAGCTCAGCCCTCGGTTTGTTGGTCCCTTCGAGGTCCTCGAGTTGGTCAGCGATGCAGCTTGCAGATCAGCCCTACCTCCTTCTTACGAAAAAGTTCACAACATTTTTCATGTATCCATGCTCCGAAAGTACAAGCACGACGACGCCAACGTTGCGAGTTAATCGAAGAGCCGAATCAAAAAGAGGACCTGACCTATGTGGAGTACCCAACGAAGATCATGGACCGGAAGGTCCAATACAGGAAGGGCAAAGAAGTTCCTCTAGTCAAAGTCGCATGGAAGTACCACCACGGAAAGGATGCGATATGAGAACTAGAATCCGAGATGCGCAAGGAGTTTTCACACTTATTCGGTAAGCCCTATTCTTTACAGGATTCGGAGATGAATCCTTTTTCTATGGGTATTATATTCTAACGCCTCTCTGTTAAAAAAAATGAAGATGAAGAGAAACGGCCGAGCCTTTCCTCTTCTCCACCTGCTCTCCACTCCTCTCCCCTCTTCAATGGCCAGCAGTTCATGACATGGGGAGATCAAGGGACACATGCATCACCATAAAACCCCATGCTCTCTCCTTCTCACGTTTTCCCTTTCATCCCTCACTCACTCGCTCTCTGATCTTCCTCCGATGACACACACAAGCAGTGGCAGAGGGAGGCACTCCGGCAATGTTTTCTAGCGCAGACGACGTGGGAGAGAGAGCAGTGAACAGCAGCAACGAACTAAGGACGAACAACGCGCAGACGAACCATGAATTCGTAGGTATTAAGGTGTGTAGTTCAGGATCTATCTCATAGGTTAAGTTTCTGGACGAAAACGAAGCACGTTTCCAAAAATCTTACTCCATACGACCTTGATCGATCTTTGAATTGAAAGAAATGTCCATCGTGAAGGGAAAATTAAGCGAGCCCTCGGCAATGCACTTCCTCATGGGTTACCATTTGTTCTATCTAGATGGAAGTTTCTCCCTTACAGATATTTTCTCTTGATACGAGGTCATCTCAGCCCGATGGGGCTGGCCATGGCACTGATCACCCACTAGCCCACAATGATCTACATAGTAGCACTACGAGTGCAGGCAATGGTATTACCATAAGAGAATGAAGAGCTCTTCGAATGAGAAAGAAAGAATGAATGAATACAACAACAACAACAACAACAACAAAGCCTTATCCCACTAGGTGAGGTCGGCTACATGGATCATACGATGTCATTCCGCTCTATCCCAAAGAAAGAACGAATGAATAAACGAAAGAAATGAAAGGGAAGAAAAGAAAGAGGCACTAATTGTATTATGCTCACTTTTTATTTTTCTACATTTCATCATATGATCTCTTCATGCTTACATCTGATAGAACTGATCTATGATTTATATGAACTTACACTTAGCGTTATGCTAATGGTTGAGCTTGCTCCCTTGTGTGATCCCCATAGGTAAATGATGGTTGCTCGTGACGTGATGGTAAGTGCACGACGACTTCGCTCTGGGTGGCAAGTGCATATGTTTATGGTCATGTCTAGTATGAGTCATGTGTTTATCCATTATATTAAGTGGTACATTTACTTGAATGAGTCTTGTCAGGTTATGGTCGACCGTAGGTGTTTTTATGTCTAGTACTCATACTTTTATCTTTGCTCATTCAGATTAAGACCATGGGATGTTATTTTTTATTTCTGCACTATGTTTTCTTATCGAGATGGTTTGACGTACTTTATCCCTTTTTGCTTCCGCATTCTCCCCCTTATTGTTGTATTATCTCATCCGCTTACGTGTCACTTTCTTAATCATTTGGGTCAACAAAAAAGTCGATGTAAAGAAAAAAAGGGTAGCGCACGAGAGGAGATCGCGCCACGTGGCGGGTCGAATTTCGGAGCGTTACACTATATGTGTTGTATAGGTAAGGATATAGTGTAGTAATAAAATAAATTTACATCCTAAATAAAATATTAGTCATCATGAGAAATAATAAATAATTAGACGCAAATTACTAGCTTTTTGAAAGCTAACTTTAATGGTCATATTAGATGTGCCAAAAATAGCAAAGGCCATTCACTTCACTCGTAATTCTTTTAATCGAGAGGCAATAGAAAAAAAAAGATATTCCATATTACATGGTTACATTCCTCGTCTCTTCATTTTCTCTTTGAAGTGCGTGCACCAAACATGGATTCCTTTGGTTCCTCAAGTAAATTACACGGATTAGTGCTCATCATACTATAGTAAGTCATTTATTGCAATAGGTGCTGTTGTGAGTTTAAGTGTCTTAAAAAAAATTGACTTTCCCTGCGTGTGTAACATTTAAGGGTAATCTTTCTCACATTTCAAAGTGTGAAGACGAGCATTGTTCAATGCAATGTTCCAAGTATAATGCTCTGTTCAATCACTATAGAGACTGCCGTAGTAGCACTTGTAACGTGTGTGTGCCTGTCAAAGAGAAATTGAAACAGCTTTCATGTGTCACTAAATCAAAGACAACTTTCCCCACTGCTCATGTAACCGAATTTGAGCAGCCGGTACCAAAACGTGTTAAAATGGATCATCCTGCAGTCAATAATGTTGCCAGAAAAGAAGCCTTTCAGGTATCTGTACCAATGTTGACCTGTACACATCCTCCTTTGGAAGCCATGTCTCAAGACGGTCAAGAGGATATTATGTTAATGGAGGCAGAAACTGATAATGGGAAGCAAATTACACAGCAGCCTGCCAATTCATCTTTCAAAGTAATTGCAGATACATGTGAGGCAACATTTGATGCCAAAGTTGGAACTAGTGAACAGCGTGGTGTTGATCCTTTAAAGCTCGCTCACGTTTCTGAAAATTCTACGCAAGCAAACTTGTCGGTCAGTCGATCCCCTAAGGCTGGGCTAGATGCCAAATGTAAGTCTGATTTCTCAGCAGCACTGAATGTGACTTCAACAAAAATGTCTAAGCTAAAGACAAAAGCTCTTTCCCTCATTGATGCATTCACCCTTGAAAAGATTAGGGATCATATTAGAAGTCTCAAGAATTCTTTTGACCAAGTAGTTAATATCCTGAATCAAGTTCTCTTATGATTTCTCTCTATTCACACCCTAAAGAACTCCTGTCACCGTTTATGTTGTTTCTTTCTAACTTCGGAGTTTGTGAAATTCTGCTTAGCCAAGAATAGTTAAGGAAACGTTGTGCCTCCACCCAACAGCGCATCTGGCCATCCGCGTATTGACAACTGACACACAAGTCACAAGTGACTTTAGTGGCATTGATGCAGTTAGGCCTGAGCAAAACTGGGACTGAGTCCGAGTCTACGCAGACCCGGTCCCGACCCGAATTACGCCGGGTCCAAAATTTTTCGACCCGGTACCGGATCCGAACTCGGCCGGATTCGGTACCGGGTCAGACCCGACAATCCGGGAATTGGTCGAATTTTGCGGCCGGGAATAGTTTTGGCGGTCGAGAATCGCTTTGAGACCGAGGGGACGAGGGGGAGGGCCTAGCACCCGGATCGGCCGCCAATGGCCAGATCTGGCACCTGACGGCCGATCTGGCCACTAGGCACCGGGTTCCGGCACATGGCGGCCGGATCCGGCCACCAGGCGCCGGGATCTGGCGCCTGACGGCCGATCCGGCCGCCAGGCGCCGCGATCTGACGCCTGACGGCCGATCCGGCCGCCATGTGCCGGATCAGCCACTAGGCGCCGGGATCCAGAGAGGGGAGGGTGGTTGGAGTCGCCGCCGACGTGATAGACATAGAGAGGGATAGCCGAAGAGCGAGAGCCGGAGAGGGTGAGAGACGAAGAGAGATGGGAGAGAGAAGAAGTCGGTGTGAAATGAAATATGCAATGTGGTGAGATGGGTTTATATATTATTAATCCGGGCCGGGTTCGAGTTGGGTATTTGGACTATGAACCCGGTCCTGATCCGATACTGGCGGGTTTTTCAATATTTGGACCCGGATTAAATTTGGACCGAGTTATTTTTCCGATTTTTCGAGTCGGACCGGGCCAGGTCGACCGGGTCGACCCGGCCAGTGCTCAGCCCTAGATGCAGTGCTTTCACTGGAGTGACGTCGCATTTGGTGGCGAGAAGGGGAACTGGACACGAGTGAGAGTGCAGGGATTGTGTTCCCGAGGGCGAAGAGCTTGGTTTGCATCCACGTATCTATTGTTGTGGATAGCAAGTTCCTCCTTATAAATTCTTAAGGTTGCGTTTGGTACGGGAACATTAGTTCTCGAGAACTAATTGATTTGATAGAAAAGTTGGTTGGTGTTTGGATGAAAAAGTGTAATGATGAGGATTTAGAAAGTTGATGTGATGGATAAGTTTTAATGGGTGTTTGGATAAAAAAAGGAGAACTAAGAATATAATTTATTATTTTATGAGGTGTAAAATTATAGTAAATAAGAATATGTTATTAATATTATAATTTACGTAAATCATTATATTATTAATATTATTTTTATTTATTTTGATTAAACCTTTTAAATATTATTAATATTATAATTTACGTATATTTTAAGATCTAAATATAATACAATTTTTTTAAAAAATAATTGAATAGTTTAATTAATAAAATATTTATTAATTGTTAGAGCTAATTATTTTATAATTTTTAATTAATAACATTTAATAAATTATGTTATAATAATGTATTAATTTATTCTATATTATATATGCATACATTATAAAACAATTAAAAAATAAACGAAATTAAAAAAAGTCAAAGAATGCGGCGCAAGTTAAAAAAAATGTTCTTGCCTTCGGCAAGAACTTTCCAATAACATTTGACGAGAACTTTTCGTAAAAAGTTCTCGTCAAATGTCACGTGACGATGTTCTCATCACATGCTGCGTTTGACAGAACAATCGGAACAAATCAAATGTTCTTTTCATTTTCCAAATGGATACTATATTGAATTGGCGATGACAATAGATGCAGAGAGGTAGAAAAGAATGCAGATAGAGAAACGTTACTTATTAAGAAATGTAGGAGAGAAAATGATAATAATGATAGAGAGAAAATTATCAATCGAGAGAGGACAGAGAATGATGATATTGAATTGGTGGTGATAATGAATGCAGAGAGTACTTCTTAATAATGTAGGAGATATAATGGTAATAATGGTAGAGAGAAAATTATTAATAGGAGAGAGAATGATGGAAGGGATACACTTATGTAATGAAGGAAAGTGAGAGATATAGTTAAAATAGCATCTAAAAATTTGGGAAAAAAAAGGCTAAATGAGTGTGAAACTATTAGATAATCATTAAATCACATGGACAGTTTTCGGTACTCATAAAAATTACATAAAAAGTTGTTGAGAGTTATGAATTGATTAAATAATTAGAGGAAAGTTACATGATAAAGAGGGATAGATTAAATAATTGGAAGTTACAATATGCATAAAATTAAAATGTCTAGAAAATTCACAACACTTGAAAACAAAAGATATAGTCAAATCATGCAATGTCAAACTTCTCAATGCATTAATTATATATAAAAAATGATACATCATCCTAAAACTTTGGCCTAATAATACTCCTAACACTCATATTTTTAATTTACCATATATGCCATTGTAGCATTGCTCGATATATATATATATATATATATCTTTATCTCTGACTTGATTGCATGCACTGCACAGTTTACTTTTGGGTTAGTTTCTTAAGCATTGCAGTTATGCACTATACAGAGAAGAAACTATAAGCTTTTCACTTGGCTTATTAAAAGTGAATTCGGCCTGATTTGACAATTTATCTTATATTTATATAAAGCTCATCTTTCACCGGCAGTTTCAAAATAATCCAAGCTCAGAATTGTTGATTATTTTTTTTGTCCTTTTTTTGTCGTTCTATCTATTTTATTCCTCAGTTTTTATACAAAGTAGTCAATTTTTTTCTTCTCATGCTTTCTCCGGACAATAAATTTTGCTCTCTTCTTTGTTTCCTTGATTAGATGTGGAATTGAAGAGGCATGGAGCTGAACGCGCTCATTAAGGCGCAGGTCGCGATCTTCATTATGATTTATCTTTTTTTCTCCATTTTAAAAATTTTTATACATTTTAGTTTTTTCAAGTGGAGCTTTTAGTGGAGCAAACGTTCGAAGTTTGTGCATAGAGCAGTTAATTACTTTTATTTACTTGAATGTTCTTTCATTTACTTGAACGTGCGGCCCTCCGCCCTCCAAACAACTTCAATTTTTTCGAAAGATCGCTTAAAAGGAGGAAACATGCGTCAACCTCCATACCAACCCATCGACGTGTTCTTGAGCTGAGGAAGCAGTGCTTCGGTGAGCAGCTCCTGATGATGGAGGAGAGGAGATGATGTCCCTCTGCGGTGAGTTCCTGAACGCAAGCACAGCAACACCTCGATCGCGCTGAACTGTATCATGACGAGAGTAGTGAAGCACCAGGACGTGCAGAGGAAGTCACGGGGGAGATCCATTTCGTGATTAAGTTCTAATCCTAACTATTACCTTCTTTCATTATGTTTAACAATTTTATAAATAAAATTAACAAAACCTCCTCCCTTACTTATCTTGCGTTATTTGCCAATACACACAAAAAATGCATATATATATATATATATATATTCATCAAAGTTAAATAAACAGTTATAAAATATATCATTCACATATTATCATTATAATTTTTCTTTCACTAACCACCTCACATATAACAACACTCCACAAGATCAAGTTTTAAACAACTTTACAAAAATTTTCTCACAAACTAAATTACAACATACAGATTATCTATTACATGCATTTCTCAAAGACAAAAATGAAGGAAAAATAAAATTGCTCCAACGGTTCGACCTCTTCTATATGCATCAAAAGCAAGCTTCGAGTCGAATCAACTTGAGAACTTAGAATTATCTGAAAAATTCAACAAGAGTAATGTGAGCAACAATCATTTGCTCAATTAGTGGAATAAAAGTACAACATAAAAGAACAATATGAGTGCATATAATATTTAAATAATCATATTTCTTTCATATGATAAAATATTTAAAGCATAACTCATATCACATAACTTTCCAAATCATATGAACTTTTATATAAATATAAATTATTCAAGATATCATTATATTCACAATTAAACTCCACACATATGTTATTGCACATATTCATCATGAGTCAATAAGTATCCCTCTATGGTCATAGTTAAGCAGAGCTTCATAATCAAGAGTATCAAATACACAGAGCAAATCATGGGTCAATACGTATCCCTCTATGATTGTGTGTCATACTTAAGCAGAGTTTCACAATCAAGAGTCTCAGATATACAGAGCAAATCGTGGATCAATACGTATCCCAATCATGATTGTGTATCACTCAATCATAATTCTCATATATGCAAAGCAATCATGGGTCAATACGTGCACGCAGAGCAGTCCTTAAAGGGCAAAGACACCCGATATATGCCCCAAAGGCTTCATGTATGTCAAATGCGGTCCCAAAGACTTTTTTCAAAACTAATGAACACACGAAGTTTAACAATATCAAAATACACATGTCATAATCTCATATCATTATCAAATAAAACTTATTTTAACTTCATAAGCATTGTTCTCTGAAAATATTTTCATGTAAAAGATTGTTCCATCTCATGTAAAATCATTGAAACATATCATAAATACTTTTCATAGTTCAATATATGTTTCAATAATAATAATACTAATAATCTTTGCTTGAAGTAATATTATAAATAAAAGAACTAACATATAATATTTTGCTATGTTATAAATTTACCTACTCACAATTTTATCCTTCAATGAGGTTTATTAGATTTCCTCCCTTTCACTTGCAACTCGATGTTTTCCTATAAGTAATAATGCCTTTTTACTTATCAATCACTAATAAGATAATATAAAATGCATGCTCATGACGCATGAATGTTTATGCACCTTAAAATGCCTATAATTTTTTCTAATATCAATTTCTAACTTCAGGTATTTTTGTTCATAGGCTATTTCACAATTGGAACTTCTCAATTCTTCATAGTTTAACTAGGTGCTGTCTCAGAATTTTAGATTGAGTACTTATCAATAAATAATTCATAACTTCTTAACCACATAGACAAATCTCATGATTCTGGATAAATTAGAAACTAAACTTACTAAGGTTTCCAACCCCCAAATATCATTAACTAAATCCAAGTGAGTAATTCATAACACTCAAGAAATCTGATCTAAGATTTGTGTCCTGATAAATTGTATGTCATTGAATGATTAATTTATATCTTTAACAATACGTATCCATTTGATGAGATCCTAATTTGCCTAGAGTGTTTGGGCATAAAATTGTAGAATTTAACTCTTCGTATGCCCTTATAACAAAAATAGTTAATTAGGGTTGTGATCTGTCCATGACTTGGAATCTGACAAAAGAATCACTATGAAATGCAAAATTAATTTCTCCCAAAATACAAGTCCAAATAGGATGATTCCACCTCTCGCCGAACTTTTAAAATGTCTAATTAATCATATACAAATTCTAAACACTAATTCATTATATTCGAACTGTGCCCTAATTTACAAATTGAACATGTATAAGTAATTTGCATGGTTCGATAATCACGAAGGAATGATCCTCTCAATCAAAAGAATAGTTTTCAGATCAAAGCTCACATTGAACAGCCGATGTTTCGATTTTTCCCCAGGTCATTTCGCTCGACTTCCGCCTTTGGTAAATTTTTTATGATGAAAGGATAATGTTAAGTGCCTTAGATATTTTTTCAAAAGTTTCTCACGACATAAGGCGGTTTGAAAAAATATCCCTTTAAGCACCTGTTCACCTATGTACTTCAACTACTTGGAACTTAAGTGATGGTCAATCACATTTTTTTTATCATAATTAAGTGTTTTAATCCTAATTAAACTTATTTAATCTTATTTAAATATATATTATAATATTTATAAATTTTACAATTTATTCCTAATAATCTTATATAATTACTTTGTAAAATTTATCGATAATTAAGTAGTTATTATGCTCTAATCAAAATATTAATTACTATATACAACTATCATTAAATGAATATTCAAAGTAACTTAATATGTTAATTAAATACATGATTATATAAAAATGATATTTGTAGAGCACGCCCGTGACATCGATTGGCCCTGGAAGATCTACGATGGTACCCGTCGGAGCACTTCTTGCTTCCGCACGCGGTACCGAGGACGCGAACCTAGACGGATACCTGATACTTAGGGGCGCGACATTGAATGTGATGGTTGCTGTAGTGGCCCGTGACGGGGAGGTGTGGAAGGACCCGCTTAGAGGCTCAACCCTAGGGAATCCGTCGACGGAGCCGACGTGACCGGGACCAGGGAGATCAAGATGATGGCATCGGCGCAGCCTGCGGATTTGCCCATGGCTGGAGTACTTCATGGCCAACCTGGTGAAGGAGTTCAAGTGGAAGGCGGCGGTGGACATGACCGAAAAGCCCGAGTTCACACTCGTGATGAAGAATCTGCTGCACGCCCGCATGACGCGGCAGGCGTAGCATCCTCTCTCATACTCTACTGTAATAAGAGCTTTCCTTTTGGTAATTAGATCGTCCTTCAAATTCATTACGAAAACACCAAGATTGTCTAAACTCCAAAATGCATGAGCCAACTGTTGAAAGGCTGAAGGTAAGTTTTGTCAAAAGCGGAGTGGGCGTCTATATGGGGAGACAAACCTACACCACATGGGTTTTCATTAACCTGAGAAAAACATATTTGATTTATATCAGATCCAGCTACCATTCAACAGAAGACCAAATAACAGGAAGCGGCAGAAAGTTAATTATAAGGAGATCACTCCTTTATTTTTCAGAAAAGAAAATATAGTGACTAAGACTAAAAGATGCTAAAGATGCTAACTCAACCCAATCCATAATAGCAGAAAGTGTGGATGACCTAAAACAAATATCTCATTATTAGGAGGTTCATGTACTCGGAAAAACCATGTTAAGATACGAAACAATGGTAAAAGGTGCATACTGTCAACTGATCCACTTCTTTGCTTTCAAAACCATCTGAGCCCGGGAAACGTACGATTTTGTTTAGACCGTGGGAAACAAAGGATGGAAGTTTCCCCAAGAACTTATTTGAATCAACTTTCCTTACCTACAGAAGTAAGATGACATATCCAGAATTATTGAGATTATAAGATGCATGAATAATATAGTCTCCAACTTCTATGGACAAAACGTCCACATGTAGTTCGTTCAGTTTACACTCCACATTCAGAAAATGGGCAGGTATTCTTGAGAAGGTCTGACAGCAAAGTGCATATCAAGACAAGCAATCAACAAAAGTTTCATAGGTAAATAAGCTTCACCATCAAATGTCAAGAAACTGGATGCTTAACCCAATTTATAAGCAGAAAAAGCGAGCAGGCATTGTAAAGTAGCATACTTGGTATAAAAACTCATAATCATAATGTTGAACCCTCCTCTTTTCCCAAGCACGTGCTACGAAGTGCCGAGCCACGAAGTGGGAAGCGATTTTGCAGGCTTAATGATTGCAAGATTTCGACGAGGACGTTCTCCGGTTGTCCGGCAGAAGGGTCGACCAGGTGCCCTCTCTTCGCTTAGGCTTAGATGCAAGATTTGTTTGTGCATCTAATCCAAGTATATAATAATACATTAGGCATAATTTTTAAAATGATCCAAAGTTGATACATCTTATCTAATTATCTAACATTATGTACCCCTTTGTTTTGAGATATATAAGTTAATTTAATAAAATATTTATAAATTAGTTAAATTTGCATGAAGCAAATGAGTTCCCTATATAATCTAATAATTCTAAGGATGAATGTCAAGATGGTAAATATCTTTCATTGTCTCCTTACGCACCATTTCTATTTATCTTTTGTTTATCAAATTTTTAGAATTTTTCATCCAATTCATAACTTATAATTTAATTAATATATTCTCGGTAATCATTAATTAGTTCACCACACTATCTCATTAATATATATCATACATGAATTTGACTTAAAAGATTGAAACGTTATATTTTGACATTAAATATTCCTATAGAACATCATATGACTTCAAAGACTTCACAAGACCCACTACTACATAACCAATATTAATGACATTTATTATGCAAATACAACATACATAAACTTAAATGATAATTTAAAGAAGATGAAAAGATAAGAAGAGTATGAGTAGATAAAAATCTTACAAAGAAGGTTAAAAGTCTCATTCGCATGAGAGTAAAAAAAATGATTGAACCAATACAAGTCCAAACAACTTGAATACAGACTTTCATTTCAATGTCTTCTAGCAAGACCTTTTAGTGGGGAGATTTATTATCTTCTTTTCGGTAAGAAGATAACTCTTCTTCTGTTTTTTTTTTTCAAGATTCTCCATACTCTGGTTATCATCATTATGAGAATTAAAGGGATAGAAAATTGTATTGGAAGTTTTTATGGTGATTAAGCAATGATAATGTTTATTTTACATGTTTATGTGATTAAAGAAATAATATGTTTAAGTGTGGTCTCTTTTTTTGTTCCTATATTTTTTTATTTGTTATTTTCGATTTTATCATATAATTATTTTCAGTGTTGTTTCAATGTTTCTAAAAAAAAGGAATCGATATGCTAACTCATAAATTACGTCATTTTTTCTACATTAGTTCAACAAAAAAGGGAATGAAGTCATACAAATTAAACCTATCTCAATACAAAATATGTTAAAAAAAAGGTAATTAAGCACCAACCGTATAGCTAATTTGATCACATGATTGATTATTGATCCAATAATAGTTAAAATAAGTTTTTCAATAGTATATATTTAAATAGTCATTAAATCCAATTGGAATTATTTATATTAATTGTTTTAATGGCTTTAGTACATTATTGGAGAAATTTAATTTTCTTCTCTGTTTTTCTTTTATTTATTTAATTATATAAAAGATAATTTTCTTCATCTTAAAATTGTCCATTTTCGTATATAATCATATGTCGAAAGGCATCCTTCTTTCAAGTTTATGAATTATTTTTGCATAATATTTTTTTAATTTTTTTCTCTCTTGACATAATAATGCTAACATCATGACTTTTATTCCAATATTTTTTGTGTCAACATTTAATTTATTTTCATCAATGAGAAATCATTATAATTAATCACCTCTTGACTTCTAAGGTTGTTTTCATAAATATATGATCCAAAGAAATTAATCATCACTAATATTGGACGAATGTTAATTCATTGAGAGATATATAGTTGTTTTCATAAAAAATAATCATCTTACGTGCATATTCTTAGATGTTGAATGTACTTATTTTTACTTGCGTAGTGCTTGAAATTTTTTAACTTTTGGTGACAAGTTATTTATCATTCTATTGAATATCATAAATATTGTTAGAGTAAAAGAAATTGAAAACAAAATTGACACCATTCTTTAACAATTATAATGTATGTTATAAGATTAAAAGTAATGTTAAAAACAATCATTCACTTGCGCGAAGCGCAAGAATATACCCTTGTTACTGCATCATTGTATTACCGGAGGTAATAATTTTTTACAGAAAAGCCAACTATTACATCTTGCTATCCTATTTGTTAGAGTAACAAAGTTCTGAACAATGGACACACAAATCCCATGGCATTCACCCTCCTGCCATACCCGCTGTAAAAAAAAAAAAGATTTTCAAATTCAGTGCTTGTGTATCATCAATGTAAGCTTGATTTTCAAGTGTCCATCACGAAATAGCCATGCGTTTTGCCGGAGTGACGCAATAACAACATGTTCCAACAGTTGATAATGATTCCATTAGTGAATAGTAATTTAATTAATAAATAGTAGTGGGCGACTTATAAGTGATGATAATAATTGGATTTTAATGTTTCAACTATTGAATTTAATAAAAAAAAAATTTGAACTATAATTTATTTTCTTTTTAACTCCTAATTTAAAACCCTAACACTCATCCCATCAAACTTTTCATTAATTCTTTTATCAATTATGAAATTACCTCATGGTTACCGCTCTTAAGTCTTAACTACCTATGCTATAATTCAAAATTTTAATAAAACTATTTAAAAAATTAAACAGCAAAAATATAGTGACAACTCAACTCCACCATTCCGGCGGTGGGGATTCTCATGATGTCCATTTTTTTTTTCCCTTAAGTCGAGCTCTAAATTTCTTTTTCCCCTCTTTCCCTATTTCCTTCCTATTTCCTTGTCGCTTCCTGCTGCCCATGCCCTCATTTCGTTGTCTCCTTGTTCGACTATTGCTGCCTCCCTATTGCTCAACAGTTGATGCGAGTGCTGCTATTGCCTTGTTGCCTCTTCTGCCATCACAATTCCACCATGTCATACATATACATGGGCCTCCTTACTTGATTAATTTGTTATAATGCTGAGATTATCATGATGTTATTATTATGAGATTTTGATATTTTATTTCAGTGATGAAAAAGAGACAAAAGCCTTTATAATGCTAAGATGTTGCATTGTCCTGTTCATTTTCTATTAATAAATTTTTAAGAAAATGTAATTATTATTTGTTTACTATTAGTAGTTAAAGGT
Organism: Pontederia crassipes; assembly: GCA_030549335.1. Taxonomy (NCBI): domain Eukaryota; kingdom Viridiplantae; phylum Streptophyta; class Magnoliopsida; order Commelinales; family Pontederiaceae; genus Pontederia; species Pontederia crassipes. Next base: position 7,515,617 of record CM060188.1, on the reverse strand, counting down.
TGTTTTTTTTTTTTGTTTTACATCTCATCAGAACGTTGTATGTTCATATGTGTTTACTATCACCAAGACAAGTATAAATGTTTAATAGAATTATTTTTGTTTGATTGCAGTAACCTTTTATAAAGCGCCAAGATGAATCTCTCACATGTATTTAAAATATTCTTTTATGAAGATGCCTTGTTCTACTTGACAGAATAATTAATTTGATGTTTTTTTTTATTTTTTATGTAGTGAATGACCCTTTATTATTTACCATTAACATTCACTATAATGGTGAAAAGGGAGAGTATGGCTATCATAACGGAGATGTGGAGAAAGTCTTCAATTGTGATGAGGATACGATGTCATTTATAGAGGTGGAACATATAGTTAATGCGCTTAACATCCAAGGATCTGTACGCTATCGATCACTAATTGATCATACTAAATTTCTGTTTGAATTCATCTTAATCTATGTGCATATAAGTTCTGAAATCTTCATATTTTGGTAATTATGCTTAATCTATATGCATTTATTTTCTCGGCATAGCATTATTTCATATTTGCATATTTGAGCTGGATAATATACTAATTTAGTTTTTATTTGTCTAATTTCATTTGAAAAATTTGATGGTTGTTATTCATATTACTGTAGAATTCAAATTCAACATAAAAGACAAACATTCCTACTGGGAAAAGGAGGAGGGGACCATAGACAGATACCAAAAAGCATGCAGAGAGAAATCTTTCTCAAAGAATAGGGGACCAGAGTACAGATGACAAAATTAAATGGAATGAAAGATTATGATAAGAATCAAATTGTGATGATAATGTCACATAAAAGAGAGATGTGGAAAAGGAATGAGGGGCTCTTCTCCTCCTCTTATGGCCATTTGGCTGGAGGCTAGGTTCTTGCCAGAGGCTGTTGTTTGGAGCAGATTCAGTACAAGAAAACTGACGATTAGCGACGTAAAATAGCGTCCCCATTGCTAGTGACGCTACGTCGATGGTACGAGCGTCATTATAGCATCTCCATTGAGTCACAAAAAGAAGACGCTACTTGCCTCTCAATAACGTCACATTAATATTTTCGTAGCGTTTCACGAAGTAGACGTTAAAAATGGCATCATAGAGATGCCAATTAGCCGCCATTACTTCGCGCAATGGGGCAAAAAAGCATTGCAAAACTTAGCGTTGTGGTAGCGTCGACAACGTTCGATGGGAACTTAGTATCAGATTGAGACGTTTTTCCGATGCAAGCGAAGATGCTACTTGGTATCACAAATGATGCGACTCTATGTAGACATCCATATAAAAATATATTTCTATAATTGCCTACACATATAACACATACAACGCTTAATTGACACTATTTTAATACTACTTGGCGTCTCATAACTATATATGTTTGATAAACATATATATTAATTAAGAAATAGATTAATTATACACTATCTATATTTATATAATTGTATATATGTTAACTATTTTCACTCAACCCTATATACTTTAATATATATTATATGTGTACCTTCAACATATATATGTATTCCTACATAATTACTTATATATGCCTATCATATGTGTGTTCCTAAATGTATATTTGTTACGTAGAACATATATGTTACTTATGCATATAATATATATCATATCTTAATTATACATATATTATTTTTATATTCTTAATCATAGAATTATGATGGTTAAATTAAGTGACATGATTTGTTACAAAATATCCCATTTTAGCGCTTTCGTGGAGACTCAATAGCATCGATAGAGCGCCACAATAGAGTCAGAATCATAGTCGACGCTATAAAGGCAGTATTGGCGTCTCCCTAACGTCGCAACGTTGAGACGCTAAGATGATTGAGATGCTACTGCGATGCTAGCATTGCCGCTAATAAATTTTATTGACTCAATAGCATCTTTATTACGCCGCAGTAGGGCACATATTGACATATAAATACACATATATACTTATACTTATATATGACACGTACATATATACATATTATTATCACTTAATTTCGCACATATAAATATATACATACACATATATGCTTTTAATACATATACATATACACTTTATTTTCACTTAATCTCGCACATATATAGTCATATGCATACACATATATACTTATAATACATATAATTATACACATTGTTGTGACTTAATCTCGCACATATAGACATATACATACACATATATTAGATATACACATACACAGTTTTGTCATATAAAGCTATTTCAATATAATGTTAATATAATATAAAGTTATTGTTGGATCCCAAAGGACACCAAGAGGAGGGGGATTAATTAATGTTCAAAAACCAAACTTATCGATTTAACAAAATACATCGCGGAAGCTTAAAACCGATTCTTTAAATCTTTTAAAATCAATACAACTCATATCACATTAAATACAATATGAGAGGGAGGGAGAAAGAGAGAGAATTCAAACACAATGAACGTATTCGGCCACACCTTGACCTACGTCCCCGCTTCGACTTCTTAATCTCGAGATTGTCAGAGATTCTACTAGAACTCTTCCTTTATTTCAAATGAGACAAGGAAGAAAAGCCCTTTACACCATCGTCTTTTCTCCGCTTCGAGAGGTAAGACACACATCTCCTTCAATGAAGCTAATAATTTTTCTCGCTCAAGAAATAAGATTTGGAACCTCTTTCACACAAGAGCTCCCTCAATTTTTCTGAACAATTTGTTCCTCTCTTTTACAATATCAAGCTCGCAATGATAGAAGAGAGAAAGAAGAGAATGACTAAATGAAAACTTCAAGGAAAAGAATCTTCTTTTGATAATTTGAAGTTTTTTTTCAATACTTGGATGAGTGCTTTTACTTTTATATTTGGCACTCCTTTTATAGGCTTCAACATGTGAAAATTTTGTTCAAAATTTATTCCATAATTTCTTCATTCAAAATTAGCCGTTACTATTCATACCAGCTGGGGACCGGTCGAATGCATTAATGGACCGATCGACCGGTCTATATGATTGTTGCGCTTATTCGTTCTCTGACTGTGACTGGTCGATCAACCGGACTATCAATCAGTCAATCGACAGATATTGTCTCGGCATCAATCGGGCAGCCTCAATTCTTACCGGTCGACTGACATCTCCATTCGGTTGACCGGTATTATCTCGATCAACCCCCTTTGTTTCGATGACCTGCACTATTTTGAGCATAACTTTTTACACAATTATCCAAATTAGATAATCTTAGATTTTATAAATAGATAATAAGATTCTATACAACTTTGATATTCATCATTCATCCATAATCTAATAAAATCATAGTCAATTATTTAATCAAAATTTAGTGCATAAAGTTGTCCCTTTTTCTTTAATTTTTTTTCAGCATTTAACTTAATTTTTCGATGTTTATATTATCAAAATATAATTTTATATGGCATTAAAACTTTGCTCCAACAGTTGTAATGTGTAAACTTATAATATATAGACTTATAATGCATAACTTATCATATAATATAAACTTACAATATATATATACACACATATACATACATACATTATATATATATATATATATATATATATATATATATACACACACTTAGGACTTACAATATAGACGTAACACATGTATTTATGAAATACATATGAACTGCATATGAATATATACATATGTACGTATGAACTACATATGAATATATACTTATAGTTTATATATGTAGACTTAACATACATGCATACATACATTATATATTTATATAGATATACATACATATAATGTAAACTTTTAAAAAATCAATAACGCGTCTACATAGCGTCGACATTTTCGCGACGCCCATTAGGAGTCACATACATCTAAGTAGCGTCACAATAGTTGACGACGCTAAAAAATGACCTTAAATCCCTAAGTTCTTCCCCATTTTTTTACTTTTTTACTATTTATGGTTTACCTCCGTTCTTTGACTGTGCCGACCGACGACTACGACCGCCGGTCTCCTCCTCTGTTGCCCTCCTCTGATGCCTTGCTTTGATGCCACCACGGGACGCCGCCCTCCTCCGCTGCCCTCCTGCGACCCCGCCGACCTCCGCCTGCTCCGCTGCCCTCCTTCGACTGACGATGTCGATGGCTCCAACGACGTTGGCAACTTCCCCAACACCTCCTTTGACCTCAACCGATGACCCCGACATCTTCTCCGCTGCCTTGCTCCCTCGTCTGTTGCCATCCTCCCTTTGCGCTCCGTCCGCCGCCTTCCTCCTCCACCCTCTTCCACCTCCTCTATGCTCCTTTGTCTGATGACGCCCTCCTCCATCGCCTGCCACCTTCCTCCACCACCCTCCACTGCCCTCCTCCACCCGGTGTCGCCTTCTTCCACCTCCTCCGCCGCCTTCGTCCTCTGCTGTTGCCCTCCTCCGCTGACGCGTAAAATGATGCAGCAAAATAAAACCGCTAGCAAGTGCACTAGTCGCTCAAGTAATATAGAAAATAGGAGTAAGAGTGTCGAACCCATGAGAAATATTATTAATTCAATATCTGAATTTATAAATTAATAAGAGAGGAAAACATGGATTTTGAAACTGAGTTTTGTAATTACAAAATAAAATAAAGAAAATAAGATAATAATAAGATAAGATAATGGTGTTGAAGTTAGGCCTTAGGATGAAAATAGATTATGATAAATATTTGAATCATAAAAAATAAATTTAATCTTTAAAGAGGGATTAGAGACTCTTTAAAGTAATCTAGCATGATTAACTTACGGTCTCCACGACTGACATCTTTCAATCTAATCATGTAGAACTATCTTAAATTAATAAGAATTGAAGTCTCCACAACTGGCATCACATCAAATCATATTAAAATTAAGACGCAGTAATTTTGATTCTCTAGACTATTAATCACTCCATAAATTGGTATAGATTAATAGACCACACAAACTTGATTCTCCACACACTAGTTATCAAATTTATGTCAATTATTAATTTCAGATAAAATCAATTAAAATTAGTATCGTGAATTCTGAAATTATGCACTCCACAAACTAGTATAGCCTAATTTCAAGTAACTAACATAAAAGCATTAAGTACAATTAATAATTGATCAGAAAGATTAAAACAAATAAAATAGGGTCCAAACATTTTTCTTCAATTAATAATCTCCTAAAATAAAAGATATAAAAACATGGAGTTCATCCTAGAAATTATGAAGAAATAATAAAATATAAATTATTAAAATTGGAAGAATTACACCCAAAATAGAGATATCGAATATGGGCAGACAGTTGGGCAGCCTCTCGGACTTGATCAGAGTCACGATCAACCTCTAGCCGTCGCACCTCTCTCCCCTTGGTCATAGCCTGCAGAGCTCACGACTAGTCATAGAAGAAAACCACACTTCAAAGCACATATTAGATTGATGGTTTCGTCCTCTATTTATAGGTGCGGACATACTTCAAGTTGATTGCGGTCGTGATTATCGTACGACCAATTTTAAATTTTCGAGATAAACTTTACGATGTCGATAAAACTTTGGTTAATGATAAAAAGATTATCTATTTTGTGCCTCTTCGTTCCCAGCCACAAAATGATAAACTTTTCTTCGTTCTCGGCCAAAACATAGGTCATTACGCCCAAAATGTATGGATTCTTCTTATCTTTACCCCCTTCTTGAAATCTTGGCCAGAATGATAAACAATTCTTATCTTTACTCCTTTTCTTCTAAATTTGGCCAAAACGATGAGTTCTTCTTGTCATTACGTCCAAAATGACAGACTCAATCTTTACCTCTTCTTCGAATCTCGAACAAAACGAACATTTCTTTAATCATTACGCCCAACTATGCATGTCATGTTACGCCCAAAAATATCAAGTTGCATTGCTTTTACCCCCAACCAAGTCAGACGTAACTTTAACCAAAAAGGGTGATAAACTCAATTTTACGCCCTCATGTGATCATTTCAGTCGTAAGATCTTTGGGTGTAAAGATCATTCTTTCATTCCTATTTTGCCCAATTATTTCAGGCCGTAATGATAAATCTTTTCAAAATCTTCACATTTTTACTCCTTAAGATAACATCCGATATATCTCATTTGACGTTAATTTGACTTACCTGCAGAATAATTAAAATATGAAGTTAATCCATCGACAATTAAAATATTTAGAGAATTAATAATTAAAATTGATAAATTCGGAATTATTACTAAAAATAGTCTAAAATGATGCACGCCATGATCAAATTATAGAAAAATTAACTAAAATAATAATATAAAATATGTTGTATTTTGCATGCATCATCCGCCCTCTTCCACTTCCTTCGCTGCCTTCCTCCTTCGCCGCTGCCCTCCTCCGCCCGGTGCTGCCCTTCTCCGCCCTCTTCCACTTCCTTCGCCACCTTCCTCCTCCGCCCGGTGCCGCCTTCCTCCGCCCAGTGCCGCCCTCTTCCACTTCCTCCGCCGCCCTCCTCTGCCCTTTTCCACCTCCTCCGCTGCCCGCCACCTTCCTCCTCCGTCACTGCTCTCCTTCGCCAGGTGCCGCCCTCCTCTGTCGCTCGCCGCCTTCCTTCTCCGCCTCCACCTCCCTCCGCCCTGTTGTTCGGCCGATTGGTTGTAAGAAGGTACGAGCCTCGCCACCATTATGTAATGCCTAGTTAATTTTCTATGTCAATTAATGTGATACTTTGTTAATTATTATAATGCAAAGTTAATAACCGTAATGTTATGTTAATTACTTGGAAATTGTGTAATGTTATGTTAAGAGCGAAAGCCCTTCTTTGCAAACTTAGTTAAGAAAAAAAGATTTATTTGTATACGTATAAATATATATCAACGTTCGACATTTAAGATTGATTTTCGGTTGCATGCTGCTTTGTTTCCCACCTCTCTGATCAAGTTCGTGACCTATGTTGAGCTTTTGAGAAGGTGGCTGCGAAACGCCTCCAAAATCGATTATATAAAGTCGTCACATCCGTAGGCCTCACTTTGGAGCAGGGCATACAAAGATGCCCAAAATATATTAGGTGCTCGGTTTGTGAGTTCTTATGTAGGAAGTGATAAGTATGTTTATATTTAAATTATTTTTATTAAATTTATAATTTTTCAAAGTCTAAGTATTTGATTTTCATACATGATGGATGAACAATCGCAAAGAAAGTCGGAAAATGCAAGAGTTGGCAGATTTTTTAAGCCCGAGGCCCACATCCAAAAAAGTGGGTCGATGCGATTTGACGAGCATCGACGGTGCATGATAATTTACATACAAATTTGAATAATCAAACTTTCAACTTATATTTATTTTATAAAATTTGAAGCTTTATTGCAGGAGGAGAAACAAACGGTCCTGCGGACTTCCGCGTGCTCTACGATCGCATAAGAGTCGGAAGACTAACGACTTGATCACACTCACTGCTCTTAGGCTTTTGGTAAGGTTCATCACATGTTCACTTGGTTGTTGACGTTAGTGCAAACTATTTTTCAAATGCGCAATGTTTAAATTTTTTAGGATGAGTATAATGCGAAGATGGCTAAAAAGTACGAAGATGATCCGAGTACTCAGCCACCAGGTAACGTTACTCGAAAGAGATTCACGTTTTTAATTTATGTCTTTTTTTATGTTATATAATTTATATAATTTATAATGCTTATATGATTGTATAATTTTTCTATTTCGTAGAAGACCCTGCTGTTTGGGATGAGGTGGCCGGCACAACACGAGGAGGATACCTGCATGGTCTCGGCATAGCCGCTCAGGTACTTAGGAGGAGCGAAGGATATGCAGGTGGCCCATATGCTCCGAGCTCATCCGCTGCACCTGATGTGACGTAGCTATCGGAGTAAATGTCACAACATATATCGCAACAGGTGTTGTACTAGCTATCGCAGCAGTTGGCTCTATTATTGCAGGTGATTCAGGAATTGATCCCACCGTAGAATCAAATGTCCGAAATGACAACAACAACTCCCAAACTTATGATATAAACTTAGGATGTTCCTACGGGAGGTGGGAACTAACAAGCATTCTTTGTATTCATGTCGTTGGTTGCATTTATCAAAACAATGAGGAACATAAAAAACTATGTTGATAGGCGTTATTGGTCGACACCTATATGAATATTTTTTAGCATGTCATACAACCTTTGAATGGGAAAGATAAATGGGCAATCATAGATGAACCGACCTATCATTCCTCCTCCATTTCAATCGTTGGAATGTTGCGCCCACTGTTTCTTGTATTTGCCAACTTAAACGATGAATTTTTTACAATATTATTAAAATCAGATCGATCAAATCGATCGATTCAATCATAAATCAATTATTAATCTAGTTTTATTAAATGTCAAAATCATTTTTAATATTGAACCGGATAAAATTAGTCAATCGGCAAAACTGATTCAACTCGGTTCAAATTTAAATTTGAAAAAAAATATAATATAGGAAATATTAAATAGAAAAAAGTATTAAAATGGAAAGTATATGATTATGAAAAGAATGAAACCAGTTTAGGTTTAAATATGAAAAAAAGTACAAAAGAGGAAATATAAAAGAGGAAAGAGAAAGTATCAAGAAGGAAAGTCAAAGGGGATGGAAAGAATGAGAGGTAAAAATTAAATCAAAATAAAAATGGTAAGTATTAAATTATGAATAATATGAAAAAGGAAATGATTAAATGAAATAAAAATGGAATAAAAAATTAAATGTTACAAAATAAAAAAAATGATTCAAAATAAAATATATTAATGCAACTCATTATTATGAAAAATCAAATATAATTTATTAATATTTATATGTTGACAATTTTCATTTACCAATATTAAGAGTTTAAATAAATAAAATTATATTATGTTAATATTTTATTATTAATAAGTTATTAGTACAATACTCATATATTATATCTTTAAAATTATATAAATAATATTATTTTTTTAAAAAAATTGGTTCAATTCGATCTGACCGATCCAATCTCGACTCAACAGTAAGGTCCGTCCAATTCTAAAAATATTAGTACTTTTGTACGATGGAATTTTTTTTGTGTGGACGGAGGTAAATTACATCAAATATCCTTCAACTTTGAACACTTTTCTAACGCTATCTTCAAACTTCACTTTATGACAAAACTATCCTCCATCTTTTAGCTTATTTCACCAACTACCCTTTTCACCTATTATCAATGATTTTTCGGACGTCCCTTGACGTGGCATCTACACAATAATTTTCTCTCTCCTCCATACAAGCAATAGTCCGACATGGCATCATTAACAAAATAAAAAGTTAAGGACCTCCGACGCTGTCTCGCCGGACGCGCAGAGGGGGCCCCCTCCCCTGCACTACCTCATCGGCATTGAATGCAGAGGGAGGGCAATGCCCCCACCCTTTTGCTTGCGAGGGGTTGATCTTCTGCACGTGCCAGGGGGCCTTCTGCGACGAAGGCTGTTCAGCGCCGGCTTTGTGGTGGCAAGCTGCAGTAGGACAAGCTTCCCGTCAGAGAAGAGCTTGTTGCGGGGAGCATTGCGACGGAGTCATGGAGGAGGAACTCGAAGTCGAAAATGATGTCATTTCTGGCGACGCCGATGAGGGCGGAGTGGCAAAAGATGCCGACGAAGGTTGTGTGAAATCATCTTTTTTTAATTATTATTATATTTTTTAATGTTGTCACGTCAAACAGTCGCTTGCATAGGAGAAAGAGGAAATGACCACATGAACGCCACGTAGACTATGCAATCGGAGAATGACCAATTGTAGATGAAAATGATAACGGGTGAAAAATGTTAAAAGATAAAGAGTAATCTTATTATAAAATGAAGTTGGAGGATAACGTTGATAAAATGTTAAAATTAAAGAATATTTGACGAAATTCACTCCAACGGCGGAGCAAGAGAACTTTCTAAAGGAAACATCTCGAATCTATTATATGTTGCTAATAGCATATTGACATCATAGTGATCCAGTAGTGAGGGAAATAGCTTAGACTAGGAGTGATGACACCGGCACTTTGTATAGGAAAAAAAAGAGAGATGGATCCGGGATAAAGATAAATTATTTTTATTTTATTTTATTTTTATCTTACACCGGATACTAGAGATCAATCATCCCCCATCATCCAACGGTTGAGAAGTTAGGGGATAAGAAGGTGTCCCATGGGGCATCGCCATTGAATTCATATAAATAATTAAGATAAATAGAATTACACTAATAAAACATTAACTACGTACGTTTCTTTATTTAAAAGTGCATTAACAAAGTAATTAACTATATTAAAGAGCACAACACAGTTTTAAGGGTGCACTCTTCAGATTAGTCGCCTGAGAGCAACATAAATCATTTCATTTTGGACATTAACTTTGATTTTAATGTAAAGTGTTCAATGTTTTTTTTCTCTTCCACTCTTGCAAGTTGCAGGCTTACAGTTGCAGCGTTTTCTTTCTTCCTTTCTTTTTCTTGGCGCGCGCGCTCGATCAACAAAAGATTTGGTCGCATATCGTGCGATCGAATCAGTGGATTATTGACCAATCAATCTGAAATTATAAGTCAAATGGATTGTTTTGTTATTTAATAAATTGATGAAGAAAATGAGGTATGTAGAACTTGTGGAAAGTACTACTACTGACAAAGTGAAACGTCCTAGTGAACATATCAGCAGTTTTGAGCCGACTAGGAAAAAACATAAAAAAAAGCGTAAAGGATCCAAAAAATCGTCATGCTTTTTCGGTCGAAATACGTGGATAGTCTTTGCCGATCATACTTAAAAAGAAAGAGATAATTAAGGAATCAATTAAATTAGTGTTTGTGCTGTAGTGGATACGTCCGTCATAGCCACATTTTTTTCCTTCGGCGTCAACACACAGACGTGTGATATTAAACATATATATGTCACACATATATAATGTATATATTGAGAGAGACGACTCGTTAAGTCGTTTTTTTCATATATAGTTAGACCCAATGGGGTTAATGATGTCATGTTAAACACCACTAGTTTATAAAATGTGAAAGCATTTCGACAGTATACGGCTTTTATATATTTACAAGTGGATAAGTGGTGGCAACATTTTTCTTTTCGGATAATATATATGGAGAGAGAGAGACGACTTGTTAAGTCGTTTCCATAATATATATATACATATATGAATATTTAGACTTGATGGGATTAATGATTTCATATAAATATCATTAGATTATAAAAGGTGAAAGCATTCCTGACAGTATACAGGGAACTTAATGCTTCCAATTGATTAGGTACATTGGCAACTGACGCAAAGGAGCTTTTTTTTTTGGTGCATCGATGTCTCTACAACTTTTATCCAGCGAGGGCGAAAGCAGTGACTTGCAAGTATTCGTTGCCAACCGACCGTTCCAGGTAAAGTACTAAAGAGAGTTCTTTTTCTCTGGATTCTCTTCGGTTTAGATTCGAAATGAAATCTATTTTATATTGCATGAACACTGGCCAATCTGTCAATTTTTTTAATTTAAGTTCATATATCATGTTAGTTTTTTCCCCTGGATTGCAAAGGACGAAAGTTGTGCACTTGCACAATTATGAAAATCACATTAGAAAGAACAGTACAAAACATTCACTGATAAAATCAAATTTCTTTTATTCATCAGACTAAATTGTTTTGTTATACGGTTATGCTTTCTTTCAGTAATATTCAAAATTCCTCAGTTATTTGTTGAGGGGAATAATAGTAATGCAAAATATTTACGTTCCAACGTTAATATTGTTGTGGGGTGACGCAGGCCGTGCGTTTCATGCTGGGATCAACCGCGCTGGAGCTGAAGGCGAGCCATCACTCCGATGGCACCACGTCTTTGGACGTCCATTTCCGATCAACACAAGCAGCAGTAACTCCTCCTCCTGTAAAGATGTCCACCTCGAAACCTGGAGCTGCTGTGACCGAAAGCTCCGACGATCCCACCCCCACGCCCCCAGCAGGAGATGCAACCGCCGGTCCGCCAACCGAATTAGGTGCAACGCTTGCAGGACACCAGGAAGCCGGAGAAGCCGTGAATAATATAGAAAGACAAAAACAAGCCCAGGAAAGGTTGCCAGAATGGATACTGGTGGTGGCAGCACTGTTTGCGACCATCACATTCCAAGCCGGGCTGAATCCACCAGGTGGTTTCTGGCAGGACGACTTGGATCTATCTACTTCCGGCAATATGAGTACTGCAGTAGTAGATAGTACCACCACCAATTATAACATAAGCTTCTACCCTCCTCTCTCATCCATCTTGAGCTCCAACTCAAATCTGTCCAACTTCAACGTCAACGTGACGTTGGCTAAAAGCCGGTTCGTCTAATAATAACGTCACCGGACATGGCGCGGGCGATCCCATCTTCGCCGACAAGCACCGCAATGGATACATGAACTTTTTCCGGCTGAACACTCTTGCATTTGCCTACTCTTTGTTGATCATTCTTGCTCTGCTCTCCCGGCCGCTTAGCTATCACACCGCTAAGAACTTTGCAGTCATCAGTATTCCTGCAATATGGATGACTTACGTCTACGGCGCCGAGAGGTCCTTAAAACATTTCGAATATTCATTCACTTGGGTGTGTCGAGGGGTCGGTGCCTCTTTCCTCGCCGTGGCGCTTGCAGTTGTCTTCTTTGATCTGTTTTGTGTCAAACGAGGCAGGAGACGTGATAACATTTGAGGTGTCTTAATCCGATGGGATATTTCCTGGAGGATATATTCGTCCGGATCGATCTTGAGCAAAGTGTTTCTGATGTTAAAATTTCATGAATGTTAAAATCTCATTTTGTTAATCCAATTGTATTGCTTCCTTCAAATTTAATTTCTTGAATGCTATTATGTATTTTTTTTCGGGTACATAGGATCTTGATGCAATTATGTTTTTTTCACATAGCAAGGTCGAGAGATTTAAGGTAAAAAAAATTAAAAATTGAAAATAAAGAAGTACATATATCTCATTTGCGAAATTTGAACTCGTAATTTTTTATTTTCGAATGTTGACGTGGCACGCCGCTGCACGCTTGTTCCAGCTATATATTATGTTAACTTTATCATTGTGGATCGCTTTCGAAGAAAATTAATAATGATTGCGTAGTGGAGAATCTGATATTGAAGATCTAGGGTCATTTTCGGCAAATCCTAATTATTTACATGCCTTTTAAACATTTCCTAGTCACCATGACCACTGAAAATTTTTCAATTCGGTGCATGAACACATAATTGAGGAATAATTAATTATCCAATAAAAAGTCTACAAAATTACATTAGTTTACATAATTATTCTATTGTAAAATGTTTGAAAATATTTAAGGATATATATATATATAATGCAATAGTCAATGAAATTATTTATCAGATATATTAGTCGGTCCTCGTCAGTAAAATGATTTTAACTGAAAAGGTAATTGTAATTGAGGGTGAACTTGATTCTAATTGGATCAATTTCTTTACTTGGAAAAATCTTTGACATTTCTTTTGAAAAGGTAAAAAACACTTTAAAATCATTTAGAAAATTAAAAAACTCTCTCCAGTAGATTAATTTTTCCAGTGATTTTTTACCTTTACTTTAGCATAATAATATTTTCAAAATTTAAAGAATAAAGAATTTCATTAGGAACATATTTATTTATAAGTAAAATTCAACACCTTGTAATATATCAAATAATACTTTTAAAGTACAACCAAGAATATTAAATTCCAACTATTTCATGAATTAATAATATAAAATAAATATTTTATAAATACAAGTGAATCTATTACCTCTATAATTCATTTGGACGAGGTTAGGGGTGTTCAAATTTGGATCCGACCCGTGAACAAATTCGACCCGATCCGATCAAATTTGATTGTGTCGGGTCAAAGAGTTTTGGGGGTACAAATCCGACCCAACCCGACCCGGTTTGGGTCGGATCAGGTCGGGTGGTCGGGTTACCCGACCACCCAATTTTTTTCTTACTATTTTTATATTTATTTAATATAAAAAATATTATTTAATATTTATTTTAAAGTATAAAATAAAGCTTTAACCAATTTAATGTTATTTTTGCACTTATAATATTTTATTTTAATTTTTTAAAACTTAAATCAAATATAAGCTTAAATTTTAATTAAAAAATAAATAAAATATCGGGTCAATCGGGTCGGGTCGGGTCAATTCGGATTGGAATTTTCCAACACGTAGCTAACACTCGACCCTTGGTCGGGTCGAGTTCAAGTCGGGTCCGACCCGACCACCGATGGGTCGGGTCGGGTCACTGGATTTGCGGGTCGACCCGGCCTGCTGAACACCCCTAGACGAGGTCATAATTTGTGTGGGCAGATTTTTATTTATTAACCAATCATCCTAAAATCTGATAATATTTCTTATTAACTTATCAATTATACATACGATAGGTATTACAATTAAATTTCTCACACAAATATTCCAATTACAATATATATTACAAAATAATTTTTACAATATGCTATCCTAACAAGGAGAAATCAATGAAATTATGAGATCCTACCAATGGGGGGTTTTTGAGTCCATGAAAATGGATATCACGCCATTAACTAACAAGAATGAGAGCCAATTCGGGCGTCCTGAAAAGAAAAGAAAATTCTCACTTTTCAAAATTGAAGACATTTTTTTTGAAAAAAAAACTTAAGCATAAGAGAATGGTTCGCTTGTAGATCACTTTACTCGTTAGTTAAGTAATTACTAATCGTAACCTTTTTTTCCTTTTTTATTTTGTTTCCAAAACTCACCTTATTTCTTCTATTAATACATTTTTAAAATCAAATTAATAATTTATTTGTATTTGAAGGTTTTAATCTAGAAAATTAATCTATTACAGCGGAATAAACAAGTACTTACAGAATTACAACAAAGTCTAAACAAAATAAGGAGAGTGCAGGGGGACTTTCATTGTAGCAATGGAACTCTATTTATAGAGTTTGCATGGCCCATTGGTTAATTGCACGTGTATGCAGTTTCCACAACTGCAATGGCTACAGTTCGGACAATAAGCACACATGTGCGTATATGTTCAACAATCTCCTATTCGCATATAATGTGTTATTTGTCATATTTGTAAATTTCTGTGTATAATAAATGGAACGTGCGACCCACGAGTACATTCACAACATAATACGGGAAAACTATGACCTATAAGGAATACACAATCACTCAACCACTTGAGAGCATATACTATGGCCTGTTAGGGATATGCGCAATTAACTTGAGAGCCAAGACTATAAAATTCACTCAATCAATATGCGAACCAAAACTATATTCTCATATAGTCGCTCAAGCAATCATGTTACTCGTTTTGCCTTAGATACACTTTGCTTGCACACTTTAGACGACTCACGTCTAACTCCACGGTTACTCAATTTTATATGTATACTTTATAATTGACCAACAACATATAAAATTTATGCAGCATTAGTGAATCTTTCTCTCGCCCTCATATTTCTCGATTCCAAGTCGGCTGCTTTCCTAGACGTGGCTCGACAGGTCGCATACAATTTTAGTCTTTGAGTATCTCGCTAAAATAGTAACGCTAACATATCACTTTGAAATATAGTCAAAAGTCTAAGGGCAATCTTCGGATTTATTCAGTCCTTAAATACTCACACATGTGACGAAAACTCGATAATTATTTGTCACGTCTTAGGGTCGACTTAGCATACTCGGTGA